>JAVJIX010000002.1:19555000-21017500 GCA_036785185.1 Paratrypauchen microcephalus
AGGGCCAGATTAAAGGTCTTGAAGGGCCGGATCTGGCCCCCGGGCCGCATGTTTGACACCCCTGGACTAGAGACCTGTTCTTTCAAATACAGAGGTTATATTGTTCTAACTCCAAGTATAACCTTGATTTTGTTTAATCAGTTCCATTTGCTCATTTTTAAACCTTTTTCACTATAATCAGACACTATTTACAATTACTTTTAAATACCACAGGATAATGTATTAGACTTAGACTTAGACAAGCTTTATTGATCCACAAGGGAAACCGTATTGTGTATTAGTATTTGTATTAGTGTAATTAATGACAATTTGATGACATATTAAATAGCAATTGACTGTCATGAGCTTTTAATGTTATACTGATGCCTCATCATTATCTTACTTAAAGTTGTATTTCGATGATTGTTTAAGTAATCCTAAGTAATGGAGTTCTGTTTGTTGTTTTATTCTCTTGTGCTAAATTGCTGTTAATATGGTCGACTTCTATTGTAAAGGAATTATCTGACCTTTTCACAATAGTTTAATGTGCAGATGTGTGCCTGTCAGTGTTGTATTATTAAAAAGAAACATTTTGTAGTATTTGCACCTCTGTCTCCGCTGTAAAGGCCCTGTGCTTTCAGGACTGTGTCAGTCGCACTCTGCACACGTGTCAGCGTTACATTGAGATGAATCTGAAACTGCCCACGGGGTTATTTTTAGACTTGGCTGCAGGATAAAAAGTTTCTGAGTGCCCATAAGTAGGTCACTGCGAGAGCTGTTCAGATTGCTGTTATGTACAATTACCACAAGTGGAAAAGTAGTCACAGGCAGCATCTCTGGTCCAGAGCAACTTTTAATCCAAAGTAGTCACACAGTGAGTACTACTTCAGGGCTAACTTTTAAAAAAATCTTCCTTAATCTACAGACAGTTTGTTCTAAGTGTCAGGAAACAGATGCTAGAATTCTGCTGCCGCTACACCAGATTTTCTATAAGAGCACTAATGGCAGACTGCTTCCTTGTTAAAGCTAATGCAGTGAATGTGGAGCTATGCCTGAAGGTGTATGTTCAAGCATTTTTCTCCCTGCAGCATATGTTTACATTAGAGGGAGGCACACTTCAGTCGGTTCTTCTGAACTATAGGTCATACACACGTTAAACTATGCCAGCTTTTGCTCTTTAGCACTCTGCCGCTAATGGCCATAGCCAGAACATATCATATCACACACTCCCCCTTTGATTCAGCTCAAAAGCAACTTCCCATATGTTGAGAGAAAATGATGCTTGCATGGCGTGGTTAAAAAAACCTCCCACAGTTCCCTTTTTCAGATCGTGCTAATTGAAAAGCAGAAGTGGAGCAGGTGAACGCGGGTTTGAGGAGTTCTTTCAATAGCACGGCCTCTGTATTAACTTTGACAGGTAAATAAGCTAATTGATTTTTGGCTGGACTGTTGCGGCGGCGTATTTCCAGTCTAAATACCTCGACATTCTCAGTGTTTGCAGAACAGACAAGCCCGTCATGTGTAAGCTCTGAAAACATGTCAAGTTAGGACGAGTAATTTGTGGTGATGAATGACAAGTGCAGGCTCCTGTTCACTAGTCTGAGCGCTCATTAGAAAACACATTTTGAGATGTCACCGGCACGCAGGCTTCTTCAGAGTTTTGGGTACTTTTGGGGGGTGGGGAGGCGGGGAGTGGGAGAATAAACAAATATTGCTTGAATACTGCAATGTCACAGGATGCGAGCAGAAGGAACTTAAACCTCAATTGACATGTCTCTCGTTGCAGAGTTTTTTTTGAACGCTGACAGCCATCTGCGTGGATTCCTTTCACTCTGCGCTAATGAGCCGAGGGGTTGAGGAGAGCCAATCTACAGAGGCCTATCCCTCGGGCCCCATACAGCTGCCGCACACACACGCACGCCCACGCACACACACACACACACACTCACACACAGCAACGGCATCTGAGACACTCTTTGGATAACTAAGATCTGTAGTCTCACACACAACCCCACATACACTCTTCACATGCGCATACACTTTCCCTTAAACCCGCTGGTACGACAGAGCGCCAGCCGGAATGTTGAATGTTGACAAACCAACAAGAAGAAAAGGAGCTTCAAGACAAAATGTTGTTTTTGTCGATGCAATTTGAGTTATCGTATGGGGCCCATTACCTGCTTTAGAGAGACGGCGGTAGCAAACAGCACAGTTGAACTCAAGCAAACCCGATTCATTTTGTATTTACAGTATTTATATTTTTCTTTAATGGGTAGGTTTTGCCCTGGGACAGTCTAGGGCAAATGCAGCCGCCGCTCTGCACCTGTGACTTCTCCAGTTCACCACCAGCTCATTCACTTCTTTTTAAAAACAAGGAGGAGTTATACAGCTCTGGAAAAAAATAAGAAACCACTGCATTTGTGAAGAATCCCTCAGTCATCCATATAGAATCCATGATAAAAGGAGAAATTCAATTTGTCAACTGGACAAAGTTTGTTTGGTCGAAAACGTTTTGCCGCACATCCGAGAGGCTTCGTCAGTTCTGGTTAGAGTGCTGATGGACACTGCTTATATCTAGCTGCAGGGAGGAGCTCACTTCACTGAAATCATTCTGAAACTATCTCAACTAATTTGTTTTTGAGTTTCTCTCTTTTGTTTTTCGAATTTCTCTGTCTGAGAATGGGGGAGTCAGACATAACTTGTCTCCCATTTATAATTCCATTCTCAAACCAAAGTCAAAACAGACAAAAGAAACAATAGGGCAGACAGGTCAGGGCCAGAGGTGTGGAGACGGTCGTTAGGGTTGAATAGCTATGCTAAACTAGACGCCAGAGAAATTCCAAAAACAAATAAGTTGAGATAGTTTCAGAATAATTTCAGGGTAGTGAGCTCCTCTCTGCAGCTAGATATAAGCAGGGTCTAACCAGCACTCGAACCAGAACTGACGAAGCCTCTCGGATGAGCGGCGAAACGTTTTCGACCAAACAAACTTTGTCCAGTTGACAAATTGAATTTCTCCTTTTATCACAAACCACTGCATTTTTTTCCTGAAATCATCTCTCTACATGTATTACAGCCATTTCATTCCAGCGTCTGTTGAATTCCAACACAAACACAAAGCTGAGCTACTTCAGTTCTTGCACCAGGAGTGGAATAAAGTCAGCCAAGAACAATGTGAAAGACTGGGACTAAACCAGGTCTGAACGAAGACTAAAGTAGGTCTAAAGTAGGACTAAACCAGATCTGAACCAGAACTAAACCAGGGATGAACCAGGACTAAACCAGGTTAAAAAGGGGACTAAACCAGGACTAAACTAGGATTAAATCAGGCCTAAACTTGGATTGAACCAGGGCTAAACCAGGACTAAACCCGGTCTGAACCAGGACCCAAGAACAATGTGAAAGACTTGTGGAGAGCACGCCAAGATGCATGAAAGCTGTGATTAAAAATAAGGGTTATTGCACCAAATATTTATTTCTGAACTCTTCTTAAGTGTAAACATTAGTATTATGTTGTTTTAAAATGAATTTGATTTTGTTTCTTTGCATTGTTTGAGGTCTGAAAACATGTATCATTTTTGTTATTTTGACCATTTGTCATTTTCTGCAGATAAATGCTCTAATTGATCATATTTAATGTTGTCAGTAGTTTATAGACTCAAACAAAAATGTTCCTTTTGCCCAAACACATACCTATAAGTAGTAAAATCATAAAAACGGATCATTTTGCAGTGGTCTCTTATTTTTTTTCCAGAGCTGTATTTACCTTGTTGACAAGTTTTGGCTTCTAGTTGCAAGCCATCTTCAGAACTAGCAGGTAAATACATCTCCTACTGTGTTCTCTTTAAAAGAAACCAAGTAGTTAATATACAAAATTTATGTTTTTGTAACACCACCAACTCATTCAAAAGGCAATGAGGGAAAAGCTTTTATTCAAAGAACATAGTATGCCTATAAAATATGATCTTTTGGCTGCTATCAAAAGCGAATTCCATCAAATAGTAGATTATAGCTGTATAAGGATGATTCTCCAACTATCAAAGAAGTTGTGTCTCAGGCAGAAATAAGAAAAACAAAACACATTTGTCATTTTTTAAATTCATGCTGCACTTACTAGACACAAAGACGAACTTACAAAAAAATTACAATAGATAAATGACTATTTTTATTATATAAAATATGGTTTTATATTGAGTGTTTTTGTCCTTTGTCTCTTGTCCAGGTTTTGGACTCTCAGCCCCTCATAAGACTGAAATTCAATTTGATTCAACAGTAACTTCATTGACAAATGGCACAGAAATTCCTTATTTTAATTAAAAAAAAAATATCATGTGCTTGAAAGATATATTAGTATTTTATTTATTTTTCATAAAGAGAACACCTGTCCCTAGGAATCACTGTCATTTCCACCACAAAATGTAACTTTGAACTTTTTTTTAAACCTTTGTCTGAACCACATCAGTTGTGATGTAGAGCAGGGGTCTTCAACGTTTTTCAGGCCAGGGACCCCCAAACAGAGGGCGAACTGGGCCAGGGACCCCCTACTATATATACGGCATAGAATTGTGTTTTATATTAAATTGAGCTTAGTGTCATGTATAAATATTGCTACTCTGTTATGGTACATCCAATACAAGGAAATAATACACAGGTTAATACTGTATTTTACACTAAGCTCAATTTAATATAAAACACAATTATATTATTTTAAAGTGAAATCAAATGATTTCGCGACCCTGGCCCAGTTCGCCATCTGTTTGGGGGTCCCTGGCCTGAAAAACGTTGAAGACCCCTGATGTAGAGTATTTGTGCAATCTATGAAATACTCTACTTACACCTTATTTGATCTTTGATTTAATCCTACCTGCACCTTTGTACATTGTAGCTTGTATTTTTATTACACTTTATTACATATTTTATTATATTGTTTATTATATTGTTTACTTCTACCACTGCACTTTTGCAACACTTTTTTACCATGTACTATTATTGCTGTTATTAGTACTTCTGACTATCTTAGCGAGTCAACGGTTCTTCTGATCCTAAACATTTCATTGCATCGTTGACCCTGTGTTGATTCTGCATATGACAAATAAACAATCTTGAATCTTGAATCTTGATGTGACAGGAGCTCATGTTAGCATAGCAGCGTTAGCTCCATGGAAGGAAGGGAAACAAGAACAAAATCAAGGTCAAGTTTTGCAAAACCAAGAGTAGGTTTATTGGTCGTCAATTCCAAACACCTCATTTTTCCTTTGAATGTACAAATAATGATAATAAATAATGATGAAAATAATGATGATAAAAATATGTGTTGGGTTTTCTGAAAAATAGCATGACCAAATTTGACTATTCTAGTTGGAGAATCACCCATAAACCATATTTTTATTTTACTAAAATTCACTTTCTACTCTGGTAAACTTCAGCTAATTTTTCAAATATGTGTGTTTTATCACAGTAATGATGTCCAGGTTCAGTGCAAGAATCATTCCAGCTGCTTCAATAAAGCGAATGTTAAAAAAAGAAAGAAAGTATTATTAAGTCAAACTTTACTCTCCTATTCACACTTCCCCGTTCACATGTTCCCACACCTGTAAATGCAGCAACAATGTGCAGAAATCTATTTGATCCCTATCGGCGCACAAAGGCAGATGAGGCAGAATGGCCGTGATAGAGCGTGAATGGGGAAATGACAGGAAGAGCCTAATCAATGCGCTCCAGCTCTGGCACCCGCCTTGCCTTTGTTTCTCTGTGTAAATACAAGCCTCTTTAACATCACAATATAAGCCATTATCTTCTTCTGGCAAGGTAAATTTTTGGGGGCGAGCCGCACAAAAACATACATTTTTCCTTTCGGGCTCGGAGCAGATCAGTCGGGCGAGATCTAAAGTCATGCAAATGTTGGAGAAGAAAAAAATACTGGCAAAACTCATTCTAATTATTCCATATCAGCACATTTGCATGGAATGGATTTTTTTTTTTTAAAGACGAGTTTATGATCAGTGAAGCTTGGGCATAGGGCTGTTTAGGAATTCACCGCATTTTGATCTAATCACCAAATCAAAATATTCATGAAACACAATGATATCTCCCTGAAGCAGGCGGCTGGCCATTAATTTTCAAATTCAGGTAATTTATTAACACTTATCACCGTCTGAAAAAGGCTCTGCTCAGTGTTTGTAAAGTGGGCGAGCAGGAGAGAGGAGTTGGGGAAAACTGATTCGCACATGATTTATAACGGTGTGCATTTTCAACCAGGTATTCAATTAGAATGTATGTCCAATTTTCTATTCAAGATCTACAGTTAAAAACTCTATTAAAGCGTTAGCATACGTATCTATTATCAGCCTCTGTGGGCACATTCGATAACTTTGGCTGGGGGCGCTGTGATTGTCCTCATTGGTCCCTTGTTAATTGGAAGATGTTTGACTATAAGCAGAAAGATGCTGCCCTGACACGTGCATTATTCTGCCCTGGAACTATTGTGTTTTGTGTGTTTTCTATAATAAATAAAGCTTTCGCGGAGAATACATGACCTTGACTGACCATACAACTGTATACAGCCCTTGTAATAAAAAGCAACTGACAAAACTCGCCAATGATTCCAGCAGAAGTGAGCAGCAACGGTGGCTCAGGTAGTAAAGTGGGTCTCTTATTAGGACGGTTGTTGGTTCTATCACCAGTCTGACCTGCTCGTAATAATGCTGCATCCTTGGGCAAAGCATTTTCATCTTGCCGGTAGAGCTGGTAAAGTGGGTCTCCTAGAATCGGAAATTTGTTGGTTCTATCACCAGTCTGACGTGCTCGTAATAATGCTGCGTCCTTGGGCAAAATACTTTAACTTGGCCTGTGTAAATGTGGTGTGGAAGGGATTGGTTTTCATCTTCAGGTACAAGCATACGAGGGTGATTGAAGAAGTTCTAAGACAAATTAAAAAACGACTTTATTTTTGAAGGCAACAAAATTATTTTTCTACGTAACATCCACCTAAGTCAATACACGTCTGCGAGCGATGTTTCCACGGAAAAATTCCAGAATTCTGGAGCTTGTCTTGTCGACCAGGTCACAACCTCCCTCTTCGCTTCAAGTATGGACTGAAATCTTGTTCCTTTTAAATGTTCCTCCTTTTTAAAAAAAAACATCCATAAACATTGTGCAAATCTTCTAGTCTGGTTAACACCTGACCATATCACAAGTGAGATATGGGTCTGGAAACTCGCTTCGAAAAATCCCGTAGCGGAGGTGTGGTTAGCGATTGCCAACGGCCGTTTATTGGGCGTTATGAATGTCTATCATTGAGCGTATACGTAAGTCCATAGCCAATCATGTCAGTTGTCAGTTCAAACTACAAGCTTCCGTTTGTCATGTAGTACGCGTCACCGTCTTGCCACACCTCCCCCGCTCTCTGATTGGGGCCCTAAATCTGGGACTCTCGCTTGGACGAGTTTCCAGGCCGCCTTCCAGTTCGAAACGAACGGAAGCGGCCTGGGAATTCCCAGGCTAGCAAATCTTCAGTAATTTCTTTAGGTTTCCATTGAAGTTTTGTTAGAAATTTAATGTTTGCTCGGACTTCAGACTGGCTCATTTTGGAGGGTCAAAAAGTGGGTTGTGCAATATGTAACGTAACTCTTTGAATAACAAAGCTAGAATGCCGAAACTTGTCAAATGTGTTTATAAGTCATCAGTGGTACGATTCAAGGTCATTTTATTGAACTAGTTCGACTCATTTTGAATTTATGTCATTTGTCTTAGAACTTTTTGAATGGCCCTCGTACAATACAATAAAAAATCCATAAGTGAACAAACAAGGCATACAACGTTCATGAGTGTTAGTTCAAACATTTATAACAGCAAATTCTTATTCATAAACTCGACAGATGGACAGACTGATAGCTAGCTGCGAGTTGAACACTGATATGTCTTGGAGTTACGAACATTCAGAACGTGGTTATAAATAAACGACAAAGTAGAAGAAACATAAACATAACACTTGGGTAAAGTGTTCCGTGAAGATGATGTAACAAATGTCCCTCTCACGTGAAAAGACACGTACATATGTAACTCTTTACTGACCACCTGTGTCTGATTTGGTTGAAAGTAAAAGTTTGTGTTTGCTTGGGAGTTTGGTGCAGTGTGAGAAGGTGAAGTCTTGCCTCGGCCTTCCGCAGAACAGACTGAGGAACAGGCCATCTGGGTGTGCGAGCCTCCATCTGGGAGCATGTCTCCTGAGGGAAGCAGCCAACTTCTCTCACTCCGGCTCACATTAGGGCACTGTACTTCTGCAAAATATCTAATATCACAACTCAAACATGTTACATGCACCTTTCATTGTATACGCACAATGTTCAGTGTTTGAAATGATAAATATGGCCAGTCTCAAGGCAATCCTTTTAAGGTGACCTCTCTTGTGCTATCATATTATAGGTGTATAATCAATACAGACACATCTTTTCTTTTTTTTATTATTATTATTGTGCAGATCATTAAGATATACTGATTTGGTAAACATATGGGCTTACCTGGATGATATGACAAAAAAATATATATATATATATATATATATATATGATTCAACTGTACTTGTTTATAAACTTTTATTCATTCATCCATTCATCTTCTTCTGCTTTTCCATTTTCTGGGTCAAGTCCAAGCAGATCTGCTGCCCAGAACACAATGCACCAACCCCCATGAATCCTCCTGCGGGTGGTGGGTCCCCAGGAGGACGGCTCACGTCACAGGCCTTGACGTATCTTCTGCCATGGGGGCTACCAGTGTCCGCAGACACTGGGGGCGAGGTGGGGTTAAGTGTCTTGCCCAAGGACACAACGGCAGCGCTCGTCTGTGGGAGCTGGGATCACACGCGGTCAACCCGTGTGATCCTAACCCGCCAACCCCTGGATCACTAGACAAACGCTCTACCACCGCCGGAGAACATGCAGAACTTCGTGAAGACTCTCACGGGGAAGACCATCACCCTCGAGGTCTAGCCCAGCGACACCATCGAGAATGTGAAGGCCAAAATCCAGGACAAGGAGGGAATCAGCGTTTGTCCACTGATCCAAAGGTTGGCGGTTCAAATCCCGCTCTTGACATAAGAAACATCAGTGGTTGAGCGGTCAGATCCACTGACCCACAGGTTGGTTGGTACGATTCCAGCTGCCACAGATGAATGCTGCCGTTGTGTCCTTGGGCAAGACACTTAACCCTCCTCGCCCCCAGTGTCTGCGTACACTGGTGTGTGAATGTGTGTGTGAATGGGTGATTGGTTCCTTGTTGTAAAGCGCTCTGGGTGCCTTGAAGGTGGCAAAGCGCTGTATAAAGATGTGACCATTTCAATCCCTCCTGATCAGCAGCGTCTGATCTTCGCCGGCAAACAGCTGGATGACGGACGCACCCTGTCCGACTACAACATCCAGGAAGAGTCCACTCTTCACCTGGTGCTGCGTCTGCGTGTAGGAATCATTGAACCCTCGCTCAGGCAGCTCGCCCAGAAGTACAACTGTGGCGTGACAAGATGATCTGCCGCAAATGCACCCGCGAGCCGTCAACTGTCGCAAGAAGAAATGTGGACACACAAACAACTATACACTTTTAATCAGAGCTATTTACACACAAACGTCCATATTTCTTTCTGTCTGAACTCTGCTACAGACTTCATGATTTTAGTGCTAGAGGACTGACTGTTGTTTGGGTCTTAAAAAGAAATGACTGAATGACTGACTATCTCATTTTTTTAAGCATTAATTGCACGGTCCCAACACGAGGAGTAATTTATTAATGATGATTTGTGTTTGTGATATTAATTTGTTTAATTATGTGTGCCCTGTCCTTTGCTAGAAATCATGTTCACCTTACTGTTTATGTGAAAGAAACTAGATATCTGAACAATTGTGATTATGCAGTCAGAAAGGAAGATTAGAAGTAACTTAAAGAGTAAAACAATCTCTAAATCTAAGATACTGCGTACCTCATCATTAAACTTATAATTCAGAACTTTGAATTTTTACTTACGATAAGGTGTTCACATTTAAATCCTCACTTTACTTTCTTACACAAACTCTTAATTGAGTTATTCTGAATCATATCATTCCGTTAATAAACACATTTCTCTATTAAGACCTTGTATAAAGATTCTTGCTCCAAAATCACCAGTGGGACTATGGAGGCGTTTTTTTCTTAATCACTCGATTCCACTGTGCCAAGATCATATCTCCAACCTTCCATTGTATATTTAGTCATGGCTTGGAAACAGCGGTGACACGTCTCCCACTGTTCCCCAGACAAAGTGTTCAGGGCTAAAAGGATGATCCAAGGACAGACCTGAAAAAATAAAAGGGTCTTGGATGTCTTTGTCTCTTGCTAATATCGCGTGGTGGATTCCAACAGCCCCCCGAAGCTGAGCCGTGAGCCGCGATGCTGGCGTGATAACAAGCGTGTGGATCGATACATGTGTTGTAAAGGTTAAATGATGTTATGTCGTGCGCTGTTATTGGACAGGCCGTGTCACAGTGCATGATACTTACCCTGTTTTCTCCTCTGCTCTTCCTCCTCTGCAGGTTGGAGCAGGTTAGGGTCAGATTGGATGAGGTTGCGAGTTTGATGACCCCCTCTGTGATCCCGAGAAGAGAGTCAAGTGAAGGAGTGCACAGCCAAGTTTACAATTCAACTGCTCAGCGGATATGGAGTGGGTGAGTCTTCTGTTCTTGGATCAGTGAAGAGACGCAGATGAAATGCTCAGTATAAAAAGGACTTGAATTACATGATTTTTACTGAGTTCTGGTGTTCACACTTGACTATTAGTTTGCATTTCTTAGGTCGTTTTCACACCTGCCTTGTTTGGTTTGTTTAACAAGGCTATTTTTAGGTCTATTTTTAAATTATTTTAAGCCATTATTTATTATCTTGTTTTATTGCATGCTACATTTTCCTGCTGTTCTTGATCTGTACGTTGCAACTCTGGAATTTCCCCACTGTGGGACTACAGTAGTGGGCGGCAGTAGCTCAGTTGGTAGAGCGCTTGCCTGATGATCCAGGGGTTGGCGGTTCGAATCCCGCTCTTGACGGGTGGACCGCGTGTGATCCCAGCTCCCACAGATGAGCGCTGCCGTTGTGTCCACTTAACCCCACCTCACCCCCGGTGTCTGCGGACACTGGTAGCCCCCATGGCAGAAGATGCATCGAGGCCCATTGTGACGTGAGCCACCTGTGCTGGGAGGATTCTCCAGCTGAGGTCCTGACCAAGCCGAAGCAAGAAGATCATGGAGACGGTCCCCGGGCGCAGTACTGTGCAGCCCACTGCTCCTGATGACAGGATGGGTTAAATGCAGAGGACAAGGGAGACAATAAAGGCTAATCTTAATCTTAAAGACATATCTTATCTTAAAACAAACCAGAGTTCGTTTGCTCCTTTGATTGGTGTGAATAAAAACCAAAAATCTCGATCCGGAGCAAACAAGCGATCCGAGACCACCTAAAAAGGTCAGTCTCGGCACGGTTCCATTCGAACTCTGGTGTGGTTCGTTTGAGGTGAGAATGCAGACCGGACTTGATCTGACACAAGCTTTTTGTACTTAAAGAGCTCCCGTCGTATGTCAAGCATTATGGGAAACCGAGGCTGACGAAATGAAACGAAACAAAACTTACGAGGCTTATTTATGTTTTGCGTGAAGAGCAAGAGTCAGAAGTTGATGCAGACATGAGCGCTGTCCTCTGTTGTCGTCTTGCCCTGTGTCTTCGTCATTTGTAAATTGATTGTAAAATAGTGTAAACCTCACGATGCTGCTCAAACATTTGTACGAACTGTAAAAACTGAGCAAACCATATCGCTATGACGACACTGAAAACAGCAACGCCATTATTCTCCTCCTTCACGTGTTTGGACACGGCGTTTTGACACGACTCATTTCTGTCCAATGGCTGAGCGACCTCAGCACACGTGGTTTTGTTTACAGATGTTGGTCCATTTACAAAAAAACTGCAGTGTGAAAGCGAACCGCACTAAAACAAAACAAAACAAAAAAACAAAAAGAATTTGGTCCGGACCAAAGCAAGTGAACTATTGGACTTTCCTGGTGTGAAAACGACCTTAGTTTAAATCTCATCATGTCCTGTTGTCAGTCAAGTCCAGTTGTTTTTCAAGGTAAATCTGACAAGACAGAGGAGTTTGTCTGTCTGCTTTGTTTCAGGTTTATCTTAGAGTCACAAAGAATAGAATAACTATAACTATATTACTTTTATTCATCCTCGAGGGGAACTGTTTTTGTTTTTACAGATTTAGACTTAGACTTAAACAAACTTTATTGATCCACAAGATAAATTATTGGGACACAGTAGCTCACTAATCACAATATAATATAATAACCAAGAGTAAAAATAAATAAATTCAAAATACAGGCCACTTTTGCTTCAAACGATTTCTTACATTAAGACATCGGGCTTCTATGATTTGAAAAGTGCATAATTATATAAGTGTATATATACAAACCAAAATAAAATAGAAAAAGCAGCCAACCAGCAGAAAAAATTGAGTAATTAATTATGAAGATAAGAAAACTAAATTAAATGTGTATCATGGTAAGTTTTTAATCAACTAAACCTTGAGTGAAATAAAAATAAACATAACTTATATGTAATTTATAAAAAATACAGTACAATATTATTGATGTACAGTTTTACATAAATATATGAAAATATGTGTCATGATAACATAAGAATATTACTAGTGTATATTCTCATCCAATCCAGTCCAACTTTATTTATAAAGCACTTTAAAAACAACACAGTCGACCAAAGTGCTGTACACAGGTTAAAACACAAAACATGAGACACAGTAACATCAAAAACAGCATGAGAAGAAGAAGAAGAAGAAGAAGAAGAAGAAGAAGAAGAAGAAGAAGAAGAAGAAGAAGACATGCTTTATTCATCCCCGTAGGGAAATTATTTCTCTGCATTTGACCCATCCTTCAGGAGCAGTGGGCAGCTCGTCTTTCAGGCGCCCAGGGACCCATCTCCATGATCTTATTGCTCGGCTTGGTCAGGACCACAGCTGGAGGATTTTACCTGCAGCATGTTTTTTTTTTTTTTTGTCAAATGTCAATTACTCACGCTGAGTTAAAAGCCAAGCTAAAAAAAAAAAGAGTTTCAAGAAGAGATTTAAAAACAGGAATTGAGTCGGCCTGTCTAACATTCAGTGGAAGTGCATTCCAGAGTCAAGGTGGTATACCGGTTATTCCAGCCAAAACATATAAAAACATGTAAACAAACTGAGAAACCTGAGAAAACAGAAAGAAGTAATCACTACATAGGCATCACATTGCTAATAACAGTACAGAGGCGGTAGAACAGCGAATTTGATTGATCCTGACAAATCTCGCCGATCTATCCATCTCTACTGTGCTTTTGCAAAACCAGAAACCCAATAATATCACCCTTTCAATTTCTTTCTAAGGTCTACTAGATTGACAGCTGGTTGAAATAGACATGCATGGGGTTGATTCTAAGATTAATTTGTTTGTTTGACTCCACAGTACATGTTACCTGTTACCTGCTCTGCCATCATCATAGTTCATTGTTTTCATTGTTGTGTATGTACTATTGCTCCCATTATGCCACACATATACACACACAAGGCAATTAGCGGCTTAGGTTGTACTCGGCGGCGTGTTGACGAACCATCCCTGTTTCGAAGGTGCTTTTGCAACTTGGCAGTCCTGGAGGATTATCAGTGCTCCAAATTACATAACTCGACTAATGAGATACATAGTCGTGCAGTTTCAACCCCTATTCCCAGCGGGTTCCTGGCTGGCGGAGTGAAATATTCCACAGCTCCCCATGGAGCCCTGTGCACGTCCCCGGCTTGTCTATGGAGAACAGGCGAGGCAAGGAAATAAATGGAGATGTATCGTGTTGCAAAAGGTCTGACTGACAAGTAGTTAATGCACGATAATTGTTTGGTACGTGGATTGGAGCGTCCCTGTACATAGGGTGTTCGTGCAGGTTACACCACCGCGAATGCCTCATTAAATCAAAGCTAAAATGCATACGTGTTGATGTACTTTTTTTTATCCACAAAATAGCTTGGCATAATAGTCCATGAACAGCATAGGGAGTATTTCAATTCTAAACAATGTGACTGTTGACTCTGTGTTGGGAGCAAAACGCAGACCAAACGAGTACTTTAGGATAGGAATACACTTAAACTAGAGCTGTTCCTTCTACTCACACACGGTGCAGAAAATTGGGGTCATGTTGTCATTTGTATTCATGGGATTATTTAACTGCAAATAACACCAGGGTCTGTTTAAAGTGTGACGCTCTAAATGTACACACATGCGTCTCAACCTGGCAACCCACTACTCATTCAGACAGTGCAGCTTTTATATAAATCTGGGCTAAAATCCACCGTCTGTAGATTTATTATCTATAGGAATGCATTGTTTTAGTTAGTTCAAACACAAAGCACAAATTACGGCTTGTTATATTTATACCATGAAGCTTAAACAAGTGCGAGCATTTCATTTACTGTCAGCAAGGAATGAGCATCTTTGAGCGCAGTGGAGATTTAAGAGGACGTTATCTTGTAATGGGTGAAGTGAGATTGTAACTTGTAGAATCAAAGGTAGAGGTGGTCTTCATAGTAGAGCTTCTTTTCTCTCCTCATAGTATCTTAAGAGTGAATACATTTATTGTAATGATATAGTGTGTAACTTAAAGGCACTGTATCTGATTTTTACTGTCATGCAATATGTGACGCACCACGGACTTTGAGCCCTCATGTCGGCATTACAGATTCCGAGAAAATGCGATTTTTGTAAAAAAAAAAAAATCAAAATTTGTGATTTTCGTTTTTTTGCAGAATGTGCTAGTTGAGATCATGAAGAAGCCTCTCCATGTTTCAGATAACAGCATTAGTGACGTTAAAAACATACATTTTTAATTTCAAATTGGCTTGTTTTTGAGGAAAGAACTGGGGCGTGTATAAATCAACATAATTTTCCGACGTGCTATATATATATATATATATATATATACTATGCTATATTATGTGCAATACGAAAGTCATTTGAGCAGTATTACCTCCTGTGAAATACTCCTTAAATACCTGTGCCTTGGTATTTTATTACATATTTTATTACTTAAAAAAAATATTATATTGGTTACTTTGCTATGGTATTAGTATTTCCTGACTATAAGTAAATTTTGTAGTAAACTTTGACTTAACTCTTTATTTCTTTCTTTCATTTGTGTTCGTTTGTGTTTGGATCTATGTGAAGCGTCTTTGAGTGTCATGAAAAGCGCTATACAATTACTATGTATTATTATTATTATTATTATTATTATTATCCTGTGTATTATTGAATGATTCTGACCTGCCTGGACATTAACACCACATGTGCCACAGTGATGTCATGATGGGGGAGGGTTTAGCTTAATGTCATGCAAATGAGGCAAGGAGGGCTGAAGAGAGGAAAGTTCACGAGCTTTTTTCAGGGCTTTTGAAAATCTACTGTGCCTGCTTTGACATAGCGACAACTTCTTCAAATATGGTCAGATTTTCATGTGTAAGACATCATTGGAAAGCTTAGAATCTATACTTTCAGAATGTGTGAATAACTCCAAATGCCTCCGGGACGACTTGTGTCCTATTTGGCCGCGGTGGGTCACTTACATCCATACTGAGGGATGACAGACTTTGCTCAAAAAAAACAGGTCGACTCTTTAAATATGCCTTATTACTTTATTGTAAACAAATTCAATTGCAAATATCATCGCCATCACCGATATTTTCTTCCTTATTTAGTAACAAAAGAATCATGCCTATTTACATTTAAGACAGAGATTAACATGAAGAAGCACTAACACGCACAAACCTACAGCCAGTTACATAATAAAGAGGGTCTCCTTCAGGTTTCACTGTGTAGCACCAGCTCATAAATGTCCAGGCCGTTCCAGCAGAAGAAATGCTAACTGGAGGGGACAGATTCCAGCCTTATTTATCATGTTACAATACGCTTATCCCATAATTACCTCATGCTAATTCCTTGTTGGATGTCAACTCTGTTTTTCCCCCTTCTCTCCTCATCCAAATTAAAATCTGCACACGCTTCTTTATCATTCTAACTACTGTATATTACCTCCAGAGCTAATAATGAGGCTTTTAAAAGACACTTACCTCAAAAGGCTAATTGTTTTTGTTTGATTTTTGTGACATTTTTATCACGGCCCCGCTGTTAATTAATAGCAATTATACATTAACTATTAAAGGAGGCACCTTATTAATTAATAGTCTCAGATGCAATTAAATTACAGATGCACACACCAATTTAGCAACCAACTTTCCTTAATCCTGCGTAATTTCAAAGGGATTTCACAAATGGGGAAAGAGAGTGTGTTATTATGGGGGCTGTAGGTGTTAATTAAGAATTAACTATAGTGGATGATGCTAATGTAGACGTATATTTGCGTATGTATGTAGCTGGAGGACTACTTATGTTACATCATTCACCTTCCCTTATGAGGCAACATGCACTTTCACATTTACTTTGCAATTTTACCATTTTAATTTATTCACTGTTTAAGTCTTATTTTAGATCTACTAAAGTTTTTTTTTCACAGATATATCATATGTGTTAGTAATCTTCATATTTCCTGTTCCATTACCTCTTTTGTAAACCTGTTTTTCTTTGAACTTGAACTGGTGCATAGAGCTCATTGGTTTATGATTGATTACTATGATTATCGATATATTAACACTGATATAATTGTGTATGCTAATGCTAACTCTAGTCTTCAGATGAGTAAAAAAAATCCTTACATTACCACATCCCATACATATATATATATGCCTGTGCTGGAGATTTAAAGGCATATTCCAGGATTTTTGACATGGGGGCTCATTTCCGAGTTAGCCAGAGTGCTGCAGAGATGTGGAGACACTTTTTAGCGAATTTCATGCAGTCCGTCCAGCTGCAGAGTTTTCAGTTGCTAGGCTAGCGCATGTCAATGGTAAATGGTAGCCTGATTTTAATCAGGGTTACCCACTCCATAGTGCACCCAAACAAGTCAATTATAACGGCACACTGTTGATGTATGTTGATTGAGTAATTTTTGAAATAAAATTCACAGTCTAGCGTTATAGCTGACTTGTTTTGGGTGCACTATGGAGTGGGTAAGCCTGATTAAAATCAGGCTACCATTTACCATTGACATGCGCTAGCCTAGCAACTGAAAACTCTGCAGCTGGACGGACTGCATGAAATTCGCTAAAAAGTGTCTCCACATCTCTGCAGCACTCGGAAATGAGCCCCCATGTCAAAAATCCTGGAATATGCCTTTAAGGCCGATATCTTTGTAGCATATATGTATTATGCTACAAAGTCCAAATATCGGCCAACCGATATATCTAAAAATAACAGTAGTAGTATGCGTGAAAAGTCCCTCAGTCGTCCAGGTAGAATCCATGATAAAAGGAGAAGTTCAATTTGTCAACTGGACAAAGTTTGTTTGGTTGAAAACATTTCGCCGCTCATCCGACGAAGCCTCTCGGATGAGCGGCGAAACGTTTTCAACCAAACAAACTTTGTCCAGTTGACAAATTGAACTTCTCCTTTTATCAACAGTAGTAATACTAAAATCCTTTCTTAAAATATAATGATTTTATCTGTGTTTTAGTCAAATTACTTCTAATTCTGAACTCAGAATTAGAAGGGTGAACTCACCCCCGAACTCACACCCGAACTCCCACCTTACCCATCTCCCACCCCCCACTCCCCATATTGGCATAACCTGTATTCCATAAAAAGACCTATCACTCTAGACACTTTAAAAAAAAAAAAAAAAAACTGCTGCTAAGGACTACTGTTGCACTGTTGCACATTTACATTTATTACTGGATTTTACTCCTGTTGCACTGTTGTTTACTACTGTCATTGCACACTTACATTTACTACTGGAATTTTTAGTACTGTTGTTTACTCCTGTTATTGAATTTTACCCCCGTTGCACTGTTGTTTACTACTGTTATTGCACATTGACTACTGGAATTTTAGTACTGTTGTTTACTCCTGTTACTGCACTAGAATTACTACTGTTGCACATTTATTTTTATTTTATCTTAACTCCTATGCACATTCTACTGCACATGACCAAGTCACTGCTGTATCTTCCATTGCACATTTTTGATGCACACTGCACACTTTGGAAATCTGTATATAGTATAGTTTATTTATTATGTTGCACTGTTTTAAGATTTTAGACCGTAGACTTTAGTTTTAACTTAGATCTCTGTCTTAGATAGTTTTTTGTTGTGTTTTGTCTTCATATTGTATTTTGTACACTGTCTTTTTGCACTACCTGGCCAGAGAGAAACAAAATTTCGATTCACTGTATGTTGAACACATATGGCAGAATTGACAATAAAGCTGACTTTGAACTTTGAACTTTGAACTTGAAAGGTGCCACAAATCAGGCGCCCTGTAATGTTCCACATTATGGCGTTATACAGATCTATCTCACTCAGTTATTCTGAGTGTAGGTTTATTTACATTTATTGGTTTTATAAGATAAGATAAGATAAGATAAGACTTTATTGATCTCACGCAGGAGAAATTTACTTGTCACAGTAGCTCCAGGCAGAGACAGTTTGAACAAGAAAGACACCTAACATCTGTCAAGGGACTACGGATGAAAATTAGCCGTTTGGCTAACTCTGGCATATTTACATGCAAATGTTGATTAATATGCACTGTCCCTGAAATAAACAAATAAATAAAAAATAAAATAAAGAAAAGTGCATGCAGGCAAGAATGGAATAAAGATAAGTAATAATAATAATAATAATAATAATAATAATAATAAAAATAAGTAATAATAGAATAAGTAATAATAAGAAACAGTAACTAGGAGAGTATTGAAAAACGATATTGCACGTTGCAAAATGTTGCAAAATGTTACCAACAAACAAACAAATGCACACATACAATTTTTTTTTTCTTTTTTATTGAATTACAGGACTAAACCCTTCCTAAACCAGGTCAACTATTTGGGCTTGAGCTGTACTCATCTTCCTCAACTTTTTTCAACGAGGCGTGTATGCCCCAAGGTGTGTGTATGGTGCTCTTCAGAAGATAGTGGACAATGTCATTATATTATTATATAGTATATACAGTACAACTATATACCCTATCTTTTGTAGGGATGGTTTGATATGGATTTTCTGAGTCAATGTGGCTGATAATCAATATTTGCCAATATCGATATTAAGAATTTAGTAAAGTTCACAAATTAACTTTTGTAATAACAACGTATACTTACCTGGAACATAAAATAGTTTGTAGCATGACTGTGTGAACATAAAAACATACAGTATTTTAGTTCTAATTGTTATTTTTTTTTTATCAGTATAGGGCCGATATAATATTTGGAAATAAAAACAAAAAACTTTGGAACATGTTGCCCATATTCCATTTGTCGCATTGATGGAGTTGATTTTGTTGTTTTGCAACAGTCAAGGCTGAGAATATCGTCATGTACTCTTTAAATGACAAAGAACGCACAACACAGGAAGCTTTGTGTAATTTATAGATTAAAATACTTAATCCATTGTACTATATTCTGTAGTCACTGGTAAATAATGGATGTTTCCTCCATGTCCCACTAACTAGCATGACCACATGTGCAGTGACAGTGTCCGAGAGTAATTAGCAGCATGTCTATGACCTCTCTGATTAAAACCCAAGTGTTCTGCTCAAAGTGGATATGACTGTAGACAAACAGTGAGGAGCTCCCGGGACCTGGCAGTTTGAGGTTTAGAGGAGCAGTGCATCTCAGAGGGGAATATCCAGTCAACACGCACGCTGGCCCATTATATTAATAGTCAATCCAATTAAACACTCGCAGTCCAACGCTTGAGAAGGTAACTAAGCTTGTTGCCCATGGGCTTCTTCACGAGAGGAGTCAGTCGACGTTTTAATTTGCGCAATAGTGGAGTGAATATATTTATTTTTTTTACAATTGCTTGAGTTACGATGCTGGTTTGCTGAAAATAATAAAGAAAACAGGAAAAAAACAAACAAAACACTGAATGTTATATGCTGTAAAAGATATTTGGTTTAACATTGTATTTGTATTTTTTCCAATTTCAGCATTTGATCCGACATTTGCTGTTTACGGCATACATAAAACGCCCTCTAAAACATCCAACTGCCTGTGTCCACGCTAATTAATGTTTACTAAAGTTGAAAGCCTGTATAGGAAACATTGGAAGCCATAATTACGAATGCTCCGTCAACAACAATTTGTTTCTTGGGTGACTGAGAACATTAGAAGTGGGACTTAAATGAGTGTACAAAGGCAGTATTTAGACTATTTCAAGCCTAGTGTGATCCCCCAAGACATCCTATCAGTAACAAGCCCCTGATCGCACAAGAAAACTGCACAACATAGCCCAACCAGCAATTAGCGCAAATTAACAGACATTTTCAAAACTGTCTTTGCTTAGAAAATGGCTGCTTTGTAGTTCAAAAATTCCCACTTTGGCCTTAGAGTGGGAGTGTTTCCAGCAAATGCTTAAATCCTAAAATAAGTCCTGCAATCTTCTGGCACAGACACACTGTAACGCTTTAAAAACAATTTAGCAACTGTCATCGCTGTAATTACAGTAACTAATTACCATCCTCAGCAAACAAATAGCTCAACATAATACGCCGACCCAATCAGTTTGGAGGAAATGCAAATTCTGAAGGCAAAAAGAGCATTTTGGCAGACCTGAAAGAATTACAGGGACATAATACACTTTGTTTTATCCACATAATTCCCAGGGAATATCATATCATAAATATTTGCATTCAGTTGTTATCAGGACATTTGCATTTGCCTCTTATCAGTGTGCAGCCCAGGCAGCGGCAGATAGGCGAGCTGCTCCACGCCAGCCACACATTTCTAATGAGTCACGTCGCCGCCTCATATCATATTTTGGCTGGAACTTTATCACCAAAACGAGGAGGTCATTTTCTCCTGGAGTTGGCTCATCTTGGAACTGTCTTTGACTTTTTTCTCTGATGTGATTCAACTGAGATTCATTTTTTAAAGCCACCAAAAGGATTATTTCCTTTCCTCTCCCAACCGCAACAGCCCCATATCAGTGGCACGTATGCTTGCAATGATTATCGTTCTGTCATAAAATATTTGCGTTTTATCACAGTATTATTTTATTTGCCACAGCTTTCGAGGGAACAGAGGCTCTGGGGAAGGCAGCAGGCAGCTCATCTGCATGAACAGCAGAGGCTGACAGCTCACACCAGCCCCACCATCTCATTTTGAGGCGTGTGCAACAGTTTCCGGGGGGGAAATTAAAGTAATTGTTTGATAACACTTTCAAAAAGGTATTCCACAATAACAATTTCATGGTGCATTGCAGAGTATAATTATAAATCAGGCTTTTTTGCTTGGACAGCGGAGGAACACTGGAGGTCAAGTAAAGAATCCTAGTCAAATTCTCCTCTCATTAGTGCAATCGCTTCTCTCTGCTAATTATTTCTCCCTCTGCGTGCCCATCCCTCCTTCACTCACCATTATCCCGGACAACACACACTCCTGCAGCTCGTCCCTTCACTTGTATTCAAATGTGTTGTTCTTGCAAATATGTTTTGCATTAATTACAAGCCGATGTGACAAAATGTTAAATATCCGTTTGATGTAATGCAATCACGCATGTGTCAGCCTGCAGTTAAATGCACCCCTGGCTTCTAATGCGTTTGGACAGTTTATTTTTTCACTTTGGTTTTGAATGCAATTAAGGGCCAGAAAGCATTAGTCGACCAGCACTGATGGGAAGAGAAAGTGAAATAATTGAGAAAACATACAGCTATCATTAAAATGTGCTGTAAGGAAGGGATGAGACACAAACGATTTGCTCTCCAACTAATTCACATGTAAATCCAAAACTGAAAATGTGAGGGAAAAAAGAATTTGTGATTAAAGGGCAACAACAACACCGGCTCCTCAGAAATAAACAAGGAGAGCCTGTGACCAAACTCCAAACACAGCGGCACTCTTCCTCTCCCCCTCCTCTCTTCTTCCTCTTGTTCTTGCACTGTTTAACACTGTGATTTATTCAATTAATGGAGGCACTATGCAACTTGCAGGGTACGCCACCAGATGTCTTATTTCTCTGCCTGCAATGTTTTGATCAATAAAAATACCTGTAATTTAATAAGTGCTAGATAGATAAGTGTAATGCCTACTGTGGAACAATATGGCAAAAAAGAAGTATGATTCCTGTCTCTGTTCGAATCTCCTTCATCATGTTTGTGTACATGTGGATAGATGAATCAGTTGTACATTTTACTCGAGACTGGGTTTGGTCTGTATGTAGCTGCTGCTCCCAGGGCAGCTGGACCACCATTAGGGTCCTAAATCTTATCTGTGGCTTTGTTTAAACAGAGGAGGTGGACATTCCTCCACAGTCCTGAGCTCGAAGATCAGGCTGCAATCAAATAAGCACAGGCCCTTCTCCAAACATTCAAATTAGGATAATCTCTGTTCAATGATATCTCCCAGCAAACATACAGTGTACCACATAGTGACTTCATGCAGCACAGGTGAATGAAAGACCCACCAAATGTGTAAAAGTTATTTTGTGTAATAAAAAGCACATGAAATGTGCTTACCCAAGCAAATTACTTCACGACCTCATTGTATCCAAGTCTAATGCATCGTCTTGCTTTGCAATAAAAGAATAACAATAGTGTATAGCATCAAAAGGTCAGGTCTTAAACCTGTAAGAGTTCAAATGACTTGTATAAGTGATCTATGGAAGCTCAGTGTTCTGTCAGTGCAGACTTAGGGGTGGACACCTGTGCTGCAGTCAGCGGTGCAGAGCTATGCATCAAGACAAAGGCAACCACAATTCTTTTTGTTCTAGAAAAATTGTTTTCTTCATTATAAAGTGCCAGCTGTTGACATTTGAAGTGATTTAGGAGTTGGTTTGATAAACCATTGCAGGTATGAGCTGCAGATGTCTCCCGTTCTGGACAGTATTTACATTGAACATTTGTGCAGGCTGTGCTCTCATTATCTCTCTCTGCTTGTAAGGCAGTGTTACTGCACTGCTTTTGGCCCACTGTAGTACATGTGGGGTCGGAGCACTGGGGGCCAAGTTCGCATGTGCTCTCAGAGGGGGGCTGTCCATGCCCACTTTTACAACTGGTGATCTGCCATCAACCAAAGTGCTGCTAATCACAAACTCATGAACAGCTTAAGAAAGACCAGTCTGGTGCCAGGCTTTGTCTGTGAATCTCCATTTGGCCAGTGCCCTGCCCCAGCAGCCACAGGATTTGCAGGATTTGAGTAGAGCTTCTGCAGATTTTTCAAATAAGCTTGTTGGGAGATGGTGATGTTCAGAACACATCCAATGCCCCACAGACTGTGATAGCATTATTAGAATTCTGACTTTAAATCCTGCTCTGTGCATGTGTTAAAACTGTGGCATTCAGGCATGAGAACAACAGTGACTGTGTGTCATGTAAGACGTCCCTCACAGCAGTGTCTGATCCAGAGATCCCTTATGAACTCCACCTGCACTATTTGATATATTTCACATACAAGCTGCAGTTTCTTTGCTCATCTTTCCTTTATGTACAGAAAGCTTTGTTAATTCCAGGCCACCCTCCACTAGGACAGAGCCATCAGCATTGTGTGTTGGCCTTTTACTCCTGCCCTGGCCACACACACAGAATTGAGCGTTGTGAGTGGGGGAAATGGAGTATGATGGAGGACGGGCCAGTGCCGGGTGGAGCTTGGCTGATTAAGTGATTGGGCGCATTGTGTTACTGAAATGCTTTTCTTCAATCGTGCAGATAAGATCATCCTTGGCCGCTATCTTTGTTCTTGAACTTATTTTAAACATTCCCCTCTGCTCTCTCTTCATTACATACTGTCCTCTTCTTTTGACATCCAGTTTCATTACTAGAGACTTATCGCATACATCCTTCCTTTCTGTCACTCAGTTTATTGTGTGGCAGGGATTTTAAGATTAGCTGTTCCCACATAAGCACTACTGTATAATGAAGATGCACCATGCCAACACTGGCCTGTGTGCTTTGCAAGGAAAGAACCAAATATTTATTTATAGTTCAAGTAAATTAATTAGACTATCTAAGGGAAGATAGCAGCATAAAGCGCGTGCGGTTAATTTGAAATGGCATATCAGAAATGCATTTTTAGTCCATAATCCCACTGCAAACAAGCTGTCTGCTTCATGTGATATTCCCAATTGCACCAGATTATTTGCATATAGGTTGCAAAATGAAAAGATGCTGCTTTGAATGGCAGAAAATTGTGCTCTGGATCAACTGATATGAGCTCAACCAATTACAAAACAAGAAAAAAAAAAAAGAGAAGGAAGATTTATAGAGTTCATATTTACCACAATTAAAGGGCCTATATTACATTACTCAATGTTGTTTCCTCATCAAAAACATCATCCAGTGTATTTTGAAACTCCATATACCTTCACTAGAAGCCTTTGGATGATTTCAGCACCTGGAATTGCCAATCTCTACTGAACAAAAAGTAAAAAGTAGCTGTTAACATGAAAACTACCGCTTCATGACATCACAAGATGGAACAGAGCATTTTGAGCTTTGGAGATGTACAGTAGACAGTCTTATAATGTAGGTTACTCAGGCGTGAATGAAACAAAACACACTCCAGGTATGCTTTTGAGGAGGTAACTACATTATAACATGGTTTAAAATAGGGATGCACGATATATTGGCATTAACATCGGTATTGGCTGATATCACCAAATTTTTTAACATATCGGTATCGGCCCGATGTGTAAAAGTGGGACGATATTAACGACTGATATTTGTCAGTACAGTAATCCCTCGAATTAACGTTTTCTCACATTTCTCTCTCGTTTAAACACTCAAACTTTTGTAGATTTTCAACAAAATGTATTAATAGTGAAGCGTGTGTGTGTGTGTGTGTGTGGGGGGGGGGGGTTGCTCAAATCCGTGATAACGCAGCATGACCGGCGCGAGACCGCACGTCCCACCCGGAGCTGCGAGCACGAGATCCGTGCCCGTGCCCAGTCCGAGCACATCAAATCTCGACATGAATGAATTCAAGAGCCGCACGAAACCAGGCAAAGAGGTGGTTTAATCCTGGTTTAGTCCTGGTCTAGTCCTGGTCCAGTCCAGGTTTAGACTTGGTTTAGACCTGGTCTAAACCTGGTTTAGTCCGCGTTTAGTCCTGACCTAGTCCCGGTCTGGTCCTGGTCTGGTCCTGGTCTAGTTCCAGTCTGGTCCCATCTATAACATCAATCAGCAAAGATCCCTTAGCCAATCAGGACGAAGAACACAATGTTACACTATTTAAAAAAAAATAAAAAAAATCAAGAGTCAAAACATATTTAACACATAAAACACATTCAAAAATTCATTTTGCATGATTTTCAGTCTGTATAAAATGTTATCTCAGAATTTAAAAAACATAAATAAATATCGGTATCGGCTGATTACAGCAACAATAATATCGGATATCGGTATCGGCTAAAATTTTCACATCGGTGCATCCCTAGTTTAAAGTTCACAAGAGTCAATTCTGCGTAATATAAGTCCAGGCCACAGATAGATTTGTTATGATATGTTACTGTAGGTGCATTCTGGAAGGATTATTAGTGGCCCTGTGGTGACTGTGGTGAAAAACATGTTCGAATTTGACATCCTCTGATATTAGAAGAAAGCGCACCTGACTGGGGAAGTCTCATTTTCATCCATTTTAATTTATAGGGCTGCTCCACTTGACTAAATATTCTTTACACAAAAAAACACCAGTCCAACTCAAATTCCCAGAATGCAAGTCTAATGGAAAAAGAAAGTGGCTTCTATCAAATTATTACAAATGCACTTAAAAAAAAAGAAAAAAAGGGAGCTCTTTGTACCCAGCCTATGTTCATTACAACACTAATACCAGTCAAATAAAACAAATGAAAAGAGGATAAAAGACATTAACAAAAGGAAATTCTGCCGCATGTGGGATGGGGCCAAATCCTACTAACTATGGGCCTTAAGCAGGATGTAGCACACACATCCTGCTACTTTATTTTACCCAAATTATGTTTTATTTAATTATTAATTTTTTTCCTTGCTGTATATTGTGTATTGTGTCTATACGTGATATACAAATAAATGTGATTTGACTTGGCACAGACAATCAACAGTAACACAGGGAGACCATGTAGATATACAGCTCTCCTGAATTCAGCATCTCTACATGTATTACAGCCATTCCATTCCAGTGTCTGTTGAATTCCAACACAAACACAAAGCTGAGCTACTTCAGTTCTTGCACCAGGAGTGGGATAAAGTCACTCAAGAACAATGTGAAAGACTTGGACTAAACCAGGTCTGAACCAAGACTAAAGCAGGTCTAAACTAGGACTAAACCAGATCTGAACCAAGATTAAACCAGGGCTAAACCAGGTTAAAAAGGGGACTAAACCAGGACTAAACTAGAATTAAATCAGGCCTAAACTTGGACTGAACCAGGTCTAACCTAAGACTAAACCAGATCTGAACCAGGACCAAACCAGGTTAAAAATGGGACTAAACCAGGACTAAACCAGGACTAAACCAGGACTAAACCAGGTCTAAACTAGGACCCAAGAACAATGTGAAAGACTTGTGGAGAGCATGCCCAGACGCATGAAAGCTGTGATTAAAAATAAGGATTATTGCACCAAATATTGATTTGTGAACTCTTCTTAAGTGTAAACATTAGTATTATGTTGTTTTAAAATGAATTTGATCTTGTTTCTTTGCATTGTCTGAGGTCTGAAAACATGTATCTTTTTTGTTATTTTGACCATTTGTCATTTTCTGCAAATAAATGCTCTAAACCAGGGGTGTCAAACATGCGGCCCGGGGGCAGATCCGCCCCTCCAAGACCTTTAATCTGGCCCTCATCTGATTTTCTATTAAAATATTTTTATTATATTTGAATTTTCTATTGAAATATTGATACTTTTCTGCTCCTTTTTTTCTGCTTTGCAAGAATATTACTGCTTTGCAAGTAGGAATACCTACTGTACCTTTGTGAGCAGGTTTTCACAGTAATGAACATTAAGCTGTGCTCAAAGCGAATGCACGAGCACTTGAATGACATTCTGAAGTTGCAGCTCCTCAGGACATGGTGTCTGATATTGATGCACTTGTGCAGCTAAAAGATGCCAAGTTTCAGGAGCAAAAAGAAAGCATGACTAAATTCTTTGAAATGCATACAAGTTAATGTTAAAACATTGTATTGAAATTGCATTTTTCTTAAAGTTTCAGGTTGCTCATAATATTATAGTATTCTGTAAAAGAAAGAGTTCATCAAATAAAAAAGACTGCATTTCTCTGCACAAATATTTGGACTTATTGCTATTTTTGGGGTATATTTGCCATGAGTTTTCTGATCCGGCCCCTTTGGGATCAAAGTAGGTTGGATACGGCCCTGGACAAAAATGAGTTTGACACCCCTGCTCTAAACGATAATATTTTTATTTGAAATTTGGGGAAAATGTTATCAGTAATTTATAGGCTCAAACAAAAATGTTCCTTTTGCCCAAACACATACCTATAAGTAGTAAAATCAGAAAAAACTGATCATTTTGCAGTGGTTTCTTATTTTTTTCAGATCTTAAATTGTTTCTTACTGAAATTAAATGCCAGTATCTAATCTATATAATATAATATCTAAAAGTTAAGTTACGTCTCTGATGTTCAAATGTACAGTCTTTCAGTGCTCGTGGTAATTTTAAGTGAAAGAATAGAAAAAGGCTCACTCCCAGCTCCTGCCTGTATGATCCGATACCATCAGTGTTTTATATCTATAAGAGCTGGAGCTGGAAAAAGCTTGGGACTCAGGACCCAAAGTTATCTGGTGTCTTTTTCATCTGCGTCCTATCAACCCTTGTCTGCACTGCACTGATGTAATTGCATCACTCAACAAGCAGGTTAAGAGACGGGGTTGGAGAAATTAACATTTTTTACATTGTAGATTTCCCCAGTTGTTCTAATAACCCATCTCCAACCTGTGATCTAATCTGCGGAAACAGTGGAAGTAATTAAAGTAGAAATTAATTACGCCCGGCGCCTGATATTCTAATAACGGCTTTGAGTTTTGTAGCAGGAAGTTGATATTTTGTCATCCGTGTTTTATCTCTCCTGGCCGTGCGTGATTGTCTGCTCTTACGATTATTAATGTAGCCGGGAAAAGGAGCAGGAAGTGGCAGATAAAAGCGGGTGGACTTTTCTTTTGCTGCTGCTCCTGACCATAGTGGCCCCTCTTGACAGCACTCAGCTCCTCCCCTTCCTCTCCTCCCCCAATTTTGCTTTTAACACCGCCTTTATCGTGACACTATTTAGAGGAGATACTGTGAGACTGAGCGGGCCTTATGACTGCTTTTGATAGAAATTATACAATTCTTCATTAGCGGCTAAGATAATGCCCCCCTATAGACACGTATAGCCTGGCCCCTTAGCTGGAGTTTCCCGTTGGGACCTCATTTAAGACCTGCTCCAATCAGAGAAGCACACAGCGGCCTGAAGACGTGACCCTCCACAGACGCAGCGGCGGCAAATGTCAAGAGAAGTGAGGGGATGTGGTGGGCCTGCACACTCTGGTAAGCACACCAAGTCCCTATGGGGGGGCAGCTCTGTCACTCCTACAGTGGCTATCATGTTTTTAATGGGAAACGGTCAAATCAAATCTAATATTAAGCTTTGATAACCACAGAGCAGGAGCAGAGCCTCTTCAAGTGGAAAGGACCTTTTCTGTTATAGCCTTTATAACAACCTCTCCGAGACACGTGTTCAGGATCCTGTAGGTGACTTTTAAGAACTACAGTACTACTCTCTGAATACTTTTCTACTGGCTTTAGCTAGTGCTTAGAGCAGACTGTTTTCCTTCTTGAAAAATGGTCCTATATTACGCAAAATTAACTATAGCTTTTAGCCATGTTAGAATGTTGTTCCCTCATCAAAAACATACCCAGAGTTGTGTTTTGTTTTATTCCCCCATGTTTAAGTTATCCATCCATCAATCCATTTTCGTCCGCTTATCCGGGGCCGGGTCGCAGGGGCAACAGTCTAAGTCTTCACCCCGGACACTTCCTCCAGCTCCTCCCGGGGCAACCCCAAGGCGTTCCCAAGCCAGCCGGGAGACATAGTCCCTGCAGTGTGTCCTCTGGGGCCTCCTTCCGGTGGGACGTGCCCGGAATACCTCCCGAGGGAAGCGTCCAGGAGGCATCCGAAACAGATGCCCAAGCCACCTCAGCTGGCTCCTCTCGACGTGGAGAAGCAGCGGCTCTACTCCGAGCTCCTCCCGTGTGACTGAGCTCCTCACCCTATCTCTAAGGCTGCGCCCAACCACTCTGCGGAGGAAACTCATTTCGGCCGCTTGTATCCGCGATCTCGTCCTTTCGGTCATTACCCAGAGCTCATGACCATAGGTGAGGGTAAGAACGTAGACTGACCGGTAAATTGAGAGCTTCGCCTTTTGGCTCAGCTCCCTCTTCACCATAACGGTCCGGTACAGCGACCGCATCACTGCCGACGCCATACCAATGTTGAGTTATCCTTTATTATTAATTTGTCTACATCTTCAAAGCTCAAAATGCTTGTAATGTCATGAAGCAGTAGTTTTCAGCTGCCTTTTGTTCAGCAGAGATAGGTAATTCCAGGGCTGAAAGTAACCAAATGATTCTAGTGAAGGTGCATGGAGTTTAAAAACACAAAGGAGCACTTCACTGTTTTCTGTATGAGAGAAGAACTAAATATGCAGGGTTTGTGTTAAACATGTGTCAGTGAAATAAAACACAAATCCAGGTTTTTGATGATAAGATAAGACTTTATTGATCTCACACAGGAGAAATTCACTTGCCACATTAGCTCCAGGGTAGTTTAGTGCAAAGAAGTTAGAACAAAAATGTGCATACAAACAAGATAAGTAGTATGATAAAAGGAGAAATTCAATTTGTCAACTGGACGAAGTTTATTTGGTCAAAAACGTTTCGCAGCTCATCCGAGTTGCTTCGTCAGTTCTGGTTAGAGTGCTGATGGACACTGCTTATATCTAGCTGCAGGGAGGAGCTAACTACACTGAAATTATTCTGAAACTATCTCACCTATTTGTTTTTTGAGTTTCTGTCTTTTGTTATACCAATTTCTCTGGCGTCTAGTTTAGCATACCCATTCAACCCCTAAACGACTGAATGGAGTAGCAGTGTAGTGAAGACAGCAGTGAGCGCTACATTGGAGAAACAAAACAGCCACTTCACAAGAGGATGTACCAACACAGGCGGGCGTGCCAGAGTGGACCGGCATCTGCCGTACATCTTCACCTAGAAGCCACGGGCCATTCATTTGAGGACAGTGAGGTTCAGATCTTAGCCAGGGAAAAGAACTGGTTTGAGAGGGGAGTTAAAGAGGCTATTTTTGTCAAAAAAAAAAGAGAATCCTTCTTTTAACAGAAATGGTGGAGTCAGACATAATTTGTCTCCCATTTATAATTCCATTCTCAAACCTAAATCAAAACAAACAAAGGAAACAATAGGGCAGACAGGTCAGGGCCAGAGGTGTGAAAAAAAAGAAAAAACAAACAAACAGTCGTTTAGGGGTTGAATAGGTATGCTAAACTAGACGCCAGAGAAATTGGTATTACAAAAGACAGAAACTCAAAAAACAAATAGTTGAGATAGTTTCAGAATAATTTCAGTGTAGTTAGCTCCTCCCTGCAGCGAGATATAAGCAGTGTCCTTCAGCACTCTAACCAGAACTGACGAAGCAGCGCGGATGAGCTGCGAAACGTTTTCGACCAAATAAACTTTGTCCAGTTGACAAATTGAATTTCTCCTTTTATCATGGATTCTACCTGGACGACTGAGGGACTCTTCACGCATCTTAAGATAAGTAGTAATAATAATAATAGGTAAATGAGGAAACCACATTATAAGATAGATCAGGAAATAGCTTAATATGGGTTGAATTACTAAACTTTTCTCTATTTTTACCCCATAAAGTGTTTTGTAAAAGCAGAACAAAAATCAGACTGCTGATGTTTTCATCTTATAATAAAACCTGTAAAAGATTGCAAACATGTAAGAAAGAGGTATGTGAGTTACTATATAACACTAAGAATAAGCTGATGAGCTGATTAGCTGTCCTTTAAAGTTTTAAATCTATGCAGCACAATGCATTTTAAAGGGATAGTCTGTTCACTTGTAAACATCGCCACTTACAGGTGAACAGGCTAATAATAATAACAGGCACGCAGTGATACGACTCAAGAGAAAATAGCACCAAGCGATTTAGATTTGCTGTTTTCTGACGCAAATATATCACTTTTTGGATAAATATTGTTTTGAGAAGAAAAACAAGCTTTATTAACTGTCCCCGCTAACTTGCCGGACCTACTTTCATCAGCTCCAGAACTCGGGCAGAACTCGGCTCAGAGGACATTGTCAGGGGTAAGTCAGTGTTAATGCACGGCACTGCTGAAGGGGACGCCATACAGATTCACATAAAAAAAAAAACCCGAATTATCCCTTTAACATGCCTAAAACAAATTTTAAAAGAGCATTTTAGAGACATGACTCTTTATAATATGCCTGATGATATCTAAGCCAACACATACGAAATGAATCACTACACCAACTAAGGTACTTTTTGCAGTACCAAGAGTTGAAAAGGTGGGTGAAGAGGTGGGGTTAAACAGTGGGCCGGACATGAAACTGTGATAATAGCTCTCATCCTTCACACAGTAAGGAGAGATTCTGGGCCAATTTAATGAACTACAAAATTGTAGCTGTCCTGCCTTTGGATGCCAACACTCTTACGTTTATCCCAAAATGTGGTATTTGCTCTCCAATGTACAAGAACCTTCGCAAGATGATGTACCAATATCAGCCAATTTATTCAACTAATAAAGTAGTTTGAGCAAGAGATTAAAGGTCCAATATTATGCAAAATTGACTCTTGTGAGCATTAAACCATGTTAAAATGTTGCTACCTTCTCAAAAACATACCGAGAGTAGCACTCAGATCAGAAAACGAGCTTTGTGTGTGCCCTTTAATGTGTAAAAATGGCAGTAAAAACCATTCTAAAAACACTTTTCAATGTTTCATCCTAGAAAATCAAGTTTCTTAAAGCCCCAGTGTGTAGGATTCGTGGCGCATAGGTGGATGGTGCTATTGCACTTTCTGTTTTAGCTACGGCAGACCTCGAGGGTCACCCGGACGCGCGCACGAGCTGTGCGCCGCGCGGTCCCGGTTATTTATTTATTTTTTCTTTTCTCATGAAAACACACATTCCCGACCATGACACTCTACACATCAAATGAAACCTTACAGTCTCCTCTTTTTGACTATGCAATTCATTTACCTGCACAACAATCACTCCCCGAGCACATGGGGCTTTTATACGGAAAAGCACAAAACGAGGTTAGCTTACCTTAGAATGCTTTGCACAGGTCAAACTCTGTATTTCACCATAAACTTGCTCTCAATCTGTCCGTAAGGATCCAGCGAATAAAATCCAGTAAAACAATTTAGTCCAAAACACGTGTTAGATCCATTACGACGTCTGATCCGGCAGCATGCTTGTGTTGTTTACCCAAAACCACGAGCCTTGCCGAAGGCCAAGGCGGAGCCCAAATGTCCTTCTGCGGCTCTCGTATTCAAAATGGCTGCCTCTGCATGGGGAAGATCCCCCTTTAATGTGACTATATCTAAGTCCAAAAGAATACTTTGATTTCATGAGAGAAGTGAAAAGGCTTGGAACCAATGTATTTTTTAATGGGTATCTTCAATTTCAGTAATTAATGGGTAAAAATCTTACACACTGTCCCTTTAAGCCACAGCTGAACAGTCACCACTTTCTTGTCTTCTGGATCGACTATAAGATGACTTCAACAATATACAGAAGATCAACATTTAGTACTAAGACAACAGAGAAGAGGGAGAAAGAATCAAGTTCGGTTCACAGTGAGACCAACATACAATCAGAAGCAGTGGCACACGGGCTTATCTGGTCCTTCGTGATGCCTGTCATCGTCTGAACGCTCCTGCTGCTGCTCCTCTCGCTCTGATGAGACGACGGAGGCTTCTCTGGCTCCAGCTCAAACTTACTCAGCGTCGAGAAAATTTAACAAGAAAGTTGAGGCAGCGGAACCACAAAAGGAATAGTATAAAAGTTGTAGAGATGGAGAAGAAGCTAAAATGAGAAGTCAGGAGGTGTCAACTCAGGTGTGAGGAGCAAAATCGAATGCACGGAGGGCCAGATATCAAGCTGGAGGGCATACAGAATAAGATGAAATATAGCTGAGATGTGTGGGGCATGTCTTGCGCTCAGAAAAATGCCAGGTTTTTCCATTACTAACAGGCTGTTTTTTTTTATTTTACATTCGCTGCTACTGTTTACTAATGATTTATTCTGAGGGGACAATTGTTTGGAGATTAGCAAACTCCGTACACTAGGCCAGTAGTCTTCCTTATCTGCAGAGCTTGATATTGTGTTGATACGTTGCAGCTGTCATCAACGTTCCCTGGGGGTGTGATGCTAACTCTCGGCTCTGCTATGTCTGAGGCTTTATTAGACTTTCTATTAGACAAATCTATGCTTTATTATAACACAATCCGACCATAAAGAACCGACTTAGCTTCAAAACAAGTCTTAAACAAGTGTCTCACACAAAGCATTACAGTCACAGCACAGCCTGGCTAGAATTATCCAATAGTTTTATCAGTTAGTCACTCATGCCTTTTTGTCGAAATTCAACAAATATGTCACCATGGTAACTCCTAAGCCAGGGGTCGGCAACCCGCGGCTCCGGAGCCACATGCGGCTCTTTGATCCCTCTGATGCGGCTCAGTACAGCGGTCCCTCGTTTATCACCGGGGTTACGTTCTAAAAATAACCCACGACAAGCGAAATCCGCGAAGTCGTCAGCTTTATATTTTACAGTTATTCTCCATGCTTTAAGGCTGTAAACGCCTCACCACACACATGCTACACTTTTCTCACACTGGAATTAACGTTTTCTCACATTTCTCTCTTGTTTAAACACTCAAACTTTCGTAGATTTTCAACAAAAAAGCACAGTATTATAGAACGAAACCAAAGGGTATTTCACGTGTATTTCACAGTTCTTATGACCGCTTCGCTGTGGCGGGTTTTGTCAGGGAGAAAACTTGCAAACACAGCACAAAACTTGCAAACACAGCACTTCAGAGTCAAACATTTATATAAATCTGGCAAACTGAACACATTCTGTACAGGAGACACGGAGGAGAATGACTGACGAATCGGCAAAGGTCTACAGTCCCTTAGCCAATCAGGATGCAGATATGTGCGTTGATACAAAAAAAAAATTTGAATAAAAAAATCCACAAAACAGCGAGGCCACGATATAGTGAGGGACCACTGTATTTAATTAAAATGTATTTTATTTTAGTTCATTCATTTTCAAAATGTAATTCTATGGCACAAAGGCAAAAAAGCCGTTATATACAGTGTTATTTCATTTTAAATTTCAAAAGGGTTTTGTGGCTCCCAGTGTTTTCTTTACTGTGTGAAACGGGTCCAAATGGCTCTTTGAGTGGTAAAGGTTGCCGACCCCTGTCCTAAACATTTCACCATTAGATGAACATCACTGCAAAGTATCAGTATGTCGCCATAAAACCATGGCGATTTTATAATGCTAAATTCTACATTTAACATTCATTCAGATTTATTCTGACACTATAGTGAAATGGATTTACCATCAGAGACCCAGCAGCTAATTGGGTTGTTCCACTTTGTGAATGTTCTTTTAATAATAAGAAAAATACTGAATACTGCAAATATCCTCCACAGTCGTTCCCATTGACACCACATAGCTTGCCTTAAGAAGAGGGAGTCATATCAGAGAGTGATGGTGATGAGATCTTGTGATGCTCCCCAGGCTCCCCCAGCATATGTCTCCTATCCTTCACACAAAGCCCATTTGGCATCAGTGCTGTTGGCGCGGGTGGCAGATCTGTAACATAAAATGGCCCCTGAACACATCCAAGGCAGTGTCCACAGTTTAAAGCTTACTTCCTTTGAGGCACTGGCACCAGGAGCGTCTCTGGACCAGGACAGTACGGGCAGTATGGTGGCTGTGGCGTCCTCGTGTCCCTTGTGGATTCCTGCTATTGAGGTGATTAGAACATTTCGGTCAGTGGTGTAGGGGACAGATGGAGGGACTATGAAGTCTGCAGAGGGGAGATGATGGTAAGAAGAGAAAGGCGAAAAAAATGGCTCCCCAAGAACAATTTAAAGAAGATCATGGAGGGACGCAGCATAGAACGGTCATGTTACTGCCCCAACTTGCACAAATGTAGTGTTTAAATCCTTAGTTTTGAGATGTGTGATGCGTTAGATGCGAGATACATTAGTTTTGAGGAAATTTTTGTTTGTTTTTGATTTTTATTAAGTTAACATTTATTCTGCTTTTCATTTATTTATGTATTATTTATTTATTTTGTGTCAGTGTTTAATGCTATTATTTTAAACATTGTTGGCCCTGACCTAACTCTAACTTTAAATCAGTTAAATATGTCAGTTAGAGGGTTAAAATATACAATTGGCTTAAAGAATTAGTATTTTACAGGTGCACTGTAGGGATGCACGATATATCAGCATTAACATCAGTATTGGCCGATATTGCCACATTTTTTACATATCGGTATCGGACCGATGTGTAAAAGTGGGTCGATATTAACGACCGATATTTGTCAGTACAGTAATCCCTCGAATTAACTTTTTCTCACATTTCTCCCTCATTTAAACACTCAAACTTTCATAGATTTTCAACAAAATGTATTAATAGTGAAGCGTGGGGGGGAAGAAGTGTGCGCGCAGACACGTGCGCTCATCGTGCTCAAATCCGTGATAGCGCAGCATGACCGGCGCGAGACTGAGCGTCCCACTCGGGACCGCGTCCACGGTCCCGAGGATGAAGCAAAGCGAACACGCACATCAAACCTCGACATGAACGAACGCAAGAGCCGCACGAAACCAGGCAAAGAGCCGCACAGTGGTTTAATCCTGGTTTAGACCTGGTCCAGTCCTGGTTTAGTCCAGGTCTAGTCCTGGTCCAGTCCAGGTTTAGACCTAGTCTAGACCTTGTTTAGACCTGGTCTAGACCTGGTTTAGTCTGCATTTAGACCCGGTCTAGTCCCGGTCTGATCCTGGTCTGGTCCTGGTTTAGTTCCAGTCTGGTCCTGGTCCACCCCCCCACGTCCCCCATCTATAACATCAATCGGCAAAGGTCTCTCAGCTAATCAAGACGCAGAACACAATGTTACACTATAAAAAATGTTACACTATAAAAAAAAATTGAAATAAAAAAAAAAAAAAAATCACAAGTCACAAAATGTTTTGAAAATAAAAGAAGACATTCAAAAATTAATTTTGCACGATTTTCTGTCTGTATAAAATGTTATCTCAGAATTAAAAATAAATAAATAAATAAATAATAATAATAATAATAATAATAATAATAATAATAATAATAATAATAATAATAAGTATCGGTTAATATCGGATATCGGTATCAGCTAAAATGTTCACATGGGTGCATCCCTAGTGCACTGTGTAACATTTTCTAGTGGTCTGCCTTGTTTGTCGTCATGGAAATGTTATTGCTTTGTCTAGAATGTTCCACAGTACAGAGTAAACCGAAAAATCTGTCACAAGAGAAACGAGCAGGTTACATCACTCAGGTCTGTGCAGACTCACCACTTTTCACAGAAGGAATCATTGTATTTTTGAGCAACAGAAAAAAAAAACACCTGTAATGAATAAATGCTAGATGGATGTTTAATGTCATACAATGGAATATTCCTGGTGAAGCAATAACATCTCCATGGAGACAAGTAAGCAATACATTGTTAAAAAAAAATAATAATAAAAATAAGACTGCTTCCTAGCTAAAAGGCATTGCAGCTCATCAGCGATTCAAATTTAAATAATCATTTATCCGGCCTCCTCACACTGCCTCTGTCGGAAGGTCCTCCTCGTGTGTGATTAATTGCTTTGTCAACCATCAATCTCCAGCAGCACCAGAGAATAGCCACAGGAGCCGCAGCCAGTCGCCGTGGTGAAGGGTGGCACAGGAATCCCCATGAGGCACATATTAATGAAGCCTAGTTAACATTTTGCCATTTAAACCTAATGCATTCTTTAATTAATTAAGAGCTCATTTATAAACATACTGCACTTCTCGCTCACTTCAAATTTGACCCAACAATAGAGTATTTCATGTTTTATGGCAGAGGCAGAACATATTTAAATGTCATTAATACGTGAACACCAAGATAAACATACTTAAAAATTCTATTAGCTGTAATGGGGCGCGTCTTTGCCGAGTGTCCCTCTGTTTTAACCAAATACGGCAGAGTGCAGTACCAGTCGTGGACAGAGGTGGAACTTATCACTTTTACTTTATTATTATAACATAACATATTTTACATTTTGGAATTACTGAATTAGCATTTAAATTTAAGTTTCTGTTTCCTTCTTTACTGCTTCTTGAGTAACTTTTTTTTATTTAACCACTCGACCCCTGTCAATCTGACCAATGTTTGTTTTCAAAAGCATTCCCCAGTAAAATTTTTACTTGTCCTGACTAGTATTTCGAACAATACCCTTACTTGAATTTTGCTGCTCTACCCACCTCGACTAGTGAACAATTTCAGCTCATGTTCAGGTGTAATTCCAGCCCTGGAGGGAAGGAGGAGGAGGGAGGTGACCATTTCTGTAACATCACATGATTATCTTGTACTTTTCCAATCCAGACATCAACTAAGTGAGGATCTAATTTCATGTCACACCTTTTAATAAGTAAAAATATATTGGCCCCAAAATTGGTTGGTCACTCTGAAATTGAAAAATGGGTCAAAGTTTCTGCAATCCCTTGCGTCCGCTAGGCTCCATGATTGCACATCGATATGTGCAAGAATTTCCACTATTCAGAAGAGCACAGGGCCATGTGCGGGGGATACAGAGAGGGCAGTTTAAAAGCTGCTTTCTAATAATCATGAAATTATGCAGTTTTCTTCTTTTAGTAGCATTTTGTTTGCAAAATTCATTTATGTGGTATACTGCTTGGGCGGCAGTAGCTCAGTTGGTAGAGCGTTTGCCTACTGATCCAGGGGTTCGAATCCCGCTCTTGACGGGTTGACCATGCTGCCGTTGTGTCCTTGGGCAAGATACTTAACTCCACCTCGCCCAGAAGATAGATCACGGCCTGTTGTGACGTGGGCGGTCCTCCCGTGGACTCACCACCCGCGAGAGGATTCATGGTGCATTGTGTTCTGGGCAGCAGATCTGCTTGGACTGCTGCTCCCACGACCCAGAAATGGAAAAAGCGGAAGAGGATGGATGGATGGATGGATGAATGGATACTGTAGCTGTAGCACAGACGTGTCCAAACTATGGCCCGTAGGCCAAATGCGGCCCTCAGACAAATTTTTCTTGGCCCTCAGCCAAATTACCTTGAGCAGAACTTTTGACTGCAAGTTTTTTTGGAAATCTACCTTGATTAGACAATATTTAATATTTATTGTGTGGTTTTGAGGATCTTAGCATGAATAAAGGACTGTGTGATGTGTTAAACATGCATATATTTCAATTATTCACTGTACTGAGCACCAGTCTATGGCCCTCGATCAGCCCTCTGATTTGTCTGTGTTTAGATATGTGGCCCTTGATGAAAAAAGTTTGGACACCCCTGCTGTAGCAACTGGTATATTCTTGAGGACAAGAATCCCTGTGGACAAATATGTGTCCAACCGCAGGAAAACCAATACCAAGTCATCGCGGAGGCGTTTTGAGTTATTCACAGATTATGAAAGTACAGGTTCTAAGCTTTCCAATGATGTCTTACATGTGAAAATCTGACCATATTTAAAAAAAATGTTATCTCTATTTGAAAGCAGCCATAGCAGACCCCAGAAATTCCAGAAACAGCCTCTCAAAGTTTGGTCTCTTCAGCCCTCCTTGCCTAACAAGCATTTTTGAAATTAAAATGTATGTTTTTAACGTCACTAATGCTGTTATCTGAAACATGGAGAGGCTTCATCATGATCTCAACTAGCACATTATGCAAAAAAAAACGAAAATCACAAATTTTGAAAAAAAAAAACCCAAAACAAACAAACACAAAAAATACATTTCCTGAGAATCTGTAATGCCGACATGCGCCCTCAGCTTCCGTGGTGGGACACATATTTCCTCTTCATTCGACCCATCCTTCAGGACCACTGGAGGTACCTGTCAGGAGCAGTGCCTGGAAACCACCTCCATATAACCAGGCTTGAGCAGAAGTAGCTGGAGGATTTTTATTGTGCATGTTTTAGGTTGATGGGTAAAAAAAGTGTTTGGTTATGTCTGAGGAGGATTTTGGAATGTAGTCCAAATATACCAACTTTTCCCAAGAAATAAACAAGATTGTTTATCCTTGTCTCTGACTGTCTCGGCAGAGATGTCCACTGCATGGAGTCCATTAAGAGGGTAGGGATCGTTCATTAAAGCTGTTTCCTTTGCCTTTTCACACTACTGTATGTCTGTGTCTTTTTGGTCCAACTGGCCGACATTCAAAGTGCATTTCCTGCATAATTTAAATGTGAATTTGTTAAAGTTTAACTGAGCCAAAGCTCCTGACCAATAATCATTTGGATGTTAATGATGTCTCCGGAAGTGTGGAGTCACCCCTGTGATTTAATCAAACCTAATTTGGGTCAGTCCGTTTGGCTGCAGCTGAGCACCTCCACATCATCATTACACTCCTTGAACTTTGACCTCTGCGTTCACCTTTCTGCACTCAACCTGGAGGAGTGAGCCAGAACCAGCCAGCTGCTGCTCCTCTCCTGGTTCTATCAGTCTCCTTGGTTTGGATATTTTTGGAGATGGAAAATTGAAGAGGGTAAATCCTTTTTTCAGTTAATTTCCCCTATAGCATTGGATTTTTCTACCAAGAAGAAAATTTGTACATGTGCAAAAAGTAGAGCTGCTACAAAAACAGACAAAAACATCAATAATCAATTATTTATTATAAGGAGACAACACAGCAAAGTTGCAAATGTATAATTTCTCTATTTACATTTTTCTTTTTCCCTTTTTGTTTTCTAGTCTAGGAAAATTATAACATTTTTAAAGTGCCTATGACGGGTTAGACAACTAATTTGACAAAAACACAGTTAAGATCATTATCCATCCATTCATCCATCCATCCATCTTCTTCCACTTACTCCATTTCTGGGTCGCGGGGGCAGCAGTCCAAGCAGATCTGCTGCCCAGCTGGTGGGTCAACGGGAGGACGGCCCATGTCTCACAACTGGCCTTGATGCACTTCTGTCATGGGGGCTACCAGTGTCCCCAGACACTGGGGTGAGGTGGGGTTAAGTGTCTTGCCCAAGGACACAATGGCAGCACTCATCTGTGGGAGCTGGGATCACACACGGCCAATGGCGGGATATTATTATATTATATTATATTATATTATATTATATTATATTATATTATATTACATTACATTACATTACATTACATTACATTACATTACATTATATTATATTATATTATATTATATTATATTATATTATATTATATTATATTATATTACATTACATTACATTACATTATATATTATATTATATTATATTACATTACATTATATTATATTATATTATATTATATTATATTATATATTATATAATTATATTACATTATTATATTACATTGCATTATATTACATTATTTATTTATTTATTTTCAAAAAATCTTTAGTATAAGATTATTATAAAAATTTATAAAAAAAAAATAAAATAAAAAAAAACATTCACACTCAGTCTTTCCTGGTTGGAAATCGTGACATCACACTTGGGAATTTCATAACTGTTACCTAGCAAAAATCTAATGTACACAGAAATTATTATCTGACAAATACAAATATAGGAAAACACCTTTATTTTGTTGAATTCACATTTAAGGTATCAGAAAAAAATATATATATATGTTTCTTGTGTGTAAATTGTGCCAAATGTTTGGATAGAATTCTACCTGTGATGCCATCAGTGTTTAATAACTGTAATTTTCAACATATTTTTTTCAACTTTTCTTGGCAAATTGCTTCTTGATTGGTGTAAAACTATAATTTATATTTACAACAGATCTTATTCTACCAAATTAAGAAAAAATTTGAAAAATATACACACCTCTCAGTGTGATCTTTAAGTTCTGTTACGCTGTTAAAAATACTAATTTGTACTGTTAAGAAGTGTGAAAAAAAAATCAAATAACTAAGAACGATTTCGTTAGTTACATTTTAAGTAAATCTAACATTTTTTAGAAATCGTACCAGAAATTGCATTACATTCAATATTTTCTTGTAATTTTCAACTTGGGCTTCTTGGTCCTGTCACAGTCCGCCCGGCTTTTGGACATCTTTGGACATGCACTTGTACGCTCTGCAGTTTTTTTGGTTCTGAATTTCCACCATGATCCAAATCAGAAATGAGACTTTGTGTTTAAGATTTCACTTCCAAGCTCCCCTTCTGCCTGTGGGACCTGCTCCTTGGGCTTTTCATCAGCTGCCATTTTCGACGGCATGCAGTAATTTCATGGCTCATTGCAAGCGCTGAAAACCTTTGAAACTGCAAATGTTAACTTTGCCTGGCCCGGAGCCATTTAGGAAGCGATTAATTTAGCAAACAGAAGTGAGCCACTCTCTCCTCCCCTAGCCTGTGCATAATTTTTGGGGGGCTTCTATCTGTATTTGAGTAAGAGTGAGCAATGTAATGATGACTGCCGTAATTGTGGTTCCTGGCTGTATCTCTCGTCATCTCTCCTGGCTAATACAGGATGTTATAAAGGTGGAATCACTTGGAACAAGCTTGACCTTATTTCTTTTTACGAGTTTTTACAGTGTGTTAAAAGAATATGCTTGTTTGCAATTTCTATACCTCTCCATCAAAGCATCTACTGTATATAGTATCTGCAAGCTTCAATCTGAATAAATAATACTGAACTCTCAATAATACTGCACTAAACTACTTTTCATCATGCATAATATGTTTACTGCTGCTGCTCTGTATGAATGTATCATGTTTGTCACTACCTCACTGTAAACGACCTGTGCAATAATCTGTGCAATACTTATACTATATTATGTGCAATACGAAATCCACATGCAACACTTATACTACACCATATTATGTGCAATCTGTGAAATACTCTACTTATTTACCTTATTTAATCCTACCTGCACCTTTGTACATTGTACTTTGTATTTTTATTACATTTTATTACATATTTTTATTATATTGTTTACTTCTTCCCCTTTGCCTGGAAGAATCCATGACTCATCGCTGTACCAGCGAGTGAGTCTGGTAACGCTTGGTCCAAAATGCGCTGCAGTTGCGCGTAGACAGACAGCTAAGTGAACCAATCAGAGATTGCGCCATCTTGATTCAAAACTGAGGAGGAACTTCCGCTGCCTAAGAGTGACTTCGCGGGCAAAGGCGGGTGCACTGACGTCACCATCTTTGAACGAATCAAAATCGCGGAGTCCGTTGTTAACCGGAGGAGCGAGAGTGGATGGAGGGTGTCCAAATGGTATCGCGCTGTATAGGAAATACAGAGAGATATCATTTGGCTGGCCAGGTAATCTTCCCCTGCACTTTTGCAACACTTTTTTTTTAACCATGTACTATTATTGCATGTTATTAGTGCAAGAAGGAGCGCTACCGCAGATCCTTCATCCCAACCGTCATCAGACTGTATAACTCCGCTGTATAGTCCAAACGTGCAATATCGTTTTTCAAGACTCTCCTAGTTACTGTTTCTTTTTATTGCAGTCATACCTCACCTTACGAAATTAATTCGTTCCAGAAGTGGTTTCGTAATGTGATTTTTTTCGTAAGTAGAGTCGCAATGTAAAAGGCCTAATTCGTTCTAAGGCCCCCGATACCCCCCTAAACCCTGTTGGAGAGTGTATTTACAAGTGTATTTACGTTTCGGGGGATTCGGGCGGCTGCGAAGCTGAGTGCTGAAGTAGCTCAGTTGGTAGAGCATTTGTCCACTGATCCAAAGGTTGGCGATTCAAATCCCGCTCTTGACATAAGAAACATCAGTGGTTGAGCGGTCAGATCCACTGACCCACAGGTTGGTTGGTACGATTCCAGCTCCCACAGATGAATGCTGCTGTTGTGTCCTTGGGCAAGACACTTAACCCTCCTCGCCCCCAGTGTCTGCGTACACTGGTGTGTGAATGGGTGATTGGTTCCTTGTTGTAAAGTGCTTTGGGTGCCTTGAAGGTGGAAAAGCGTTATATAAAGATGTGACCATTTGAATTTTTGAGGTTTCGTAACTTGAATTTTCTTTCGTATTCAGAGATGAAAATTTTACGTAAAGGCGTTTCGTAACTTGGATTATTCCTTATTTGGGTCTTTCGTAAGGTGAGGTATGACTGTATTACTTGTATAACTTGTATAACTCCACTGTATGGTCCTAACGTGCAATATCGTTTTTCAATACTCTAGTTACTGTTTTATTATTATTACTTATTGTATTATTACTTGGGGCGGCAGTAGCTCAGTTGGTAGAGCATATGCCTCGTGATCCAGGGGTTGGTGGTTCGAATCCCGCTCTTGACGGGTTGACCGCATCTGATCCCAGCTGCCGTTGTGTCCTTGGGCAAGACACTTAACCCCACCTCGCCCCCAGTGTCTGTGGACATTGGTAGCCCCCATGGCAGAAGATACATCAAGGCCTGTTGTGACGTGAACCGTCCTCCTGTGGACCCACCACCCGCGGAAGGATTCATGGGGGCTGGTGCATTGTATTCTGGGCAGCAGAACACTGCTTGGACTGCTGCTCCCGCGACCCAGAAAATGGAAAAGCGGAAGAAAATGAATGAATGATTACTTATTTTATTTTTATTATCACTTATCTTTATGCCATTCTTGCCTGCATGCACTTTTCTTTCTTGTTCAAACTGTCCCTACCTGGAGCTACTGTGACAAGTAAATTTCTCCTGCGTGAGATCAATAAAGTCTTATCTTATCTTATCTTACCTTATCTAGTACTTCTGACTATCTTAGCGAGTCGTCGGTTCTTCTGATCCTAAGCATTTCATTGCATTGTTGACCCTGTGTTCATTCTGCATATGACAAATAAACAATCTTGAATTTTGAATCTTGAATCTTGAATGATCGCGACAGTCTTGTATCTTTCGGATATGTGATACGGAGGCAACAATTCAATTTACCTAAGCAGTGGAGAGAGGGACAGACACCGCTGATGGGGTGTTTTTTTTAGCAGTACCGTATTCAGGAAATAGTGGTGTAGAGCTCACCATGTTTGCCCATCCTGCAGGCGTGTTTTTGTCACTGAGTGTGTGCAGTTAGACATGGGAGACGCAGAAGGTAGCGGGTCGACCGAGCCTTCCCTCACAGTTGTGCCCTACAGCCTGGCACCCCTTTCTCTTCGTAGCCAATATGAAAACAAATTCTCGCCACTCTTTCCGATTAATTTCCCTTTGGCGGATGGAAAAGCCCTGACACCGTAACGTATAGCGGGTTGTGTACACTGAGGTATGCTGTACACCGGAGCAGAAATAGCTCACTAAAAATCAGTATGTCTGGAGTGCTGGCCCCCTCGTTTGCATATAGATCAGGAGAAGAGAGGGAGGTACGTTTATGGTTCAGCAGCAGCAGCCTCTGAGTCTCACTAATGTTGGAGAGTTACAAGAACAAGGACAACACTTTGTACTGAAAACATTATCGTGACGAAAATTATGCCAAGAGGTTGAGCTACAGTTTTTTAAGTTATAATGTTGTTTCCTCCTCAAAAACATTCCCGGAGTTGTGTTTTGTTTCATTCCATTCACACATGTTTAACACACAATACTTTATATTTAGGTTGTGTTCTTTTCTCAAACAGGAAACACTCTGTTCCACCTTGTGATGTCATGTGGTAATAGATATAGTGTATAATAGGAAGCGCTCCACTGTGTTTTTGAACGTCACTAGCATCATTTGCATCATTTCAGCCCTGGAATTCCCAGCGTCTACTAAACAAAAGGTAAATATCATGGGTGGCGATACTGTATTTTATATTTGACTACTACTTTTCTATTTAAAGATCCCATGACATGGTACTTCTTGATGCTTTTATATGGCTCCTTAATGGTTCCCTAATACTGTAAATGAATCCTTCTTCAAAATCAACACTCAGAGCATGAAAAACAGAGATAAGATGAGAAAGAGTCATAAATATCTCTCTCAAACTCTTTATTCTGGGCGTTGTTGCTTGAATGCAAATGAGGAGAAAAAAGCTGGCCAATAGTAGAGGGTGGGGGCGTGGCCAAACACTCCGGTCTCCGCTGTCAGCCCACAGCTGATCCATTTCCTTGTTTTTGCACGGGGGAGAGATTTGAAGCGTTCCATTGAAAAATAAACACATTTCCACATAAAATAAAATTAAACCACTGCTGTTCAAAGGTCCAGAGGCTCAGATAAAGGACTTCAGAGCCTAGAAACACTCGGACGTGCCTCCAGGCAAATAAAAAAACGCATTTCGCATTGCCTAGCGCATTCGCAGTCCAAACTCTCTGGGCGTGATTTACAGAGACGCTGAGTTCAGAGAGAGACGGGGGTGGAACTGCATTTGCATTTCTTTTTTCGATCTGACGTTAATAAGGTGCCTTGTTCAAACTCGCCCGTTTGAGCTCCGATTTTTTGTAACGCAGAAAAGCAAATGCTCAGTTTAGACATTTCACAACTTTTAACCATGGGGGGGTAGGGGCCTAAACAGGGTAGGGGAGCTCACATTAACGTTCAAAATCCTCAGAAAGTGAAAATTTCATGCCATGGGACCTTTAAGTCTGATTGTACATATATATTTATTATCATTATCTTATGTATATAATTGTGTTTCATCTGACACAGGTCTATTGCTCTTGGTTGCTATTCCATCTGTTTTTCTTTTTGTTCTTTTACCCTCTGTTATTATTGTATATTATATTAGATGAGCGAGCTACCGTAACCAAAGCAACTTCCCTTGTGGATCAATAAAGTTTGTCTCAGTCTAAGTCTAAAATGTAGCTGATAACTTGGAAACTATTCACGACATCACAAAGTGTTACTAACATTAAAGCTTAAAGCTCACAAGAGTCACATTTGTTAAGTTTTTGTTCATGCTTTAATAAGTCCAATTAAGGTGTAGTTATTATAAAATTGTATCAGAAATACAACTTTTATGTCTTATTCATGTAAATGTTATCCACTTGTTATTACTTACTCTTTATTACAAGAGGCATTATAACAGTAAAAGTAGACTTTAACATAAAAAAGTGATTACACAATTTAGCTCTATTATTCACTAATGCGTCTTTGTAATAATCATTTACATTTAACTTTTCACTTTCATTCTTAACATCACAAAAAATAAAAATAAAAATAACAGACCACTGCATTTTTTTTCTTCTGAAATCAGCATCTCTACATGTATTACAGCCATTCCATTCCAGCGTCTGTTGAATTCCAACACAAACACAAAGCTGAGCTACTTCAGTTCTTGCACCAGGAGTGGAATAAAGTCACCCAAGAACAATGTGAAAGACTGGGACTAAACCAGGTCTGAACCAAGACTAAAACAGGTCTAAACTAGGACTAAACCAGGGATGAACCAGAACTAAACCAGGTTAAAAATGGGACTAAACCAGGACTAAACTAGGACTAAACTCGGTCTGAACCAAGACTAAACCAGGTCTAAACTATAGGACCCAAGAACAGCACCAAATATTGATTTCTGAACTCTTCTTATGTGTAAACATTAGTATTATGTTGTTTTAAAATGAATTTGATCTTGTTTCTTTGCATTGTTTGAGGACTGAAAACATGTATCTTTTTACCATTTGTCATTTTCTGCAAATAAATGCTCTAAACGATAATATTTCTATTTGGAATTTGGGGGAAATGTTGTCAGTAGTTTATAGACTCAAACAAAAATGTTCCTTTTGCCCAGACACATACCTATAAGTAGTAAAATCAGAAAAACTGATCATTTTGCAGTGGTCTCTTATTTTTTCCAGAGCTATATTTAATAGATGTTCAATAAACAGCTATTACTTACAATAATTCAGAAGTCAAAGTTGCACATACACAAAAGAGATCCCAATCCTGCTGTTATTGCTCCATTAAAACCACCCATTGACTTTTGCGATACATTGCGGAAACTACTCGCTTCCTTACCTGGATGCCCTCAAACCACATGTGCATCCTGTTTCTCCCCCACACCATTAATTTCACTGAAAGCCATTCACAATACCACGAGATACTGGGCAGCGTTGCTCAACTCTTTCTTCCTCCTTCTTATCATAAAGGTCCCACATGTCTTGGCAATATCCCCCAAATAAAAAAAATGATAAATTTCTCCTAATTACGTCCCTCGAACAATGTTGTTTGACGGCCAGACACGTCAAATTAAATAGTATTTTGATTCGGCAAAAGTGGTGTCAAGGTCTTATATATTTTCCTTGCAGGTACATTGGCTGATAAATTGTGCTGGAGAGAACAGTAATTATAGGGTGGCAATGACATCAGAAATTAAGCAAATTGTGAAAGGGCTCACTTTTAAATGGGTTTGAGCAATGAATTAAAAAGACCATTAACTGGAAGAAGCAGGTGTTATGATGGCACCCCAAACAAAACAAATAGGACGGGGGGAGGGGGTAGATGCAGGTGTGCGCTGTTATCTATGGACAATCCCATGTCATTACGCGGTGGAGCTGTATTTAGCTGATTCGTCACACTTTCTCATTGTGTCCATTTTTAATGCATTGCTCAAATCAGGCTACAGTTTATTACAATTGCTATCATTCAGGCCAGCGGTGCTATGAAAAGCTTTATGATAAGATTTTTATATTGCAATGTTGTAATCAAAACATTTGGCTTTGTGGTGCAAGGTGGCAGAGTGGTTGACGTCTCAGCGAGGATGTTGAAGGTTTCATTTTGAGGTCGGTTGACCTCAATCTCACTTTCAGCGTGTTTTTAACATCTCTCCATTTTTACCATCTGTTTTCTCAAGTACAACAACTATCCACAATCTAAACTTTACAAATACTTAAAGGAAAAGTAACGTTTTTTACAATTTGAGTCTTATTTCGATAATAAAACAAGTTGTTTTACTCACCCATAACACTTTGGTGTCATATGGAGCACTTCCAGAGATGTTTTAGATTTGCGTTAGCCTAGCGCGACTTCTAGCCATAGCTCGGGGCATATAATATATTCCCCGAGCATGTAATATGCCCCGTGCGGGCTCCAAATAACACAAACTTTAGCACTTTTCAAATCATAGAAGCTCGATGTCTTAGTCTACGATTTCGTTTGAATCAAAAGTGGCCTGTAATCTGAGATTTATCCATAGTTTACAGCTTTGCGTTTCATGTTTGGGTCCCGGGAGCTGAGAGCACAGTCCGCACATGCGCACTGGCGTCCTCATCTACTCGAAACTATGGCTAAATCTCGGATTACAGGCCACTTTTGACCAAACAAAATCGTAGACTAAGACATCGAGCTTCTATGATTTGAAAAGTGCTAAAGTTTGTGTTATTTGGAGACTGCAAACATGTGCCCCGAGAACTCACATTACGGAGATCGCAAATCTAAAACATCTCTGGAAGTGCTCCATATGACACCAAAGTGCTATGGGTGAGTAAAACAACTTGTTTTATTACCGAAATAAGGTTTGTAAATTGTAGATTGTAAAAAACGTTACTTTTCCTTTAAGCGTTATACTGTTATCGTGTGTGTGACCTGATTCTTAATGACGTGTTAACTGTTATTATTAATTAAACTCTAAATTGTTAAAATCTTGAAACAAAATAAACAAACGTGCAACTACAGTGACTCACACAACCTGTTTTTTTGGTTTTCAGCCCAAATTTTTGCCATTTCCGTCCTTACTGTACATTTCTCAAACTTCCTTTCTCCCCCTCCCTCCTCCTCCGCACATCTGAACCAATTCAAATTCAAATTGTCCTCTCCATAAATCACAGCATATGATTCCAGCAAATATCAAAAGGCAGAGGATCAGAGTCTCATTTCACCCCATTTTGTGTTGCCATATTTCATCTTTCATTTTTTTTTTTTTTTTTTTTTATCAAACTTGTCTGGTCTTTTCATGATCCCAGAGAAATGTAAAGGTGATGAGAGGTCCTGTTCCTGATAGGACAGTAAGCTTTTGCTCTGATCAGACAAAATTACATCAAGTTTTCCCCCTCAGCTGTGCTTTTTTATTTAATCAAAGTTTCTTGCCGCCGATGGTGCCCTGTCTTTGGGCCAGGTGTCAACCGCTCTTCCATTGATGTCAATACGCCGTAATCACAATGTCTATCCACAGATGCCTGCTACACTGGCCTGCCTAAAACCTTTGAGGCATGGGAGATTATTTCTGCAATCTAAGAGCGTGAACAACCTCTAGGAAGAAACCAAATCACAATATAAAGTAATTAAGCACATTATCAACGCGGAGGTTAATTAGTGAGACCCTGTACCCACGCTCCACTCGTAGAATTGCAAACAGGCGAATACTGCATTTTTTCCCCTCTTTTTGACCACACATGCCTATGCAACTGCGGGCACTTGATTGTCACTGGGGCTCTGAAATTGATTAAACAAGTCGCAATCCAGTTTAATTAATGGGAACTATCTGTAGTTCAAAGCTGTTTAGTTTAGCGTTGTGCCCCTGCGTCTCATTTTACTCAGACAATCGTAGAAATTAATTGAATTCTAGCATACGGTATGGCATAACCTTAAAACAATCTTTGATGTTACAGCCTACATTAGAAGCTATTGTGCGTATAAACACAACCAACCTGTGAGTTGATATAGGCACTTTATCCATTTACATGAAAGAGCTGTGCCAAGCTGAAATATCACAATACAGCCTCCACAGCATGGACAGCCTCTGTATCTCCCAAGTGCAGCCCAGTCCAAAATGGCACATTGACAACAACATACATAGTTGCTGCATAAAAACAAAAGCAAGGCATTCCTAATTATTGACAACCAACATATATTTACTTTTCCTCATTTCAAAACGATAAGTCCTTCAAGCCCCAGTCGGCGTCTGCAGTGCGAAGATGTCCCTATCAAAAGCGACAGGCGTACCTGTTTGTTGAGGGAAACTTGGCAGGAGAATCCCTTCTGTGGCAGCCGGGCTGGAGCCATTAACCAACTTAACTTTCTTCTGCTCATCGTACTTTGATTACTGCCTTTGTGCCTTTTATCTGGCTTTATTGCATTGGAGGAAAATAAAACATTTGGCACAGGCTCAGCTGGTGCTCTTTCTGGTAACAGTTGGTTAAAGTTACTGTTTTTGACCCATTAAATCTGTTTTACTATCACTATCATGCATAAGCATTTGGAGGAATTGTATCATTTTAATGTCATAAACAATTTGCATTGTGTTTCCCCATGCATCATGTTCTGTTGTTTAGTTCTTCCCGACTCAAAATGAGCTCCTTAATAAATCAGATTGTATCTCTGTCCAACAAAAACATGCCAAACAGCTGCTCCGCAGGTCTTAAACATAAAAGCATCATGGCTGACCTTCGTCACCCCTCTCTCTCTCCTCTTCTCTCTCCCCTTCCCCCTTCTTCTCTTAAATGGCTGAAGGTTGAGATGGCTCCCGTCCAACATCTCTGCGCCTGGGACCACACAGATGGGGAGAGATAAAAGTTGTGTGTGCGAGCTGCCATTTTGCACGGGAGTGAGGGGTGAGGAGGGGGAAGGAGGTGGGAGGAGAAGAGAGGAGGAGGGGGTAAAGGGGGGAGCCACCTGCACCGTGACATCACAGCCTTATCACACTGATCATGTATCACCTGCAGCTCGGCGTCAGGCCCCACCAGACACATTTCATCTGTCATCTGGCCGAGAATCTCGATATAATTTAGTGTGCTGATGTGACATCCTGAGCCAGCCTGTTGCCAAGGCTAATCTTCCACTGGAGGACTCTCATCTCCAAGCACTCATGTCCTTGTGAGCATCTATCAGATGGAACTAAAAATCGAGGAATCTGGAGTTCAAAACTATATTACTGTATTTAGAATTGGCTTCATAGTCCGGTTATTGACAGTGAGGAGCCATTTCTCAGTTGCAAACTCACTACTGGCCTTGGATGCTGTCACTCCTCTTGTTTGATTGTGATGTTTTGAGGTGGAGAATGCCATCTGGGATTCAGTTCTGTCCACATGTCCTACACAGAAGATCACTGTGAAGATCAGTCAGTCCTGTCATCACCTCCATTGGCTATCAGGACAAACTTTTTATTAGGCCTGAGAGCCAGAAGCTGGTGAAGGGCCTATTAGTATCGCAAAGTGATGCAACTAGTGGAAGGGAAGTGAAATGACGCGATGTGACTTGCCCGTAGAGACCAGGGACCCTCGCCATGATGTAGGAATGCGCCAGAGCTTTCCAAAAATGTATAGTTTGTTAGCCAAAAAAAAGTGGAACATTGCTCTCTTATCAGAATATCATTAGGCCCAAAGCAGTCAGTCTACCCCAGGGCAGCTGTGGCCCAGGGCAGCTGTGGCTACAATGGTAGCTTACCACCACCAAGTGTGAGGAGAGGTCGATTATTTCTAGTCAGTAATGGTCAACCTCCTGCACAAGCTCGGGCTCCTTCCCTCCCAGTGAGGTGACATTTCATGTCCCCAGAGCTAGTCTCCATGTCCAGAGATCCGGTTGTCGAGGCCCTTGCCTTCGACTGGCACCCAGATCTTCCTGCACCGGCCCCCTGCGGGGGGTGGGTCCAAGGGAGGACGGCCCCATGTCGCTTCGGGCTGTGCCTGGCCGAGCCCCGTGGGGAAAGGGCCGGCCACCAGTCGCTCACTGTTGAGCACCCAAGCAGGCCTGGCTCCAGGGTGGGGCCCCGGTAACGCCAATCAGGGCGACATAACTGGCCTTGGGCCTTGCTGTATTTCTCATCATAAGGGCTTCTGAACCACTCTTAGTTTGCCTTGGGTGACCCTACCAGGGGCATAAGCCCCTGACGACATAGCTCCGGGGATCATTCAGGCACTCAGACCCCTCCACCACATTAAGGTGGCAGTTCAAGGAGAGGTCCAAAAACACCACGCCCTGCAAACGCCACACCCTGCACTACCCCAATAACACTGAGATTACACTGAGATTAAGATCAGGCTTAAGCCTTTATTGGTCTCACACACAATGACACACAGTGACACACGGGAGAAATTTGACTTCTGCATTTGACCCATCCTTTTCAGGAGCAGTGAGCAGCCATCTTTTTTTTTTTCAATAAGATTAAACCCTAGTCGTAATACTAACCATAGCCCCAACCCGAGCCCTTATCCTAACCCTGTCTCCTAACCTAACCCTGCCATTTTCAACATTTTTGCGTATTTATTGAAAATAAAAACACAAGATTGTGGACTTCCGGTTTGTAAAGGGGCAAAGTGTAAGGACGTCCCATTGGCAAGGACAGACTTTTGGCTTGTTGCCATGGCAACACAATGTAAATGGAGTGTGGGCGTCATTGAGTGTTTTGAGACCGTGTCACAAATCTGGGTACCAAGTTTGGTATATCTATGACAGATAAAACGTAATTGTTACATACAAATTGCTTAGGGAGCACTATTGCACTCATTTTTGTATTTTCTTACATTAATCTGTTCAGGGTCAGAGTGTCCAACCACAATTAAAATTTGAATAAAACTGGCCAAAGTTAGTGCAAATTCCTAAGAGGTGCTATTGCACCCATTTTTGTATTTTCTTACCTCAGTCTGTTCAGGGTTGGGGTGTGCACCCACAATTAATATTTGAGTGAAACCAGCCAAAGTTTGTGCGATTTGTGGATTTTACCATTAGAATAACATGAAGAGTTCATGTAATCGCTATGGTGATGCCGTAAAAAATATGTGTCATTGACTTTTTGGATCAGGATGGCAAAATGGAAATTTTGAGCAAAATTTCAAAAGTTTTTGAAAAACTAATTTTTCCCCCTCATTAAATTTTATTTCAATCTCTAGGGGGTGCTCATCTACTTCTGTGTCAAATTTCATGATTCAACATGCAGATTTTTTTCGCCCTCACCCTAATGCATTTTTGAGTTGTTTGGGGGCACTGACATACCATTACTTCTTTTCGCAAAATGGAAATAACCAAAAGTTAGAGAAGTGCGAGTTTTAACAGTTGGCATTTTGTGAGTTTTTGTCATTGTTCACTGGGTGAAAACTGGGTGAGTTGGTTATGAGAAAAATAATAATTAAAGCTGCTTGCGATGATGGCCCTCAACCCAGAGTGCACGCCCGTCCCACGCAACCGCCGGGGACTCGCAACCGCTCTGGCACACCACCCTCTCTTCTTGACAGTCGTCCAGACTGACAGATCCTCTACCAGAAAAATAGTGCACCTTTAATATTGGAAAATGTGAATGATTCTAGAGACAAACTATAGAAACTAGGCCATAGGTCACGTGACTTTTACAATAAAAAGCACTGTCAGACTACGACTGTGCATAAAAACACACCCTCCACTATAAAAGTTACATAGTGTGCCTACATTTCTAAAAATGAATGATTCTAGAGGCAAAAGTATAAAAACTGACTTATGACTTATGGACAGGAGTACGTCAGTGAATGTTCTGCAGAGTTTCATGAATTATTGTGAAAGTAATTTTTTTTTCTCCTCATAGTAAACTTTGTGCACACCTATAGGTGGCGCTGTAGCACTGATAATTGTGTTGGGCATATCAGTGGAATCAGGGTCATGCAGTGCATAACAGATAACAGAAATTTTTGCACGATCGTACTAAGCATGTGCGTGTGTGATATTTTTAACTATTTTTTGGGGGGGACTCTTTGCGCCCCTGCTGGCCAACCCTGAAAAATGCCCCATGTCTGTAATGTTTTGTTTGTTTGTTTTTGCTTGTAATCATGCATAGAATTTAATCTCTGAATTTAGTACAAGTCTGATATCTGATGTCTAATATCTATGGTAGGGGGCGCTATAGTGTACACTTTTCATATACTTTATAGTGTATTATAATCAGGCTGAGATCAGGCATTAGTGATTAAAATTTCAGCATGGTCGGACTAAGCATGTGCTTGTAATAATTGTAATAAAAAGTCTTTGCACTCCTGCTGGGCAACGGTGAAAAATGCCCCATGTCCATAATATTATTTTTTTTTCTCATGTATAATCATACATAGAATTTCATCCCCGAATTTGGTATTACTGTAATCCAATAATGTTGCCATTTCCTATGGTAATGGGCGCTATGGTGTTCTCTTCTCTATTTTTTCTCTTTTACAGTGTTAGTGATTTAATATTTCATTACATTTTAGCCGGGGTCATGCAATTGTGATGTGAATTTGATGTTTGTGACGTGAGAGGTCACCAAAGAAACAGGAAATGAAGGTGTTATTCACTCGCGTGCTACGGGCAAACCGTAAAGAGTATCCCAAAAACATGGATGATTTGTGTTAATCTGTGTCTGTAGATGTGACATGCCAAATCTCATTTGGGATGAAAAACAGAAACTACATGCAAATTTTTGATCCAATATGGCCGACTTTCTGTTCATCACAGGGCAGTGTGACAATGACATTTTGTGTTTGTCTCCCTGTGCTCTCTCACTGTTCCGAATTTTGACAGCCTACCCCAAAATTTGCTTTTCGGCTGCCCATAGACTTTGAAATTTTGCTTTTTCCAGGGGGCACTCTTGAGTCAGGTCACTTTGGGCATTGCGGCGATGCCCATTTTATCAAATTTTTCGCCGGTCAATCTGATACCCGATTTGGGGAAATTTTGTTGACGTTCAGGCCCTCAAAATTGCTTTTGTTTGTAAGGAAAAATATTAACTATAAACAATAATAATAGCGAATAATAATAATAATAATAATAATAATAAAAAGAACAAGAAGAAGAAGAAGAAGAAGAAGAAGAAGAAGAAGAAGAAGAATAGAGTATGAAACTGATAAAGAACAATACCCCTGGCGAGGGCCAATAAGAAGAAGAAAGAATAATGTAATATTCTGATATGAGAACAATGAGAACAAAAATCTAACAAGCTATACATTTTCAGAAAGCTCATGGTGAGGGTCCCTGGTCACTACAGGTGTGTCAGGTCATGTTGCATCATTTCACTTCCTGGCCACCCGCTTTGTGATACTAATAGGCTCTTCGCCAGCCTCTGATGCTCAGGCCTAATAAAGCCGCAGGCGGAGTCAAACAGCCCTCACTCAACGTCAGCGAAAATGCTGACTCAGCATTTAGAAAATTTTAATCCAAAATGTTCTGGTTTGTCAAGGGGTGTGGTCATAATAATATTTTTTGTTTGTCTATACATGATAAATGTGTGGACTGAATTTTGTGGCTTTACAACAAAGTTGATGTTGGTTTTTTGATCGGGGTGACCTGAAGAATCCCTGTGCCAAATGTCACGTTCTTCAATGAAACTAAGAAGTTGAACATTAAGAATGTTTTTTTAAGAATGTTTAAACATTAAGAATATAAGAACATTTTGAAATTTTGCAATCAGGATAACATGGGCGCTGTTGTGCATCGCCATGAAAACCCAGTGAAATATACCATATGGTTGTCATTGGCTTTTTTGATCAGGATGACATGAAGAGTCATTGTTCCAAATTTCACAATATTCCGTAATATTTTTATCATGAATGGAAATTTTTGGGATCACTCCCATTAGGATAAAATTGGCATTTTTGTGAATCACCATGGCAACAGGGTTAAAATTTGCTGTGTTCTGTAGAGGGCGCTATCACGCATTTTTGTTTGTGTCACAATTAGTAGGTTTTGACTAGCCTGGGAATTCCCAGGCCGCTTCCGTTCGTTTCGAACTGGAAGGCGGCCTGGAAACTCGTCCAAGCGAGAGTCCCAGATTTAGGGCCCCAATCAGAGAGCGGGGGAGGTGTGGCAAGACGGTGACGCGTACTACATGACAAACGGAAGCTTGTAGTTTGAACTGACAACTGACATGATTGGCTATGGACTTACGTATACGCTCAATGATAGACATTCATAACGCCCAATAAACGGCCGTTGGCAATCGCTAACCACACCTCCGCTACGGGATTTTTCGAAGCGAGTTTCCAGACCCATATCTCACTTGTGATATGGTCAGGTGTTAACCAGACTAGGTTTTGATCAGAAAGTGATTCAGATTTAAGGCAAATTGGACTTTGTATCACGAATGGGACAAAATTTTGACATTTAAAAATTTCAAAAATTCAGAATGAAATTTGCAGCCTTGCAGCACGTAAACCATGACAGTTATCAAAATTAATTGGCTTCTTTTGATGCCCCACTTCTCTAGATGATGTAGGGTGATTTTCAGCCCTGTCGGTGAAGCACCTTCAGAGCAGTTTGTTAAAATGTGACGTGAGCAAAACTGCTGACTCGGCCTTTTAAAAATTTAAATCCAAGATGTCTGACTTCCAGTTTGTCAGGGAACTTGGCCATAATAATATTTTTTGTTTGTCTTCACAAACGTGTGGCTCTACGACAAACTTTATGTTGGGACGGCTCCCATAGGTGCAATGTATTTTGACTTTTGTAGGTGGCGCTGTCACGCCATTTTTTTATGTCCAGTTATGCAACACATATTTTATGGAATTTTTCAGCACTTCTGAATTTTGGGCAAAATTTGGTGAGTTTTTGAATATGTTTATGAAATTACAGCTCAAAGAGGAGAAGAAGAGTGAAAAATATATATAAAACACACAAGCTCAGTGGTCATCTATCATTTAGAACAAAATCAAACTTCTTTCATCTTTCATTCACAGTGTTTAATCCTTCATTGATTGGTCTGCAGTGTGCAACCATGTTTGTTTTGGTGCTACTAACGACCATGCGCGTCTCTGATTTGCTAATCCACCTGTCAATCACACCGATCTGAACTTGGATAGATCAAATTGGTGTCCAAACTACACATCTTTGTAAAGTGCTAGTATTAAAGTGTATTCCAGGCACAGAGAATGCAGCCATTTGTCTGACTTTGTGGAAAAACTGAAGTTATGTTAATAAAAACAAGGAGCTAATTACCGTGTAGTATCTTACAGAGTGGTCAAACAGCCTCAGTATAAGAGGAATCCTGATGTTTCTGTAAAATATCTACATATACTGAATTGTGTCCTTCTCAAACCCAAAACTTATAACAAGCTCTTAGTAATTATCCTTTTTGTACATTGCAGGAAAAACAATACGTTGTCAGAGATGTTAAACAGATGCTATAACAGCTGGGTAAGTGTCTCCAACCCACAGTGTTCTGAAGAGAGTGAGCATCTGTCTTTTACACTGCGCTGAGAGAAACAGACAGTCAAATTTGTACATTTGCATATAAAGATTCAAAAATGCAGACTTTCTTTTCAAATTTTCTCCAGTTCCCACTTATGTGACTATGGAACGGAAACTTTTGGAGTAAGTATGCAAAACTGAGATTATCATATAAAAGCCGGGAGCAAAAAACACATGCGGTATCAAAAAGCATAACCTAATTAGAAGCACTAATCAACTTTAATGTCTTCATATTTAAGGAGGGGAAGGGTAATTAGTAGTGGGGGTGTCGTCTCTTCCTCTGCAGTCATGCTACTAACAAGAGCGGGTGCTGTCAAGAATGGCCACCCATATAACAGCTAATTGCAGGTCTTTGCCCTCCAGCACCCTCCCAGTCATAGAGACAACAGGGAAATTGGCCATTCCAGCAAGTGCAGCTATCATTAATAATTAATGACATTTTCAAGAGTCAGACTGTCCCTAAAACCCAAGCAAGTGGTGCAGCAGGAGCCACGTGCGTGTCCCTGCTCTGATAGTAAATATAGGCTTTTACTGGGAAGTTTAGTTCTCTCTCCTGCATTTAGATGCGTCAGTGCAGTGAAATATTTAGTAAGCTGCTTGAAATTGAGTTTAATGGGCACATAGGAAGTATACAGCAATGTCCCTATTGTGGAAAGCATTATAATCTTAAAAATTAATTATATTCTATTGCATCTAAAGCAGGGGCGTCAAACTCATGTTGGTCCGGGGGCCGTATCCAACTGACTTTGATCCCAAAGGGGCCGGATCAGAAACCTCATGGCAAATATACCCCAAAAATAGCAATAAGTCCAAATATTTGTGCAGAGAAACGCAAATCTATTACAGAAGTCTTTTTTTATTTGATGAACTCTTTCTTTTACAAAATATTGTAATACTGTATTATGAACAACCTGAAACCTTAAAGGAGAAGTAACGTTTTTTACAATTTGAGCCTTATTTCGGTAATAAAACAAGTTGTTTTACTCACCCATAGCACTTTGGTGTCATATGGAGCACTTCCAGAGATGTTTTAGATTTGCGATCTCTATAATGTGAGTTCTCGGGGCACATGTTTGCGGTCTCCAAATAACACAAACTTTAGCACTTTTCAAATCACAGAAGCTCGATGTTTTAGTCTACGATTTCATTTGAGTCAAAAGTGGCCTGTAATCCGAGATTTAGCCATAATTTACAGCTTTGCGTTTCATGTTTGGGTCCCGGGAGCTGAGAGCAAAATAAACAGTGACTCCGCACATGCGCACTAGCGTCCTCATCTCCTCGAAACTATGGCTAAATCTTGGATTACAGGCCACTTTTAACCAAACAAAATCGTAGACTAAGACATCGAGCTTCTATGATTTGAAAAGTGCTAAAGTTTGTGTTATCTGGAGACCGCAAACATGTGCCCCGAGAACTCACATTATAGAGATCGCAAATCTAAAACATCTCTGGAAGTGCTCCAAATGACACCAAAGTGCTATGGGTGAGTAAAACAACTTGTTTTATTACCGAAATAAGGCTCAGATTGTAAAAAACGTTATTTCTCCTTTAAGAAACAATGTTTTAACATTAACTTGTATGCATTTCACAGAATTTAGTCATGCTTTAGTCTCCATTTGTGCTGCTCTGGTGGGAGGGGCCACGTACAGAGGCGCTGGAGACGCTGCTATGCTAAACTGCACAGAAAAAAGGAGCAGAAAATTACCAATATTTTAATAGAAAATTAAAATATAATTAAAATATTTTAATAGAAAATCAGAGGGCCAGATTGAAGGTTTTGGAGGGCCGGATCTGGCCCCCGGGCCCCATGTTTGACACCCCTGATCTAAAGTCTAGAGAATAAAATATCATGCAGTTGGGTCAGTTATGACAATGAATAATATCCAACAGTTAGAACCCTTAAGAAACTACTATTATTATGTGTTTAAAAATGATCAGTTGTATAGAAGTATAGTATTAATAAAACTAGTGGATATTGTATTAAACAAGCCACTTTTTTTTCATTTACACCAGATTGTAAATTAGTTTTGATTTCATTAGCCAAAATGTTAACCGCAAATGATATGATATTCTCAGTTTCTCATGTTTTAAGTAAATCATGCCGGTATCTTCCTGACTTCTTCTCAAACTCCAAGCTGCAAATCTCTGTAAAGTTGTTGACTCTTTTGATCCGTTTATAGTGTTCCAGTTCACTTGCAGATCGCGGCCGGCCTTTCAGAGTGCACACACCTGTTGCCTGAGTCTTGATTTCGTTTTTTGATCTGGCGCCCCTTGTATAAAGGAGACGAAAGGGAAGGCTGAAGAAGAGAGCAGATCTTTATCCGATGCACTCTATACCGGACAATGAATTTCTACCCCACCATTCAAATATATCTGCCGAATGCTTGAGTGATTCATTACAGAAGATCCTCAAGTGTGACAATGGACCACAGAAATGAGAGATGCTATCTGTCATTTCCCTGATCCTCCTTATCCCTGTGGCCTGTGTACCTCCATTAATTAGAAAGTAGGGATTTCCACTCATCAACTGATGGGCTTCATGCTTTGGGTCGGCACAAATCTCTGCGTCCATCTCTCCATCTCCTCCCTCCTTCTCTGCAAACCACCTTGGATTGTTCACACTCAAAACTAGGGAACAAGATTTTGGATGGCTTTGGCAGCTCATAATGTGATAAAATGAAAGTGATTTCTCTGACTATGTCTCCAAAACATGTTCTTAAAATATGATGTATAAAATATATTTTTGCTTTAATGGTACAGAAAAAATATACAGAGGCACCCAACAGAACCAGTCATGTATGAAATATATTATTTTACTTTCACACTGTTAAAGGGACAGTGTGTAAGATTTTTTCCCGTTAATTACTGAAATTGAAGATACCCATTCAAAAATACATTGTTTTCCAAGCCTTTTCACTTCCATCATGAAATCAAAGTATTCTTTTGGACTTAGATATAGTCACATAAAAGGGGGATCTTCCCCATGCAGAGGCAGCCATTTTGAATACGAGAGCCGCAGAAGGACATTTGGGCTCCGCCTTCGCCTTCGGCAAGGCTCGTGGTTTTGGGTAAACAACACAAGCATGCTGCCGGATCAGACGTCGTAATGGATCTAACACGTGTTTTGGACTAAATTGTTTTACTGGATTTTATTCGCTGGATCCTTACGGACAAATTGAGAGCAAGTTTATGGTGAAATACAGAGTTTGACCTGTGCAAAGCATTCTAAGGTAAGCTAACCTCGTTTTGTGCTTTTCCGTATAAAAGCCCCATGTGCTCGGGGAGTGATTGTTGTGCAGGGAAATGAATTGCATAGTCAAAAAGAGGAGACTGTAAGGTTTCATTTGATGTGTAGAGTGTCATGGTACATGATCGGGAATGTGTGTTTTCATGAGAAAAGAAAAAAATAAAAATAACCGGGACCACGTTTTATTTATACAGTAGCGCCCGGGTGACCCTCGAGGTCTGCCGTAGCTAAAACAGAAAGTGCAATAGCACCATCCACCTATGCGCCACGAATCCTACACACTGGGGCTTTAACTATGTGGTCTTCTGCTAGTTATGATATATATCAAACGGCATTCTAAAACTATTCAGGAAAGGTCCAACTTTCCTATAAGTTGGACTTTTCCTGAATAGTTTTAGAATGCTGTTACTAATGCTGTTTCATATGAATATCAGGTTGCAATGTTGTAGTTTTAGTATCTGTAAGGATATGGGTATCCATCACCCACTATACGTTTAATCAAATTTAATTTCCAATTTCTTTGTATTACACATCAATCTTTACTTTTTGCTCTATGAATGTCAATATTTTAAATAATATTTACGCTTGAGCCTGCTGTAGAGCTGTAATATGTGACATCTGTGGACCTGTTATGTTATCATTTGCACATTTTAACTCACAATATTCATTTAAAATACTTAATAAAAGTAATTCTAGATGAATATTGTGACTTCTAAAGTGGAAGTCAGCTGACTTGTGTTGTCCAATGGGAGCTGACAACGCAGTAAATGTCACTACAACAAAATGCTGTGAAGTTGTTGCCCCTCATACAGATCACACTTGCAAGCAGCGATTTTTAAAAGTTTGTACCAAAATGACTACATGACGCTGCTGAATTCTACACATAACACTGGTTAAGACAATTTAACTAGAGAACGATGTAAGCGCAGAGCAACGGGCTGTTCGGAAATATGGCGTCTTGAAAATAAGTGATTAAAGATTGCTCAAACATGTCGCTCACTCCAAATACAACTTCAAATGAGGAAACGGTGAGGGGAATCAACTCGAACATGGGTAAAACATTTTGCATTATAAGTCTGCTTTAAAAACGTGGACCTTTATTGGATTTTCATATCTGTTAATCAATAGAAATTGTAATATTGTGTTATTTTCTCCCTTCTTCTATTTTCCTGACTTGTGTTTGAGTTACTCGTTTCACTAAAATGCCTAAATAAAACCGGTGACTGAATGTAAATAGTTACGGATTCAAGAATTACAGTATATTTTATGTATGAATATGTAAAGAGAGGAGATATTAGGGAGATTTCAGAGCTCCACAGTCCCATAAGAGAAGTTGAGGATAAGCTCTGCACATATTACTGATACAGCTACACAACACAACTCTAATACGCCAAAATCTCACGACACGACAAACAAAACAAACACTGTACAGCTCATATCGTGCCTCCTCTGTGGGGATTTACCAGCTATTAGGGATGAGGCAAAATCTCGTACTACAAGATCTCACGTGAGATCTCGTAGTACGAGATTTTCACGAGATCGCACGTGAGAAAAATTATCTTGGGAGATTTACTTTAGATTTGGATTGTTTTACTTTTGGATTTGACAAAGAACAGGTTAAAGTGCTGGTGAGTTACATTACATGAGATGTTGTAGTTCCAAAAAGTAGTGCTACAATGACAAAATAAATCAAATCAAATAAAGCAAATGGGACCAAAATGGTGAGCTTAAAGAGATATGCCACCCCCAGGTCAAATTTGGGCATCTCCCCACAGTCTAGAGACTAAAACAAGTGATGAAAAGCGTTTTCCTGGTCACCCAGCCATTGTCCGAGTCTGTCAGCACTGACCGCCGCGCGAGCTGCTGCTCCTCCGCGTTAGACTGGAGTCTAACGGCGCCAGAGAAAGATTTCGGCCAAATTGAATTAATTTGCTCGATGCGTTTCCCAATTACTTTCTGTGTAGTGCGCATTCATATCGAGTGCAAATAAATGTGCAAATCAACACGGAGAACTTGCCTTGGTCATTTTGGGTGGGAACTATTTTTCAGTGCGGAAAAAGACAGACGAAGCACACACCACGCGGACAGGGGAATCCCTGTTTACGCACCAGGAAGGGAGTTCCCCCGTTACGCTGCGTGCTTTGTGCTTCGCCTTTATTTTTCCGCACTGAAAAATAGTTCCCACCCAAAATGACCAAGGCAAGTTCTCCGTGTTGATTTGCACATTTATTTGCACTCGATATGAATGCGCACTACACAGAAAGTAATTGGGAAAAGCATCGAGCAAATTAATTCAATTTGGCCGAAATCGTTCTCTGGCGCCGTTAGACTCCAGTCTAACGCGGAGGAGCTGCAGATACCGCGGCGGTCAGTGCTGACAGACTCGGACAATGGCTGGGTGACCAGGAAAACGCTTTTCATCACTTATTTTAGTCTCTGGACTGTGGGGAGATGCCCAAATTTGACCTGGGGGTGGCATATCCCTTTAACCACACCTTTTTCTAAATGTCTAAATTTCATCTTGTCTTGTCTCGTCTCAGAAATTGTGTCTCGTCCCACCCCTACCAACTATGCATGAGTATTGGAGTTTACAAAATGAGCATATTTGCAAAAGCATCATGTTTATATTCTGTATAGCCCCGTCTGTTTTTAAAAATAATTTAAGTTTTCACGAGTACCACCCAGGGGAGCTCTACCCCCATAAAGCCCATTTTGTAACTTCTCTTTTCTTTAACTTCAGCCCTTATATCCAAATGTAATTATTTAATATACACCCACTCATACTGTGCATGTGAGATATGAATATAATTGTATGTTACTTTTTAATTACAGGAGAAAATCTAACTTGTAAGATGATGGGCTGGAAGGTGCCATTGCATTGTTATTTTTTTTATCCTGGTTTTCTGATTATGTGAGCCGGGCTCCTTTGCTAAGCGATGATAAGCAGAATTTCCATGTTCTCTGCATAATTAATCCATCTTTGCCTCTCTTCATGCCAACTCTGCCGTTATCGCCCGCACATGCCTGAATTGCAAAAGAATCCTCTCTTCAATTGGAACTTATTGATATTCGGAAAAAACTGGAAATCCTCAAAATTTAAGCCACAGATTGTTAAATGGATTAATTTCGCGGCAATCGCAGGCATCTAACGCGGAGAGACAGGCACGGCAAATTGAAAGTGTCTCCTGTTTGTGGAGTTTTAGTCCCAAATGATAGGGTTTATTGGCATGTTTTTTCCTCCATAGAGAAAAATTACCATTTATTTGCATGCCATAAAATACTTTTATATGGTTGGAAATTCAGAGGAATTTCTTTCAGTGCCTGTCGTTGGCGTCATGATAACAACTTGAGCTTCCCACATCTGGACGCTTTTGATACTGGCTGAAAGGAATGTGTGAATATTTAATATTTTTATCTGTTCTCATCGATGGTTTCACTATTAAGGATGGCTGTGCTGTTTGCATGGAGCCTGCCAGATGTAGATTTATTTTCTGAGCTGTCTTCGGCCTGCCTTTCTCTGAATATATTGATGCATTTTTCCATTTTGCTTTGCACTGATGCCTCTGCATATGTAATAAACCAGCAGACACACTTATAAAATACATCAACACACTGTATAATAATGTGGGGGCTGCACTCTCTCATGCATACACAAGGAAAGGGGAGAAAAATCAACTACACATATCAAATATAATTTAGCTGACCTCATAAAAATGAATCAGGTGGAATCACGGCGTGTCAAAACACATGAGGTGCTCATGTTTAAAGGATTTAAAGGAGCAAATCTGTTATTTGTTCACTTTGCATAAAAACCTTTGACACACAGTGATATATTGAAACACAAGCTCGAGCTGCACAATGAGTCGTAATGTTTACACTTATGGACGGGCACAGGAGAAGAGACTCGAGAGGGGAAAATGTCACACAACAAAATGATGACAAAACATGACGAATGGGTCATCTGAAATGTTTTGGATTGAATGTATGGATTCAAATGTATTATTTTTTTTACATTTTAAATTGAGAGAGACCACAATTTTATAGAAATGTTTATTTTTTAATGATAAAAATAAAAAAGACGACATATCATTAGAAATAGATGGGATACAGATTAAGAGAGTAAGTGAAACAAAATTTTTAGGAGTCATGATTGATGAAGGACTAAACTGGAGGTCTCATATAAATTACACTAAAAGCAAAATAGCTAAAGCAATTGCGGTGATGCATAAAGTAAAGTTCTCACTAAACAGTGCAGCATTATTAATCTTGTATAACTCCATAATCGCGCCATATCTAATGTACTGTGTGGAAATTTGGGGGCCGACATGTAAAACTTACCTACAGCCATTATTTATTTTACAGAAAAAGGCTTTGAGAATTATCACCAACAGTCATTATAGAGAACCATCCAACCCATTATTTGTTAAACTTAAAGTGTTGAAAATGTGTGATATTGTCGAATTAAGTATCCTCAAAGTCATGTATAAAGCAAAGTGCAGAGTGTTACCTGTAAATATTCAAAGACTGTTTGAGATGAGAACAAGCCAATACAATTTAAAAGGAACCTACATGTTTAAAAAACCTAAATTCAGAACCAAGGTTATGGAGCGAAGCGTCGCTGTGAAAGGAGTTCATTTATGGAATAATCTTGACAAAGAAATCAAAGAATCAAGTACAATAATGGCATTTAAAAAATACATAAAATCCAATGTAATGTGTATGTATGAAAAAGAAAACTAAATTGCTACACTTGAAAATGAAGCTTTATGTTTACAATTGATTAATAATTGTGATTTAAATGGAATGTAATGAGGAAAGGTTTTACAGTCACTATCGGTGTTGGTGTTTGGAAAAGGGAAGAGGGGGCAGATAACATAAGATAACTCTTCTTTCTGCTCCCTTTCATTCAATATTTTGTATTGTTATCACAAATGTTGATGTCTTTTTATACTTTATGAATGAAATAAACAAACAAATAATAAAACATCACCACAGAAACATTTTATATATTATTATACTGGAGTCACTTTAACTGCTGTTTGTTCACTGCTCAGAATCAAAGACATTTATTGTGCAGTGTTCCTGTGCCTTTTAACCTTACAGTGTTGTGTTTTTTAAGATAAGATAAGATAAGATAAGACTTTATTGATCTCACACAGGAGAAATTTACTTGTCACAGTAGCTCCAGGTAGGGACAGTTTGAACAAGAAGACAAGTGCATGCAGGCAAAAAAAGGCATAAAGATAGGTGATAATAATAATTAAAAAAAAATAAGTAATAAATCGAATAATAATAATAGTAGTGATAATTTAGTTAATTTAGTTGATTGTACTGACTTATTATTATTATTCATCTTAATTTTGATGCTCATATTTTCCTACTGTTTCTGAAACTTGCGTTGTGACACTGCAATTTCCCCATTGTGGGACAAACAAAGGATTATCTTATCTTATCTTATCTTATTTTATTTAAGAGCATGTAATGACCTAATTTGGGTACTTTAATTGATTTGTTTTGACAGGGTTAGAAATTCGTAAGTGATTTCACTTCAGCCTAAACCCTTCAGTCATAATTTTATGTGAAATGTTTGTAACAGTCTATTAAGTACATGACTACGTACATGACTGAAGAAAATAAAATATTACTACTACTACTTTTATTAATACACAAAAATAAGCTGTCTGGTCAAATAACATTAATAAAACAATAATTACGTAATAACAATATTTTTATATTGTTGTTTTGCACATGTTATTACATATTTTATTATATTGTTTATTATATTGTTTACTTCTTCCCCTGCACTTTTACAACACTTATTATTTCATTGCATTGTTGACCCTGTGTTGATTCTGCATATGACAAATAAACAATCTTGAATCTTGAATCTTGAATCTTGAATCATGTACATGCAAGTGTGGTTAAATTAACAAACCACGTTTACTTCATATATTTTGCCTCTACCTCACTTTTCATCTGTAATCTCTGTTTTGTCTATTGTTTTTTTTTTTTTGTCTATGTTTACCTGAGTGTTTGCACATTTTTTGCCTTGTCTCTTGCCTTTTGTATAGTCCAGTATGTCTTTACATTAATTTTTTTTTTTACTTGAATGTTTTACTTGAATGTTTGCACTGAGGTGGGAGAGGACAGCAATTTCATCTGGGCTATATATGCTTGTATGTATATGCACATGTGACAATAAAGAGAAATTGAATTGAATTGAATTGAATTGTTGCAGTTCAGAATTGTATCTGCCATTTTCTTCCTGTCAGATTAAATCAGAAATGTGTAACATAGTCTTCAACACAACCCAACACCTTGTATTCTACAAACTGCATTCTGTGTTTGTACAGTTTCAGCACTGTAACAAGTCAACAAATATATGTCATTTGAATCCATAAAAGACCCTGTAGGCATTACAGTCACAGCCCCTGACCACATAAAGTGACAACAGGAAGACTGTATTTCTGTGCTGGCCCTCCTCCTCCTCCTCCTCCTCACTCCCAAAAATCCTCTCTTCACACATTTGCACATTCCCAATGGGAGGAGCATAGTTTGTTCATCCCGCCCCTTTTAACATTTCCATCTCTTCTTTTTGTAATCTTGGGATGCTTTGGGCTTCGGTGGCATTTCTATTCTGCAATTGTTGACACTTTCCGACTTTGGTCAGCATGATAGCTTGTTGTGGTATTGTTTCAAAGCATGGCACAGGACAATATATTTTCCCCCCTGAGAGAGCGAGACAGAGGGAGAGGAAGGGAGGGAGGGGGGTATAGGAGGAGGAGTGGTGGTGGTGGATGAGGCTGGCACAGAGGCCTTTAAAGCCGGGGGTGATTTTGGCACTGCAGCCGGGCGAAGTGGGCACTCTCTCAGACATCTGTTTGCTCACTGCTGCTGCTGCTGGAGCTGCTGGAGCTGGTGGTGGGACAGAGGGATGGACACGCAGGACAGGGGGACACAGGATGACAAAAGAGAGGGGGAGAGGGGCACAGAAGAGAGGGAGAGAAAGAACGCAGGGGTACAGGGGGATGGGGGAGACATGAGGAGAGGGCGGGGAAGGACAGAGGAAAGGAGCGCAGGAGAGGGGACACAGGGATGGGTCAGGGGGAGATGGGGACAGGGAGAGGGGGAGAGGGGACACAGGGATGGGTCAGGGGGAGATGGGGACAGGGAGAGGGGGAGAGGGGACACAGGATGGGTCAGAGGGAGATGGGGACAGGGAGAGGGGACACAGGGATGGGTCAGGGGGAGATGGGGACAGGGAGAGGGGACACAGGGATGGGTCAGAGGGAGATGGGGACAGGGAGAGGGGACACAGGGATGGGTCAGGGGGAGATGGGGACAGGGGGAGAGGGGACACAGGGATGGGTCAGGGGGAGATGGGGACAGGGGGAGAGGGGACACAGGGATGGGTCAGGGGGAGATGGGGACAGGGAGAGGGGGAGAGGGGACACAGGGATGGGTCAGGGGGAGATGGGTACAGGGAGAGGGGACACAGGGATGGGTCAGGGGGAGATGGGGACAGGGAGAGGGGGAGAGGGGACACAGGATGGGTCAGGGGGAGATGGGTACAGGGAGAGGGGGAGAGGGGACACAGGATGGGTTAGGGGGAGATGGGGACAGGGGGAGAGGGGACACAGGGATGGGTCAGGGGGAGATGGGGACAGGGAGAGGGGACACAGGGATGGGTCAGGGGGAGATGGGGACAGGAGGACACAAAAGAGGGGGACATGAGGAGTGGGGGAGGAGGACACTGGAGAAAGGATGGAGGCGGAGCTTTAAGGCTCATATGGATGCCAACATCTTCATCAGAACAAACAACTTGGACTGGACAGGGTCATTACTGACAGTGAGACAGTGGCAGATTATGTGGCGCGTTGGACTAGTTTGCTGTGTAGAAATCAATATTAAATCAAATATGATTTTAGTTACAGAGATAATCTTTTTTATTTCCTAAATTTGAATTTGAGAGACTCTCAAGTGTTTTCTTTTAAACACGACCAGCTCCCATTGGTCTGGCCCCGTCTGCTCTGATTGGCTGTTGGAAAATGCCTGTAGCTATGTAGATCCAACTGTGGTTATGTGTGACAGATATCTTATTGGTTGCCCACGCCCCCCCAATTACCCCATGAGGGGTATCTTGCAATACATGTTTTTATTCATCTCATAATGAAATGAGGCAATACAATATTACACCCTGTCCTTCGTTATTTTAATATAAAAAGAGAATAATTGTTCAAATCAGAATCGAGTATGTACAGAGAAATGCAAGAGTAAAAAGGGAATATATATATATATATATATATATATATATATATATATATATATATATATATATATATATATATATATATATATTGTAAATAGTTTTTGAAATACAAGAACTGCAAGACAAATGTCCCTTTGGTGGGTGTTTTTTTTTATTGATCCTGGTATATTAGTTTAATAAATAAAAAGGTATTTAAAACATTAAAAATGACTTAATGCTTCTAGTTTCATTGCTTGACTTGAAGGTTTTACAGCAATAACAGTTGGTGGATACATTTGGGTAGGTATATCTTTAAGAGAAAATACCAGATCATGGATCAAATTGCTCCATCTAACTGTGAACCTTTGACATTGCACATCAAATACACCATAAATGTGTAATCTTATCTAATCTAAAATAAATAACAATGAAGCGATAGAGTTACCGTGTATAGCAGACTCAAGACTCAAACTTAGACAGTGTCGCCTTCATCCCTCCATACAAACTATCCACTTCCCAGAGGAGACAAACCAATCCCCAACAGCCAGAGGGGCGCAGCACAGCAGGTGAACCCCCCCTCCCCGTCCTGAGTGGACCAGCAGACCACTGCCACCGGACGTGTGTGTGAGTGTGTGAACCCCAAAAGAAATCAAGCCGGTCATTTGTCACGGAACACTCCGGGACATGTCTCTGTCAGCACATCAGTGTAGATATACTGGAGTCCAGAGGAGAGGGGCTGCAGCTGTAATTATAGCTCTAATCCTGTTTAGTTCCCTCACAGAATGAACACAAAATGTATGCTTTTAACAACTAATAATATATATATATATATGGTAAGTTACTGTATCGTGGCTGGTGTGTGAGGGACACAACACAAGAGGAGTTAAAAAAGAGGGACGAATACAAATAACGTGGGATTAATTATTCCTGTAAAATCATTCATTAAGTCAAGTAATAATTTTGTAATTTGGCTTTTTTTTTTCAGCAGTTTAGTTAATATGTACGTCTTTACTTTATTTTGAAATGTTCAAATGATCAGTGGTAAACATGTTTATGAATAATGGGAGAAAAAAAATCGAAATAATTTATAGCAACACATGATGCGGTGTCATTGTAAACATGGGAATGTTTTGTAGTCATTTTACAGTATTGTAAATTACTGAGCGGCATCACAGTATACCGCAAAATAAATCCTCATCTGTTTGTTTTTAATTTAATTTTAATTATTTATATTTATTTCAATTTTTTTTTTTGATTGATTTGCCAAGCAGCTAAACACTAGCCTACACTTTTATTGTGTCACTATTTACTTTGATAAATAACGGGTGTTTAAATCAATCTTTTCGTAAACAACTCATAACCATCACAATGCAGGTTTGTTAAATATTGTTGCTTGTACTACTGTATATCGGGTTATCATTCAATATATGTTAGCTGGGTGGTCAATATTTATTGTCTGGGCTTTCATTGTACAGTAAGCGTTTTGTTATTTTTCCTTCTATAACTTCTGTACTCATTACAGATAGAAAATAACTACAAGTGTTTCATTCTGTCTTTCTCTTTATTTGATTTTGTGCTTTTTTTTTAACCATATTACACTTTACATAGACTAGTTTTTTAGGGGTTATTATGAAAGTAGATTCAGTATTATCGTTTATCATCTGTATTTCCTTCAGAAAAATGTCATACCTCAAAATGTGTTATTGTGACAGGCCTAGTTGTTTGCTTTAGGGTTAATTAAGTGCATAATTTCTGGTATAAAACTATTGAATACATATTTTTTTCCCTTTTTCCCCAGCATAAAACAACATCGATATATAAAAGCATGTCAGTGGCGTTCCCCAAATGTGACTTGGCATTTTGAATGAAACGAGTTGCTCTTTAGTCCCACCTTTCCCCCTCTAATCAGATTATACGAGTGCACCGTGCAGCATCTCCGCACCATACAGTCTACTTTAACCTATTAATGTGGCCAGCCTTGTGTCACTGATTTCCCCTGCGATGGAAACAGTATCATGTTAATTATCACAACCATCTGGTCCGCTCTTGGAAAAAAACAAAAAAAGTATTCTTTTTTTTCTGCAGACTTGTACCTGTCAGTCAAAAAATGGCTTCAAACAGACCGCTGAGGCTGTGGAAGTGCTCAGAAGAACTCCGCCACAGTCTCAACGGATTTAGGATGGCGTTAAATTAATCGGCAGCTGGCAATTTGGGTCTCTCCTCCTCACTGTTGTCGCTCTCAGCACCAGTCATTGATTTGGGCACCCACTTCCTCATTTGTACCGCTATTTATAGATATTTAGCATGGTAATTTTGAGTCAGAGGGAGGTCAGTACTGTATTTGCATAAGAAATCTTTTACTAAACACTTGTAGAAAAGTGAGAATTAAATGCATTTTGTATAGAAAATTGAATAAATAAAATGTATTTGACTCAGTTAAAGTCAAATTGTGTTCCTTTTCCAGATACAGACTGACAAGAAGGAGAAAATTCTTTTTTATTTTCACTTCTCTTGCAATGCAGCAGCAAATATGGACTTATTCGTATAGAGAGTTAAGTTGATTTATGACCTGACCTCTTATTTGCTTTTAAAAATGTTATAGTAGTAGAACATAAAAATCAGTTTACCTTTCTTTTGCACATTTGACATTGCTTGAGTAATAAACGATGCCTCAAATTAGGCATTTACTCCTAACTAATGCTATAATAAAAGCTTTCAAATTAGGCCTTATATCAAAACACCAAATTTGACCAAATGTGTAAAATAAACTTCTCCCAGGAGGAAAGAGCCTGTTGGGATTTGTAAAGACAGATGCCCTCCGCAAAATGAACCTGCACTGACCCCTCTGCCACATAAATTATTCTGTAGTTTCAGACTCTGTCCCAAACTTGTGGAATTGGGTTACAAGATAATTTCACAGACCACTTGCTTGTCTTCCTTGGCAGTCCAACTGGCTAATTGAAGAGTGATTTCCAGTCCAGAACATGGCAGCGAAATCACACAGGCGCTCACGTATTCCTACCATTTTTCTATTAAATATCATAAATATTCCGAATGTATTTTAGGAGGATATGCAAAGAGTAAGCTGCTTGAAGTTTGAGTGACAGACCCATCACATGTAAATAGGTAAGAGTGGGAATCAATGAACATCCAGTGCAAGTGTTAAGGCAACAAAGGGGGGGAAAAAAGAAAGAAAAGATGATTTATATTAAAAGAAATTGTTTCAATAATAATAATAAAAAGAAAATAAAATTAACCACATGTCTTTTGTCAGCAGGTCACGCCATTTGAGGCCGGACACCAGATCAACAAATGGGATCAAGTGCATCATGGAAGAATGAGTGGCTAAGCTGCTGCTGGGCTAATCCTGGGGCATTTACCAATACTCAGAGCTCAGATTGTGCTCTGATATGACAAGAACCACGTGCCACATAACCCCAAATTACCTCAGGCCACACCAAACTATTTCTCATCATCTTGGAATGACAGCAAACTGTGTGATTCTAATGGTAGAAATGGTGTTTTATTTGCATTTTTAGACTTGTATGGCACAGCTTTTACGCGCAGTGGAATTACGCGCGACTTCTCCGGCGTTCAGACTTAAAAGTGTTCCTAATTAAGACAATCAATTAATAAGAAAAGTAACTGTGAATCAAGTGAAGTTCAACAAACCATAGCTACGAAAAAAAAAAAAAAAAACCGAGAGGAACAAACGTTATCTTCAAACAAAAGCGCGAAACATTTTCACCTCCCCAGTCAGTCCAAGCGGATCGCGGCGAAGCGCAGCCTCATCGCGGAGAGACGCAGCTGAAAAAGAGTGAGAGAGCGCGAGAGAGAGCAGGAGGAGGGTGTGTATGTGTGTGTGAGGGAGAGAGGGAGAGACAGACACACACAGAGAGAGAGAGAGAGAAAGCGAAGCCTAAGCCAGAGAGACGAGAAAGATAAAGGAAAGACAGACGGAACGATAGACTTGTGCGTAAAAAGTACTAGTGCCCCTTCTTTTCTTCTACTCCTTCTTCCTGTCCTTCCTCTTGTTCTTTCTCAATTTCCATCAGACAAAAATCCCAACCGGCTGCTTGGATGAACCAAAACCTATCGATCTGTCAGTACTACACCTGGATTCACTGACCAGCGCGCAGCAGGCATGTCCCGAAGGAAGCAGAGCAACCCCAGGCAGATCAAACGTAAGTTTCTGTTTTTTACGCCGCCACGCTTTGTCTCCAGACGCGCTTATGAGACTTTGTGTAATATTGTAACGCGGTTGACCACAGTGGAGCTGATTCCGATGCGTGGAACTATCGCCATGCGTGTGCTGTCTGTCACGGTCCGTGCGCTCCGGTGTCTCCTGCTCCTGTTTTCAACACCTCGCGTAGTCCACATCTCCCGGTGCTGCTGCTGCTGCTGCTGCTGCCCCAAACTTTTACTTTTACTGTCCAGAGCTGCTCCGTTATTTATGACAAAACTACAGCTGCCTGCTTCAAGCACACGTGTTGTTGAAATGTACACTTAACTATTTGTCTTGTCTCAAATTGTCTTGAATTTGGTGTGTTTTGGTTGCACTCGTTTGACTCGTGAGTGTAACACACACACACACACACACACTTCATGTTTACATACTGTAGGGCCTGTGCTTGACTCTATTGATTACCCATATTGACATACGATGATGTGTGGCTCAGGTTTAAAGGGGAAGAGGTGACTGAAATTTTGGATGCTTTTATTTCTTTTGCTCTCTTGTTATTTATGTTTGTTTCAAATCATTCCACAGTGTTGGTTTACTATAGCCTAATACATTAGAATTCACACATAAATTGTAACGGATTTTTTAAAAATCCCTACGTTCTTGTGATTTAAAATATTCATAGTACGGTATTACGTAAAAGGCACACATTTACAATTGCTTTTTTTTTTTTCTTATTCTTAAATCTGGTGATATTTTGTAACAATCACACCCACACACTCACTCATTTAAAACACACAAACACTTCAGCCTTTTAGTCATCTTTTGTTGCTAAAGCTTCTGGGGTGTTTTATTATTTGTTTACAACTTCAATCTCGAAATCAAATGGCAAAAATGTTGCATATCTGAGTTTTGCGTTTGGATGTTGATTTACACCATGTTTGTGGGTGTCTGTGCCACTGTGTGTGTCAGATGTCTATCAAAAATGAAAGGGATTTTGATATTATGTAGTATTGCCTTAAAGACACTGGTGCCATAAATGTATTTGTCTATATTTTCATTTCTATTTTTAAAATAATTTGCTTGTAACTTGATATAATATGGAATTACTGTAGGACGATTATATACCTTTATAAAGTACTAAAGATATTTTGTCTTGTGTGTAAACAGAAAGCTGTGCATACTCATTTAATTTAACACTTTATTTGTAGTAATTGTGAGACTACAATTAAAACGAAAAATAACACATACAAGGAATTTGATTTTAAAGATAATTCCCAGCATGGTGATCAGATCCGACTCGTAATTTACTTATGTTTATCCTCAGTTGTTTAGTGCCAACAGCCAACCATAATAAAGTCAGAACCACGCCAGCGATGACGTGATAGGCCCAGTGTCCTCAGGCCAATCCAAAAGCGACATCCACGTTTTTGTCATTATGCGAAATAAGTCGCACGTTATACGAGCGTGTGTGTGTGTCTTTGTTACTGTGACCAGGTCTTACGTGGATGACGATGTGACTGGATGTGGTGATGGTGTTAATGTGGAGCAGTGTCTAAGTGTCTATAATCAAACTATAGTGCAGCAGAAAGGTCAGAAGCAGCCTGGATCCTCTCAGCGCCGGGAACTCTGGGAAAAAGGCACTCCACTGAAGTCAGCACAGACAGTGGTTTTAAAGGACAAAAAGGTTGTTGGGCGCAGTCCCCCCCCACCACCCCTCCTGCATACATTGGGCTGTTATCTAAAATTGTGATTTATGCAGTATTTTAATATTTTGCTTATTCTTTCCCCTTGGGTGCACTCTGAGCAGTGATAAAAAGGCGATGCTGAAAGAGCACCATTAATTTGCTCCGATGACTGTGGAGATAAGGCCAGATAATGGGAAAGATAAGCAGGGAAGATATACCATCTGAAACCCGATTATTACCATTAAAATTCCAGCCCAGCAATCTGCAGCTGCCTGATAATTCCTTCTCCGTTTCCACCACTTTGGATGATAAGGCAAAAAATAGTCACTCAGTGCTCCTTGATTAGGCTGCCTGGATATCCCGATAATACTGTGATAAATTATGTATTTTCCCCCTTGTTTTTTTCCCCTGAAACGTTACATCTGATTTTTTATATAAATATATATTTCTATGCCCCTCGTGTATCCCCCTCCCCTGGTTGCTTCTCCCAGAGAGCAGAACAGGGCCATAGACTTTTATTGTAATAAGAGTTCGATGGAAGGAGCAGATAGTGGTGGAGGTGTTTTGTGTGGGAGCACATATCAATGTTATCAGCCCATCTCCCAGGGCCAGCTGCTAGCTGCTGTTGTTTTTAGCCTTATCACCCTGTGCCAATATGCCAATAAATTGCCCAGATTGTTAGCTGTTCGGAGACAGGTCAGTGGAATTTGACAGGAATGATGAAAATATCGCTGATGCCGGCTGGATTGCGATTAGCTGCTGTAATATGGTGCGTGAATTCCTCCCAGCTCTAGAGTCTCTCTCTCCCCTCAGCCCTCTCGTGCTCCTGCGGCTGGTGTCCATACCTCTATTGGAGCTGAGAGAAGGAACATTTTGATGCTTAATAGGAAGAAAAGATATGAGCAGGCTGAATTGAAACCAGGCCCTCAGAGTAATTTTTCTGTAAAATTGCCCCAAAGTTTGGCGGTGGGTGCTGGGAGAGTGTGGATGATGTAGGAAGCCTGTGTTTATGGGAACATATTGGAGCAGCCCTGTGAGGCCACGCGGCGACGTCTAATGTCAAATGTGCTTATTAAACTGACTTAGTGCTCTCCCCTTTGTGTTGTCTTCACCATATGGAGGGCCCACTGTTTCCCCCATACACTGCATGTGCACACTGTACGCTCATTATGTTGCGCTTTTATTTCATTATTGTGTAGGACCTTTGCAGTGATGCCCCTGGGTACCATGTCACTATATATTTCATCTTCTTCGAGTGGTGCAGCTCCTCTATATAGTGATTATTTTCAATTTAAATTTTAGACAAAGCTGCTTGTATATTTGGACCTCTCATAGAATCAACATGATGATTTTATGGCATGCCTAATTGACTAAAAATAAATACAAAATGTACGGTAGTTTGAAAGTGCATTGTCTTAAATGTAAAGGATATTCATATTTTAACTTTTTGGTCTAATAGATTGAGTTTTTCTATTTTATTCAGAATGTTTTTTTCCATCCCAGCCATAGTTTTTGTTCCTCTTCACTCTCCCTTCCTCTGTCTCGCTCTGTGTAGTGGGTCTCTCCAAGTCCTTTAGCGTAGAGCCACTTTATGTAGCGTCAGCATACAGTTTATCATATCAGGTGACGTTTCTATCTTTGAGGGGCATTTATCAGAAGCAGATTACAGTGCTAAAGGATAAGGCAGTGTTTACTGTATTGACTGCCAACATTCAGGATGTGTGTGTGTGTTTGAGTATACATTAGTGTTCCTACTGTACATATGGGGAGGAGCTTCAGTGTTTGATGGGGAGAAGGCTTTTTTTTGGTTCTTTTTGTCCAATTCTGTCATTCTTTCCACTCTCACTCTCCGTCTGTTTGTATACTTACTCTGTTTATTTCATGAAAAAGTCGTCATTCGGTCATTTTTATTTTAAAGCGATGCCTAGTGCCTATTCGTGCAAATTCGAAGAGTTCTGTTGCATCAGATCTTCAAAATAGAAGTAAGCAATAGTTACAATTAGGTGTAAACATTTTCCAGAAAGACTCGAAAAAATCACGGAATAATTTTTAAAGTAGTGCCTACATGTAACATCGGAAATTTTGTTCCAGAAGTTCTGTTACATCAAAATTTCAAAGCAGAAGTAGGTATTAGTTAGACTTAGACTTAAATTTAAACAAACTTTATTGATCCACACAGGAAAATAATATTGTTTTGGGTACGGTAGCTCACTCATCAAATATAATATACAATATAAAACAGAGGGTAAAAGAACAAAAAGAAAAATAGATGGAAATTATGGACGTTATCCTTAGAAATAAAAAAAAAAAATCTAAAAACTAGCCATTCCAACCAGGCATTTTTATAGGAATGCCTAGTGCAATTTCCAAGAGTTCTGTTACATCAGAGTTACCTTTAGAAGAAAAAATGTCCAAAAACGTTCCAAAAAACTAGTCATTCAATATTTTTTAAGTCATGCCAAGTGCCTACATGTAACATCAGATTTTTGTTGCTATTTCCAAAGACTTCAAAGTGGAAGTAAACAATAGTTAGTCCAAAAGGTTGCTAAGGAAAACTTAAGTAATCATTACCAAACTCTCTTTACTGTATGGGCATATACATCACTTTAGCCTCTGCTCGCTGAAACCTGTCCTTCCCCGATACACTCAGATGTAGTCAGATGTGTTGGGGGCGTCAAATCAAGAGGAGTGCTTTGTTTGCCAGCCCGCATGTGTATATTTAAGGGTCTCTCTTTCAAAGGGTGACAATCAGGACGTCTCCAGTGTTCTTCTTGTTGATTTCTGTCAGGAGAAGAATGGTTCGCGAATGCCAACTTTCCCTCCAACATCTGTTCACTGCCAATAACAGCTTGTGCCTCGTCTTAGCTGAAGGATCCGTGATTGCCTCCTCCACTTTTGACACACAAACACAATGCAGATGAATGTCATATTCTTATAATGTTTTCCCATTGTGTCTGCACTCGGTGTTTTGCATTAGAGATGTCTTCATAGAAACGGTGCTGGTGTCAGTGGGACACACATATGGAAGTTTCTTGGATTCATATTCGCTGGATGACTGGGATAATTTGATTTCAACTTGTTTAATTAAAACTACTGTCAGATTCATTGTCTCTAAGGGTCTGGGGATTTTGACGATAACAAATAAAATGTCTATTTGTTTGGAGCAGCCCTGTAATTTATGTAAGATGTTAAAGTTTAAGTACTACAAATGTGAAATGACACACAGAAATATACATACTATACATTACTACACAAGTTTTTTATGTTTATACTTAATATTCAAATGTTGCATATCTTCAAAACAGCATTCACAATATGATTTTTTTTTGTTTTTTAATAATAATCTCAAATCAAATTGTCATAAATCCTAGTATTGACCTAAATCTCTACAGTATATGAGCCCTGTCTAGATTTTCAGGATAATTAAGTCATTTTTACATTACATTTTTCACCTACTCCCAAAAAAGGAAGCCAGCCTGCACCTACAGCCTCGAATTAGTCATATTTCTATATCTCAAATGCAAATATCTAGTTTAATGTTTGGTTGTTGCATCACAGACCTTCACTGTTTCGAACTGCGGTTTATAACATGTATTGTAATCTGAATCTGGCGGTTTTGTTTGTTTGCCATTGTGCATGCGGCTCTACTTCCTGTGTGGTAATGTACCCAGTGTTCATGTCATTCCTGCAGCTCTGGCCCCACTGTACACACACTGGACTGGAGAGTGTGTGTGTAAAATGGGCTTATTTTAAAGGTGCAGGTCACTTCCTCATGCAGTTTCCTCTCAATCTTCCTCTTTCCTGAATTCCACTGCTATTATTCCAATAACCCCCTGATGTGTGCTGTTTTGTCCAACCCAAACTTGATATAGTCAGGCCTACTGGTTTCCAAAGTAGCTGACTATTTTGGGGCATTTTGTTCAAATATTTAAACATTTCAAACATTTATGTCATCTTTAATTTAATTTTCCACTACTACTGTCCTCTGTTATTAACAAAACAAGCTACTGTACTGCTACTTTTCTATTTAAATCTGATTGTACATACTGTATATATTTATTATCTTTATCGTATGTATATAATTGTGTCTCATCTGACACAGGTCTATTGCTCTTTGGTTGCTTTTCCATCTATTTTTCTTTTTGTTCTTTTACCCTCTGTTTTATATCGTATATTATATTTGATGAGTGAGCTACCGTACCCAAAACAATTTCCCTTGTGGATCAATAAAGTTTGTCTAAGTCTAAGTCTACTCCAAACACAACTGATGTCAAGACTAGAGATCAAAGTTTAATACTAGATCTACTGCAATAAACTTTGATAATGGATATTCACTAGGGCAGCAAGATTAATCGCAATTTGAATGGTCACAGTTAGCAAATTGCAAAGACTTCAGTTATTTAAGTCCTTTGCAAACAACATATCCTGTAATATTCTTTATCAATCAATCAATCAAACTTTATTTCTATAGTACCTTCCAACAACCAAATCCGACTAAAGCGCTGTACAATGTTAAAAACAAGATAAAAAACAATAAACATCATACAAATAGGTCAACAAAGCACATTAAAATGATAAAAACTGACTATTATGTAGTTTAGACCTCTACAAACATGTTCTTAAAAGCATGGGATTCTTGTATTAGTTTAAGATAAGATAAGATAAGACTTTATTGATCTCACATCGGAGAAATTTACTTGCCACAGTAGCTCCAGGCAGGGACAGTTTGAACAAGAAAGAAAAAGTGCATGCAGGCAGGAATAAAATAAAATAAGTAATAATAAAATAAGTACAGTAATAATAATAAAACAGTAACTTGGAGAGTATGGGAAAAAAAGAAGATATTGCACTTTTGGACATATTCATATTTCATATTTCAGTCTTTATTAATAATGCATCATGACATTTTGAACAGAATCTTGGGTCATTCCAGAATTGGAGGAAATTTTGGCTTTAAAATTCTTGAAAAATAAACCTTCACTTTTCTGATTTTCTGCTACATATTCATCAATAATAGGTAATAAACTATTAAATACTTGATTAGCTCAGCTGACGGTCAATGGTAAAATTTCTCCTGTGTGAGATCAATAAAGTCTTATCTTATCTTATCTTATCTTATTATATGATTTATATGGTTTATTTATTTATTTACTCTAATCACAGTAACAGGGTTGCAGGTAACAGGGTTGCAAAATCGTGCTAATGTTAGCTTTATCTCAGGAATAGAAGCTGTTTAGCTGTTACTGCTAATCAAGAGGAAAAACTTATTTATGCAAATACGTAAAGGAAAAAAAAATGGTCTTATTCTGATCATTTGCATAACAGGGTTGCATGAGGTAGAGTGAGACATTCAATCAAGGCTAACGATGTTATAAAAATATGAAAAATGGAAGAGAAGATAAACCTTTGCTCTACCTATTCTTTTGGAAAACTGTTTGATGATGTCAAGTCCAGGGGATCATGTGGATCTGCTTTCTTCTTCTTCTACCAGACTAAAAATGTTACGGTAACAGGGTTGGTGCAGGTTGTGGGACACATCTTCCATGAATAATAATTATTATTTGAAATATTATGTCTATTAAAACAAATGTTCCCACAGTTACAAGAGATGGCAATGAAACAAATTATAGAAAAAACAAGAAATTTAAATTTAATTAGTTTTATTTGAGATTCAATTTGGTCATTAGAGGGGTGGGACAAGGGGAAAATGGCATTTTGGGGGGTACCCCAGACTTATTTGGTATTTTAAAAACTATTTTCAAGCATTCTTTTCTCTTAGTTTTTTTTAGATTTGGTCTCAGGACAAGTAAATTCACTCAGAAACTGTATGTTTTAGTATTTTGTATGTGGATTATTTAATATTTGATGGGTGGGACGTAAAATGTCCTCCAATTCTGGAATGACACTCTTACGATTAGCACAATTGTATATTTTGGCAAAACCGTTTATCCCTAAGATTCTTTCACTTTTATCAATTTTCTGCCCATCCTTTTGTATTGTCTTCTGTAGCGTGTTCCTGCTCTCCTGTTTATTTACATTTTATATCACTGACGCCCATTGAGCCCCCAGGTACCAATTGACTTTCAGCCTGTTTTAAGTTAATAGCCTTGTCTGTTCGCTTGTTCGGATCAATGTGGGTATTAATTAATGGCCCTTATCGCGGGCACCATCTAGTTCCATTTGTTGTAACATCAGCCAAATATCAATGGAGAAAGTGGACTCCCCCGATGGTCATGGCAACTTCATCTCTACAGGTCAAAGGGAGTTTATCTTATCTTGCTGCTGAAAGTGGCAAACTGCACAGGAATCTAGTTTGGACTCAAAGATCATCGATTGGACGCCTTTTTTCACCCCGCCTTGTTGTTTCGGGGGAAAAGGAGGGAGGAGGGAAGAGGGAGGAGGAGGGGCGGGTTTGTAATCGCGACAAAGATGTAAGATTTGAATATTGATGTGGAGCGAGAAGGGCCCCCGGTCTGGCTGTTGTTCAAGTACGTCCTTTTAAAACCCAGACAAAGATTTGGTTATCGGAGATGTCAGTGCGCCCAGGGCTTCAGAGTTACATTATTTGAGTAATATCTTGGTAATGTAGCGCTAACTATGAAGGACATGAAGGGATTTGTCTAAATTTTGTGTATTCATTATCAAAAATGTATCACTTTATGTTAAATACGCCTATCATTCAATATAAATCTGGAACTACATTTTTTGGGGTCAATATTTACTTTTTGTTGTTGCATGTTTCATACTTTTTTTGGCTATACGAATTGAATTTGCCATTGTTTTGTTTCATTTTTGTGTTTTTCAACTGAATAATCAATTATTTAAGTTAGGTTTTGGAAGACAGGGGCAGGATTCAATAAGTGTTCTTCTTCCCACTCCTTTTTGAGCAAAAAAAAAAAAAAGAATGTATTTGACTGTATATTGGTTACATGTATTTATTTCCTTATGTTGACCTGCTCAGAATAATAATAATATAATAATAGATTTTATTTATAAAGCACTTTACATTGAAAAACAATCTCAAAGTGCTACAGAGCATTTAAAAACAGGGTAAAAACACAGACAGGATACAAACATAGCATAGAATGAATAAATAAATGAAATGAAAATGAAACGATAAGATTTAAATGATAAAGATTTGAATTCATAGCTTCCACGACTCAGTACAGATGCAAAATAAGTTGCTAAAGTGTTTCATTCTGCTGTTTATTTATTGAAACTCATGATTTTTGAACAGTATTTAGTTCATTTCGAATAGTTCTTGGGTTTTTGTGTCAGTGACATCAATTCGTTTCGATAGTATTGTTCAAAATCTGTATTTACTTCTGCAATATATCACACTTCAAACTGTATTTTCGTGTCAGACCTATTGAATAGTGATAATCTGAAGCAACAATAGCCTTAGTTGTTGTTGCTGGCGTTCCTCTGGTGTACAGTATATTATGTTTGTATGATGGTGACTTCCGCTAGCTGGTCACATGACTCCTAACATGTTTCACCCCACATCCTGGTCTTTATCCAGGCCTCGACCTGTGCACTGTACCGTCTGCTAACCTGTTCGTCGTGAAGCAGCACTGTTGCTATATAATGTTTTTGTTTGTGTGTGTGTGTGTGTGGAAGGACACAAACACAAAATGTATGCAAGCTTTGAACAGTTTTATAGCAGTTTTTTTTGCCTTTAATGTAACAACATAACATTAATAACATACACTGAAATGTGTATAAGCTTACAGCTCTGGAAAAAAAATAAGAGACCACTACAAAATCATCTTTTTTGTGTGTGATTTTACTACTTATAAGTATGTGTTTGGGCAAAAGGAAAATTTTTTGTTTGAGTTTATAAACTACTGACAACATTTCCCCCAAATTCCAAATAAAAATATTATCGTTTAGAGCATTTATTTGCAGAAAACGACAAATGGTCAAAATAACAAAAAAAGATACATGTTTTCAGAGCTCAAACAATGCAAAGAAACAAGATCAAATTCATTTTAAAACAACATAATACTAATGTTTACACTTAAGAAGAATTCAGAAATCAATATTTGGTGCAATAAGCCTTATTTTTAATCACAGCTTTCATGCGTCTTGACATCTCCACAAGTCTTTCACATTGTTCTTGGGTCCTGGTTCAGACCGGGTTTAGTCCTGGTTTAGCTCTGGTTTAGCCCTGGTTCAATCCAAGTTTAGGCCTGATTTAATCCTAGTTTAGTCCTGGTTTAGTCCCCTTTTTAACCTGGTTTAGTCCTGGTTCATCCCTGGTTTAGTCCTGGTTCATCCCTGGTTTAGTTCTGGTTCAGACCTGGTTTAGTCCCAGTCTTTCACATTGTTCTTGGGTGACTTTATTCCACTCCTGGTGCAAGAACTGAAGTAGCTCAGCTTTGTGTTTGTGTTGGAATTCAACAGACGCTGGAATGGAATGGCTGTAATACATGCAGAGATGCTGATTTCAGAAAAAAAATGCAGTGGTCTCTTTTTTTTTTCACAGAGCTGTATATTAGGGTTGTAAAATGATTAATATTATTGCATTATAGGGTAAATATTCCATGTTCCAGTCAAAATACACTCTGGAAAATGCATCAGTGCAAAACTTGTGTTTTCCAGATACTTGATTTGACCTGATTTAGTTGTATATTTTTATAGATTAAGTTGCAACTTCAGTTTATTATATATATAAAGTGAAATTGTGTATGTGTGTTTTTTTAATAAGCATACTCAAGCAACACTAATATTTTCATCACATTGCATAACCTTATTCATGCTTTTATTTACAGGTTGTACATAAATCCGTGCATGTAATGACTGTAGTGAGTGAAATTCCACACGGGCTGATTCAGTGTTGGTTTAGCAGAGTGACACAGCAGTGCTTTGCCTCCTCCTCACGTGGGATGCAAACTCTAGTGTTTGTATGTTCAGTACAGTACAGCAGCAGTGGGCCAGCTCCTGTGTAGCTCGACATGCTAGCGCCGAGCTCCTCCGGGTTAGAGCAGAGAGCACAGACACTGGCCGCGCTCTCTCCCCCCTTTTCTCTCTTCCTTCTTTTTGCCTCCGGGACACAATTGCCTCATTTAACATTCTCTATTTGGCCCGTGCCAGGAGGGGAAATAGCCCGGGTGAGTGAGAGAGGCCACCACACATCAGGAATCCTTCTTTCATTTAACTTGCACGGCCCCCTTTCACCTTGCTGATGCACACGGATCAGGAAGCAAGATATTGCTCAATTAAAAGGATTTCTGAGGTTGCTCTGGAGGTATTGCAGTTATTTCTGAGCCCCGGCCAAGGTTTTGATGTATCATGGATATGGATATTGGGTTCATCGCATTTGTGTGATGCTTTGACATTTCCATAAAGAGAAATGGCTCCATGCCTGCAACTCCAGCTAGATGTACCATTCCATTCTGTGAGCTCTGTACTGAGAAAAAGTGACTATTGAATCATGCAGTTGTGTAAAAATATCTAAAATAAACAACAGTCTAGTTTTGGTTTAGTTCTGGTTCATTCCTTTTTCTTGTTTCGGTTGAGATTTGGGAATAACATGTATGTATTCCAAAAAATACATGAATACAAACTGTATTAAATGTGGACTGCAGGATAAGATAAGATAAGATAAGACTTTATTGATCTCACACAGGAGAAATTCACTTGCCACAGTAGCTCCAGGCAGGGACAGTTTGAACAAGAAAGAAAAAGTGCATGCAGGCAAGAATGGAATAAAGTAAGTAATAATAAAAATAAGTAATAATAATAATAATAATAACAATAATAATAATAATAATAATAATAATAATAATAATAATAATAATAATACAGTAACTAGGAGAGTATGGGGGGGGGATCACAAAAAAAGATCACGTTTCTGTTTGGTCTTTGCAAGAGTAAGAAATATATTTGGTTTTACCCTTTTTCTTATGAATTCCACTTTGACTGGATTTACTTGGTCTGTCCTGTTAATTAGGCTCGAGCGCTAAAGCGTAGGGCCTATTGTTATTGTTCTGGTTTTTCTTATTATTATTATTATTTATTCTTCTTATTATTATTTCCTCCCCCCCTTTTTGCAAGGTTCGGGTACTTCCCACCGACAAAAACTCACGAAATTTTGCACAAAATTCAAGAATGCCAAAAAAGGAATTTACAAATAATCTGTATTAAAAAATCTTTAAAAATGGCTCGACAGCGCCACCTGGAAAATCAAAATACATTCCGCCTATGGCTATACCCGTGTTGCCGTGGCAACATGCCAAACATCTGTCCTCGCCAATGGGATGCCCGGCAAAAGCGTTTTCACGGAAACACCATTCAGTCTTTTAGAACGCTTTTAATAACTTTTAATGTCCCACTTGTCGGGATGATCCAGCACGATTCTGGTGAGTCTGGGTCAAAAACCCTAAGAGGAGTTCGTTAAAATACAAGGAAAGGAAAATTTGCCTTCGGCGCCGGGTCACGTGCTCGGTCCAATATGGCTGACTTCCTGTTGGTCGCCTAGCAACAGTGTTTCTGTGTACCAAATCTGGTTTGGCTAGGTCAAAGTTTTTGCCGGGCTTGTGAGTGCAAGCGAGGGCCGATCATCGCCGCTTGCAGCTATATTGTTATTTAGTTCTGGTTTTGCCCTGGATTACACCTGATACTGTTTAAAATCCAGGATGTTTAAAAAAAAATGTTCACTGTTAAGGGAGAATAATCATATAATCATACCATGCAACTCTGGCAATATTCAAGCCTGTTCTCAGTTAGGTGTATTGAGCTTCTAGCGCGGGTGTGATGCTTGAACATTTCAGTTCAGAAGTAGACATAAAATAGGTCTGTGGTCTTGAAGTTTGGATTTGCAGATTACAAATGGAAGGGGGTCCTGGGAAACTTGACTCATAATTGGTTTTAAATATGTCAGCGTTAAACTGTAAACATAGAGCAAAGTGACCCTGGTCTAATCCACACAGCGTCAGTCGGTGTTGTAACGACACAAAATGGTGATAATTAGACTGTAATGAAAGCATATGATTTGTGTGGGGTTTTCTAAACAGACATGCTAATGGATGTTCAATGTAAATCTCTGCTTGTTTGGCTATGGCAGTATTTGTAAAAAGGGGGAAGGAGGGAGATGGCCAACTTTGCATTAGGATCAAATTGCAGCAGCGCCTCTATAGTTAAGGGATAGGTGGCAACAGAGGATTAAGTAACAAGCTTTTCACTTCAATTTGTACATCAGCATTTCCCAGTCGGCTAACGCTGTGCAACACTACAACATCTTGTGCTCGGTGGAAAATCGCTAATGACAAAGCTTTGTACATAGATAAACAATTTCTGTCAAATATGCGGAAAATATAAAACAAACTTCAAAACATGTTAATACGTTAAAGAGGCTGTGTTTTGATTTGCACCACTGCAAAGCTGCTAAAGCTGTTGACAGCGCAGCTTACACATCATGTGATCACCAGCCCTATCTCCTGCATATGATTAGCAGCTACCCAGCAACATAAATAGACCAAAATGGAGTCATATTGCAAGCTAGACATTAATGATCGATTTTACACATGCTAAATTATGCAAATCAGATTAGGCCTATTGCGAAGTGCATGCCTCCTGCTTCCTATTATCTTGTTCAAAGTGGCAGTAAACATCCAAATAGAAATTCAACTGTTATTACTTCAGCATCATCCAATTTTGATTCTTTCCAAGTATTTCAAAGAATGCTTATCTAGTAATTACTAAAAACTGTTGACATTGAGAAAGCGCTGTAGCCAACTAAAATGCCTTTTTGTCTTATGATATCAGATAGGATTTTATCTCCCGTTTCATGCAATTCCTGAAAACAGCAGATAACTGGCAAAAAAAAAAAAAAACCCTCCTTACTCCAAACACAGAATGAAGCACTCCCATTTACTTAAACAATGATTACATTCGGCGTCTTCAATTATAACGAAAATAGCTGATAATATTTCTCCTTCTGGTCATGTCTGGGATGTGAATTTCTGAGACATTTGGTCATAATCAAGTTTTTAAGCTTCAGAAAGTGGATAACAACTGGGTCAGATGATAAGCCAGAGCAAAACAGGGGGAAAAAAACACGTCTTTTCTGTGATAGACGAGGGGAAAATCTGATTGATTGATGTCTGCGGGCTTTGCCACCATCACACGACACTTGACAGTTAGTTTGGCATCAGATGATTTCGCTCTTAAAGATTGGGGGTTCGAGGGGGAAGCTAGGCAAATATGAAGGACATAAAGGTCAATGGCTTCTCTCCTCTCCTCTCTGTATCTATCTCTCCCTCGCAATAGCCAGCTTTGACAAACCGTAATGTGTTGCTAAGCTTCGTGGCATCAGGACACATGGTCGTAGTTTGTACCGTAATATCCTATTGCCGTAATCTCACGAGGAATGATTGAAAATGTTGCTGGAAGAATCTCGGTGGTGTTGACATCATCTTAACTGCAGCAGACTGGCAGATGTCTCGCCACTTGTTTGAATTTTCCCACGAGAGCGAATATAAGTTAAACAACAGCTTTCTGACTCAAATCTGTTATTGTAAGCAGGATCTGATAAGACGCTGGTGTTATAAAGTTTGTGTAGCTAAGAGGCCAAGAAGTGGGATCCGCAGCCAGTGTCGTCCTTGCTGTGGTTTGGGAAAAAGAGCAACGTGGAGCAGTGACAAAGGATGATTGGATGCATATTGTAAATAAACACCCAAGGCTCTCGCTGCAGTCCAAAAATCATGTTCCATTCAAAGGAAAATCCACTTTGGTTGTGCAGATTGTGGAGATGAAGTGACAAGGTTGCCCTAAGTGTGACCCTGCCTGCAGTTTGCACGAGTTTACCAAAAGCAAATGTTCGGAGCGGCACTAAGGCCAGTGTTTGTGGTTGAAATTAAATAAAACCATCCATGAGTGCTCTATTCTAAAGTCTGATACTGAGGCGCAGGCCTGTCCATTAACTTTACATACAATATTTCCAAGATCAAGGTCTTATTTGTAATGAAGTAGCTATGCAAACATGAGTCAAACTCCACTATTGTGAATCACTTGTTTTAATCAAATTTCATTGGAAACATGGCCTCCTTTCAGCAGCCCTGACGAACAATAAAACGGATAATCCAGAGACAATTCCTGTTGAATGGAACCGGACATCGTTTAGAAAAGAGAGAGACAACAACTCTTTGTTTGTTTGAAGTGGTTGATATGACAACCTTCTTGTCAAAGACTCTGGGCGACTGAAAAGGATTTGTAATTACCATAATTATCTCTTATATGTTTTCACCTAATGATGTCCATTAGAAGGCTTCTGAGCGCCTCACTGTAGGTCCATAGACTCATAATACAGCATGTTACATTACACAGAGCACAAGTAATGAACTTCTTTCATCAGAGATGTTTATCAGGCTGTGCTTCTGGAGGGAAAAGCCAATATACTTCAGCTTTTTGTTACAGCTGGATTATAACAATTCTCATAGTTCCCATTATCTTTCAAATTTTCTCTACATGTGATATCAACCCAATTGGCTTCATGTCTAAACAGGACGGGTCCTAATCTAGACTGCTGTTCGTTTCATGTAAAACATCTCATTTTGTGGCTTAGGCTGGTGGCGGCCTTATCGTTACATAATTCACTGGGCTTGCTGTGATTTTCTTTGTGGCAATTTATTTAAATTCCCTCATGTTTATATACGTATTTCCTGTCTCTCTTTATTCACAATGATTGCCTTTCATAAGTTCAAAGCCTCATCTCCGAGACTTTTGGTAACTTTACAGATAGGGGCTCACAGTGGAGCGCTCTGAAAAAGCTATTTTGTTGGAGAGCAGCAGGAGGACTGTTAGTGCATGTCCTTGTGAGAGCTGGCTGCAGGTTGAGTTGAGTCAGATCAGAGCTGATACAGCGCTGTAACAGTGCAGTGTCTGAGGACCACAGCTCTCCACTCTACGCACTGAGGCCCATCTATCCAGCATGTGGCTGCGCTCCTTCTCCTTTGGTCTTTGTCTGCCACCTATCAGCATATCAGCAGTGTCTCTGAAGCCCAGTTGTATAATGCACCATTTATGGCTTTGTGGAGAGAGATGGTGGTCGGTTGGTCGACGGAATGGCTCCGGGCCTTCCCCTCAGTGAGTGGATTATCCACGGCCCGCTTTAGCGCACTCTACCGCAGTGTGAAATCGGCCCGAGCCTCCCTCTCTCACTTTTCTCCTCTCTGTTTCCTCACCTCCATGCAAAGCTTCTCCCAGCCATCTGTGAAATGTGGAAACTGTGTGTCTAAGTTGAGTTCAGATCCATCCCCTTGTCGAGCTGAGGCCAGGACGTGAATGGGCAGGCATAGTTGGAGGGGGAGGAGGTTTTTGGAGCGAGGGGGGGGTCGGCCTACTGATGTCTTGCCGCGTGTGCAGGAACCTTGCCTGTTCTCTGCGGGCGAGTTGGAGGAGGGTCCGGGCCAGGTCCAAATCCCCCTCCCTGAGTGTGTGTGGAGGCGAGGTGGCACAGCTCCTCTCAGCTTTGCCCAGTGCTTTGAAGATAAGATGGTGATACAGGGTCCCTTTCGGTACGTTGCTAACCGATGGTCTTTGTGCGACACACATGCCTCTCTCCAGAGGAGCCTGCAGCTAAAACACCTATGGTCTTTACTGAAACGAATCGTCCATCTGGCCCCAGGTCAAATGAGATTATGAATGGGTGACAAAATCCTAGATCGTGTGTTTTCCTGCTATTTCATGGTGATAAGTGCTCTTTGGCTTGGCACTGTATTGTATTTCTACTTGATTTCTCTCCTCTGAAAAGAATCACTTTCATAAATTCAAACTAACCACGGTCTTGCTGTATGTGTTTCAGTTTTCCATGGCAACCAGTTATCATCTGACTGCTGATTTCTGCTATCTGCGGCCACACAGCTCTTGATCATGACTGCTTTTAAAACATGTTGTTGCTCTGCATTCATAACCACATTGTGTGGCTTTCTCTGACCAATTCTCCCACTTCTGGCTCTCCACAGCAGCTTTTCACAAGGATGCCCATCATAATCAGTCTCTGAATTATGATCTCAATATTCCCTTTATTTTTGCTCCTGTGGCTTTGTGGTTCAGATCTGTGCATAATGTCTTGTGATTGCACGGTATTATGGCGGTTTGGAAAGCCAAGTCGAGGTCCAGCCACAAATCATCTTTCCATAGACAATGTGAATGTGTGTCCCTTTGAGCTCATCAGGCATGGGGCGTTGATTGCTTTTTGATACCCCTCCAAAAGTGGATGGGGTCCTGCATACATCAGCTAATTGGATGTACTTACAGTGCAGTGTTTGTGCGGGACAGCACCCACTCTTCTCCTCACATACTCAGCCTGAGAGCTGCAACCACATCACTAAAAGCTTTGTCACATTTTTAACAAAAAGGGCTACGTTTTGGGTGGTTTGGAGGGGAAAAAATGACACCAGGAGAGAAAGTATTATCGTGTTGTTTTGTTTGTTTTGTTGTGTTTTCAAGTTTAAATCCAATCATCGATTTATTTTTTGGTTTTACCTCATGGAATCACCACAAAAAGTCGCCCCCTTCTAGTGTACACTGGATAACAGTAGTCTAAGTATTTATAGACCCCTTCTCAACACAGCCTTTTCTATTAATCCAGATTTGTGGCTAGCATAAAGGCTAAACAGTTGTGAACCAAATGAGGATATTGTGCAATTACTTGGAGTTAACTTCACGGTTACTGATGACTTCCCATTTTGAGGCCCTGAATGGATGGCAGTGGCACAGCAGAGTGGAGGGAGGATGCAGCTAATTAGGCAGCACAAATGAGTGAGTGTATCATCCACAACACCTTGGTGAGATACTGCCATGAACGAAGGACAGAGCTGGGATGAGTGGTGATGCCACAGAAACCTGTTCTTAATCTCAAATTAGAATAAATAACGTTGTGTTATAATTGCAGATTATTGATACACGACCTCACCTGCTTCCCCGTTACAGACAAACTGAGAATACCTGTCTTTCTTTAAGTTTTGCACTTTTTCTTTTGTCTGACAGCTCTTTCAACAATGTATTAACTCTTTTTCTTAGATTGGACACAAATACTTTTCTGAACTAGCTCATAATAAAGAGTAAAATCAAAATATCTTTTGGTAACACAATTTAAGCAGATCACGTCGCTTTCCGTTTTAATTTTCACTAATTGGGGCCAAGCAGCGCTAAGCTGCGTAGGCACCTATAGTGTTTCTACTGATTCTTCTTCTTCTTATTATTATTATATATTCTTACACCTCTGGGAGTCTATGGCGACCCCTAGAACCGTCTGGTAAAAAGTTGTGAAATTTTGCATGCACATTCCAGGTGGTCTCCTCATTACCCACAGCAATTTAAAGGCCCCCACCCCAACCGTCTAGTGCCACCAGCAGGTCAAAGTTGCAGGAATTTTTAGATTTTCCGCCATTTAGAATTTTTTGAAAAACACTCAAAATGCTTCTCCTCACTCAATTTTGGACCAATTTTGCTCTAATTTGGTACATAGCATCTTTGGACTGAGCCTCATCAGAAACATCGCTGGATTTTTGATATCTCTTATCGTTTGGTCGTGACAGCCAATCAAACGCGTCCTAAAAGTCGCCAAACAGGAAGTGAGCTCATATCTCGGGAACCCTTCATAGGATTATTTTCAAACTTTTCACACGTATTCTAGTCTGTCCCAGGATTCCCCACAAAAAATTACAGGGCCCCAGCTCAAACCCTCTAGCGCCACCAACAGGTCAAAATTTGAGGGACATTTCTGCTTGTAACTTTTGAACCGTAAGTCCGATTTTCAAAAACTTGGTATCCCTGGGATCCTTGGGCGAAGACTGATCCAACATACGTCATCACATTAGGCTGGGTCACTGCTTGGCCCCACATTGTTGCTTGCAGCTATATTTAATAATATTGGATTTCTTATATTATAAAATGCATTTTAAAGAATGCCATGCAAATAACTTGACAAAAAACCTCAACATAATGATATAGCATTATAACAAAATATAGTCAGAAGAACAATAATTTGGGGGTTCAGATTTTGATCTTATTTTATTGTGAAAAATAAAGCTTTTTATTGAGGCAGAACATGTATATTTCATTCTCTGGGCCTCCAAATCACATACATTAAGTTATCCGTGCTCCACCAAAGACCTGGCCTCATGCTATGATGTGAGGAAGGTGCATGAGAGCCTGTATATATTTCATAAAGGCATCCCATTACACCCCCATGGCTCGTGCGGAGCAATGCACTGTGGTCTGGTCCCCAAGCAGCGCGAATAAAGTCGGGTTTGTGGCACAGGAACAGAAATCCAAGTGTGGTTTCCTCAGGTAATCTTGACTCTGATCTTAATTCCAATAAAGTGTTATTTTTTTTTCACAGCGTAAGCCAGATCCAAGAAAGAACACTCCAGTCGGTATTTCTGCGGTCATACTTTATTGAATATCATTTGAGATAAGGGGTGTAATCCTTTGGGGGTGAGGTGATGTATATTGACCAGTGCAATGATAGCAGAACAGCACAAGTCTGTGATCTCAAACTCACAAAGTAGGAGAATCTGTGTGAGTAATCTGAGCCGCAAAACCTGAAATTAAATGTTTTTATTTGATTTGATTTGATTTGATGTTTTATTATTGTATATACTTACCATTGTCAGACAGCTTTAAGGACTGTGGATTAAAGTTGTGTGATATAATGTATTTTGAATTTTCAATATTGCTAATAGTGTTGGAACAGTTTGTATTGGAGTAGGCCTTTGAACTGCCTTTATAAATTGTTATTGTCATTGCATGTTTATTGACACGTTTTGTCGGATAATCTGTGTGGCAAGATTTTCTTTTTAAAACAATTCATATGAAGGTCAAATTCTGTTTCGCGTTTATGCCATTGCTTCTGAATATTGATACTGGAAGAGTCTATAATTTTAGACTTAGACTTAGACATAGACAAACTTTATCGATCCACAAGGGAAATTGTTTTGGGTACGGTAGCACACTCATCAAATATAATATACAGTCATACCTCAATTTACGAAAGACCCAACTAACGAATAATCCAAGTTACGAAACGCATTTACATAAAACTTTCGTCTCTGAATACGAAAGAAAATTCAAGTTACGAAACGCGAAATCTCAAAAATTCTAATAATTCACGCTCGGATGCGCGCTCGGCTTTGCAGCAGCCCGAATCCCCCATTGCGACTCTACTTACGAAAAAAATCACGTTGGAACGAATTAATTTTGTAAGGTGAGGTATGACTGTACAATATAAAACAGAGGGTAAAAGAACAAAAAGAAAAATAGATGGAATAGCAACCAAAGAGCAATAGACACAATTATATACGTAAGATAATGGTAATAAATATATATGTACAGGGGGTCCTCGGGTTACGACGGTCTCGGGTTACGACGTTTCGTGGTTACGAACGCGCCCCCATTAAAAAAATATGTATATATTACGCGTCATTCCGTCTTACACGGTTTAGCGTGGTAAAAGATGTAAACAAACGCACGCGGCGCGCGGCGCACGGCGCAAGAATACGCTCTGTTGTGGTTGTAGGGAGAAGAAGACAGCCTCGTGTGTGTGCCCAATGTGGGCGGAAGTACCTGATGTGGGCTCTGATCTGCTCCTATGAAAGCGGCAGTGATAACCAAGCAGCGTAGTGGTCTAATTATTGAGATGGAAAGGTTATTGGTGCTTTGGTTGGAAGATCAAAGGCAAAATCCGGTTTACGACGAAATTCGGGTTACGACGCGTCTTAAGAACGGATCAACGTCGTAACTCGAGGACTCCCTGTACAATCATATATTTTGATGAATGATAATTGATGATTTCATTTATACTAGCATTGATTAGTATCTGAGTATTGATGCCCTATTAATCTATCTGCTGTATCTTCATACTGTGCCCAAAATAGTGTGTTTTTACTGTGCCCCGGCCTCTACAAAGTGGTTTAGCGCTAAGAGTCAGGTCAGAGTGGTCAGTGCAGCCCCGCTCAAGTCTCACCTCTAAAGTGACTGTGTTTCCTCCATCACCTCTCTGCAACCCTCTCTCTCTCTCTGCTTCTCTCTGCTTCTGCTATAGGCTTCATTTCATTGGGCCACTTTTATCTTGACTGGCCAGACCCATGACCCCCTTAGCGCTGATAGGCCAATAGAAGTGTGGAGAGAGCCTCATCGGGCAAGTGTGAACACCAAAACTCCACCGGACTGGCTAAACTTTACTTTTACATTCAGTTTGTGTGTCTTTGCATGGGTCTGCGCTCTTATTGATTTAGTGACCGGAGCTCGAATTTGGACAGCTTTAACTAGACTCGAGCAAGATTAGCAAATTATTTTACTGTAGATGTAAAAGTTAAAATTGTAATTCATAAATAAAAATTACAATTAAAATAGTTATTTTCATTGAACAGGTCACCTGACTGAAGATCCTGTCTGAATGTTGTGTTGTCACATCATTAGTATTAGTCATAGTCACAGGGGCAGCAGCAGTGGTAAAGTGGAGTATTAATTAGGCCTGTCACAAGAATTGAGATTTATTGAAATATACAATATAGGAAAAATATAGAAGATAAACAATAATAATGAAAGTAGTTTATTCCATTGACACAATCATCTTGAAGCAGGATTATCTTTTTTTTTTTAATACACAATATCAGAGTGAAACACTATAATAGTAAATGTGTCTATAATGAGTTATTTATTCAAACTTCTATGGCTTAAATCTTACTGCAGTTCAGAAAAATAACAAAAATATCCCCAGAAAAAGTATCCATCATATCCTCCTGAGACCCGGCCCATTCATTTGTGTCCTTTATAGTGGACATTGAGTTAACCAGTCTGTCTTTTAATTGTTTTGAGACTCTAGTTTGTGGCTGCACTATGATTTAAAAAAAAAAAAAAACTAAAAATGTAATAAATAAATAAATAAATAAATAAATAAATAAATAAATAAATAAATAAATAAATAAATAAATAAATAAATAATAAATGATACATAAAAAATAAATACATAAATATGTAAATAAATACTAAGATAAATAAATAAAAATAAATAAATAATACATAATATATACAAAATAAATAAGAAATTAAAAGGGAGTCTAAGAACGTTGAGGCGACTGTAGAAGCTTGTCAGAGATGTTGGTCATCAAAAAAAAAAAAAAAAAAATTGTTAGGTTGTTAACATCACGTGGATTTAACTCCAAAATGTCCCCAACGTCCATTACAGAGGACATGTTACAACATTATGAATAAAAATAAAATGAACAAAATGTAAACGCTAAGGTGTTCATTTACCTCCAAATCGAAAATTAAAATAATAATAATATTTTTTTTTTCCTTCAGGTCCCATGAGGATATATATCGATCCTCTCAAAATATGGATCCATGTTTTATTTCGTCGATATATTATTTATACTGTGACAGGCTTAGGATTCATTTAAATGTTTGCCTCTGGGTAACCTGTCTGAAGCAGTGGGCGACCTCGGTGGCACGCCCGGGGACCTATAACCAGATCTTATGCTAGAATCTTGCTCAGGAGTTATCTTGGATTAGCCTCCTGTGCATGTTTTAGGGATGTTTGGGGGATACTGCCTGAAGGAACCCCACCAAAACATGGAGAGAGTAAAAGTTGCATAGTACTGTACCTTTTATTTTCGTTGTATTTGAGTGGCTATTTCTTTGACCCGAGCTCAAATTATTGCCTGACCCCAAACCCCCCAAAAGTTAGCACAAAAACTTTTTTTTCTAGTCTGGCACAGAAATGGTGGCAGATTTTTGTGGAATATTTATCATGAGTAAAATGCTAATTTGTATTTGAATGCCTTTGGAGTTGGGAATATAGACAGGGTGAATGGTTCCGTAAAGCAAACACAGACATCTAATTCTAAAACACAAAAAAGTCTGTGAACTGTTCAATTTCATGAGTATGGAAAGCGCCTCATATTTACTTTTTATTTTGCATAGAAGAAGAAGAAAATGGCTTCCCTGTAAAAACAAACATGAAAGAATCTCCAAGAGTTCTTTAGGCACTTTCTGTGTTGTTTTGTGTAATGTATCTTCTGCACTGCCTAGGTAGCCACTGCCATCTGACTGCTTTTTGAAGTCAGCAGAAGTCTACAATATTTGGTTTTCCGCACATTTCTGCCCACTGCGTTTCTTTGTGTTTGAAAGTAGGACCAGCAAAGAGCCCCTATCAGTCCCTCCTTTGGAAACAGTTCCTTAAATTGGGTGTTTGGTTTGACAATGAGCCCTTGCATCATTGTTAGTCCCAGTTCAACATGGTCACTAGCCCAAAGTGATGGACAGCTTAGCAGGAGAGGGTTAGGTGGCGGGGGAGCGGGAAGGCTTTGGGGCCAGGACGGGTTTGGAGGGCAGAAGGAGCCAGATTGGGCCATTAGTGGCAGATATCCTCGTTGGAAAGCTGCTCGGGTGCGATCTCACCAAACTAACAGACAAGCCAAGAAATGTGGAAATGTGAGGGAGAGGGAAGCCATCAGGAGACAAAGAGCAGTGTGTTTTAGGCTGTGGTGCAAACCGTGGATGCTTTATTTGTTTACACCCATAAAATACAGTCTTATCTCTCTGTTTTACAAAATGAGTATTATTTTTGTGAATTCTGCTACCAGTACCACTATCTACTTTTCATTACAATTCATTTATTTATTTATCGCCATTGTTTCCTATCACCTAAACCAGGGATATGACTCCAAGATATGCAATTTGAATGGTTTGCAATTAGCCAAGTTGCAGAATTTCCTTCACAAACAAAAAATGTTGTGTCTAATCATGTCTAAAAGCTGCTAACACTGCAATTTACACCTATACAAACATGTTCTGAAATGGATGTTATTCTTGTATTCATTCTTATTTCATTCTTCTCTCAAGTGTTAATGATCCTGGATGTGTTTAAAATGTAAATCTTGGACAGAATCTAATTGCAACGCTTGCCCTAAACTGAACCCACCTCCTGCTGCATCTTAACATCATTATTTTTACCTTTTTTTTTTTTTTTTTTTTGCTTCAACTCACATTTACTCCAAATTACGTTTCATTTCAATGTGTTATTTCTTCTGAAGCTGCACCTGTGTTCTGACAGAGGTGTGTGTTTGTGTTTGTGTTTGTGTGTGAGTTTGAGGGGAGACTGAGGGGCTGGCCGGACCCCAGCCTTATCAGCACCAGATGCAGGTTGACTCCGCACTTTGAATGGAAGGTACAGCAAGAGAGGGGGAAATTAATGAGAGCCATAAAGCCACTGGGATAAATAATTAGCCAAGCGGTGCTAAGATCTGTCCTTTTTAATTGTGAGTGTGAATAAATCCTTCTTGGAAAGTTTGTTGTCAAAACTGCTGAGTGGTGCCACGGGGTTATATGGGCTGTAGTCGTCGTAGTGACCAAGTTATCATATTTCCATGGAGTTGTAGTAGTTGGTGCCATTGTATTAGCTACAAAAAAGTTGTAGTTGTTGAAGTTGTAGAATTAACTGTGTAAAACTAGCAGTAGTTGCAAAACAGTTGCAGTAATCACAGTTGCAGTATTAGCAGTTGTCGAAGTGATAAGATAAGATATGCCTTTATTAGTCCCACAGTGGGGAAATTCCAGTGTTGCAACGCACAGATCAAGAACAGCAGGAAAATGTAGCATGCAATAAAACAAGATAATAAATAATGGCTTAAATAGACCTAAAAATAGACTCTTGAGGCTATTTTTAGGTCTATTAGTACTAATAGTAGTTGTTCTAATAGCTAGGGAGGGGACAAGGTTTCAAGATCTTGTGAGATTTTTTTCTATTTTTAAGATTCTGCACTTATGGAATGAATAATCTTGTAATATTTTTTCCATGTGTTTATTTTTGGCACAGACAAAAACAAATTAACACCTGGTAAGTTCTGGAAGGCGCCGTTTCCAACACACAATGGTACAATGACAGTAAAAATACAAAATAAATAAATAAAAATAAATGGAAAATTCCAAACAATTTTATTTTGTGCATTATAAATTGTCTTGTCTCATTCTCGAGGGCCCAATCTCTTCTTGGGGGAAATTGTGTCACGTCTCACCCCTGGAGTAATAGCAGTATAGCGCTACCAGCAGAATTCGTGTATTAAATGTGTTGTGCTTAAAACTACAATTGTAATAATTACCCAGAGCTGCTGATGTCCGCCCCTTGTAAAGTTTATTTGTAAAACTGCAGTTCGCTGGTGCCATTGGCTGGCGTGCTATGTGCATATGTGCAGTTTCTGTCTGAGTTTCACTGTGTTGTCCCCTCTTCATTTGTCATGTATATCCCAGTGACAGGTTTCGCCGTCCTGCCACCGATAATTGGCCGGACCAGTGCTTCTTCCTGCAAATGTGTACTGCAGCACAGACGGACAGAGAAAAGGCGCGTCAGCTGTCATAATGTGCTTCATAAATCATCAGGATGAGAGAGTGTCACCGTTGTGTTCATATTTTTGTTTAGAATAAACAGAGAGGCATAATGCAGCATGTTTACCCGAGGTTTGCATTTTTAGAAACAAGCACAGCGGGCAGAGAAGCCAAGAATCGTACTCTAGAAAGTGTGTTCGAAATACTCAAGCTAAGAGGAAACATTCACCTAATTCTAACTTAACAAATATTCAAATGGTCAAAATAACTTACAATACTAGTTATTCTGTCTATACTGTACATTTTGCATTGATATTATATTATTAATATTATTATTTATAAGTATATAGTACTATATAGTAATAATATTATAGTAATAGTAATTATAGTAATGCACAAGCACATTACAAAGGGAAAGGGAAATCACACTGCATACCTGAATATTATTATTTATAAGGATAAGGATAAGATAAGACTTTATTGATCTCACGCAGGAGAAATTTACTTGTCACAGTAGCTCCAGGTAGGGACAGTTTGAACAAGAAAGAAAAGTGCATGCAGGCAAGAATGGCATAAAGATAAGTAATAATAATAAAATAAGTAATAATAGAATAAGTAATAATAATAGGGCGGTAGCTCAGTTGGTAGAGCATATGTCTCGTGATCCAGGGGTTAGCGGTTCGAATCCCGCTCTTGACAGGTTGACCGCGTGTGATCCCAGCTCCCACAGATGAGCGCTGCCGTTGTGTCCTTGGGCAAGACACTTAACCCCACCTCGCCCCCAGTGTCTGTGGACACTGATAGCCCCCATGGCAGAAGATACATCAAGGCCTGTTGTGACGTGAGCCGTCCTCCTGTGGACCCACCACCCGTGGAAGGATTCATGGGGGCTGGTGCATTGTGTTCTGGGCAGCAGAACACTGCTTGGACTGCTGCCTCCGCAACCCAGAAAATGGAAAAAGCGGAAGAAAATGAATGATGAATGAATGAATGAATAATAATAATAAAACAGTAACAAGGAGAGTATTGAAAAATGATATTGCACGTCAGGACCATACAAAGTATATAGTACTATACTGTATAGTAATAATATTTTTATTTTTACGTATATAGTACAGTAGTACAGTACCTCTAGTTTGTATTTTTTATTTCACAAATGATATACATTATTATTATATTATATTATATTGTAGCAAAACCTAAAGTTATATTGCAATGAAGTAAATAAAATATAATAAAAGTGAGTATATTTACCTATGATAACAGGAGAAGTTCAAATTGAACTTCTCCTGTTATCATGGATTCTACCTGGACAACTGAGGGACTTTTCACGTATATTTACCTATGTGCAGACTGTAAAATAAAATGTAGACTCTTAGAAATAGTAGGCACAGTTGTGTTGGTGATGTTGTGCTCTTGTGCTAAGGTGATTGCCACTTTAGCGTCCCCTCATCAGGATCAAAGCTAATTTTGCAGTGTTGAAAGGACGCTCGGTGCTGTGTAGAGGTGAAGTGTTTACATGTGAGTGGCTCCCTGAGGATTTCCTGTCATGGATGTTGTCTATATGAAGCACAGGGACTTGTATTGTGACTTCTGTTTCAGCAGTAGATCGGGGAAAAAGGGGCTGAGCAGTCAGTGACACACTTACATTATTCTACGGTGTGATCGTCGTTTGTGTTTCTGCGTTTAATAATCGTCCCTTTTAATCTTATTCTCAGAAATAAATAAACAAGTGAGGCTCCAAATGAGAGACGGCACACTAGTGAGCAGCAGTGGATTATGGGAACTGGTGAACGAATAGAGCTGCTAAAATGGCATTCTGAGGTGGAAAGTTGGATAATTGAGTCATTTGCGATGCTTTAATATGAACCACAGAATCTTCAAATGTAAAAACAAAAAACAAAAAAAACACATGGCTTATGCAAGTGAAATGTCCTAGGGATTAGTTTCAGTCATGCACATATGTCTTTAGTATGCACTGGCAAATTATAGAGAATATCTTCTACTGTATTGAGCCACATCAGCAGAGCCATATTGCTTATTGATTTTTTGGGACATTGCTCCTTTTTTCTAATCTCTTCAACGTGACATTTGGAAAGTCAGAAATCAATTATGTTTCCTTCTCAAATGAAAGGCAGAAGAAAAAAAAGTATATGACTTTAATGTCGGCCGAGCTCCCCTTTGACACGGCGCATTACAAAGGGAAAGGGAAATCACACTGCATACCTGATCCATGAAAAAAGCCTTTGAAATGGATGGCTGGGTGGGATCCAGTCTGGCACCAGTCGTGGCATTGATGGCACAGCCCCTGGGCGCAGTCGCACTTGGCCTGGACAAGATGGTGCTGGGCCCATATCAGCGGGCACTGGCCCATCCTCCCAGAGAACTAAGCCATGCTGTCTGAAGAAGAACTGATGGGCTGGCAGCACATATGGGCATGTTACGCCTGTTATTTCAGTCAAAACAGCCCTGATGTTATCGGAATCAGTCTCCAGCACCGCACTGCTCTGAGGCTAGCCCTAATGATGGAGCAGAAACAAAGTGCTAAAGCTGAACACAGGCATATCCATCTGTAATGTACATATATTACTTTCCCAATGGTCACATATAATTGCCCAGTACTTTCTTCTATCTTGAACATTGTGTTGAGGTGACAATTTGTTCCAGCTAATTGGAAATGTGCGTTGGCTTTCCTGTGCACAAAACATCAGCCTATCACTGGTGACACTGATATGATAAGCATGGCTTCCGCTCGGCTCCACTGTTTTTCAAGGCTCGACAGGAAGTTGACAGCTGCAACATTTTTCAGAATTGGCGAGTTGATAACCATCCAGCGGCTAATGAAACTTGCACCTTTGATGAGAAGTTGAAAAGAGAGGCTTCCACTGTTGGCTTGGCACAGCATTAGACATGTGTGCAGACAGACAGAGCAGAGAGAGCAGAGGGGGCAGGCGCTTTTAATAGGGCTCTTCCAGAGGTGAGGCAGTGAACTCCAGGTCTACGCAGGCCAGTACATATCTTTTGTCTTTCATTATCTTTATTTCCTTATTATTTTAAATGGCCAGTGTGTGTGCGTGTGTGTTTTTTTTCTTCACTAGAAGCTTTTTTGATATCCATTTAGATTGGTGCTTCATTAAAAAACCTCAGACAATGGAGTGACTTCTAATTAAGAAGCGCCGCATCTGGCCCCTGGCACCCTATCCCGTTGTTCCATCTATTTTGCTGGGGAGAATTCATTTGTTTCTTAATTAAGAAAAACACCAATAGCGTGAAAAATCTGCTTATGGTACCTGAATCCTAATTAGTTAAATAGTGAGGGGAAGAGGAAAACACATTCCAGTAGCCCTAGAAATGAACTCCGAGCTGATAAAAATGAACTAACTAGCCTTGCATAAATCGGAGCTGTGGAGAAAGTGTACCGTCATTATGGCTAAGACAATATGCAAACTATCTTCAAAGAAATCAAATTGCTGGAATGTTTTCATTTGCATGTATTAACCATTAACATAATGAGCAGAAGTGACATTGGACCCGGATTGTGTGTCTGTTCGGATTGATAACTCTGCTGCATCTGCAAATAGTCTCCGCTGCAAAATTATGCCAGCAGTCAAATCAGGGTTGAACTGTGGAGCGGGCGAGCGAGTGATGGAGTGAATGAGGGGTAGATGGAGAGAGAGAGAGAGAAAGAGGGAGAGAAAGAGAGAGAGCAATCCTGCTGCAGTGTTGAATCAGAGCCATCTTCCTCTGACAGCTATCCTTAAACAGGAAGAGGCCTCCGTCATTGTCCCAGAGGAGCAGAGCTGCTGCCTTTGGGGAACGCCGCTCTCACACATCAGATGAATGAGATGTTCCATAGTGAAAAGTTGCAACACGCTCAGATTGTATGACACTTTAGTAAGATTAGCATTGAAATATAGTCTTAAGTCTGTGTAATTTCCTCCACATTGGCCACTTGTGCAATACTATATCTGCATGTTTGTTTATGTGATTGGTGTTGGTGACAAAAACAATGATGTGAAAGCACACTCTATGTTAATGGTTGAATTTGGTTGGCACATTTTTGTCACTATAGCAGGGCTCTCAAGTCTCATGCATTGAGAGTGTGACACACGCAATTCGACGTGTTCATTTCTCACGCATTTCTCACGCTGAATCGGTCTGTGTGGCTCAGTTTATGCAGGCACCGCGCGTTTTCAGCGAAAAAAAAACTCCCCTCCTCCTCCCCGCCCCGCTCCCCGGAAAAAAATCTCAGTTTCAACCAATCAGAAAATAGATTGTTCTGTTGTTGGGCAGACTAGTTTCAGCTGCTAAGCGCACACAGCGACTGACGGTGATGATAAAACAAACTGAGAACCATCAGGTAATAACTTCATTTATATAACTCTCATTAGTTGCTTTGTAGTTTAAGTTTGCTCTTTAGACAAATTCAACGCAATTCGACGGAAATTACGCAGTCTCACGCACGACCCCGCTCAAAACTTGAGAGCCCTGACTATAGTTTGTTAAGAATTTTATATGTAACTCTATTTAAGATGCTTTTTTAATTTTTTTATTTAACCTTTATGTAACCAGGAAAGTCCCATTGAGATTAATAATCTCTTTTTCAAGGGAGTCCTGGCCAAGACAGCGGCACAGATCAATACAACAAAACCATTTCAAAAATAATTTAAGCAATTACAAGCAATAAAATGTTTCAGAATTAAAAAAACTTTTACAACCATAGATTTCAATTCCAAACCTTTGAGCAAGATTTTAAACTGTCCTATAGAGACCAGTTCCTTTAGTTTCCTTTTATCTATTTGTGATGCTTTTTATCATTATGCTTCTGTTTTATTTTTATTCTTCTGTAGCCGGGAGTTCGTCAAAATTGTGTTATTCTTGCATAGTGACAGTAAAGAATCTTGAATCTTGAATATTTCCATACTAAGAATATAATAAAAAAAACATTTCCAATGACAACTTGTAACAATGAAGTCACAGAAAAGCACAAAAGTTGTACCTTGCATGAAATCAAAACTGTTCCATAACTAAGTTCAACATAACCAAAAAAAAAAAAACTCTCCCTGGATGTGTCACCCATATATTTTTATTTTATTTTAACATCGATAATGAATGATTAAAATTTCGTGTGTGGTCTGTGCTTTGTAATCCTAGAGTGGACCGACCCCACCAACCCTCCCTCCCCCCCGTACATATCGGACATATGCACACGCACTCCTGCACACAGCTCCAGCGCACACGTGTCGCCCACCATCGAGCCCTTCCAACAAAACACGCTGCGCTTCCAGGATACCACAGGCTCACTTATCAGCTCAGCAAAGACTCGCCATGGCCCACATTGGTGAGTTGGCGGGCACGCGGCCAAAAATCCTCTGTGTTCCTACTTCTACTGCAGGCATCATGCAAAACAGTGCACTGTCTTCAGTATTCACAATATTTATTTTTTTTCCCAGGATCAGCCTCTTAGGTCAAATTATTCAATTAAGTGTCTGTTTATTACTGATACCAAAGCTGGGTGGCGGTGTACTTATCACCTTTTTTGCAGATTGGTGTTCTCGCAGAATACCACCATAAAGATTGCCTTGGCTGTAATTAAAATGGCACAGAGACAAATTTGGAGCCAGGCTAAGACACGGGAAAACAGAGGAGGTAGGTGGGAAATTGCAGAGGCTATGTTCTGTCATCCAATAAAATAAAAGTTGAGGTGAAACTGTTGTTGAAGCACTGCTAAATGGTACAAAAACAGGTGAAAGAAGGAGCCTTTTGGTGGCGTTGTTGTCATCGCCGGGGAAACTGGGGCTAAACACTGTAAACAAAAGTGAGGTGTGGGGAAGTGGATGCTGTTGCCGGGCGTGGGTCCATCCATGGCTCCGGTGTTTGATGAGCTATGGGCAGGAGAGAGGGACATGTGTCTGTGTGCCTCGTGGCAAACATAACCTTTCAACGCCTTTGACTTCTGCAGCCTATGGGACTCCAAATATGAAGCAAATCAAAGCGCCAATAAGCTGATGATGTTAAGCCAGAATCAGAAAGAAAAGCTGGGAAAGCCACTTTGGATTTCGACAGAATCTGCAGTGCTCTCTGACAAAAATTTGCATTGTTATCGCAGATAAGTGGTGATGTTTTTACTTGGTGGTACATTTTACTGGGATATGTAAAATGTAAAGCCAGCCTCTAAAGATTGCCTTAATGACGGATCTTGCTTTTCTCCCCCGAATCAGGTCTTAGCGGGTTCTCAGTGTGGGATGTCTGATATCTGAATATTAAAGGAGTTTCAAGCTCATCTGCAAATGTGATTTGCACATATCACACTTGTGCAGTCGTCAAGCTGCTTCATCGCCAAGCTTCAGAGCAAAGACGACTGGGGAAGAGGAAGGAAAAAACCAAAAGAAAGATGCACATATGGGTTGCTATTGATGTATTCCATTTCTGACCTAATTTAAATCCCTGTCAGCACTCTCATATGCATACTGTACATTTGCTAAATTACAGAAAGTAAATCTTGCCTCCTCACAGAGACAGGTGTAAACATCAGTGTTGTCATAATGCATCTGCAGTAAATATGATAATGGTGGCATGCTGCAGTGGAGCACAAAATAATTTGGACATCATTGTGATGCCTACAGGGCCCAGGGGAATGCCCTCTCCAGTGAAGGTGCCCCATTGACATGCCATACACGCCAAGATATAATTATGGCTGCCTGTCTTTGTTCCTCCCAAGCTTCCTCTCAGAGCACTAGTAATTTGCTTGTGATATTTTGGTATTCTTTATGATTGAGCTACTCCCTGTGGAGCTGAGTAATAAATGGGTGTAAATTAAGACTTTCTAATTCCAAGTTTAGAAACATTGCGAGCCGTGACTACAGTTAGGAATTATTTTTGAATGTGCAGCTTATTCTTATTCTGACACATGATGCCGCCTCTCCATTTTGGCGTGTGCTCCGAGTGTCATCACTAGCTATCTGTGTGGGACGTCGGCGATAATAAGGGCCAATGCCAGAATATCTTAGGGTTATGCAGTGTGTGGATGCTCTGGTTTGTTGTCATGATAATCCCCTCATTTGTAGCGTTGGGGATCAGCAGGTTAGCGCTCTCCTCTTGCCTGCCATGTCAAGACTCTGGGACTGGCGAGGTAGATTGTCATTTCTGAGGCAATATTTTGACAGCGGCTTCACTTTACTCATGCGCTGTGGCTCAAAGGTCAGAGCCGTGCCACTTCCATTTACTGTGTGTGAACACTCAATCCCTGAGGACTGCAGCGGTACGACTCCCTCTGCTTCCCCTCATACGCACACACAAACGCACACAAACACACAAACGCACACAAACACACTGTCTGCTGCCTCTGTGCTCTACCCCAATTGTTCTAACAGAGAGCAATTACACTATATGTTTGACTGTTGTTATTGCTTACTAATTTAATTTTGAAGGCAGGTTATCACGAACCTGCTGTTTGACCTTTAATCTTATTATTGCTACTGGAACACATTATTAGTCTCCTGTACCTAGAATGCCCAACAACCGTATTTGTGGATAGGTTTTTTCTTCATTCATGGTTATAATAATAATAATAATAATACATTTTATTTATTAGGCGCCTTTCTGGACACTCAAGGTTGCCTCACAACAAGTATAATATACATTATAGGCAGTTAAAAGCAGTTAAAACCAACACAAAGAGTTAAAAACAGTTAACTATTTAAACTTTTTTTTTTAAACAGTAAAACATTTAAAACCTTTATATGATATGTTGCACTTTTACAGTTACTGAAACTCATATGAGTGACTGAAGCACTAATCATTCTGATTCATTCTGATGTTTGCCTTTAATAGGCAATTGCTTTTTTTAATTTTTGATATCTAACCTTATTGTTTTGTGTTGCTTGAGGGAAGGATGTATTGTATTTTAAGTATGAGCAGAGTTTTGCAAACCGGATATAATGACAATCTCTGCTAAATAAAAGAGAATCCTTCTTTAAACAGAAATGGGGGAGTCAGACATAACTTGTCTCCCATTTATAATTCCATTCTCAAACCAAAGTCAAAACAGACAAGAGAAACAATAGGGCAGACAGGTCAGGGCCAGAGGTGTGGGGACGGTCGTTAGGATTGAATAGGTATGCTAAACTAGACGCCAGAGAAATTCAAAAAACAAAAGAGAGAAACTCAAAACGAATTACTTGAGATAGTTTCAGAAGAATTCAGGGGAGTGAACTCCTCCTTGCAGCGAGATATAAGCAGTGTCTAACCAGCACTAGAACCAGAACTGACGAAGCCTCTCGGATGAGCGGCGAAACATTTTCGACCAAACAAACTTTGTCCAGTTGACAAATTGAATTTCTCCTTTTATCATGGATTCTACCTGGACGACTGAGGGATTCTTCACGCAATCTCTGCTAAAGGAATTGAATTTGATATTTAAGTAATGTAATATCAGTTATGTTACAAATATTAGATGCTGTTACAACTGCATATATGTATTAAATTAAATAATGTCTAAAAATAAGTACTGTTTTCTTTACAGTTTTGTTCCATTGTAAATACTTGATCTTGTGACTGCAATGCTTGAGTCACATTGGATCACTTTGAGTGTATCCCGGTGGCAGAAAACCTTGTTAAATGGTAAAGTATAATAATTCACAGATTAAACTTGTTGTCATGGCAGCCAATATAAACTGCAAAGACAAAGGAACCAGATTAAAGGACATTTTGTAGGATTTTGGACATGTCAAAAGGGAAAAAAAGCAAAGTTGACTTGCAAATTTCATGATCCGTACATTGCCTTGAGCTAAAATAGATCTGATATTAAAATATAAAAAGCTTATACAGTATCAGGAGATGTCATACCATTTATTTTAGCCCACCCGTCACTCTCTCAAATTCTGTATCCCCGCCTCTCCGTCACTCCATGCTTTTGCCCTGTATCATGCTGAAATACACTCAGGTTCGATTGTTGGCGCTGCACAATGTCTCTATGGTGTAGCTGTCATCCATTTTGCCGCGTGCTCGGTGGCGCTCCTCACACGTACAGGCAGGTTATGTCAACCAAATAAGGCACTTGTCAATAACACAAAACCACATTGTTGCCACACCACTGTTACGTGCACTCCCTGCTATCATATAAATAGTGATGGAGACAGCCCAAAGCCCTCAGGGGTAGTACGGGGTGTAATGCTTACCAATACAGTCCTCTCCAGGCCAAAGACGGCATCATTATTAGCAGGTGTTCTCCAACTGCATAATGTTGTGTGGGGCATACTGTGGTACTGTGGCTTTCATTTTAGTCTAATCTTTAGTTTTACTTTTGATCGGCTATCAGAAGTTTGATTTGGTTGAGTTTTTGGTTAGTCCAGATCTTGGTCTTAAATTCCAGATAAATTATGGCTCATTATAGTTCAAGTTTAGACCTAGTTTGTCCCTGGTCTTGCTTTAGTGCTGGCTTATACTCACCTAATTTAGTTGTATCATAAGAAATGCTCCACTTTCTTTTTATAGCAGGAGTGGGCAATTATTTTTCCCCTGGGGCCAAATGAGAAGCAGAAAATATTGTGGAGGGGCCAAAAGTTTGAAGTCGACTCTGGTTATTCATTTTATTTCTACGTTGAAATCAGTAAATGGCATTGTTTACAGACGCTGGTAAGTTCTGTGTTATTATTATTAAGTAACTCTTTTGCAGTCACATTAACCCCACAGTGCTTTCTGAGTTTAACTTTCTTAACTTTGTATTAAGACACCACAATGTCTTTGTTTGCCAAATAATGTAATACAAGATATGTCACAACTGCCAAACTGGGTAGAAAAAAAGTCAAAGTTAGCATGTTTTAGTGTTATTTTTCTTGATCAGTGAGAGAAATCTCGCCTCTGTTGAGCTTTAACAAGTACATCAAAATCAGGTTCATGTTTGAGGTGGAGATGTGAAGCACAGACAGATGATCATCAGTAGAAATGCATTATGTACAATTTTGAAAGTAGGTTTTATTTTCTTAATTCCAAGCAACCTTTCCGTTGCCTGGAAGAATCCATGACTCATCGCTGTACCAGCGGCGAGTCTGGTAATGCTTGGTCCAGAATGTGCTGCTGTTGCTCTTAGACAGACAGCTAAGTGAACCAATCAGAGAACAGTTAACGGACAGCGACGTGAACCAAGCCGGTAGGAAGCAATGCAAAAACATATTTTTTTGAAAAGAAAGGCCTCTAGAGCTGTCAGCTGCTGTGGTTTTAAGGAATCGATGTGTTTTAGGTCATTTAAGACCAATTTTACAGCTGAATGGAAGGGACGTTGCGGGCAAAGGCGGGTGCACTGACGTCACCATCTTTGAACGAATCAGAATCGCGGAGTCCATTGTTAACCGGGGGAGCGAGGGTGGAGCGAGGGTGTCCAAATGGTATCGCGCTGTATAGCAAATACAGAGAGATATCATTTGGCTGGCCAGGTAAACCTTTCCGGGCCGGTCAGAGTCGGCTCTTGAAATGCCCGGGTCTGTTTTATAGAGTCCTCGTTTTGACCTATTTTGTCTCTATTTCAGACTCCAAACATCATTATTTTCTGAGGTGGTACTTGGTGTTAAAAGTTAAAAGGTTGTATGGAGGATTTTTTCGTTTGTTTGTTTGTTTCAAATTGTCATTGAAAGTTCAAAATAGCTTTACAGAGATGCAGCAGCCCTAATTATGATGACCAAAAAAAAAAAAAGAATGAAAATCTATCAACTGTTGACATGGTGGGGTTAGCTAAACACTAGCCAAGTCTAGTCTAGGTTGTAAATCAAACTCCCTACATTTCTAGCGTAACTGACTCTCACGCATTCCACAGACGCAAGACGCTGTTTATTGAACCAAAGCGGCGATTCTTAGTTTCCTTGCAGTTAGGACACAGTTTGTTACGATGGCAGACAAGAATCGACTACCAGTTAGTCACAAAAGAAAGTCATCTTTTGAGGTTGCTAAAAGAAGAGAAGGGGAAAAGGAGCGAAGCCAAACTAAGGTGATTCTCAGAGGTTCTTTCCAGCGATGGCGTGCACTGAAGCAGAGGGTCTAAAGACTGACGTGCCGGTCATTAAATTACTTCTGGACGGGTAACTTCAACAGCAATTCTGTAAACAAACATGATTTCTAGCATAAGGAGGAGGCGGGAGGAGGCGTTTCTACTTAGGGACTTGTGGAGGAGGAGGGTGGTTTCACGCATGTGCAACATTTGAAAAAGGACAAACAGTCGCTGTATTTCACTTTCCTTGGAAAATCCTCCATACAACCTTTAAAGAAGCTCTATTCCATACTGGTTGAGTTTGGCTCGGCACAATGCGAGGAGTGGAAGCAGCGAGCTACAGCCGAGGCAGACAATAAATGATGAAATCCACATGAAATCAGATGAAAGCTACAGTACACAGGCTGGAGAGCTCTGATTCATCATTTATTTGTGAGCTGATGATAGTGGAGGTCTGTGCCGTGTGGAACGTGTTCTTTTGTTTAGCTGCCAGACTCAACTGCAAAATAGAATGCACTGCTGTTTCACTAATACAAGGATTTATGGTTTCAATCAGCCATTTTGGTCAAATCTTTAACTGTCTTAAAATAGAAAAGATTTCAATTAACCATGTGCGCACTTATTGTATTATTAAATATTAGGGATACACTGATCGGATATTGGCTCCAGTATTCAAAAATTTGCTGGATCAGATATGAGCTTCGAAATATTGTTTCAGCTGATATCCTGGTTGGACATACAGTATACATGAACTATTTACTGATCTTAGTCAACCCAGAAAGTCTCATAATGTTTGATTTTTTATTTGTACAAAATTGTTCAGTGGTTGCTTGAGAAATCACTAACAGCTCCATAAAAAAGGTGCATCAATTTGTGACATGCAGTATTATTTCTGTTTAAAAGAAATAAATATGCTTTTCAGTAGGGATGCACCGATGTGAAAATTTTAGCCAATACCAATATCCGATATTAATGTTGCTGTTATGGCCGATAACCTATATTAACCGATACTGATATATATTTTTTTTAATTCTGAGATAACATTTTATACAGACTGAAAATCATGCAAAATTATTTTTTGAATGTTTTCTTTTATTTTCAAAACGTGTTTTGACTCCATAAAGCTTAACTTATTTTATTCACAAAACCCCTGTGAGAAAGTTTAGATTAAAAAAAAAACACAAGGATGATAAATCACCATGTGCTGTCCTCACGACATGTGACTGTGTGGGGCTCGACAGCCAGCGAACTAATAAAGAAAAACTCTGTACTTTTCTTGTTTTATGGAGGTCTCTTATATATTTACGTAGTAACTGAAACATAGAACAAAGAAGGCACATTACTAATTTCGTAGAACATGTGATGAACAAAATACGAGTAGCTAGCTTAAACAGTTAGCTCCGTGAAACCACAAGTTCAGGTCTTACTTGTTCAAATGCAAAATATACATCACCTTAATCAAAGTGCTAAATTATTTTTTGAATGTCTTCTTTTATTTTCAAAACATGTTTTGACTCCATAAAGCTTAACTTATTTTATTCACAAAACCCCTGTGAGAAAGTTTAGATTAAAAAAAAACACAAAGATGATAAATCACCATGTGCTGTCCTCACGACACGTGACTATGTGAGGCTCGACAGCCAGCGAACTAATAAAGAAAAACTTCGTACACAAGGCGTACTTTTCTTGTTTTATGGAGGTCTCTTATATATTTATGTAGTAACTGAAACATAGAACAAAGAAGGCACATTACTAATTTCGTAGAACATGTGATGAACAAAATACGAGTAGCTAGCTTAAACAGTTAGCTCCGTGAAACCACAAGTTCAGGTCTTGTTCAGATGCAAAATATACATCACCTTAATCAAAGTGCTTGTGAACATAAAATACTCACAAAGGGAAAGTTTGCAGAGGTTCAAACGTATAAAACATATTCAGCGTGAACACGAGCCGTCTTCATGCTTCATTCGTATAAAACAGAGCGGACTTTAACACAGGAACGCTCACTCTTTACTCAAAACAGAACCATCCTTAAAGGTGACGATTTCTCACTCTGATTTTACCAAACTCTTTTTAACAATTTACAAATATGAAATAAACTCATTTATAACCTTTAACTAACTTATTGATCTTATGAAATATTGATGTCTTTTAACACAAACACATGACACACCATGTCACTCTTAATCTGGTATTTATAGTACTGACAAATATCGCTCGTCAATATCGGCCCAGTTTTACACATCGGGCCGATACCGATATGTTAAAATTTGGGCAATATCAGCCGATACCGATGTTAATGCTGATATATCGTGCATCCCTACTTTTCCGTGTCTGTACTGGTATCTGAATTGGTATTGGATCAGTGCATCCCTTAAAATATAAGTTGTCTGATTGCGGGAAACAAAATACAAACACATGAGGAGCTACTATACTTTGACTCGAATTCTTATGGAATATTGAGTCGTCTCATTATGTGATGAATATGTGTTAGATTTAAAGGAAAAGTAACGTTTTTTTTTTTACAATTTGAGCCTAATTTCGGTAATAAAACAAGTTGTTTTACTCACCCATAACACTTTGGTGTCATATGGAGCACTTCCAGAGATGTTTTAGATTTGCGTTAGCCTAGCGCGACTTCTAGCCATAGCTCGGGGCATATAATATATTCCCCGAGCATGTAATATGCCTCGTGCCGGCTCCAAATAACACAAACTTTAGCACTTTTCAAATCATAGAAGCTCAATGTCTTAGTCTACGATTTCGTTTGAGTCAAAAGTGGCCTGTAATCCGAGATTTATCCATAGTTTACAGCTTTGCGTTTCATGTTTGGGTCCCGGGAGCTGAGAGCACAGTCCGCACATGCGCACTGGCGTCCTCATCTACTCGAAACTATGGCTAAATCTCGGATTACAGGCCACTTTTGACCAAACGAAATCGTAGACTAAGACATCGAGCTTCTATGATTTGAAAATTGCTAAAGTTTGTGTTATTTGGAGACCGCAAACATGTGCCCCGAGAACTCACATTATAGAGATCGCAAATCTAAAATATCTCTGGAAGTGCTCCATATGACACCAAAGTGCTATGGGTGAGTAAAACAACTTGTTTTATTACCGAAATAAGGCTCAGATTGTAAAAAACGTTACTTCTCCTTTAAAGGGCTACCACATTGTTGCTGATCACAGTGAAATAACCTATAATCTGCCACCCCAACAATGTCATGCTTTATATTATCACCTAAAGTTTATCATTTATCAGTAACCACATGTATCTGCAGTAACCACAAGCTCCCATTGATACTGCAGTATTTTAGTGCATAGCTACCCAGGGACCAGTGTGTGTGTGTGTGTGTGTGTGTGTGTGTGTGTGTGTGTGTGTGTGCGCGGCTGAATCCTAATCTTGTGCAAGAAGCTCCACTTGGCCAGATCAAGAATTAGGCACGAGGCGAGGCGTGAGGGAGGGGGAGGAAGAGCCCGTTGCAGTCTGTGTTTTAAAGGACAGTGCTTTGAATGTCATTTGACAATTTCCTTTTAATTAGAACTAATTTACAGAAAGATGCCCAGCAGCTAATCTTTACAGGATAATTAACTTCTATTTTCTTTACTTTTAATTAAAAAGTGGAAAAGATTTAGCTGATCCACAAAGAATTGTTCTTTTGAAATGTTCATCAGACTTCACACTTCTTTTGGCATTGGTAATATTTAGATCCTATCTGAGTCTCACAGTCTCCACTCAGTTATTGCAATGATTTTCTCCCCCCTTATCCGCAGTATTAAGAAGTGGAACTATCAATAGTGGAAATAGGAACCAGAGGCAAATTAGAATTGAATTAATGAAGAATTTATTGCAAAAGGAACCCCCCATACTTCATAATAATACTGGAATGAAATTGACATCTTAGATATATCCATTTCATACAAATTCCTTGATGGGAAAATATTGTTTTATCTACATTATTTGATACAGCAATCATTTCCAGTCTTTTCTGAAGAGTCCCATTAAAGTCTTTGAAATGATGCTGGGCTAAGAGCTAATTGTTGCCAAAGCACTTCCAGCATTTAGCCAGCCATATTACTGTTCCAGCCCCCACAGGCTCGGCAGCCGCACAATTAAGTGATGAATACAATGCTTTTAGGTTAAAGAGTGGCATCTTATTATATAGTGAAAAACTCCCCCAGCTTTCTTGGTTCAAAAACAGCTTTTCTTGCCACCATCCGGCAGACTTTACTTAGTGGAGATAAAGTGGGCCAGTATGAGGCAAGTGTATGAGACGGAGCATTGAGACGGGCCAGTGGCTGAAGATGGATGCCCCCACTTAACCATGATAGCTCCCCGGAGGAGCCTCACTCAATGGCTTCATTAAAAGTGAACGTTCTGGTGAAAAGCGCACTTATAAAGCAGTAATTAAGAGCGCACATATTTTACCTGCTTTGTTTCGCCTGTCACGTCCAGTGTACAGGCACATGCGTAACTTTTATTTCCGTATAAGTAGCCCAATGACACCAATAAATCAGCGGGGAGGAGGTAAAACAAGGCTCGAAAGGTCATCATGAAGTACAGTATACGTACAGCACAGTAGTCTTAAAAGAGGACACAACCTAAAACAAAACGTATAAAAAAGCAATGCCCTTTCTATTCTTGTACATGGGCAGTAGCAAGCAGAGAAACTGTCACCTGGTGCACATGTTACTGCTATAAATACACCACTACTGTGTAAAGTTGTGCTTTCGCTTGGATTCAACCAATTTGTTAAAAGTCATATAGTGACTCGTGTGAGCTTTCAGCCTTGTTAGCCTGGTTGTCCTCCTCAAAAACATACTGGGAGTTGTGTTTTGTTTCATTCACACAATTGAGTATTCCTTTATATTATCCTGCGTCTACATCTCCAAAGGTCAACATGCTCTGTTCTACCTTGTGAGTGCTTTCCTTTTGAGAGAAGAACTTACCCTATATGCAGCATTTGTGTGATTGAAACAAAACACAAGGTATGTTTTTGATGAGGAAACAACATTATCACAGAGATCAGAAAATAGCGTAATATGGGCTCTTTAAGATTTCCCTGATCCTAAAGCAGGGGTGGGCAGTTATTTTTCCCCAGGGGCCAAATGAGAAGCAGAAAATACTGTGGAGGGCCAAAGGTTTGAAGTCGACTCTGGTTATTAATGTTATTTCTACGTTGAAATCAGTAAATGTCATTGTTTACAGAAGTAACAAGTAAGTTCTGTGTTATTATTAAGTAATGAGAGAGTGAGGTTTTACAAAAACTGAATTTATTCAGTAAAATAATTCAAAGCAATGGTAAATGTGAAACATTTGTAACTCTTTTTCAGTCACAGTTCTGAGTTTAACTTTCTTCACTTTGTATTAAGACACCACAATTCAAAGATTCAAAGATTCAAAGCTTTTATTGTGATATGCACAGTAAAGAAACACGTTTCCCTGTACATTCTTACTTTGCTGCCCACCCTGGATGCCAAGAGCAAAAAATTAAACTACCGTAGATAAATAAGATAAAGAGAAGCATGTAAAAAAGTATAATCAAATAGAAACAATCTTTACCGAATATACACTATGGAAAATATAGGCTAGGTGCTATGTACATAATGTCTTTGTACGCCAAATAATATAATAATATATTTTTTTGTCCAACTGCCAAACTGTGTAGGAAAAAAGTCAAAATTAGCATGTTTAGTCTTTTTTTTTTTTCTTGATCAGTGAGAGAAATCTCACTCTCTGTTGAGCTTTAACAAGTGCATCAAAGTCAGGTTCATGTTTGAGGTGCAGATGTGAAGCACAGACAGATGATCATCAGGACAAATGCATTATGTACAATTTTGAAAGTAGGTTTTATTTTCTTAATTCCAAGCAACTTTTCGCGGGCCGGTCAGAGTCCGCTCGCATATCGTATTTGGCCCCCGGGCCTTGAAATGCCCGGGTCTGTCCTAAATATCAGATTTGTCAGAAAGAAAGATGTCTTTTTGCATCTCTTAGCTTCTAAAACTAATATTTAGTGATGTAACTATAACCTAAATATTGTGAACTGTATTGTCAAAAGTCTCACAATAATATCATATGCCTATTGTGAATATACCATGAGTTTTGATATCGTTACATACCTACCCCCTAAAGTATAACCCAGATCATTAAGACTTTTGTTTCTTCTCATATGTGATGCTGTTCTGATTAGTTTGTTTTCAGCAATTACACAAATGATCAGTGCATCTTTAGGCCTGTTTTAATATGCTTACTGGACCTCTGAAGCGAAGAGAAGTCCTAGCTGAGACCATATCACTTTGGTGGATTCAAATCGCTGCTATGTCCTCTTGGATGCTTGCTCTTGTCAGTGTGTATCTATGCTCCAGAGACAGTGGTAGAGGCAGGAGTGGAGTGAAAGTGGACCCACGGAACTCCACAGAGAGCCGGGCTGGCATCTGCTGAAGCCCTCGGGCACGCTCAGAGGTTCCTCCAGCATTTTAATGGCATAGTCAAATGGCAGTGTGTTTTTATGCCAGTCCAATCCACATTCATTGGAAGTAAGAGCGTGTTCATTTCCTCTTTTTAACAGATACACCGGGCGCCACAACACACAATTTAACTCAGCAAAAGATCCAGTATTTGTTTGGTTGGACAGAGTTACATATTGGTGGTGTGGGGCTGAATGTGAAAGAATGCTGTGTATAACCAGGCATGTATAATAGCTATTTATTTTATTTTTTATGCCTTATAGTCCAGTGTGCACCCTGGACAGTGGGATGTCAATACCAGGACCAATTTCCATGGGCTTAAGTTGCTGCTATATGTAACATTTAGAGCACTTTTTTTCATTTAAAACATAATATTGTTAATTTTTAGAGTGATCTAGTCACCTTTTGCAAATCCACAGTAGAAAATGGACTTAGACTTAGACCTAGACTTAGACAAACTTTATTGATCCACAAGGGAAATTGTTTTGGGTACGGTAGCTCACTCATCAAATATAATATACAATATAAAACAGAGGGTAAAAGAACAAAAAGAAAAATAGATGGAATAGATAGATGTAAGAGATGGAAGCAACCAAAGAGCATTAGACTTGAGTGATTATATACATAAGATAATGGTAATAAATATATATGTACAATCAGATTTAAATAGAAAAGTAGTAGTCAAATACAAAATACACATAGGGACTGTTTAAATATTTCAGTGTTGTCTGTCTCCTTTTTTCCCCTTGAATTTCCAGGCAGTCGCTGAGTTTTGAAGTCGTTTGTTTACTGTTGATTGTAAGTGCCCAAATTTAGGAAGGCAGCCATTTCTAATCATGAGAATTACATTGCTTAGCAACCGGAAAATCTAGTTAAACAATAGCATTGCTTATTCTTGGTCACAGACCGCGGCTCTGCGAACACATTAGCCTCCAGTGAAGCTCTTCCTTGCTCCTCCCTGCACACACACACCAACACAAACAAACACAATATAGAAATGATTATTTACTTTTGACTGGAATTAACTCTGATCACATTGTACAACTGGGAAACGGACATTTTTGTATCTATGGTGACGAAATGCACACATGCAGCTTACTGAACGGGCTTCATCTGATCCCTGTTTTATTTGATCCATTAGAATGTCTATTAACAAAATGTCTATTACTGTAAAACTGTTTAAGGGACTTTTGGTTAACGTCCTTAGTCACACCTCACTAAAACTTTTGCTCAGTATATACACGGAAAAGATGGCTGAAATTAAAATGTCCTTTGAGGGTTGCTGTAGCACATTAAGCCATTAGCACTTGCGTAAATGGTATCTATTTCATTCCAGTGATCAAGGATTAAATTAGAGACTTGAGCCCTGTAACATATACATAAGTGTTCTCTCAGGCTGTGGGAGCACCCTGCCTCCCAAAGGTCATTAGAGCTGAGGAGAGGAGATGGCCCCAGTCTCTCCTGCAGTCTCCTCCTCCTCCTACTCTCTCACACTCACTCTAAATTAGGCCTGAGTGGTAACTTTAAATAGCATTGTGTATATGTTTACTCTGTTGGACATATTCTTACATTTTGTATTCATTTAACAACTATTCTTTTATTATGAAGTCTATACTCTCCTCGTTAGTGTTTTATTATTATTACTTATTCTATTAAGCTTATTTTATTATTATTACTTATTTTTATGCCATTCTTGCCTCCATGCACTTTTCTTTCTTGTTCAAACTGTCCCTGCCTGGAGCTACTGTGACAAGTAAATTTCTCCTGCGTGAGATCAATAAAGTCTTATCTTATCTTATCTTATCTTATCTTATAACTGTACAAAGGCTGGACTACTAATTATAAACTATTGCCAATGAAACACACTGTATTACATTACATTTTGAATTTATGGTTATCCATGTCCTAATTTGAAATAAAAGACTCCAGAAGTCACAGTTCACCAAGGTGTGTTTTCAGAGTTTTTCAGAGAATTAGAATAAGATGAAGATTTAAAGATCCCATGACATGGTACTTCTTGATGCTTTTATATGGCTCCTTAATGGTTCCCTAATACTGTAAATGAATCCTTCTTCAAAATCAACACTCAGTGCAGGAGAAAGAGAGATAAGATGAGAAAGAGTCATAAATGTCACTCTGGAACACTCCATTATGGGCGTTGTTGCTTGAATGCAAATGAGGAGGACAGAGATGGCCTATAGTAGCGGGTGGGGGCGTGGCCAAACTCTCCACTCTTTCCTTTCCAGCTGTGCCCTGTGCGCTCTGACCCACTTCCGTGTTTTTGCGCGGAGGGAGAGATGAGAAGCCTTCCATTGAAAAATAAACACATTTCCACAGAAAATAAAATTAAACCACTGCCGTTTCAGATATCCACAGGCTCAGATAAAGGACTTCCGAGCCTAGAAACACTCGCAAGTTCCTCCAGGCAAATAAAAAAACGCATTTCGCATTGCGTAGCTCCTCCGCAGTCCAAACTCTCTGGGCGGGGATTCACAGAGACGCTGAGTACAGACAGACGGAGGTGGAACTGCATTTGCATTTCTTTTTTCGAGCTGACGTCAATAAGTTTCCTTGTTCAAAATCGCCCGTTTGAGCTCTGATTTTTTCTAACGCAGAAAAGGATCGCAAATGCTCAGTTTAGACATTTTGCAACTTTTAACCATAGGGGGGGGGGGCATAAACAGGGTAGGGGAGCTCACATTAACGTTCAAAAACCTCAGAACCTGAAAATTTCATGCCATGGGACCTTTAAAGTAAACAAATCCTGACAAATCCCAGTATACTGTATATGTACTGCTCTTTTTGTTTAAACTATATTTCTTATTTTGCCTTGGTCCTGCAGTCAGAGCTCACATGAGTGTGAGAACAGAACCTGGCTGAGAACAGAGCGGCTATTTTCAGAGACAAATCCATATGTGTTGATTCCCGCCCTGCAGAGATTTGGAGAGTCCTGCAGAGTTCCAGTGTTCACCTGGAAGTGCGGAGGGCCCGTATCAGTCCTGGCACAAAGGGGCAGTCACAGGGAGTGCGCTTTGGCAGGGGCCAAGCTTAGGAGACCTGTTTTGGATTTTAGCACCACAATTATGCATTCATGTTTAGTCTCAGGTGCTAGCTTTTTATCCACGGGCCAGCTTGGACACATTTTGTATGGATAAAAAAACTGTATAGGTGGGAGCTAAAAAATGATTTCCTTTCCTTATAGAGATCTGCCGCTTTGTTCTGTCAGATTCAATTACCTCACCTCTAATTAAGGCGCTATAGAAGAGGCTGGGTCCTTGATACACACATGACACTGTGGAGCTCGCTGATAATGCGCAGTATCGCTATCACAGCTCGGCCACAAGCACGCCACATTCAGGATGTGGGGAAAATAACAGCACACCGTGAAATTAGGAGTAACCCGCGTACAATTTTGAAGTAAATATATCTGGTTTTGCATGTGTGAGTTTGCATAGCGAGATTGGCACATCTATAGGTTGGTCGCTTTTAACTTTTAAGCCCAGATCAATAGACTGTTTTATATGCAGATATTTTGGACAGCAGACCATTAAAACAAACATTTAGCAATAGCATTCCATGTCATTTGTGGAGAGAGATTTCAATTATAAAATTCTGAATAGCAATAGAAAACATAGTTATGACTAGGGATGCAAATTATCGATTAATCCATTAATCTATAGTTGATTGACCTTATCGATCGACTTACAATTAACTGATAAGCAGCGTTTTTCACCTGAATTTTAGTGTTTCAATAGGGTCTTTAAGAATATAAGCTATAGTATACATAACACTGAGTCAAAAATATATCATAGTATTATTATATTGTATATTCCTCAATTAATTATTCCTTAGTAAAAAGCAGATGCTGAATAACAAAATACATTCTTTATTGAAAATAAATTGAGGACTGGCTCAGTTGTTGCACTTGCAGCATGGAAATCTTGAAATTATAAGGATCAGAAGAAATTAAATAACAGAATGTTATTTAGAAGAAGAAGAAGAAGAAGAAGAAGAAGTGACTTTATTGATCTCACACTGGAGAAATTCTTCTCTGCATTTTAACCCATCCTATATATATATACATATATATTAGGAGCAGTGGGCAGCACACACATTAGGGCGCCCGGGGACCATCTCCATGATCTTCTTGCTTCGGTTTGGTCAGGACCTAAGCTGGAGGTACCTATGGTGCATGTTTTAGTCTACATATTACGATGAAACCAGTGAATCCAGGCTATATTTAGGACATTCTCAACATTTATTTTGAACTAAGGCATCAACAATATTTCTCTCCCTCAATCTATGAAGGGTTACAGTACAAAATATACATTTCACAGGGCCCCTGGACACAGCATAAAACATTACAGGGCCTCAAACCAGAACAATCAAGAAATTATAAAAGCATGTAAGTTACATGCTATAATAATTTCAAAAATATATGGTTCTAGGTCCAGCTCTACTGTGAGTTGTACGGCAACATCCAGAGAGGAAAGGGTTACATGATGTAACGCTATGGTCTTTCTCGAGAGTGTTCGCATTTCGTGTTCACATTCCAGAGTAGCGCCCTCTAGCGATTAGTTACAATTAATGCATTTTGTTCGGCTAACATCTTGATCGACAATTAATTGTAAGTCGATTAATTGTTGACGTCCCTAGTTATGACTATTTCGCATGATATTCTTTTGTTGTTTTGCCTTAAATACAGCTGTTTACAAATGAACCAAGGGAGACAGTGATTATACTCACTGTCTGATCCTCTCAAAATGATGAGACAATAGTACTCCGAGTCATTGTATTGTTAATGTTGATGCCATAATCATTCATTTCTAATACGATACACATAAAAAAGAAGAAATACTGCATCTTCTTTGTAGAGTAGGGCTGAGCGATTTGGGGAAAATAGCTCGTTGCAGTCAGTTTTTCCTCCAGGCATTGCAATTGTGATTAGATTTGTGATTTATGTTTTAATAATGGGATTCTGTTCAAAGTTTACATATTTAACACAGGTAGAAGAAATGACAACAAGACTGAAAAATGAAGTAGCAAACTAGGAAACATTTTTGCTTAACGGGTTAGAGGGTTGGCATTTATTTTATGCAAAGTAAGACTGGATATTTTGTTGTTTGTGCAGGAAATTAGGGTACTTCAAAAATTGCAGCCTTGATGATTTGCTAATTCTTTGTATTCAAATTTCAATTGGATTGTGATTAATTTTGCAATAGAGGAGTACATTCTTACAAGCTAGAAACACTGGGAAACCACTGTAAAAATGGCTAAACAATATTTTTCTTAGACATGCTCTTCCCTCCACTTGTCGCTATGCTGTCTCTCTGTTCCTCTTCCTCCTCTGACTGATTAATCCCGTGTCCATCATAGGGTGTCCGAGTATCAGCCTATTTTATAAACTGTGTGGGGGCATTACCATATCCCCTCCCTGCTCCACTCCCCGTGGCAGATCCCTATCGCACAGGCCACAGCACCAACAAAAGAGCCACTGTGATCAAGGCCGGATTCAGCCTGACGACGGCTCTATTAGCATTGGCTGCTCCTGCCTCTGCCCTGTCGCACCGCTGTTTGAACAGGGCTGGGGTTTCTGCCTGTCCTGGTCAAGAGGAAGCGTCCGATGAATGTGGGTGATACAGTCAAGGGTGGAGGGAGGATGGCATGGCTTATTGTAAAGCAGGAACAACAATATCCTTTAAAGGAGGTGAAATATGGATATTTTGTGTTGAACTAGAACGTGCGGGGTTATTTTAGCCCTCGTTTAGACCCAGTTTAGACCTGGTTTAGTCCCAGTTTAGACCTGGTTTAGTCCCAGTTTAGACCTGGTTTAGTCCCAGTTTAGACCTGGTTTAGACCCAGTTTAGTCCCAGTTTAGACCTGATTTAGTCCCAGTTTAGACCTGGTGTAGTCCCAGTTTAGACCTGGTTTAGTCCCAGTTTAGACCTGGTTTAGACCCAGTTTAGTCCCAGTTTAGATCTGATTTAGTCTCAGTTTAGATCTGGTTTAGACTTAATTTAGTCCCAGGTTAGACCCAGTTTAGTCTCAGTTTAGACATGGTTCAGACTTATTTTAGTCCCAGTTTAGACCTGGTTTAGTCCCAGTTTGGACCTGGTTTAGACCCAGTTTAGTCCCAGTTTAGACCTGGCTTAGTCCCAGTTTAGACCTGGTTTAGACCCGGTTTAGTCCCAGTTTAGACCTGGTTTAGTCCCAGTTTAGACCTGGTTTAGACCCTGTTTAGTCCCAGTTTAGACCTGATTTAGTCTCAGTTTAGACCTGGTTCAGGCTTATACTAGTCCCAGTTTAGACCTGGTTTAGTCCCCGTTTAGACCTGGTTTAGACCCAGTTTAGTCCCAGTTTAGATCTGATTTAGTCTCAGTTTAGATCTGGTTTAGACTTATTTTAGTCCCAGTTTAGACCTGGTTTAGTCCCAGTTTAGATCTGGTTTAGACCCCGTTTAGTCCCAGTTTAGATCTGATTTTGTCTCAGTTTAGACCTGGTTTAGACTTAGTTTAGTCCCAGGTTAGACCCAGTTTAGTCTCAGTTTAGACCTGGTTCAGACTTATTTTAGTCCCAGTTTAGACCTGGTTTAGTCTCAGTTTAGACCTGGTTTAGACCCAGTTTAGTCCCAGTTTAGACCTGGTTTAGTCCCAGTTTAGACCTGGTTTAGACCCGGTTTAGTCCCAGTTTAGACCTGGTTTAGTCCCAGTTTAGACCTGGTTTAGACCCTGTTTAGTCCCAGTTTAGACCTGATTTAGTCTCAGTTTAGACCTGGTTTAGACTTAGTTTAGTTCCAGGTTAGACCCAGTTTAGTCTCAGTTTAGACCTGGTTCAGGCTTATATTAGTCCCAGTTTAGACCTGGTTTAGTCCCAGTTTAGACCTGGTTTAGACCCAGTTTAGTCCCAGTTTAGATCTGATTTAGTCTCAGTTTAGATCTGGTTTAGACTTATTTTAGTCCCAGTTTAGACCTGGTTTAGTCCCAGTTTAGATCTGGTTTAGACCCCGTTTAGTCCCAGTTTAGATCTGATTTTGTCTCAGTTTAGACCTGGTTTAGACTTAGTTTAGTCCCAGGTTAGACCCAGTTTAGTCTCAGTTTAGACCTGGTTCAGACTTATTTTAGTCCCAGTTTAGACCTGGTTTAGTCTCAGTTTAGACCTGGTTTAGACCCAGTTTAGTCCCAGTTTAGACCTGGTTTAGTCCCAGTTTAGACCTGGTTTAGACCCGGTTTAGTCCCAGTTTAGACCTGGTTTAGTCCCAGTTTAGACCTGGTTTAGACCCGGTTTAGTCCCAGTTTAGACCTGGTTTAGTCTCAGTTTAGACCTGGCGTCTGATGAAAGTGGCTGATACAGTCAAGGGTGGAGGGAGGATGGCATGGCTTATTGTATAGCAGGAACAACAATATCCTTTAAAGGAGGTGAAATATGGGTATTTTGTGTTGAACTAGAATGTGCGGGATTATTTTAGATTCTGTTTATAGTACATTGTGAGTTAGTAAAGAAAAGTGGGTGGCGACTGGTAATGGTTTCCGAGCAGGACAATGCAGGATTGCTCAAGCTTTCAGGAATAAATCAAAAAACAATTCTGACTAAATAAACTAAAGAAGAGAGAACAGTGTAATAAAACCTCATAAAAGTGGATTTTGCATAATGTGTGTTTAAATGTGTTTAAATGAAGACTAATCATTTATACTGTGTAGATTATTTGTTTAGGGCTTGTTGCTTGTTTTGTCCGCTCTAAGTCAAGTGCAGTGGTTGTGTGGTGGTCTGTGGCCATCTGAACCTTAGTGGTCTGGTGATAAGAAGCAGGAGCACATTCCTGGGCCCAGTTCGTCAGCAGCAGAGCCTATAGGAGAGTGGGTCACACTGTGAATGTGACAGGATTTTAAACAGTACACAACTAAATATAGCAGGGACGCCACTATCAGAAAATGAGTTAGGAGTGTGCTGCTGGTCGTTTAGAAAGTCATTATTCTTATCATTGCTGTCTCTGAAATAATTTCAGGTCTCTCCATGCAATGAATACTGTATAATAAACTAAACATGTGAGAATGCAAACAAACTTTAGTAATCTGGCCCCGGAGTCACCATCAGGGCCTTTTAATGTGTGCAGAGTATTTCATTTTCCATATTCAGCACAGGGCCCCATATCTCCATCAGTTTGAAAATGCTCCATTTAGTTGCTATCTGCTGGAGTGGGGAAGTGAGATGCCCTTATTCTGAGTCTATTAAAGCTCAATTCTATCTCATCTTATCTGCCTAATCTTTGTGTCTTATTGACCATGAAGTTTATCTGTGATCTCCCGTTCCCCTTATTATCTCACAACACTGTAGCTCTATTTGCTAGTCTGCAAAAGCACAAGCGCCTGCATTCACCGCTGACTTGTACGCACTCTTCTTTTCCACCCGTGTAATAGAATGTGCGCGTAGAAACATATTTTTCCTGTCCTTCTTTCACTTGGCTTGCCTTGGCAGGAGGTAGTTTAATGCCACTCACACTATCTTCCCTTGATAGTATGATATTTATCTGTCTGTATCATCTTAAGTGATGGTAGCCTCATGGAGTGCCTTCACGCCTCACTTCACTCCTCGGCAAATCAGCAGAAGGCATCAGATAAGATCATAAAACTGTACTTTCATTAAAAAGCTCCACTGCCACCACTGCTGCTGCTGCTGTGTCTGTATTTGAGAGCTGTGTGCGCTAATTCTTTTCATGTCCGGAGCTCCTGCAGATGTACGCCGGTACAAAGGCCTCATTTAGATGGCTAATGAAAAGAGCAAGCAGTTTGTGGACATCATGGGGGTCTTTTATGACTCACAGTGTGCAAAGAAAGGGAATCAGGAGAGCCCCACTTTATGAACTCATATTATGGTTGAACCAAAGCTGAGAGGCGGCTGCCACAATAGAACAAACAAGGAGAAGTATCTGTGTGGAGTGATGGTGTTGTATATTACCACTATCTGCATCATATATCATAAGCCCATATCAAAGTCCACATACCTTACAATTAAATATATTTTATCAGGATGGATGGATGGATGGATGGAAGAGGCAACCAGTACTAGTTCTTGCAATGTTAAAAGCCGTATATTACACAAAATGGATTTGTGTGAGCTTTAAGCCATGTTATAATGTTGTTACCTCCTCAAAGACATACCTGGAGTTGTGTTTTGTTTCATTCACACGTTTGTGTAATCCTGCATTATTAGTCTGTCTATATCTCCAAAGCTCAACATGCTCTGTTCCACCTTGTGATGTCATGAAGTGGTAGTTTTCAACTTAACAGCTCCTTTTACCTTTAGTTCAGTAGAGATTGGCAACTCCAGGGCTGAAATTCTCTAAATGATTCTAGTGAAGGTGCATTGCGTGTAAAAACACAGTAGAGCACTTCCTGTATTAAGCCCTATTCGGACGGGATTAGTTTTATGGGGTGACATGGGGTGAAGTAATAATTAAGATAAGATAAGATATGCCTTTATTAGTCCCACAGTGGGGAAATTCCAGTGTTGCAACGCACAGATCAAGAACAGCAGGAAAATGTAGCATGCAATAAAACAAAATAATAAATAATGGCTTAAAATAATTTAAAAATAGACCTAAAAATAGACTCTCGAGTTTTAATTACCAGGGAATTTAGTCGTGTCCGTAAACATAACGGAGTCTGTGAAATTTACAGCGAGTTTCACCTTCTGTAAAATGGTCTGGAGGAATTACCTTAGGTAAGATGTATGTAATATTTCGTCAGCTCCGTTTAAAGAAATAATTTACCGCAATTTTCAAACATGGAGGAGCTTGAAGCGCTTTGTTTTGCCGTCAAAGCGCTACCGGTACTCTCAAACAAACGCACACATCGACCAATGAAAAAGCCCAAGAGGTATAAATCAGTCGTCAGAGGCATGAAACTTCTGCTTGTTTTAGGTCATGTATGCTCTATTAGTCCTGATTATGGGCAATAATTTGCATAGTTCGCTAATATTTCACCATGTTGAATGAAAAATGTAATACGCAACGGAAGTGACGTGCACGGTGATGAATACGTGACGGCAGAGCGTAAACAAACTCCTCCAATGTCAAATAAATACTACGAACATTTCTTGTCCTGTGTGAATGGGTCATTTATATCAGTGTTTCGCAACCAGGGGTACAAGTACCCCTAGGGGTACACGAGCACACTACAGGGGGTACTCGGCAGGCGCAGGGGGAGATTTTTTTAATTTTTTAAATTCTAATTTGAGTAAATCTGAGTTAAAGAAAAGAGAGAAAATGCCTGAGAATTAAATTTTCAAGTTAAGGAGATGAAATAAAATGATTTTCATTTAATAATCTGTTGTGTCACGTTCTACTTTTGGAGAATTATCAACACGTATGAGTGAGGGGGGTACTCGAGGTATGGCAAAAAGGCTCAGGGGTACACAAGACAAAAAAAGGATGGGAAACACTGATTTATATTACAGAGGTCCTGTGATAAACCGACATTACTCTACATCCCTCTGTAAAACTAATCCCGTCCGAATAGAGCTTTATTGAGTGTTTTTTGTTAGAGAGAAGAACTCAGCCTAAATATGCAATATGTGTGAATGAAACCACACACAACTCCAGTTTTTTGTTTTGTTTTTTTTTTTAATAAAGAAAAAATATTAATGGCTCAGCCTTGTGGGACAACTGTGGACACAATGGAAGGAGCGATGTTATTACACACCAGAGTAAACCATTTTGTCCTTGGCCAGTGACTGACCTTTTCATCACAAAATGTAAAAATAAAGAAAGTAATCGCCAATATTTAAACAGTCCATGGTCCTAACGATGTTGCTCTAGCAGGCATTTCTCACTGGCAGGCATCTTTTAGAGAGGAGACACATATTCTTAATAAGCTTCAAATGCCGGCTGAATGCTGGATGCAGGCCTAATACAATTCAGGTACCAGTACAGTCATTCCATCAATGTCCTTGATTGAAGCAAAATAGTAATATGCAAATACCAAAAGAGAGATGTACAGCTACAAGCAAAACTCTGAAATCATTTAGATTTAAAGAAAGAATAATATTGCACAGAAGGGGAGGGGGGAATTAATCACAAGGAAAAGTGTCTCCTTTAAGATTGCACTGGTGTATTACCCTGAGGCATGGAATGTAAATGGAAAAATCAACATTGTACCCTGTGATAAGGCTACCAAATTAATAAAAGTATTTTCTTTGCCTCTCCCATGCTGATGCCTGTAAGTCTGGAAAGGACTTTTTTTTTTTCATTCTGTTTCTATGAGTGGTTTTGTTTTGCAGGTAGCAGGATTATCATCTGTGGTCACCTTTGTGCGTGCTTTCTCGAGAGCTTAAACAGAACAGCAATGTGAAATTTACTAATAAAACGCTCCCCTATTTTGGCATAGGCTTATCATCGCTTATGCCAGTAACCGAACAATGCAGATTTTGAAGCCCGTCGTGGTGAAACTCCAGTGTGCGTGGATATAGTAGATGTATGGATATAGTGAAAGAGGGCAGAATGGATTTGCTGTAACAGAGTAAGAAACACATTCAAAGTAGACAGACAATAACTTAAATATTGTTTAAAGATCCCATGACATGGTACTTCTTGATGCTTTTAATGGTTCCCTAATACTGTAAATGAATCCTTCTTCAAAATCAAGGCTCAGTGCATGAGATATGACTCTGACTGTCTTCATGAGGCTAACTATGTCTCTGAAACACTTTATTCTGGGCGTTGTTGCTTGAATGCAAATGAGGAGGACAGAGATAGGCCAGTGCAGCGGGTGGGGGTGTGGCCAAATACGCCGCTGTTTCCTGGATTAGCGGTGCAATGTGCGCTGTCATCCACTTCCGTGTTTTAAGAGCGGAGGAAGATATGAGACGCTTTCCATTAAAAAAATAAACACATTTCCACAGAAAATAAAATTAAACCACTGCTGTTTCAGAGGTTCGGAGGCTCGGATAAAGGACATCCAAGCCTGGAAACACTCTCACGTGTCTCCAAGCAAATAAAAAAAACGCATCTCGCATTTCGTAGCTCGTTTGCAGTCCAAACTCTCGTGATTTCCAGAGACGGTGGGTAGACATCCAGACGGGGGGTGGAAACCTTTCCGCGAGTGTGACGTCAGAAAGTTCCCTTGTTCAGAATCGCCCTTTTAATAATAATAATAATAATAATAATACATTTTATTTATTAGGCGCCTTTCTGGACACTCGAGGTCGCCTTACAACAAGTACAATATACATTATAGGCAGTTAAAAGCAGTTAAAAGCAACAGTTAAAATACAAACAGTTAAAAACAAACAGTTAATCAACAACAATAAAACTTTTAAAACAGTAAAACATTTAAAAGGACAGTGCAGTTATAGTTGGAGTGAAAAGGCCAGTCTGAACAGATGAGTTTTGAGTTTGGTTTGGGCTGTCTTTTTGCAGAAAAGGATCGCAATTGCTCAGTTTACACATTTCGCAACTTTTAGCCATGAGGAACGCCCTAAACAGGGTAGGGGAGCTCACATTAACGTTCAAAAACCTCAGAAAGTGAACATTTCATGCCATGGGCCCGTTAAAGGTGCACTGTGTAACATTTCTAGTGAAAGTCCGCCACCTGATGTCTCGGTGAAAATGTTATTGCTTTGTCTAGAACGTTCCACGCTATAGATTAAGCCTACGCCTGATCTGTCATGAGGGAAACAAGCAGGTAACAGCAGAACGCCACATTACAGTTCGGATCTGTGGAGAGTCCCCGCTATTCACAGAGGGATTTATAGTATTTTTAAGCAATAGAAACACCCGTAATTAATAAATGCTAGATGGAAATGTTTAAAGTCCTACCATGGAACATTACAGACAAAGCAATAACATCGCCATGGAGACAAGCAGGTGACGGACGCTCCAGAAAAGTTGCGCAATCTGCCTTTAAATGAGTAAAGTAAAACATATCCAACATAGTGAATCCACTGGCAGCAGACAGGCAATAATAATCATATTTTAATACACACCAAACTCTTATAAAATGTTTCACTACAATATTACAATATTAAAGTGTGAAATGATGTGCAATTTCAAATATATTCATACCGAACATAGACATGGGCCTGACTTCATGCTGAAAACTGAACACAATGGATTGCTGAGCTGCACCATGAGTTGCATCTGCATTTGTAGTATCTCGTCAAAGGAGCGGAGCCAACCCAGTTTTGAAAAGCCGCCTGTGGGGTGTGATGAAACGTCTCAGTGCTGTTTGCTCTTCTCCCGCAGGTCCTCTGGAGGATGGCCTGGAGGAAGAGGAGGAGGAGTGTGTCTCTGAGGGGACTGAGCTCCTGACCAAAGATGAGTTCTCGGCAGAGTTTGAGGCGGAGAACATGGGCTGTGAAGACATGGAGTACTTCTGCGGCAAAGGTGATCCAACCAACTAGTTATTTTAAACTCCAAACTCCAAAGATGCACTTCTTGAGCATTGTGAGATACGGGCAAACTTATTACAAGACAATAAGTTTGGCAACAGTTGTGCCAAGTATGTCTGCAAATAGTTTTTTAAGTCATTCGAGGTAGCCAAGCCAAAAAGTGTGCTTAAATAATGGTTTGTTTAAATTATGAAATAAAACAAAACTACAAAAAGCACTGAAGAAAGTTCATAATTAATAAAACAGTAAATAGAGCGACAGTAGCTCACTTGGTTGGTCCACTGATCTGAAGGTTGGCAGTTTGAATCACTAGAGCGGTCAGATCCTCACAGGATGGCAGTGCGAATGCTGTCCATGGGCAAGACACTTAACCCACCTTGCCCACCGTATGAATGTGTGTGTTATTAGGTGAGTGGGTTAGCACTTTGCGTGTCTTGAAGGTGGAAAAGCACTATATCAAACTGTGACCATGATCATTGAGTAAAGTTTCTCTTTACGCTCTCAGGAAGCACTGCTGCTGACTGTGCCAAGTGTTCGCACACAAACTGGTAAAGGGCCGTTCAAGTATTCTGCTCCCACAACTTGGAACAATCTACAAAAAGACTGGAAAGTAAAGGAACTGGTCTCTATAGGACAGTTTAAAATCTTGCTCAAAGGTTTGGAATTGAAATCTATGGTTTGTAAATGTTTTAATTCTAAAACATTTTATTGCTTGTAATTGCTTGAAAATTGTTTTTCAGCTTGTTTTGTAATTGTATTGATCTGTGCTGCTGTCTTGGCCACGACTCCCTTGAAAAAGAGATTATTAATCTCAATGGGACTTTCCTGGTTAAAGGAGAATTACCTTTTTTTTTTTACAATCTGAGCCTTATTTCGGTAATAAAACAAGTTGTTTTACTCACCCATAGCACTTTGGTGTCATATGGAGCATTTCCGGAGATGTTTGAGTTTAGCGATATCCGTAACGTGAGTTCTCGTGGCATATGTTTGCGGTCTCCAAATAACACAAACTTTAGCACTTTTCAAATCATAGAAGCTCAATGTCTTAGTCTACACTTTCGTTTGAGTCAAAAGTGGCCTGTAATCCGAGATTTATCCATAATTTACAGCTTTGCGTTTCATGTTTGGGTCCCGAGAGCTGAGAGCGAAATAAGCTGTGACTCCGCACATGCGCACTGTCCTCCTCATCTACTCGAAACTATGGATAAATCTCGGATTACAGGCCACTTTTGACTCAAACGAAAGCGTAGACTAGGACACTGAGCTTCTGTAATTTGAAAAGTGCGAAAGTTTGTGTTATTTGGAGACCGCAAACATGTGCACCGAGAACTCACGTTACGGATAACGCTAAACTAAAAACATCTCCGGAAATGCTCCGAATGATACCAAAGTGCTATGGGTGAGTAAAACTACTTGTTTTATTACCGAAATAAGGCTCAGATTGTAAAAAAAAAACACTTTAATTCTTCTTTAAATAAAAAATAAAATAAACATGTTGAGCCAGGCAACTTCAACTGAAACCAGTAACTTCCTGCTCTTTCCTGGGTGTGTTAAAATCATATCAGGCAGAACGTTTATCCTCGAATCCTCTTAATAAAGTTACGTTGCATTTCATTAGATATTTGATCCTGGCGTCCACCTAGAAGAGCTCCGGTTTGATCAGTGCAAAGTGAGATGGCGTCGTCATCGCTGGCCTTCCCTCTGATAGTGCTGGGAAGGTGTGCTATGCTACAGTCTATATGCCAAAGCACTGGAGAGATAGCAGCTACACTAACTCCCTGTGAACAGCACCTGCTAACTGCTCCCAGGTCTAGCACTATAAAACCGCCAAAAGCACCCTGGTCGTCTTTGAACTCCAATTCAATTAGATAGCTTCTTTGTATGTTTGTTTCATTTCGGTCACACCTCGCCATCACAGGAGCTAATTTGTGGTCTGCTCCAGGTTACAGTGTGAAGATGACAGACCGGTCCTGCTCCCTGCTCCCTGCTCCCTCTCCACGCTCTCCTCTCTCCCCCGCGGTGGTGCTGCGTCGCTACCCCAGGTGTCCCCACTCATACTAACATGCGGGGGCCACAAATTTGACTTTTTAATAAAGAACCAGCGCTTTGAATGTCGGCCGCGTCTTACCTCTTTTCAAAGGAAACTGTTTAGAATTATTTCTCCACACCTCCTAAACTGATGTGCCTCAGGATTACATTATTGAAGGGAATAAATCTTTCATGTCTGAGGTAGGCTATGCCCCGGTAATCGTATCAATAATTCGTTTTTCTTTTGTTCTTGGGCAAAAGTCGTGCGGTTGCAATTGTTTGGAAATTGCAATTACCAGCGACGCTTCGTTTGCCTAGCCTTTGTCTCCCTCTTAATATGTCCTTCTGCATACTTCAAAGTCTGTGTAATAACCCAGCAGCTATTAAAGCGATGGCATGGCATGTATTTGTAGTTACCAATAGAAGAAAAAGTACAACTACTTCAAAGGGCCTTGTCAGAGGCACTGATACTTCACTTATTTTGGATAAAACCGCTGCAGCCCCAAATCTTCTCCGCAATCCCTGTGTTTGTGAATAAAGTCAACACTCGATATCCCACATGTCAAAAATACAACTTCTTTAGACACTGCTAATCTGTTTTGTGCCACGCTTTGCTATATCTAAGCTTAGAGCAGCTAAGTCTAACATTGAACATGCGCGGCGATGCCCCGAATTCCCTTTCTCCTCGTGCCAAGTGGTGTCCAACCATCAGGTGTAGCCATTCTTGTCCAATTAAATCTATTTAAAAGTAATGTCGACGTGGCTTAAATTTACCCCACTTATGCAGAAAGTGCTGTGAATTAGCCACGATGCAATCCTGGTGGCATTAACTGGTTTAAGTGTGTTATTCCTTCGCTGTAGGAGGGCAGGAGAGAGCCCCCTTGATTAGCTAAACCCTCTCAAATGTGATGGCATGCTGTAATTAGCCCAGTGTGGACTTGAACGTGGGTTTTAGAGAAGCCACTCATCCTGTGGCCTTTATCTTCTGTGGCTAAGGTCTCCGATGTGAGGTTCCTCCACCGCTCGCTCCTCTTCTCCGTCCTAGCTTAGCCTTGTATCTGTGTAGTCGCTGTCTGAAATGGGGCTTGTCAGGGGGACCTAAAACCTCCATTAAAAGTTTCAGCTCATAATAGGTATTAAAAAGCTGTAGGAACACAAAGAGGGAGTACCCATTTTCATTAACATACGAAGCACTTATTAACTTTGATCAGAGTGCGGTAAAGTAGCAAAGCTGCTTATAGGCGCAAAGGTCAGAAACTTGAATGCCACCAAAGACTCAGCCATTTGCCTGGAGGAAGAGGGGACTCCCCAGATAAAAGCCTCAAGCACCTCGCTCCAAGGATCCAAGGAGAACTTCGAAATCGATTCCTCTGTTTGTACTACTAAGTCCAGGAAGTGGTGGATATTCTGTGTTTCGGGAATAGCATTGCTTACAACATGTTCTGTCAAAATATGTTGTGAGAGGTCAATATAAGACACTTAGATTTGGTAATTGAACAGGGATGTATGATATATTTAGTATATAGTATAATATTACTAGACAGGAGACCAAAGAGAGGATTCCTGTAGTAAAAAGGGTTTTATGAGAGTAGAGCAGTACAGGAGATCAAAGTTCAAAGTAAAAAAATATTGCTTTTGTGGTGGCTAAAAAATAGTTAAAAGTAACATGCCCATTTTTAGTGTATCTGCAAATGTTTGTGTTCATCAAGGGTGAGGTTTTCATCATTTTTTTATTCAGACAAGGCACAAGGCATCAAAATGACTCTGCCCTTGTCCTCATTATTCGGAATGACTTCTCTGGTGCAATGACGATTAAATATGAAATACTGATCCACTTGTCAAAACAGCATTTGTCTAAAATATGTTTAATAGACTTAAAAGTTTTCAGTGTGTTTCTCATAAAGAAATGACCTTGTTTATGTCTCTTGATTAAAACTAATTCTCAGTGAGCTGGCCCCTCGTGTTGGGCTGGTTTCACTTTTATGGACAGTTCCAGATAAACTCTGTGACTCCACTGAAGATTTATACTCTATTGACACACCTGCCGGTGTTTTTGTCCAAAAGCTGCCTTTCTTCTGAATTGGATCTTTTTACTGAAATGGTGAAATTTCACCTTGCTGTTTTACCCCCTCTTTTATTGTTGGCTATCTGTGAAGTTCAGCGGGGTGTTGCCACAAGCTGTTGCCTTTGTGCCCTCCAAGTGTTTGTGTGTGATGACAAATGACTTCCTTAGTTTGCTCTGACACTGAATTTACATGTCGCTTCATGTGTCTCATTTCCTCCATGTAGCAGCTTTCTGTGAAGGCACGTTACATGTTTTTTCAGCCCAAAACGATGATTACGGGGGTCTTATAAATGTTGTGTCAGAACACCATCAAGCATGACAAATTTGTGCATTTGCACTCTTTTGAACTATTGCCCCTCAATAAAAAGACTTATAATGTGGACAATTTTAACACAGTGTTTGAATGAATGCCCAAGATTGTTAAGCAAGGACTTAACATAGTAAACAAGCGTACCTTGACCCTTCAGTAACCCAGCTGTGAATAATTTGACATTGCCGCAGTCACAGATATACAGCAACAAACAGAAAGTAGCAGAATTAATGATGGCACTTTTTGTGTGGCACAGAAATAATCAGAATCTCCAGCAGCAGCAGAGGAAGATCTCCATGGCCACAGTTGCCAGTGCCCAGAATGGTGGATGTGGAATTTGAATGCACGGCTGAGGCTGGAGAATATGGAGAAATGCTAATTTGTGGTGTGATAAGATGAATCGAGTCATCCCTTTAGCCCCATTTGACTCAGTGCAGGAAATGAATCATTAATGTTTGTTAAGTATGACAATCTAACTGGGCCAGATCTACATGCTCCCAGACTGAGGCAGAGTGTGATAAAGAGCGGCTGCAGACACACAGGAAAACTGCCAGATTCTGTAATGATGGGAATTTATTGGCATTTAAAGAGACAGTGGAAGAGCATTGCACTAATAGCCTTCCTCTATTGGAGTTCTCTGCCTGCCACAAATTGCATGCAATTCAGACCCATTTTTCAGATAGCACAAGTCTTACAGCTATGCTTGACTTTGGAGAAAAAGGTTGCTTCCTGGAATTGACTTTATCTGTAGCAGGGTAATCTGCATCAACACCCAAATATGCAATATCAACTGACTGGCTGCCGCTGCTGGGAAGAAGCCAGCCATCGCCCTAATATTACTTTCTCCAAATCACTGCAGCTCCAGTACTAGATTGTGGCTTTAGAAAAGTGGCCCAGAGTTAAAGTCATTGAGCCAGAATTCAGCCTCATATAGAACTGTGCAATCCTGTACCAAGACTTAAAATCATACTTAGACTCGATTTTGCAGAAATTGCAACGTGTCTGTGGACTTACTGGTCAGGATTAGAGTGCCCTGAGCTCCTTAAAGATACACGCTATAAAGATTGACATTTTCAAGGGCTTCCTTGGCTGAGACAATGCTAAAAGGGAGAGGGAAAAACCAATATGACTTTGTTGCTACCTTGCTTGAGGAATTGTTTGTGTAAATCGCCTATAAGCTTATTGACCTGAATGTGTGGCGTGCTGTGTGTGACTGCGATTTGGCTACAGAGGTGTCCTTTGATGAAGCAGTGATAGGGCTGATTTTAACAGCTCACTGGTTCCTCTTGCATGCCTGCCAACCCTGAGCCCAGCAGGCCACCCCTCTCCACGCTCCCCTCCCCCACGCACCCTGCCCGGCCCGTCTGCTCCTCGCTCTCTGCCTTAAGTGTTTCCCGTTCCACTGCGGAGGGAGATGTAAATTATCATCTAGGTGATTATTTGAAGAATAATCATTGACAATTGGTCTCCCTTGATAACTTTGCAAAGGGTTTCAATTCAAATCGTGAAACAAAGCACTCTAAATTACTGACCAGACCTTGGTTGGTGATCTATTTTTGACATTGTAGGGTCAATACTAAAGTCACCTCTATGTTGTATTACGTACTACCAAACAATTGCTGCATATTCCAGCAGTGCTAACTCCCTGTCGGGCTTTCCCCACTGACATTTGTGCAAGAAACTTCATCAAAGCCTTGTGACATTGTTCCCTGCTAGGGTGCCTGAGCGATTGTGTTTAAAATGCATTGCAAACTGTGTTAGATAGAAGAAGAAAATCCTTAATCACTGCTTAATTAAGGAATCATCTTGTAGCTTCATTTCCCGAGCTTTAATTAAACACTTCCAATACGTTTCGTTACAGGGCTTAACATGTTCGCCTGAGATCAAGGTAGTGCCTTTAATGTTATCTCCCCTGCTTTTTTAAACTCCGCTCCATTGGAAGGAACTGTTGATATGCGCCTTTGTTATCCTCATCATAATACAAGTCTGGTATGCTAAAGAGGTTCTCCAAGCCCAATAGTAAATAGTGGGGAATTTAGTTACATGTGTGTCCTGATAATATAGTGGGAGAGGGCGGGGAGAGAGCGGGGAGAGTGCTAGACACTCGCATAAGCAAAAGTGGGTCATAATGACCTCCTATACTGTATCTAGGACGTGAGCTGACTATCCTTACACATCTCATCAGTCTTTTCTACATTTACTCTGAGTGTGAAGCAGAAAGCTGACATCCTTTTGGCAGTGTTTGCTACCTCCTTTGAAGTAAGCCATGTCGAAAAAGATAAACATACATGGTGAGTGCTGTTGATCTGAAGATTAACCCAAGTGTGGATGGTGCAGCACACAGTCCTTTGGCAGTTGTCACCATAGGGAAATGCCTCATATATTGTTCTATTATATGTTTCATTCTACTTAAACCACACAATGCCTATCAATACTTGACATACTTGTACACTTTAAAACTCTCCTTGAGTCTTATGAATTTTGCCATCTTCATATTCACATTTCATATCTAGACATCCCTATTTCTGTCTGAAGTGTAGTAATCCATTGTGGTAATCCAGGCCTGCCCTTGACCGTTCACTATTGGGTTTAAAACATCAAAGGGATGGAGACGATAAGGTGACAAAAGTGGGAGAAATGTTTTTCTGCAAACTATGGACTAGTCCTATTTGCCCAGGGCAGGTTTGCTTTTAGTTGGAGACTTTGGGAAGACTGTGTGTCAGCCACATTGGATTTATTTTGAGCACTACACTTGGGGCATATACTAAGCACTGATTTATGTGCCTATAAAGTACAAACTGTGCTTACTGTATGCATACAGAAATAGTCTTTTTTACACGCTGAGCTTCGAGGAACACTGGGTAAGCACTGCTAGGTGTATTGTGGTCAGTATTATGGCCCTGTAGAGATGAAGGTGGGGACTGTTTAACAACCCTGTAGCACTTACATCCTGGAGAGAGATACTCAAATATCCCAGAGCATGGCTGAGGTGTGCTGCAGACTGTAAATCAGCACAACATCCTATAACACACATTTGGGAAAGCTCCACAATAGATCAAACGGTAATAAATAGCCACCTCACTCCCACACATTGCTTTCCTTCCTGTTCCACAGGCCTGCCTCCTGTTCCTGCAGGCACTCATGGGAACCCCAATACATAAAAGTGCACAGCTGGACCTGTGTGCATGGAGCAAACACATCGACTGCAATGCATACATACAATTCACTGAAATATATAGGGTTGATAAAACCTATATCTACAACAAGAGATGGGGCTGTAAAAACAGATCAAAGAGAATCTTCCTTTTCTTTTCTTTTGTTTAGTATTATGTAGTTGCAAAGTATAATTGGCCACAACTTTTTGTGTATGTGATACATTGTGGTATATGTTTGTGCTTATAGAGAATTCTCGAATACTACATATTAGCAAGCTGTTTTTTTACTATAACACATAAGAAAAAAAAATCAGTTTTGTAAAACTTTATTTTTTGTGCCTGGCAGGAGAGGAAGACAGCAACCGAGAGGCAGGGGACTCCGAGATGGAGCCGGGCGAGAAGAGCCGGCAGGCTGCGGTGGGACCAGATGAATGGGATGGGCCAAGTAAGTGAAGACTCACAAATACTAGCACCAAATGTGCACATGTACAAGTATTCATAAAAAAGGAGGCAAAACAACTGATTAAAGCGAATCCACAACAATGATTTGCTAAAGATGAAAGATATTTATAAAAAGGTTCTAATTTAAATTTAAAGGCTTGAGGTACTAGCCACATATTTTTATCTTGTTTAGTCTCCTGTAAAGACTAACTTTATCAAGGTGATGGATATTGCATTGAATTACAATTACTGCTCAGCACCAGTCTAAAGCCACACTGCTGAATGCACAAAATATGATTCCTTTTAATGCATAAAATGACCTCGAGAATTTATTGCAGGTACATGCATTTGTCAAAAAGAGAACAGTAGAGAGAGGGAGAAAAAGTGGATTTAGGCAAGTTGTGCTGGCTGGCTCTGCGCCCCCCGGGGTGTGTATTTTATACTGACAGTGAATCAGTGTTATCGCACCTATCAGATAATGCATTTATCATTAAATTTCACATTTGCATTTAAATCTGGGGAAGGAAATGAGCATTGCTGGCTAAAGATAAGAGCGCAGGGAAGACAGTAATAAACCATCACTGTGATCAGTCAGAGACAGGGCTGAGGGGGTCAGCACCCAACCATGGGCTCTGACAAAAAGAAGGCAGCACACAGGGAGGACCACGGCCTTTTGGGTAAGGAAATGCTGAGCTTCAAAATACAGATTTGAAAAGGAAGGATGGATGTAGCATGAGGAGATGTATGACGGACTGTAATTATGCTTCTACTTAGCCATCAGAATGAGAATGAGAGCTCGGGCACACTCCGAGACCCGAGACTGTGTCTGTGTGAAGCAGTGCATGTGTGAATGGTTCAGGAGGTGATGTGAGACAGGGCTATTTGCTGTTGTACTAAACCTCAGTGCTTTGGAGTTATCAAGAGATATCCACTGAACACTGGCCTATCTGTGCAGCAGAACAGAGAAAAATAGCAGAGCACATGGCTGCTCCCTCACAGAAGTATGCTTTTACATATATCAAGCCTCCTGTCTGATCTCTTCACCACTGAAAGAGTTCATCATGAGGACCATGTGTGTTTATTTAAGTTTGGTAACATCTCTATGATATACTCACCAATTAGTGAGGAGCTCGCACTGAAGCATCTGTGCCCCTCCTCTGTTTTCTCTATGGACTGCATAGAGTGGGCAGAAATTAATCTTGGCACATAATAATGCCATTCACTCTCCAATCATGGCTGCCATGAAAGGTCATTTCCCTTTTTAATTTTTCCCATTGTGCTGAAAAAGTCAGATGGCCATGTTATAATTTGAATAAAGCAGCGAATCAGACAATCAGATAACATTTGAAATGACATGACTTCCTGTTCAAAGCGATTAAAAGCAAATTTATTTAGTTTGGAACTGTCTCCCCTTTAATCTCTTTGTAAATGTTCAGATAGTGAGAGTTGAAAAGTTCTTTGTTATTCTTTGGCTTAAGTTTAAGCAGGTGTGATTATGATCACTAACAGATAATTTTTAATCAGCGTGCATGTGCATGTGAATAGGCTGTGTAATGGCCGTCACATAAAGAGAGACTGAAGCCTTTAATGAGGTGGGCTCACTGGAACATGCCCACCTGCTTTGGTGAGTCTATTCAAGCACCTCTACAACGTTTCCCTTTTGCTGAGTAATAACAAAAGCCTTTACAATTTACATGCTGTAATTGAACTTTTCGTGCCTCTTTTTCATCTCCACTTTGGTAAGCCACGTCGAGTGCTGTCCGATCACTTGTGTGCTGTGATTGTCTTTCTGTGTGGACGAGTGCGGAGCCCAACAGAATGACTCACTATTCATCTGATAGCTGAAGCTCGCAGTGTTGTACGCAGTGCTGGGGCTCTGATGTGGAACACCCAGTGAGTTTGGTCTCTCCTCTTGTCTCCACAAGTATGTCTTTAAGCTAATCGCGCTCCCATCTTGTGTCTCATGTTCATTTCTCGTCACGGATGTTTCACAATCAGCCTGTGATTTGGGAGATAGTGTTACATGCTATTCTCTTCATTTTCATGGACTAGCAGTGATATGGATCTGACTCTGGCTCAATCTTTCTCTCTCCTCTGGGCTAATTGGGAGTGGTGTGTGTGGTAGCTAGCTAACTCTGCTAATGAACTTGTTCACAGTCTTATCTAAATGATTCCATGTAAACCACTCCCCCTCATAAAAGTCAGCCAAATGCCAGGGTTTCTGTAAGAACGTTTGAGTCGAGATTACAGCGACTGTAGAAAGGGCTAGTCACTCTGTCTGCAAAACTCAATACATGACAGCACAATGTTATTTTTAGGCTTCTATGTACAGACAAAAAGAGTCAGTCAAAAAGAAGTTAGGTTAAGACAAACAAATGTCTCTTGAAATTTAAATATTTTCCAATTACATGGACATTTTTAAAGCTAGTCTGAAGCCATTTTGTACCATTACCTACACATTAAAAAAAAAACAACTACTCATTATTTCATCTTTCTTTTGCCAAAGTGCTAGAAAGGCATAAATCAAAAGCACAGACTCTTCTTTTGAGGGAGGTGAGTGTGACAGAGAGGTAACAGAAGCAATATGATCACCTTGTCCGTAAATCTCTTGGCTGTTCCCGATGACCGGCGCTACCCAGCATGCTCGGCAATCCGTGCCAGCTGGAAGGGGGCCAGGCCGAGGCAGGGGTCAGTCCAAAGAGAGGCCACCTGACAGACGCACAGACAAGAGCCCTTAAGACAATCTCACCCCCTCACCTACATCAAACATGCACACACAGCTTCAGTCGTATGGAAAAAGTCCTGAGTCTGGTTTTTGACTCTCGCTAACTCTGGAGAGTCCGTGACCATTCCTCTTTCTGTTGTTTCCAAAACTGCAAGAGAAAAAACACAGTTACCATTTCAGGTTTAATGCACATATGTCAAGCTAAGAGGAAAAGAAGAGCAGATGGGCACGATACTGTGGCAGGTGCCTCAACAAATGTTTGCGGTCGCCCGAGCTGCTATTTATATCACGGTGAAACACAGAGACACGCAAATATTTGCAAAAGGACAGTGGACCCTTTTTGTTGGGAGTCAAAGTGATCACCAAAATAAACAGATGGGATTAAACCTTTGGACCATCAGGGCCAGGACTTTGAAATTCCCATAGTTGTGCTGAAGAAGGAAGCATTGTGCTGGGTATTTTTAAAGGAGAATTAAAGTTTTTTACAATCTGAGCCTTATTTCGGTTGTTGTTTTACTCACCCATAGCAATTTGGTGTCATATGGAGCACTTCTGGAGATGTTTTAGATTAGCGATATCCGTAACACGAGTTCTCGGGGCACGTATATGTAATATATGCCCCGAGCGGTCTCAAAATAACACAAACTTTAGCACTTTTCAAATCATAGAAGCTCAATGTCTTACTCTACACTTTCGTTTGAGTCAAAAGTGGCCTGTAATCCAAGATGTATCCATAATTTACAGCTTTGCGTTTCATGTTTGGGTCCCGAGAGCTGAGAGCGAAATAAACTGTGACTCCGCACATGCGCACTGTCCTCCTCATCTACTCGAAACTATGGATACATCTCGGATTACAGGCCACTTTTGACTCAAACGAAAGCGTAGACTAAGACATTGAGCTTCTATGATTTGAAAAGTGCTAAAGTTTGTGTTATTTGGAGGCCGCAAACATGTGCCCCGAGAACTCACGTTACGGAGATCGCTAATCTAAAACATCTCCGGAAGTGCTCCATATGACACCAAAGTGCTATGGGTGAGTAAAACAACTTGTTTTATTACCGAAATAAGGCTCAGATTGTAAAAAAAAACGTTAATTCTCCTTTAACATGTTGAAATGTTGTCTTTAAAAGGAAAAACCCAATAGTTCTCCAGCATCACGGTTTGAATTCACCCAAGTCGCTCTCATAGTAAACAAGGCTTCTTCCAACTCAGCACCTAAGTCCGTTATAAAGTCAGGGTGTCGTCTGATGGGAGGGGCCAGTAGAAATGAGCGAGAGAGACAAACGGAGCACCCAGATGCAGATTAGGCTGCAGAAGATGAGGGTGTAAAAGGGATTTAATGGTAGGATGGATTAGAGAAATCCTTGTAACAATGTTAAATAATTATGGTTCCAGTCGAGATCAAAGCGCCATTGATTGAACCCCTCAAGCCTCGGCACACAGAGTCTTGGAAAGCAAAGATTGGTAAACTCAGACCACTCCGGCTGCTCCACTTAAATTGGATTGGAAATATTAGGATACAGACCAATCCTTCAGGAGGGTTTTGCATGCAGTTTTTTGTCACCGGAAATGTAGCTTTGGGAGCTCTCTGAAGCCGTGATAGCGCACTGTCTCCACACAATCATGAGAGAGAGGGTGTCGCAGCTGTCTCTGCTGATACCTAAGCGTTTTAAGCAGACTTATAGACACACTTGACGGTTATATCAGCAAAAACTTTCAGCGTGCGCTTTCATTTCAGTTTTCTCCCCCACCGCTTTCTTCATAATCAAGAATTTTGGACGTGCATCATGGCAATTCTGCGTGTAAAAAGGCAGGTTTTATCTAGCGTCTCCAGGGTTTTATTCAAAGTCTTCTTGTCAAGTCTCACAAAACATGAATGACATTGAGATTTCTGATAGCGGCGATGAAAGGCGTCATCAGCGCTCCTGTGAGTTCTGCGCTCTGAGTGATGTAGAATTAAACCATAATCAAAGCAAAACATGTAAACAGTGTTTGTCTCATTCCCACTTATTCGCGTTTTTAAGACGTTGTTGATGAAGGCTTTCTAATTCGTGCCTCACCTGTATTTGGGCAAAAAAAAGCTCCTCCAATTTACAATATGCAATGATAATAATGAAATATGCAACAAGAGATTAGCCCAATCACTGTACCCCAGTGCGGCGTGGCCTTGATTCAAATGCACTCACTGATCCGCTGTGCTAAGAAGCTTTATAGAGGAACTTCATGCTTGTTAGTTTTATATAATCTAAAATGCAATCACTGTTCTTATCAGGGAAGGACTCTGCTATATTCTATTGTGTTAGTGTGCTGTAGGAGAGTAAAGAAAGGCCTGTACCATTTAAGTCTCATGGATACTATTCACTATTAACGAGGGATGCAAATTATCAATGAATTCATTAATCTATAGTTGATTGACCTTATCGATCGACTTACGATTAACTGATAAGCTACGTTTTCCACCTGAATTTTAGTGTTTCAATAGGGTCTTTAAGAATATAAGCTATAGTATACATAACACTGAGTCAAAAATATATCATAGTATTATTATATTGTATATTCCTCAACTAATTATTCCTTAGTAAAAAGCAGACAAATGTATTGATGCTGAAAAACAAAATACATTCTTTATTGAAAATAAATTGAGGACTGGCTCAGTTGTTGCACTTGCAGCATGGAAATCTTGAAATTAAAAGGAACAGAAGAAATTAAATAACAGAATGTTATTTAATCTACATATTATGATGAAACCAGTGAATCCAGGCTATTTTTAGGACATTCTCAACATTTATTTTGAACTAAGGCATCAACAATATTTCTCTCCCTTAATCTGTGACGGGTTACAGTACAAAATATAAATTTCACAGGGCCCCTGGACACAGCATAAAACATTACAGGGCCTCAAACCAGAACAATCAAGAAATTATAAAAGCATGTAAGTTACATGCTTTTATCATTTCAAAAATATATGGTTCTAGGTCCAGCTCTACTGTGAGTTGTACGGCAACATCCAGAGAGGAAAGGGTTACATGATGTAACGCTATGGTCTTTCTCGCGAGTGGGTTCGCATCTCGTGTTCACATTCCAGAGTAGCGCTCTCTAGTGATTAGTTACAATTAATGCATTTTGTTCGGCCAACGTCTTGATCGACAATTAATTGTAAGTCGATTAATTGTTGACATCCCTACTATTAACAAAAGTATATTTAATAATGTAATCATAAGAAGAAAGTAAAACAGATGACACACAAAGGCAATATAACAATAGTAAGTAAGTAACAATAGTCTTGCAATAGTAAAAGCAGTGCCCTGACCACACTGACAAAGACCATAAACTAAAACTAAAACTTATATGCACATTTTTGCCAACATCTGTGTTAAAAATCTTTTTCTGAGGGCTCTCACTGCCAGCTCTTTCCTTATTATCTTAGCCTGCATCATCAGAGGTATAATACTCCCAATAATGGAAGCATAGTGAGACTGGACTGCACTGGACTGGAATGGACAGCACTATCACAATGTCTTGGGGTGCTGGGTCTTATACTGATGGTCAATAAACTTCTACATTAGAATTCCAACATTATGCCTCTACTACAAATTATTTTACAACAGTCTGTATAATTATAATGCTTTTATTGTTATTCTTATTTCATAGGATTTCATAGCTGTTAGTGGATAGATTATTTGTTCGGCAACACAGCGGATGTACGTGCATCAGCGCAATAAAACTGTTTCTCACCGTGTGATAAAATAAGTTATGTTGCTAAATGAATATTAGTGAGCGGGATACGTCTTACTGACCCGAAGGTCTCCCGAACGTGTTACGTGTCCAAGTAGAAGTTAAAAGTCCATTTTCATGTCCTTTAGTGTCCTGCAGTGCCGCTTACATATGCACGAGCTTCTCACAGCTGACAGGCGTAAGGGGAATCCCCCTTCTGCGCTACGCAACAGGATTGGCGAGTGCGCGAGCTTGGCAAAATTTATACACGCCCCGTTTCATTTGGCAAAAACAAGCCCTTTTGAAATTAAAAATGTGTTTTTAACGTCACTAATGCTGTTTTCTGAAACATGGAGAGGCTTCTTCATGATCTCAACTAGCACATTCTGCAAAAAAACGAAAATCCCAAATTTTGGAAAAAAAAAAACAAAAAAAAAACTGCATTTTCTGAGAATCTATAATGGCGACTTGAGGGCTCAGTGTCCGTGGTGCGTCACATATGTGTCAAATACAGGTGAGGGCGTAAATGACGAGAAGAAATGGCTCAAGCTTCAGTAGCCGGACATCCACTCATACCTGATCAACACAACTAGCCTAACCCCCCCGGGAGAAATCTGCTGAAATCCTACAAGACACTGACATGATCCCAAACAGGATTCTTTCTGCAGGAGACATGCGCAGCAGAGCGTAAAGTGACGTAGTCTGATAATCCCTCTATACTTTCTTGGTTGTTGAAGTGGTTGCCCCTGGGGACTTAGTTGACGCCCATTGAGTCTTCCTTTAGCTCTTTGAATATGTTTGTTCTGCAATGCGAGCCCTCCCAGGAGCTGTGAGCATTAGTTTCTCCAAGAGGTATGATTGTAATTGGGTGAATATTTGATGTGTGTATTTAGCATTAGCATTGAGACCCTAGTGCAGACGCTGCTGGGGGGTAACACTAGCTAAAATGGATTGCTTCAATAAGTCTGGTAGCAGGGTTTCTTTTTTTAACTCAAATTGGCCAAATTGGCTTTTCATGGATCATTTTTTTGGAATGTATTGATGGAACAACCTCTGTGAAACTATAAGTAATGCTGCATAATCTCTCAACAATAGTATTCCATTAAGCAATTTAAAATGTCTAAAGCATACAACAATGTATAGCAGATAGATCAGACAGAACAGTACACAGTTATAACTAACACACACACACTCCTATACATATTCACATTATCATTATTTTGTGTAAAGTACAACAGCCTGGCCTACTGCTTCTTGCACCTTTGTTGCGTCTGGGTTACAGGGTTACAGGGGGTGGTCTCCTTTTGTCAAGTGAATGGAAGTGCCAAATAATAGCTATAAAAGTGATAGCAAAAAAGACTTAATAAAATGACATGTTCTTGCCTGATTGTATGAGTGTTGTGGTATTCAATTATGCAATTTCCATTGGCATATTAATCATCTTTTCAACAAACAAGCTGCTGTTAATTAAAGCAAAGCATGGATAAAGACGTGTTGCCGGATCATCACTCTGTTTATCACGGTGCACAGACCGCGCTTAAGTCAATGCAGCCTGTGAGAGGAATGTCAATGCTTTCCCATTTCCTCCATTCTACATCTGTGTGGCTGACTGTGGCGCTGTGCCGGGGCGGGGCTAGTGACATCTCATATCTCTGTCTTTACTGATCAGGAGGTGGCCACTTGTTCAAACACTTGGTGAATTGATGGTGAATATTGAATATGAATTATAATGTGGATTAGAAACGTTCAATAAAAATTTGGTTTGATTCCAAAATAGGTCTAAGGCTACGTTTATACGGTGACGATCAAAACAGAAGACGCAAAAGTGGCGTCTCGTCTTCACATTTTTATCCGCGTTTAGACGAGCGTTCTCAACAGGAAATGTTTGTTTATACGAAGACGCAAAAGTGGACGCAAAAGCCAGCGAAGGGAGACTGGACTGGAAAAAAAAAACAAAAAAAAACATCACAACAGCGTCAAGTTACATTTCTAACCACGACTGTACCGGAAAAGAGAAAGGTAAAACTTCAAAATAAAATGTTCTAGTTGCGTTTTAAATGAGTTGTTAAGTTCCGCTCCAAACATTTCAGTGACTTGTATTTTTGTTTACATGTTTTTGAATATTGTCCTGAAAATATTTACATTACAGGAGGATTACAGTGAATTTGAAAATATAATTTTTTTACATTTGAAGTGCCTCATGTGGAAGTCGCTTGTCTTGGCCGTCTGTGTGGCTGTGAGAGTGTGAGAAAGACTTGTACGGGAAGAAGAGAAAAGACCGTAGACGTGTGTGGGTGCGATTTATACAATTGTTGAAATGACTCTTGTATGTTGACTAGAGCTGCTAGCGCAGCTTGAACATCTGTGGTATCAAGGTATGCCGCATCTAAACGCGTACACGACGTGAGCAGATCTGACCAGTTTTGCGTCTTGGGCAGTTTACACGGAAACGCTACAGCGGAGCGTATTTAACTTTTCCACTCTGGAGGGTGGTTTCAGATTTTTGCGTTTTTAGGCCCCAAAAACGCTGTCACCGTGTAAACGAAAGGCACTTCAGATAAAATATTTTGTCGTTTTTACCCGTAAGCGTTCTCGTGTAAACAGGCCCTAAGTGTTGGACTTGTAGGATTTGATTCTTTAATTTACATGTGTATTTATATATGTAAATAGTAATCTCTCTGTGTACAAGTATTTTGTCAAAACTGTTGCACAAACTGAACGTGGTAAACAACTTATTTATAAATAAGCATTGCTTTCCTATAGGTTGGTGTAATGGGATATCCACCTGCCCCAATCCCTAAAACTGTTGGTAAACTCCCCCGGTGTGATTGGGTAACTGGAGGAGCTTATGTCATGGCATGTTTGTATTTAAAGACAGCAGCCTCTGTGCTGTGTAGAGAGGGGGGTGAAGGGATGTGATCTCTCTGTCTGTGATGAGGACTGAAAAACACAACGACCAGTGTGACGACGTAACAACATGAAGATGTCGTCATTTACGTTTGTATTCTGCCTAATTCGACATTAAATGCTAATAACCTCAATCTCGTATCGATGGCTTTCTTCAGATCTCTTTCGATCCATTTTTCTAAAACTCACAGACTGTATTTAAGCAGGACCCAAGTAGTGGATTTAACAGAGTCTAAGCAGGACCCAAGTAGTGGATTTAACAGAGTCTAAGGGCCTGTTTACGCGAGAACGCTTACGGGTAAAAACGACTAAATATTTTATCTGAAGTGCCTTTCGTTTACACGGTGACGGCGTTTTTGGGGCCTAAAAATGCAAAAATCTGAAACTACCCTCCAGAGTGGAAAAGTTAAATACGCTCCGCTGTAGCGTTTCTGTGTAAACTGCCCAAGACTCAAAACTGGTCAGATCTGCTCACGTCGCGTACGCGTTTACGTCACATAGATGCAGCAGTACAGGGAAACAAACATTTCTAACAACAAATTTTCTAATTCACTGTAATCCTCCTGTAATGTATATATTTTCAGTCCAATATTCAAAAACATGTAAACAAAAATACAAGTCACTGAAATGTTTGGAGCAGAACTTAACAACTCATTTAAAACGCAACTAGAACATTTTATTTTCAAGTTTTACCTTTCTCTTTTCCGGTACAGTCGTGGAAAAAACAAATGTAACTTGACGCTGTTCCCTTCGCTGGCTTTTGCGTCCACTTTTACGTCTTAGTGTAAACAAACATTTCCTGTTGAGAACGCTCGTCTAAACGCGGATAAAAAATTGAAGACGAAACGCCACTTTTGCGTCTTCTGTTTTGATCGTCGCCGTATAAACGTAGCCTTAATAGAACAATAGGTTCTTAAGTCACAAAATAAAAAATAAAAAAGTCTTTATATGATAATAAAATCTTTTTTTTTTCCCATTTGGAACACCATTATGATTTTCCGCAGAGCAGCATTTGCCACAACATCATACTCACTACTTGTCATCTTTTCAAGTAGTAAAATGCGCTTTGCTGTGACTAGATTGTTCTGCATGATTCACATATTGCGACTGGCCCCTGTGGTCGGTCATATTGAGTTTGCACGGGGAACAACATGACATCTCTGTAGACTGCTGCCTGCTCTCCTTGTCGCCCTTCTTTGGCTTTTTGTGCCGCCTGTGTGCCTCACTCATTGGCGCGAAGGGGATGGAGATTATTCAGGATTTGGTAAGATATGGGCCCTCTCTAATCATAGCTGACTGCCTCCACTGTCATTCAGTCACTAAATAGAAGTGTGGCGGGAAGAAAAAAAACTGTCTTGGAGATGGAAGCAGCCAGCAGCCATAGCGAGTGTGCACTAGAGTTGAAAAATAGGAAAAACATCTGTAGACATGCGGTGTGTACCCTGTCCTTCTTTGTACGACTTTATCAGCACAGCGCTCGCTAAACTGGAGTCTGCTCTTAAGTTAAACATAAGATCGTTGTGGTTTGCAGCACTCCACTGCTCTGTGCATCTAAAAGACTAAACAACTCCCCGCTATACTGTCCTGCACATCTCCAAATCACACCTCTTGGAGAAGAAAAAAGTGTTTTCTCAAATCATAATTCACTCAAACATACTGTTGCACTGGAGTCACCCACACATGCATAACCCCACCCAACCTCCCGCACCGCCATCACAAGGGGGACAGAGGGGAAGAGAGGGAGAGATGGAGATGGAACAGGAGGAGGAGGAAGGAGAGAGAGAAGTCAAAAACCTCCACATAACAATGCCAGAGAAAAATCAGAACATTTTCCACCGAAAGATGGGCCATTTCCAAATCCTTGTGCCCTATCAGACAAATTAAAGTAAATCAAGCATGAAATGAAGCAGAAGAGCCCGGAGATAAGGCTCCTTTAAGTCGTTTACAGATTAGGACAGAGGGAGAGAGAGAGAGAGAGATGGAGAGAAAGAGGGAGAGAGAGAGGTGCATGGTCGGTGCCACTGAAGGCTGAGGCTAGTTTCTCATTTCACAATAGCAGCCTGTGTATAGGATTACTCTCCCCTGTCACTGACATGAGCAGCAGTGGAGGGAATACAAGTCCTCAGAGTGTGTCCACATCACAAATGTTTCCAAGCACAAAAATCTCCACATGTCATCAACAGAACATCCTCACCCGCCAGACCTGCACCAGACCCCGGCACAAAGGCTCACCGAGGGTCTGGGCTGTCTCCTCTGAGCCACTAAACAGTCATTACGAATTTGGATAATTAAGAATCAAAGTTTTGAAATGATTTACATGTGACGTGGGACAAAAATTAACAATATGACAAACAGCCACTTTAAATTCAATCAAAAATGTCTGTTAAAATTCATTATTAGTAAGTCAACCTCACTATTTGTGAACATTTCAGGGCATTTCAGTTTTTTTTTTTAAATATCTTATAGTTCTTGCACAAGTTCAAGGTAAGGTTCAAGTTGTAAAACCCGTAAAAGATGTTAACGTGCAAGGTTGTAATGTGAAATGACTCCATACATACAGCTCTGTGACGCACCACGGACTTTGAGCCCTCATGTTGGCATTACAGATTCCGAGAAAATGCGTTTTTTGTATTTTTTTGTTTTGTTTTTTTCAAAATTTGTGATTTTCGTTTTTTTGCAGAATGTACTAGTTAAGATCATGAACAAACCTCTCCATCTTTCAGATAACAGCATTAGTGACATTAAAAACATACATTTTTAATTTCAAATTGGCTTGTTTTTGAGGAAAGAAACGGGGCGTGTATAAATCAACATAATTTTCCCACGCTCGCGCGCCCACCAATCCTGTTACAAGGAGCACTGTAGGAGTTTCCCCTTGTATATTTTTTGTTATTTTGACCATTCGTCTGCAAAATGATCAGTTTTTCTGATTTTACTACTTATAGGTATGTGTTTGGGCAAAAGGAACATTTTTGTTTGGGTCTATAAACTTCTGACAAAATTTCCCCCAAATTCCAAATAAAAAATATTATCGTTTAAAGCATTTATTTGCGGAAAATGACAAATGGTCAAAATAACAAAAAAGATCCATGTTTTCAGACCTCAAACAATGCAAAGAAACAAGATCAAATTCATTTTAAAACAACATAATACTAATGTTTACCCTTAAGAAGAGTTCACAAATCAATATTTGGGGCAATAACCCTTATTTTTAATCACAGCTTTCATGTGTCTTGGCCGCTCTCCACAAGTCTTTCACATTGTTCTTGGGTCCTAGTTTAGACCTGGTTTAGTCTTGGTTCAGACCGGGTTTAGTCCTAGTTTAGGTCTGGTTTAATTCTAGTTTAGTCCTGGTTTGGTCCCCTTTTTAACCTGGTTTAGCCCTGGTTCAGTCCATGTTTAGGTCTGGTTTAATCCTAGTTTAGTCCTGGTTTATTCCTCTTTTTAAGGGGTCCTTTTTAGACCTGCTTTAGTCTTGGTTCAGACCTGGTTTAGTCCCAGTCTTTCACATTGTTCTTGGGTGACTTTATTCCACTCCTGGTGCAAGAACTGAAGTCGCTCAGCTTTGTGTTTGTGTTGGAATTCAACAGACGCTGGAATGGAATGGCTGTAATACATGTAGAGATGCTGATTTCAGGAAAAAAAAAAATGCAGCGGTGTCTTATTTTTCTTTTCCAGAGCTGTATACAGTAGTTAAAAAGAAATCCTTACTCCCCAAAATATCAATTCAGTATTCAATTCTATGTTTTTGTACACCTCTTTAGCTCAATCCTTTTTTTTTTTTTTTCACCTCTTCACCTTTTCGCTTCTTTACGATGAATCTTGGACTGCAGCGATTGGTTAAGCTACGTCACGTGATCTTACGGCTGTCACCTCGGATACGTTAAGCGCGGCAAGGATCTGGTTAGAATGTATAAAGGAGGCGGACGGGGCTGCGCGCAAATCACATTCTCACATTTTTGTCGCTCCATGAAACGGCTGGTTTAATACGTGCGTTCCATTTCCTGTCTTACATCGTCGGCTTAATTGCTGTTTTATTTTAGTCCTTGCCAATAATCAAAACATAATTATGAAGCTAGTTGCTCGTGGAGATATTTCACACACACATATAAGGGTTTCATTCATGCGTGGTAAGAGAGAGAACCCCCCCCCTTCTTCTTCTTCTTCTTCTTCTTCTTCTTCTTCTCTCGCAAGCCCACCCTCCCACACAAGAAGAGGGTGCACCGGCTCACACCTCTTCACACACGATTGGCTCTCCTTGCATGTATCTATATTTTGGCGTAAAAAAAACAGGTCGCGCCCGGTTTTCAGTTAGCTGCCACCCCGAGCCGTGACCTTGACCTTGCTCCCGGTGCTCCGGACTTTTTAGGTTTAGTCCCTTTATCGCGCTATCTCCCGGCTGTTAAAAATACTCCTGAAACTCAACGCTTTAACCCGCTTTTACGCTGTTCACATCAGAAACTGGATGAAAAAAGGAGAGCTTAATCCATCTTATCTGTTGACTGTCAAACTGCTCCGGCTAAAACCTACTCACAAAAGACAACTAGGTCACCCAGGAAAAAAAAAAAATGCATTCCCGTGTTACCAAGAGGCTCCTCTGTAATTAACTTGGGAGGAGATTCGGGAGTACTTAAAATAGTTCCCTGCTAAATGAACCAGAATGTTGCAATGTTTGCTTTTTCTTTGTCAAATAATTGTTTACTGCTAACCCACGATTCGATGAGGTGGGTGAAGGGTGTTGCCCAAGGACACAGCGGAAGTGTGAAATACAGAAAATGGGAATTCATCCACCAATCTTCCAGTAAGCTCGTTTTTATTTACCTCGTAGCAGGAGCGTAGCAGGCATATGATTATGTGCGCTCCTTCATCGCGGCGTCTAGTTTTCACCTGGGTTTTAATTTATTTTGTTATATTAATTCATATTTTTGTTCATTTATCTTTCAAGTACCATCCTATAATTACATCAAACAGAATGCCCATACCTTTCACTAAATATTACTTTTCGTGGAGTGACAAAACAACCACTTTCTGCAGTGCTTTTCTCCCTTTGTCCCAAACACATACTTTTCCAGTGAGCACACCATCAATTACTCATCCGCGCTGACACTTTCAGGTGGAATAATGTCCTTTTGACGCTTTTGAAATTTTAAGAAAAGCGTTTAAAACAATCTTGATTTCCTGCCAGAGAGAGTCGCGTGTGTCCTCTAGATGTTGTCAGCGATACGAGGATATCTTGGCGGGGGGACAGTCATTCTTTAAGTTTTGCTGTCTTCTTTTACATGCTATCAATAGAAATTGCAGCGCTTCTGGAAAGATGGATGCCTGGGAGATTGTTGTCTGCGGCGGCTGCCTCTGACTTGGCTGGGCTGGTGATGAAATGGTGCTTCTGACAGAGCGTATATTTCAATTGTTCAGTGACACCTAACAGCAGCTCTGGGTTGATAATGTACTGCCGGACTAACTTTGAGTGGGAGAAACATGCGGTGACGTCCTTTTGTCACACTGTTCTTTTCATTTTGAAGCTAGACACTGTACAGACCAATAATACTAATAAAAATAATAGGTCATATGAAGTAATTTTGTAATCAGTATTAATTTAATTGATAATCTCACATTTACTCATTGTATTCTACAGGACTGGGCTTTTTAATTTGTTTAAACGTCTGTTAAAGGTGCCCTATTTAACTTCAGGTTGTGCCCGCTACCATGGAGATGCTATTGCTTTGCCTGTAATGTTCCACAATATGACATTAAACTTAAATAAGATCCATTTATTCGATTATGGGTGTTTTTATTGCACAAAAACACCTTAAAAAACATGCATTCTTACTGTAAGTAGCGTCAACTCTTCACAGATCTCACCTATAATTTGGCCCGGTGGTGTTTCCTGCTTGTTTCTATGGTAACTGAAATGTTAAATACCATACTCTAGAACAGGGGTCGGCAACCCGCGGTTCCGGCTCCTCTGATGCGGCTCGGTACAGCGGTCCCTCGTTTATCGCGGGGGTTACGATCTAAAAATAACCCACGATAAGCGAAATCCGCAAAGTCGTCAGCTTTATATTTTACAATTATTCTCCATGTTTTAAGGCTGTAAACGCCTCACCACACACATTCTACACTTTTCTCAGACTGGAATTAACGTTTTCTCACATTTCTCTCTTGTTTAAACACTCAAACTTTCGTAGATTTTCAACAAAAAGCACAGTATTATAGAACGAAACCAAAGTGTATTTCGCGTTTATTTCACAGTTCTTATGACCGAGCCTCTTAGTCCTGGCGCCGCTTCGCTGTGGCGTGTTTTGTCGGGGAGAAAACTTGCAGACATCCAGCACTCCAGAGTCACACTGCGATCCAACATTGATATAAATCTGGCAAATTGTACGCATTCTGTACAGGAGACACGGAGGAGAATGACTGACGAATCGGCAAAGGTCTACAGTTCCTTAGCCAATCAGGACGCAGAAATGCGCGTTGATACACTATAAAAAAAATCTGAATAAAAAAATCAGCGAAACAGCGAGGCCACGAAAAGTCAACCCCGATATAGCGAGGGACCACTGTATTTAATTAAAATGTATTTTATTTTGGTTCATTCATTTTCCAAATGTAATTCTATGGCACAAAAAGCCGTTATATGCAGTGTTATTAAGGGTTTTGTGGCTCCCAGTGTTTTCTTTACTGTGTGAAACGGGTCCAAATGGCTCTTTGAGTGGTAAAGGTTGCCGACCCCTGCTCTAGAATATTGGAGGTGAAGCAATAACATCTCCATGGAGACATGTAAGTGGTGGGCCCTCTGTCAGAAAAGTTACACAGTGCACATTTAACCTAAATATTTGTGGCAAAGTTGAACTCTGTTTCTCTAAAATGAAGAGTATCGTTTTGGCTTACTGTTCGGCTCAGCGGTAGAGCTTTTATCCATATGATGTAATTGTCTTTTGAGTTCAACTCTAGTCTCTGCCAAATGACTTCATCCAGTTTCCTGTGCAGTCAGTAATTAATAGTCCATACATATTTTAACTCTGACATAATGGGGTTTTTTTTAGTTTTTTTTTATCTTCCCATCATTAAAGGTGTACAGTGCCGTGTAACTTTTCCATGTAATTGATTTTCCTAGTACATTCCACCGTATGACAACCTGTATCTCCATGGATAAATAGCAGGTCATATCAGAGAAGAATGTCTGTACATAAGAATGGATATTTATCAAAAAAAAACATGTGCAAAAAAACATGTGGAATACAATCAATGCAAGATCAAATGAATAGTTACTGAATATTCCAGACAAAGCAATAGCAGTTCCTTGGAAACAAGCAGGTTGATCTGATCTGATCTGGGTTGTGATGTTTTTTCCTCCATCAAAAACATGTCTGGAGTTGTGTTTTGTTTCATTCTTATTTTGCATAAAAGTTACATTGACATTGTACATCTTAAGCGTATTAGTAACACAATAGGATATTAGACAATAAAATAAAATAGTCAGCCAGAACGTCTCTCTGTGAACAGTACACGGTTTGGTTACTGCAGAAGTGTCTGAGTGGGAGTAGTGGTGTCTTTAAAAATAAGCTCTCTCTCACTCAGATAATAGTGCGGGATTATAAATGATGCATTTTAGTCAGCATGACCTGATAGTAACAGTTTGGGCGAAGGAGAGAAGAAAGTTCATGCCTGTCTTATCAAAGCCCTGTGACATTTCTGCTTCTGCTGTTAAATTTCATATCACACATCGCTTTCAAAGATGGGCCACCTTTTGTTGAACTGATACCGAGCGCTCCATCTCACCCCATATGCCTCTTCTATGGTATATTAATTTATTGCCCATTTACCACTGCCGTAAGAGGGACTATTCAGAAGATTGAGGGGACATACTGTATCTGAATTGCTTCGCACAGGTTACTGAACTTTGAACAGTGTACTGCTCAAATCATGGTACACCTCACATATAATATATGTAAGGGGGCTACTCGGGGTAGGGGGACTTGATTTTAGTCTGTTGGCATTGTGGTTTTATTTTATTTTATTTTTAGGATAATAATAAAACACAATAATAATGAACATGAAAACTAGATACAGATATATACAGCAATACATAAAACAATAAAGCTCATAACTCCCTAACTCATACCGTTTCCCCCAAACTAAACATGGCATAAACAAGACAACATAAAACAAAAACAAACAAATTCATTTAAAACATTATTTTTTTCCTTTTTTTCCCCCTCGCTCTATCGCGGTTCACTGTTCGCGGCCTCGCTGTTTCACGTTTTTTGTTTTTTTTAGATAGTGTAACTTTTTTTTTAAATTGTGTAACATTGTGTTCTGGGTCCTGATTGGCTAAGAGACTGTAGATGGGGGACGCGGGGGGGACCGGGACTAGACCAGGACTAGACCAGGACTAGACCAGGACTAAACGTGGACTAAACCAGGTCTAGACGAGAACGAAACCAGGTCTAGACCAGAACTAAACCAGGTCTAAACCAGGTCTAAACCTGGACTGGTCCTGGACTAAACCAGGACTGGACCAGGTGTAGACCTGTAGAGCGTTTGTCCACTGATCCAAAGGTTGGCGGTTCAAATCCCGCTCTTGACATAAGAAACATCAGTGGTTGAGCGGTCAGATCCACTGACCTACAGGTTGGTTGGTACAATTCCAGCTCCCACAGATGAAGGCTGCCGTTGTGTCCTTGGGCAAGACACTTAACCCACCTCGCCCCCAGTGTCTGCGTACACTGGTGTGTGAATGTGTGTGTGAATGTGTGAGTGGTTCCTTGTTGTAAAGCGCTTTGGGTGCCTTGAAGGTGGAAGAGCGCTATAAAAAGATGTGACCATTTACCATAAACCAGGATTAAATCACCTCGTGCGGCTCTTTGCTGGTTTCGTGCGACTCTTGCGTTCGTTTGTGCGTGTTCGGTTTGTGGCTCGGGCTGCGAGGACGCGGTCCTGAGGGGGAGGCATGGTCCGGTCGCCGCGGTTCGATCTCGTGCTCGCAGCCCCGGCCTCGCGCCGGTCGTGCTGCTCTGTCACGGATTTGACCACGCGCACTTCTCCAAGGGGTTGGTGCGCGTCGCGTCCGGATCCAGTGACTCATGTCTCCGCTCCCCTCGCGCGTTCGGCGGGGCTCCCGCGCTTCACTATTAATACATTTTGTTGAAAATCTACGAAAGTTTGAGTGTTTAAACAAGAGAGAAGTGTTTTAAGGTGTTTACAGCCTTAAAACATGTATAATAATTGTATAATATAAAATTGTAGTACTTCGCGGATTTCACTCATTATGGGTTATTTCTGGAACCTAACCCCCACGATAAACAAGGGATTACTGTATTAACATCACTTTAAGTTGAGCATTGCTTAGAGCAGGTTTAGTATCTGGTTTTCTAGGTTTGATTGAAATTCTCCCCTTTATTTTAGGTAGTGTTTTAAGTCTGATTTTAGTCTGTTGTGGTTTTATTTGATTTTATTTTTAGGATAATAATAAAACACAATAATAATGAAAACTAGATACAGATACATAAAGCAATACATACAACAACAAAGCTCATAACTCCCTAACTCATACTTTTTCCTCCAAACTAAATATGGCATAAAAAAGACAACATAAAACAAAAACAAATCCATTTAAAACATAATTTTTTCCTTTTTCCCCACTATTAATAACACTTTAGATCACTTTAAATTCAGCATTGCTTAGAGCAGGTTTAGTATCTGGTTTTCTAGGTTTGATTGAAATTCTCCTCTTTATTTTAGGTATTTTAGGTAGTGTGGTGATTTTAAAAGCCTGAAAAAAATAATAAAACATACATAAAACATTTTTTTCTATAGTATTCATTTTGCCCACTAATAGTAGAGAATTGAGTTTTTGCATTAACAGTCATACAAAATATCTGAGATCTTAGCAGTGGAGAGTTAGTTGATGATGTAATTTGTCATCTCTGTCCCGGAGCAGAGGGCTCATTCCAGGCGTGAAACTGTAATAAGGAAATGTATTCTTACTATTAATGGGACTTCACAAGCGTAGGGTTTTACGGCTGACTATATAAGTTGATAAAGTGCACAAAGAATGCACACAAATAAGAAACTGCATTGAAGCTGCAGCACAGGGGGAATAAAAACATCTTCTGTAGTTTGTCTCGAGCATTGACCGGTATCAGAAGAAAGATTTGTTTGCAGGTGTATTTTTATTTATTATTCATTATTATTAAAAGCTGCACTATGTAAGTTATGGTGGTGCTTACGTAACTTGTCTGTCTCCGTGAAGATGTTAAAGGTCCCATGGCATGAAATTTTCACTTTCTGAGGTTTTTGAACGTTAATGTGAGCTCCCCTACCCTGTTTAGCCCCCCAAATTTAATGATTCTGGTGGAGAACTGAAGAAGAGGAAAGCTTTTCTTCTCATCTTGTAGCTTGTGTAAGTGTCTGCGGGAGCCTATAGAGGTGAACTAATTGTAATTAACCTGCCGTGGTTCTTTCTATAAGTCTTGTTTTATTGTATAATGCTTTCACTTTATCCTACACAGAGATCAGTGCATTAAAGGTCCCATGGCATGAAATTTTCACTTTCTGAGGTTTTTGAACGTTAATGTGAGCTCGTCTACTCTGTTTAGCCCCCCCCCCCCCCCCCCATGGTTAAAAATTGTGAAATGTCTAAACTGAGCATTTGCGATCCTTTTCTGCGTTACAAAAAATCGGAGCTCAAACAGGTGATTTTGAACAAGGCACCTTATTGACGTCAGATCGAAAAAAGAAATGCAAATGCAGTTCCACCCCCGTCTGTCTGTACTCAGCGTCTCTGTAAATCACGCCCAGAGAGTTTGGACTGCGAATGCGCTAGGCAATGAGAAATGCGTTTTTTTTATTTGCCTGGAGGCACGTCCAAGTGTTTCTAGGCTCGGAAGTCCTTTATCTGAGCCTCTGGACCTTTGAACAGCAGTGGTTTAATTTTATTTTCTGTGGAAATGTGTTTATTTTTCAATGGAATGCTTCAAATCTCTCCCCCCGTGCAAAAACAAGGAAATGGATCAGATGAGGGCTGACAGCGGAGAGCGGAGAGTTTGGCCACGCCCCCACCCTCTACTATTGGCCAGCTCTTTTCTCCTCATTTGCATTCAAGCAACAACGCCCATTATAGAGTGTTCAGAGTGAGAAAAATTACTCTTTCTCAGCTTATCTCTGTTTCTCATGCACTGAGTGTTGATTTTGAAGAAGGATTAATTTACAGTATTAGGGAACCATTAAGGAGCCATATAAAAGCATCAAGAAGTACCATGTCATGGGATCTTTAAAGCTTTGCCTGCAATGTTCTATGGCATTAACCCTAAAGCGCTTATTTCATGATGGGTGTTATTATTGTTACAAAATATCCTGAAAAACATGCATTCTTAGGGCCTGTTTACACGAGAACGCGTACGGGTAAAAACCTCACCTCGTTGCGCCTTCGTTGCTTTGTCGTCTAACGTGGTCTGACGCGATACTTGAACTTGAACTTATTCAGCTACACTCGAGAGTCTATTTTTAGGTCTATTTTTAAATTATTTTAAGCCATTATTTATTATCTTGTTTTATTGCATGCTACATTTTCCTGCTGTTCTTGATCTGTGCGTTGCAACACTGGAATTTCCCCACTGTGGGACTAATAAAGACATATCTTATCTTATCTTATCTTATCTTACTTCTTCGTCTGACCACACATTTTTTTTTGCTACCAGTATCCATGTTTTATTTTGCTTTTCGCAGCGCAGATGAGAAGAAGGAAGATTCTACACATGCGCGCGGACATAGTGATAATGTATCACAGCGCCACCTAGCCGCCTGGCATGCATACCCAGTCTAATTCCACACACTTTTGCGTCACCGTATGCACGCAGATTTCCTCCCGAACACACTCGTCTAAACGAGGAATAAAAAGTGAAGACGCGACACTGTTTTGCATCTTCTGTTCAGACCGTCATCATATAAACGTAGTCTTACTGTGAGCAAGATCACCTCTCCACAGAGCTTACCTGTAACTTGGCCTGGTTGCATCACCTGCTTGTCTCTATAGATAGACCAGCACTGGTGGAACTTTTACAAGAAAAGTTACAATCGCACCTTTACATCTTTCTCTCTCACACAGACGTTTATTCTGCTGCTTATATTTTTACTGGCACCGTGCCACTGTCAAACCATTATTCACGCTTACCACTGAAGCTAGTGATGAGGCTCCATAACCCAAAGGCAGGACAGGGGGCCATACACAAAAGAGTGAAAAATACAAGCAGATGCCAGCAAGGAGCATCCTGGGTCCTATCTGACGAGGATCTCTGAGCACAAAGGGACATTCAGTGGTCTGCCAAGTGTCTGTAGAGTGCAGAACAGAGCCGGGACTGTAGCGACAGATGATGATCTTATCAGGGGGAGGGAGGTGTGGGGGTCTGCTTTGGGAGGGGGCAGCAGGGGCTCTTCAGATACATCCTGGGGCTCCTTTTGCCAAGTGTGTGGTATTTCAGAGGAACAGTGCTGAGGGCAGGACACAGGTGCTGGGATGGGTCAGCCATTTTGAAATTTCCTCTAGGTTAAATCTGATGACCTGCGTGTTCCATATTCATTCTCAATTACATTTATGGAATATAGATTTATTAGCTTCTATTGCTATTTATGTATTTATTTGATAGGGACAATGCACATTAATGAACATAAGTATAAAACAAATGTAAATACAGGGGGTCCTCGGGTTACGACGGTCTCGACTTACGACGTTTCGTGGTTACGAACGCGCCCCCATTAAAAATATATATATATATGTATTACGCGTCATTCCGTCTTACGCGGTTTAGCGTGGTAAGCGACGTAAACAAACGCGAACGGCACGCGGCACACGGCGGAAGAATACGCTCTGTTGTGGTTGTAGGGCGGAGAAGACGGCCTCGTGTGCGTGCCCAATGTGGGTGGAAGTACCTGATGTGGGCTCTGATCTGCTTCTATGAAAGCGGCAGTGATAACCAAGCAGCGTAGTGGTCTAATTATTGAGATGGAAAGGTTATTGGTGCTTTGGTTGGAAGATCAAAGTCAAAATCCGACTTACGACGAAATTCGGGTTACGACGCGTCTTAAGAACGGATCAACGTCGTAACCCGAGGACCCCCTGTATGCCGAATTTTAGCTCCAAATCTAGTTTTCATCCGCTGTCCCTCGGCAGGCAAATACATAAAAATACAACATACAAAACAAGCAGCACAAACAAAAGTCTAGTGGTCACATGACTGGTTGGTTTTCAGCCATAGTTTGAGTTGTGTTTTAAAAGTGATCAGTGTAGGACTCTCCTGTATGTGCAGAGGAAGACTGTTCCAGATGTTAATGGCCCTCACAGCGAGAGGGTTCTGACCAAAGGCGGTTCTTCTGTGGGGGGCCTCACAGTCTCCCTGGTTTTCGGACCACTTCATGTCTTAGGTTTGAAAAAGACAGACATGGTGGGTGGGGTTAGTCCATGTAGCCCTTTGTAAATGAAGCATACATACTTAAAATGTATATGATTTTCAAAATGTAAAAGATTATACTTAAAATATGACATACATGAAATGATTTAGGTTTTTAAGAGATTTTTTAAACAGTGATTCAATTATTTTCAAATTGGTAACAGTGGTGAGAGACCAACTTGTGATGCAATATTCAATATGGGATAAAATCATTGAATGAAGAAACATTGTGTTATTAAAGACCTGATTTGTTTAAAATTTTTAAGGTTTTATTTGATAGTATTGGCAAGTTTTTTTTTATATGATAATAATGCTAATATAATATTCCTTATCTAAAGTATATTGTTGATATTTTTTATTGTGTCAACATCTTATCTATGTCAGTTTGAAAAAAAATAAATAAATAAAAACACACAAACACCCACAGGTATCTAAGACATATAATAATTTTTTGTATATAATGCGCCCAAACCTTTCTGTGTGTGTTCTGTGTGGAGTTTGCATGCATGGTCTGGGTTCGATCCCCAGGTCGCCTGGGCCTTTCTGTGTGGAGTTTGCATGTTCTCCCCGTGTCTGGGTGGGTTTCCTCCGGGCACTCCGGTTTCCCCCATCAACCCAAAACATGCACCATAGGTAAAATCCTCCAGCTGAGGTCCTGACCAAACTGAAGCAAGAAGATCATGGAGATGGTCCCCGGGCGCAGTAATGTGCTGCTCACTGCTCCTGATAACAGGATGGGTTAAATGCAGAACTGGAATTTCCCCACTGTGGGACTAATAAAGGCATAGCTTTCTTTCTTCTTTCTTTCTATTGGCTCGTCCTGTTTATCAGAGCTTGGAACTGAGTAGGGGTGTGCAAAATAATCGTCATGACAATACATCGCGATACTAACTTTCACAATATACTGCATTGATTCTTGATGCCAAAAATCGATTTTTAGTAATTAATAATGTAATATTTAATAATTTAATATTTAATATAAATACATAAATAAATAAATTATTAGTTGTTGTTGTTGTTGTTGTTTTTTAAATCCTATGTACTTTTTTCTTTGTGAAAGGGTATTGTTTGTTATGATGGTAGCTACCTCCAAAATGGCAAATGTTTGAACATCATTTTTTGTGTTTGAAAAAATCCTATGCACTTTTTTTGTTATTGGTTTGGTTTATTTGTTTTTGTTATTCAATAAATTCAGTTATGAATTGAGTTGCTCAGAGTTATGCATCAATTGAAGACACTACCCAGATACACAGCCACTGATATTTAAGTTATCCTCTTTTTTTTGGGTACATTTTCACTGAAGTATGTTGAATACATTGCAATGCATCGCAATAATTCAAGTATCGTGATGCATCGTGATAGTATCGCATCGTGGCATATGAATTGTGATTCGAATTGAATCTTTGCCAATACCCACCCCTAGAACTGAGTCAGTGTCAAGGATGGTACTGCTGTATTAAGTATTAACCTAATTAGAATAATTGTCAGTTGTCCGTCTGACGCCTGGACACATCTGCCCGAATATTTCTGCTGTTTGCAAACTTGTGCGTGCTTACTGCAGCAGACAGTGTGGAGGGAGCCTCATTATTCATTCACAGAACTTATTTTGCGTGGAGATTTTCTACTAGTGTCTGCAGCAGATGTGGCACGCCATCTGCCAGCCAAGGTCCTCAGGCAACATTTGGTGTGAGCTGCGCACAACTGGCACCCGAAACATGGTGGCCGCCGCGACACGCAAATTCAATAGGACCCCCTTTTTTTCTCTCCCGCTCTTGCGCCTACACTAGTTACCTCTTTATTTTTTACATCCCTAAAATGTGCGAATGGTTTGGCCGGTGGGCTGCTTGGAACTGCGAGTCAAGCGGGGCTAAAAGCGAACTTGAATGCAGGCGAGTAAAGGCCGCGGGTCTTATCTGAGGACAAACAGAATGCATCAAGCGGTGGCTGTGGCTCGCAGTGATGACGACCAGCTGTGCTCCCATGTTTAATTATTTCTCTGTAATGAGCTTACCCACCTTCTTCTGCAGCTCCAGGAAGACAGCACTGAGGGAGAGGAGGAGAAGAGGCACAGATAAGGCTGATTATCTTAACTTTTGGCACAAGTCCAAAACGTTGCACTAATAATGCTTCTCAAACTCTGGTCAAGATGCCTGGACTGGTTCTGTATGAAGGATCTTAATACATTTAAAGGGATAGTGCGTTGTTTTTTTTGTTTATGTTAAGGGAGAATTAACGTTTTTTTTACAATCTGAGCCTTATTTCGGAAATAAAACAAGTTGTTTTACTCACCCATAGCACTTTGGTGTCATATGGAGCACTTCCGGAGATGTTTTAGTTTAGCGATATCCGTAACGTGAGTTCTCGGGGCATATGTTTGCAGTCTCCAAATAACAAACTTTAGCACTTTTCAAATCATAGAAGCTCAATGTCTTAGTCTACACTTTCGTTTGAGTCAAAAGTGGCCTGTAATCCGAGATTTATCCATAATTTACAGCTTTGCGTTTCATGTTTGGGTCCCGAGAGCTGAGAGCGAAATAAGATGTGACTCCGCACATGTGCACTGGCGTCCTCATCTACTCGAAACTATGGATAAATCTCGGATTACAGGCCACTTTTGACTCAAACAAAAGTGTAGACTAAGACATTGAGCTTCTATGATTTGAAAACTTGTTTTATTACCGAAATAAGGCTCAGATTGTAAAAAACGTTAATTCTCCTTTAATCTGTATGGGTTTCCTTCTAACAGTGTTGTGCGGTAACACTGGCTTACCTCTGACAGTCTCGTCTCAGCCCGGTTCTGCTCGTGTTCTGGAGCTCCCGTAAGTAGGTCCGGTAAGTCTGCGGGGACAGGAAATAAAGCTTGTTTCTCTTCGCAAAACAACATTTGTCCTAAAAGTGATGTATACTTCCGTCACAGACAGTTGTCTGAAAAAATCCAGCTGCCTATTTCGCATGGTTCCCTTTTCTCTCTGAGTTGTATCACTGCACGCGTAGCCTAGCCTACCTAGCCTGTTCACTTGTAAACAAACGCTGTCGCCGTATCGCATCTGCCGTAACCATCCGCTTACGAGTGAACAGGCAATAGAGCTAACGTGGGCGGAGTGATACGAATCTAGAGAAAATATGCAAATGTGAATTAGGCAGCTGGATTTTTTCGTGATGGAAATATATATCACTTTTTGGACTAATGTTGTTTTGCGAAGAAAAACAAGCTTTATTAACTGTCCCTGTGAACTTACCGGACCTACTTACGTGAGCTCCAGAACGCGAGCAGAACCGGGCTGAGACGAGACTGTCAGAGGTAAGCCAGTGTTACCGCACGACACTGTTAGAAGGAAACCCATACTTAGACTTAGACTTAGACTTAGACAAACTTTATTGATCCACAAGGGAAATTGTTTGGGGTACAGTAGCTCACTTATCAAATATACTATACAATATAAAACAGAGGGTAAAAGAACAAAAAGAAAAACCAACCAAAGATCAATAGACCTGTGTCAGATGAGACACCATTATATACATAAGATAATAGTAATAAATATATATGTACAATCAGATTTAAATAGAAAAGTAGTAGTGAAATATAAAATACAGTATTAATTATGATGTTCATTACCAGCTGTATACAGTTGTAGGGAGTATTATCTGTTACATAAGGGTGAGTTGTTGTACAGTTGTATGGGGTATGGTATGAATGTAGTCCTGTATCTCTCAGAATAATAATATCTACAGAATAACATTAAAAAACAAACAAACAAAAAAAACGCACTATCCCTTTAAGATAAAAGGAGAAATTCAATTTGTCAACTGGACAAAGTTTGTTTGGTCGAAAACGTTTGGCCGCTCATCCGAGAGGCTTCGTCAGCTCTGGTTCTAGTGCTGGTTAGACCCTGCTTATATCTATCTGCAGGGAGGAGCTCCCTACACTGAAATAGCTCTGAAACTATCTCCACTAATCTGTCTCTTTGTTTTTCAAATTTCTCTGGCGACTAGTTTAGCCTCCCTATTCAAGCCTAACGACCCTCTCCACCCCTCTGCCCTGGCTTGTCTGCCCTAATGTTTCTTGGTCTGTTTTTGACTTGGTTTGAGAATCGAATTATAAATGGGAGACAAGTTATGTCTATGTCTAACTCCCCCCTTTAAGGTTTAATTTGGGTTTTTTCAACTTTTGACACTACCCTCCCCCATTCCTTATTATTTTGTTATTGTCCATTATAACTTCACACTGCAGACACTTTACACTACTGTATTTGTATTTATGATGCTTCTTTTATCTATTTATGCTTGTTGTATTTTTATTCTTCTGTAGCCGGGAGTCCATCAAAATTTCGTTATGCTTGCATAATGACAATAAAGAATCTTGAATCTTGAATAATAACTGCTGCTAACCAAATCCAAGGCTAAAAAGAGATCTTAGCATGTTTACAGTAGTGAAAACATAGCTGATTTTTGCTTTTGGGTTGGCTGTCCTTGCATCTTCATTTTTGCTCTTGTCCTGGCAGTGCTTTTCTTTGGTTCCATTTTAGTCCGCCAAATTCGAATAATTTCCTGTGATGTATTTAAACCACCACTCCACTTTTGCCAGTGACATTTTCACTTTGATTGTTAACGAATGTACCAGCACAGAGGTGTTATTTGCACACGGCCCATTATGTTTATGCATGCGAGAGAGCACATGCGCACACATTTCCATAGCCGCACAACAGGGCCGGACACAAAGGCGTGCCACAGATACACAGTTGATATTTGGAGCGGAGAACAGGGCAGGGGAGGTCATTATAACACAACGCATCAGAAAGTTCAGTAATCATCACAGTCCATTCAGCGTCAACCCGGTGCCCCGCGTGCCTATTAGCAACACGTGTGGACACAGGTTCAAAGAAACAATGTTAACAACCCGTGTGGAGTTTGGGCCATGACAATAATCGTTTACCAGCGGGGATTGCGTTCATTTGAGGAAAAAAAAAAGTGTGTTTGGCAATGGTGGAAGAAGTACTCAGTTTTGTTACTTAAAGGAAAAGTAACGTGTTTTTTTTTAACAATCTGAGCCTTCTTTCGGCAATAAAACAAGTAGTTTTACTCACCCATAGCAGTTTGGTGTAATTTTGAGCAGTTTCGTAGAAGTTATGTTGTAGCGTATCCGTTAACTTGAGTTCTTGGGGCATTACTTTGCGGTCTCCAAATAACACAAACTTTAGCACTTTTCAAATCATAGAAGCCCGATATCTTAATCTACGATTTCGTTTGAAGCAAAAGTGGCCTGTAATCCGAGATTTAGCCATAGTTTCGAGTAGATGAGGACGCCAGTGCGCATGTGCGGACTGTGCTCTCAGCTCCCGGGACCCAAACATGAAAAGCAAAGCTGTAAACTATGGATAAATCTCGGATTACAGGCCACTTTTGCTTCAAACGCAATCGTAGACTAAGATATCGGGCTTCTATGATTTGAAAAGTGCTAAAGTTTGTGCTATTTGGAGCCCGCACGGGGCATATTACATGCTTGGGGAATATATTATATGCCCCGAGCTATGGCTAGAAGTTGCGCTAGGCTAACCGCAAATCTAAAACATCTCTGGAAGTGCTCCATATGACACCAAAGTGCTATGGGTGAGTAAAACAACTTGTTTTATTACCGAAAGAAGGCTCAGATTGTAAAGAAAAACAAACATTACTTTTCCTTTAAGTAAAAGAACAGACACTGGAGAAGAAATAAAAGAAGTAAAAGTATCATATGAAAAAATCTTCTTAAGTAAAAGTAGTAAAGTATCTATTTAAAAATGTACTAAAAGAGTAAAAATTTGAAGTATTTTGCACATATTTTGAGGTCTTATGAGGCTTCAAATGTACTTATTTTGATATAGATTTAATTTTTAAGCTTAGGCTTTTAGCCTTTATTGGTCTCACACACAATGACACACAGTGACACACGGGAGAAATTTGACTTCTGCATTTGACCCATCCCTTTTTCAGGAGCAGTGAGCAGCCATCTTTTTTCGGCGCCCGGGGGGCAGTACCGTGAAGGGTCTTGCCCAAGGACCCACACTGGTTAGCTCATTTCCCGGGGGGGGTTTGAACCTACAACCTCCAGGGGGAAAGTCCATGACTTACCAGTTGAGCTAACCAGCCGGTACTGTATATTGTTCACCAGAAACAACTGAACATTTTTTCTAGCTGCTTTTGTTTGTCCACATGATTCAACTGCATGTAAATTACTGACCACTTGTTTGACTTTCCAATTATTCATTTATTAGGTGAGAGCGAATAACGCGTTTCGCTTCTAGAGCGTCATCAGGTTCGCCCGAGTAGTGCCGGGTGTGACTAAATACCATCCGGTCACATGTTCTTTCACTTCAAGTCATATTTTTTTAAATGCAATATATATTACATATATACAGTAGAAAAACAGAAATATCACCCAGTGTACATAATATATCCTCCTGAGACCCGCCCATTCATTTGTGTCCTTTATAGTGCACATTGAGTTAACCACCCTAACCCTAACCTAGTTCGTGGCTGCGCTAAGATAAAAAAAAAAATAATACAAATAATAATACAAATAATAATAATAATAAAAAAAATAAATAAAATAATAATAATAATAATAATACATAAATAAGTAAACAAATAAATAAATAAAAATATAAATAAAATAATAAATAAATAAAAATATGTAAATAAATACATAAATAAGTAAATAAATAAATAAATAAAATAAACAAATAAATAAATATGAAATTAAAAGGGAATAAAAAAAAATTTGAGGTGACTGTAGAAGCTTGTCAGAGATGTTGGTCATCAAAACAAAAACTTTAAAACATTGTTTTTGTTATGTCACATGGATTTAACACCATTACAGTCCATTACAGAGGAGATGTTACAACATTATGAATAAAAATAAAAATTAACAAAATGTAAATGCTAAGGTGTTCATTTACCTCCAAATAGAAAATTAAAATTATAATAACAATAATATAGGTACACTTTTTTCTTCGGGTCCCAGGAGGATATAGAGGAAAAATATTTTTTTAAATATCACACAAGTAACCCTTATACCACGCTGACCAGTGCAGAATCTTCAGAATTGGACAGTCACAACATGAATATATTAACACGCTATTTACACACCACACAAGCCATATTTACAAATAATTATTTACAAAAAGCAGTTTTTTTCTGGACTTATTCAATGTTCCTGCTGTTACCAGCACCTGGAAGCTGCATGGACTTTTGAACTTTTGCATGTAAATTACTATTGGAATTACTGCATTATTACTATTATGATAATGATCATTTCTAGCTTAGTAAGTTTAGCATCATGATTTCTTGCATTAAGAGTTGAGCTTGGGACAGAACATCAAAAAATGATTGTTACCATGGAAATCCACCATGTGTGAAGCAAGCTTGATAAAGGTCCATAGAGATGCATTAGCCAAAAAAAATTAACAAAAGTGCAATGGAACAACGCGATAAACTGTCACTAGTGGTAAATACATATGTCACACTCTAGTGCCAGACACTTTTAATGAATGTTTAGTATTTAACATAAGGCTAACTAAAAATCTATGATGTGTGAAGATATAATAAATATTAAATACATGAATAAATCTGTTAAAAGCAGTTTATTTAGGTCCAACCCTGCCCTCTGACTTGGGTCCAATCCCGTGAAGAAACAGTTACATAAAGAGACGGTTTTCAGACATGACTCACAGCTGAGAGAAGTCTTTTGGCAGTGGAACATTCTGTGTCCGAGCGTTGATAAAACCGGATAGCACTCGCTGCACGTGTCTGATTCATCAACTTCCACCAGGAGAGTTGTTCCCGTCGTCAAGGAAACCACTTGTAAATTCAAATCCAAGCAATAGTCCTTGATTTGCGAAGTACATGAAAATAATATTTGGCCTACTTAAGAAGAAATTAAAATATGAAAAGAAGGTTTAAAAAAAGGAATCATAATAAAATAATCAAGTAGGAAGCTACGAAATGGTAAGTGGTAAGTGGTAAGTGATTTTACAAGTCGAGGAAAGCGATAGAGTACAGATCAGAAGGCACAAAATTAATTTCCATAATAATTCTTCAAAATTGGGTAGACTTTTATAAATGACAAAAACTAGTAGTAGAAATATGAAGTGTGACGCAGTAAATGTAAACTGTTTTGCCTAACTTAGCTCACTTATTCCTATCAGTGTATTGACAGTAATTTTATGATGATGATGATGATGATGATGATGGTATGGTATGGTATGGTTTATTTATTTGTACAGGGACAGTGCACAACATTTAATTGACCTTTGAAATAAACAAAAGAAAGATGCAGGTGCCAGGTTATAGCAAAAATGCTCATTTCCACCTGTAGTCCCGGGACAGCTTGATGTTAATTAAATATATGGTAACAGAGATTGTAGATGGGTAATGGACCGGTGCATAAGAATAATCAATCAATCAATCAATCAAACAATATTTATAAGGCGCTTTTCATACAAAATTGTAACACAAAGCGCCTTACAGTGGTCAAGGATTAGAAGATTGACTTTTATTGATCTTGCACAGGAGAAGTTGTTTCTATGTTTGACCCGGGGACCATCCCCATGATTTTGTTTTGTTATTTATGCTTTGGTCAGGCCCTAAGCTGGAGGATTTTACCTATGGCACATGTTTAGGTTGGTGAGGGAAACCGGAGTGCCCGGAGGAAACCCACCCAGACACGGGGAGAACATGCAGTCTCCACACAGAAAGGCCCGGGCAACCCGAACCTTCTTGCTGTGAAGCATGAGTGCTAGTCACTCAGCCACCGTGCCGCCAGGAAAAAAAAAAAAAAAAAAAATCACATATGTGCATACATGTCAGATAAAATTCTGACCGTCACTATGCCAATTCTAAAAAACAAAAAATTAATCTTTATACATCCATACACACACTCACCAGTCCTAGCCTCACTCACACATTCATCACTAATGATGATGATGATTATTATTATTATTATTAAGTTCATTATTCAATTAATATACTACTTTCAATAATAATAATAATAATAATAATAATAATAATAATTCATAGCATTTATATAGCGCCTTTCATGACACCCAAAGCGCTTTACAGTTCATTGTTCATCCACTCCACACTTGGTGGTGGTAAGCTACTTTTTGTAGCCATGGCTCCCCTGGGGCAGACTGACGGAAGTGAGGCTGCCAATCTGCGCCATCGGCCCCTCCGACCACCTCCAACACTCACGCACACTCCACTTTCATACTAGGCAAACAAAAAAATACTAGTGTACAAAAATATCTAGTTGACAAAAAATGTATGTATTTTTACTCATAGTTTTTTTTTTGCAAAAACATAAACAAAATATGACCAAAATATTGAAGTGTCTAAAAAGAACACTGATTCCCATGTGAAACGCTGTCATGGAGCTAATCATAACCATGTCATTAATCGCCACCTACAGAAGTCCAGTAAATCTAAGTGATAAGTCTGGAGGGGTATATAGTACTAACAGTGTTCTCCACTTTCACTGTTAATGAACTGTAGCTGTAACAAGGGCTCGGCTTCCTGGAACAACCGAAATAGGCCTGCCACGAGCTGCTCCTGCCAGCCAGTGAGCCTGCTCAGTCTCACCCAGATTATCTGCACACAAGACACCTTTCAAGTAAGGTTAGCGCGCCGCGTGTGTGAGGAACACCATCAGATGGGTGCTCACTTGATTTGCTTATCCATTTTGAAAGTGCGTGGCTGTAACCTCTGCTGTTTATCGCCCGGCTCAGACGCGGTGCTGTATATCTGCTCGTGCTCTCGCTGTGATGTCGCGTGGACCTTGTTGTATGCAGAAATATGGCTGACTTCTGTTTTTCCCCTGTGCTTTTTTAGGAGAGTTAGACGTGTTTCTGAAAGATGGAGAGCGGAGGATCCACAGCAGGCAGCAGCTTCCCGTAGGCACGACGTGGGGGCCATTCGAGGGCAAGATAGAGATGAACACCGACACCAACGCACTGGTATGTGCACCCATCTTTTACACTTATTTGTGCAGCCTGTCTAAGTGATGTGTGCATGTGCCCCTTGTGTTTGTAGGTATGATCCAACCATCGGTGACATGCATGTTAATTCATCTAACATGTTTCTAGTGAAAGCATGTGAAGGGCATGGGTGTTCATTTTTTCATTTAAATGTAATACTGGCTAATGTCCAGTGTCTGTCTTTCACTGTTTATTTATTTTAGTGCAATCATTTCTTATTCAGCATCATTCAACGCTATACAAATTTGAATTAATCAATCTTAATCTATATTTATATTATAAAATCCATTATTTTAGTACAGAAAGCTGTTCGTCTTGAACCCTCACCGGTCATGGTACTTTTCCCTTTGGCCCATAGTTCACATTTTATCACCAAGGTTCATAAAAATTTAATGAAGGTAAGTAAATTATGTGAATTTATGCATCTTTGTTACATTTCTGCTTTACTACCTCCTATGGGATCCTGCCCCTCTCAATGACACAAATTAAGCAAATAACTAAAGCAACATCTGTAGACATATTCTGAGCTCCTTCACTAATTATTAAGGCTAATTATGCTACTGGGGGTATTTCTATATATAAATCATATTTCAAGACAACCCTCTTCCCAGTGAAAGAATCTATTACCATTGACTCCCATGTCTCTCAACACCAACTTACAAAAGCTTTTGAAGTGCATCTATTTTAACATTTTAAGCCTTATATTGTATGACAAAACCTTTTAATTGGTGGATTTGACGCCGGGTCCAAGCTCTGAATGAGGTCCAGTCTTTTTCATGTCCCCTACCCTGCAGCACTCTATCTCCTCTTTGAAACCTCCCCAGGCTGCTGTTGACCCCCTGCTCTACTGGAGTGACGAGCCCTCTGTGGATTTGATACTTTTGGATTAATTAAGAAATTCCTATTAGTATTGTAACCAGTCGAACGCTCATCCTGTTAAAAACATACGAAAAAGTCCGTGAGGATTTTCAGTACCAAAGCTATTCACCCGGTTCAGCCAGATCTCTCAACTTTTTATCCAATCGTTCTCAACTGTTTTCTAAGCCCCTCTCATGGTTTTGAAGTCATCGGTGGCTTTAAATAACTGAACCCATATTATAGGCATGAAATATGTCTTCTCTCAGGCCACAGTGCATTATCCTTGGGCGGAAAAGTGATTTGACAGAGCAACACCTCGACCTGCTTTCCAAAGTAACGCACCCCATATTTCTATCTCTGTTCCTCCAATAACCTTTAGCATCCTCACATCAAGCAGTATGGTCCAAGGCAAGATGTGTGGAGGATACAGTGATAAAATAAAATAAAAAAGGATATTTTTTTGGTGATTGGGCAATTAATCAAATTTCAATTGAAATGGAGCTTATGTAATTTTTTATTGTCAATGATCTGATTGGGTCCACAGTGAGTTTTCTGAAAGGCATGTCATTTAGACCAGTGTTTCCCAACCAGGGGTACTCGTACCCCTAGGGGTACGCAAGCACACTCTAGGGGGTATGCGGCAGTGTCGCTGCTAGGCACAGAGGGAGATTTTTTTAATGTATGCGCACAGGGAGACCGAGTTTAGCCTATGTGTGCTTCCATTTCGTGAAGAAGTCCATCTCAAATATTGAGAAACATGTGACAGTCACAGTAATCAGTAGGTTGATCTCTGCGAGAATATCACTTTTATTGTGACGGAGCGCCCGTAGCTACCCTGTCATTCCCCGACCAGCGCCTCTCTCTCTCTGGTCCGAGAGCGCGCCTTAGCCGACAGAGCACTCCTTAGCCCCTCTGGTTTGCCGATACAAACTGTTACCCCACTACCTGGACTCTGTTCCTCCCCCAGTGCGTTCGAGGGTGCACACTCGGCGCCTACGGGTTCACACGCTCTCTTTACCGTCCGCTGTCTCCGCGCTGCTCTCTGGGTCAGGGGCCAAACCGGGGCACTTCCTGGTCATGCGATAAATAGCGCATAGTGGCGCTAGTCAATGAAATCGTACCATATGGGCGGTTATTTAAGTAATTTCATTATTATGTTGACTTACAGATGTTTTATTATAATGGGTACAGTTTGGCATTGGTTTCAACCTTAAAGCCCCACTGTCTTAAATGGTTAGCCCAAGTTAACCCATATATTTATATACTTTTGGAGAACTATCAACACGTATGAGTGAGGGGGTACTCGAGTTATGACAAAAAGGCTCAGGGGGTACACAAGACAAAAAAGGTTGGGAAACACTGATTTAGAGCGTAGTTCAGATTTCAATATTTTTTGTAAAGAAAGACAAAAAAATGAAAAAACTAAAATTGTGATTGATCAATAGGAGGAAAAAAATCATTGTCATATTATTGCCCATAATACATTTTATTTATATAATGCTTTTCATATTTAAACAGTCAAAACTCCTCCTTTAGTCCTGGTTCAGATTTGCTTTAGTCTTTAGACCTGGTTTAGACCTGGTTTAGACCTTGTTTAGTCTTGGTTCAGACCTGGTTTAGACCTGGTTTAGACCTGGTTTAGACTTGGTTTAGACCTGGTTTAGACTTGGTTTAGACCTGGTTTAGACCTGGTTTAGACTTGGTTTAGACCTGGTTTAGACCTTGTTTAGTCTTGGTTCAGACCTGGTTTAGACCTGGTTTAGACCTGGTTTAGACTTGGTTTAGACCTGGTTAGGCCTGGTTTAGACTTGGTTTAGACCTGGTTTAGACTTGGTTTAGACCTGGTTTAGACCTGGTTTAGACTTGGTTTAGACCTGGTTAGGCCTGGTTTAGACTTGGTTTAGACCTGGTTTAGACCTGGTTTAGACTTGGTTTAGACCTGGTTTAGACCTTGTTTAGACTTGGTTTAGACCTGGTTTAGACCTTGTTTAGTCTTGGTTCAGACCTGGTTTAGACCTGGTTTAGACTTGGTTTAGACCTGGTTTAGACCTGGTTTAGACCTGGTTTAGACCTGGTTTAGACCTGGTTTAGACTTGGTTTAGACCTGGTTAGGCCTGGTTTAGACTTGGTTTAGACCTGGTTTAGACCTGGTTTAGACTTGGTTTAGACCTGGTTAGGCCTGGTTTAGACTTGGTTTAGACCTGGTTTAGACCTGGTTAAGTCTTGGTTCAGACCTGGTTTAGTCCCAGTCTTTCACATTGTTCTTGGGTGACTTTATTTCACTCCTGGTGCAAGAACTGAAGTAGCTCAGCTTTGTGTTTGTGTTGGAATTCAACAGACGCTGGAATGGAATGGCTGTAATACATGTAGAGATGCTGATTTCAGGAAAAAAATGCAGTGCAGGTCTCTTTTTTTTTTCCCAGAGCTGTATACACACTTCATAAGACTCAAATACAGTCAAATATGTAAAAGATTTTTACATCCTTTAATACGAGACCATAGACTGATGCAAAACAAGACTGACCCCTAACTTCCCAAGTCCCAACTGTAATTTCAGCTCTTCCACCAATATCCTACAATGAACTGTTCCGCATCTTGATCAAAACCACCTTCATGAAAACATTGTGCTGATTTATCACTCTGAAGGTGCACAAATTTAAAAACTCTGCCCTTAAACCTATCAAACCAATCCCAGAACTGCTGATGACCAGAGTAAGTGCAGTCCAAGTTTCTCTCTCTATCTCTACAGTGTGTGCAGGTGTTGGCCATCGCCTGTAATGGGGCTACGGAGAGGTCAGCGAGACTGCCAAAACGCCCCGCAATTAAAATACAGGAAAAGAGAGCTGCCATCATGCCTCAAAGCATCTCGTGTGTGTCTTATCTCACGGGAATCCTTTTAAAATGCTTAACTGCCTTCTCTGCTCGCCCAAGTCCCACCTCGCCAAAAGGGCATTAGCAGGTTTTCTCTTACTATCATTAAAGGCTAGGTCACCGCAGTGGTTTTGTTTTAGTTTTTTACGATGTTTTTTGACTAAAATAGAACAGCATTTTTGAACATCACAGGGGAATCTACATGTCTGAAGGTGCATAGTTGTATATCTTATTTCTTTGTCCAGCTCCAGTCTCATTGGGTTGCCAAACATGCAGCCGTTGGCAACATCCCTAATACGGCGTTGCATTTATCTCAGTTATTTTGGTGGGAGGCGAGGGAGTTGTGTAAATCTTAAAGCACTGATACAGAGACGGTTAAAGAATCAATGCAAGCCTTACCTGGAGACAGAGGAGGAGTGAAAACAGGCTAATGTAGACGTATGGGAGGGTGGGCTGAGCGGCGGAGGGAGGGTAGAACAATGGGGAATATATTGGAGTGGAGATCAAAGTCGTTCAGATTAAAGCTGCGTTATGTAGAATTCTATACGAAAAGAATGTGTCCATAAAATGCTTTCCGTAGTGGTCACACAAGTGTTCAAGTTGATAGTTTGTTTGAGACCACTGCAAAATTATTACAGTTTTTCAGATTTTACTACTTATAGGTTTGTGTTTGGACTCGATAAACTACTGACAGCATTTCCCCCAAATTCCAAATAAAAATATTATCGTTTTAGAGCATTTATTTGCAGAAAATGACAAATGGTGAAAATAACAAAAAAGATCTATGTTTTCAGAGCTCAAACAATGCAAAGAAACAAGATCAAATTCATTTTAAAACAACATAATACTAATGTTTACACTTAAGAAGAGTTCACAAATCAATATTTGGTGCAATAACCCTTATTTTTAATCACAGCTTTCATGCGTCTTGGCATGCTCTCCACAAGTCTTTCACATTGTTCTTGGGTCCTAGTTTAGACCTGGTTTAGTCTTGGTTCAGACCTGGTTTAGTCCTAGTTTAGTTCTGGTTTAGTCTTGGTTCAGACCGGGTTTAGTCCTAGTTTAGTCCTTGTTTAGTCCCTGTTTTAACCTGGTTTATTCCTGGTTTATCCCTGGTTTACTCCTGGTTCAGATCTGGTTTAGTCCTAGTTTAGACCTGGTTTAATCTTGGTTCAGACCTGGCTTAGTCCTAGTTTACACGTGCTTTAGTCTTGGTTCAGACCTGGTTTAGTCCTAGTTTAGACCTGCTTTAGTCTCGGTTCAGACCTGGTTTAGTCCTAGTTTAGACCTGGTTTAGTCTTGGTTCAGACCGGGTTTAGTCCTAGTTTAGTCCTTGTTTAGTCCCTGTTTTAACCTGGTTTATTCCTGGTTTATCCCTGGTTTACTCCTGGTTCAGATCTGGTTTAGTCCTAGTTTAGACCTGCTTTAGTCTTGGTTCAGACCTGGTTTAGTCCTAGTTCAGACCTGCTTTAGTCTCGGTTCAGACCTGGTTTAGTCCTAGTTTAGACCTGGTTTAGTCTTGGTTCAGACCTGGTTTAGTCCCAGTCTTTCACATTGTTCTTGGGTGACTTTATTCCTCTCCTGGTGCAAGAACTGAAGTAGCTCAGCTTTGTGTTTGTGTTGGAATTCAACAGACGCTGGAATGGAATGGCTGTAATACATGTAGAGATGCTGATTTCAGAAAAAAATGCAGTGGTCTCTTATTTTTTTTCTTCCAGAGCTGTAGTTACAGTGGCTTGCGAAACTATTTGGCTCCCTTGAACTTTGTGACCTTTTGCCACATTTCAGGCTTCAAACATAAAGATATAAAACTGTAATTTTTTGTGAAGAATCAACAACAAGTGGGACACAATCATGAAGTGGAACACACTTTATTGGATATTTTTAACTTTTTTAACAAATAAAAAATGAAAAATTGGGTGTGCAAAATCATTCAGCCCCATTGAGTTAATACTTTGTAGCGCCACCTTTTGCTGCGATTACAGCTGCAAATCGCTTGGGGTATGTCTCTATCAGTTTTGCACATCGAGAAACTGATATTTTTGCCCATTCCTCCTTGCAAAACAGCTCGAGCTCAGTGAGGTTGGATGGAGAGCGTTTGTGAACAGCAGTTTTCAGTTCTTTCCACAGATTCTCAATTGGATTGAGGTCTGGACTTTGACTTGGCCATTCTAACACCTTGATATGTTTTTTGGTGAACCATTCCATTGTAGCTTTTGCTTTATGTTTTGGATCATTGTCTTGTTGGAAGACAAATCTCCGTCCCAGTCTCAGGTCTTTTGCGGACTCCATCAGGTTTTCTTCCAGAATGGTCCTGTATTTGGCTCCATCCATCTTCCCATCAATTTTAACCATCTTCCCTGTCCCTGCTGAAGAAAAGCAGGCCCAAACCATGATGCTGCCACCACCATGTTTGACAGTGGGGATGGTGTGTTGAGGGTGATGAGCTGTGCTGCTTTTACGCCAAACATAACGTCTTGCATTGTTGCCAAAAAGTTCGATTTTGGTCTCATCTGACCAGAGCACCTTCTTCCACATGTTTGGTGTGTCTCCCAGGTGGCTTGTGGCAAACTTTAAACGACACTTTTTATGGATATCTTTAAGAAATGGCTTCCTTCTTGCCACTCTTCCATAAAGGCCAGATTTGTGCAGTATACGACTGATTGTTGTCCTATGGACAGATTCTCCCACCTCAGCTGTAGACCTCTGCAGTTCATCCAGAGTGATCATGGGCCTCTTGGCTGCATCTCTGATCAGTCTTCTCCTTGTATGAGCTGAAAGTTTAGGGGGACGGCCAGATCTTGGTAGATTTGCAGTGGTCTTCCATTTCAATATTATTGCTTGCACAGTGCTCCTTGGGATGTTTAAAGCTTGGGAAATCTTTTTGTATCCAAATCCAGCTTTAAACTTCTCCACAACAGTATCTCGGACCTGCCTGGTGTGTTCCTTGTTCTTCATGATGCTCTCTGCGCTTTAAACAGACCTCTGAGACTATCACAGTGCAGGTGCATTTATACAGAGACTTGATTACACACAGGTGGATTCCATTTATCATCGTTAGTCATTTAGGTCAACATTGAATCATTCAGAGATCCTCACTGAACTTCTGGACAGAGTTTGCTGCACTGAAAGTAAAGGGGCTGAATGATTTTGCACGCCCAATTTTTCGTTTTTTATTTGTTAAAAAAGTTTAAAATATCCAATAAAGTGTGTTCCACTTCATGATTGTGTCCCACTTGTTGTTGATTCTTCACAAGAAATTACAGTTTTATATCTTTATGTTTGAAGCCTGAAATGTGGCAAAAGGTCACAAAGTTCAAGGGAGCCAAATAGTTTCGCAAGCCACTGTATTTATTTATCTCTATGGAGACAACAAGTCTGGTCACAGGGCCAAGTTACATGTCAGATCTGTGGCGAGCTCACTCTCAGTAAGAATGAAAGTTTTTAAGTCAATAAAAACTCATGTTATTGAGTAAATGCAGTAGTATTATTATTTATAATATATATTTCCTTCAGCAATATATCTCACTGTACATGTTTTTTATCGTGACAGGCCTATGTATAACAGCTTGATTTATGTTATAAAGTTATTTTTCTAAAGTAAATACGTCTTTTACGTCATGTTGAATGTTCTTTTGAGACAAGCATACACTTAAAAATGTTATATTTTTTTGTCTCTCGACCATCGTAGAATCAGATGTGACCCATTTTTGAAAAAGTGTATCCACAAGAATGATATAGGATTTTGCAAGCCGTTGTATCTTCATTCAAACCCGTAAGCTGCTGGTGAGTTATTGACATGGACACAAGTTTTATTCATTCATTTAGACGCATCAATCAACTCCGACTTAACTAAGGTCAAGCTATTTTTGTACAGACCACAGGCTCATAGCTGTTTTCCTGTTTTTGGCGTGGAGCCCAGAAAGGACTAAGTGTAATGACCAACGCAAAGTGGCTTCTACAGTAAATAATGAGGAGAGTGGGAGAGATTTAGGGTCTGACTACCGAACATGAGCTGACCTTTGACCTGCGGGAGTGTGTGGACTAATGGGCCTACTTTGAGTCCACTGAGTCTTCTGTCTGCAACAGTGTTCATAAATAAATACATTCAAGACATCTGTGTTCTAGTTTGCCAAACTTTCAAGACCAAACTTTCTAGAAATGCTTTTTGATGATGCTGATAGCCACAATTAATACCTTAGACCAGGGGTGCCAAACATGCGGCCCGGGGGCCAGATCCGGCCCTCCAAGACCTTTAATCTGGCCCTTGGCTGACTTTCTATTATTCATTCATTTTCTTCCACTTTTCCATTTTCTGGGTCGCGGGAGCAGCAGTCCAAGCAGTGTTCTGCTGCCCAGAACACAATGCACCAGCCCCCATGAATCCTCCCGCGGGTGGTGGGTCCACAGGAGGACGGCTCACATCACAACAGGCCTTGATGTATCTTCTGCCATGGGGGCTACCAGTGTCCACAGACACTGGGGGCGAGGTGGGGTTAAGTGTCTTGCCCAAGGACACAACGGCAGCGCTCATCTGTGGGAGCTGGGATCACATGCGGTAAACCCGTCAAGAGCGGGATTCGAACCGCTAACCCCTGGATCACGAGACATAGGCTCTACCAACTGAGCTACCGCCACCCCAATTTTCTATTAAAATATTTAAATTATATTTCAATTTTCTGTTAAAATATTGGTATTTTCTGCACGTCTTTCTGCGCAGCTTAGCATAGCAGCTGACTGTTGATGTGACCCCCTCATCAGCAAAAAAAATGAGAAAAGTGGACACCGAGTGCAGGATTTTCCAAGAAAAATTGTCTAATTCCTATTTGTTCACAGAGGTGAATGGGAAACCTGTATACTCGGTGTGTTTGCAACAAGTGGCGGTGCTCAAGGAATATAATCTTAAACGCCACGACGAGACACTGATACTGATGCACTTGTGCATGAAAAGATGCCAAGTTTCAGGAGCAAAAAGAAAGCATGACTAAATTCTGTGAAATGCAGACAAGTTAATGTTAAAACATTGTGTTGAAATTGCATTTTTCTTAAAGTTTCAGGTTGTTCATAATATTATAATATTTTGTACAAGAAAATTCATCAAATAAAAAAGACTTCTGTAATAGATTTGTGTTTCTCTGCACAAATATTTGGACTTATTCCTATTTTTGGGGTATATTTGCCATGAGTTTTCTGATCCGGCCCCTTTGGGATCAAAGTAGGTTGGATACGGCCCCCGGACCAACATGAGTTTGACACACCTGCCTTAGATAATGATATAAATGGCTGATATTAATATCTACTAGAAAAATGTGAAATTGTTGTTTTGAATATAAGCAACATTAGAATATTTTAGGTGTTACATTATCTATTTTGGCTTTTTTGTGGTTTTACTTTCTTCCACTGACCATTCACTTTTTGTGCATCACTTGAAACTATTAAGACATACACACATTTGAATTGTTTTTTGTACATTTCTGATGCATGACAAAAATAAAAATTTTCGCTTTTATGAGAATTCAAAAATATCTATGAGCCCATTCTAATTCTAATGTGAGGTAAGCAAATCTGACTCAATTTTTGGTATATACTTTGGTCATACCCTAATGGGAGGCCGCCTTTAGTGTAGTTTCACTGGAACATTTCAGCTGGTGACTGTCAGGGCTCAGGAGCAGACTGAAGTGACGGCCGATGCAGAGACTGGACAGTGAGCGGAGCATTACACACAGCCACAGCGCGGAGAGGCATCACGCTCGAAAAAGAGACGGTCAGATAGCAGCGAGAGGAAAAACAAGGGAAAAGCATGACAGGAAATCTGGGCATCTGCAGGACGGAGATAGGGTCACATCTCCACCGTTTATCAAAGAGGGAAGCAGATTTCACAGATGATGGGGCGGTGTGCAAAGGTTTGTGGACCCCAGGGGCTCAGCTTGGCATCCACAGCGCAGTAGAGTTATTACTTTTGCCGAGCTGTTAACGCAATCATATGGCACTATCATATGCAGGGCTCACTGAGCTATTTCCCCTTTATCACATTATCAGTATATTAAATACAGTTATATAACATGCAGATAGATGTTCTGACAGGCAAACACAGGTACATTCCCTCTCTTTTTTCTGTCGTCCCTAAGATACTAAACCCTGTGTACCAGTGTGTATAGCATACAAATGAAATGAAAAACCATTCAACGGATCAACATTTAATGGTTTATGTCCATCAGTTGTCCCAGGCCCTGTCTGTAGACCCTCATACGTGTCTTAAAGGTGCACTGTGTAACTTTTCCAGTCTCTGTGGAGATGTTATCGCTTTGCTGCATTGTTCCACAGTTTGACTTTAAAGTTATCCATCTTCCATTACTGCTGTTTTAATTGCTCAAAATGCTTTGGAAATTCATGCATTGTTATTGCAAACAGGGTCGCCTCCAATGTTCCCCCTAATGTTTTATGTGTCTGAGCAAACACACTAACTCCCTGAGCGCTCCTTGGACCCCTGTGCGCGACATCCGACATGCACCCCCGGTACACGCTGTTGCAAAAGAGCTGCACGTGCTCCTCGCACACCGGTAGAAGTTTAATACGAGACACGTACTTTTGTTTCTGAATACGGGACGATTCCCCCGTATTCAGATGACCCCGCGGCTGAAAAAAAGCGGAACTCTTTAATCCCTGTGCTGCATAGGTTTTCTTGTGCGCTGAGAATGTGCGAGCAGTGCGCAATTGCACAGGCGCGCAGCTTAGAGGGAACGTTGGTCGCCTCTCTGCAGATCTGACCTGTAACTTGGCCTATTGGCATCGCCTACTTGTCTTTACAGAGATAGATACGTTTAATGCCATACGGTGGGATTGCCTGGTTTACAACAGACCATATCACAAGTGAGATATGGTCTGGGAGCACCTACTGAATATCTCGTAGCGGAGGTGTGGTTTACGATCGCCAACGGCCATTTATTGGGCGTTACGAATGTCTATCATTTGGCGTACACGTAGCTCATAGCCAATCATGTCAGTTGTACTCGATGACGTAGTTAGAGCGATGACCGGGGAGAAGAGAAGGAAACGCCGCCATTTTCCCCAATCTCCGCGAAAACAGAAGTCAAAACAAAAATACGATTAAACAATGGCACCGAACGATTACTGTCTCCCGCCGCCATGATCAGTGTGGTCCGTAAACAGTCCCCAACAAACTACAACTTTCCGTTTGTCGCGTAGTACGTGTCACCGTCTTTCCACCCCTCCCCGCTCTCTGATTGGCTCCCCCCCTCAGCAAAGCAATAATGTTTTCATGGAGTCAAGATGGTTGCGGACCCTCGCTCAGAAGAGTTACACAGTTCACCTTTAAAAAGTCTGAGGAGTTGTAATTTCATTCAGACACTTGTGGAGCCATTTAATGATACTTTACCCCAGAGAAGGTGATGTAGAAGCTCTCTATTTATAATTAACAAAGCCCAAATATTGTAAGTATTTGTGGTGCTGCTCTCCCTGCTCCTCTGTGCGCCTGTGTGCATGAGTGTGTGTGTGTGTGTGTGTGTGTGTGTGTGAGTGATTGAGGTGCCAGTGCACACTCCCATCCCTCACTCGTCTCTGATCAATCAGACCATTAGAGTCCCATTACAGCGGCCCGGTGCAGGTGAGACACACACCTCCGCCTGCTCCTCACATTCCCCAAATTAACGCAAATTAATAGTGACACTCAGACATAAATGTGTGCAATCGGGGCTAAATGAACAGTCTGGGTCGAAGCAATTGAGTAGCAGGTGTCTTTAAAGGGCCTAATTACCTATGCTGGACCGGAGCAGAGCTGGAGCGGGGCTGAAACAGGAGCAGGCCATGAACAGGGGCAGGAGCAGGGCAGGATCAGGGCAAGAGTGGGCCGGAGCAGGAATAGAGCGGGGTAGGAATGGAGCAGGGGTAGAAGCAGAGGCTGGAGCTGGGGCAGGACCAGGACCAGGACAGGAGCGGGGCAGGAGCAGGAGCAGAGCTGAAGCTGGGGGGCAGGAGCTGGGCTGGTCCTCGCTGTGCCTGCAGTAAAAGGCCTGGCCCTGGGAGCGCCTCATTGTAGGTGTTAATAATTGATTGGGAGGCAGCCTATTAATGAGCAGCAGCAGATTTAGGGCTGTGTTGTAAATGTGTTGATGAGGGTGTAGCTGCCTCTTGTACAATGCCTTACCAATGTTAATTACTAGGGCTTAGTCAAGGTGCACTGTAATGAGCCACATTCAATACAATACTGGATTTTATGTGTCTGCAGGACCTTTTAGTGCAAATTACACGCTAATTGAAATATAGACTTGTGTAATCCAGATTGCTATCTACCAGCAGCTTTTCATCTAGCCTTTTATCGTATTTATTTTAATAACAGATTCGCCGTAGCCATCTGATAATGATCATTCTGCAATTTGTATAATATTTTTCACTTTTCACAATGTCTGCAAAGTAAAAACACAAAGGTCAAGATTATGGATCCTGAACACCGATGATGCATATTATTTATATAGTGTCAAATTCATTTCATTATTTAGATGACGACCTGCAGAATTACAATTATAACAGTTCTGATGTTTCTCTTACGCAATCCTTTTGTTCTCATGTTACTAACATATAGAGTATAATCTATATGGAGTATGTTTGTTTGTTCCTGTGTGGGAGGGCATCTGAGCGTGCGCCTGTGTGTATGCTGACTGCTGTTTTTTGTAGACGACTAGAGAGAGAAATGTCCTGATACTGTCCTCCTTTTCACCTGGGACAGGGAGGCACAGGCTGTCAGCGATGGACTCTGATTATTGTGTGCTTAGTACAAGGGTGAGAGGAATATGGACCATGCTCCAAAACTGCTCCAGAAATTATTCAGCCCTTCACTCAAGCCATTTATCTGCACCTTGTGCCCACCCTCTCTCTCCAACATGTTTGTCGTTAGCTACCCCTAAACTTTAACAAGTGGTGGCAGATTTTTCTGTTTCAGAAATTATATTTTTCTTCTTGTCATTGCTTCATTAATCAAGAGGAGGCATTCTGAAAAATGTTTTGTTTTGGAGGCTGCAATCTATTTAGTGTGTGTGTGTGTTGTAGTTAATCTGCGCCCGTGGCAGGTTTCCCCTCCGAAACGCAGCGCTAAGCAGCGGTATCGCAGGCCTATTGTTGTAGCCTCTGTCATAGCAAGGAGAGCCTGATGCAGGCCTGGGCTGGCCTGATAAGGAAAAGAGGATTCAACATGGCTGGAAAGGAGAATCAGTGGGACTTGAGAGTGGAGTAGGGATGGGGCAGATGCGCTCACACAGACACATACTGTACATACACAGTACATAGCAGACACACAAATCATCCACACATCGCACTGGCACCGGCCCAGGCAATTATTTACAGTAACAGCCAATTACATATGCAAGAAGGCACCCCCGGATAGGACCTCTGTGTAGCATAGCCGCTAAATGACACGCATCGGCAGGACACAGCCTCAAATCTGCACAAACAAACACTCAAAACATGGTGGTGCACAAAAAATCTATATTTTTTAAACAAGAGTATCAATTCAGAGATTGGTAACTGAGTTTGAGTTGCCATGTTGGACACACATCATTTTGCTGCTAATGTTGTGGCCTTGTCTAATGAAATAATTGGCTCAAATTTTAGGCAGAGGACCAATTTGTGATTGCATGCATCAATTATTTGTTGGGATCAAACCAGTATCAGGGCTGTGGGTCTGTTCAAATGCCTGCAATTACAAGGACTTGGCCTGTTGTCTCATGCTTGTTGTTTTCCATATATTTCTTCTAAAAAATATTGCATTTAGAAAAGGGAGGTTAAAATAGTATTTTATTTGATACTTTGCTGTTGCTTTATATGTCAGTGAGTCAGATTCCAAACTCTGGTGTAGATAAGCTCCAGCCCTTGTTTCAGTTCAATCTCTCCCAGTCTCCGTGTGCTCAGCTCTCGATGCGTAGCTGAACTCTTCGCGCCCACGGCCCTGTGTGCTCACTGTGAAGCACTCAGTCACTGGGCTACACGCACAGCTCTTATAGCCATGGCCCAGCTCCACTGTTTGAGAGATAATGCATGGTTGAGTTGATCTACAAGTGAACCTGACATTTTACTGTCCTTACATCACAACAGCACTCCCCAAACTGATGTGGCGGCCCCAGATAAGGCAGTGCTCTCTCATGGTTGGCTTTCTGCTCACTGTAACTGCGCCAAGCTTCCTGCTAAAACATGCAGAGGATAGACCCTGCACAAGATCATTTTCTGTACAGGTGTATTTGTCGTGCCAGTGAATGAAATTATTGAAATAATAGTAGATGTGTGTGTGTGAGGCCTCTTATCTGTAAATACATGATTATCTGTGAGGGAAACCATGGTTAGGGCTGTTTTTAATTAAGATAACATTCTAATACAATATAATGTGCTAATCCTATCCGAAGGATCAAATCATTATCTGTAGAAAACAAACACATTTATTCATCTGATGTTTGGTTAATGCTATTAGCACCGTCTACAATACTGTAATTGGCATACGCATATAATTCACATGTATTTTAAATGTAATAAGTAATTATAATCATAAGTGTATTTTTGTTTTTTGTTAGAAACAAACACAGTAATGCTTTAATAACCTAAATAAGAAAAAGAAAAATAAGATTACACCATTGTAGCATATGGGGATTAACTCATTTAACACATGGTATCACTATGTACTGCATATTGGGGTGATTGCAGATTGCTTTATGTACTTCTGAAGTTTCCACTTTGTACTGCCTCCTGCTGTGTGTCGGTTTAGGAAAGCACCAGTGATGACTCCAAATCCCAGAATGCTCCTTGTCCGGGGGCTCCTCCCCCACTGGGCTGTGAGCTCCTGTCTGCTCTGCTCCACCAGGCTTTGACACAGTGTGGATCTGTAACTGTCAGTGGCGACATGTACAATCTGCATCTATCCTTCTGCATGTCACAAACACGTAAACAGCTTGATCCCAACATTAAGATGCATGAACAACTGTTCCATATGGGAAAGCAAAACACTTAAACAAGTCACACGCTATCGCTCACACACTTATCGCAGAGTTCTATGAATTTGAATGACTGCTCGGAGCAGATTTGGTTAGATCCTCCTAAAGCGCTGATATTCCTACAACAAATAAGTGCAGATATAGGAGCCAGTCTTTAGAGTTAGTGACAGACCACAATAGTCAGCTCAACGCTTTGGCTTCACGTGCATCTTCCTGTTTTACAGTATGCAATATGTCTTCCCAAATGAATGATTCTCCAACACTTCAATACACAACAGACCTACTGCAGCAAAGGCACTTGAGGAGGACACAGACGAGGCGAATAGAAAGAAAAATGAAACAAAGTTGAGTGGTGCCAGCTGCTCTGCCATCTGTCACTGTCAGGCCGTAACTGTGAGATGTTGATACACGTTTCTTGAAAAGTGCTGCAGATAACAACCTGATTGTTTCCATTTGTGAGTCCCAAAAGAATATTTAATGCTTTAGCATGAAGTGGGTAGATATGTGCTATTCCCATGATCTGTTTAGAAGAAACTGTGCAGATAACCTTGTTTATCTGATAATGGCAGGAATTTCATATATTATTTATAGCACTAACTAGTGTATGAGGGAAACCCAGAAACATTCTTCCTTGATAGGCAGGAGTCCCTCTGAGAGACAGGCCCCCTGCTGGTGCAGCTCGATGGTGTGGTGAAGTGTGTTTGGGTCTGTGATTGTAGATTTTTGGGTATGGAGTCTGTGAAAATGAAGAAAATCATAATTATAATAAAATGATTGAAGAGGTTATTGTTTTAAAGCTATAGGTGTTTGAGGAGATAGTGGTCAGGGCAGTGTCTGCTGGGTCCATGGTGGTCCTCCCTCTCCTCGTTTACACTCTTGTATGAGGCCTTCAAAGCACCAATATTATACTCCGGGTCGTCTGCAAACTAATTGGGTAACAAAGAGCATTTCCAGCTCGGGAATCCCATCTCTTACCAGTGCATGTGCTGAGACTCTGATAAGAGAGTTCACGTCTAATGCATTTAGTGAGGGCCAAGTTCACCATCTTTATCTTATTTACTTAACTTGGTGTAAATATTGTTGCTCTTTTACGGTGGATTTAGTGAGACCCCATTTCTCTGCAGTGCACCAGGATCAATCCATCATACATAGCACATATGCAGATCATTATGGGTTATGCAAATCATTGCCCATAATGAAATATGTGTCCAATTTCACTGTTTAAGTTACAGCTGTGATGAGCATCTTGCCTTTGTTCTCCATTCCTAATATGTTTTATTTTGTCTTCTTTGCTATCACCACTTAGAACATGAATGGAAGGCTTTATGATGGCTGCAGAAATATAAAAAATCCCATACTGTAGATGCCTCTCTAATGCATCATGAAACGTGTGCCTCAACCGGAGAAAAGCGCAGAGTTCAAAAGAATATTAAAATCCAATACCTAAAGGGGTGAGGTGGGTTTATCTAAAGTCAGGGGCTTTATTCTAGCATCACTCTTGCTATTTTATTGTTTGTCTATATTAGCTGCTTTCAACTGATGCTGCTGTGGTGATGAGGGTGTGGATTTGTCATGACCCTATTGACAAATTGACTCTGGGTTTTTCCCTCTTTCTTCTCTTTGAAGAAATTCTTCTGTCCAGTTTATTCTGGACAGGAGAAGAGCAGGATCTGTCCGGAGCATGTGCCACCTGCACACTCTGACCCCCGGGGCGCGCAGTAATATCCATACAGGAGAACATTACTGGCTCCAGGTTCGCTATTATGATCCCTCACACAGCTTCTCCTTGCTCGGGGAGTCAAGCCTAACTTACATGGAAAAGATCAAACAAGTCGTCCAATTGAATTCAAATAGGAAATTTTGTGTAATTCAAACAGTGAGTAGCGAAGCGAGGTGCATTTCTGTCCCTTGACCAAAGCCAAACACAAGAGGTACAAGTTTACTCTGCACCTCCAAGAAATCATTAACATATTCCACCGCAGTACTTGTTTACTACTTCAAATACTCCCAAAGACAAGTACATTATACAAAGTTATAGAGCCAGACATGCATAGACTTTGTAAAGTTCAATTAAACTATGGAGACCGCTCAAGGGACCAACAAACTACTATTTGTTTTGGGATATGAACTTTTTTATAGTTACTTAGATATGTACGCTTACAGTTAAATCTTAATGAAACCTCAATATATTCAGATTGATGTTCATTTTTTACAACTTGCTATTGAATACAGTGTAAACTAGCATCAGTCGTTTTCTAATATAATATAAGCATCAGAGCAGTCCGACTGACTGTAAAATTCTTGATGCTGACTTGTGATTATCCCCAGGGCCAGACTTGGGACTGTTCTAGCAGGAAAGCAGAAGTATCAGAGGTAGAGGGAGAAGAGATGGGCTGCTTGTCTCCAGGGCAGGGACAGCTTACACTAAACTGTTTGGCTTCAGACTTGGAACACCTCAATGTGCCCCGAGCTGTGAGCAGAGACCCCCCTCCACCCCTCCACCCTCTCTCCATTCTTTACTTTCTCTGCTGGTTACTTCAACGCATTCACTTTGGTTCAGTAGAGGTCACTAAAGGGCCAAGGAGAAACTTATTAGGACGAATCATATTATTTAGATGTATGCAGCATTTTGAGATACAGTGAGTTATTGGTTTGCCTAGAGTGTAGAATGTTCCACAGTATAGCAATAAACTTATCTATCTCCATGACAAGCAGGTATTGCTACCAGGAAAAATAAGGTCAGGTCTGTGGAGGGGACACCTCGCTCACAGCATAAATGCTTGCTTTTGAGGGTTATTTGTTAGTAATAAAACACCTGTAATTGAATAAATGCAAAATACATGTGTTAAATGCCATTCTGTGGAGCATTTTAGACAGATCTCTGTGGAGAAAAGCAGGTGGTGTAAAGTTACACATGCACCTTTAAGTAGATTCTTTCCTAAATGTGACCGACCGCGGCCAAATAGGACACACGTGATCCCGGAGGCGTTTTTAGTTACTCACAGATTCTGAAAGTGTAGATTCTAAGCTTTCCAACGATGCCTTACACATGGAAATCTGTCAACATTTGAAGAAGTTGTGGCCATTGGAAAGCGAGTCATCTCAGAATAACGATCTTGAGAAAAAGCTTCTCTAAAAACTCTCTTTTCCAGGCCTGCAGAGCTTATTTGCATGACATTAAGCTAAGCCCTGCCCCATCACTGTGGTGTGGAGTTTCAGAGCAGGTCAGATTTAGTGCAGAATTATACTTTGTTAAAATGGAAATGCTTTTATAACAAAAAGTCCATATAATCATTCAATAATTAAGTGAAATTATGATAAAAAGTTAAGTTAAAAGCCACCTGTATTGTCAATTTAATACAATACACAATAGTATAGGACACCACACACACACACACACGCACACACACACACACACACACACACACACACACACACACACAGTCCTGGTTTAGTCCTGTCTTAGTCCTGGTTTAGTCTTGATTTAGTCCTGTTTCAGTCCTGCTTTAGTCCTGCTTTAGTCCTGCTTTAGTCCTTGTTTAGTCCTGGTTAGTCCTGGTTTAGTCCTGCTTTAGTCCTGTTTCAGTCCTGGTTTAGTCCTGCTTTAGTCCTGTTTCAGTCCTGATTTATTCCTGCTTTAGTCCTGTCTTAGTCCTGGTTTAGTCCTGGTTTAGTCCTGGTTTAGTCCTGTTTCAGTCCTGCTTTAGTCCTGTCTTAGTCCTGGTTTAGTCCTGGTTTAGTCCTGTTTCAGTCCTGCTTTAGTCCTGCTTTAGTCCTGGTTTAGTCCTGGTTTAGTCCTGTTTCAGTCCTGCTTTAGCCCTGCTTTAGCCCTGCTTTAGTCCTGCTTTAGTCCTGCTTTAGTCCTGGTTTAGTCCTGGTTTATTCCTGGTTTAGTCCTGGTTTAGTCCTGTCAGTAATTCATCATTGCAATAAGCTAGCTTTAATTCCAATAATAAAGTAAAGTGCACTTTCAAAGTTCTATTAAATAAATCAATTAGTATTGGCCTTGCAGCCTAATTCATTCAAAAAAAAGTTATAAAAATGCAATATAAGTGTAAATGTATGTAATATAAGTTTCTTCACACAATATAAATGTAGTAACTCGATTGAAAGTCCATTTCCGGGCATCATATTTTTGCATTCCTGGCAGCCCTCTTTTCCCCACCCATATCCTTCTTACAAGCTCGACTATTGGACAGCATTGTACATCAATAAATGTATGTGTGTTAGCGGTTTTGGTTATATACATACATCTAACCATGTTTAGCAATCAGGCCATACCCCCCTTAGCGAGTGCAAATGTGACCACAGCAGCGTCTCAGTTTGAGCAAGAAGCAATAGCTAATGCAGCACATGAACTTTGATGCTTATAGTCCAGTCAGTGGGATAAAAGGTGATTTAAATGAGAAAATATTTATTCCCCATAGCGCGACCACCATGATAGCACCCACCAAATAAAGGCATGTGTGTGCACTGTGATGGGTGTCCCTTTAAAGATTCTGGGAACAGTAGTCACTCTCTCCCCAGTTTAATCGATTCTCAAAATGAAAAGTCAATTTAACAAAGTTGAAAAGAGAAAGATTGGGCCGAGGCGAGGAAAAAAGCATTCTCTTGCACTCAAGCAGTAAACTAACTGACGCACATAGGCACACACAGGCTGAGATTTCGAGGCGAATTATCTCCCACCTCACATTTGCTCTTAGGCAAGCAGTTTAAAAGCCAAGCGATTGAGCCAGTGATCCAATTTGAAATGCAGAAATGATTAGAGCAGCGCCTGCCTCAGTTCATATCGAAATTCTCTGATTTATGACAGGGCAGGAGCCAAGATCTATCTCCAAAAGGGAATTAGTGTGCGATTCCTGCATATTCCTTGTTATTTAGCTTCCCCAATACCAGATGCTGTAGCCTTAGAAACAGGAGGAGATGTTCAGAGGGGGGAGGATCAAGTGGATGAAAGCAATATATAGGTATCTTTTCATTTGAGCTGATGTCACTCGAGCTATTTAGAGGAAAGAATGACACAAAAGCCGACTTGAGAAATTGTCGTATTCCTTTATGCAAAAATATTGACAGAGAACCTTCTTTCAGCGCAAAAATATGCAGCAGCTAACGGTATAAGCCTTTGCCAGCAGAGGATAGTGGTAGACTATGAGGTGAGCTTTGGTCCATTTATTCAACAAAAAGACCCCGCGCAATTCGTCCATCCTTGAGGCTAAGAAAATATTAATACGGCGCGCGATAACGAGGGCTGCAGGAAAATCTCCCTTAATGAAATTTCCAGTTGACCACATGCAATTTGTTTCATCGCGCCGAACAACTAATTGCAGCCGGCGTTATCAAGGTGTGAGTGTGCTGTCTGCTGTAAACTGACTGGTAAAACAGGTACAAATCCTTTATCCCCACTGCCATGTCAGGAGGAGAGGACATATAAACTTGACATAACCCATACATAAGCTTGTTTCTATATTGTTACACAGCTAGAATGGACAGAAGTGTGGAAATTAAATTGTTGTTTTCAATGGGAAAACACGGGGTCAAATATAGGCTAAAATGTCTAGGCAAATACTAAATAAAAATCTGGTTTTGTATGTAGTTCTGAAGCACTTGGTCTTGAAAAAAATCCTCTAATAATGTAATTAAACTGCAATTAGAAACATGAAAAAATGAGAAAATTGTTCTGTTTAAATCATGTCAGATGTATTGTTACTAGGGATGCAAATTATCGATTAATTCATTAATCTATAGTTGATTGACATTATCGATCGACTTACGATTAACTGATAAGCGGCGTTTTTCACCTGAATTTTAGTGTTTCAATAGGGTCTTTAAGAATATAAGCTATAGTAACATAACACTGAGTCAAAAATATATCATAGTATTATTATATTGTATATTTCTCAATTAATTATTCCTTAGTAAAAAGCAGACAAATGGATTGATGCTGAATAACAAAATACATTCTTTATTGAAAATAAATTGAGGACTGGCTCAGTTGTTGCACTTGCAGCATGGAAATCTTGAAATTAAAAGGAACAGAAGAAATTAAATAACATAATGTTATTTAGTCTGCATATTATGATGAAACCAGTGAATTCAGGCTATTTTTAGGACATTCTCAACATTTATTTTGAACTAAGGCATCAACAATATTTCTCTCCCTTAATCTGTGAAGGGTTACAGTACAAAATATAAATTTCACAGGGCCCCTGGACACAGCATAAAACATTACAGGGCCTCAAACCAGAACAATCAAGAAATTATAAAAGCATGTAAGTTACATGCTTTTATAATTTCAAAAATATATGGTTCTAGGTCCAGCTCTACTGTGAGTTGTACGGCAACATCCAGAGAGGAAAGGGTTACATGATGTAACGCTATGGTCTTTCTCATGAGTGGGTTCGCATCTCGTGTTCACATTCCAGAGTAGCGCCCTCTAGCGATTAGTTACAATTAATGCATTTTGTTCGGCCAACGTCTTGATCGACAATTAATTGTAAGTCGATTAATTGTTGACATCCCTAGTACGTACATATAAAAATGAATAGCCATTACGAGCTGCTGTCGATGCAAAGATGATGCTAGTTTAGTTTCACCTACACTCCTCACGGTGTACCACATATCCTGCATAGAGAGTGGGAGTTGGAAGCCCCATGTATAAAGCCAATATGTGTAGATATTCAGGCGGAGAGGTTTTGATCTCTCAGTTGTCTAAATCCTGCAGCTGGGGATCAGGACGGATACAGTGGCAGTCAGTGACCTTGGCGGGGGAGGGGGGAAATCGAAGAGGAAAACCTTCATTGGCAGCAGCGGGTTTGTGTGCCTCTCACCTGGCTGACCACAAGCAGGTTAAGAGTGTCTGCTGGAGCTGAAATGGTCAGTGGTGATATCATTAGCTGTTGTTTACACAGGAGCAGGGAGTTAGCCCAAGCCCAGTGTCACAAGCCACTTTCTTCTTCACCTCCTTCAGCTGATCAGAGGATCATGGTATCAAGGAGGGATTAGTAGCGACTTGGGATTTGTGTGATTGGTTAATTTATTGCGGTGATGGCAGGTCTTTCATCTATGGCAACATTTAATCAGCGCAGCCACCGAGGCTATTACAGGTTAGCTCTTTTCTGGAGTCGGTCCGGCTGTGCCATCAGCTCTATCACAATTCCCCTGAAATTTCCAAATTATCTGGAACAGGCTTTAGCTCCTCAGTAATAAAAATTAGAACAGATTCCTGATAGAAGCTTTTGCTCGCACTGGGCCAATTATAAATAGTACAGCCCAGCCTTGGAAAAGCGAAAAGGCAGAGGAAAAAATCCAAGTGTGAGAGATGTGCACTCACTTATCATTGAGCCCCTGTGCCGCTCTGATCCAAATCCGTGTGGCTGAAAATTTATATTAGATTTTATCACAGAGGTCTAAGTCTAGAAAAATCAATGAAGGTTATCTTTTATGTTGCAGCAACTTGTGGAAATATTGATTTTCATTTTATGGCGAATTTGGAGCATCAGTTTGTAATCACTTCCTCGCTGACTACACTGTTTTGGTCACTGTATCTCTTACACGCTACAGCAACGTAACGGAGGGAGAGAGAAAATAGTAGTTTAGTATTGCACCAGTGGAGTGAAGGCACAGGAGGATAAAGCAGAACACATTACACAGGAGCAGGGCCAGGGGCTGTGCTGCCTCTGACAGGGATAATACTGTGTAACTGATACTAAATACTCCATATGAACGTAACAAAGATATGCCCTCTTTTTAGATAGATCTTCTGTAAAATATGTACAGTAAATTCAGTAAATGTCTTGTATCGTGTCAGAGTTCCATATAGAAATACAATGACACAGATTTTATTCATGTAAAGGCTATGTGCTGTTAATATTTTTAAAGGTGGGTCCTCCTAAGGTTTGAATTACATAAAATTATTAGATTTTGAAGTAACAACAACACCTGTTTGTTACACTAATTAACCATACATTTCTTGTGGAATACGTGCTTGCTTGATTGTATATTTAGAGCATGTTTTGCAATGTAAACAAGACAAGTACATTTTTGTTTATTACTTCCTGACGTAGTAATCAAACATAGTATTTAGATCCATCTGCTCTCACTAAAAGGCCTCCCATAACCCTAACCCTACAGTTCCATTCTCGGTTCCTCGTAGCACAGTGTGTTTGTAAACCCAGCTGATCACATGTTGTTTTGCTGCAGGGAAGTCGTCATTTTGTGGCTGTCACTCTCCATTCCCTGTGGCCCGGACACTTAGACCAGCTGATCTGCTCCTACAAATGTTTTCATTTGCATTTAGCAGAGACTCCCTCCTGCTCCCGCGCCTTCGCCCTAATCCCCCTCTGTGTCGCGTGCACTGGCTTCTCCGCACGGCTTTGTCTTTGTGATGGCTGCTACAGGCTGCATGCTTACAACGCACTTAGGCCACTATTGTCAATATAGATGCATTATGTAAATCTACGCTCTCTCATTGTGCAGGGCTGCTGCTATTGCACTGTTAGCACTGAAAAGAAAAGGCTTACAAGGAGCAAGAATTGGCTGCAAAATCACAAGTAGTGGATATTAGTCATAACCTTAAAATGCTGTCACAACAGCATGTGAAACAAATAAGCAGCGATTTGTAACAGTGCAGAAGTGTCTAGTTAATGCAGTGTTTAGTCCCCGTTGGCCCCATTAGGAGCATCTGGAATATGGTGAATTCCCAGCGGCTCGGAGGGACAACGGAGAGGCCTCTATAGCACTGAATAAGAGATGGCTCCCGTCTGGAGATCTAAGAAAGGGTTAATCTGATTCCCATTTCAGATAGTCGTCCGGGCAACAATCGGCCAGTCTGTGCTGCTCCTTTGACAGGGCTGTGAGATTTTCAGGTTAAGCCAGATAGAAGACTTTATTGTGAGGCTAATTTGAAATGTGAAATGGAGGATGACTTAAATTACAGAGGTCTTCTCTCTCTCATGTGCTGCCAGTGCGGGATAAGGCGATGCCAGCAGAAGGAATAAGAATATCAACAGACACAATTTACTGTCTGTTTGATCACTTTGGCAGGATGCGATGCCAGTGTGCCCGCATGTATATATAGAGCATATGAAGAAGTCTGTCTTTACTTAGAATATCTATTTGTGTTCCTAATTCTGCCCACAAATCCACAGCAGATCTCTATCTCCTCTAAGACATGTATGTGCTGTTTCTAAATAATGCTGTAAAAATGAGTTTGTCCTGCAGCCTGTGAGGAGATAGAGTTCATGTGAGAAATGGTGGTGGCAGAGGAGGAAGAGGAGGAGGAGGGGGCAGTCAGTGCACAGTGCTCATCTCTTGTGCATATCTGTGCCAATTCAGACCTCTAACATGCTCAAGTGACATTTGCATTTATCCTTGAAGGTTGTTGCCTTTTGCGGGGGAGAGCGCAGTGAAAGGCGTAGAGAGGACTGGTATTTTTTCTGGCGTATTAGGCAGATGGACAGTGTCCTGTCCATTTGTGCCTCAGATGGAAAAAGAAATGAAGAGTGGAGTTGCACCCCAGCCCATTTTCCTTGAGCTAAACTATTTCGGTAGCAGTCTAATGAAGGAAGGCCCAGGGGTTCAAAAGTAATGGCCTTGAAAAACTGACATTGTGCCTTTGAGTAATAGGCGAGTGGAGCCACAGTCCGAGATGTGTCTACCACCCCCTCAGCACCATTTCACAGTGCAATGCAGCCTGGCCTTTAAAAACAAACAGCATTGTGTAAAAAATAAAATCACATGAGGATAAATAGAGCCAGCCAATCTGGTGACACTGCGCCGTGCGAATCTGCAATGAGGGGGTTGTTGCACTCTATCTCCCTCTCTGATTCTTTCTGTGCAAGAAATAAAAGTCCACGTTTGACCTCTGACCAAGAAGAAAAATGACCTTACACATTCAGAATAATTTTCCGGCATATTATAAAAACTCTAACCTCAATCGCCCTTTGAAATGGATACTGATTCTTTAAATTCTTCCTTGCTTGTTTCAGGAAATAGTAAGATCATGGTGATAGTGAGGCACAATGTGCCCAAAGTTCATTGCTGAGCGCCCACTTCCTTCTCTCTCAAAGTCACAGCCCTTTTACCTTGTTCTTTCTCTTTTCTTTTGCAATTCCCAGACACTGGAGATTGTAATCTCAGGGTTAAATTCTCCATGATAAGTGGTTCTTACACATATAGGCTTCTGCACTGGTCACCACTTCACTAACAATGAAACACAGAGGAATTCATCCTCATATCCTCTCAAAAGGATTGTGGCATATTGTACAGTTTGTGAAAATAGTGTTTATGGTTATTCTGGGCATAACTGTGTCTTATTAATGGTGCTTTAATCACCAAAACGAGCCCCTGATTAGTGTGTGTTATCTGTCCTGCTGCAGAAGACCAAGAGCACGGTCCCGGTGGTGCTGAGCGCCGGCCCCAGGTGGCTGCTGGATGTGACTTGGCAGGGAGCAGAAGACAACAAAAACAACTGTGTGGTGTACAGCAAAGGTAAGCACTCGCACACACACACACGCCTACATACACACACACACACACACACACACACACACACACATACACACACACACACACATATACACACACACACACACACGCACACACACACACACGCACACAGACACACACACACACACACACATACATACACACACACACACACACACACACACACACACATATACACACACACACGCACACACACACACACACACACATATATACACACACACACACACACACACACACACACGGACACACACACACACACACACACATGCACACACACACACACACACATACATACACACACACACATACATACACACACACACACATATACACACGGACACACACACACACATACATACACACACACACGCATATATACACACACACACGCACACATGCACACACACACGCATATATACACACACACATGCATGCATATACACACACACACACACACACATGCACACACATACATACACACACACATACACACACACACATACACACGCGCATATACACTTAGACATACACGTACACACACTTGCATACACATACACACATACACACATACACACACACACACACACGCACTTGCATACACACACACACATATAAATACACACACATACAGTACATACAATACACATTCATACATTCCTGCACTCTGTTATCAGAGAGGCACACAGGACGCCACGTCATGCACCAGCACAAAGACACTGACATCCCTCCGTCCTCCTCCTCTTTCTCTCTCTCTCGTTCTCTCTCTCTGTAACTTTTTCTTCTCAAAGTCACACATGCGCACACACTTAGCACACAGAGTGCCTCTCCTCTAATCTGTTGTTCTCATCCACTCAGTAATTTATATCACTAAAAGTGTGATTAGGACCTGAGAAACATCACTTGACACACTAAGTTAATGGTCTTTAGATTTCACAAGGTAATTAATGCCCCTTTTTTTCTCCTAAGTGAATCCCTATCTCCGAGCAGATAGGGCACGCAGCATGAGTGCAGCCTGCTCCATTTTACTTCATATGTTTTAGCTCAACTCCTGTAGTTCTGACTTACTGTGCAGAAGGAGGACTTTTTATTGCACTATTTGAACAAAATATTTATTATTAGTATGGGTACAGATTTTTTTGGAGATATAAACTTTACTAAAACTTTTTGAATTTTATTTTTGAACGTTTATAACCATTATTTAATGTAGTTAGTGTACTGTATTGCAAAGTCTGATCACATATGTGTCCCACCACGGAATCTGAGCCCGCAAGTCGTCTCGGAGGCGTTCAGAGATGTTCACAGATTCTGAAAGTACAGGTTCTAAGCTTTGATGTCTTACATGTGAAAATCGGACCATATTTTAAAAAGTTGTCTCTATTTGAAAGCAGCCATACCACATTTTCTAAATCCGAGAAAATCCTTCTCGAAGTTTGGTCTCTTCAGCCCTCCTTGCCTAACAAGCATTTTTGAAATTAAAAATGTATGTTTTTAACGTCACTAATGCTGTTATCTGAAACATGGAGAGGCTTCTTCATGATCTCAACTAGCACATTATGCAAAAAAAAAAAAGAAAATCACAAATTTTGGAAAAAAAAAAACACAAAAAACGCATTTCCTGAGAATCTGTAATGCCGACATGTGCCCTCAGCTTCCGTGGTGGGACACATATTTGCGTGACAGAACCAGCGCCTTGGCTGAGGTCTACATGCTCACAATTTACTCTTTGCTTGTATTTGACTCTCATTATTGAAATGACCGTATTACTGTACAACACAAGATCAATACAGTGAGACAGCTGAACCCAGCTACTGAACAATAAACAACTGTTATGCTTTGTCCACTACGTTTTCTCGCCGTCTTATTACCAGATAATTCACCCAAACTAACACCTAAATAGAGATGTTGTTTTGGTTTTTGTAGGTTGAAGGAAAGAGACTCGCACATTATTTTCAGAAATCATTACCCTATGACAATACCCCAAAGTTGAAACTGAGCCGCCTCTGCCTGAATGTGAATAAGTGGCAGGAGAGGGGATTTGGAAAAAAAAAAAAAAAAAAAAAGAACGAAGAAAGAACCCGGATTTTCGCTTTCCCAATTCTCATCTACTAATCACTCCACTGCACTGGGGAGTTATCCTCTTAACCGGCTACTTAACTTTATGCTCTTTATCGGCAAATCATTAAAGTTTTGATAAGCTGTTAAAGCAGATTACGCACTTCCGCTTTTGGAATCGTCTAATCTTTCGGCTCTGAGAGTGAGTGTATGAAACAAAAATAGAGCAATAACCGGATTTGGCTGGTTTTGTTGAGTTACTTTCATACATGTATCATCCAGATAGCATCACCCAGCCCCCATCACCTCCACTGTCTCTCACTGACGCAGGCTTTTGTTGGCACTTTCTCCATGGCCTTATTAAATTAAACACAATAACTTCTGCGCACGTCCCCACTCGAGAGCTGGGCTGTTGTGCCGTGAGTTTGTGATGAGTGCAAATCCTCCACGAGAATCATCCGATGGAGAAGATAATGTAACAGAGCTCTCGGAATCCAAAGAATTAATTGAACTAAGTCGACACTAAATGCTGCTTGTAAACCTCTTTTTCAGATTACTATTGTTCGAACATTCATGGTTCTAATCTAATTGTTTGTCTATTAATCCATACGCAATCTAGTCTCTCCCTAATTGTATTGGGGTCCGAGGGCAGAACTGTACATATATACGTTCAGACTAAGTGTTGTAGTTTCAAATGAACATGAATGTCACTATTCTCATGTATCTGTCTGAATGGCCCTGATTTCTAACGCTCTTTAATGATAATATTAATTACATGCCCTGATGCTGCTGCCAATACTGCTGTACTGATGTTTACAAATGTTTACACTTAGGGGTTATTGAGGGGTATTTATTTCACTGGGTTTGCACGTTACTACTACGTACACTGCCTGACAAAAGTATTAGGACGATTGTGTATTTCTGAACTCTGGACGAAACTTCTGGTTCCAACAAGATAATGACCCAAAGCACTCGTCCAAACTGTGTAAGGGTCATTTGGAGACGTGTGAACGGCGTCATCAGCTGCAGGTTACGACACGGCCGCCCCAGTCTCCTGACCTGTCACCCGTCGAAAAAGTGTGGGATTATTTGGATATTAAAGTGCGTTCCAGGAATCCGACTAACGTTAAACACCTGTGGAAATGTCTTCAGGATGAGTGGGAAATTATAGAGGGTGGATATCTTGAAAAATTGTTGGACAGGATGCCTCGAATTTGTAAAGCTGTGATTAAGGCCAAAGGTGGTTATTTGGATGAAAAAGCTATTTAACTGATATTGTTACATTTTTGCAATAATATGCCTTTACACATGATGAAATTTGCTTTAATATATCAATAAATTGTCATTACCAATACGTCTTGTTATCATTATGAAAGTTCAGAAATACATAGGCGTCCTAATACTTTTGTCAGGCAGTGTATGTGGATGCTCCAAACACACTTTCGTTGTTCTCTCTTGTGCAATGACGATAATTACTGAATCCTAAACAACAATCAGAAGTAAAAGTACAACAAAGTATAAGATATATGTGATATATCAGTAGAGTACTTCAACTACCACTGAGCCTACAGCTGACAGTGATGGGAAGAACACTTTGAAAATGTAGTTACAGAATACTGAATACCTGAATTACAGTGTATTTTGTAACGTTTTCTAATACATGTTGATACTAATACATGATCAGAGTACTGTATTCTGAATGCTTGGAATCCTTTTATGTCAAATTACGTTATATTATAGTGTAAATACATGACATATAACTATAAACAACTTTCATTTTCTTGTTCTGGATGAATTTATGTCTAATTAGAGATAAATACTGTACACATGCATGCACTGCAAGAGCTATGTTTTCTTTCTTTTTTTCTCAAAGACCATGTAGTTCAAAGCTACTGCTAGGTTTTTCTTTTAATTTTGTAAAGTAACTGTATTCTGAATACCTTCAAATGAAAAATTAACTGCACCCGAATACAGGTACTCAAAATTTGTATTCAGAATATGTAATTTTGGTACATGTATTCAGTTACTATTCAACATTGACAACTCATTTAAACCCACTGAATATACAGTAGTAAAGGTAAATGTAACAGTATTTCTTTGACATTGCATCTGTACTTTTACTATGTGATTGTTTCAGCGGGCTATAGGTATAAAATACAGGAAATAGTCTTGATCTAAATGTGTGAACACGGACCCCCTGATGTAACATTTAGCATTTGAAACCAGCAGTGGTACTCATCAGCCCTTTCCACAGGTCTTCATTTCTTTGGATAACCCGGTTAGGTGAATGCAAGCCTCCAAAATTGTTCCACATTTTTCCCCTTCTTGCCGAGTTTTTGCTTCAGAAAGTAGTTGGAGCTTTTGATGGTTTTGAACACTTGGAGCCTCGCGTCCCTGTCCGGAGTGTGACTACATTTCCTTCTTTCACTCTCTCCGCTCCGGCTCCTTTTAAATATTCCTATCTGCGTGTGTGTGCACCCTCTGGAGGTGACATTGAAATTGAATGTCCATCCTCTTTCTGTAAAAATATCAAATCTTTGTCAAATTCCAAATTGAATTTTTGCTGCAAAGTTGGAGGGAAATCGTGTTTATCATGTTAACAGCGAACTAAAGTAGCTCTGGACTAACTTTTCCTTCTACCACCCAGTAAAGCGCAGGCGTAGGTACTGTATATCTGTGGGCTGGTTTATTGCTCCCCGCGTTACTTATGCAGAACGGTGAATATCTAAATACACATATGTTTGGAGAATATGTTTTGGCTCACGTTTGGCTGGTCCCGACCTCCTTTATGGCTGCCTGTGTGCAGATAGGACTTCGTTTGGGAAGTTTGCCAGTGTCTACGGGGGGAGTGTGTCTAAGTACAGGCTGGTGACTGGTTTGAGTGAGCCCGTATACCTGTGAGTTCTGCATCACTTTTCACACAGCTTAGCCTTGAGGTGCATTGCAAAACTGTGCATACTTGTACTAATTTGAACTAAGTTGTTCAAATTGGCTCAAGTCATTTGTATCTTCTAAATTCAAGCAGCTAAGTCATAAATAAGACCATAGATACTGTATAATATTACAATTTGACACTTTCTAAACCTGTATCTTTCTGAATTTTACTCATTGTTTTCACTCATTTAATTTTTTTGTTATTGTATTTATCAAGTATATTTACAGTATATATCATGACAGGATGCATCCATTTGTCATCAAAACATTATCCTACAAAATAAAGTTCCTCGTATTAGAAAAAAACTACTTATTCATCGTAAAGTATTACAGAAATGATCAATTATATAACCCTTACAGAACTCCAAAAAAATGTTTTTTTCTCTTTTGACAACAGTATATCTATATTTATATTTCTGCACACGCATTTTATCCCAGCTTGTATTACCAACTAAGTGACGTGAGTTAACCTGTTTCCCCATGTTAAAGAGTCCATAAAGAGTTCTGATCTATTATAACATTGATCTGAAAATAGTTGTTTCCTCATCAAAAAATAAATAAATAAATAAATAAATAATAATAATAATAATAATAATAATAATAATAATAATAATAATAATAATAATAATAATAATAATAATAATAATAATAAAATCAAATCAAACAATATTTATATAAAGCGCTTTTCATGCAAAATTGTAGCACAAAGCGCCTTTACAGTGGTCAAGGATTAGAAGATTGACCTTTATTGATCTCGCACAGGAGAAGTTGTTTCTATATTTGACCCGGGGACCATCCCCATGATTTTGTTTTGTTATTTAGGCTTTGGTCAGGACCTAAGCTGGAGGATTTCACCTATGTCGCATGTTTGGGTTGGTGGGGGAAACCGGAGTGCCCGGAGGAAACCCACCCAGACACGGGGAGAACATGCAAACTCCACACAGAAAGGCCCGAGCAACCCGAACCTTCTTGCTGTGAAGCATGAGTGCTAGCCACTCAGCCACCGTGCTGCCAGGAAAAAAAAAAAAAGAGATGAACAGACAAACAGTAAAATAATAATAATAATAATAATAATAATAATAATAATAATAATAATAATAATAATAATAATAATAATAATACATTTTATTTATTAGGCGCCTTTCTGGACACTCAAGGTCGCCTTACAACAAGTATAATATACATTATAGGCAGTTAAAAGCAGTTAAAAGAGACAGTTAAAATACAAACAGTTAAAAACAAACAGTTAAACATTTAAACAATAAAAAATTTTAAAACAGTAAAACATTTAAAACATTTAAAAGGACAGTGCAGTTATGGTTGGAGTGAAAAGGCCAGTCTGAACAGATGAATTTTGAACAAATATGTGTGTTATGTTATGTTTTGTTTCACTCACACCCGTTTCACTCACAAATCCCGCATATTGAGGCCGAGTTCCCCTCTCAAATAGAAAACACTCTGTTCCACCTTGTGATGTCATGCGCCCATACCAAGAAGTCCTCCACTGTGTATTTAAACTCCATACACCTTCTCTAAAATCACTGTGAGGATGTCAGCCCTGGAAGTGCCAAACTCTCCAAAACAAAAGTTAAAAAAGTAGCTGTTAACTTGAAAACTACAACTACATGACATCACAAAGTGCGACAGAGCATTGTGAGCTTCGCAGATGTAGACAGACTAATAATGCAGAATAGCTCAACATGTATGAATGAAACAAAACTAAACACAACTCCAGGTGTGTTTGTGAGCAGGTATCCACATTATAGAAGCTCACAAGACTCCATTTTGTGTTTATTTAAACGTAGACTGAACCGGTGCGTGTTTTTACAGTGTACTTGTCATTCAGGAAGTTGAGCTGAGTGCATTTGCAGAGGAGAGCAAGGCAGCAGTAAAGTGACTCCTGGGAGACTCGTATTGTGTGTTATGTATTAAACATGGGCTCAGTGTGTAACCTGCAGAGGCCTGTGTGAGTGTGCTGGCCTGCAGGATGCCTCAGGTCCTCCTCACTGGGACAAGTTCACCTCACAGCACACATCACTAACTGTATCGGGGACTATTTTAAGAGCTAGTTCCTCTAAATGTGAGTTTAACTGCAATTTGTTTGTGGGTTTTCTGTCTCTATATCTTCTTAGAGATATACAGACAGAATACATATGTTCCAGCGAACTGAATGTAATCTTTCAATTTTGATATGGGAAAAATAACTAGAAATGGCAATAGTGAGTCATTTATTTTCAAAATGTGATCTCACAATTATTACATTATCCAAAATAACGCCAAAGTAAGGTGCCTACTCAGTCTGGGTTGGATGTATAAGATTAAGTAAAAGAAGGGGTATTTTGCAAAATGTACTTTTTTAGAGCTTTTATCATGTTATGTTCCTCATCACAAACATTTTAGATGTCATCCATGCATGTTTGAGTAATTTTACGATCTTCTCCGGGCCCTATTTGAACCCTCCTTATGGTTACGAACAATTCATAACATCTGCACAAAGCTGGACACTTTATATCACCAGTCACTTTAATTAAGTCATGTTTGCACTACTGTTCTGATGCTGCTCCTGTTAAAGAAAATTGTATAATAGTGTCTTTAATGAATTATCAAAGTGTTATATTCTTCTTGTGTTGGTTCATCTCCTATTGTGAAACCATAGAATGGGACAAAGGACAAAGACTGATTAACTTAGCTTAGACAAACAATCAAAGCAACTGCTGATTAGTGATGTATGTATGTATGGTAAAGATTAACTTTGTTGAAGACTTTGTGCTTTGAAACTGGGAAATTTCCGTGCCTATGTGATCCTAAATAAAAGGAAGGACGAGGAGGTATTCTTTGAGATTTGAGTGTGTGGCCTGGAAGGAGGCAGAGGCGGCTCTGCTTAACAAATGCTACACCTCATTCTCCCTCGTTAACGAGTAAAATACTTCTGTGTCTGTTTTCTCATTTGTTCCCTTTTGTTGATGTTTATTAGGAAAAATCCCTAACAGCTCCTCTGAACCTTTTTATATTTGGATTGTTTATTTTTTACTATATTATAGCTATATTTTAGTTATTATTATTACTATGATTTAGTGTTTTATGTTCACATTTTATCACCAAGACAAGTTCCTAGTTTTGTGAATTGTGTTCACTTGACAATGGCAATAAAAGTCATTCTGATTCTGATTGTGATTAGCTGTATTTTGTTCAATGCTCAACCCACAAGCCTACATTACCCAGGCTCCCACACGATAATTTAGAATTGTATACTTATGGACAATCCTCCATAAATTTACAATTTATATATGTATATATATGAGGGTCATTCAAAAAGTTCTAAGACAAATTAAAAAACAACTTTATTTTTGAAAGTAACAAAATTATTTTTCTATTATTTGTCTTTCTGGAGCTTGTCTAGTCAACCAGGTCACAACCTCCCTCTTCGCTTCAAGTATGGAATGTATGGACTGGTGTTGTTCCTTTTAAATGTTCCTTTAACTTTGGAAATAGGGGGAAAAAAAACATCCATAAACATTGTGCAAAGCTTCAATAATTTCTTTAGGTTTCCATTGAAATTTTATGTTTACTCGGACGTCAAATTGGCTCATTTTGGAGGGTCAAAAAAGTGGGTTGTGCAATATGTAACGTAACTCTTTGAATAACAAAGCTAGAATGCCGACACTTGTCAAATGTGTTTATAAGTCATCAGTGGTACGATTCAAGGTCATTTTATTGAACTCATTTTGAATTTATGGCATTTGTCTTAGAACTTTTTGAATGGCCCTCGTACACAATAACACACGCACAAAACTGTACACAACAAACGCAATGTGTATTAGTTTCATTAGTGAGGTGCACGCTGATTGTGTTGCGATAGAGCGAAAACAAAAGTGAAACTTATAAAATATGTTAATATGTTGTTTTCGGGGATTATAGCATTTTCAAAACAATAAAAGGTGATCTATATATGCTGTGTGTTAGCAGTTTATACCCCATAGAAGCAAAATACCCCCTCTTTAAGATAAGATAAGACTTTATTGATCTCACCCAGGAGAAATTTACTTGCCACAGTAGCTCCAGGCAGGGACAGTTTGAACAAGAAAGAAAAAGTGCATGCAGGCAAGAATGGAATAAAGTAAGTAATAATAAAAAATAAGTACAGGGGGTCCTCAGGTTACGACATTGATCCGTTCTTAAGACGCGTCGTAACCTGAATTTCGTCGTAAGTCGGATTTTGACTTTGATCTTCCAACCAAAGCACCAATAACCTTTCCATCTCAATAATTAGACCACTACGCTGCTTGGTTATCACTGTCGCTTTCATAGGAGCAGATCAGAGCCCACATCAGGTACTTCCGCCCACATTGGGCACACATGAGGCTGTTTTCTTCGCCCTACAACCACAACAAAGTGTATTCTGCCGCCGTGCGCCGCGCATCGTTCGCGTTTGTTTACGTCGCTTACCACGCTAAACCGCGTAAGACGGAATGACGTGTAATTTTTTTTATTTTTATTTTTATGGGGGCACGTTCGTAACCACGAAACGGCGTAAGTCGAGACCGTCGTAACCCGAGGACCCCCTGTAATAATAATAATAATAATACAAACAGTAACTAGGAGAGTATGGGAAAAAGAAGATATTGCACGTTTGGACTATATAGTGGAGTTATACAGTCTGATGAAATAAGTAATAATAATAAAAAACATTAACAAGGAGAGCATGGAGGAACATAGCATTTTCAAAACAATAAAAGGTAACATGGTGATCTATATATGCTGTGTGTTAGCAGTTTATACCCCATAGAAGCAAAATACCCCCTCTTTACCCCCTCACTACACCAGTTTTTCTGTAGTAATTATTTGAGACATATAATCTATATTTTTTCTTATTAGTGTCTACGAATCTAATCTAATCGTCATTTAACTTTTGTTTTTTAGAATTCTTCCAAACTTGATCCTTTTTATTTTTTTTCCCTTTACAAATATAGTGAAACAAACTTAACATGTGTCCAGAAGCTGTAACATCACATATATTTATTTGAAGGTCATAAATCCCGGTCCTGTGTATTATTATCATTCAGCCACTTAATGAATATATTTTCCTCTTTGAGTTTTCTCTGCTGAAGTGGGAGCGCCCGGAGTTTGCAGCAGGTGGAGAGGGCAGTATCAGTGTGTCCCAGCCTGTCAGCGGGACCCTGTTTGTTTTACATTAAACTCACAGCATCCAGCCATTACCCAAACTCCCCACTCCAGCTCTATGCTAACTCATTATCAACAAATCCACCTGGAACTCCCACAATGCACCGCTCCTGCCTGCCCGCCTCGCCTGCACACTCCAACAGACAGTCTCTTTGAAGCGCTCAAGTTATAGGGAGAGTAGTGTGTGGAATAATTATATGGTACAGTAATGCAGAGGCGAGCGAACAGAGAGACGGAGCGAGAGGCAGTGACAGACAGAGAGCGCACAAACAACACACTGATAAACAATGCAGCTGGGATAAGGACAGAGGAGTGGTAGAAGAGAGGGACGGGTGTCACGGTGTCACGTCACTTCAATACGAGCGTCAGCAACACGCGCCGATGGGAGGGCTCCACAACAATCTGCTCCTCTGTCTAATTGATGATAGGAAAAGCGTTTTCAGTGCGGTTTTAGGAAACTTCAGTGGAGATAGTATTGACTGTGTTTATTAATTATTGCTACAGGCTGCAAGGCGTTATAAATAATAGTGTTTTTATTCTAGCGCTCTCCCGTGACAAAAATGACAACCCCACACATGTATATTCAGTAGGAGGAGGAAGGGCATCCGGTGTGATGTGTATCATGGTATAAATATGAACTTTTCTGGTGGAGGGTCTGTTTCTCTTCTCCATTGAGATATTATTGTTTGCCTGCAACATTCCACAGTATGGCATAGCAATTATACAGCTCTGGAAAAAAAAATGCAAAATGATCACTTTTTTTCTGATTTTACTACTTATAGGTATGTGTTTGGGCAAAAGGAACATTTTTGTTTGAGTCGATAAACTACTGACAATATTTCTTTCATTTAGAGTAGTTGCAGAAAATGACAAATGGTCAAAATAACAAAAATGATCCATGTTTTCAGAGCTCAAACAATGCAAAGAAACAAGATCAAATTCATTTTAAAACAACATAATACTAATTTTTACACTTAAGAAGAGTTCAGAAATCAATATTTGGTGCAATAACTCTTACTTTTAATCACAGCTTTCATGCGTCTTGGCATGCTCTCCACAAGTCTTTCACATTGTTCTTGGGTCCTAGTTTAGACCTGGTTTAGTCTTGGTTCAGACCAGGTTTAGTCCTAGTTTAGTCCTGGTTCAGTCCATGTTTAGGTCTGGTTTAATTCTAGTTTAGACCTGCTTTAGTCTTGGTTCAGACCTGGTTTAGTCCTAGTTTAAACCTGCTTTAGTCTTGGTTCAGACCTGGTTTAGTCCCAGTCTTTCACATTGTTCTTGGGTGACTTTATTCCACTCCTGGTGCAAGAACTGAAGTAGCTCAGCTTTGTGTTTGTGTTGGAATTCAACAGACGCTGGAATAGAATGGCTGTAATACATGTAGAGATGCTGATTTCAGAAAAAAACTGCAGTGGTTATTTTTTTCCAGAACTGTATATGACACTTTAAACATTTGAGCAGTAATATTATTTTGAAGTAACCTTATACTTAAAATACCCACTTCTGCAGTGGAACATATGCTGTTCAAAGCTCCAGTCTGTAACTTCTTACCCAAAAATAGATTCAAAATAAGTTTACCATTTTTTGTTTGTTTTTTAATTTAAAAAAAAAAAAATAGAAAAACATGCATCTTTACTGTGAGTTGGCTTGCATCTCCACATTCCTGCCTCTTATTTAACCTGGAGAATGGCCCCCTTCTGCGTGTTTCCAGAGAAATGTTGTTTTGGCTATAATATTCCACAGTAAGGCATTAAACTAGTTCTATGGAGTTTGTTTGGAGTTTTATGCAGGTTACATGCCACCTCCAGAACGTTCCATACTGTACCTTACAAGCATAATCAAGATTATTTTGTTAGTAGAATCAGTATCAATAGTGATTGGCATGCTCTTTCACATTGTTCTTGGGTGACTTTATTCCACTCCTGGTGCAAGAACTGAAGTAGCTCAGCTTTGTGTTTGTGTTGGAATTCAACAGACGCTGGAATGGAATGGCTGCAATACATGTAGAGATGCTGATTTCAGAAAAAAACGCAGTGGTCTCTTGGGTTTTTTTTCCAGAGCTGTATGTGTCCATAGAGACAACCAGGTGATACCAAATGACTCTGACAAATTATAGGTCAGATCTGTGGAGAAATCTCACAGTATGACTGCATGTTATTCATAGTATTTTTAAGAAACACCTGTAATAAAATCATCACTCCCCCACCAGAAAAGTAGTGCAAAATTTTAAATTAGTCATATTTGGTCTTTTACACTGTCATAAACATAATTTAGAGTTTTTAGTCCAGAATCTGATCCCAGTCCCTTTTGGCTCGTACCCACCCTGCTCTGTCCCACTGTCACCTCATATGAGAAACTATAGTCCCCGACTGAGACCATTATATGTAGCATTATTCAGAGGTCACCTAAACTTTTTGAGTGTAAGCGGCTTAAGCCAGACCACATCCCGATACAGCATGTCCAATAAGTCTCTGGAGCAACTTAGCCCATTGTTCGAGCCCAAATTGACCAGTGTAACTAGGGCGTTTTACATAAGCCAGCATAGCGTTTTGGCAGTGGAGAATTAACCAACTCTTTGTATTATTTTATATTCTCTAAGTCCCTTCAATCAGATCCTCTCTTTGCCATTGCCATTGTCCACTGGTCTACAGCTCCAGACCTCTGAGGCATAACATGAACCAGCATGACCTGTCTGGACAAATGCAGCCTGAGAAGAAAATTGGACTTAAAGCGTGGAAAATGGCTATATCAGACCAGGAATAGAACTTTTTATTTCTCTATACTTTTTACATGAATGAGTAGAGCTGGGCGGTATGACCAAAAATTGATAACACGGTATTTTTCTAAATTTTATCAGTATCACAGTATTTGACGGTATTTTTTTTTTCCTAATAATTTAGATAATAATTACTGCCGTAAATTGGACTTGGTAAAACATATCTGGGTCCAGAGCTTTAATCATCTCCCTGAAGCTCCTTTCTCAACAGGACTAAGTGGTTCCATGTCTAAGTGGACAGTAACAGCGTTGGTAATATCGTTCCCCTTAGCAAACACGTCTTTGAGTGACGTCTGAGTCGTTACAACTTTAGCCCAACAACATTACAGAATATGTTTGATGAGCGTCAGATTTTTTAAAGCCGAAGTAATTCCGCACAACTGACACGGCTCCTCTTTTCAGTATAAGTTCCTCTGTTTCTACACTCACTCTAGCCATGTTATTGATCCGAGTGTGTCATTTGCGTGGTGCGTGTTGTTAGCATTAGCGTTACCAGCGTGTCTAGGCACTGCGAGCGGCTCTGTGGATCTGTCCCATGTCCCTTGTGGTCCGCGGAGGCTCGTTCGAGGGCTGCAGCTTTCGCAGCCTTCGGTTGCCTGGTTTACACCTGACCATATCACAAGTGAGATATGGTCTGGGAGCCACCTTCGAAATATCTCATAACGGAGGTGTGGTTTACGATCACCAACGGCCGTTTATTGGGCGTTACGAATGTCTATCATTTGGCGTATACGTAGCCCATAGCCAATCATGTCAGTTGTCAGTTCAAACTACAAGCTTCCGTTTGTCACGTAGTACGCGTCACCGTCTTGCCACCCCTCCCCGCTCTCTGATTGGCTCCCAGAATCGGGAGAGCTCGCTTGCCATAGTTGCCAGGCTGTCTTTCAGATCGGAACGAACGAAAGCAGCCTGGGATTTCCCAGGTTAAGCCTTCGGAGCCGCCAAAAAAGCAACGGAGGCTGCAGCCCTCGAAACGGAACACAGCTTACGCTTCCACCGCTCTCGTGCCACTGCAAAACAGTTCCCCGGCACGATGTTCTGGTGCAACATTCCGCCGCTCTGTGTTCCCAACGTTTTGTACCTACACACTCACCGGTATTGCGGTAAATGAAAAATTCATATTGCTAAAAAAAAAAAAAAACACCGGTATACCGCCCAGCCCTATGAATGAGTCAAATATTAAGTTTACTTGGAGTACTATTACTACTTACTACTGTACAAGCACTGCCACTACCGTCTGTACTACATTCACCAAGTGCAAACGTAATGACTACTAGATGCCATATCAATTAGTACATTTGTCATTGAAAATGGTTTTAAGTAAAATGTAGTTTTATAAGATGTTCAGCCACTATAGTAAAATATGCAGCTAATTCCATACTTAGCATTTAGCTTGTATGTACAGCTTCAGTCTCAGACCCCACCCAGCTCTAAAGAGTAAGAGACGAGAGGGGTCTTGCAGTTCACAGTTTAATTGTTCATTTCAACCCTGCTCTTTCAAAATGACTGTGGCGACAGTAGGTGCGCGGCTTATTATCTCTTATCTGAGAACATAGCGAAACAGTGTGACTGAATAATAACTAAACACAACACACAATGTAAAAATTCCATTATCAGTGTATTAAAACAAAATTGTACCCTAAAGGAGTCCCCCGCCACAGCTCCGAGCCCCCGACTAATTATGTTTAATTAAAAGACAACGGAGATCAACAGAATCATTTTCATTAGGAAATTATTAACGATTGCACTGCAACAATAATTGATTGCAGTGAGCCACATGATAAGTACGGTCAGGCCGCAAGTGGGAGGATGGAGGAGGAGATGGTACTGTTTAGGCGTTTGGCAGGCTTCTTGTAACCGCGTCTTGTAGCTAAAGCTTGCACATTAGCTGCTGAGGAGAATTTGAAAAGAGGGTTTTGCAGAGAAAGAAACGAGGAGGTAGAAGAAGAGAAGGAGAGCGAGAGAGAGAGCGAGAGAGAGAGAGTGTGGTTGGGTAAGAACGACAAAATCTGCCATCTGAGTGGACTTAGCCATCCCACACATACATTTAGCAGCATTTGTACAGATTGCAGGCCTGAAGACACAACATGCATTTTTTCCAGGCTATTCAAAAGGGCGTCTCTGTCTGGTCTTTCTTTGCGTCTCACATATGGACACGTAGAGAAACACAAGCGTACGCTGACTCCACGCCGCTGCATTCATCCCCAGATGCCCCCCCCCCCAACACTCCTCTTTTATGTGCATTGTTCTCCCGTTAGCCCGCTCGAGACTGTAGCACGGCAGACACCACACTCCGCAAACAGCAAAAATACCAAAAATGCACATAATGATTCTTGACACATATGGATCCATCTGTATGCTGCGCAGACTAAGCTCCAGACAAAATGCAACAAAACAAGGAGCTTGTACAAAGAGGTGATAGGCAGTAATGACGGGGGATAGTGGGCTGTAAGAAAAACTGGTTTGGGCTCCTAAAGGGCTCAGATATTTATAGTGCATGATTATTTTTTTGCCTAATTTGAGTTTATTTACGTTCTAATTCACCTCTTGCTTTGTTCTTTGTTTTTCCTGGTTTGTTTTACTATGGACTATGGCGCAGGAGTAAATACGTTTATACTTCCACCTGCTCCTTTTTGAGCAGAGACATGTGACATAAGTTTGTATTTGTTTGTATTTTGAGTTTGTATTTGTGAAATTACGCTTAAGTGGAACCTCCAAGTTGCTCAAATAAACATAAACATAAACATTAGTCGTGGCTTCTGGTGTAGTTCAGTCTAGTACAAACTGCAGTATTGATAAAGAATAGGTTTTTCAGCAAAAATATTTTAAACTATAATGTGGTCTTGAGTGTAGAATGATCATTTTTGTGGTGTATTTTATTTCATTATTAAAGGAAAAGTAACGGGTTTTTTTTACAATCTGAGCCTTATTTCGGTAATAAAACAAGTTGTTTTACTCACCCATAGCACTTTGGTGTCATTTGGAGCACTTCCAGAGATGTTTTAGATTTGCGATCTCCATAATGTGAGTTCTCAGGGCACATGTTTGCAGTCTCCAAATAACACAAACTTTAGCACTTTTCAAATCATAGAAGCTCGATGTCTTAGTCTACGATTTAGTTTGAGTCAAAAGTGGCCTGTAATCCGAGATTTAGCCATAGATTCGAGTAGATGAGGAGGCCAGTGCGCATGTGCGGAGTGTGCTCTCAGCTCCCGGGACCCAAACATGAAACGCAAAGCTGTAAACTATGGCTAAATCTCGGATTACAGGCCACTTTTGACTCAAACGAAATCGTAGACTAAAACATCGAGCTTCTATGATTTGAAAAGTGCTAAAGTTTGTGTTATTTGGAGACCGCACGGGGCATATTACATGCTCGGGGAATATATTATATGCCCCGAGCTATGGCTAGAAGTCGCGCTAGGCTAACGCAAATCTAAAACATCTCTGGAAGTGCTCCATATGACACCAAAGTGCTATGGGTGAGTAAAACAACTTGTTTTATTACCGAAATAAGGCTCAGATTGTAAAAAACGTTACTTTTCCTTTAATACCTGTTTTAGAATTGAATAATATCTGAGTATGAATTTTTGGCAATCCTATTTTACCTTCTGTACAGCGTCTTTGAGTGTCTTGAAAAGCGCTTTATAAATAAAATGTATTATTATTATTATTATTATTATTATTATTATTATTATTATTATTATTATTACGTATTATTATTATTAAGTTCTTTTTTTTGCCATGGCTGGTGAGACCTGGTTCAGTTCTAGTTCAGATCAAGGTGATTCGTCGTGTGGAATAGCCCTAAAAGCTAAAAAGCTCTGATTTAGCTGGGGTAGTTCCATGGTGCGTATTTTAGCAATGCATATTTAGTAAACAAAAATGATCGTAAGTGTAATATACATACTCATTTCTTGGATTGCCATTGTAGTTTCATACAGGGTGTACAGATAATGTTAGTGGTCTGTCCGTACAGCGGGAGGCTTTAGGTTGTGCATGTTTAAATGGCTTGTAGAGCTTAAGTAGGCCCACTTTTCCATGTCAGGGCAGCGCTCAATCCTGCTGTGACCGTTAATTATGATACCATTGTGCTCCGGTGTGGCTAATAGGAGTGATGTACTGCACCGGCGTGGCTTTATAATCGTCTGAGTGGAGTACCTGGACTGCACTGAGCAAACGCATTTTAAGCACCGGGTTTTTAAGGGGAAAGGGGTGTGTGTATGTGTGTGTGTGTGTGTGTGTGTGTGTCCTCCTCGCTCACACCGCCTGTCTGCTTACCACATCGACATGAAGGGCCTGTCACTGACTTAACTTCTCCATAATTGCATAATCAATGATGAAAAATGCTCGGTATTGATCACACTGAGAGACTGAGTGCAGATCTGGACGGAAGCCATCGCAGAGAAATGTGAGTGGACGCACGCATAAGTCAAGCTATTTAGTCCAACATACTCAAGTCTGAATACAAATGGACGGTTTAGTGCGTGGAAATACAACAAAATACAAAATCTTTAATCAGTTAAAAAGTTATTTTAGTAGTTAAGTAGTTACTAACCCTGAATCATTCTTAATAAAAGGTTGGTGTAGTAGTTATTATGAAGTGGTACTAGAAATATCTAAAGTAATATACTGCATTAAATTACCTGCTACTTATATATTTAACTACCACTGCCCATCACTGCACTGTACACAATCATCTGAGTCACTTTATTGAAGTGATATTTTATATTACTGAACTGGAGTCACTTTAACTGCTGTTTGTTCACTGCTCAGAATCAAAGACATTTATTGTGCAGCGTTCCTGTGCCTTTTAACCTTACACTGTTGTGTTTTTTAGTTGATTGTACATACTTATTATTATTATTCTTTATCTTAATTTTGATGCATGCTCATATTTTCCTACTGTTTCTGAAACTTGCATTGTGACACTGCAATTTCCCCATTGTGGGACAAATAAAGGATTATCTTAGTTACTAAAATCCACTTATAGATTAGTTAAAGGAGAATTAAAGTTTTTTACAATCTGAGCCTTATTTCAGTAATAAAACAAGTTGTTTTACTCACCCATAGCACTTTGGTGTCATATGGAGCACTTCCAGAGATGTTTTAGATTAGCGATTAGCGATTAGCGATTAGCGTTTTCGGGGCATAGAGCATGTAATATATGCCCCGAGCGGTCTCCAAATAACACAAACTTTAGCACTTTTCAAAGAAGCTCAATGTCACTTTTGCTCACTTTCATTTGAGTCAAAAGTGGCCTGTAATCCGAGATTTATCCATAGTTTCGAGTAGATGAGGAGGACAGTGCGCATGTGCGGAGTCACAGCTTATTTCGCCCTCAGCTCTCGGGACCCAAACATGAAACGCAAAGCTGTAAACTATGGATAAATCTCAGATTACAAGCCACTTTTGACTCAAACGAAAGCGTAGACTAAGACATTGAGCTTCTATGATTTGAAAAGTGCTAAAGTTTGTGTTATTTGAAGACCGCTCGGGGCATATTACATGCTCTATGCCCCGAAAACACTCATCGCTAATCGCTAATATAAAACATCTCCGGAAGTGCTCCATATGACACCAAAGTGCTATGGGTGAGTAAAACAACTTGTTTTATTACTGAAATAAGGCTCAGATTGTAAAAAACATTAATTCTCCTTTAAAGTCAAGCGAGTGTGCGGTAAACTTCTTTTTTCTGGAATTATTCAATGTTCCTGTTGTTACCAGCACCCGGAAGCTGGAGTTTTGAACTTTTGATTCCACTTACAGATTCCATTCTTATAGTAATTGCTGTGATCTAAAGCTGTAGAACTCTACAACTTCTTGATCTGCACACATGCTTAGCTCTACAAAAAGCATTTCTTTGGTGTAGTTATTATGACGTGGTACTAGTATAACTCCACTATATAGTCCAAACGTGCAATATCTTCTTTTCTTTTCCCATACTCTCCTAGTTACTGTTTGTATTATTATTATTATTATTACTTATTTTTATGATTACTTACTTTATTCCATTCTTGCCTGCAAGCACTTTTCTTTCTTGTTCAAACTGTCCTGGAGCTACTGTGGCAAGTAAATTTCTCCTGTGTGAGATTAATAAAGTCTTATCTTATCTTATCTTAGTAACATACAGTAATTTACTACAGAAACAAAAATTAACTTATAGCTTACATTTTTATAGTCATTAGTCTACTGTAAAGCTGTAGATCTCCACAAGTTCCTTATTTGTACACATGCTTTGCTCTACGAAAAACTCAGTATCTCAGTATTGCATTTGCTAATTTATATTGTCAATATGTTTGTTAATGTAAATTGACTGATCAGTTTTAAATACGTGTGGATTCCAATGCATATATTCACTATTGAGGTCATAGATTTGTATAAATTCTAATCTCTGCACACACTAATATAGTTTCTTCATATGTGCCCTCTATGAGCATGTTTTATGAGTTATCTGTATGGCTCTCACTGATGTCTTTGAACTGGTTAAGTGGATTTTGAGGACCGCTTCTTAACATTTGGAGCATGTCCCTGACTGTGAACACATTCAATACAGATGTAGGGAAAAAAGATCACATTTTATTACATTAATCACTGCGAGTTAATGTGATTATATGTACTTTATATTTCACTACTTAGCTTCACTCCCCTTTATGGCATAATCAATGACCACTTTTATATTCATTGAAAACGTCGGAGGAATGAAAATAAGCCTTCTGTAAGTTTCTCCCCCTTTATAATCTCGTCCCGGATCTTGAGTCAGTAATTAGAGAGTCCATTTTGTGTGTCTTTTAAAATCCGCTGCACTTCTTTTAGGCCAAATATGATCTGGCCAACCTGCCCCCATCCACCATCTCTGCTGCTGCTGCTGCTGCTTGTGTTAAGTAGGTGTGAAAAGCATTGTCAATTGGCTACAGGATAAAACCAGACCAGAGCATGCCATTGGTTAGAGTGCAGGCCCACATGCACAGCAGAGATGAAGGGCCAGTCGTGGTTTTGCATGGAGGGGTGCGGATAATGGGAGACAAAAGCTGAGAGCTGCAAAGTGGGGCCTTTTTTGGGAGAAGGGGGTGGAGATGGGTCAGAGTTGGTGTGCGTGCGTGTGTGTATGTGTGTGTGTGTGAGATAGAGAGAGATGGAAGAAGCGTCTGGGGAGATGGGGTGGTTTAGATCAGTGTGATGGAAAAGGCTGTAGAAGTCTGAGGTGAAGGAGAGGAGAAGTCAGCATCTACTTCAGCTTCATATGCCATTTCATAGTGACCAAATGGAAAATTAAAGCTGGTTCTGTCGTTAGCGTGCCTTTGGTGTGATTCACTGTGGTTTAATTCTGAAATCTGAAGCCAAAATGTAAACAAAAATATCAACTATAATTCCTCTCATTATTACTGTATTATGTTTATGTTTATTTGAGCAACTTGCAGGTTCCATTTAAGCGTAATTTCACAAATACAAACAAATACAAACTTATGTCACATGTCTCTGCAGTTCCTTTTGCTCAAAATGGAGCAGGTGGAAGTATAAACTTATAAACTCCTGCTCCATATTCTCACACATTCCATATTGACAGCTATTATAATATAATAATATAATACAATACAATATAATACACATTTCTCATCATTGTATTGAATCAAGTCTTTTCAAGATCTTGATCTTGTCCCGTTCTTAAATACATAGTGAACACCTTTAGTCATGGACAAGCAAACAACACTAGAAGACATCTGTGTGGTGCTTTTAAATAAGACTACATATACAAATATAAAGTAGTAGTAGTGCTGGAGTAAAGTTACCGTTCCATGTGGAATTGCGATCTGCAACTTTGCCACTGGATGTCACTAAAAGCTGCACACTTTAAGTAGGAGTAAGAGGTTAACTGGGGCCTAAAGCAACAAAGAACTTAGCTGGATTTTTATATTTTTGTAGAGTTGTTTCCATGAAAGATTATTGTAGGGTTTGAAAATGAAGTAGTTACTTTTGGAAAATAAGTTTTGTAAAGAGTCAACCTGGGAGCTAAGTTTTTCTCTTCACCGTGCACACCCTGAAGAGGCGCACGCATGAAGAGGCAAACTATTCTCATATAAATTTACATTGCACATACCCACAGAGAGCTGCTTAAAACTGAATGATATGAACAAAAGAATCGGTTTTATCTAAACATAATTACTAGTACTTTTGGATATGTTTAATGTTAAAGGAGAATTAACGTTTTTTTTACAATCTGAGCCTTATTTCGGTAATAAAACAAGTTGTTTTACTCACCCATAGCACTTTGGTGTCATTTGGAGCATTTCCGGAGATGTTTTAGTTTAGCGATATCCGTAACGTGAGTTCTCGGGGCAAATGTTTGCAGTCTCCAAATAACACAAACTTTAGCACTTTTCAAATCATAGAAGCTCAATGTCTTAGTCTACTTTTTCGTTTGAGTCAAAAGTGGTCTGTAATCCGAGATTTATCCATAATTTACAGCTTTGCGTTTCATGTCTGGGTCCCGAGAGCTGAGAGCGAAATAAGCTGTGACTCCGCACATGCGCACTGTCCTCCTCATCTACTCGAAACTATGGATAAATCTCAGATTACAGGCCACTTTTGACTCAAACGAAAGCGTAGACTAAGACATTGAGCTTCTATGATTTGAAAAGTGCTAAAGTTTGTGTTATTTGGAGCACAGCACGATTAATCCAGTTTGAAGCGTTCTTTAAAAGTAAAAAGTCGAGAGTAGTTACTCACGTGTGTCCGTTTACATCCATCAGGGTGCAGCTGCAGATTAGCGATAATGATTCTACTTCCTGTACAGTTTATTGCCAAACTTCTGTGCATTAAAAATCATGTATCTGAAGTATTGCGACACATTACATAAATAATAATAACACAGTTTTGTCTTGTATCTAAACTAGAAGTGCAGTGCTATAATCTTTTGAACACTTAAAGAGTCTCAAAGCGAGTTTACTCTAGACAGGAAACAGCAAGCGTAGCCTGTACACCGCCATATCCCGCTGCAGTCTTTGTGATCGGAGATTTAAAATCTCATAAGACTCTTCTCGTGTCTGTGGTGTGCGCTTTTTGTTGCAAGTTTAAAAATCCTGTAGTGTGTGGAGGCCTTAACTCACTTCTTTTTCCTTTCAAGCTCATTCTGCAGGAATTTGGGACACATTCTGCAGGTTTACTCCACAAACGAACATGGCAGAGGAAGAAAAACACTGATATTCCTAAAGAAAAACGCACATATGATAGGGCTGTAACTGAGAGAATAGAACCACAACAATCGCAGCATATACTGTAGGTGCTGCTAGTAGGGCCTATTTTTCCTTTGATAATGAATACCCCGACAAATCAATTTTACGTAGTGCAAAACATAATCAGATTTCCTCAGAAGAAATAGCTTGACACATTACAAAATTGTTTTGCGGGGTCGCCTCTGTGTTCATGCAGGAGAACCGGGCGATAACCTTTATACATACCTTTGCAGCTAATCCATTTTATTGATTGTACACCGGGCTGCATGAAAAAACACAGGGCCCGTAGTCTTTAGAGCAGCGTATCAGTGCCATATCACACTTTTTCTATTCTCATTGCATAGAGCTACACAGGAGCGAGCCACCTCTACCACTACCGCCTTATCTGTGGGCTGCTTTATCATGCAATCTGCTGAAGAATCTCAGCGCTTATAGTCCAATGCCACTGGTAAGGACACACTAGGTAGACGCCATAGGTATAGGTTCAACAATGAGGTGCTTAAGTGTGCTTTAAACTGGTCATATTTTAAAGGGATGAGTGGTTCTGAGGACAATTTGGAATCTCCAGCGCATGTATACTCCAAAAGCTATGGTTTTATTTAGCTCTTTTTTGTTTTATGTGTTTATTGTAACATGTGTACATTTGTGTGGCTACATTAGCAGTCATCAAGAAAGTCTTTTTCTTATGATAATCTAATATATCCTCCTGAGACCCGGCCCATTATTTTGTGTCCTTTATAGTGGACACTGAGTTAACCAGTCGATCTTTTAAGTGTTTAGAGATAGACTCTAGTTTGTGGCTGCACTATGAGAAATAAATACATAAATAAATAAACAACCCAGGTCTAAACTACGACTAAGCCAGAACTAAATCAGAACCAAATCAGGAATCAGGTCTAAGTCAGGTCTAAACCGCATCTAAACCAGGTTTGAACCAGATCTAAACCAGGTCTAAACCATGACTAAAAGAGGTCTAAACCAGGTCTAAATCAGCTCTTAACCAGGTCTAAACCAGCTCTAAACCATGACTAAAAGAGGTCTAAACCAGGTCTAAGTCAGGTCTAAACCAGGTCTAAACCAGGTCTAAACCAGGTCTAAACCAGTTCAATATATAAATAATAATATAATAAATAAATAAAAAATTTAAAGGGAGCTAGAGAAAAAAAATGTTTTCTTTAGGTTGTTAACTTCACATGGATTTAACACTATTACAGAGGACATGTTACAATATTATGAATAAAAATAAAATTTACAAAATGTAAATGCTAAGGTGTTCATTTACCTCAATATAGAAAATCCCCAAAAAATAAAATAAAAAATTGAAATACACATTTTTCTTCAGGTCCCTGGAGGATATAGTAATACATTCTTTTGAATTCTCAGTGTCGTTATGTATATCACAAATCTGAATCTATTTTTGTTATTTAAAAAACTTGGAATCCGGCCACAAAAAAAAGTTTGTGAATCTGGCATGAAAACAAACAAAAAGAACTTCTAAAGAGCTAAGGAGAAGACGAGGACATAGAACGCTTCGGTTTATCTTCGACGAGTTACTGCTAATAAATTGGTTGGTAGTATTGTAACATTTATTATGACCGCAGTACCACGGTTCTCCTGAGGTCCAGCGGAGGTCGAGCCGTTGAACTGTCGTGACCCCCTGACCCCTGCCTCTTGGTGGCGGCTGACAGGGACCGGCGCTCCCGTCTGCTCTGGGTGCTCTTACATGTGACTGTGTATATTAGAGGGAGAGCGGCGCGCTGTAGGTACTGTATAGTGTAGAGGACTAGACATCAGTGTCGCCTGGGTCAGACAGGGCCATCCATTCTGCACACACCCGAGGGAGGAGAGGCGAGAGGAGGAGAGGAGACAGCGGAGGAGAGGAGAGCTCAGATACATGCCCTGCTTCTTCTTCAGACTGTCAAAGCCTCTCCGCTGTGCGCCCCGCGCTCACTGGAGACCCATCTGTCATTGCTCAACTAGCTGTCTCTACCATGGCAGGACCAGAAACCCACTATATAATACGTAACAGGTTGTTTTTATGTGCTGCCATGTGTTTTGGTACTTCTTATGGATTTTTTCCCCCGCTTAAATATGATGCTAATTGCTAATAGTCGATCAGGCTAAACAGTTACAGCGCCTGAGACAGAAAATGGAGGAATAATTTTGTTGTATTGCTGGATTAAGTTCCAGTCTTGTATACTTCATCAGTGTTTGAACCACTATTTACTCATACAAACTCACCAAAACAGCTAATGTTTTGGAGATTCTCTGATCCACTTGTTTTGCCATTACAATTTGGCGCTACAGTCCATATTGTTGAAATTATTATTCATAAACCTAAGGACAAATATCCTCCTGAGACCCAGCCCATTATTTTGTGTCCTTTATAGTGGACATTGAGTTAACCAGTCGATCTTTTAAGTGTTTAGAGATAGACTCTAGTTTGAGGCTGCACTATGAGAAATAAATACATAAATAAATAAACAATCCAGGTCTAAACTAGGACTAAATCAGAAACAAATCAGGAATAAACCAAGACAAAACAGGACTAAACCAGGTCTAAGTCAGGTCTAAACTGCATCTAAACCAGGTCTGAACCAAATTTGAGTCAGGTTTAAACCAGGTCTAAACCAGGTTTAAACCAGATCTAAACCAGGTCTAAACCAGGTCTAAACCATGAATAAAAGAGGTCTAAACCAGTTGCCTGGAAGAATCCATGACTCATCGCTGTACCAGCGAGTGAGTCTGGTAACGCTTGATCCACAGAATGCGCTGCGGTTGCGCGTAGACAGACAGCTAAGTGAACCAATCAGAGATTGCGCCATCTTGATTCAAAACTGAGGCGGAACTTCCGCTGCCTAAGAGTGACTTTGCGGGCAAAGGCGGGTGCACTGACGTCACCATCTTTGAACGAATCAGAATCGCGGAGTCCGTTTGTAACCGGAGGAGCGAGAGTGGATGGAGGGTGTCCAAATGGTATCGCGCTGTATAGGAAATACAGAGAGATATCATTTGGCTGGCCAGGTAACTAAACCAGGTCTAAACCATGACTAAAAGAGGTCTAAACCAGGTCTAAACCAGGTCTAAATCAGGTCTAAACCAGATCTAAATCAGGTCTAAACCAGGTCTAAACCAGGTCTAAACCATTTCAATGCATAAATAATAATATAATACATAAATAAATACATAAGAAATTAAAAGGGAGCCAGAGAAAAAAATGTTTGTGTATGTTTTGTTAACTTCACATGGATTTAACACTATTACAGAGGACATGTTACAATATTATGAATAAAAATAAAATTAATGTAAATGCCCAGGTGTTCATTTACCTCCAAATAGAAAAAAAATAAAAATAAAAATTGAAATACACTTTTTTCTTCGGGTCCCAGGAGGATATACACACACACACACAAAAAAACTGTCAGAGGCCATAATGCAGTTTGACTAGCCTCTCCAAAATGGTTGCTCTCCCTGATGGCCTGAGCTTGCTAAGCCTGCATACAGTAGAATAGTGTCCGGGTAATGCTATGTTCCAATGCCACTCAGAGTCACGTCTTCCCCTCTACATGCAGGATTCCCCCTGTCCCCCATTTTCGTCTGTAATCTCTCCAGCGCTCTGTGTTATGGGGTGGCTCGCCCGCTGCTCCCGCCGCTATCCTTCAGCCCCTCTTCTTCTTACAAGCCAGCACCTCCACCATTTTAATCCCTTTGACCCAAACCCTGTGTGTTTCTCTGTATCAACAGCTCCTGGAGATTACATCCTCCTGCCTTCCCTCCTCGCCTCTGCGTGCTTCAGTCACTGTGGAGGCAGAGGCAGCCATGGCCATGCGCTACAGGGTCTTAGTCAGACACTGGTGGCTGTGATAGCCACTGTCTCCAGCTCGCCCAGGCTGAGGTTAGGCCAGACGTGGGCAGCTGGAAGAGCAGGGGGACAGCATAATGCACACCCGATCAAGGGCTTAGGTCACCAGGAGTAGATGTGGGAAAGATTTATATTTATATTTATATTTAGCTGCGGTTGAAAGTACCATTAGCAGGGGTGTCAAACATGCGGCAGATTTTCTATTAAAATATGTCATTATATTTTAATTTTCGATTAAAATATTGGTTATTTTCTGCACCTATATTCAGCGCAGTTTAGCACAGCAGCATCTCCAGCGCCTCTGTACGTGGCCCCTCCCACCAGAGCAGCACAAATGAAGACTTTCCTCTTTCCAAACGCTCTTAAAGGACCATCGTTTTGACTTGACCGTTGCACCCTCATCAGCAAAATGTCAAAAATTAGAAAAGCATGCACAAATATTTGGACTTGTTGTTTTTGGACTTGTTGTTTTCTGATCCGGCCCCTTTGGGACCATATGGCCCCCGGACCAAAATGAGTTTGACACCCCTGCATTAGAGGAACAATTTCTTTGACCCATTCATGAAATACAATGTCTTGAATTAGTTGACATAATTCAAAAAATATATAGTTTAGCCACTATATACGTGCAGTATATATGATAAACTTCAAAGCTATTTTAATGAGTGCAGTCGAATGAACCTATATGCATTCAAATTTAGATATATGCAAAAAATGTATGTTCTCATATGGTTATCTGTAAATTTGTTTTATAAGCTACTTAAGAGAACATAAAAGGGGATGAGAGTTGAGGAGGTTCGGGGAGTTATCTGCTCCGAGCCTGTCAGTGTGGGGCCCGGCTGGTGCTTGACTGTCAGCGAGTGAGGGGATGTTACCAGGAGAATTTGAGCTGCCTCTGTCACCAGCGCACTCTTTCATCTGCTCATGTCTCGAGTTTAACCACTGATATGAAATTATGCGTTTGTCATATAAAGAGCTACAGTCTGTTTCCTGTGGGTCACATTAGATCAACACCTTGACCTCAATGAAGCCATACCATCTTTTTTTATTTTTTATTTTTTTAGATATAAGATATAAGCCTTTATAGTCTGCATAGGTTGCTTGGGCTTTTGTTAAAATTGCACTAAGCAGCTTTTACTTTTGAGTGTCTGCAGTCTGGTTGTCTCCAGGTAGATGTTAATGTGTTGCTCTAAAATGTTCCACAGTATAGCATTTAACTCATCTGTGTTCATGGAGACAAGCAAGTGACCAGATCGAGTAGCAGGTCGTATCTGTGGGAGTTTTACAAAGTATTTTCTTTGCCCAAAAACACCAGCGGAAATCAAAATCATTCACCAGAGTAAATAAAAATATAAGTTTAATGACATACTGTGGAACATTTTAGACAAAGCAAAGGCATCTCCATAGATTTTATATTTCTACACCAGAAAAGCTGCTACTAGGACTAAACCAGAACTAAATCAGAACCAAATTAGGAATAAACCAAGACAAAACAGGACTAAACCAGGTCTAAGTCAGGTCTAAACTGCATCTAAACCAGGTCTGAACCAAATTTGAGTCAGGTTTAAACCAGATCTAAGCCAGGTCTAAACCATGACTAAAAGAGGCCTAAATCAGGTCTAAATCAGGTCTAAACCAGGTCTAAACCAGTTCAATGCATAAATAATAATATAATAAATAAATACATAAGAAATTAGCCAGAGAAAAAAAGCATCTGAATAATACTGTTATGTTAAAAAATAAAAGTGTAACATGTAAAAAATGTCATATACTTAACTTATACTTATACCTATGTCTGCTTTTAGTAGCATAATTCAGTCAATAGTAGAGGAAAAGTTAGCCTTTTCAAGACGGCAGTTTATATTCTGAAGACATAAACTGACATTTAAACTGAATTTCAAACAAAAATCCAAATGTATAGCCATTAAATAATTAAAATCCAAAATCCACATGTGAGGACCCCTCGCCTCTCCCTCTCCATACATTAGGACATACTTCTCATGTCCCCTCCCACTTGAGCCTCCAGAGAGGGTGCAGAGCCCTGATTTAAGGGGCCTCTTGTGAACAGGAAGGTTGGTCGTGAAGACAAAAAGCACAGACAAATCACACAGCAGCCGTCTCAAGGTTTTCTGTTAAACCTATCCATGAAGGCAACAGTGAAAAATCCACACACTCCATCCTGTCAGCACGCTTTTGGCTTATCTTGAGTAACTGTCAAGGCTGGGAATATCAGCGAATGGACAGAAATATATAAAATTAATAAGCTGCTGGATGTTGTCAGGAGTTATGATGCTCCATAAATCCCAGTTTGATCATGGCGGACAAGGCTTAAACCCAGTGCCTCCTAGTGTTCTGAGCAGTGTTTTGGATTCTGTTTGGAAGATAGACGCCCTTTGCTGGCTACATTAAGATTTCTCATCTCAATATTTATCTATGGCTCTTGTGAGTGGTAAAGACTGAATGAAGCTGACGCACATTTTTGCCATTGAAAGGGTCATAAGCAAAGCAGAAACCAGTGTAATACAGACATTGCATATGCCATTTGTATAAAGATAATAAATAATTTAGTTTAAATTAGCAATAGCATGTAGGGGTCATTCCAGAATTGGAGGACATTTTGTCTTTAAAATTCTTGAAAAATAAACCTTCACTTTTCTGATTTTCTGCTACATATTCATCAATAATAGGTAATAAACTATCAAATACTTGATTAGCTCAGCTTACGGTCAATGGTACAATTTTATTACATGATTTATGGTTTATTTATTTACTCTAATCACAGTAACAGGGTTGCAGGTAACAGGGTTGCAAATCCGCACTAAAGTTCACTTTATCTCAGGAGTAGAAGCTGTTTAGCTTATTATTAGCTTATTAGCTTAACTTATTTATGCAAATAAGTAAAGGGGAAAAAAAAGTCTTATTCTGATCATTTGCACAACAGGGTTGCATGAGGCAGAGTGAGACATTCAGTCAAGGCTAACGATGTTATAAAAATATGAAAAATAGAAGAGAAGACAAACCTTTGCTCTGCCCATTCTTTTGGAAAACTGTTTGATGATGTCAAGTCCAGGGGATCATGTGGTTCACTGTTGATTGATTGATTGATTGATTGATTGATTGATCATGTGGTTCTGCTTTCTTCTTCTTCTTCTACCAGGCTAAAAATGTTAACAGGGTAAATGGTAACAGGGTTGTGTGCAGGTTGTGGGACACATGTTTCATGAATAATAATTATTATTTGAAATATTATGTCTATTAAAGCAAATGTTCCACAGTTACAAGAGATGGCAATGAAACAAATAATACAAAAAACAAGAAATTTCAATTTTAACTGGTTTATTTGAGATTCAGCTTGGTCATTAGAGGGTGGGACAAGAGGAAAATGGCATTTTGGGGGGTACTTCAGACTTATTTGGTATTTTAAAAACTATTTTCAAGCATTCTTTTCTCTTTTTTAGATTTGGTCTCAGGACAAGTAAATTCACTCAGAAACTGTATGTTTTAGTATTTTGTGTGTGGATCATTTAATATTTGATGGGTGGGACGTAAAATGTCCTCCAATTCTGGAACGAACCGTATATAGAGTACTAAACACATTTACCTAAATGTTACTCATAGACTGATCTGCAGATACAGTATTTTGGCGTAGTTTATATCTATATTTGCTGGCACACACAAAAAACTGGACTGCAATCCTGTATCGATGCATTACATTTTTATACTTAAGATTTCTAGATTCATTTACCAAAGGTTTTTAATCAGATGCCCTTCCTGTCCCAATCATGACACATTTGTCTAGGCTTGGTGCACTGTATTTTGACTGCTATATGTAGATTTTTATTACTTCCACTACTTATATCTACCCTTATTTTTCTTTCCTGAGTGACAGATATTAAAAAGATGGCCCAGAGGTAAATTGTCAGCCATCAGTACAGTTTAATAGAAGGGCGCAGTCGTGTAGCAAGGTGAAACCATGGCCAAAGGCAGTGCGATGCTATTGAGTCAGCAGGAGAGGAGAGACATAACAGTTATCAGTTGTACTTTCTTGGTTGGGTCAAGGGTCCAGGAGCTTTTGTTTGTTTGTTTGTTTTTTTCCGTACCACTAGGATGAACGCTATCTCTGTCACCATCCACACAGGCCTGCTTCTTGAAGAGATGCAGGTAATATTTCATGTCGAGAATTAAGCAAGTCCACCAACTGGTTTCTACAGTTAGACGGCCACTGCATCCATCATAGTCCCCGCTGGCTTTGTGAGGAGCGCTTCCCTTTCACAGCGGTTTTGTGAGTAAATAACGAAGGAAAGACACTAATTAGAGCGATGTGTCTAATCTCAGGGGCTTTGGCTGTCAATAAAATGTAGTCAGGAAAAATGACACGTCTCTAAATGAAAGACTTGGCAGGTTTGATATGTAAAACACACGTGACAGGGATTCACTCAGCAGCGCACTCATGTGACAAGTTGTCAACAAAAGTAAAAGGAAAACAAAAACATCGTCAGCTGCATCAGAGCCACACAATGACATTCTCGTTTAGGCGCTTCTGCCGCTCCCCTACGCACGCTCTTTGGGAGAGGTCATGCTTTTTGATCACAAGTTGTTCCAAGTAAATTTATTCCACTTATTTCTTGTAACTGCACAAAAAGTAATGAGGTGTCAGAGATAAATTTATGAAGACAATAAGCAGTGCAATCTCTTTTGGAGACAATTAGCACATAGCTGCATCTCTGCCCAATAACACAGCCTTATGTTGCTCTTCAATATGCAGCATCTGACTTTTCTCCAATTGCATTATGTGAGGTCTGTGGGCAGGCGGGCACACTGCATTGAATTGAGGATGCCATCTTTGGTGTGATATTCTCCAACACTTTCCCCTGCATATGCCTATGGCTCTCACCATGAATTATTCAGAGGCTTCCTCCACACAGAAGAATGAGGAGCCCGGCTCTATAGTAAACAGATTTTCTGCTCACCGTCCTCAGAAATCTGAAGTGTAGGGCTTTGTAAGTGCCAAATAATTACACGCTGCCCCTTCTCCATTTTGTCTGGGCTAACCTGACCTCACAAAGGCGGCTGGACTGAATCATATTTTGTCATTGGCCAAACTTGGAGTTAATTAAAGTTCTACCTCAGTGCAGGAACAAACAGACACAACCCAGTGAATATAAATGTCTAGGCACACTATTAGCATGTAACTGTATCTACTGTTCCAACATTGTTTTACTATGTTTTGTGAGCAAATATTCCCAATAGGCTCACAAAAATGTGCACACAGCCCCTGTGTTGATTTATTGAACTGTAATGGATAGCAGCAGCCCTAGAGTTTGACTTTGGCTATGTATAATCACTTTAGTTCCTCACCAGCTATTGTGCCTTGAAATAGGAAATATGAATATTACATGGGGCTTAAATCCCTGCAAAAATCAAATTCAACAAGAGCATGGCCATATCCATGGTTGTGTAGGAGGGACCATCACTGGCTAATGCAGATTTGACTGTATTTCATTCCTATTACAGTAGCATGAAATCTGAAAGCTGAATGTTTAAGAAATGAAGTTGTAAAGTGGTGCAGGACTGTTCTGTCTGAAGGGCCCTGACCTTGAACCAGGCTATCACAAATCTGTGTCTGACACATGTCATGTGTGAGGAGGAGGAGGAGGAAGAGGAGGAGGCTACATCATGTGTGGAGACTACAGGGAGGACTCTTGGTCCAAAGCCCAGTCTATGTCAGAGGCCAGTCCGGTGTCAAATGATGGCCATGTTTGGCCCCAAACACAGACTGCACTTCTTCCACTCATCTCAGCATGAGAACACCTTTGGGTGCCCTGTGCAGGAAGCACAAAGAGCATGCACACACCTCGCTCTGTGAGACAACATGGAAGAGGCGCTGGTCTGGGGGAGAATAAGAGAGATGTGTGGGGAGGGCCTGTATCTCCAGAATCACTCGAAAGCTCAAACCTGCTGAAGCAAAGCCAAGCTCCTTTTTCTCTCTTCAGCTCGTCACGGGGAACCCTTCATATTCAGTGCCATGCTCCTACTCACACACCACAGGAAAACACAAACTACAAAAGAGACCAACTCCTAATAGAGACAACATCTAACACGCCTCATCTGCTACCATCAGATGTAGCTGGAGTGTACATCATCACGTGTGAATGAGTTAACACACAAATCGGCCTTCACTGTTCCTCTGCATGACTGCTCTTGTACAGATTGTATGAAGGCGGGGGAATAATTTGTTATCGACTTCCAAGGTGCTGAAATGGAGATCAAAAATCCCCATTACATAAAAAAGTCGAACATCTGGATTTAACAAAGCCTGCTAATGTCACACCGTTGACATGTATCATTACGCTACTACTGAAAATCCACCTTCATCATCAAACAGCTGCCCTTTCCCATTGTAAGAAACTAATTGATAGACTAGGACCTTGTTGTATGCATGCTCCGCTTCAAGCAGCCAAAATCACTCTGGCAGCTGTAAAACAAATAAGAAAGTTTGTTTTTTCTCTCGAGTCAAAAGAAACCTTGTCTTTGTCTGTGTTTAGTGCGTCTCTGCATCAACACGGGGCTAAAACCCTTAAGACTTTGGCTCCTAAATAACAGCTCTGAAGCTAGGTCTCTGCTTTGTCATCACGCTTGAAGAATTCCCTTTTAATGTACTGTAATGTGAAATTCTGTGGGGACAAGTTTAATTGAGTTTTACACAAACCAGTTGGGAGTAGCGCTGGAAGCTAGGTGATGTTGAGGTTTTTAATCTGTGGCTCCGGAGACGCTTGTTGACGGAGTGGTTCTTTCTCTTTGTGCAGGAAAAAAAGAGGAAGCCTAAGAAATGATACATCCATGGATAAAACCAATTGGCAACCCTCAAAGGGACGGGGGTGATAAGGCAAATCCAGCACTTGTAGAGAAATAAAAGAATCCAACTGTTCATTAAAACGGGAAACAAAACAGGCGATTGAGAGGGACGGCAGACTGCGCAGTGGAGGAGTGAGTGGAACAGACAAACAGCGCCAGATATCAGAGGCGAGCATTGGAAAATAATCAAGGATTTGTGAGGGGAATTAATAAGGAAAAGATAGGCACAAATAAGCATTTTTGCCTTACTCTGGGCAAAATTAGCAGGGATGGACCATAATTATCAAACAGAAGAAATGGCATAAGCTACATAGACACCTCATTATAAAGGATAACCCAGATATGAAGAGCGGTGACGTTATATTTCACTGACTGGGACCGAAAAACAGCATCTCTTTGTGCTCACCACCAAACAGATCACTGGATAGAGGATTCATGCATCTCTCAGAAAGTATTTAACAGAGAAATAATGTCTATTACTCTGCCAGCTGTACACTAGTTATAGAAACAACAGATTTTGACATAAAAACAGAACCTGTAATTTGCTTACAATAAAAATAACATACAGTATACATAAATACATGTGCATTCATATCATTTTGTAACTTTAATTGCAATGAAATCTGTAATATTATTATTCCCCGACTTTACGCTCTATGGATGGGTATGCCTTAAAACAATATAACTAATTGTTGTAGCTCATGACTCCATCTAGTGGTGCAAAATAACATGACATCCGAGCCAACTGTCCATCTTATGTGTACAATGGGGATAAATGAGATTCCCTTGATTCAATAAATTATGACATGAACAAGTCTAGAAAGGTATGTTGTATTATTAGACTTAGACGAACTTTATTGATCCACAAGGGAAATTATTTGGACATATTTATTTGGACTATATATTATAATATCAAAGAGCAAAATTATAAACGGTAATTGTACATTCAAAATAAGTAGCAAAAATAGCAAGTGACTGGTGTTGAATAAAGCGTAAGTAAAAAGTAAATACAGGGGGTCCTCGGGTTACGACGGTCTCGGGTTACGACGTTTCGTGGTTACGAACGCGACCCCATTAAAAAAAATATGTATATATTACGCGTCATTCCGTCTTACGCGGTTTAGCGTGGTAAGCGACGTAAACAAACGCGAACGGCGCGCGGCGCACGGCGGAAGAATACGCTCTGTTGTGGTTGTAGGGAGAAGAAGACAGCCTCATGTGCGTGCCCAATGTGGGCGGAAGTACCTGATGTGGGCTCTGATCTGCTCCCATGAAAGCGACAGTGATAACCAAGCAGCGTAGTGGTCTAATTATTGAGATGGAAAGGTTATTGGTGCTTTGGTTGGAAGATCAAAGGCAAAATCCGGCTTACGACGAAATTCGGGTTACGACGCGTCTTAAGAACGGATCAACGTCGTAACCCGAGGACCCCCTGTAATAAAACAGAAATAGAAATATAGTAAAACAAAAATATCCCAGAGTTCATAAGAAAAAACAGTGCAAAGATGATATAGTGATTGGCATGACATAGTGTTATCTGTCTATAAGAGTGAGTTGTTGTACAGTTGTATTGAATAGTGTATGTAGTAGTAGTAGTATGAATCTAGTTCGGTATCTCTCATATATGTCTCTTTTAAATGTTTTAAATGTTTTACTGTTTTAAAATTTTTATTGTTTGAATGTTTAACTGTTTGTTTTTAACTGTATGTATTTTAACTGTTGCTTTTAACTGCCTATACTGCATATTATACTTGTTGTAAGGCGACCTTGAGTGTCCAGAAAGGCGCCTAATAAATAAAATGTATTACAGTCATACCTCACCTTACGAAAAACCCAACTGATGAATAATCCAAGTTACGAAACGCCTTTATGTAAAATTTTCGTCTCTGAATACGAAAGAAAATTTAAGTTACGAAACGCGAAATCTCAAAAATTAAAATAATGCGCGCTCGGATGCGCGCTCGGCTTCGCAGCCGCTCGAATCCCCCGAAACGTAAATACGCTTGTAAATACACTCTCCCAACACCCCGCTGGCCTCCCATTGGCTAGGAACAAATCAGGCCTTTTACATTGCGACTCTACTTACGAAAAAATCACGTTACGAAACCATTTCTGGAATGCATTAATTTCGCAATGTGAGGTATGACTGTATTATTATTATCTCATATTATTATTATTATATGTACAGTATTCACCGACTTTACGCTCTATGGATGATTGTGCCTTAAAACAATATAACTAATTGTTGTAGCTCATGACTCCATCTAGTGGTGCAAAATAACATGACATTCGAGCCAACTGTCCAATCCAAAATATTGCATGATTTTTACACGGAAGCGCATCAGTGGTAAAAAATACAGTTAGCATATTCATCATTGCTCTGATCTCATTTCATTTTTTTTTTTAGACAGTAACTAGCTGACTCTGTCTCCTGACCCAGCTCTCTGTAAGGTTCAGAGTCATGGACAGAACCGGATACAAAGAAAAACAGACCAGATGAAAAACCTGAGGAAAGTGGAAGAAGGGGAACAGTGCCGAGCGGGGGTTAAAGCTATAAAATCGTCAGCACTTGTATGATCGGCCAATGAGACGTTCCGTTGGTGTTTTGTATGAAAGCGGGCCATTCATCAACATATCAATAAAAATATGAAGCAGATTATTATTGTGTTTGCTAACCATGGGCCCCATCGTAAATAATAGCCATGCCGCCGCTGCCCGTATTAATTATAATTAGAATGCTGATAATGTTCGTGCTCTTTTATTGCGGGGGCTGAATCAATTTTACAGTCTTATTCAGCATTACAAGGTCACGCAAAGTTGCTATGGCTTCCCTTTACAATGTTTCTTCAATCAGCACGGGGCCAGGAAGGTAGAGAGCGGCAAAGACATCTCAGCATGTTCTTTACCAGATTGTATTAGCAAAAAAAAAACCTTAAATACAACTTATTTTGTGGCAGTTGGTCTGTCACAATAACAAATCAAGTAAATATAGATGTTAAACGATGATACTGAAACCAAGTGTAAAGCAGAGTTATCCCCATAAACTATTCTAAACGTACAGTATTGTTAAATAATATGAACTGTAAGAAACAAATATCAGAATGTAACTATCATTAAGTAGTTTGTGTATAAGTCAGCTTTTTCCAGCACAAATCTCAATCATAGTACAGAAGAATAACCCAAAATTGTCCACTACTACAAAGAAAAAGTCTCTACAATAAATACTGAGCTCCAAAAATGCTTGTTCCATCTATATATTGAACAATAAATTGATATTATTTATCGTGACAGGCCTAAGTGGCAGAGTGGTTTCTCTTGTAGGATGTGAGCGTCGTTGTCCTGTCACTTTCATGATAAAATTAACCTCCTGAATGAATGTGGAAGTAAATAGTTTGTATGAAATCAAGTGTTTTGGGGCACTTAAATAAAACTGAATTTTATCAATCAATTGAAATGAATTAGGGATGCAAATTATCGATTAATTCATTAATCTATAGTTGATTGACCTTATCAATCGACTTCCGATTAACTGATAAGCAGCGTTTTTCACCTGAATTTTAGTGTTTCAATAGGGTCTTTAAGAATATAAGCTATAGTAACATAACACTGAGTCATAAATATATCAGAGTATTATTATATTGTATATTCCTCAACTAATTATTCCTTAGTAAAAAGCAGACAAATGTATTGATGCTGAAAAACAAAATACATTCTTTATTGAAAATAAATTGAGGACTGGCTCAGTTGTTGCACTTGCAGCATGGAAATCTTGAAATTAAAAGGAACAGAATAAATTAAATTACAGAATGTTATTTAGTCTACATATTATGATGAAACCAGTGAATCCAGGCTATTTTTAGGACATTCTCAACATTTATTTTGAACTAAAGCATCAACAATATTTCTCTCCCTTAATCTGTGAAGGGTTACAGTACAAAATATACATTTCACAGGGCCCCTGGACACAGCATAAAACATTACAGGGCCTCAAACCAGAACAATCAAGAAATGATAAAAGCATGTAAGTTACATGTTTTTATAATTTCAAAAATATATGGATCTAGGTCCAGCTCTACTGTGAGTTTTATGGCAACATCCAGAGAGGAAAGGGTTACATGATGTAACGCTATGGTCTTTCTCGCGAGTGGGTTCGCATCTCGTGTTCACATTCCAGACTAGCGCCCTCTAGCGATTAGTTACAATTAAAGCATTTTGTTTGGCCAACGTCTTGATCGACAATTAATTGTAAGTCGATTAATTGTTGACATCTCTAAAATGAATAGATTTATGATGTGCAATTTGGGAGTACAATTTATTTCCGTTTCCTCCACACAATTGCTCAGTTTATCGAGGCTTGGGACAGGCTCAGAAAAGCACTGGCTTATGATGCTAGCTACTTTGAAGTGTGTAAATATCTTATCATGTCTAATATTGAAATATCCATAGCATGTCAAAGTACACCCTTTCTGCATGTTTTTTTTACCATTTATGTGTTAACCCTTGATAAGCAAATTTGGCACATGTTGTGACTGTGTTCCCTTTCAAGACAGATTACTACGAGCTGCCCGTAAATGGATTTTGGTGCAGTCTTTTTCTTGGTGGTTTGATTTACTTTTGTTGACAGTTCATAGAGGAGAGAGAGAGAGATACGAGTATTTTTTTGTCCAAATGTTGAATTTCAACTTAGTCTAAATTCATAAGGCACCCCGCCGGCCTGTTCCTCTGTTTCTCTGCTCCTCGTGAGCTACTGTCAGTTGGCCCACAACAGACCTCCCCAGTCTATCAGCCACTACTACTTCCTTTACAGCTCCCTGCTTTTAAAGACACAGATAAAGCAAGGCTCAGTAATGTTCAAATGACAAAACTATGCAAAAGATCTTGTTCCCCAAATCCCCATATTTGTTTTATTTCTTGCCTTGAATCCAGAGTGTTCCCCCAGTCTATAAGAAGGTATTGGTGCTTTGCTGAATCACCTGTTAGAATGAATAAGCCTTTAATCGTTAAAATAAACATGATCGTCCTAATTAATGTATACAGGGATTTGTCCAATTAGAGATAGACAGTAACTTCTATAGGACGCAGTGTTGCTTAAAAGAAAGCAACAAGCACGGGGCTCTCTCCTACGGAAGCCGACAGAGGCCATGTTCGTAATGATTATTTTCCACCTTAATAAAGAGAAAATTAACTCGAGATCTCGAGAAAACGACACAATTAAAGGAGAATTTAAGTTTTTACAATCTGAGCCTTATTTCAGTAATCAAACAAGTTGTTTTACTCACCCATAGCACTTTGGTGTCATATGGAGCACTTCCAGAGATGTTTTAGATTTGCGATAGCCGTACCGCGAGTTCTAGCCATAGCTCGGGACATGTAATATGTGCCCCGTGCGGTCTACAAATAACACAAACTTTAGCACTTTTCAAATCATAGAAGCTGAATGTCTTAGTCTACACTTTTGTTTGAGTCAAAAGTGGCCTGTAATCCTAGATTTATCCATAATTTACAGCTTTGCGTTTCATGTTTCGGTCCCGGGAGCTGAGAGTGAAATAAACTGTGATTCCGCACATGCGCACTGGCCTCCTCATCTACTCGAAACTATGGATAAATCTCGGATTACAGGCCACTTTTGACTCAAACGAAAGCGTAGACTAAGACATTGAGCTTCTATGATTTGAAAAGTGCTAAAGTTTGTGTTATTTGGAGACCACACAGGGTTCTAGCCGTAGCTCGGGGGCATATATTATATGCTACGGCTAGAACTCGCGCTACGGCTATCGCAAATCTAAAACATCTCCGGAAGTGCTCCATATGACACCAAAGTGCTATGGGTGAGTAAAACAACTTGTTTTATTACCGAAATAAGGCTCAGATTAACATTAATTCTCCTTTAATCCGTGATCTCGAGAAAAACAAAACTGTCATTTTAAGATCTCGAGAAACCAAAGAGTTATTCTGTGATCTCGAGAAAATGATCACTGTATCTCCGTTGGTAAAGACGAAGCCGGGCCAGTCTTCTGCGGAGGTGCCGTGGACTAATCTTGAAATCATCCTGAATTAAAAGACTTAGACTTAGACTTAGACAAACTTTATTGATCCACAAGGGAAATTGTTTTGGGTACGGTAGCTCATTCAATAAATATAAGACGTAACGCAATCTCCCCCTGTGTCAACCCCTGATCAAAATATTACCTTATCAACTGATCGATTATTATTCCAGACATTCTAATGACCAAAAACGTGTCTGTTCAGAATGAGAACTAGCCCTGAAGTCAGCCTGTCACAACGTGGCGTTAGACGTTTCAGTTGTTTTCTCGAGATCTTGAAATAACTCTTTTGTTTTCTCGACATCACAAATTCATTATCTCGTTATCTCGGTATAACAAGGAAGAAAAAATATTGCTTATGAACATGGCCTCTGTCGACTTCCGTACTCTCCCATACTCTGACTGAAACTTTCTAATTTGCAATCAGATATGTGGTTAAATACTGTATTAAGGCGAATAAATGCTCATATTTTTGTTTGTTGTATAAAATATGTCTAATATTTCTGTGACAATCAAGTGGAACATGTATTTTGCTTGTCTGGTGCGAGAGAAAAAAATCTAATTATGGTTAAAAATGTCGCCCCAGAAATCTCCTTGCAATACACATTTACATTTTATAAATTAGATCTGTGAGAAAACATTTTACATACCCATGTTGTTATTATGTCTCTTCATGGCTGGTAATTGGGTGTGCTTTTCCTTTCAAGGCTAAGTTGTATTTTCTGCCTGTGAATGCTGAAATGACCCTGTGTTCCCAGTGAATTCATGCATCTGTCAAGAAATTATACATTGGCCCCACCCTCATTGAACCAGGCATTGACTCTGAGCTGCAGACTGCCACTCTGGCCCTGAATCTTGATTATGGATTCTGTGATACTGTAAATGACTTGAGAATCCTCTTTTCTCAATGTTTGGGGATTAATCGGTTTGTGGTTTGTGGGGATGCGCTTCCGTTTTTCTCCTTTTTTTCCCCCTTTTTGGTCGTCGCCATCTTGAATAGTCCTGCTCATTTCCATTTCGCCATCACATTGTGCATACCAAGCAGATTTACAGATAGGTAATCCTTGTAACATTTTTTTCAGAAGACAGGTTATTAGAGGATTGAGTGCCGCGCGTGTGAGTGCGGCTGAGAGGGGGGGAGGAATTATGTACATTTTTTAAGTTGGGCGACAATGAGCTGTGTCTCAAGGCAGTAGACATGGTAACTGTCTCCTTTCACTCCTCACCTAACAACACCGGAGCCCCTTAAAAATGAGGCGAGACGCGCAGCACCCCCCATCCCGCCGCCCCACCTCCCCTCCCCTCCCCTCTCCAGGATTCTTTGAAATGCCTCAGGCTAAAAAAACAGGTTTCCCTCCCCTGGCTCGCCGCACGGAGCCTTTAGATTATTCCCGAATCCCTCCGCTGCTCCTCCCCCCTCCGTCCTCCGTCTCTACCTGTCACCTGTCAGACACACCACACCTTTTAAGAGGCCAGTCATTCCCCGCATTGGTTTTTTTTCGCCGTGTCTTTCATATCATGGCTCATTAAAGCGCAGCTCAGTACGCCGCCATATTTACATAGAGCCCATACCGGGAGCAGGTTTTAATTTGCATCGGTACGGAGCATGACCGGAACCGAGGTGGGGCGCACATCCGAAATGACTTTTTCACCGGGCAGCCCCCGCTACCGCTATCCCATCATCACGGCCTGTCACCCCCCTTCTCATTTAAAAAAAAAAAAGAAGAAAAAATGTGCGTAATTGCTCGAACAGGGCGAAAAAAGGGGGTATGGAGGTGTCTTCGCGAGCTAGCTATGCCGTTGTGATCATTTTAATAGAAATACACCATTCTTATTTCCCCTAAAGTCCCAACTGTTTGAGCCGAGCGCTGCCTGGCTGTTACACTGGTGCTTGGGTCCAGAGTGGGACTATTCTGCCATCTGCGGCTACTCTTTTTTTTCCCTGCTATGGCTGTTTATGTTCATGTGGTTAATTATAAGGCATTCCTCATTTTAATTCCATCTTAAATTGTTGCAGTCAAACTTTGGGATAGTTTAGCACTTACACTAGTTGTGTTTTTTCAGTTCCTTTTTTACATTATGGTATAGAAGTAAGCTTAATAGCCACTCTCTCAGCTACTAATCATATATTACTGCAAGTATTATCAAGTATTACTGCATCTAGTGTTTTGACAAATTGTAATAATGATACTGTTTTAATACTACAATACTTATAAGATTTGCTAATTCTCTTGCTATTGCTGTTTCTTGTACAGTCATACCTCACCTTACGAAATGAATTCGTTCCAGAAGTGGTTTCGTGACGTGATTTTTTCGTAAGTAGATGGGGTCGCAATGGGGGATTCGGGCTGCTGCGAAGCCGAGCGCGCATCCGACCGCGAATTATTTGAATTTTTGAGATTTCGCATTTCGTAACTTGAATTTTCTTTCGTATTCAGAAACGAAAATCTTACGTAAACGCGTTTTGTAACTTGGATTATTCGTTAGTTGGGTCTTTCGTAAGGTGAGGTATGACTGTATTACAACAAAGTACTGCACATAGCACTTCTAACAGTACTTGAAGAAATACTAGTACTACAATAGTTTCAATCGTCTGGTAAACGTAAAAGCAACACAAAGATCTATGTAGCGTAATGTATTCTCTTCAAATTTGAGTTAATTTGTTTGTGTTAATGCCAGACAGTTCTCATTTCTGTTGGTTCAATGAGCTGGGATCAGTTATAAAGTGTTTTCTGACCTGTCTTATCTGCCTGTAGAAAAAAAAAAAAAAATCCTTCAGGAAACCTTCACGCATTCTTCCAAATTAGGCGATAAGTTCTGTGTTTTATAGTTAAAGGCGTAAGTTCGTTTTGAAGGCAATTTTGAAGTATAGCCCCTCTGTTATTTACATGACAAGATAGTTAAGCTGCCAACGTCCTATCTCGTGGCGCAGACGAATAACTTAATTTCCCTTTGACAAGATTTCCGAGTGAGATTCCTCTAAAACAGTGGAGAGCCCGTTCCCAGTCCGCGGCTCCTCTCCCTCCCACATCAGTAAGGCGATACCATTATCAGTGTCTGGTTCAAGATTGTATTCAAAAACAGACAAGACAAGGCTAAATGTTGTCATAAGACGTTTTCCCAAAATACCCCATGCGCTGGGAGTTTTCGCAGTTGCACATTCGAGTCTCCTCAAACATTTGCTCTCCTCCCACATTTCTCGGGGGACCTGCAAACTGGCTCATTGCGTGCACTCCAAATAGCAGGCTGTTTATCATGCATTGTCATAGAACAGTGCCCAGCTATACAACCTTAGCCTCTCTCTCCTGCTGGCCCTACATCCCATAATAGAGCTTCCATATCAATCAACGGCAATGAGGTTGGCTCGGGCCTCTACATCATGCCCGAAAAACAAAGCAACAACGTGCCTGCGGTAGCCTCTCTTTGCCCGGGCACAGCCACACCCTGCTGCCTAAAGGAGATGGACGTAGCCTGGGTATTGGGAGACAGACAGGGAGGGAGACAGACACGTGGCCATGTGATTTCGGTATAATTTTGGAAAGCATATTGTCTAATTTTGCCATCTGTCCGGGAGGGAGCTATGGCAGCGTGGAGCTCATTTGCCGTCTGCTTGCTTTATTGCAGCGATACAGAACAAGTTTTTGGAGCAGGATGCGGGGCTGGGTGTGCGGCCCACTGGAGCTGGGAGGAGTGTCAATACAGGCATCAGGAGCCCCCCAATCTATCATCTTTGTCTGACATGGAAACAGCAAAAGTGGACCTCAAAGCACCTGCCAACCCCTGAATGAATGATGTATGGAGAATTTCAATGTCGAGGCGAAGGCGGTACTCAAATATAGATGTTTTACGCTGTATCGTATTGAGTGATATTGTGATGCTGTTGTTGTGATTTAGAGGAAAGCCGGGCAAAAAATTATGAAATATTTCTTATATGAATGATATTAGATAAACCAAACTGACACCCCGAACCACCTGAAGACCTGTTAGTTGTATTTGCTGAAAAAGGGACCACTGAATTTAAAATGTATCTATGTATCCTCCTGAGACCCGGCCCATTCATTTGTGTCCTTTATAGTGGACGTTTTAAGTAAAGTTTTATTGTTTTATGTGCAGCACTTTGGAAACTGTTTCTGTTTATAAAATGTGCTATAGAAATAAAGTTGGATTGGATTGGACATTGAGTTAACCAGTCTATCTTTTAATTGTTTTGAGATTCTAGTTTGTGGCTGCACTATGATTTAAAAAAAAAAAAAAAAAAATCTTTAAAAAATCTTTAAAAAAAAAAATCAAAAAAAATCAACAAAAAAAAAAATATAAAAAATATATAAATAATAAATAAATAAACTATACATAAAAATAAATAAATATGTAAATAAATACTCAAATAAATAAATAAATAAATAAATAAAAATAATACATAATATATAAAAAATAAATAAATAAGAAATTAAAAGGGAGTCTTAGAACTGTAGAAGCTTGTCAGAGATGTTGGTCATCAAAAAAAAAGTTTTTGTTAGGTTGTTAACCTAGACCAAAATGTCCCCGACGTCCATTACAGAGGACACGTTACAACATTACGAATAAAAATAAAATGAACAAAATGTAAATGCTAAGGTGTTCATTTACCTCCAAATAGAAAATTAAAATAATAATAATAATTTAGATACACTACAAAGTGTATTTTCTATTTTTAGGTAAATTTGGAGGTAAATGAACACCTTAGCATTAAAATTGTGTTATTTTTATTTTTACTCATAATGTTGGAACTTGCTGTAATGGACTATAATCTAACAAAAACATGTTTTTTTGATGACCAACATCTCTGACAAGCTTCTACAGTTCTTAGACTCCCTTTTCATTTCTTATTTATTTATTTTTTATATATTATGTATTATTTTTATTTATTTATTTATTTATTTGAGTATTTATTTACATATTTATTTATTTTTATGTATAATTTATGTATTTATTATTTATATATTTTTTAGATTTTTTTAAAGATTTTTTTTTTTTTTTTTTTTTTTTTTTTAATCATAGTGCAGCCACAAACTAGAATCTCAAAACAATTAAAAGATAGACTGGTTAACTCAATGTCCAAGCTTCTACAGTCGCCTCAAAACGTTTTTAGGCTCCCTTTTAATTTCTTATTTATTTATCTATCCATCTATCATAGTGCAGCCACAAACTAGAGTCTATCTGAAAACACTTAAAAGATTAACTAAGACAGGTTGACTCAATGTCCACTATAAAGGACACAAATGAATGGGCCGGGTCTCAGGAGGATATATTATGAGGAGCAAAAAAGGTGGAAAAAACAACAACAAAACAACATTCAAAATTAACCCACAATAAAATTTGTGCTAGGAGATTTTCTATTTGACAATGTAATGTCAAAAACACACATGCATAGTTTTCAAGCCAACTTAAAAAAAAAAAAAAAAAGTTAGATAAGCAGCAGTGGCCACAGAGTCCATCGTTGTACAGTAGCCGCACACACATCCCTGTCGCATGTTGCTGGGTGCGTGTGGTTCAGCTGCTCCTTGGCTCCCACATTAATACAGAGCAGATTGGTGGAGATCTGCAGCCCTTGTTGTTTGATCTTTCCTCCTCTTGCCACATTTCCTGGCAGTGCCGGCCTGCCACACCGCGTGGCGCAGGCAGGACTGGCATGGCCTCAACGTGCCTGCCAGGTTTGTTCTCTGTCTTCTTCCTCGTCCAACTTATTCCCTTATGGCCGCGCGGTGGATCCAGCTCCGCACATTACAAGAGCTCCCCCAGCCCCCAGTGACAGGCTGTGTTCAAGAGAGCTCCAATCCACCAGTTTGTCGACTTCAGAAGGGACTGATGCGACTTCCTCTTTGCACTGATTATAGCCTCTGTGTCACCTTTATACTTGCATGAATACTAGTTTGGAGCGGCGATCCAAATCCAACTCACTTTATTTGTGTAGCACATTTTGTAAACCGGCAGTTTCAAAAGCGACAACAATAAAGAAAACAACATATGGAATAAAGGCTCAATTAAATCTTACGCGTCTTAAAGGAATAAAATTAATCAAATCTAAAAATATGAAATATCAATAAATACATTAAACCAAAACAGATTAAAATAAATATAACACAGACGAGTACAGCACTAGTATAGTTAGTAGTAGTAGTTTTTGTATGTTGTGTTTGGAATGTAGTAGCAGTTCTCAAAATAAAAGGCCAAATAGTAAAAAGAGTCCTTTGTAGTAGAATTTGTAACTTTACTGCTACAGAATAGTATGATCAGTGGCATAACATGGCACTAGGATTAATATACATTGTGCCAATACTGTACATACAAACACATGTACATTATTTACTACTAAAATAGTTTTAATTCATTTGCTTTAATGTAAAATTATTTGAGTACTGACCTAGGTAAACCATTACTACATGGAGAGACTGGAGCCTGCTCCTGGAGCATGCTTGAACAAACTCGATCTTCTTATCAATACATTCTTATTCATTTTCTACTGTGTTTACCCAGTACTGTCATTTGTCCCATAATGCATTGTGGCAGAATAGAGCAATTGCTTAAAATGTCACAATCAAATACAAGAATGAGATGTATGAAAAGCAAACATATCTTTGAACTATACAAACAACATTTCTGTTACACTACTACAGCATGTCCAAACTATGGCCCGTGGGCCAAATGCGGCTCTCAGACATTTTTTTCTTGGCCCCCAGGCTGAAATGTGAATCGGCCCAAATTACCTTTTACCAGAATTATCACAACTTTTGACTGCAAGTTTTTTGAAAATCTACCTTGATAAGACAATATTTAATATTTATTGTGTGGTTTTGATGATTTTAGCATCAAAACCACAGATTTTGATGCTAAAATAAAAGGCTAATTGGATTTTAGCATTCTAACGTGTTTAACATGCATATATTTCAATTATTGACTGTACTGAGCACTAGTCTATGGCCCTCGACTGGCCCTCTGCTTCATCTGTGTTTAGATATGTAGCCCTTGATGAAAAAAGTTTGGACACCCCTGAACTATACAAACAACATTTCTGTTACACTACTAACTACATCAGAGTACTACGCTTAAAGGAATATTAACGTTTTTTACAATCTGAACCTGAAGTTGTTTTACTCACCCATAGCACTTTGGTGTCGTTTGGAGCAGTTTCATAGATGTTGTAGTTTAGTGATATCCGTTAACGTGAGTGCTCGGGGCAGGCAATTGCAGACCAAATAACACAAACGTTATCACTTTTCAAATTACAGAAGCTCATTGTCTTAGTCTAGACCAGGCATGGGCAAACTACGGCCCTGGAGCCATATGTGGCCCATTAAGCTTTTTAATCCGACCCGCCGAACTTGAAGAAATTATATTAATAAACCTTGTTAATGTTTGTTAATGTTTGTTAATGTTTTAATTTCCCTGCAATTCTGGTGTTTTCCAATAGCTGGCGCACTACATACATTGACCTTTGTTGAGGTGCGGCGTTTTGCTCCACGGTTGTGCTTTACTCTTTGACCCCTCAGCCCTCCTGTAAAGATGAGCGGAGCTAAGAAAAGTGTTTAATAAGGGGTGGACAAGTAAATATTTTTTCACCAAATACTTATCAGCTGCTGTATGCCTGATATGCCAAGAGACTGTAGCGGTTTTTAAAGAATATAATATCAGCCGTCACTTTGCCACAAAACATGCTAACTATGCTAGCAAGCAGTCAACGAAAGAATGAAAGAACCTGAAGGAGAACAGAACTTTCAGTGCTTTAAAATAGTAACTGTTAGTAATAAAAAAGCTGTATTTTATTAATTAAATTTTCTGTGTTTTAAGAGTCATTTTAATAAATAGCTAAATACCGTGGAACTTGAAAGATGGACATTTTGTTGTAATGCTTTTGTTCATTTTTAAATAACAAAAATTTGAAATAAATAAATAAAAATTTGAAATAAAGCACATATTTTCTATATATCCCATGTTATTTTTAGTGTTTTTACCAAAACACTAAATCCACCTGCAAATTTTAGAACCCTTTGTGGCCCACGAGTCAAAAAGTTTGCCCACCCCGGTCTAGACTTTCGTTTGAGTCAAAAGTGGCCTCTAATCCGAGATTTAGCCATAGTTTTTGTGGTGACTGCAACAATCGCCTGCCCCGAGCACTCACGTTAATGGATATCGCTAAACTACAACATTTACGAAACTGCTCCAAATGACACCAAAGTGCTATGGGTGAGTAAAACAACTTGTTTTATTACCGAAATAAGGCTCAAATTGTAAAAAAACGTTAATATTCCTTTAATGAAAATGACACCACACACTTTGCATACAATCAAACTATCAAAATATCAAAATTTTGAATCCAGTTTTAAAGACTATTTCCAGATGATCGCATTCTGTTTTATAATGTGCGCTTCTTTCCAAGATTTTTATTGCAGCGTTACAAGCAAGAAAACCGGACAAGCTAATTTGGTATTAGCATGGCCCCATGTTGTCAGCACCCAATTTGCAACGCTCTAGCTGCCATTTTACCACAATCTGTCTCCCCTTTTATGAATCGGCATCAGATCTGCCGCTTATCTCCGCCCCTCTTTTTGCATTAACCACTTCATTTGTGACTAATGGCAAGTGCGTGATCGTTATCGGCCTAATTTATTCCAAGTTTAAGATGAAGGGCCAGATAAGGTGCGAGAGACAATAAGTTGGGGAAAAAAAATCCGTGTGATGCGATGGAGTTAATGAGGCACGCCGTCTAGCCCCCCCTCCTCGCTCCGTTCTGCGGCGGAGCCAGGGTCAGGAATACTTGCTGATTGAGAGTGAGGGAAATACGGCTGAGACGGCAGTTCAAGGAATGGGACTGGAAAGAGAAGGTGCCCAAAAGTGCTTTGAAGGTGATACGAGATCATGAAAGCGTTTGAAACAGAGACTCAGAGATGTGGGGGAGACTCGTGCTTTATCTGCACCGGCCGATGTCGATTCAGTCAGGTGTGACGAATCAAACAAAAGGTATTGATTGTGATTGATTGTTTCGACTAAATACTTACATATATTAGTTTAGTACATACATAGTGTAATTATGTGTACTAGAGCAGTGTTGGTGTTGTCAAAAGAATAGATCCAGATACCGATCAATATCAACTAATATCAAAACTAGATACTCAATTGAACAAAGTATTGATAACGAAAAGAAATTACCTTTCCTGAATTGTTTTAGAATGGTCTCTATAGATAAATAGATAGATAGATAGATAGATAGACAGACAGACAGACAGACAGACAGACAGACAGATAGACAGATAGATAGATAGATAGATAGATAGATAGATAGACAGAAGACAGACAGATAGATAGATAGATAGATAGATGGACAGAAGACAGACAGGCAGATAGACAGATAGATAGATAGATAGATAGATAGACAAACAGATGGATAGACAGAAGACAGACAGGCAGATAGATAGATAGATAGATAGATAGACAAACAGATGGATAGATAGATAGACAGATAGATAGATAGATAGATAGATAGACAAACAGATGGATAGATAGATATAGATAGACAGATAGATAGATAGATAGAAGACAGGCAGACAGATAGACAGATAGATAGATAGATAGATAGATAGATAGATAGATAGATAGATAGATAGATAGATAGACTGATAGATAGACAGAAGACAGACAGGCAGATAGACAGACAGATAGATAGATAGATAGATAGATAGATAGACAAACAGATGGATAGATAGATTGATAGATAAATAGATAGATAGATAGATAGACAGACAGACGGACGGACGGACGGACAGATAGATAGATAGATAGATAGATAGAGCTATCTGATCACATGATATTAAAGAAACTATTATTGTGTCCTAAATTACTTTCCATTGTCCTTTTTTCTTCTTTTTTTTCCATTGTTGTATTAAAATTGGTATTGATTTCCTTAGCGTCAGTATCAAGTGTTCTATGCTGGTGTATTTCATTCCTGTACTGTCCAAAGACCTTCATGTGTAAGAGGAATTGAACTGTCCCAACAGAATCAGAACACCCCATGCCCATAGCTGCTGTGACAGGTTCTACCGCCCTGCCCCCTTTAATCAAATCAAAACAAATTGTGTAATGCTTAAAACTGAACTTTTAACTTTTGATTGCCAGATTTCTTCTTTTCTTTTTTACTTTGCACAAGAGTTTTAGAAGCAAATCCAAAAACACATTAATAATGATGAACCAAGTCTTGGCGTCCGCTCATTACGTCTCCATGGTGCTCTCAGGAGTGATCAGTGTGTCCCGGTGTGATGTGATCAGTCTGCCTCTCCGCCTCCTGGGCAACATATGGAGCCCTCCAAGTCAGCGCTAACTTCCCATCGGCTGTTGTGAAAGTGCGCGCTAACTGTGGCCCGTCGAGAGCTAATTACAGGCCCTTGTGCATAAACCCTTCTTGGATGTGGCTGTGGGCTGCACTGGCGCGACCAAGGCAAGATCTGTGCTTCTGCCACATAATAAACACCATTTGCATATAATGTTAGGCCTCGCAGTGCGCTCCATTGTTATAATGACACACATTTTAGTCCTGCTGAGGCCCCATTTAATTGTGGTTCCAAAAGTCCCAGTTGAATCCTGGTTTAAACCATGAAGGTGGTGGTTTCAGGCGGTTTTGGTGACATGTAGTGTTGGTTTTGAGATTGAGATTTCTAATTGCCAATAATATACTTCCACATACATACAAGTTCCACAGCCAATCATCTGGTGGTAAAAGCAGAGTTCAGTCAGTACTTCCTGACTATAAATTTTGTAGTAAACTTTGACTTAACATACAGAGTGTCCATAAAGTCTCTTTACAATTTAAACAATTTATTACAAAGGCAGTTGTTGAGATATATTAACTAGATTTATTTTATTTGAATGAGTGTTTATTAAAGTTTTTTTTACTTCATTTAATAGTCGGCGGCGCGCGCAAGTGCAGCGGCCCCTCCCCTAGCCCACTCTATCACTGTCCTGCCTGGTTAGTGGGGAAACGAAATTTCGAATTCATTCTATGTACATGTACATGATTGTTTTTCGACAATAAAGCAAACTATGACTATGACTATGACCTCTATATGGGCACCATTAGTTGCACGAAGCACATCAAGACGGTACTCAATTTCTTGCCATGTTCGCTGTAGGATAGTCTCATTAATGGTGGCAATGGCTTCACAAATCCTTTGCTTCAAGTCAGCAATGTCCCGTACCTTTGTTTGATACACGATATCCTTTACATAACCCCATAAAAAGAAGTCCAAAGGAGTGATATCAGGTGAACGTGGGGGCCATGGAATTGGCCCATCCCTACCAATCCATCGGTCTGGAAATGTTTGATACCAATATGGTGGTGCACCATCTTGCATCAAAAAATGTTTAATGTGAATAAAAACTTTAATAAACACTGATTAAAATAAAACAAATCTGGTTAAGATATCTCAGCAACTGCCTTTTCAATATATATTTTTTTTAATTGTAAAGGGACTTTATGAACACCCTGTATTATCCTGTGTATTATTAAATTATTCAATGATTCTGACCTGCCTGGACATTAACACCGCACCACAGTGATGTCATGATGGGGGAGGGCTTAGCTTAATGTCATGCAAATGAGGCAAGGAGGGCTGAAGAGAGGAAAGTTCATGAGCTTTTTTCAGGGCTTTCGAAAATCTGCTGTGCCTGCTTTCAGATAGCGACAACTTCTTCAAATATGGTCAGATTTTCATGTGTAAGACATCATTGGAAAGCTTAGAATCTATACTTTCAGAATCTGTGAATAACTAAAAACGCCTCCGGGATCATATGTGGTGGGTCACATTTTTGTATTCTACAGTATGGCCATGATTTAAAGTCTGTATTGCTTTTGGTCAGAAAATAAATATTGAAAACTACTCATTTAGACACACCTCGATTCTTACCAAAAAATAAGCCTGTTTCACAGACAAAATGTATGCTTTTTAAGCAGCCAATGCTCTTATCTGAAACATGGAGTGGGTTCTTCATGATCTCAACTAGCACATTCTGCAAAAAAACGAAAATCACAAATTTAGAAAGAAAAAAAATTGTAAAAACGCGTGTATCTAAGATTGCCTAATCCCGAGTTGTACCCTCAAAGTCCGTGGTGCGTCACATATTTGTTTTTTGACCAATCAATATAAACATATTTTATATTTATGTGTAGTGAAAAGTTTGAAACATACAATGCACGTTCAAGCCCTTGAAATTTATTTCTCAAAACCACAACTGTACCTGTGCTCCAAAGTCTGCCCACCTTCTCATATCTCTTGACTGAATATCTGTTTTATTAAATTATAATATCGCTGCACCTGATGCTTGTTTAATTGTTCGTTTAATTTGAGACATAACATATTGAAAGAAAAGACGTGCCATCTGATCATTAAATGCCTTTGTATATGAGATATTTGTTCCAGTTGACTATTTTACTATTTGGATTCTGCATGCTCAAATCCTTAACCAAAAACTAATTAGTCCTCACCCTCCAGTGATTACAACCTGTGATTTGTAACAGATAAAAAAGCTCTCTTAAGGGATTCCTACAATACATATTTAGCTGTGGAGTAATTAAGCCGTATTAGACTTCATTCATACCTGCCAGAGTGGAGCCGGCATACTGCTACACAGTGACTTTTTCAATTAATGGAAATGTCTAAAGCAGCATTCATCAGGGATCAGTGTGCAGGGTCATGCCTGCGTTTGTCATGCGGCAAGCGCCAACACAATTACACATAGCTAACACTAACACTAGCACTAACACAGCCACTGATACCGAGCAGCACCTTACAGACGGCTGGGGAAGCGAGTGTGCAGAGCTGAGAGCAATGAGTTGTTTTTGCTTGTAGAAAATACATTACACACTTTTAAATTTTGACTACTCTCCCGAATAAAAGTACGTTCCTCCATCCCAGTCAGTATGTCTCTTTGGAAAGCTGTAGATTCTAGAGCGCTAGGACGAAAACAGCCGAGCCTTTTACCAGCTGTAAATCAGGTCTCACTTTGAAGAGGTAGAAAATAAATAATGTGTGAAAGTGCAGTGATTTCAGTGATTTAGGGTTGCAGCTTTGAGCAGCGTATTACTGCAGGTGACAGCCGCTGGCAGATAGGTGGCTCGTGTTGAGAGGAAGGATAAGAGGCTATGACATTATGTCTGCAGGGTTCAGGTGTCAGAGTCACAGCATGCTCCACTATTACTGGATCAATACGCCTCAGTTTGGACTTATCTGGTGCTCTGTGGTGAGCAGATGCTTCTCTGGGTATGTGGGAAGTAAATGCCACTAAAAAGGAACACTGAATACTTCCTTGTTTCCGGAGCGCGGTGGCGAAATACCGATTTGAGTCCTTGGAACAAGCAGAGTTCAAGATGTTCTGTCAAGTGTTAAACGATTTTCCTGAAGCACCAAATAAATACACTTATTCTGATGATGGATCTTAAAGTATTACACACACACTTTGATCCTATATTCTTGCCTTGTTCATACTGTATATTTTGCATTAGCCGATATTTTAATGCTGTTTATAAAGGGCCTGCCACATCAATACAGATATATCGTAAAAGCAACTCTTGAGATCAAAATTAATTGTCTGCATCTAATTATATCTAATTATTGCCCAATCATCAGGACATTGTTAGCATGCTAGTTGTTGTTGTTTGCATTACCGTGACAGAAATACTCCGCTCTGGCCTCTAAAAGTTATGAAAAGCACTTAAACTCATCACAGTAAATAGTAGTAGTAGGATGCTTGGAATGGATAAGGTAAGTGAGGAATATCTTTGCACCACTACAACTGTTTTTCATGTTCTTAAAGATCCCATGACATGGTACTTCTTGATGATGCTTTGATGCTTTTATATGGCGCCTTAATGGTTCCCTGATACTGTAAATGAATCCTTCTTCAAAATCAAGCCTCAGTGCATGAGAGAGCCTCATGAACACAGTCAGAGTCATAAATATGTCTCTGAAACGCTTTATTCTGGGTGTTGTTGCTTGAATGCAAATGAGGAGAACAGAGACAGGCCAGTGCAGCAGGTGGGGGTGTGGCCAAATACGCCGCTGTTTCCTGGATTAGCGGTGCGATGTGCGTGTGGGTGCCCAATGTGGGCGGAAGTATATGATGTGGCTCTGTGTGTACTGCACATCCGCACAATGACGTATAATGACGTATCAGGAAACAGGAGGGTTTTCCTGGCCGATTCGGGCACTGTCATGAAACACGTACAACAATACGAACAGAGACGTATTTTGACAGGGTTAGGGTTAGGTTAGGGGATTAGGGTTAGGGTTAGGGTTAGGCGTAAACCAACTGCAAGGGACGAATCGGGCACTGTCGTGAAACCCGTACAACAATACACAAACTGCACATGCGCGAACACAGAGCCCACATCAGGTACTTCCGCCCACATTGGGTACTGACAGTGCGCTGTCACCCACTTCAGTGTTTTAAGAGCGGAGGAAGATATGAGACGCTTTCCATTAAAAAAAACACATTTCCACAGAAAATAAAATGAAACAACTGCTGTTTCAGAGGTTCGGAGGCTTGGATAAAGGACATCCAAGCCTGGAAACACTCTCACGTGTCTCCAGGCAAAAAAAAAAAAAAACGCATCTCGCATTGCGTAGCTTGTTTGCGGTGATTTCCAGAGACGGTGGGTAGACAGCCAGACGGGGGTGAAAACTTTTCCACGAGTGTGACGTCAGAAAGTTCCCTTGTTCAGAATCGCCCGTTTGGGCCGTCTTTTTTCAAACGCAGAAAAGGATCGCAAATGCTCAGTTTACACATTTCGCAACTTTTAGCCATGGTAGGGGGGGCTAAACAGGGTAGGGGAGCTCACATTAACGTTAAAAAACCTCAGAAAGTGAAAATTTCATGCCATGGAACCTTTAAGAGATGCGTTGTCGTTGCATGTGTTAGAGCTCTGTAATATCACTCTGTAACAGTAACAATGATTCTGGATATAATGTTTGTAGTTTTATTACCATAGAATTGCTCTGGTTATATTCTCCAGCTGTAATGTGCTCTTAAGTCCTCTCCTTTATGTTTTGAGGAGGAAATCATGTCATGTCCGCTCTGGTGGAGGAAACAGAGGCAGCCCGAAACAAGGAAAAGTGTGCACTTTCAAGTCTTTCATTAAACTTCTGAGGCGTTCAGTTAATCCTTGCTGTACACAGAACAAAAACTCAGCATTCAACAATTTAAAGGCAGAAGGGGGGGAGAGAGAGAGAGAGAGAGAGAGAGAGAGAGAGAGAGAAGGAAGGGGGAAGAGAGTAAAGGGGGAGGGGTGGCCTGATCGCTACATATTCATATTCCTATGCAGGCGTTATCACTTAAAAGGCTTCCTAATTACAACAACAAGACAAAAACTCCTTGGATTCCTTCCAGACCCGCTAAATGATAAAATAAGCTTGCACTCTCTCTCTCCGTCTTAATCTCCGCAAAGCACCTTGGAGCCTCATCTCCCAAATACAGGCGAATGAATGTGAAAATGCCATTTAGAGATGCAGGTGTGACATTTGATAAGAAACTTCTGGATTAAATATGTTCTGCTAATGAGGAACCCAGCTATACCCCATCAGGGCAAACTATTGGTGGGTTTGTGTCCTCGCTGATAACGCTTCCACGCGCAAACATCCAAATTCATTATTAATAAACAGCCGCGGTCCCTCTGTCACGCACAAAGTCTGGATTCTTCAGTGGAGAGAGAGGGATGTAGCTCTTATTAGGAATAGCAATGGGGGGGGCAGAGGGGGGGGCAGAGCATGTAGCCGGGCATATCAACCGCATTCATATTTAGCCAGTTAGAGCATTTTGGGGGGCAGGCGGAGTTTGAAAGCACATGTTGACGGTGCATTGAATGTTGGAACAAAAGAGCTGAAAGTTTCAAGGGATCTGGCACCGAGCGTAATTCTTTTGCTGTGGCTAATATGGAAAAGAGGGGAAAGGCGGTTAAGCCATTGGTGCAGTAGACTGGGAAGTCCCTGGCCTCCGCTTGACATTTATAATGATTTGGAGCAGATTATAGGCGTAATACTGCTGTCGTCTGTAATGTGGCTCTGTAATGAGGTGCGAGTGCATTACCAGCCCGCAGAAGTTGAAGCTTCTCAGACCTTTAAAAGAAAAGGGAGTGAGCGCTTGAGAGGACAGTGCACTCAAATGTATTGTAGTCATCGTCGGTGGCGTGAGGGGAGAGGGAGGACTCTCGAGGCCGACCCTGCTCTGGAGAAGTGTCAGTCTAAACCAGCTTAGCTCATCCAGCCAGCAAAGTGTCTGCTTGACAGGCAGCAGCAGAGCTATCCGGACCAGTAACCGAGGACCACGTCTGCCGCCTGGAAAATTTATATTCAAATAGAAATTAGAAATGGATTGTGTTATTTTGGGGAATGTGGCACTTTGTAAAGACTGCACAGACTGGTGTAATTCAGAGGGAGCTCTGCCAGCACTCTGCTTTGACAATTATTATTTTGGCCTGCTGGCTTTTTTACAGTACCTCGTCAAAATGACAGTGGTGCCAATTCTAAAGTCAGACTCAGAAAATGAATATTCTAAAAGGTGTTAAAAAATGCATGTGTTATCTGCAAAAATAAAAACACAGGTAATTCAGCGAGCATGTGTGCAAATGAAGGTTGCAGGTGTCGGTGGTCCATTTAAACGCTCTTTATGATGTTAATTAGTTGTTAGCGTAATTTCCAGCCTCCGCCATCAAGCGTGAGAAGTTCACAGACCTGCTGTTAACTGGGAGTCAATGCCATGGCACCAATTCAAGAGCTCCCAAACAGGACGGCCAGCGATAACGAACAGGTGATGGGGCCTGATGCCTATGGCAGGGAGGCTATTGCAAAGACAATTGAATTTGTAGGGAGAAATGAATCTTCCGGACAGCATATCAAATGTTAAAACAACACACATTGCATGCAATTTGCTTATGCAGGAGGGTGATAAAGTGTGCTTATTTAAAAGATAAACAAAGGGGAATCTAGTGCAGTAAATTCTGCATGTGTGTTTATTCCCTATGAGTAACGCCAGAGGTTTATGGGCCCAGACACAGGGAGCCATACTTTATGACTACTCTGTTTGCGTGATAGCAGTATTTATGATATTGGAATTTATGTTGCCCTGTATTCTCTGTCTGTGTGGATGTGTGTGTTTAAATACACTTAAGGAGATTTGCTGTTTGTCTCGACCAAGCGCCTTTCACTGATGTCTCAGGTCAGATTCATTATCCCTGTACATGAGCCTCCCAAGGTTAAACTCACCCCACAAGTTTGCTTTCTCTTCATGCCACTATATGAGGCTCTTGTCCAGTATGTCCTACAGCTAATCGAACTAATAACAAACGTCGAAGTAAAAGAAATACCCTGAAACATTATTATTTGGTATTTGTTTAATTGTTTTGCTGTAATATTCATACAGTAAGTGCCTCCACCCACATGGACAGACCGCGGGCTTCCCTCTCCCCCTCTCTCCTCTGAAAAAGGCCAATGGGAAGATTTAGGGATTTTGCCAGAGCTCATCTCTATATTATATGCTTACTGTCTTTTCCAGGATTCTGTCTATGGGATATATTTTCCTAGTTTTTGAAGAGCAATAATATGCTGATAATATGTCACAAGTCTTTTTTTTTTTTCCATTGTATTACCATTATGGAGCTGCTGGTTGCAAGTAGTTTTCCTTTGCTATGACCTGGAATAATAACTCTTGAGTGGTTTGTGTGGGATATTATTGCCCTTATATTGTGGAAGAAACACATCATTATTCTAATTTTAAGGCAAAAGAAGAAATTCAATTTGTCTGGACAAAAGTTTATTTGGTCGAATATGTTTCGCTTCTTCAGTTCATTCGGCCAAATAAACTTTTGCCCAGTTGACAAATTGAATTTCTCCTTTTGCCATGGATTCTACCTGAACTGAGGGCTTCTACACATTCTAATTTTAAGTTACAAAGCAAAAGGACAGTATATATAAAGTATTTAATGTAGTCTATTGAGTGTGAAATAAATACTAATATCACTGGTGATGTATTACTGATGTGTTACAAAAGATAATACTCCCTACAACTGCATACAGCTGGTATTGAACATCATATTTGATACTGTATTTTGTATTTGACTACTAATTTAAATCTGATTGTACATATATATTTATTACCATTATCTTATGTATATAATTGTGTCTCATCTGACAGGTCTATTGCTCTTTGGTTGCTATTCTATCTATTTTTCTTTTTGTTCTTTTACCCTCTGTTTTATATCATATATTATATTTGATGAGTGAGCTTCCGTACCCAAAACAATTTCCCTTGTGGATCAATAAAGTTTGTCTAAGTCTAAGTCTAAAAGCAGTCTCCTCATGTAAACATTTATGTCCCACCACGGAAGCTGAGGGCGCATGTCGGCATTACAGATTCTCAGTGTGATTTTCTTTTTTTTTTTCATAATGTGCTAGTTGAGATCATGAAGAAGCCTCTCCATGTTTCAGATAACAGCATTAGTGACGTTAAAAACATACATTTTTCATTTAAAAAATGCTTGTTAGGCAAGGAGGGCTGAAGAGACCAAACTTTGAGAGGCTGTTTCTGGAATTTCTGGGGTCTGCTATGGCTGCTTTCAAATAGAGATAACTTTTTTAAATATGGTCAGATTTTCACATGTAAGACACTTTCAGAATCTATGAATAACTCAAAACGCCTCCGCGACGACTTGGTATTGGTTTTCCTGCGGTTGGACACATTTGTCGTAGAAAGTGGCATCAAAAACTCTACTTGATCAGCCTAATAATAAACATTTCCCCTATTTTCTATGTATTTTATTGAACAAGAAACTGTATAGCTTTATAGCTGTAGTCACATTCTTTCACTTGACCTCTAAGTTGTTGCTGTTTTTTATACGTACTGTCGATTATAAACTATCATGGCGCACTAGTAAATCTAACATGCATCATCTCCACTATAAACCCCCCAGTACAATTGGCTGTATATTAACAGGCGTCACTGTACACAGCCCTGTCAGGACGCTATTACGGAGCATGCGCCCGCCCCTTATTTTGATACAGCAATAATTTAAAGAATGATCTTAATTGACTTATTTTTTCCTGCCTGTTGGAGCTTGCACGCGCCGCAATAAGAGTCTTGTTTCTTTATTGGGCCACACACAATGTACTGAGTTCAATTTTACCATTCATAATGAAGGCAGCCGCGCCATTCAGATGCAGCCATAAGCACACAACAGATAAGAATTTAATTAAATGTAGATTAAAACCAAACAGGAAAACACACTGCCTGATAATTTTTTATCACATCCCCTGGTCATATTTTTTTTTTCTTCCTTCATACTTTCGACTTGTTCTTCCTTGGGCAATGTCTTTTCAGCTCTTGCCAAAAAGTAGCACGAAATACCTCGCCACCTCTCACCGTGGCGCCGTAAGATGGTGCAAAATGCCAAACGGAGGCGATCATAAAACTAATCGCGATGGGCATGTCTGGGGGAGGATGGGGTGTACAAGAAGAATTAGTCGCTTCATCCCAAATTTGCATCGCATTCGAGAGGACGACCCCAGCACTGTAGGCGACGGGGGACATATCTCACTCTGTGCAGCAACAATTAAATATTACCCACAATGCTGTAGAAATGTCACCTTCAGTATCAAATTGTCCATAGTTGCTAAACATGGTGTTACAGAGAGTGCCTGGAAAGCATGTCTGGCCAGTGCAATCTTGGTTTTTATTTATTTCTTTAAACAGCATTAGCGAACAGAGTGTAGTGGAGCTGGTGATCCTCAGGCACTAATAGTGTGCTGAACTCCACTGGGGATACAAGCCAACAGAAACAACTGCAGCCTTGTCAGGGATTTCCCACCCATGCAATATTACACCGCTCTGTGAACATCCGCTAAACTTGGACCAAATAAAGTCTATGTGGAAGAGTTTTGTGAATTTAATGAAAGCACTCTTCAATTAATGCATTTCAGTTGAAGACGTACATTAATTTGGCACCATCTGCTCTACTTATCATGTCACATTTTTCACTTGCATCCAGATTTTTAGCAATTTTAGACAGCTGTTTGTGGAATTAAAATTATGAAAACAAATGTCTGCTGAATAAATTGCTTCTTTCAATCAAAAGTAAGTCTGTATATGCAGAATGATAAGATCATTCTGTATAAGATCTGTATAAGATCATTTGGATGTTCTTATGGTATAGAGGCCCTGCTACTCTATTAGCGCAGGGGTTACGAACATGCTAACATGGCACCTGTACCACCTCCACAGCGGCCAGTGCCCGCTCAATGCCCGCCTTGCACCATGGTGCTGCCTCTCAGTTCCAGTCTATTACCCGCACGCGGGCGATTGGCCCTTTCTGTGGGGAAAAGAGCAATTTCCTGTCGCAGTCTGTTTGATCAAGTGCTAAACCCTTGTGATCAATAGAGAGACAGATGTCGGCTCCAGATGGCCGCATGGTGATACCTGGGGCAGCGCGGGGCTTGCCAGGACCACAGAATGGCAATGAGCAAGGGCAGCTCCCGATGCACCAGACACAATATGACACACACAATTAGACCTTTAAGCCAAAGATTCTTTATCTCTTCTGCAAACTCACACTATATTTAATTAGCACATACTTTAGCAATATGCAAGATCATGTGAGCTCATGCAGAGGGCACGCTTGGAGTGAGGATGCTTTTAGTGGAGCAAAACCATTTACACAAGAATGAATACCAGGCCCAAATACTGTATTAAATTGTAAAAATAGTAATAACATTTTCTTATAACCAGATCAGTCATTTTGATTTCCAAAATGGATGGCAGGTGCCTTCTCTGGCTCTGTCTTTCTGTGGATAGAAAAGAATTGCCAACACCAGAAGGCCAGAGTAGACCTTTTTCCAAAAAGGAGAGATAGAGGAGGAGAGAGTTCCCATTTTTTAAACGGCGAGCATTTGCATTAGGCCTGGCATGCAGCACACTCCCCCTCACAGTTAGCGTGGCCAGCCCATGTGGTGCGGGGTGCAGCCATGTTGGAGCAGGCACTGAGGCTCTCTGCACTGGCCCTCGGCCGCTCACCTGCTCCCGCTGAGGCATGATGGGAAGGAGGACATGGGCCATGGGGCCACAGCTGGAGGGGAGGGAGGTGAGCTCTGCTCTGGTGCAAGGGGTCTCCCAGTCCCATTAGCAGGGCCTGGTCCGGACGGGCCCCTGAGCAGCCGGCCTCCTCAGCGGGAGCCGCAGTAAACACATGTCGACCGGCCACAGCCGGCCCATACCGCCCTACCCGCAGAGCCAGCGTGTTAATAGAGAGCTCCATGGACAAACCTGTCCAAATAAAGAATAAAGAGGAGAGCAGCCAGTCACTGCTTTAATAGTCTCCTTCAGTGAGAGTGGACAGGACACTCCAGAGTGTGGCAGCTAATGAGGAGGAGCTTTGTACTGCACCATTATTGTCTCTCTGACAGCCCACAGCCCACTGCCTCTTATAGAAACTCCAGCATGCTTCTGCTGCTCCTATTTATTTTTCCTTTTCAAAATTACATATTTTAAATATGACAAATCCAGCATAATTTCCAACTCAATTAAACACAGGTGCACAGATGTAATGAATTTTAGCAAATAAGATGAAAATTGTGGAGCTTTATCAATGCCAGTCATTTTAAAGCAAAACATCTGTTCATTTCAGTTCTTAGAAAACAGTTACTGTCTTATTCATGTTTGCATTGTGAAAATACTTCTCAACTCCCCACAGAAAAGTCAGATGAATGCAAACTGACTAAAACAAGTGTTCAGTCTTTATTGTCTACTGTTTTGTCTCTAAAACTCTGTTAGGTGAATGTTAAATGACAGGGCTGCCCATGTCTTTGTTATAAACACATACACTCTGTGTGGAGGTGGTGTTGGGACTCTCCCGGGAGGACTTTTTAATTTGTGGATTCTGACCCACATGCCATTTGCTCAAGGCCATCCATGAGCTGTGGTACCGGCTGGATCTGCAAAAAACTCTCAATGCTAAAATTAGTCCCAGCACACACTGTAGAGCAAAGGGTTTGGGCTGTTGGTCAAAGTGGTTCTTCGAAGTGGCTCATTGTTAATAGTAATCATTTGAAAAATTATCACATTTTTATCACACAACGCCGTAATTTTAAGCCTACTTTGATTACTAATGTATTCAAAATAGACTAAAAAGCAAACAAAAATAATACAAAATATTACTTGTGTTGCAATCATTTTAACATGATTGTAGTTAGAGTCTGAAGACCCAATACTATAAAGCTTATACCATAATGTATACAGTACTATAGTATAATGTATACTAGTGTATATTTCACCGAACTCTGTGTCTGTATAAAAGAAAATGCAAAAATACACATTATTATTATACGTTATTTCATAGGAAAGTGAGAAGTTCCTTGGTCAGACCCTGCTGTGCTGCTATGCCATGTGTGAGGGGTCCAGACTTTACGCGTCTGAGGCTTGAGCATGAGAAGAGTGCCTCCTAGTGGATGGGAACGGAAACACAAGAGGAGCGGGCTGAACTGGAGAGAGAGGAGCTGCTGCCAAAGTGTGTCAAGTGAAAGAATAGTAGTGTCAGCTAATTGTAGTTTACCGTAGCATCAATAATAGTAAGCTTGTTTGAATTCTGTTCCAACGCAGCGTTTTCCTTTCTAATTCGGTCGTAAAAAAAAATCGCTCGACAGTCATTCTAACATGTCTGACGATCTCGAAAACAATCCAAATATTTACCAGTATTCATGTGGAAGATTTTGTTTAGCCTCGCCCTACAGACAGACAGATAGCGATTTCCATAAAACCACAATTGCTCGTATTAGTTTGCAGTTTCGTAATGGGTTCTAGCAGATGTAAAATAAAGAAAAGGTGATGACATGCAGCTACTTGATATTCGTAGGTGTTGGTGAACATGTTCCTATTTGACCAGGAGGGTCTGGAGCTGATTGGGAGACAAGCTAGAGTAGAGGTCTTTAATTACGCGCCTGTCTTTTGGCTTCAGGCATCACTGGCCCCACTTCACAATTAAGACCAGTAGTTAGTGTGCAGCCAAAAGACGCAGACAGGAGCAGCGGAAGAAAAGGAAGTTTCACATCAACAACAAAGAAAAATGTAAGCCTCTTTCTTCAGTAATGTAGATGGGAGCGCTTTAATGTGGTTTAACTGGGCTATGCATTTAAATTGGCATCTTCATATTCATTCTTTTTTTTTTTTTCTCCCAGTCACAGCAGGGGTGGCTAGTATGATTGTCTTTTTTATTTTTAACTAAACTCTCCATCTACAGCACATCTAAAACTATTGATTTCAAAACCTTATATATTTTAATGATTGGTAACAGTTTAGTTTAAGCACCTAGCAGTTAAAGACAGATTAAGTAAATAAGATGAAACTTATAAATGCTCTTGTGTGGTCTAGTAATACAAAATATATAACTATTTTTCCCCATTTACTACCCTTAACTGCTACCATGACCACTTTATTAACAACTGGTCCTTACTTAAGTGTAATAATCTTACAACTATGACTACTTAACCTGTATATTTGGAAGTTTACAACAACTAGGCCTACTATATCCTCCTGAGACTCGGCCCATTATTTTGTGTCCTTTATAGTGGACATTGAGTTAACCGCTCGATCTTTTAAGTGTTTAGAGATAGACTCTAGTTTGTGGCTGCACTATGATAAATAAATACATAAACAAATAAATAAACAAACAAGGTCTAAACTAGGACTAAACCAGAACTAAATCAGAACCAAATCAGGAATAAACCAAGACAAAACAGGACTAAACCAGGTCTAAGTCAGGTCTAAACCGCATCTAAACCAGGTCTAAACCATGACTAAAAGAGGTCTAAACCAGGTCTAAACCATGACTAAAAGAGGTCTAAACCAGGTCTAAACCAGGTCTAAACCATGACTAAAAGAGGTCTAAACCGCATCTAAACCAGGTCTAAACCATGACTAAAAGAGGTCTAAACCAGGTCTAAATCAGGTCTAAACCAGGTCTAAACCAGGTCTAAACCATGACTAAAAGAGGACTAAATCAGGTCTAAACCAGGTCTAAACCATGACTAAAAGAGGTCTAAACCAGGTCTAAACCATGACTAAAAGTGGTCTAAACCAGGTCTAAACCAGGACTAAACCATGACTAAAAGAGGTCTAAACCAGGTCTAAACCATGACTAAAAGAGGTCTAAACCAGGTCTAAACCAGGTCTAAACCATGACTAAAAGAGGTCTAAATCAGGTCTAAACCAGGTCTAAACCAGGTCTAAACCATGACTAAAAGAGGTCTAAACCAGGTCTAAACCATGACTAAAAGAGGTCTAAATCAGGTCTAAACCATGACTAAAAGAGGTCTAAACCTGGTCTAAATCAGGTCTAAATCAGGTCTAAACCAGGTCTAAACCAGGTCTAAACCAGTTCAATACATAAATAATAATATAATAAATAAATAAGAGGAAAAAAAAAAATGTTTTCGTTAGGTTGTTAACTTCACATGGATTTAACACTATTACAGAGGACATGTTACAATATTATGAATAAAAATAAAATTAACAAAATGTAAATGCTAAAGTGTTCATTTACCTCCACATAGGAAATAAATAAATAAATAAATACATTGAAATACACTTTTTTCTTCGGGTCCCAGGAGGATATATTTCCTTTAGTTTAGTAATTACTTCTGGTTGAGTGTTCAGTGAATCAACAATATTTTACCTCCCCCCTCCCCATGGGTGTTTTGACACATGATCAGATGGTGCCATAGGTCTAATGTTATTGTTGTTGTTTTGCCCAAATGTCCGTTAAGCCCCTCCCTCCCTCGTATGTGGGTAGGACTGTACTCCAGTGCCGTAATGGCCACTGCAATGGTAATGTGTTTGGACAGATGGGCGAGGCGAGTGCTGATGCGGTGCTTAACTACGCATTTTACAGCTAAACTATTAAAGAGTTGCGCTGTTTACACACCAGCATTTGAATACCTGTCTTCAGGCCAGTTTAATTATCCCGGCCCTTCTGTTATTCCCGCCGCTTTGTTGTCTCTGAGCTTTGCACCAGGCATGAGAGATTTGTTTGCAGCTTCATTAAGATATGGTTCTGGTAGCGGTTTGCGGGGTGCAGAAAAATTTGTTTGTGCTCAAGTATCTTTGCTCTATTCTCCCCTGCAATGCACCCCCATACGTATACAGATAATGTGCGCATCCATTTTCTTATAAAGTCATTTAAAGTCAGAAAATTAAAGAAATGCCCCGTGATGCCTGCACTTTGAAATCTCCCAGGGCTCTAGGCAAAAGGGGCGGAGACCCGGAGAACCCTGCGATTCACTGGCAGACCTTTGATTGGTTTATGAGCACTTATAGGGGAAAGGGTTTGCATTATAATGTGTTTTATGGATTCCTTCATATGTTCCTCTTCAGTGGTATGTTCAAATGGAGCATTAATCAAAGAAAGTGCAGGGTGAGGGCATGCAGCCAGCCCAGCAGAGTTGTGGGCCTGCTGTAGAAGCAGTGGTTTTTAATTATCTGGACGACGTACAGGATGCCGTTTTTGATTGTTTTAATGAGGCAGCTGGCCTATTGTCTCCCCTTAATTCCTCCATTGTTTTTAGAATATGTCATAGTTCTTTATTCTTTTATCAGGTGCTCTGCAGGAGGATTTAGACAATAGCCTTCATTCCAACTGCATTGGCCACTGCACAAAGGCGGTTCACTGTAGACAGTTAGCCGGCAAACAAGTGCAAATCACCAGCACTCTTCGCTCCTCCAGTTTTCTGACTCACATTTTGGCCTCTGGCTCTGACATTTGACCCTCTCTTGAGATGTGTATTCACGAAGATGTTACCAGGGTCAAGAATTCGTCATAAAGTAAATTTAGCTAAAACGTAACGAATGTAAAGTGATTCTCTATGATTTCAGCTATAGTTTCTGCACCAGCCAGGATATCCCCCAATAGCACACCAAATTACAACAAAAATATTCTGCTAAGAGGCTCATCACTCAATCAGCATTCATCAGTCAACAGTGACAGCCTGCTCCGGTTCCGGAAGTCAATTTTCCATTCATTTTTCCCATAGACTTTTCAAAAAATGTAAACATGGTAACTAATATTCATAATGTGGTTGTTTTAAGTCCAAAAAGTCAATTTAGAATATAAGATTCTGTGAAATGTTTTAATAACTTTGCAGTTTATACATTTTCAGAAACAGATTTGAAATAAAATTGTAGGTCTTGTGGTCATTAGTTCCCACATAGCTGATTATCCCCGATTATCTCCTTCTTTTGACTTTTTTTTTACTATCTATGAGAAAAATGAATTGGAACTTTAGTTCTGGAGGTGCAGGGTGCGTGGTCACTGCATAATCACATTTTCTGAATTGAAATCGAGGTTGAATTCACATTTTGGGTACATTTGTACGCATTTGTACTAGGGATGCAAATTATCTATTAATTCATTAATCTATAGTTGATTGACCTTATCGATCGACTTACGATTAACTGATAAGCGGCGTTTTTCACCTGAATTTTAGTGTTTCAATAGGGTCTTTAAGAATATAAGCTATAGTATACATAACACTGAGTCATAAATATATCATAGTATTATTATATTGTATATTCCTCAATTAATTATTCCTTTGTAAAAAGCAGACAAATGTATTGATGCTGAATAACAAAATACATTCTTTATTGAAAATAAATGGAGGATTGGCTCAGTTGTTGCACTTGCAGCATGGAAATCTTGAAATTAAAAGGAACAGAATAAATTAAATAACAGAATGTTATTTAGTCTACATATTATGATGAAACCAGTGAATCCAGGCTATTTTTAGGACATTCTCAACATTTATTTTGAACTAAGGCATCAACAATATTTCTCTCCCTTAATCTGTGAAGGGTTACAGTACAAAATATACATTTCACAGGGCCCCTGGACACAGCATAAAACATTACAGGGCCTCAAACCAGAACAATCAAGAAATTATACAAGCATGTAAGTTACATGCTATTATAATTTCAAAAATATATGGGTCCAGGTCCAGCTCTACTGTCCAGAGAGGAAAGGGTTACATGATGTAACGCTATGGTCTTTCTCGCGAGTGGGTTCGCATCTTGTGTTCACATTCCAGAGTAGCGCCCTCTAGCGATTAGTTACAATTAATGCATTTTGTTTGGCTAACGTCTTCATCGACAATTAATTGTAAGTCGATTAATTGTTGACATCCCTAATGTACCATCTTTCTACTTGATTTATAGTTTTATGTATGCAGATATCATAGAAACAAATTAAATGGCTAGAAGAAATCATCACCTTTTTTGCAATTTCCAGTTTGCGGTCAATCTCAATTGGCGTGTTTATGCGAAAAGTACAATCAACAAGTCTCTACGTCACTTTTACAGTCCTATGTTCATTACTTTATTTTATGCATGAAACATTGTAAGCTTGTGTGCGTACAGGTGTCAACACAAAGGTACTCATGAGCACAATATAATGATGACAGTTTAGTTACTGCAGCATCACCCCGCTCTTGGCTGGCTAACTTTTCCAGAATGCTGCCTCAGTGTTTGATGCGGCTATGAGAAAATGGGACAAACTGAATCCTCAAACTCTCTTTCTTCTCTCTGTCTTCTTCTCACTCACACAACAGATGGACGTGCAGCAGTCTTGGCTGAAGGGTTGCCGTGACAATGTATACCAAATGCTTTGAAAATGCAGTAGAACATTTTCATACAGCTAGATAATCTGCTTTATTTCAGCTGAGTAGAGCATTCAACTGCTTTGATTTAGACTGATCCAGAAACATTGAAGCCAATCTTAGCATCTTCTCCGGTTCATAATTCTCTTTGTAAGCCGACTTCACACAGTAGAGGAGAGAAACTTTTTTTTGTGTGTGTGGCTACGATATATTCTCTGCCATTGTCGGGTGGCAGTTTGTATCTACCTTGATGGTAACTTGGGCAGACAGTGGAGAGGAGTTTTGTTATTTTAATTAGAAGATAAAAATTCAAAGGGGCTCTCCAGGCAGTGTGTGGTATGACAGAATCAGAAAGATGAAGTGCGGCAGGCCTGGAGTGTGCGTAACGTCACAGCAGATTGTACGACAGATACGAGCTGCTCTTTAAAGTGGCGATGACGCGCGCGCTCTCAGCCGTGCACACACAAATGCCATTCAGAATGACACCCTATTTTAAAGGGCCCATATTACGCTATTTTCTGACCTGGTATAATGTTGTTACTTCATCACAAACATACCCGTAGTTGTGTGTTGTTTCATTCACACAATATTGCATCCATACATCGTTACTAGAATCATTTGGATGATTTTGGTTCTGGAATTAGCTCTCTCTTCTGAAATAAATGTAAAAGGTAGCTGTTAACTTAAACTTCAAGCGACCGTGTGGCGTCATTTACGACCCCAGCCATATGATTTAATGTGCCATCTCTTTATTTGTCATCTGAATTTTCTTTCCTAGCATGACTTTGTCAGTCTACTAATCCTACACACTTTCACAGTTTTTTGCAGGGATCAACCAATGAGTGTGGCGTATACGTCACAAACTCTTGTAGGGTCATTTATGACCTCAAAGAGAAGCATTGGTTTTCAAACATTGGTTTTTAAATTTTATTCAGATGTAACCAGCCGGTGTGCCCAGAACATAGTCACAAACAAGTGGTTTGTGATGATTGTGCTTGAAATGTTACTAATAGTGCATCACTGAATCTAATTTCAGTAGCTTTGTTGGAACTTGTTTTCATAACTGGGTATCTACAGAACTCTGCAGCCCGGATCATCACTCGGACCCCCACTATCCATCACATCACCCCCGTACTACAAGAACTCCACTGGCTCCCCATAAAACAGCGAATTCACTTCAAAATACTCATTACCACATTCAAAGCATTACACAACCTAGCCCCACCATCTGACCTCGTCCACATCGCCACACCATCCTGCACCCTTCGCTCTTCCTCCTCTCTTCAGCTCTCTGTCCCCTCTGCCCGTCTCGTCACCATGGGGAGCAGAGCCTTCAGCCGCTCTGCTCCTCAGCTCTGGAACTCTCTCCCTCCTGACCTCTGTAATATAGACTCTCTCCCACTCTTTAAATCCAGACTCAGAACCCACCTGTTCAGACTGTCCTACCTCACTCCAATCACTCCACTCTGATTTTGTTTTTATCTGTTTTATATGTTTATATTGTATTGTTTGTTTGTGCTTTTTATTCATTTTAACCTTGTGCAGTGTCCTTGGGTGTTCTGAAAGGCGCTTTTAAATAAAATGCATTATTATTATTATTATTATCTCATTTTGACAGTTACAATTTTCAGGTATTTCAGTAATCTAAAGAACTTTGTTGATATTATATTACACATATATACAAACAACATGTTTGTGTGGTTTTTGTTTTAAACACAGGTGTGGTAGTAACATCGGTTGATTGAATGTGTTCTGAGTATTACCAGTATTAACATATTCCCTAGTCAGCAAGTCAGCTAATTATTTTTATTGATGTTAGCAGAATGCTAGCTCAACATAAGTCAAAATATTTTTACTCAAACTTATTTTTATAATGTACGCTTTCATTTAGTGTGGCAAAAAAAAGATTTTTGCAAGTGGGAACTGACAAGGACTGTCTAAATAAATGTAATGCTGTTCTTACAGTCTGCGTTTGGTTATTTTTTGCAATAAAAGTATTCTTACCAGATACTTATTACATTAGATCATTATAAAACACCTGTCTTAAATCCTGGGAGTAGTATAGGTGTGATAAAACCCCAACCAGCCTTTTATAATAAGGATCCCTGTACAGAGCACAATGGGGTACATATATGACCCCACTTGGTCATTTCAGTCAGTAAAATATCTTGGTCGCTTGAGGGTTAAACTACACTACATGATATCTCAAGGTGGAACAGAGCATTTCGAGCTTTTGCGTTGTCAATGTAGAAGTATTTAAACTAGGGCTGTCAAACGATTAATTTTCTTGATCGCAACTAATCTCAGAAATTTCATAGTTAATCGCGATTAATCATGATTTATTTTGCATGTTTAAAATTGATATCTTGCAGTAAGACCGTTTGAATCTAAAGTTAAACTCACAATGCAAAGTATTTCTCACCATTTTTTTTATTTCAAAAAAGTGCAGAGAAAGGAAAAAGTAACAATGAACCAGTAATAGTGCTTACTTTGAGAAATTGTAAATAAATGATTGAAGCCCGCTCGAGCTGCCTACGGATGCGTAGAAGGAACAAAATACGAGCAAACTCAAAATAGCGCGTTTAACCGACAATGAGTTTAATTAATACAACCAAATGAGCTGCATATGGATGGTAGAATTGCGGAAAATGCTGGCAAACTCTGATCGCGATTAAAAAAATTGTCCGCGATCAATCGCGATTCGCGATTAATCGCGATTAACGCGTTAATATTCCCAGGCCTAATTTAAACGTGTGAATGAAACAAACTACAACTCCAGGTATGTTTTGGAGGAGGTAACAGCATTCTAAAGCTAGTCTAAAAGCCCACAAGAGTCAGTTTTGTGTAATATAGAACCTTTAAAAGCATTTACTTCTCATGATACCTCCATACCTCTGCAGCGAGTAGGTTTCATTTAGATTAAAACATTGTCCTATGTCCTAAGTCTAAGTCTAAATGCTAGTCTCCCAGCCAGATTAATTGGATTAATGATCTACTATCCTACTGCACCTCAGAAAAAATACTCTATTCTGACTGGACTTTGAACACACATGACACGTTTTTGAACATTTTGACAGGACTTGACTGACTTTGATGTTTGTGTATCTGCTGTTTTTGTATAGTTTTGTTAGAGGATAGGGATGTGGAGTGTGAGTTTTTGTCTATTTTATTTTTGTTTGTGCTTTATTTAAAAATAAAATTTAAAAAAAGTGGGTCATAAAACATCCCATCAGTGGAGGAACTTTTGCTCTGGCACTGAACTATGGTTTTGGCACCTAGCAGCAACTTTAACCGTTGCACCGTTTAACAGCTGCTTTTTTTAATTTTTAAATGGGGCGTTGAAATGTAGTTAATGAATATGCTGAAAAATGCTTGTAGTGAAAGAGAATGGCGGCCTGTGTTATTTGGTGTGTGAGCTGAGCTGGTTAAATCCTGGTGAGCTGAGGTTGTGTGTAAACAGGAGTAATCAGGGCTGCACACGTGTGGCTCTGTCTCCTCTCGTCCTCAGCCTCTGTAGCTCTCCTCAGAAGTCTCTTTGTCTCGCAGCAGCCAGGGCGCACATCACATGTCCCCTCTCAGCCTGACACTCCGTCGGTATGTTTGCACATCTTTGAAAGCTAACAGCGTGCTTTAATTAATTGTCCAGCTTTCCTCAGAAACAATGTCCTAATTCTGCCATTTAGTGGGAGCGTATCATAGTTTGTTGTTATCTCCCCAGCCAGATTTCTGTAAATAGTCATATTAAAAACTTTAATCTCTTCAATGGAAAATGAAGTGCAGCTGAAAAGCCTGTCATGTGCAGAGATAAATATTATCTAAAGCTAAAACCTTCACTCTCTGCGTCTCCCCTCCCTCCTCACAGCCCTCCCCTCTCTCACTTAATGAATATGTTCAGAAGATTTCAGAGCAATGCTTAATCCCAAAACATAACAAGCTAATGGTACAGTGGACCTGTATACCGCTGACAATGGTGCCGCTTATCGAATGTGCTTTCAATGTCAATTTCAAGTTATGGTAAAATGTGGTCTACTTTAGGACTTTAAGAGTATGTATTGTACTTAAATAACATTTACAATATGTTTTTTAACTTTTAACTCAGTTTTTCTTTACCCTTTAACACTTCTCAGAACATTAACATATGCAACATATAATAACATAAACTATCATTACCCAAACACCTGTTTACCACAGCTTACACTGTTACCTTACAACATCCCCCTTCCTGTGTTTTGCCCAGGGGGTCAGCTGTGGTGCACCACCACTAAAAACATGATGGAGGGTGAGGAGCTGGTGGCGTTTGCAGTGGACTTTGACTCTCGTCTGCAGGCTGTGAACCACATGTCTCTGAGCGAGGGCATGTACCCAGCGCGCCTCTTGGACAGTATCCAGCTCCTGCCACAGCAGGCTGCCATGGCCTCCATCCTGCCCACTGCCATCGTCAACAGTGAGTGTCCACGCAGCAGCACGCACACTGTTGGAACCAGGCGAGCTTTTGTTTAGGGACACACAATCGGTTTTGTGTCTTTCCTCTCACACACACAGCCTGCACTCAGTCACCTGCTTAACAAGAAGCACTGTCTCCGCCGGGCCTAGATTAACCCAGATGAGTCCCTGTGCAGAAGATAAGAGCTACCGACCTTCAAGTTTTGGGTTCACACAGACAGATTGGAGCTCAAACTAACATGTTAATTGCAAAATACAGGCCTCATGCAAATAGTGCGTGTTTACTTAGCAAAGGCTATCTGGGTTCAGCTCAACAGGGAGGCTTCTGTAAGCAGATGGTCCAGTGTTCTCGTTTGCCCTTGAGAAAGGGCACCAACCCAGTGGTAGCAACCAAGATATGCGGGGGCTGAGGATTTGGAGGGAAAGCTTTTTAACATAGGCTTTGAGTCAGAACTGAAGTAGGAAGTGTTGATGTATGTGCCTAAGTGTGCAGTCTTTATCTGTACATGTTAGAATATGAAAGTATGGGATAGATTCTGATACCACAACCTCTTTGTCCTCTCTGTCACCTCAGAGGACATCTTCCCTTGTAAAGCCTGTGGAATCTGGTTTCGGAGTGAGAGGAACCTACAGGCCCATCTCATGTACTACTGCAGCGGGCGGCAGAGGGAGCCAGAGACAGTGGTGGAGGACAGCGACACAGGGCCACACCAGACTCCCAGTACCTGCCCATTTCCTCAGTGCAACAAGAGCTTCTCTGGAGCACGGGCCCTAGAAATACACTTGAGCACTGCACACAGTGGTGAGTGAACAAGAAAATAACCACACAAGTCATATTCATGCATGTGGTAAAATGTGTTGTGAAGGCACATTCATATTTGAATACTATACATGCTACATACTGTATGCATCTGTCAGCAAATACAGCTGGTATATAGTGCTCAGACAAAGAATAATGTATAGAAGCAAATACTTCAGGCATAATGCATGAGCATGTGATTCTTCCACAGTTCGCTGTACAGCAGAAGTGGGAGGCAAGATTCTGAGCATTTCTCTCTTTTTATCTTCTTTGCAGGTGTCAAAATGGAAGAGAGCCTCCCTCCTGGCACCAGCTTGAAATGCACAATCTGTAACTACACGGCAGATTCTCTTATTACATTCCAGCATCACATCATGTCTCACCTGTCACAGGCGGCCTTCAGATGCAATCACTGCCATATCAGCTTCCAGAGCCACAGGGAACTCTTACAGCATCAGGACTTACACGGGCATGGCAGCAAACTTCACAGAGAGGGCGATGGCACAGAGCTATCCCCCAGGGGGGCGGAGGAGAGCCTGCAGCAGGCCCGGGCTGATCTGAACAGGAAGGACACTCTGCTGGGGAGTCCCAAAGGGGGCCTCACCAAGGAGCCCAGCACAGACGGGGAGGCTGACAAAGCTGAGAAGAAGCCCATGCTCTCTGCTCAGAAGGGAGAGGCCCACCCAGGCAGCAAGGCCAGTTTTTCTTACACTCGGATCAAATCTGAGCCCTCCAGCCCCCGACTGGCCTCCTCCCCTGTGCAGCATAACATGCCTACATTTCCCATGGGTCCATTCTTGTCTCAGTTTGCTTTCTCCCAAGACATTTCAGTAGTCCCACAGGCTTCTGAAATTCTGGCAAAAATGTCAGAGCTAGTTCACCGGAGGCTGCGCCACGGAGGGAACAGTTACCCCCCTGTCATCTATAGCCCTCTCATGCCCAAAGGGGCCACCTGTTTCGAATGCAATATCACTTTCAGTAACCTGGACAACTATTTGGTTCACAAAAAGCACTACTGTAACAGCCGCTGGCAGCACATGACAAAGTCTCCGGACTTTTCCGCCTTGTCTGATAAGATCCCTGAGGCAGTGAGCCCCAACAGTGGACACAGTTCTGTTAGCATGTTAGCGGGCTGTCACCCAACAGAAACTGACAGCCATCTGATGCAGTCAGCCTGTCTAAACTCCAATGTGCTGGACATGATCAATGCAGGGAAAGGAGCAGATAAGGATTTAGCAGGACAGGTGAAGAAGGTCTCCACTCCAACAGGGACAGAGGACAGGGTCAATGGCAAACCACTGGAGGGAAAAAGCCCCAGTACGGGTTTAGTAGAAAGCGACAATGACCCAAACAAGACAACTTGTGAAGCCTGTAATATTACTTTCAGTCGCCACGAGACATTCATGGTCCATAAGCAGTACTATTGCGCAACACGTCATGACCCTCCCATGAAACGCATGTCTGCTAACAAGGTTCCATCCATGCAGAGGACCATGAGGACCCGCAAACGCCGGAAAATGTACGAGATGTGTCTCCCCGACCAGGAGCACTCAAGACCTCCTATCGGACAACCAGGTTTCCTTGGTGTTCCTCCAATGAACCCTTGTACATCCCAGGAAGCTGTAGACAACATCACTGATCGCTTCCATCCACGCTGTGACCTGTTCCCCAGCATGGTCCCCAAACACCTGGAGGCCTCTCTGACTGTCACGAAACCTATTCTTCCCACCAAATGCAGTACAACAGAGCAGCAGGAAATCGATGCTCCAATTGATCTGAGCAAAAAGTGTTCTCCAGGTTCTGACAAAACATGCATCTCCCCAAAAAGACTCTTGGATTATCATGAATGTGCGGTTTGCAAGATAAGTTTTAATAAAGTGGAGAACTACCTGGCACACAAACAAAACTTCTGTCCTGCTGGAGCTCAGCCACAACCACCACAGCCACAAGCGCACAATGAGGCAGGCAACCTCGACACAACTACATTTACAGATGTGAAGAGCGAAGCCAATAATAATCCTGATGAGGCATTTGATAAGAGCCCGGGCAAATGTGAGAAGAACGCCAATGGAAAGGTGCTGGTGCAGAATGGAAATATGTTTCCCCCTCACCTGGGGCCTGTCCCGGGACTCAAGCCTTTTGCTGACTCCCAGCTCATCTCTTCAAAGGATGAGAACAAGAATGTGTTTCTGCCCCACTGCCTTTATCCTGGGGCAATAAAAAAGGTTAAAGGTCAGGAGCAAATATCCCCTTATTTTGGAATAAAGCCCACTGATTATGGGTCTGCAGGGGGAGCAGGGCAGGGGGAGCTCATGGAACAGGAGCAGAGTGTGAATGGAGGCGGTACTACTGTTGGAGGGGACACAGGAACAACTCCCCAGCAACCTGCCTCCAACGGCTGCCCTCACCCTAGCAAAGAGCCCCTTCCTCTGATGCCCAAAAATCGCAGCATGGTCATTGTCAACGGAGGACACAAGCCAGAGGACTGTTCAGACACGGCTCCTCCACAGCAGGAGAACCAGCCTCAGCCTGAGGGTCAGCCCCCCAGTGCCTCTCCCACGTGGGCCAGTGAGAACCAGAGCGACACCAACGAGAACATGTCCCCCTCCGCCAAGTCCCCGAGTGAGGAGGCAGTGCCCGCCGTTAATAAAGGCGTGAACGGAGCTGGGAGTGGAAAGTACTGCCGCCTCTGTGACATCCAGTTCAACAATCTGTCAAACTTTATAACTCATAAGAAGTTTTACTGTTCTTCACATGCGGCAGAGCATGTAAAATAAGTGCAGAAGAACACAAACTGTTACCCTCCTTTGCCCTAATATCCCCTTGAACTTTGACTCCTTTTTCCTCTTTGTTTTGGTACACTGTTGTGTCTGAAATAGTGCATCATGCAGTGCTATCTGCTGCTTGTGGACAATCAAGAGAAGCTTCTTCTTTCATTGTTTTAAGACTTAAACATGCAAAACCATGGGTTAAAAAAGAAAGAAAAATAAATCAAGAATAATATTGGTGCCACTTTCACATTAATTTATTTTACAATCAGTATTAATAGGAGTAGTGATCTTAATTTAAATTCAAAATAAAATTTATATCAGAGTTGTTTGTAATGTTATTGTATAGTCATTCTTGTGTAGCACACATATTGTTTACACTGTATTGTAGGCTCAATGAAACAATAGACAATACAAAATGAGATGCATTTTAGACACAAAATAGCTACTGAAGCACTTGTGTATTCTTTTTTGCTGCACCACTTTCTGTATATGCCCAAAATGTCACTAGCAGATGTTACTAATGACATGTTACTGACATATTACAGCCTTCAGTATCAGTTCGAGGGCGATCAGGCACTACCCTGCACATGACCTGGGGCATATACACTTGGCTTTGCATACATCTGTGGTTGTTTGTCCCCGTCTTTTTTCTTCAACTCAGAAGTGGATGTTTTCATGAGGATGGCAGCATTCTTGTATAGTACTTGTATTTCTGTTTGATGATACACTTTGGTCTCCCTTTTTGAATTTTGCTCTCAATGCAATACTTTGTAAATGAGGGAACATTACTGAAAGCAGTATTATGATGGGGACTGTGCATATAATTATTTGTAACCCCAAAGGGAAAAAAGAATTTAAGTTTATTGCTGGTGGATGGGTGGGAGGTCAGTGGGGATACTGATGTAAAATGATCATTCCAATGTCCTGACTGTGGGAGAAAATGTTTCTTAAAACGTTGTTGCTATGCATGTATATGGATGGAATTAAATTCCAGATCTGTTGGAAATTTTTATTTTGATGTGGTGTCATAATTAAACTTAAATCCTCAGGATAAACACATCTCAGTGGTCTTTTTTAATTTGTATTTTTCATCAGATCTGATGTGGACTAATCAATAGTTCTCAGATCAGAGACATGCTGTGGCATTTGTAAAGAGCACCAGAGCATTGATTAGATTTCTTATTCCTTGTGGACTCAGTCCAGGCCAGGGCTAAATGCTTAGCTAACTGAGGGATGGAGCGTGTGAAAATTTCCAACAATCTAAGAAACCCTATTTTTCCTTTTGTAAATATTAAGATACTGTTAGCTTGGCCAAAGGAGAAATAAAATTTGTCAACTGGACAAAAGTTTATTTGGTCGAATACATTTCGCAGCTCATCCAAGCCAAGCGAAACCTATTCCACAAAATAAACTTTTGTCCAGTTGACAAATTGAATTTCTCCTTTTGCCCTGGGTTCTACCTGGACGACTGAGGGATTCTACACACAGACTGTTATCTTATTTTACAACTAATTAATAAAAAACAACAATTATTACATAGTGGGCTCACTGGGCTAATTTTTATATGTTCCTCTTAAATATAAAAACTCATAAATAAATACAAAAATAACTCCATTAAAAAAAAACATTTTTTAATCATGAGTCTTAAAAACAACAATATTACAGCAGATATTTATCAAATATTGACGTCAGAGTCTATAGACTGAAGTGGCTGGCTCGTCTCTGGTTGACGAGCTTCCTCAGGTGTTGGCTGATGGCAGATGGCTCCTTGTAGATCATTCGTCTGTCAGCTTCTTTTATATGAATGTGATTGGCTGACGGGTATGAAACCTCCAGGAACTTCTTTTGAAGCTTAGCCACCATCTGATGCAGAAAAGAGTTGATTATAGACCATTATTACCACATATTCAGACAGTGAATGTCCACTAAACCATAGCACAGTCCAGTCTGAAACAGCTCACCTGGTTGAGCTGTTCTGGTATTTCTTGGTCAAAGTGATCTGCAGTGATCACAGTCACAGATGTCCTACTGGAGAGTGGTTTAAACTTTGAAATGTCTCTAGAATGAAGAAATGCAAAAAAAAAAAAAAACGTCTTTAATCAAAATGATCTGAATTATTTTTTTTACAGAAAAAGTGAACTTTTCCTTACTGTACTTGAGCTGCGCTTTCATTCAGAAAGTAATGCTCGTCCACAGCACTGCTCTGATGGGCGGGATTACACAACAGGTATTTCTACAAAGAAAAATAGAGTCACTCATTAAATCAAGAAAGCCTGAGATCTCACTGTATATCTGTGTGTGCATGGACCTTTATCTTTATCTTGGGTCACAGTGTAAAATATAACTCATATGTATGGAGAGGAACCATTTTTAACCCGTTTAGGTCTTCTCTCAATTAGATACATGTTAAGAGAACATAACACTAAGAACACACAACTTTATGCTCTTTTTTGGTGTGTTTTTTCCAGTGTGTGTTCATATGTACATTATTCTAACCTTTAGAAGCTTTCCTACCCAAACCTCTCTTTGTCCTTGGAGATTTCAAGCACAATGATGTCCTCATCTCCTTGGCAACTGTAATACTTGAAAAGCTAGGACTGACATCACATGTGGGTGGCTGGCAGCAGCAGACACGGCTGTCCCTGTCTTACTCTATATTGGATCATATGAACCGATGAGGAGTGAATGGCTCCAGTATAGAAAGATATTCTGAGGTACACTGTGCTCTTCCTCATAGTGATAAGTAAAGGAAAATTAACGTTTTTTTTTACAATCTGAGCCTTCTTTCGGCAATAAAACAAGTAGTTTTACTCACCCATAGCAGGTTGGTCTCAATTGGAGCAGTATCGCAGAACTTATGTTGAGCCGTTCTGTTCTACCAATGATCCCGTATCCGTTAGCGTGAGTGCTCGGGGCACTGATTTGCGGTGTCCAAATAACACAAACTTTAGCACTTTTCAAATCACAAAAGATCGCTGTGTCAGGGTAGACTTTTAGTAGATTCCAAAACGGCCTGAAACCCGATATCGCAACAGAAAAGTAAAGTTCAGAGCGGTGTTAGCTTCTTTCGGACTAGCTGTGTTTACAAAACAGCTGAGTTCACGCATGCGCACTGTCCTCTCTGATGACGTCATCAAATGAAACTATAGCTGGATATCGGGTTTCAGGCCATTTTGGAATCCACTAAAAGTCTACCCTGACACAGCGATCTTCTGTGATTCGAAAAGTGCTAAAGTTTGTGTTATTTGGACACCGCAAAGTAATGCTCCGAGCACTCACGCTAACGGATACGGGATCATTAGTAGAACAGAACGGCTCAACATAAGTTCTGCGATACTGCTCCAATTGACACCAAACTGCTATGGGTGAGTAAAACTACTTGTTTTATTGCAGAAAGAAGGCTCAGATTGTAAAAAAACATAAATTTTCCTTTAAAGATATTCTAAATTCATGGATACTCAAAATGCTGGCTCATAATTCACATAATGAAATGGCATCCCCACGGACAAACCTGTACACTAAACTGAAGGAAACAAGGATGCAATACTTTTGAGTTAGTACTTACCAAGTCTGTACGGTAGGAAAAAAATGAATACATTTTCATAGTTCTCGTAAACATTTGTGTCATTTTGCAACAGCCATTATGACTTGGTAATATAATACAACTAAAATTGAAAAGAACTTTGTAACCCCCAAATAAACAATCCCACAATCCCCTGAGGTGGCAATCAGATTGCACAAGATATCTTTTATTTTCTTAGGGACTTTTCAAAGTAAATAGACAAATGAAAAGAGAATTTAAGTTCACCTGAAGTGTCAGCCTCATGTTTTTTAATATATATGGATAACAGTGGATCAAACTGTGAATGTCAAGAAGAATATAAACATTCCTCTTTAAAAGTCTCGTCTCAAATACATGTTTGAAATGATTGTAGCTTAAATTCTTACATCTTATTCCACTTGAGCCCCACAACCTGTCAGAGGGCTGCATTTACAATATGTCAGTGTAAAAAGTTAAATTTCATTTATTTAAAAAGGAAGTACTGTCATATCATGCCAAATTCAGCCTTATGAAATGAAAACAAACCATCATCCACCCCATCTCCAGTCATGACTCTGGCACTAGCACCATCCAGTGGCCAGATCAGAACCAGACAAATGCATCTAAAACACTTCATACTAAATATACTATATGCTTTTTTCAATATAGCACACATTTTAAAAAGTGAAAATGTTCAATTTTGATACCAGTAAACACTGCTGAGTGTCCCTGTATATCATTTAATATTGGGATTTCTGCACACATGGATGAATAATGCTGTTATTTTAAAACAGTCTGTGTAAACACCTTCAGTCGTCAGGTAGGTCAATCAAATAAATCAAATTTAATTCTGACAAATGGACACAGGTTTTAAGAGTGACGAATAGAGGCCGTTGCGTTACTCACTTTTGTTTCAAAAACAAAAAAAGTCAAGGAAAAAAGATAATAGGACTAGAAATAATAGTATTAATGTACCATTGAGCATAATTTTAGAAGTGCAATCAGAGATATTGGCAGTATATGCAATAGCAGTGATTGAAGTTATGTTAGAAACACTAGCAAAATGAATGTATTAAACATATGTGCCTGTGGGTGAGGTGCTTGTGCGTCTCACCTGCCGCTGAATGACCTCCTCGGACACATTCTGGCCCCTCACAGTTGCTTCCAAAGCCCCCAGGATGATCAACATGCGGCTCAGGCCCGTGGCTGCGCAGAACTGCTTGGCTTGGAGTGATGGCAACAGCTTCCCATACCTCAATAAACACAAACAGACGAAATAACAAAACTCATTAAACTTTGGCAACGAGCACTTCAGTCTTGTAGCCATATGGCAATTAGATTAGCCATATACCCTTGATAATACCGGGATAATGGAAGACGTGACATTCAAGTTATTTAGTGATGCAATATTAGAGAAAATAAAAAAGTTGCTACCAGTGCTTTTAATTTTCTATTTAGCCTCTTCCAAATGACTTTATAGCTCTATAACTATCACAGTTGTCACATTTTCCAGTTTTTGTCCCTGAAGACTGCCACCTGCTAGAGCTGGAAGGACAGTCCGTGACAGTTTGTTTATAGAAAAACATTGCCATAATGCCATAAGTGAGTCAAGACATTAAGACTCGTCACTCTATGTGCAAATGAATACAGTGAGTTTCAGTAAAGTTAAATGTTTTGGCCATTGTGCATCACAGTTTGTGTGTATTATGTTCTTGCTTTAACCACTTTCTCATACAAAATGTTACTGCATTGTCGCTTCCAGTTCCAATAGTTTGTTAAATAGGCCTTAAAAGAATATGAGTTTATTGAGAAAGCTTCAGTCTTAGTAACCACTTAACTTAACCCTAACTCAAAGTAATAAACTTAATAAATTGCTTCATTCATTATTCATGATAATGCAAAATTGATTTCTGTGAGCTTTTAGAATGTTGTTACCTCATCAACAACAAAAACATATCTGTTTTGTTTCTTTCACACATGTTTGAGTAATTCTTTATTATTTATTAGTCTGTTTACATCCCCAAAGCTCAAATTGCTGTTCCACTTTGTGATGTAGTAGTGAAGCAGTAGTTTTCAAATTAACAGCTACATTTTAATTTTTGTTTAGTAGAGAATTAAAACTCCAGGGATGAAATTATCCAAAAGGTGTATGGCAGGGGTGTCCAAACCTTTTTCATCAAGGGCCACATATCTAAACACAGACGAAGCAGAGGGCCGATCGAGGGCCAGAGACTGGTGCTCAGTACAGTCAATGATTAAAATATATGCATGTTTAACATGTTACTTCAAAGTTCAAAGTCAGCTTTATTGTCAAAAACCATATGTACAGGTTGCACACACAGGATTTGAAACTGCAGCGCCCCCTAGGCCCACAGTGAATATAAAACATGTGATAAACAAGACAATAAACACCATGACTAAAACATCACATATACCTGTAGCAAAAGTACAAAAGGCTTGTGTATAATACAAATAAGTAAAACACACAATGTGGAGCGGAATAAAGCTCAAATGTGTCATTTAAGCAGCAGTGTCAGTGTCATTTAAGTGTCATTAGAATGAGCCATCAGTCTTTGATTCATGCGAAAATCCTCAAAACCACACAACAAATATTAAATATTGTCTAATCAATGTAGATTTTCAAAAAACTTCAGTCAAAATTTCTGCTCAAGGTAATTTGGGCCAATTCACCTGGAAGCCTGAGGGCCAAGAAGAATTTGTCTGAGGGCCGCATTTGGCCCACGGGCCATAGGTTGGGCATGCCTGGTGTATGGGAATGGAAAACACAATGGAACACTTCCTGTATTACCACAAGAGTTTTCTGTTTGAGAGAAAAACTCAGCGTAAATATGCCTGGTTTGTGTGTTAAACATGTATAAATGAAACAAAATACAACTCCAGGTATGTTTTTGACGTGGAAACAACATCAGATCAGAAAATAGTGTAAAATGGGCCCTTTAAGTGTTCTTGTTTTATTAAGACGGTGCAGTTTTTATAAAGTGGTACCACATTACATATTACTGCAGTAACTCTACAGAAGATGCAGTTTGGGAGATCCTCGGATTAATTTATACAACTACAAATACAAATACTTCTTGCTGCCAAATGTATAATTTTATGCCGCATACAGCCTTACCACTACGAAATTATTCCAGCTAGGACTATGAAAGCTATTATACTATGAATATTTGGTCAAGTTTTTTTTGCGACACAAAATGTTAAAGTTTCTTTCTTGGAAACATTTGCCTAGGGAATGAGAAATGCTCTTTTTTGGCACATGACAGAAGAAGAGCAGTGGGATTTTGTAACTCAGGAGGCCCAATCGGTCTCGGCTCACTGGTGCTCTGAATTGCCTGGTCTCAGCCTGTGGAGCCCAATCAATAGTGTACTGTGCCTGCTGCCGCCATGACGATGCAGCGCCGTCTTCCCAACACGAGTTAGATCTGCGACAGAGACTCCTGCCCTATGCTGATCTGAAGCACACAAAAAACATGTGCACTGTTCATTATCACTAGGTTTGATGTAAGGGCAGAAAGGCTTCTTGGTAAAACTTTTTAAACTCCAGAGGAATGCAGTTCTACAGGTGTTAATATGTTTAATGGTCAGGGTTATTTTATTTAGATGTAGCTGCTTCATATGTGGGACAAAATAAATATACACAAGAGAACACAGATAATGTTAGGTATTGATACAATAAAAAAAATGTGCACAATAAAATAAGTATTCACACCTCCCATTTCTATTGTGGTGTGCATAAATTATGGCAAAAACAAAATTGGAACCTATGAAACCTCAGAGAGAGGTTAGAAAAACTGAATGTTTTTGCTCCATCTGCTTTCCCTAATGGCAAAGTAAATTTGAGCCATCAGGAATATGAGCGATTGTAGCAATTTGTACCTTCTTCTCTAACTCTATTTAAATTTGTAATAATTGCTTTTACTACAAATTAGAAGTACGTAGTATCTTTTCTTAGGGTTAGGGTCACTCATGTTGACTCGCTAAAAGGGATGAGACGTGATACTGGGTCCACAAGAATAAGATCAAATCTATAATGAAAAAAAAGTGCTGTTGAGTTCACAATTTTGGCCACACAATTCGACTTTTTATTAGATATTTTTGCTGTCATAACATTATTTTTTTTAACTATAGTGTCTTAAGAAATGTAACTTACCAGCGCTTAACCTTTTTTTTCTGCTAAATGTAAACACAAGGAAAAATATAACACAAAATAATTTTCCACATGTGGGCCCAATCTTGTGGTGATCTTCCTTGACGAGATCTTGTCCGATCTCTTGTCACTAGACAGCAGATATAATGCATTTGTGTAACTCTGCACTACAAACTGAAGCTGTGCTTTGCTCTACTGACTTCACACAGTATTCTGTGGTGATGTGCTATCAGGCTGCCATCATAAACATGCACTTTTCATGTGTAAAAATAAGCCATTTCACCTGTTGTTGATATGACATGTCTCTACCCTGAGCCTCTGCGATAAGGTCGATAGAATACGCACAGCGTGGGTTTTTCATCTGCTACAAATGGCTGTGTAAAGATAACATATCGAGCATATTCATGTACAAGTGAAGACTCCAGCAGGTCAATAATAGATAGATATACACCTACACACAGGAGGAAGACGGACAAACAAAACCTACTGGCGCTGGGTCATATGATAAACAAATTCATATTTTCACCATCATATTGTTATAATTGATCACAATTTGTATTCAATTTTATTTTGTCTTACTAAATAAAAAACAAAAATGGCTTTCTATATTCATTTCCTGTACATAAATATTTATTCCTCCAAAGTCTGACCTCTGCTGCAAGCTTTACTGGCAGAGGATTGGCTATAAACGTCTCCATAAAAATGATCTAAGGATATCTTTGACAATTACAAATGGTTGAATCTCGATCTTGATGTGATTAATTGCCCAGCCCTGACTATGTATGTCAACACCAGCACTTAATCTGGACTACACCAGGACTAAACCAGGATTACACCAGAGCAAGAGGAATAACCAAGCTCATGTTTGATGAAACTTTTTAAGTCAGACCCCCATAGAGTGACATTTTGACATTTTCATTTTCCTGCCGGTTTTCCCCTGGAGTCTTCTTTGGCACTCTAATTTACACCTATACCTTTTCAACCTGCCTCACAGGTGACAACTTCTCTTTGCACTTTCCCGTCAAACTATTCTTATAGCTCGATTCCAAAAATAATAGCAACAAAAAAACTAAATAAATAAACTCGCCACTTATCAGCCCGCCAGTCCGAATCTGGTCAAATCACTCCTAGGTCTGGCACTGCACATTATTTCAAGGATTCTCCAGCCACCTGTCCTATTCCCTTTTTCCATTTTTAATTCTGCCCCGGAGTGAGGATTATGCGAAGCAAGGCATGCGTGTCAAAGGGAAATTTAGTGGGTAAAGACAGCCCAGATTGGCGGGGATGAATTAAACAGATAACAGAAAGAGACGATGGAGTGTGCATGTGTGCATGGGTGTATGTGTCTGTGTTGATGTGGGGACATGTAGAGCAAAATGCCTCACCGATGTTGGTCATTTCTGAAGGGGTTCTTTTTTTTTCTCCCCCCCACAGGAGCGCCCAGGCAATATCTAAATTAATAAAGTGATGAAATGAGTTTGTGCCGTGGACTTTCTGCTGTTTGACTTTCCCATCTGGATTAGTGCAGGCTGAATGGACGCTCTGTTACTTTTGTTACAACTGCGCAATTCACTGTCGGAATTTGGCCCAGCGCTGATAAGACTTCCTCCTCCTCCCTCCCTCCTCATTTCCATGTCATTCCACATGCAGGGCCGCGGTTACCTGAGAGGCCGCTCGCACACAAAGCGGGCGCCATTACACAAGCTCCTGCCGACTATTACAACGAACCGGGAACGCTTAAACACTGGATATTACATGGGGCTCACCCGACTCTTACAGCTGCAGACGCTTTTAAACACTTGTTCAAGCAAAAGTCAGATATAAGCACAGAAGAGGGTGTGTATGCAGGTGTGGGCAGATGTGTAATGAGAACTATACAGTAAAACAAAGGAAGCCAGAGTGTTTGGTTCATTTGAAACTAATATTTGCAACTAATATTGTATTTATGTTTTAATTTGTAGAAAAAATTGTTCTGTTAAGATATCAGCTCCCTTTGTAGACTACATCACCACTCATTCATTACTTTACTTAAGTGGATGAGTAGAGATTTACAAAGGTGAACTACTCACTTAATCATCTTTACAGCACTGATAGATCTGATACAACATAACAATCCATGCATCTGCAATGACATAAAAAACTACAGTGTTGCAACATACATTTTTGGGGTCATTTAGATGCCATAATCCTGTTCTGTGGCGGGGATTCCCAAAGTTTTCAGACCGAGACCCCTACGGAAAAATGTAACTGACATTTGTACCAAATTGAAGCTGCAAAACATTTAAACATCTGATTTCACTGTATTCATTTGAGAAGTTTATTGTGTCATTTGAGTTTTTATATTTTAAAAATTAAGATTTAAAGGAGAAGTAACGTTTTTTACAATCTGAGCCTTATGTCGGTAATAAAACAAGTTGTTTTACTCAATAGCCATACCCATAGCACTTTGGTGTCATATGGAGCACTTCCGGAGATGTTTTAGATTTGTGATCTCCGTAATGTGAGTTCTCGGGGCACATGTTTGCGGTCTCCAAATAACACAAACTTTAGCACTTTTCAAATCATAGAAGCTCGATGTCTTAGTCTACGATTTCATTTGGTCAAAAGTGGCCTGTAATCCGAGATTTAGCCATAGTTTCGAGTAGATGAGGAGGCCAGTGCGCATGTGCGGAGTGTGCTCTCAGCTCCCGGGACCCAAACATGAAACGCAAAGCTGTAAACTATGGCTAAATCTCGGATTACAGGCCACTTTTGATTCAAACGAAATCGTAGACTAAGACATCGAGCTTCTATGATTTGAAAAGTGCTAAAGTTTGTGTTATTTGGAGCCCGCACGGGGCATATTACATGCTCGGGGAATATATTATATGCCCCGAGCTATGGCTAGAAGTCGCGCTAGGCTAACGCTAATCTAAAACATCTCTGGAAGTGCTCCATATGACACCAAAGTGTTATGGGTGAGTAAAACAACTTGTTTTATTACCGAAATAAGGCTCAGATTGTAAAAAAATGTTACTTTTCCTTTAATAGTTTGGATTCACATCTCTTGACAACAACATGGGGATGATTCCGGGAGTTTACATGTTGCAATGATTTCACCCACCACAATAAAATAAACATTAAGAGCTTCCTTTGGGGAATTCTAAGATGTACAACTTCTGTACCTGTACAGACCTGAACAATGTGTGTAGAATCCCTCAGTCGTCCAGGTAGAATCCATGGTAAAAGGAGAAATTCAATTTGTCAACTGGACAAAGTTTATTTGGTCGAATACGTTTCGCAGCTCATCCAAGCTGCTTCTTCAGTTCTGAACAAAATGTCCAGTTGACAAATTGAATTTCTCCTTTTGCCACAGACGTGAACAATGTAAAAAGTCTGACTTAGCCTCCAAACACGAACATAAACAGTTTGTCCACCATCAATATGAACAAAGAAGGTTATTTGGCAAAAAAGATGTCACATTATACAGGTAAATATCCATTAATGATACAAAAGTTCCAAAAAAAAAAAAAAGTCTATATATATTATGTACACTGAATGTTTGGTTGAAAACGTTTCGAAACTTCTCCTTTTATCATGGATTCTACCTGGACAACTGAGGGACTTTTCACGCTACCGTATATATGTAAGATATATTGCATTTAAAAAAATATGACTTTAAGTGAAGGAACATGTGACCAGATTGTATTTAGTCACACCCGGCACTAATCGGGCGAACCTGATGACGCTGTAGAAGCGAAATGCGTTCTTCGCTCTAAGCCCAATAAAGGAATAAGAGTAAAGTCAAGCGAGTGTGCGGTAAATTTCTTCTTTTCTGGAATTATCCATTAATGATACATTCATTAAAAAACATTACTAATATGAGACTGTGTAATCCCTTATTACTAATATGGTTCATGAAATCAAATACCATTTTAACTCCAACTGTAACTTAAAATGTGAATGTGTCTATAATTCTCATACTTGCATACCATTATTATTTTCCTTGAGCACTTTTAAATCCAAACAGAGCTTTTGAGACCAATTCCACAATCTGCACTTGTTTTTTATGTTTTAAAACTTTTATGTCAATTCCACAATCTGCACTTGTTTTTTATAATGTTTTTAAACTTTTATGTCTTGTAAAAGTTGTAAATATGTAACTGCGTTTTGTGTTTGCTGCTGCCTCTTGGCCAGGACTCCCTTGAAAAAGAGGTTCTTAATCTCAATGGGACATTTCCTGGTTAAATAAAGGTCAATAAATAAATAAATTATATTTCTGTCAACATCACTAGTAGCATTAGAAATGTACTGCCCCAAATGCATCTAAATACTACGTGGAATCAGCATGTAATACACTCAAGTACCACAAGGTGTCATTCTTGCCCCACAGCTGCAGAGGTTTTCTTTCTGCTGAGGCTTCTTCCCCTCTGCATCAATACTATAGATTACACTGGGGTAAACACACTGGGACCATGGCAGCCCTGCTTCATTAGTGGAGCGTACAGCAATAGTTACGCTTACAGTGGTTCTAATTACAATTAATTGGCATTCCTGACTGGTTCTCTGAATGAGGAGGAGCAATGGGGGAAGGGAGAGCGCTGAGTCAGAGAGAGCCCAGAGAGGACTGTTTGGGGGCTATTAAAGAACCGTGAATTACATCCCATTGGTATGTATAGAAAAGTGGTCTATATTCAGTTTGTAAATCCATTAATACTGAATATAGTTCGCCAGGCTTAATGTTACTGACACAGAAAACTCACATAATTTTATAAACTACCATTAGGTATCCACTCAAGTGTTTTTATTTTAAATGCTGATGGAGACAACTACATATTTGCAAGAAGGAAAAACATTAAAAAGTCTCAATTGGAAAATTAGAAGTGAAAAGTCCCTGGCACAAGTTGAAGTACCTTCCTTCAAGCATCTTTTAAGACTGAAACTCGAGTGCTAAATCCGGCATATTTACGCCTGTGTGATCTTATACAAATTGTGTGTTCATTAATATGCATTGCCCCTTCCAAATAAACAAATAAATTAAATTAAATAAATAAACACAATCAACCCATGCAAAGAGCCATTCAGAACAAAAAACAATCATGTCGATTGAATTTACAAATGCCACACTGAAAATGTATGAACAACAACTACTGAACTGAAAAAAGAATACTGGTTATGATATATATATATATAGTATACTGCAACAATAAACACAAATGAATCAATTTATTATTAAATATGTTAAATAATGGGCCTTACCTACAACCTTTTTACAAGAGGAAAGTGTCTGCAATTGATAAAATAATTTAACTGATGTTCACTGATGTCCAAAACGTACAGCCTTTTAGCATCAGAAAGTATGGACAAACTTTGGTGCAAACCGGTAATTGGTCTGGAAATAGTACCAGAGTCAGTGCAATACTCGGACTTCCTTATAAAGACTAAAAACTGACAAAATATGAGCTCTTAACATTGTGCCTCCATCTTAATATGTCACCATTTTAGATTTACGCAGGTCTAAGCTGATACCACTGAAGAAAAGGAGTGTAAACCAGCGCACATCAGCGAGGGGGAGAGATTATATTACGTCTGTAAATCTGTCCACTAACAAAGAAGTGTGTGGATGAATAAAAACACCCCTGCTGTCCCCTGTGTTAAACCCTGTCTGGCTCATAAATCAACCTAAAAGCAGCAGTAGTGTGTGAGCAGTCGTCAGTCAAAACGGCATACGCTGAATGTCAGACAGAACAGGAGCCGGGTGGGACACCAACCAGGACTATCTGCTCCGGATAGGGACGGCCTGGTGATGTGTGGTGTGTGCATAGATACAGTGTACATGTTTATGTGGGGGCACGTGGAGCCTCGGTGGGCATATTAATGACCGCTGGGATGATGAATGGGACGCCGAGTGTCATTTTCATTTTGAGCGTCATAACTCAATCAGGGATCCACCCAGGGCCTGTGCCACAGCTGTGCGGCCCACACCGAAGACATTTTCTCACAGCTCTTTGGCAAACACTGGTTCACCACACACACAGCCCTCAACCATTCAGAACATACAGTATAGTCAAGGTGTGGTCTGACGGCATGTATCACTTCTATGAGCTTTAAAAGGGATAGTGCGGTTTTTTGAATCTGTATGGGTTTCCTTCTAAAAGTTCCGTGTGTTGACACCGGCTTACCTCTGACACTCTCAGCTGATCCCGGTTCGGCTCGCTTTCCGGAGCCCACGTAAGTAGGTCCGGTAACTTCCCTGGAACATGAAATAAAGCAAAACATTCGTCCAAAAGGTGATATATTTGCGTCCCAAACAGTTGTCCACGAAACATCCAGCAGCGTAGTTTGCGTTCGCGTATTGCCTCTCTCGATTCGTATCACTGCGCGTATATTAGCTGTATTAGCCTGTTAACCTTTAGCGTTAACTAGCTTTATTTCATGTTCCAGGGAAGATACCGGACCTACTTACGTGGGCTCCAGAAAGCGAGTCGAACCGGGATCAGCTCAGAGTGTCAGAGGTAAGCCGGTGTCAACACTCGTAACTTTTAGAAGGAAACCCATACAAATTAACATTTAAAATAAAATAAAAACGCACTATCCCTTTAAGTCATGTTATATAATCAAAAAAAAAATACCTGGAGGTGTGTTTTGATGAGTGAGCTACTGTACCCAAAACAATTTCCCTTGTGGATCAATAAAGTTTGCCTAAGTCTTGTTTCATTCGCGCATATTTGAGTAATCATTAGTCTGTCTACATCTCTAAAGCTCAAAATGCTCTGTTCCACCTTTACCTTTTACTTTTGTTCAGTAGAGATCGGAAATTCCAGGGTTGAAAGTATCCAAATGATCCCAGTGGTGTATGGAGTTTAAAAACACACAGAGCACTTCCTGTATTAGTGTTTTCTGTTTGAGAAAAGAACTCAACCTAAATATGCAGGATTTGTGTGTTAAATATATGAATGATACAAAACACAAGTCTGGGTATTGTATTTCGTGAGGAAACGACATTATAGCAAAGATCAGAACATAGCACAATATGGACCCTTTAATGAACATTCAACATAAAAATATGAGATAAAGTGAACAAGCTGCCATACCAACAGTAAATGATGAAAGGTAACTACAGGGACTCACTTTTATTTTACCAATTTATTTCTAGCCATGATTCACCGGCTCTCGACAAGCACCTACCTGTACTGTAATGTTTTTTCCTAATTTAAAATTGTGAAGTGATAGGAGTCGTGACAGGCTTGAAATTTTGAACAAGCAAACTATCTTGCAACATTAGCATCCAATTTCAATTTTCCTGTGGCCAAATAAGAGCATATCCTCAGCAGCCCAATGTTAAAAGTGATTAGCATATTCCCAGAGGAGGAAGCCCTGGTTCAGCTGCTTATTAAACCAATATTACTGGAAAAATCTGTGTGTGTAACTAGGGATGTACTGATGTGAACATTTTAGCCGATACCGATACCCGATATTAATGATTCTGTTATCGGCCGATACCGATATTTCTTTTTCATTCTGAGATAACATTTTATACAGACTGAAAATCATGCAAAATGAATTTTTGAATGTCTTCTTTTATTTTTAAAACGTGTTTTGACTCCTGATTTAAAAAAAAAAAAATTCAATTTAATTTTTTTTTTTATAGTGTAACATTGTGTTCTGCGTCCTGATTGGCTAAGGGACCTTTGACGACTGATGTTATAGATGGGGGAAGGGGGCCGGGACCAGACTGGAACTAAACCAGGACCAGACCAGGATCAGACCGGGACTAGACCAGGACTAAACGCGGACTAAACCAGGTCTAGACCAGGTCTAAACAAGGTCTAAACCTGGACTGGACCAGGACTGGACCAGGACTGGACCTGGACTAAACCAGGACTGGACCAGGTGTAAACCAGGTGTAAACCAGGTGTAAACCAGGTGTAAACCAGGTGTAAACCAGGATTAAACCAGCGCGTGCGGCTCTTTGCCTTTGCTCTTCTTGGACTGCGTGCCTCCCCCTCAGGACCCACGCAGTCCGAAAAGAGCAAAGGCAAAGAGCCGCGGTGGTTTAATCCTGGTTTAGACCTGGTCTAGAGGAGGCACGGTTTGGGCACGGGTCTCGTGCTCGCAGCACCGGGTGGGGCGTGTGGTCTCACGCCGGTCATGCTGTGCTATCACGGATTTGAGCACGATGAGCGCACATGCCCACCTCCACCCCCCCACGCTTCACTATTAATACATTTTGTTGAAAATCTACGAAAGTTTGAGTGTTTAAACGAGAGAGAAATGTGAGAAAACGTTAATTTGAGGGATTACTGGACTGACAAATATCGGTCCTTAATATCGGCTCACTTTTACACATCGGGCCAATACCGATGTTTAAAATTTGGCAATATCGGCCGATACATTGTGCATCCCCATGTGTAACTGTCTGCCTATATGTGAAAGTAAGGGATATAAAATGGTTCTAAATTTGACTAACATTACAGCAAAACTCTAAGATCGAGGCAAAAGATACAGTACCAGGAGTCAGGAAACAAACACACTGATGCTCTGTTCTAGTTCAGTTATAGACAGTAATAACAAATTTTAAAATGTGTAAATGGTTTTGAAATGTAAAAAAAAAAAAAGTTTCTCAGCTGCTTGATAAATTAATTGTGTTAACTTCGCTCAATTTCTTCAACTACCACCAAACACAAACACTGTGCTACAAAAGGCACGCAGAAGCAAATCGTCTGTTTTTTGTCAGAATATCCGGTTCTGGTTCATATCCCATTAACATGACAAAACAAAAACAGATTTGTACTGAGCATATACAATAAAAACAAAGCACATTTGCAAAGTGCTGGATTTAAAACAATATTATTATTGAAATAACAACAAGATTCATCTCTGTGTGATGACGCACGCTGCATTCAGTGGGGCTCATAAAACAAAGAGCGACAGGCACGTTAGTCAAACACTGGCTGTTCTTCTGAATGCAATTTGCCCAGACTTATGCCAGGGCTTCTCCTAATCCCCTGTAGCATGACCAACCGCTTGGATTTCCATCAGGAAGCATTAACCAAAACCCAGGAGGAAATGAGACGACTCCACAAAGGCTGGAAAAGATATCCATAGTACAACAGATGACCCCAATAGACAACGCAAACAGAACAGAAGACTACTTTCATGTAGAAATATGAAGGCAAGTCAGTCAGCAGGATGTTACAGAACTCTATATAGTGTATTAAACTAATGTATGAGTAATATCATTTTAAATGTAGTATGTAATGCTCTGGGTATGGCATGTTCAATACACAGTACTGTTGACATAGGAATCATAATACAGCACTGGAAAAAAATAAAGAAACCAGTGCATTTTTTTCTGAAATCAGCATCTCTACATGTATTACTGCCATTCCATTCCAGCGTCTGTTGAATTCCAACACAAACACAAAGCTGAGCTACTTCAGTTCTTGCACCAGGAGTGGAATAAAGTCACCCAAGAACAATGTGAAAGACTGGGACTAAACCAGGTCTGAACCAAGACTAAAGCAGGTCTAAACTAGGACTAAACCAGGTCTAAACTAGGACTAAACCAGGTCTGTACCAAGACTAAAGCAGGTCTAAACTAGGACTAAACCAGGTCTAAACTAGGACTAAACCAGGTCTGTACCAAGACTAAACCAGGCCTAACTAGGACTAAACCAGGTCTAAACTAGGACTAAATCAGGTCTGAACCAAGACTAAACCAGGAACTAGGACTAAACCAGATCTGAACCAGGTTTAAACCAGGTCTAAACTAGGACCCAAGAACAATGTGAAAGACTTGTGGAGAGCATGCCAAGACACATGAAAGCTGTGATTAAAAATAACGGTTATTGCCCCAAATATTGATTTCTGAACTCTTCTTAAGTGTAAACATTAGTATTATGTTGTTTTAAAATGAATTTGATCTTGTTTCTTTGCATTGTTCTTTTTTGTTATTTTGACCATTTGTCATTTTCTGCAAATAAATGCTCTAAACGATAATATTTTTATTTGGAATTTGGGGGAAATGTTGTCAGTAGTTTATAAACTCAAACAAAAATGTTCCTTTTACCCAAACACATACCTATAAGTAGTAAAATCAGAAAAACTGATAATTTTGCAGTGGTCTCTTATTTTCTCCCAGAGCTGTACATTTATTGGCACTGCATATTTTATTATTAATTACTAACTAGTACTAACTACTCTTTCAACTCCTCCCATTTGTGATGTCTATTACAGGGAATACAGTATGCACTTAAATATTTGGCATAGTTTTTTCCATTTGGTTCCTTCCAACACTTAGTACATTTATCACAGTATTATTTATTTCCACGTTTTGTTTAGGGGAGGAGTTGTGACATATGGACAGATTTTGTATTTTGTAATGTATAAGCAACATTTCTACAATATTTATGGTTTCTATTTCACTCGAGAAAAAATTAGATAATCAAATAGTTTTTTGAGAGAGAGAAAGAGCCCTCGCTTCATTTCCCCCATATAGAATAATAGAATTGTAGCAGTGCTGTCATACACTGAAATGAACGTCTATTAATCAGCGGGTAATTGGACACATAGCCCTGATAGATGGAGCTGCTGCACTTTGAATCACGTACAAATTGACCATTTTCAAGGAACCATTTCTTATCTGCCTTGACTGATGGTTACATAACCTATGAGCTCATGCTGTTGGGCAGAAGTACAAAAGTCATGAAACTAAGCCACACCAGATTAGCCTTTTTAGCAGATCTTTCTCAAAACCATTTTTGACTCCCATGCCATATTCCCGATGATGTTGCAGGATTAGGGAAAGCACATAAAGATAGTCATTTGTTATGCTCCCCACTTATTCCTTTCAGCTGCTGCCTTGGTTCTCTCACAGTCAAACAGTAAATCTTCATCCTATGAATGCATCCTTTTCTCACACGCCAATTAACTCTAGTGTCCTCTTTTACGTTATACATAGGTCTTATTTTTGCACTCACCTACAGGCCCTGTCCAAACCTTAGTCATCAGATAAAATTATTTCCAATCCAAAGATCATCTAAGACAGAGGTCGGCAACCTTTACCACTCAAAGAGCCATTTGGATCCGTTTCACACAGTAAAGAAAACACTGGGAGCCACAAAACCCTTTTGAAATTTAAAATGAAATAACACTGTATATAACGTCTTTTTTGCCTTTGTGACATAGAATTACATTTTGAAAATTAATGAACTAAAATAAAATTTGTGGATTTTTTTTATTCCAATTTTTTTTTAAAGTATCAACGCGCATTTCTGCGTCCTGATTGGCTACGGGACTGTAGACCTTTGCTGATTCGTCAGTCATTCTCCTCCGTGTCTCCTGTACAGAATGTGTTCAGTTTGCCAGATTTATATAAATGTTCAATAGCAGTGTGACTCTGAAGTGCTGTATGTTTACAAGTTTTCTCCCCGACAAAACCCGCCACAGCGAAGCGGTGCCAGGACGAAGAGGCTCCGTCATAAGAACTGTGAAATACACATGAAATACACTTTGGTTTCATTCTATAATACTGTGCTTTTTTGTTGAAAATCTACGAAAGTTGGAGTGTTTAAACAAGAGAGAAATGTGAGAAAATGTTAATTCCAGTGTGAGAAAAGTGTAGAATGTGTGTGGTGAGGCGTTTACAGCCTTAAAACATGGAGAATAATTGTAAAATATAAAGCTGACGACTTTTTAGAATGTAACCCCGTGATAAACGAGGGACCGCTGTACTGACCCGCATCAGAGGAATCAGCCGCATCATGTGGCTCCGGAGCCGTGGGTTGCCGACCCCTGATCTAAGATTAGTCGTCACTCTAAACTAATATTCCCCAAGAAAACTTCTGTGTCACCAACATAACTGCACACAAAAGACTATTATAAACACCAGATTATCTTATAATAAAGCAAAAAATTAACACCATTCAAAGATAACTTACCCTAGAAATGACTGCTAAGATATTACTGATTACCTGTAAACAATATAAATTAGCGTTGTGTGTAACGATGGACTGATACGTATTTTTCAATTCCAACAGTGATTTCAATCTGCCAATAATCAATATCAACTGATACTTGTGCAGAGACTAAAAATTGTATTTAATTCCTTAAGACACAAAAGATCCAAATATGTTATGAAGCTCTGTATGAATGAAAATTCAAACATTGTGAGACTTTCTGGACAACCAGTCCAACAAGCAGTAAATAGTCTTATTAGGGTTAAACCCATATTTGGAAGCCGATATCTGATACCAATACTAAATCAGTGCATCCCTAGAATTAGCTTTGCTTAACTGTCACTTTTACCAACAGCCCTCCTTCATGGCAGCTTCTTTATCAAGCGCCAGTCCCCTTCATACAATCATTAATGTACAATGAGATATATTCTATGGCAATGACTAGCACTTGACACAGGCAGTATCTCTCCCGGAGGATTAAAGCTGTGTTATTAGACTTTCTGTCAGTCAGGACCAACCACCATCTCAGAGCCCGCTCTCATCCACGTTTGTTTCATGCTATAAGATTGTGAACGGCTAATGATCTCCTTTGGCCTCCAGTTAATCAGGCTAATGAGTCCCACTCAGCACAGATAATCAAGTGTCTCCGGATTCTTCCTGTAGAAGCCAATACTGAGAATTTAGATACCGGTTTGTGAAATGACGAGTAAGTCCAGCCGTGTCATCTGTTTAGATTCTCCTCTTCAATGTGCACTCTATGGCTCGTTATATTTTTCAGGAATCTTAACTTTTTAATATATATTTTTTTTTAATATATAAATGTACCTCCTGTGGACCCACCACCTGCGGGAGGATTTATGGGGGCTGGTGCATTGTGTTCTGGGCAGCAGATCTGCTTGGACCGCTGCCCCCGCGACCAAGAAAACGGAAAAAAGCGGAAGAAGATGAATGAATGAATGAATTAATGAATGTAAATGTATTCCCATGTATATTGAATTATTAAACCTACAAAATTTCAGAGGCGACTGAACTGAAATGGTCTTCAATCAGAACTTGTAGCGGAAAAACAATCACATCACAAGTTTAAGTGTTTTCAATAGGAATGTTATCTGATACTCCTCACAGGTCAATTCAATTAATGTGCTTCAAAAATGTATTTCTAACTAGTTTAATTTACATTCAAGAAGTTACCTGACCAGCCAGAACCACATACTTTGTCAAAACTTTACAAAGATGATGTATCCTGTCTCCCCGATTTCAAAGGGCATGATTTACCGGTGGTTTAACCAATCAGAGAGACGTACGCTAGAGGTAAGATCTTAAGCCCGAGCCCGAGCCCGAAAATGTCTTCTCTCTCGCTGACTTTTTAAAAATAAATATGTTTATAAAAATGTATACTAAAACGATGTGTGGATACTAAACTAAGGAATACTTGTTTTAAAATAAATAATTTGGATAAAACAGAGAAGGCGCTGTAATGTAATTGCTATTTAACTACTAAACAGGAGCCGCAGAGCCAGAGCATGCTCTGCGCACGTGAACGCCGCCCGCTTAATAATCTTCCCCTCCGCAAGTCCGTATCTATTTTGACCTGGTATCCCCAATATGGAGGAGCAAGAAGTTAAGGAGAACTGAAGGAGAACTGAAAAGACAAACACGCACCGGTAAGAGTGAGGAACTCCTTCCTGTCTCTGTCTATTATCCACCTGTCATTGTTCTTCTTTGTCTCTCTGCTTCTCTCTCTTAAAGTGCCGCGCTAGATTCTTAAGGACGTACTGCTGCTGTGGTTTATGGCCCAATTTTCAACCCGTCAAAATGACGGACGGCCTTAAATTTTTCCCGTCAACTCTTTAAAAAATCCGTCAATGATGGAAAATTGTCGGTTAATGTACCCTCTGCAGAAACAAATATAAAAGATGTAAATGTTTATACAGTTTTGTTTAACTTAGATTTCGTTACAAAAGACAGGCTTTAATTTGTTATCATAAATCACCCCTCCTCCTCCCGAGTCCTCACAAATAAAATATGAAATTTCGGGTTTGCTTCGGGCTCGGGCCTGCAAATCAAGTTAATTGGTCGGGCTCGGGCCGGGTCGGGCTTTAATACCCGCGGGCCGGGTCGGGTCGGGCTGGATTTTTTAGGCCCGATCTTACCTCTAACGTACGCTCCGTTCATGTCAAAAGCATGGTGGTTTACACTTTAAAAAGGACTGAGAAACAGAGCAAATATTTGCAGAAGCACCAAACTATTACTTATCTACTGTAGATATATATATTTATATATTTAATATATTTTGTTCTGAATGATACAAGAATTTTCAAAAGGAGATGTCTTCCGCATTTGAGGGACACATGCTACAAATTAGTGGCTCTGGTTGGACCGTCTCAGTTTGGACAGAGGACTTTTATGCTCTCTTGTCCGCTTCCAGTCCCTTCTGGATTTTAACAGAATGTAGAAGGGACAGGCTGGTCAGGCAATCCAGTACATCAACAGATTAACTTACAAAAAATGCAGTTTTTCTTAGCAAATAAACATTTGGATGTGGTGAATCAGGTTGAAACAATGTGTGATAATACGGTTTACAGTCTTTTGCCATTTACTTGCTGTTGCTGACCTTGAGCTTGTCCGTTTCATCACCCTCTCATCTCCGTTCTTACCCTGTAATCTTGATGCAAACTCACCAGTGCTCTTTCCACAGGTCGTCCTCAAAGATGTCCTCTGGGATGGGATCGATCATGACCAGGTGGGACACTTGCCTGAAGGACAGAGGACACACTAGTTTCAAATGAGGAAAGACTCATCGACTTGACCTGACCACTTTAGCCTCCTGGCGTGGCTGTAATGACTGTTAGGTGGCTGCAGTCATCTCCATCCGTTTGGATGAATCGCTTGTGCTTTCAATAGATCCAAGGGCGATATTTCTATTGGGATAGGTGTCACCCACTCACCATCACTTAATTTTCTGCATTTAACGACAGTGACATCAGTCCTGATTAAATACTAAATCTTTCATCCCTGGTACGGCTCCTTGTCACATTTATCACAGCGTTGTCTCTGAGATAGTCGAGTTATGGGCGATGATGAAAATAACCATGGGAATATATTGTTCTCAAATGATAAAACGGTAATATGGTGGAATTAAACGCATACAAAAAAATGCAAAACATATCAAAAAAAAAAAAAAGAAGAAAGAAACAAACATAACAAAAAATAACATAACAAAAAAAAGAAACAAAAATAATTTAAGAAAACAGTCTGTTTACACCATGCTTAGGACAGGCATGAATAAAAGCTACTCATGATTAAATGGAGATGTAGACTAAATGTAAACAATAAAAAAAATATTACAGAAGCATTTACTTTGCAAAATGCGTCTTTTACAACTCTCATTTACACCCCACTGATGTACCTTATATGCAAGCAAGCCACTGTGACCACAGTATTATGTTTGCAGGGATCAATAAAGTGAAGTCTATTCATTTAATTCTACAGTTAATTTAACATACTAGAGCGCACTGCAATCTACTTGCGGTTTTTATGCTCGAGGCAGAGTAGTCCCAACTGCTAGTTAAATGCATCACTCTAAAGGCATATTAGGCCAACCACTTTTATTTGCATTTAAGAACAATATTGCAATGTGACAATACGGTCCTCCAAAATAAAGGTGGCTTAAACTTACCCATCATGAATGTGACTGTAGAACCTTGCATTGAGGGCCCCTAGCTCTGAACCCACCAGGATGAAGGGTTTGGTTATTTCAGCCGCCTGCAGGAGTCTGTGAAGATCATCCACCATCCTGCAAGACAACAAGCTCATCTGTCACAGCGCTAACCAGGATGAGCTGCAAACGGGGCCACAACAAGGTTTATTTATTCAGCTACCAGGCCACTGGTGACTTGAAAGATGAGTACAGCATGGCAACATTAATCTCATTAATTTGTAATTTCTTCATTACTGGGTTTTTAAGGGCCCACGCATTAGTTCCTCTGGAGTCTTGATGGGCAAATATTTGTATTAGGGATGCAAATTATCGGTTAATTCATTAACTGATAGTTGATTGACCTTATCGGTCGATTAACGATTAACTGATAAGCGGCGCTTTTCACCTGAATTTTAGTGTTTCAATAGGGTCTTGAAGAATATAAGCTATAGTATACATAACACTGAGTCATAAATATATCATAGTATTATTATATTGTATTTTCCTCAATTAATTATTCCTTAGTAAAAAGCAGACAAATGTATTGATGCTGAATAACAAAATACAGTAATCCCTCGCTCTATCCAATCTTTTTTTTTATAGTGTAAAATTTTTTTTTATAGAGTAACATTGTGTTCTGTCCTGATTGGCTAAGAGACTAGACCAGGACTGAACGTGGACTGGACCAGGTCTGGACCAGGTCTGAACCAGGTCTGAACCAGGACTGGACCGGGACTCACTCGACCGGGTATAGACCTGGACTAGACCAGGATTAAACCACTGGGGCGCGTGCTGGTTTCGCCGCGCCCCGCGCTCCGAGCCGCAGGCCAGCCGCGCGGGGCTCGGGGCGCGGGCTGCGGCGAAACCGGCATTCCGGGTTAGATCTCGCCTCGCGGTACACCCGGGGCTGCTGAGCAGTGCCGTTGGCGCCTGCGGTCGGCTGTGAGTCGAGCTTGGCGCAGCGCGGTTGCCTTGTTTCATGACCACGCGGGTGCGCATGTCCGCGTGTCCGCGGTTAGCGGTTAATTACAATTAATGCATTTTGATCGACCAACGTCTTAATCGACAATTAACCGTTAATCGATTAATTGTTGACATCCCTAATTTGTATCCAAATTATAGCATCCAGTGGTAAGGTCAGTTATATTTTTCATTTCACAGCAGAAAAGAACAGTCCCAGTATAAACATCTAACCTAATAACATGAAATAAATGGAAAAGATTAAGCAGGAACTGGCTACTTTCCATAGCAGTGAAAAAGCAATCATTGATAAATGAATTGAATGTATTAAAAGTAAGTACCACTGTACAAATAAATATGAATGTTTATAACCTGACGTACCAAAACCTCACATCTTTAAAAAAAAAAAAGAATTTTGTTTATTAATTCAATACTCATATTGATAAGAAATTGGTTCCGTGTCTTGCCCAGGGAGGGATGCGATGAGGTGTGAACCAGAGACTATTTTTAAACAGTCACATATTTAAATTTAACATATACATGTTTATTTACTGTATTTAACTTATTTGTGTTTATTTAAGCTAAGCAAGGCAGGGCCTGGTTAGTACTTGGATGGGAGACCGCTGGGAATTCCAGGTGCCACAGTGGGGCGCCAGTTGCAAAAAACTGTCGCTGTGTCCTTAGGCAAGACACTTTACCCACATTTGCCTAGTATGAAAGTGGCGCGTGCATGAGTGTTAGAGGTGGTCGGAGGGGCCGATGGCGCAGATTGGCAGCCTCGCTTCCGTCAGTCTGCCCCAGGGCAGCTGTGGCTACAGAAAGTAGCTTACCACCACCAAGTGTGGAGTGAATGAACAATGAACTGTAAAGCGCTTTGAGTGTCATGAAAGGCGCTATATAAATCCCATGAATTATTATTATTATTATTTATTATTTATTTTTTATTTGCATAAGGCTGACAAAATGAAAGTATACATAAATCATTATACTGAACATGGGGAGTCCAAAACCATCCAACTAAAAAAATTAATTAAAAAGGTTGATGGCTAGCTCTTATTCACTGCAAACAAAATAGGAGTACGATCACCAGTTAACTTGCAGAGGAAGCACAATCATTATTTAGAGAGCCCTCCGTTGTCCTGGTTTTGCTGTGCTTATAAATACACTTGCATGGTTTAGGTTAGCGAGTAATCAAACTACAGTTACTGCATTGAGAAAAGGGATTGCAAGCATCTCCAATGTGATTTCCAGGCCAGGTGCCAAGGTAAGCTGAGAGCACTGCTGACCGGCAGTGTAGCATGTCTGCCCACCCTTTAGACAAATTTAAAGCTCAGCCTATAGCGTAACACTGTCAAAGACTGACTGTTCTGCTGCAGTTTGAGGTATGATGGGGCAAAGCACAGTTCAGCACAGCCTGGCAGTGCATCACAACTACAGGATATAAAAAATCTGTTCACTTTATTTAACTTTATTTTATAGACATATTAAGAGTAGGGATGCACGATATATCGGCATTAACATCGGTATCAGCAGATAGACAAAATTTTAACATATCGGTATCGGCCCGATATGTATAACTGGGCCGATATTAACGACAGATATTTGTCAGTGCTATAAATACCTTGCTTTGAAAAACAAATAAATGTTCTATCACACTTCAGGCAGAGCACTGGGAGCTGTCCTTAATAAGGTCGAGCTGTACAGGGATGTTGGTTATAAAACGTTGTGTTTATCTTGTATCTGTCCATGTTTAAGTTTATTGTAATTTGACAAAATGTGTTGCATTTCCTTTTCTTGGCAATGTACAAAATGGCCCCCAAACCTGAAGTAAATGTGGTGATATGAGAGCCAAGTGAAATGCAGATTAAGAGTGACTTGGTGATTTATCATCCCTTTTTTTTTTTTTTTTATCTAAACTTTCTCACAGGGGTTTTGTGAATAAAATATATATATATATATATATATATATATATATATATATATATATATATATATATATATATATTATACATTATATATTATACATTATATATATATATATATATATATATATATATATATATATATATATATATATATATATATATATATATATATATATATATATATATATTTTTTTTTTTTTTTTTTTTTTAATTGGATATTGGTTAATATCGGTTATCGGCCATAACAGCATAATTAATATCCAATAATATTGAACATCGGTGCATCCCTAATTAAGAGTAACCTGGTTAAGAGGTGAGACAAATTAATAATACAACAGATTACAAGTTATCATTACCATTTATGAAATATTAAAGGGAATTAGGGGGGATGAGAAATTACCTGCTAGTTAAAGAAAACAATTAAACAATTATATTAACAGTTTGGTTACAAGAAGCTTTCTTTTCAAAAACAGTATATTCTATTAGGCTTGGGCAAATAATAATAATAATAATAATAATAATAATAATAAATGTATTTATTTATTAATTAACCTAAATTTGAAGTTCAAATACATTTGTTTGGAAGAGTTTTGATTTCCCTCTTTTCTTACATTGGAAATTGGAATGAAAATGCACGAAAGGCCGCTCACTGCACTCACTTACTCACTGTGTGTTTAAAGCAATCATTTGTCTCATTCATAAACGAGTGGGTTAAATATGATCAGCGAATACAATCTTTTCAGTTTTTGACAATTTTCTGTAACTTGCAGAAAAATTTTATTGAGAGGGCCCTAAATTCTGCAGACAAAACACAAAGACAAAAATCTAACGCCAAGTTTGAGAATATTACTTGTCCACCTGCTGTGATTAGGGAAGGCTAAACACACTATGCTTATCGTTTGGATGACCCAACTCAAACAGGTGTTATATTTACTATGTTCTACAGTAAATTAAGATAGCAAGCCTTTTTTATTTTTTTATAACCAGTAATTAGATATAGTCATTGTGTATCCAAGCGACAAATCCATTCATGATTTCCTGTTAATCAATTTTATAATGTAAAATTAATGTTTTACAAGTGAATATGACTGATTAAAGATCAATGTCCACATTATTTTCATCTTACCGTCCTGTAGTAGACACTCCCCATGTTCTTTCTGTCCCTGTGGTTTCATTCTGCATCAGACGTTTGCTGAAGCCCAGACCCATTCTATCATATGTACAGACCTAAACATTGGAACAAACATGGAAAACATAAATACCAAATAAATACATTCTAAAATTCTAAAATGAATAATGAATCAGAAGGTTAATGACAAAAGCCAGTCCTATATTATGTGCTTTAAAAGGGAGATGTCTTATTGTGCATGCTGTTGTAAGTTAGTTGTGTCAGCAAGCCTATCCTGGGCTAGTCTGTGACCTCATTTGGGTTGCGTTTCAGACAAATGACGAGGGGCAGGCTGTCAGGCCCAACTTTCTGCTACGCTGCCCCCTGTTGAGGAGAGAGGATGTGGCAGAGTTATGGGAACAAGTGTCCCTATAGGCCACTGACAACAAACAACAAAGCAACATGCGTGTGGTTGCTTACTGTGTTTGCACGCACATAATAAATAACATGAACACACACAGGATTCCATCTTACATCTGACTTTTCAGGCAGATTTCTGTTACATAGGGTAAAAAGTTACACTCACCTTAGTAAGTGAGGAGAGATCTTCTTGAATATGAAACCAGACGTCTGAAGTCATCCCAGTCGGTGCATCTAATATTACTACAAAAGAAGAACATAGCATAAAAATAGACGAAATCATTGTTAACATTCATAATAAATACACAGTATGTTCTTACCAACCGGTTTCCCATTTCCTTTGCACAAGAGATGCATCTTCTGACCTAAACCTACATCAACAATCTGCCCATCTGAATGGAGTCAAACCATTACTGGAAGCCTTTTAATACAACACAAAAATATCACTGTATCAAACTGCATAAATAATACCTTTTGGGAGGAGCATCTGGCCCTCTCTCTGAAGTGATGCATAATTCAGGAATGGAGGAACAATGATGATTAAAAGCAGACATTTCCCAATGTTGATTATCCATGAACCACAGGAGACTCTGGATTTGACCTCATCTGGACTATTGGATGGGGGTCGCTCTTCAATATTCTGGTTCAGGTTGAACATAATATCACATTTAAAACATACATATCTTGCTGGGACCCAAAGAAAAAAAGTGTATTTCAATTATTTACATGTATTTATTTTTTTGGGTGATTTTCTATTTGGAGGTAAATGAACATTTTAGCATTTACATTCTGTTGATTTTATTTTTATTCATAATGCTGTAACATGTCCTTTGTAATGGACTGTAATAGTGTTAAATCCATGCGTCAACCTAACAAAAACTTTAATCATAGTGCAGCCACAAACTAGAGTCAAAACACTTAAAAGGTCGACTGTTTAACTCAACGTCCACTATAAAGGACACAAATTAATGGACGGGTCTCAGGAGGATATAAGAATGAAAGTGTCAACAATAAAATAGTTGGCTACAGAAGTCTAAACAAATATTATATATATATATATATATATATATATATATATATATATATATATATATATATATATATATATATATATATATATATATTTATTTATTTATTTATTTATTTATTTATTTATTTATTTATTTATTTATTTAATTATTTAATTATTTAATTAATTTTATTTTTTAATGGCGTAATCTACACAATAGATGTGAAATGCATGTAAGCAGTACAAATTTAACATATTAGGTGGTAACTAGTTTAAAGTGTGGAAACGCCTGGATGAAACTATCAGGTAATAATGAAACTCTAGTGTTCAGATCGGGTTATCCCGCTGCAGCGGCTCATTGTGTGTCATTAATTACCTTTTTGTCACTACTGACGTGATCCTTGTTTATCGTCTGAGTATCCGGTCGTCGGCGCATGATGTAATGCTTGGATCCTGGAGGCACTTAGGTTAGTTTAGGTTAGTTTAGGTTTACATTTATAAAAAATATTCTTCACAGAATTCTATGAAAGCAAACAACTTCCTGGTGGCGCTACGGGAGCCGGTGAGGGAAAAGTTTTGCGCAGCGCTTTTTTTTAAATGTGCGTTGTAATTTTCTAGAAATGTGAAACTTCGAAGCTAAACTCAGAGTCACGCTCCAATCAATAAACCAGTGCAAATGGTAAGATTAACCTGATGACAAATTGTAAATTAGACCCTATTCCAATAGAGTATTTTAGTAATATATTGACTTCTATATCATTTGTGTCCTTTATAGTGGACATTGAGTTAACCAGTCTGTCTTTGTGTGTTTTGAGATAGACTCTAGTTTGTGGCTGCACTATGATAATAATAATAATAATAATAATAATAATAATAATAATAATAATAATAATAATCATAATAATAATCATAATAATAATAATACATACATACATACATACATACATACATACATAAGTAAATATATAAATAAATAAATAAGAAATTAAAAGGGAATTTAAAAACTTTTTGAGACGACTGTAGAAGCTTGTCAGAGATGTTGGTCATCAAAAAAAAAATATATGTTTTTGTTAGATTGTTACCTTCACGTGGATTTAACACTAAAATGTCCTCGACGTCCATTACAGAGGACATGTTACAACATTATTAATTAAAAAAAAAAAAAAAATTAACAAAGGTGTGCTAAGGTGTTCATTTACCTCCAAATAGAAAATTAAAATAATAATTTAGATACACTTTTTTTCTTCAGGTCCCAGGAGGATATGTCATTCCTTTAGTTTTGATTGCTAGATCTGCTAGATATAAGATATTAGACAAATGTTAAATGTAAAATTATGGGGGGAAAATGCATAAATTGTAATATGCATAAGGTTATGCATTCACCTTCTTTTAGACTACAAGTATAGGCCTGTAGGTCAAGAAAGTTTACAGACAGCTTTTATATTATTTTCATGCTCCAACAAAAAATCAATACGTTTTTGAAATAGCCTGTTGTACAAGAATACTGATAGGTAATTCTAGACAATACATAGATTCAATCTGCTAATATCCCATATCCCTAGTTTGATGATATAAAGCAATGTCAACAAACAGATGCCAGCTATTACCCTCTGCTCGTAATCCAAAGAACCAGCACATGAATACCAACCATGACATTAGCCAACCCTCCTGTGTGGCTATTTCTAAAGCTCTCAGATAAATTAGCTCTAGCTTTCAAGTTTTTATATTCTTGTTTTGAAGTCCTTGTTTGAAAAAGTGTCAGGAAATGTAATTAGTTGTATAATGTATTTAGTTACTGTTGTTTTTGTGCTTTTTCTTTTTTTTATTATGATTATTTCATACATTTTATGGCTCAGTGATGATAAACAGTCTTCAAATTGTTGGACTCAACCTCATAATGAAGCCCCCCAATAGCTCTGGATAAGCTTTGCATGTTCTATAGGCGAAGGATCATAACTAATGTCTGGCTTTAAAGCATATTTACTTCTGAAATTGTACTTGGGCTGCAATATTGTTTGATGATTTACGATAAGGTGACAGTTCGACAGGTCTGACCATGCATTGTGGCAAAAAAAAAAAAAAATCTCATTATAATATCTTTGTGGAGTGGGGACAAAGCAGGAGGATGACAGAGCCCTGCATCATTAGGTTTAATCAAAGGTGGACTGAAACAAAAACAAACACACAAACCTCCACCCACTTATGCACAGGCTAATGGTGAGTCAATACCTGACATTCATCATTTTGGAACAGCCACCTTTTTAATTACTGCTATGAATTCCCCACTCTGCTCAAGCCACCGATCACCGGCCATCTAACCAGGCCTATTGTTAAGGCTTGACTTGATCTATGCTATGTTATTTTATTTTCATTAATTATACTTAAATGTTTCAAATAATTAAACAAATTTAACATTAAAAAGCAGTTTTACTTAATATAAATTAAAGGGATAAAAATCTACCAAACCCTATGTGGAAAAAATAATGGCACTTTTGATTAAACAGTTTTTTTCAGTTTCACGATAGCCAAACCTAGACCTCCAACCCAGTCGAGTAGGCCGCGCCATCTCAAAAGGAAAAACACATTATGTTGTGATCCAAAAATAATGATAACATTTTTAAATAAAGTGTGTTTTAGTGTGTAAAACTAAATTCTCTATCAGTGTGTAATGAGCACACAGAGCATAGAACAAGCATTTTAAAAAATTCACGTTTCATGCTCTTAGGCCATGAGTGACCCCTTTGCTTCAAAAGGCCAGCAGAAAAAGCCACTGCCTTAATGTCAGGTCACCTTGACACCATTTGTGCCATTTGTGCCATGTCTGGAGGCAGCGGACATTTAAGGTGTTGCTTCTTCCCTCCAGCTCTGGCATTCAGCAGAGCCACTATCCATTTCCACCACGGGTGTTACAGGGCCCTTTTCCCTCTCAAAATGAATAGGACATGGACTAAAATTGTGCACGAGTGGAAATAATATGCTGTTATTTTTACTTTTCACTCACTACTGGAGGCGTTTCTCAAGAGACCCTGCCTGCTGCATTCAAAGCAATGGCAGGTAAACACTGATTCTGTATCTTTCAGAGACAAAAACATTATAAGTGTAGATTTTAGTTTCAGAGTTTCAGATAAGTAAGTAGTAAGTCATTTTGTATTGTAGCTGTCCTAGCTTGTGCTCTACAATTTCCAAAACATTTAAAAGAGCATTTATTAACAGCTTTACTGCTCTATCTGTGTATACTTCACTTATTGTTTGAGCTACACAGCCACCTGTCAGAGAAATTACACCGTAATTGAGATAGCAGTTGAATAAAGACATGTTCTATTGGTTTTATCTCCATTGTCACATAAAGCAGCAGGTTAACCGTGACACGTCGCACAAGGCTGCCCGTATCTCCAAGGCCATCACCAGATGTCGCCAGGGCACTCATATCTGCGCACACGTTGGCGTAGCTTTATTAAATCCACATAAGTGAGCGCCGGTGTGAGTCTGTAATGTAAAGCACGTCATATATTCAGGTTATCTCATATTACATCAACAGAACTGATTCTTTCTGCTCTGGTATTGCAGTATGAGCCAATAAACGTGCAACAACACAAAAGGAAGATGTGAATATGTACTCCAAAAGTTAGATAATGTCACTATTACTACAGTACTTGCAGCATATTACAGTCAAACATGGCTGGTCATACCTTTTCCCCTTAAAGGTCACTGCAGTCAATCCTCTGTGTCCTACATATGCCCTGATTTGCATATTGATTTGACAGTGTTTTTATTAAAGATGAAGACCTCTCCTCCATAGTTGCGCCTGGGTGTAGTGCACCTGCCTGTGACCTCATGAATTTCTCCTACATTTAAATGGAAATGCATGGCCACACCTTTTTTTGATAAATAAAGGCTATATCTGTGGAAATACCTCTCTTCATTTATTTATGGGAGAGCTGTGGGGCGTTCGGTGGGGCAGAGGCATCGCTCCTTCGTCTCCTGCCTCCATGCGGTGCTCATCGATTTCAGCCCCTCTCTGCTGAAGTGCACCATCAATCAATACAGTAACAAGTCTTCATTTAGACTTAAGAAATGCACTTTCCAGCTCAGTGGGCACACAGTCCTGGTGTTATGAATGTAGCCAGTGTTAGTGCGGGTCGAGTCCTTCCTTTGGCCTTGAAACTTATCTGACCAACAACTAATGCATTCTCCTGCAGATCAGAGCAGAGCAGTGATGGTGCTCACTAGAATTTAATAGAATGCCTTTTATTGTCACTATTCATATGTACAATTTACATCATACATACTCACAATGAGCATCTCACTTGAGTGCAGACATTTAAGTACGATATATACAACACAGCAGGATATTTACAGCACAGTATGGGTAAAAGAACACAGAAATGGTAATAAAAAATAGTGCAAAAAACAAATTAGTGCAAAAAAGACTACTGAACACTGCCTCCACCCCTTTCTACCCCCCTCCCATGGACAATAACCACACTCGCCAATCAATACTGTAGTTCTGAACTGGTTTTGCATTGCTGCATAATGTCACTATTCTCATGTGTCTGAATGGCCCTGCTCTCTAATGCACTTTAATGATAATATTAATGACATGCCCTGATGCTGCTGCCAATACTGCTGTACTGATGTCAAATGTTTACAAATGTTTACACTGGGGTTATTTAGGGGTTATTGAGGGGTATTTATTTCACTGGGTTTGCACGTTACTATTTCGCACTTTACAACTACGTATGTGGATGCTCCAAACACACTTTCGTTGTTCTTTCTTGTGCAATGGCAATAAATACTTGAAATCTGAAATCTGAATTTGAAAAAAAGGCCTGTACTACGCATTAGTTGCCAGGTTATTGCAAGTCTTGCTCATATATAGCAGAAAAGGTGACACACATTACAACCATTTATACACACACTAGAGAGTCTGTACATTGCAGAGGGAGATATTTCACATAATTCAGTTTAGCATATTGTACTGCATTAAATATTATCAACAAGCTATAGCATTCTGTTAAGTATTGCACCACAGGATATTACACTGTAATTAGGTATTGCACAACAACAGGTGGATCTGCTACAAAACCCAGTTCCAGGTGGATATACTAGTGAGGCAAGTTGTATAGACAGAATTGATCACCATGTTTCTTCTTCTTTTTTTTCTTTTTTTTATGTGGAAAATGTAAACAGGGCAATGATCAATAGCCTACTCAACTCGACCTTTTTGCCATTAGTGTTAGTATTTATAATTGTGGCAATGTGTTTATGTGTTTCTTCTGATGAAAATCAATTGGATATACAATGTATGATTATCCTACTTTAGATTTTTTTAAATTATTTTATTTTCATGATTGTACAAGCCTATATTAATTTGCCTATCAATCAAAGTCAGCTTTATTGTCAATTTGCCACATGTTCGACATACAGTGAATCAAAATTTCGTTTCTCTCTGGCGAAACGGTGTGAAAAAGACTGTACAAAATACAATATAAGGACAATACAAAAACTAAGACAACATCTAAAAGCAGTGCAAAGAATAAATAAATAAATCCTATTTACAGATGTGCCTCAAAATGTGCAATGGAAGATGCAGCAGTGAAATGTGCAGTGAAATGTGCAATAGAATCTGCATAAAAATATTATAATTACACCAGAAAACAAAGCAAAAACTCCCTGTGTTATCGATATTATTTCAAAGTTAAATAACTTTAAGGGGGAAAAAACATTACATTAAGGTATGTAGTTAACTTTTCATTTCCAAGAAGATACAGATCTGGAGACCACTGCAAAATGATCAGTTTTTCTGATTTTACTACTTATAGGTATGTGTTTGGGCAAAAGGAACATTTTTGTTTGAGTCTATAAACTACTGACGACATTTCACCCAAATTCCAAATAAAAATATGAAGAATAGAAAACGACAAATGGTCAAAATAACAAAAAAGATCTGTTTTCAGAACTCAAACAATGCAAAGAAACAAGATCAAATTCATTTTAAAACAACATAATACTAATGTTTACACTAAAGAAGAGTTCAGAAATCAATATTTGGTGCAATAACTCTTATTTTTAATCACAGCTTTCATGCATCTTGGCATGCTCTCCACAAGTCTTTCACATTGTTCTTTGGTCCTAGTTTAGACCTGGTTTAGTCCTAGTTTAGTCCTGGTTTAGTCCCATTTTTAACCTAGTTTAGTCCTGGTTTAGCCCTGGTTCAGTCCAAGTTTAGGTCTGGTTTAATCCTAGTTTAGTCTTGGTTTAGTCCCCTTTTTAACCTGGTTTAGTCCTAGTTCATCCCTGGTTTAGTCCTAGTTTAGTCTTGGTTCAGATCTGGTTTAATCCTAGTTTAGTCCTGGTTTAGTCCCATTTTTAACCTGGTTTAGTCCTGGTTCAGACCTGGTTTAGTCCTAGTTTAGACCTGCTTTAGTCTTGGTTCAGACTGGGTTTAGTCCTGGTTCAGACCTGCTTTAGTCTTGGTTCAGACCTGATTTAGTCCCAGTCTTTCACATTGTTCTTGGGTGACTTTATTCCACTCCTGGTGCAAGAACTGAAGTAGCTCAGCTTTGTGTTTGTGTTGGAATGGAATGGCTGTAATACATGTAGAGATGCTGATTTGGTCTCTTATTAAAAACATTTTCCTGTATTTCTGAAAAGCAAAGCAAAGGTTCATTTCTCCTGTGCTGCACTATAGGCTCAGGGACAGCAGGGGCAGTAGCAGCATGGGGATTCTCCAGTTTAAAAAAAAAGGAAATCGTCTTTATAAATGAGGAAAGTGAAAAGATAATTTGCTGTTCTCAACTTTTTCCACGTACAGCGCATCCTTTCGCTGTAGCGCTGACTCCAGGGATAAGAGCTCCTCCTCCTGCCCTCGTATTTGGTATGGTCCGCTCCTCCCCGTCCTACGTCTCCTGGATGGTAGTTTCTATTGGGAGAAGGTCAAATGACTCCGCATGTCTGCTTCTGTGTACACCATCCCTCTATGGTGCACGGCGGACCGAGAAACACCTCCAGCGCGTATCCACTCCAAATTTGATTGTGACCAAGCTCTGAAGTGGGATGTCTCTGTGAAAGTAAGTAGCGTACCACTATTCTGCCTTACCCCGCAGCCTTCCATCGGAGCTGATGTTTTAATACTGGCCGGAGAAGTCCTTTTCCTATTAAGATTTAATGTTTGCAAAGTGTTGTGTTTCCTTTGAGCCGCTGCAGCTTACGCGTCCGGGATATTTTGAACAACTCTCACAGGAGGATGATGTCGTTTCCAGTGGAGGCGAGTGGGATGATGGTGGGAAGAGAGGGTGGCAGCCTCTTTAAACACAGCTGGGAGCTATTTTGGTACTGACACGGCGATGTGTTTATACTCGGAACTTCTGCATGTGTGTTTTGGAGCTGTAGGAAACAGCGTGGTGATGCGTAATTGCGCGTCTGGCTTATCAGGTGATGTGAATTATGCATTGTAGCCTGTGGCAAAGTAGCACAGTGATACGGTTTATGACTAAAAAGTTAATGATGTCTTTGAGTATATACCAAATAAAATGTTGAATACTAATAATAATACTAATAATCAGAAGTAACTTACATAATAGACACACTATACAACACTAACATCACAAATGTGTTTATTATGCATGTTTTTATCTTTGAGTGTCTTCTGCAGGTCTGGACTGGGACAAAAAAATGGCCCTGGCATTTTTGGCTTAGACCGGCCCCTCATAATTAGTCCTGGATTAGTCCTGGTTCAGACCTGATTTAGTCCCGATTTAGACCTGATTAGTCTTGGTTTAGTCCTGGTTCAGTCCTGATTTAGTCTTGGTTTAGACCTGATTTAGATGTAATTAGTCCTGGTTTAGTCCTGGTTCAATCCTGATTTAGTCCTGATTTAGATCTGATTAGTCCTGGTTTAGTTCTGGTTCAATCCTGATTTAGTCCTGATTTAGACCTTATTAGTCCTGGTTTAGTCCTGTTTCAATCCTGATTTAGTCCTGGTTTAGTCCTGATTCAGACCTGATGTAGTCCTGGTTTAGTCCTGGTTCAGTCCTAAATTGTGGGCCAGTCTCTAAGTAAAAAAAAAAAAAAGAAGGGCATCGGCCCCTAGGACTGTCGGCCCACCGGGAAAATGCCCGGTATGCCCAATTACCAGTCCAGGCCTGGTCTTCTGGTTACATATCAAGTCTCCAGTGGTGTAAGATGTAATTCTCAAAGTAGTTATATGCTTCCTAAAGTGCTTTCAAACAAAAGTAGCTTTGAGAAAAGGAGTAATACAGTAGTAGAGAGTCACCAGAGTGCGGCCCAATCATGCCCCCTGCAGAGTCTCACACAGCTAAGCCTATTACTGTATTGCATAATGGAATAAGTTATAGCTGCTCTCCATGAGGTGCCCAGTGAGACTCCCTTAGGGCAAACATGGCGAGGCTGTGTATTACCCACAGACTCTCTTATTACACTTCCTAATAAAAGGTAGCAGTCCAGAGGTGGTCAGCATGTTTGAGTGTCCAGTTCAAGACACTGTGCTCTGCTGAGTAGGTTGTCTGCTTCCAAATGCAAGCCCAGACAGATTCTCCAAGGAGTGGTTTCATTTGCGCTCAAAAGCTGTCTTATGGCCATTTGCAATTACAGTTTCATAATGTGTACACAACGAGGCTTTTGAGACCATTAAAGATCCTATATTATCCAAAGTGGAGTCTTGTGGCTTCATGTTATAATAATATAATATAATATAATGCTGTTACCACCTCAAAAACATGCCCGGAGTTGTGTTTTGTTTCATACATGTTTGAGTAGCGCTGCATTATTAGTCTGTCCACATCTACAAAGCTCAAAATGCTCTGTCCCACCTTGTGATGTCATGTAGTGGTTCCAGGGCTGAAATAAGTCAAATGATTCTGGTGAAGGTGTATACAGTTTAAAAACACAGCAGAGCACTTCTTGTATTATCACATGACAACAAAAGGTGGCACAGAGTGTTTTCTGCTTTAGAGAAGCTTAAATATGCAGGGTTTGTGTTAAACATACAGTATGTGAATGAAACAAAGCGCATCTTCACATGTTTTTGATGAGGAAACAATATTATAACAGATCAGAAAATGGCATAATAGGACCTTTAAATGTACACAATTTTCCTCAAGTAAGTAATATACAAAATGAGTGTATTCCTTCCTTGGCAGTGTAATTTCAACTGTGATTTGATTATTGTTTAATATTCTCGGTTTTACAAATGGTCATCTATCTTGTTAAGTTGCTATTACTCTGTGAGGTGAAACATCACTGGTACTAATACATTCTTTTTAAATTGTATTCTGTATTTTCAACAGTAAAGTTTGAGTTTAGCATCCTCATTACATAATCACGTTGTTGACGAAATGTCATATTGCATCGACATAAACAAGATGGATTCTAGTTGCTGTCAGGCCATGAGAGACGGTACAGTCACGGACACTTTGAATGATGACTTTCATGATGAAATTATGCATGCTGTGGCTGCTCTTGACTAAACCTTTACTCTGACATCATCAGCCAATGCTTGCTGTTACCAATTGATTTTACATTGGGCTCCGTGTCAATAAAACTGGACTCTATTTGATTTATTAGAAATGTATGCATACATGTTAGGAAGCAAATTTGATTGGTTGATGTGTTAAAATGTTTCGTTTGGAATAAGTGATTTGGATGTGGTTTAGAATGCATTGTTGCTAAAGGACTCTTATTCGGGGAGTTGTTGTAGGAAGGGCATCTGACTTTTGTTTGTGCTGCTTGTATTGTATGTTGTATTTGCCTGCCGAGGGACTATGGATGAAAACTAGCTTTGTAGCTCAAATTTGGCATATTTACATTGTTTTATACTTATGTTCATTAATGTTCATTGTCCCTATCAAATACATAAATACATAAATAAATAAAACCTCATACACCAAATATATATGATATTTCTATCACATAGGGATCAGGAAGAAAATGCTGAGAAGAGCAAATGTATGAAATGAAATCTTTGTATGTGAAATAACCATGATCATAGAAACATAAACAAATACAAATGTTTATTATTAAAATTTGAAATGATTTTGGATGCAGAACAACTTATGACAAAAATAAATGGATGAGCGTGGCCCATGGCCCGTGGGAGCAGTTTCTTCCGTAGTAACAAAGCTGTGTGGATCATGTTGTTACTATGCAAGTGGTGTTTGGCGTTTCTGACGCATCTGTGGCATAATTCACTGTCTGTGCACTCAATGAGAGGATCACTGTGTGTGCAAGTTGGACTTTAAAAAGCCGACTGCCTCTGTGACCACCTGTGGCTTTAGCACTTTGTTTTCTACTCACACTTCATTATTCAGTATCATGTTATTTTATTTATATATTTATTTGACAGGGACAGTGCAATCGGACATGGTTACAGAACAGAGCAGCTGGTGTGATGCATACAGAGTTTAGCAAATGCTCATTTTCAACCCCAGTCCCTGGTTGAGCTTTTCTACACTAACATAAGATCTAAAGTACATATATATATAAAAATACAATTTCATCTATATAAAAACAGCAGTGCAAAGACGTGTAACACTCACTCACTCACTCGGCTCATTCATTCACTCATTCTAACACTATTTACACATGGAGACAGCTTTGGTTTATCTTGAGCCAAGATTTAAGGGTGAACAGTTTCAACTCGCAGAATATATTTTTTTTATTTTAGTCAAATTATACATCATATTGGTCCATTTGTTTGCAAGGGCAATAATCTATAGTCTTGCACAGGAGATCAGTGCTGTTGTGATTTGTGTTCAAGTTGTGTTAATGCAATTCCAGGAAAACAGTTTTGAATACATTTTCATGGGTTAAGAAATACATTGTTTTCATTATGTTTTATGGCTAAATCGGTTTGATGCAGAGATTCCCAGACATGATAATGTGCTTACGTTTTCTGTGAAAATCAATCACTTTTGATCTGAGTCTCAAAGCAGGTTAAACCATGATCTTCTTATTGTCTTTATTTGTTGTTGTCAGTTGACTGGAGAGCCTGTCCCTCAAACAAAAGTGGGTGGTACATTCAAATACCGTACTTATTGGTATTGGGGCTTAATTCTTTTATACAAAAACTCATAGTGGCACAGTGGCTAACTGACTAGCAAGGTTCCTGGTTCAACTCACTGGATTTTTGTGTGGAGTTTGCATGTTTTTTTGTATCTGGACATTCTGGTTTCCTCTGGGCTCACTGACCTCCCTCATCAACCCAGAACGTGTACAAAAGGTAAAATCCACCAGCTGAGGTAGTCTTGGTTCAGATCTGGTTTAGTTGTAGTTTAGTCCTGGTTTAGTCCCCTTTTTAACCTGGTTTAGTCCTAGTTTAGTCTTGGTTCAGGTCTGGTTTAGACCTGCTTTAGTGTTGGCTCAGACCTGGTTTAGTCCTAGTTTAGACCTGCTTTAGTCTTGGCTCAAACCTGGTTTAGTCTTAGTTTAGATCTGCTTTAGTCTTGGCTCAGACCTGGTTTAGTCTTAGTTTAGACCTGCTTTAGTCTTGGCTCAGACCTGGTTTAGTCTTAGTTTAGACCTGCTTTAGTCTTGGCTCAGACCTGGTTTAGTCTTAGTTTAGACCTGCTTTAGTCTTGGCTCAGACCTGGTTTAGTCCCAGTTTAGACCTGCTTTAGTCTTGGCTCAGACCTGGTTTAGTCTTAGTTTAGACCTGCTTTAGTCTTGGCTCAGACCTGGTTTAGTCCCAGTTTAGACCTGCTTTAGTCTTGGTTCAGAACTGGTTTAGTCCTAGTTTAGACCTGGTTTAGTCTTGGTTCAGACTGGGCTTAGTCCTAGTTTAGGCCCGATTTAATCCTAGTTTAGTCCTGGTTTAGTCCCCTTTTTAACCTGGTTTAGTCCTAGTTCATCCCTGGTTTAGTCCTAGTTTAGTCTTGGTTCAGATCTGGTTTAGTCCTAGTTTAGACCTGCTTTAGTCTTGGTTCATCAACCCAAAATGTGTACAAAAGGTAAAATCCACCAGCTGAGGTAGTCTTGACCAAGCCTATAACTCAATAATAAAATGTACCTTAACATTTATGTAAAAGTATCTAAAAACAGTAATTTTTTAATTGGTAATTGTTTATTTTCTGGTTTGATCCACCCGTTCCAGTCAATCAAAGTATATTTATTCAACAACCCTCCTAATTAAAGATAACAGAGAAAAGGTAACTGCCTTTTGCCTTAATGCATGTCTAAACATTCACTAATTTCTACCGTCCTTTTGAGGAATAAGCTGTTTGTGTTTTTTCTTTCCACTTCTTTTGTCTGAGTCCAAAGCTGTTATCCTGCTCGCGATGATCATAGTCTCCAGTCTTTGCTGGATAAACATCTTGAGAACACGGAGGTTAGCCATGACCAATTCGCAGCCGTGGTTGGTAAATTGCTTTTTGAAGGTGCGAGTTTGGCCCTTGTTTGTTGTATTAGATTTACCTACACACAGTAAACTGGCTGTAGCTACGTAGCTGGGGGATTACACAGGATTTGCTGTGCTAAGCCACTGGAACCAGGCCCACTGACCCTGTCTCCTCCACTCCTCCCTCTTTTCCTTTACTCCATCCCCTGATCGACTTAAACTATACACAATAACATCACATGACGTCTGCCTCAAAGCCCTCTGATTGGTTCTTAAACAGTATCAGATAGTTCCTGGACTGTGATTGGTCCGAATGTCTGTCACCTAACTTGAACTTGGTGAGATTTTGCTTCGGTTATAGAGCAGAAAGATGGATGCAAAGAATAACTTAACCACGTCATGGAAGAAATGACATACTACTGTTAAAACGCTTATGGATTTAGAAAAGTTAAAAAAGAACTGAAGTAAAATTTATATTAAATCAAATCTGTAATTGCTATAAAAGTCCTATAGATTTCCTATTTTAAATTTGACTTTGAAACCATGCTTTATTAAGAGTGAGAAACCTTTTCCATAAAAGGTTTAATAGCTGTTTAAATCCACAATTTCAAACTAACAAAAAAAATCACAGTTTGTCTGTGTGTTGCCATAGTACGACTGTTTACCATTCATTCATGAAGTATGTGAGCATGTGCAGATTTATTTATTTATACTTTTATGCTAATCAGACTGACTTTAGAATTTAGTAGTATTTAGAGTTATATGCAGAAGCACTGTGATGTTTATGCAGTGTGGCACCAGCAATCTCTTTAGTTCCACTTTCTTTTGGATATTGAGTAAAGCAAATTGAATTTATGCAAGGGGGAGGTCTTGTTTTTGACTGACAGGCAGTTGGATGCATCAGCCCTATATTTCACAGTGAAATGACAGCATGAAGAAGACCGTGCTCCAAATGTGTAAAGCCGTACAACAGGCAGTCTTCTGGCTTCGTCCTCACCATGAGGCTGAGTGAGGGCCCTCACTGTCACCGACATGTGCAGCCGCAGAGCACGTACACGCAACAAGACAGACCTTTAAACAGGGAAAGTTTATTTTCAGATACATCTGAAGTGTGCGTTTCAGCGCTTCCAGAACGTTCATCTCCATACATCCAGTAGAAATATGTGTTTGTAGAGACCCAACTATACCTGTCATAATACAGTCATACCTCACCTTACGAAAGACCCAAATAACGAATAATCCAAGTTACGAAACGCCTTTGTGTAAAATTTTCGTCTCTGAATACGAAAGAAAATTCAAGTTACGAAACGCGAAATCTCAACAATTTAAATAATGCGCGCTCGACTTCGCCGCCGCCCGAATCCCCCGAAACGTAAATACACTTGTAAATACACTCTCCAACAGGGTTTAGGGGGGTATTGGGGGCCTTGGAACGAATCAGGTCTTTTACATTGCGACTCTTACAAAAAAATCACATTACGAAACCACTTCTGGAATGAATTAATTTCGTAAGGTGAGGTATGACTGTAACTCATTTTGAAGCACGATATATATATTTTTTTGTAGTACTTTTTTTATCCCCACATCTCCTTTCGGGATGGGTGGGCAGCACATGGAGCGCCTGGGGACCCATCTCTGTAATCTTGTTTCTAGGCTTGGTCAGGACCTCAGCTGGAGGATTTTTTACCTATGGCATCCACCTACTGCTTCACAGTACTGCAATACACTATAACTATAAACTAGGGGTGTGCAAAATAATCGTCATGACAATGCATCGCGATACCAACTTTCACAATATACTGCATCGATTCTTGATGCCAAAAATCGATTTTTATTCATTAATAATTTAATATTTAATAATTTTATATAAATAAATAAATTATTAGTTAAAAAAAAAAAAAAAATCCTATGCACTTTTTTCTTTGTGAAAGGGTATTGTTTGTTATGATGGTAGCTCCCTCCAAAATGGCAAATGTTTGAACATCATTTTTTGTTTTAGAAAAAATCCTATGCACTTTTTGTTTTTGGTTTGGTTTATTTGTTTTTGTTATTCAATAAATTCAGTTATGAATTGAGTTGCTCAGAGTTCTGTATTAATTGAAGACACTACCCAGATACACAGCCACTGATATTTAAGTTATCCTCTTTTTTTTTTTGGTACATTTTCACTGAAGTATGTCGAATATATTGCAATACATCGCAATAATTCAAGTATCGTGATGCATCGTGATAGTATCGCATCGTGGCATATGAATCGTGATTCGAATTGAATCGTGACTTCTTTGCCAATACCCACCCCTTCTATAAACTATTGAAACTACTTTATGCCACTGACAAAGCAAGTAAACTTTTTTTTTTTAATAGACAGTATCATTAAAAGGCATGAGCCGCAACCAATAAATGTCCGAATGAACCGATAATTAGCCTTAGAAGTTATTTATTTTACTCTCTACAGCTCTCTCTCTCTCTTTTGTATTATTGAATGAAAATGAAAAAAAAAATCGTTACTTTAAATATTGAGCCACAAAATATATTGTCCCCACTGTCATATTTAATGAAAAGCTGATATTATAATTATCATGACAGGCCTAGACCCTCCTGAACTCCTGAATAAAAAAGTTATAAAAAATAATCAAAAATAATGTGGCTTCAGAAATGAGGCAGGCATTTGAAAGAGGATGTGGCAGCGCACGCAAAGACCACAGCCTTTAAAAGTCATAATCAAATGTCTTTCATGACGTTACTGTGAGGAGCTCACACACCGCTCCCATGATGGAAAAGGCACAAATGTACAATAAGCTGTGAGGTCTTCCCACCGTATTCTCCCAGCATGCATCTGCTCTGCTTAAATGTTTTTTAATCCACTGTTGGAGTAAGTGAATGAAGGCTGTTAAATGAATACACTCACTGAGAGCTCTGGTTGTGTTCAGTGGTAATGGTAATTTGAGCAACATTTATGAGTCTCCATATTTTCGGCTCTTTGCAGAGCTGTTCCCGTAAGCATGAATTCTAATATTACTCAGACCAGACAATAACATCCTTAGGTATTTTAGTTTGATTGAGAGTGGAAGAGCCTTGTCGTGATGGTATTATTCTAAGAATTTATTGAACATTTCATAAGCTTTGTTCTGTTTGACTTACTAAATTAAATTCATTTCTGTGTGGTATTTTGTTGAATAAAGTGAATAATCACTCCATTTTATCCAGAACAGGTTTCATTTTTTTATTGAACCATTGAATGACCCTTGGGCGTGTGAAAGGAATACACGGACAAGTTTAAAGGTCCCATGTCATGAAATTTTCACTTTCTGAGGTTTTTGAACTTTAATGTGAGCTCCCCTACCCTGTTTAGCCCCCCCCCCCCCCCCATGGCTAAAATTTGCGAAATGTGTAAACTGAGCAATTGCGATCCTTTTCTGTGTTTGAAAAAAAGACAGCTCAAACAGGCGATTCTGAACAAGTGAACTTTCTGACGTCACACTCGGGGGGGGAAAATGCAAATGTAGTTCCACCCCTCGTTTGGATGTCTACCCACCATCTATGGAAATCACGCCCAGAGAGTTTGGACCGCGAACGAGCTACGCAATGCGAGATGCATTTTTTTATTTGCCTGGAGGCACGTGAGAGTGTTTCCAGGCTCGGATGTCCTTTATCCGAGCCTCTGAACCTCTGAAACAGCAGTGGTTTAATTTGATTTTCTGTGGAAATGTGTTTATTTTTCAATGGAACGCTTCTCATATCTTCCTCCGCGCAAAAACGCAGAAGTGGGTGACAGCGCACATCGCGCCACTAAACGAGGAAAGAGCGGAGGGTTTGGCCACGCCCCCACCCGCTGCTCTGGCCTGTCTCTGTCCTCCTCATTTGCATTCAAGCAACAACGCCCAGAATAAAGTGTTTCAGAGATATATTTATGACTCTGACTGTGTTCATGGGGCTTTCTCATGCACTGAGTCTTGATTTTGAAGAAGGTTTCATTTACAGTATTAGGGAACCACTAAGGTGCCATATAAAAGCATCAAGAAGTACCATGTCATGGGATCTTTAACAAATTAGTTCAAAGCACACTTACAGAGATGTGCATATTTTTACTTGATCTGCAGTCCCAAGCCTGGTCAAAAATGTTGCTTCAGGCCACCTTTTTTACAGTCATTTGACACCAGGAGGCAGGTGTTTCGCAGTGTCCCCATCAGTTACTTTTCATTTGATTTGTGTCCACATTTTCACTGTGGCTCATCATTACACAGTGAAATAAACAAACCAGACGTGCCCATATTGACCTTGAATTTGAGAGAGACAGACTAGATGCTCATGAGACACTAGCCACACGGCACAGCCATTAGCCCTATGTGGATACAAGAGTCAGGAACGACACGAAGACTGTTTATTCTGTGCCCGGTAATTGACTGAGAATCTCCATAATGGCATTGTGTTTCCTGCCAGGCTAATGTGACCCCTATTAGTTCAGGAAAGATGCTGCAATCAGGCTGTGTGTGCACTGCCAGGCACGGCCGAGGAGAGGAGGAGAGCCAGAGAAGAAAGAGGAGAAGAAAGAAGTGTAAAGGAAGAGGTAGGAGACAATGGAACAACCAGGGACAGGATCAGGCAACCAGGGTGTGTGGTGAGGTGAGTCATCACTGCAGCACCAGCCGGGATCAAAGCAACGTGGCAAATTTAAAGATGATGTAAATAATTTAACATAACTTACCATAAGATTAACTGAAGTTTCATCCAAACATTAACAATAGAACGTGACACACATTTGAGTGCTCTGTCCCTGAAAAAAAAAAAATGCAACAGTTGTTTTTGAGTGATAACAATATTGCGATATTTCAATATACTGCGTACTGTACGGTAAGTTCAGTTAAATGAAATCATGCCATCAGTCAAACTTTGTCAAATCTAATAACTTTATGCATCATGAATAAAATCTGCCTTTTTGTTAATTTTTATAAAAAGGAGACTTAACGATATTAAGATTTACTGATTATTGTGTTAGCCAGTATTGTAATATCAATATTTTTGTGATATGTTGTGAAGCCTTAGTCCCAAAACTGCAAAAAAGGGCATCCATTATGACGTGTAAGGGTCATAAATTTGCAGTAGGAACCAAAAGTAAAGAAGAAGAAGAAGACATGCTTTATTCATCCCCGTAGGGAAATTATTTCTCTGCATTTGACCCATCCTTCAGGAGCAGTGGGCAGCTCGTCTTTCAGGCGCCCGGGGACCCATCACCATGATCTTATTGCTCGGCTTGGTCAGGACTTAAGCTGGAGGGTTTTACCTGCAGCATGTTTTGGAACATGCAAACTCCACACAGAAAGGCCCAGGCGACCCGGGGATCGAACCCAGACCATGCATGCAAACTCCACACAGAACACACACAGAAAGGCCTGGGCGACCTGGGGATCGAACCCGTGAAGCATGAGCGCTAGCCACTCAGCCACCGTGCCGCCTCTAATAAATGAGCTTGAATAAATGAGCATACCCTTGTGTGTTGAAAAGTATTCTTCTGTATCCATTTTTGACTCCCAGATTAAAGTATATTTCACATGATCTCAGCCAGAGTGAAGGATGCTTCACTCTGGCTTTACCTTTGAAATGAAGGAGCACCAAAAGAGAAAAATCTGGTAAAAACAAGGAAATAGAAAACATGACCAAGTTCAGTTGACCTCAATTTTAATAATGAACAATACAGGACCATTCTGAACCATTCACTTTTATAGCTGTTTCTGATTTAGCTGTGTGTTGGCCCAGCTAATGCTGCCCCTGATCAATACCCTCCTCTGCTCTACTCTGGAGCATAAACTGCTGAAGTCTGGGCCTGCCTTCTTTTCATTCACTGAGACCACTTCACCCACATTACAATGACCACTTAAAAGTTACTTAAACGTGCATCTAAAAGAGTCCAGATTGTACTATTCAGCAGCACTACTGTGAAACCTACTATAGAAATTTTTAAAGTCTCCATTTTACAAAACAAAATCAAACCTTCAAGAATGTACGTAGGTATTACCATATTAATTTGGGATTTATATGTCTCACTCTTTTATCCAAGCTTGAACAGACACCGAAAGCTGATTTAAACAGATTTGCCATCTGACTTAAAGGGATAGTGTGTGTTTTTTTATGTTAATCTGTATGGGTTTCCTTCTAAAAGTTATGTGTGTTGACACCGGCTTACCTCTGATACTCTCAGCTGATCCCGGTTTGGCTCGCTTTCTGGAGCCCACGTAAGTAGGTCCGGTAACTTCCCTGGAACATGAAATAAAGCTTGTTTTTCTTCTCAAAACAAAAACGAAAGGTCCGAAAGGTGATATATTTGCGTCCCAAACATCTCTCGATTCACTGCGCGCATATTAGCCGTATTAGCCTGTTGACCTTTAGCGGAAGTGTACGGCAGATGAAGTCCGCCGTAAGGGGAAGTTTACAAGTGAACAGGGTAATACAGCTAATATGTGCGCAGTGATACGAATCAACAGACCCAATACGCGAACGCTAAGTACGCTGCTGGATGTTTCGTGGACAACTGTTTGGGACGCAAATATATCACCTTTTGGACAAATATTGTTTTGAGAAGGAAAAAAAAAAGGAAAAAGCTTTATTAACTGTCCCCGCTAACTTGTCCGACCTACTTTCATTAGCGCCAGAACCGGGGCAGAACTCGTCTCAGAGGACACTGTCAGGGGTAAGTCAGTGTTAATGCACGACACTGCTGAAGGGGACGCCATACAGATTCACATCAAAAAACCCGAACTATCCCTTTAATATTACTGGCTCTACTTACTTTTTACACTTACACTTGAGTCACAAAACTACAAAGTTTCTCTTCTTTCAAATTTACATTACATAACATTAACCTTGAAATATGTAGCCTCTGCTGTTTGAGTAGCACACAGTGAGTTACATCAGCTCAGATGACTCATACATACTATTCATTTTAATATGTGTTTTGTTCAGTAGAACCATGTTGTGTGAGATGTGTAAAAAGAGGCTGGAGACTCTGCACTCTTCAAGACTCTTCAAGTCTGGCCGTGCTTCATTGTAGGCTGTATTATAACGACTAATAGTGGGTCAGAATGAGCTATGTTCAACAAATAGAGGTGTCCTTGGTACAGAAGTGCACTTTCCCTATCAGATACGAAGTGAAGGTTGAGAGAGCATTATTGTATTATAATGTATTGTGGATATTCAGGCTAAAATTATTCCATTATGAAACCCAGACTAACTCTCAGATCTATTTTCCCATAGTTTTAAATATAATCTTCTTTAGTCACCATCCAGAAGGCCATCCAAACCTGTATCCCAAGTATTAGAACATTGTTATGCCCCCTAATCCTGATTTACAGTTAAAGGGATATTGCGTTTTTTTAAAAATGTTAATCTGTATGGGTTTCCTTCTAAAAGTTACGTGTGTTGACACCGGGTTACCTCTGACAGTCTCAGGCCGTTTCCCAATTCAGTGACGGCACGCTTGTGAGTGTGCCGTCGGTCTGTCGTCGAGACGGCGCACACTCGCTCTGTCCTTAGTGCACTACGTTTCTCACATGGCCGCCTGCGAAATTGAACAGGTCCCGCCTCAGCTCAATGAGCCGGGTGGTCTGCTCCTTGTTCCCTAAAGACAAAAATATTATACTATTGCGACTAGTAATACTTGGAATTGGGACATGGCCAATGTTCCCCCTAATTTTTAATGTGTCTGAGCAAACACACACTAACTCCACATCCGAAATGAACCCCCCCGCGCGGCTCGCACTTTGCAGATATAAAAAAAATGACCCCGCGGCTGAATAAAAAGCTCTTTCGTCCCTGGTTTACAGGGCGCTGCACAAGTTTTCTTGTGCGCTGAGAATGTGCGAACATTGCGCAGCTTAGAGTAAACGCTGGACATGGCGATACTGTAGAATATCCAGCATTACAACAGCAAAGGAAATATAGAAGTGTAAGGGGGAAAAGCATGTGAACGGTAATACAGGTGCAGTGAACTATGCCGTTACGGCTACTGTCACACATGTTTAGTGTAGTTTATGAAGAGTTTCATGTAGCATAGTTGTAGGTGAGGTGAACCAGTACGTATATTTTATAGTGACGTCGCAACTCTCACTTGTGGATGTCGCTGGCGAGTCGGTCTTTGTAGTCCCGCGCTGTGCATGCTGGGGCTTTTAAGTGTGCGGAGCGTGCATGTTTGCACACTTGGTCCACGCCCCGATTTCCATGGAAACGACGGCGCCGTTCAGAGCTCGTCTTGACGGTGCAGGGGAAAAAAACAAATGGAACGGCGCTTGTCGCACCGGATGTGACGCATATCCCGTTCCAAGGACGCTAACAAGCGTGCCGTCGGTGAATTGGGAAACGGCCTTAGTCTCCACTCGTATCACTACGCCCATGTTAAAGGAAAAGTAACTTTTTTTTTACAATTTGAGCCTTATTTCGGTAATAAAACAAGTTGTTTTACTCACCCATAGCACTTTGGTGTCATATGGAGCACTTCCAGAGATGTTTTAGATTTGCGGTTAGCCTAGCGCGACTTCTAGCCATAGCTCGGGGCATATAATATATTCCCCGAGCATGTAATATGCCCCGTGCGGGCTCCAAATAACACAAACTTTAGCACTTTTCAAATCATAGAAGCCCGATATCTTAGTCTACGATTTTGTTTGAAGCAAAAGTGGCCTGTAATCCGAGATTTAGGCATAGTTTACAGCTTTGCGTTTCATGTTTTGGTCCGGGGAGCTGAGAGCACAGTCCGCACATGCGCACTGGCGTCCTCATCTACTCGAAACTATGGCTAAATCTCGGATTACAGGCCACTTTTGACCACACGAAATCGTAGGATAAGACATCGGGCTTCTATGATTTGAAAAGTGCTAAAGTTTGTGTTATTTGGAGACCGCAAATAAGTGCCCCGAGAACTCACATGATGGAGATTGCAAATCTAAAACATCTCTGGAAGTGCTCCATATGACACCAAATTGCTATGGGTGAGTAAAACAACTTGTTTTATTACTGAAATAAGGCTCAGATTGTAAAAAACATTACTTTTCCTTTAACTCTATCAGCCTGTTCACTTGTAAACTTCGGCGTAGACATCCGCTGAAGGTGAACAGGCTGATAGAGTTAACATGGGCGTAGTGATACGAGTGGAGAGAGACAATACGCGAATGCGAAATACGCTGCTGGATGTTTCGTTGACAACTGTTTCGGACGCAAATATATCACCTTTCTAACAAATGTTATGTTTTGTTTTGAGAAGAAAAACAAGCTTTATTTCATGTTCCAGGGAAGTTACCGGACCTACTTACGTGGGCTCCAGAAAGCGAGCCGAACCGGGATCAGCAGGTGTCAACACATGTAACTTTTAGAAGGAAACCCATACAGATTAACATAAAAAAAACCGCACCATCCCTTTAAGTGAGCATGCTTCTGGATCTCAGCAGCCTCCTTGAGCCAACCATGATACGTGTTGTTCTTTTCTAGGGCCTTAGCATTGTCCCGATCCATAAGGTGATTCTCCTTCTTGCAGTCGCCAGTTATCGTGGACTTAATCAAAATGAGGGATGAAAAAACTTTATCGCTTGCCATATTGCCTAGCCCCATTTTATTTATATTTTCTAGAGGGAGAAGGCTGACCTCTTTGATGTCATTTCAAAAATAAACATAGTTTCCTCATAGATAGATGGATAGACAGATGGCTAGATAGAAACTTTATTGATCCCAAAGGAAATTAAAAGTTCTGCAGCAACAACATAGAAACAAACATAGCAACAATGAAAAGATATTTAAAGATCCCATGACATGGTACTTCTTGATACTTTTATACGGCGCCTTAGGGGTTCCCTATTCATATATATGTCTCTGAAACACTTTTATTCTGGGCGTTGTTGCTTGAATGCAAATGAGGAGGACAGAGACAGGCCAGTGCAGCAGGTGGGGGTGTGGCCAAATACGACGCTGTTGCTGGATTAGGGGTGTGATGTGCGCTGTCACCCACTTCCGTGTTTTAAGCAAAGGAAGATAGGAGACGCGTCCAATGAAAAAAAGCACTCTTATACAAATTTCCACAGAAAATAAAATTAAACCACTGCTGTTTCAGAGGTTCGAAGGCTCACATAAAGGACATCCAAGCCTCGAAACAGTCTTACGTCTCTCCAGGCAAAAAAAAAAAGACGCATCTCGCATTTCGTAGCTCCTTCGCGGTCCAAATTCTCTGGGCGTGATTTCCAGAGACAGTGGGTAGACATCCAGATGGGGGGTGGAAACCTTTCCCCGAGTGTGATGTCAGAAAATTCCCTTGTCCAAAATCGTCCGTTTGGGCTGTCTTTTTTTGAAACGCGGAAAAGGATCGCAATTGCTCAGTTTACACATTTCGCAACTTTTAGCCATGGGGGGGGGGCTAAACAGGGTAGGGGAGCTCACATTAACATTCAAAAACCTCAGAAAGTGAAAATTTCATGCCATGGGACCTTTAAAGTTGGCAGTCCATCCTCTTACATTCATCAGATATAGGGATGAGTTGTACGGACGTATGGCATGTGGGACTAACAATTTCCAGAGTGTGTCCATGGAAAAGACCAAAATAATACAGACTTTTAATCACTGCCAATTAACACACAAAACTCTGCTGTATTATCCTGTGCTTAGCTCATCTCAGTCATGTAGCTGTGTCAGTGCAGTTTTCCGGTCGGTTGGCAGCTCACAGAGTGTAGTGTGGGCTTTACCCGCTGTCCCTCTGTGTGACTGTGTCCACCTCTCTCCATTACACGCTTCAGTGCTGATAGTGTTTGTCAGGATGCTCCTCACTCCCCAAGACAATTCAGCTTCAACACCAACGCAGCCTAATGAAGCACAGGACACATCATCAAACACATCCAAGTATTTAGCAGGACACCATATATATCACATCAGGCATTGTTTTTTGTTTTTGTTTTTTGTCTTCAAGGTGCACTGTGTAACTTTCCTGGAGGGGTCCTCAACCTGTTTGTCTTTATGGAAATGTTAATGCTTTGATTTAAATTGTCCATAGTATGGTTTTAAACTCATTTGTCTTGCGTTTATTCAACAGCAGGTGTTATTTATTTTTTATTTATTTTAGTTTAGTTATTTATTTTTAGGTGTTATTTTGTTATTTATTGCTCAAAAATATCTTAAAAAACATCTATTCTTACTGTTAGTGGGGTCCGGTCACCTCTCCACAAATCTAACCTGTAATTTGGCTTGCAAGTCTCCATGAAGATTCATAAGTTTAGGGCCATACTCTGGAACATTCTACATCAAGGTTTACATTTTTGGAGTATAGATTAAATTGAACAGAACTTTGCTTTTGAAATTCATACAATAAATTAACTGTTATGTGCATAAATTATTATAATTATAATAATAACAACGACAACAACAATAACAATAATAATGCATCAGTTTTATATTGCACTTTTCTGGACACTCAAAGACGCTTTACAGCATTATTCATTCACTCAACACTTGGTGGTGGTAAGCTGCTATTGTAGCCACAGTTGTCCTGGGGCAGACCGATGGAAGCAGGGCGGCCGATCTGCGCCATCTGCCTGAAAATGGCACTTCTTTCCAGTTAATACAGTTAATTTACTATGCAAGAGATCCAATAGTGTTATGTGGCTGTTATTTACTCTTCAAATCATTACTGAACGAGCTTGTATGGAAGAAGGTCAAACATTAAGATGTTCTAGGTCAAAGTCAGCCTGTAAATAGTATTCACCATTATACACAGAGCATCTACCTGACCTAGCATACTCTGAAGTGTCTCTGATGGAGCACCAGTAGCACTGCTCAAAGACATTTACCCATGCAAAAGAGCTTAGCCATCAAATTCAACCTTTTGCAAACCTTTTCAAGCCTGATGATGAAGCAGATATTGAGAGAAATATTTTTGATGGTATTCATTTGAACTAGACTGTATCAAATGGGGTTCAGACCTATGAAGAACAGCAGTGGGGACAGAGCGTCTCCTTGGTATATGCCACATTTGATGGACACTTATATACAGTGAACCCTCGTTTATCGCGGGGGTTAGGTTCCAGAAATAGCCCGCAATAAGTGAAATCCGCGAAGTAGGACAATTTTATATTTTACAATTATTCTACATGTTTTAAGGCTGAAAACGCTTCACCAGACACATTATACACCTTTCTGAGACTGGTATTAACATTTTTCTCTTGTTTAAACACTCAAACTTTTGTAGATTTTCATTAAAATATATTAATAGTGGGGGGGGGCACGTGACACGCGGACACGTGCGCGCGGACACGTGTGTTTGTTTTGGTACCACATATCCATGCCATGTGCGAAAGTCGAGTGGAAAGCGACCTGGATATCATTTTGGGCAAGACTCAAGCCAATGCTAACAGTGCCAAACCGCTAACAGACGCCTCTGAGCACCAGTCCTCAGCACAAGACCAGGTAAGACCAACCTGCGCTCACAAGAGTTGGTTGCATTTCACCCCGGCTCCAAAATCAGACCGCTATCAATGCGTTGCCAATACTCCACAGCTCTCTAGGACGGGGTCGGGTTCGTGAGGGGAAAAGACCCACTGTCTCCTCTGTGCGCGCGAGTGTCCTCCCCCCGCTGCGGCTCCCCCGGACGCCGCGCGGCCAGGCGCCAGGCCCGTCCATGTTGATTCTTGGCTCTTCCATTTGTCCGGCTCGCACTCACTCTCTTCCATGGCTCGTGCAAGTAAACAAAGGCCACACCTCCTGTCACCCAGGCGCTCTCGTGAAGGACATCTGAGACTCTGTCCCTACCATCCCTGGTCTAGACCTGGTTTAGTCCTGGTTTAGACCTGGTTTAGTCCTGGTTTAGACCTGCTTTAGACCTGGTTTAGTCCTGGTCTAGTCTCTTAGCTAATCAGGGCGCAGGACAGAATGTTACACTGTAAAAAAAAGTTACACTATAAAAAAAATTGAAAAAAAAATTGGAAAAAAATTGAAAAAAAAAATCCGCGAAACAGCGAGGCCGCGAAGAGTGAACCGCGATACAGCGAGGGTTCACTGTATACTGTATATACCACACCTACAGCAATTATTGTTTGCATCTATTTCATGTAGCTTTTCTGTCGGCTGAAACTGATATCTCCTCACAACAATAATGTTCATTTCACTGCTATGAAAAGTGTTAGTACAATTTGCAAATTGTTTTTCTATCGGCAAATAATTCTTAATAATATTGCGTGAAAAGTCCCTCAGTCGTCCAGGTAGAATCCATGATAAAAGGAGAAGTTCAATTTGTCAACTGGACAAAGTTTGTTTGGTTGAAAACGTTTCGCCGCTCATCCGAGAGGCTTCGTCAGCTCTGGTTATTGTGCTGGTTAGACACTGCTTATATCTAGCTGCCGGGAGGCACATCCTACACTGAAAAAACTCTGAAAACGATCCCCCTAATCTGTCTCTTTGTTTTTCAAATTACTCTGGCGACTAGTTTTGACCCCCTATTCAACGTCTAACGACCCTCTCCACCCCTCTGCCCTGGCTCGTCTGCCCTAATGTTTCTTTGTCTGTTTTGTTTGTCTGTTTCTTAATAATATTAGCTCCACTTGCAGTCTTGATTCACAAAACAGCAAAGTTTGATCTCACATGGCACAACTGAAGGATTGCTAGTGTTTCAAAGTGACATTACATAACTTTAACCGTCAAATATGGAGCCTCTGAGCTGTTTGAGTAGCAGGCGGCAGCAGTGGAACTCCTGGAAACTTACTATGTCTAAAACAAGAGACGTTTGTTTATCACAAGAAACATAAACACTCAACATATTGTAGTATTACCTATTCAATGGCCATGCTTCTGTTGTAGACTGTATTATAACCACTGATAGTGGGTCAGAATGAGCTGCGTTCAACAAAAATTCAACGAGGACAGAGCTGGAGGTGTCCTTAGTACAGAAGTGCACTTTCCCTATCAGATAGGAAATGAAGGTTGAGAGAGCAGTATTGTATTAGACTTAGACTTAGACAAACTTCATTGATCCACAAGGGAAATTATTTGGGTACAGTAGCCCACTCATCATAATATAATAATATTATATTATGACCCTAAATAACAGAGGATAACAAAAAAAAATAGATGGAATAGCAAAAAAGATAGCAAGAGACTGGTGTGAAATGCGACATAATATAGACAAAAATAAAAATAATAAGCGTATGTACAAGTCAAAATAATATAGAAAAATAAGTAATAAAATATCAAATCAGCTATATACAGGAGACAAGAACGGCAGTGCAATAATGTACTGATTGACAGAGCATAAGGTTATCCATTACTTAAGACTGAGTTGTTATACAGTTGTAGGGAGTATTATCTGTTACATAAGGGTGAACAGCTGTATGGAGTATGGTATGAATGTAGTATTATAATGTATTGTGGAAATTTAGACTGAAATGATTCCATTATGAATCCAAGACTTAACAGACGTCTATAGCCTGACCACTGTTCCCTCTAAGGTGCGCGCGTGCGCAATCGCGCACTGCCCAGACGTTCAGCGCGCACATCAAATCCTTTTCAGCGCATAAAATAAAATCTAACCTGAACTCAGCGCTGGTTTGACACACGGAATCCAGTCTGATTGATTCAGTTTGCACATGCGTTAGGGACAAGCCAACTACAAACAGATTCATTTCGATCGCATTTCGCTCGCTTTCTTCAGTAAGACCATAGTTGTGCGCATCGCCGTGGTTCAGAGCGGCGGGTCAGAGCGGCAGGTCCGCACCAGCCGACGGGAAGCCGCCCGCACCCGCACACACTCCACGTAGGGAAGAACAGAAGAGGAGACAGGTAGAGCCATAATGTAATCCTCGGCTGTTTTCTTTGTTTCTGTCCAAGCCATAGGTTTTTGTGAGCAAAAAGACTAGACTTTCTGTGTGAAGTGTGAATCCTCTCCCCAGAGCGTTAAACCACAGAGCTCTGTCACTCTCACAAAATTACTTAAACTGGGTAATGATTAAAAAGCAAGATATAAACTGATAAAAATGTATACTTATTTTGGAGATCATTATTTTGAGAAAGACCCATCTTATAGTGTCCTATAGGTCCTACAGTCATCCCTAAAAAAATCTGCAGCTACATGTAGGCTATATTTATCAAGCTGAAAACATCTCTCTTCATGTGGTTTTACAGGTTTATACACAGGTATATACACAGGTTATTTTTCAAAATATTGTAATGTTCAATGTTTCACTGACCACAGCAGGACCCTCACACTGACATACAACATGTACAAAGTTCATGAACAGATTTTTGAGAAGTGGACCAAAAAAAATCAGTTATATTAAAAGTAATCCAACAGAAATCACAGCAGTAATTTGATTCATAAGCTATGTAACTTGCCATGATCTCAGGTGTGATACTGGTGTGGCCACAGTGTGCATGTCGGATGTTGCTCACAGGAGTCCAAGGAACGCTCAGGGAGTTAGTGTGTTTGCTCAGACACATGAAAAATTAGGGGGAACATTGAGCCTGACCAAGACTAAGTGTGCATTCACACTTTCTCACAAACCTTATAAAGATTAGGACTCCACCTGGAACAAAACTAAGACTATGCCAGGACGGGTTATACCAAGTCTAACAGGACTCAATCCAGGACATGTGGGAACAGACCCTTAATGAGAAACAACAAATTAAACCTGTTAATTCAAATTTAGAAGTATTATTTCTAACACTACATATTGTCAGATCTGTGTTACCATCGCTTTGAATATAACTCTCTCGAGTCACCACTCCTTAAGGCCAGCCTGTGTTGCGTCTGCATGTTTACCTGTTCTGCTCGGATCTATTACGGAAGTGACTACATCCCGCTTTAGTGTCACCCAATGAATTATCACATGTTTCCACTGTCACAGCCCTTTGTTCAACTTTATACATCAGCTCTTCCACTTGTCACAGCTCACAGGACGGCTTTACTATCAATTCGTGTAGTCTTCCGATAGATAAAGAGTATGCTCGAGCTATGAAGAAAGGTATTTTGTGTATCGCCCTATTTTTGTCTTGTTACCTCTAGTAGATGTTAAGAAGTGAAGCATACGTAGGCCTTTGCATAAATTATTAAAGCCCATCTTCTTTTACCTGTGGTCTCTGATAGCCTTTGCTTGCTTATGTAAAGGTTAACGTGCTGATATTAGATAACACAGCGAAACAGGTTTGAGATTAGATTCTCATAGTGTTGCTTAATAACATTCATGTGCCTTGTTTGCTGACATAAGCAAATATACTGTCCAGTTTTAATTGCATTTTAATTGAGTTATTATCCGCTTGCATGTCAGCATTAATTAAGTTAACTCTAGGTAAACACTGATTTGTGTCTTGTACCCATGAAATGTTGATAAGCTAATCATGTTTTAGGGGAATTCATATTTTACAAATACATATTAAGGTTGAGTGATTTTAATAGAGCAGACCTACAGCTCTGGAAAAAATAAGAGACCACTGCATTTTTTAAAGTTTATTTATTTAAATGGGACAGCATGTATTAATGAAGAGCTAGTGCTGTAAATACACCAGATTTAGCTCAAGGCGAGTTTCCATCTGTAGTCCCACAGAACAGGTGTAAAAGTCGATAAAACACAAGGTACAAAACATGTAAAGACCAACAATGAAAACACGACAACAGAAGCAGTGGCAGAATCAAAGCAGGAAACAACAGTTTTACAAGGATTTTGAGTTTGAAATCTGCATCTCTACATGTATTACAGCCATTCCATTCCAGCGTCTGTTGAATTCCAACACAAACACAAAGAAGTAGCTCACTTCAGTTCTTGCACCAGGAGTGGAATAAAGAACAATGTGAAAGACTTGTGGAGAGCACAAGCCTGGGACTAAACCAGGTCTGAACCAAGACTAAAACAGGTCTAAACCAGGTTAAAAATGGGACTAAACCAGGACTAAACTAGGACTAAACCCGGTCTGAACCAGGACTAAACTAGGACCCAAGAACAATGTGAAAGACTTGTGGAGAGCATGCCAAGACGCATGAAAGCTGTGATTAAAAATAAGGGTTATTGCACCAAATATTGATTTGGGAACTCTGTGTAAGTGTAAAAATTACTATTATGTTGTTTTAAAATGAATTTGATCTTGTTTCTTTGCATTGTTTGAGGTCTGAAAACATGGATCTTTTTTGTTATTTTGACCATTTGTCATTTTCTGCAAATAAATGCTCTAAACGATAATATTTTTATTTGGAATTTGGGGGAAATGTTGTCAATAGTTTATAGACTCAAACAAAAATGTTCCTTTTACCAAACATACCTATAAGTAGTAAAATCAGAAAAACTGATAATTTTGCAGTGGTCTCTTATTTTTTTTCAGAGCTGTATACTGCAGCAACACAATAATGCATATGAATACTACTGTACTTTTTTTATTGATATTTGGCTTTTATGAGCAATATCCAGAATATTTAAAAGATTTAGATGGCTTATGAGCCAAAGATTATATCAACAAACTGCTTTTCAGTAATTATTTAAACCATACTGAGCCATACTGTGAGTCTGTCATTATGTTACCACAGCTCCTCATCACTCCTCATCACTCCTCATCACCTCCTGCTGCTCCCAGCCCTTCCTCCCTCTCTCATTTTGCGCTTGTGAATAGTTAATACATGTTGCTAAGGTCAGTATGGTCACAAAAATAATAATGTTATTCTGAAAATCTAATGTTATTCTCCTCTCTTTTCTCTCCGGCCCTCTCTTCTTCTTCTTCTTCTTCCTCATCTGTCTGTTCACGTAGGTTTGAAAAGTGGACTTCAGACTGTGATCCCCGTAGCCCCTGAGCAGGAGACAGAAGACCCCGCCAACATGTTCAGCACCAAAAGGTCAGTCCAGTGTCACTTCTCGTCTTGTCTCTCTAACGCACTCGAAACAACAAAGTCTTTGGATGTTTATCTTTTTTTGGCAGATAATCAGAGAGCTTTTTCAGTTCAAAGTGCATTTTAGTATATTTGTACTAGTAGTAGAGTGTCCACAAACTGATTAATTCAGTGTTTCGAAATTGATCTGAACTTGGAACCCAATTAAATTTCTGTTCTGGTTGTATCCTAACCAAAACAAGAGCTGGCTCAGACCTTGTTTATTCTTGGTCCGCATGAGGCTTTACTAAACTCTTACAGTTTATTAATTATAGCACACTTGTACGTACACCCTTTATGTGAAAAAATAAATCAAATAAAACATACAATTTTAAATAATTTTAAATAACTTCAAATTTATAGACATGTAGAGTGAGTGCATCATGCTTCTCCGGACAAGCAAATAACATTAAAATGCAAGATCAACCTTATGCCTCAAACATTTTATTCAAGCCCTGTTGACATACATTGTGCTACGACAGTAAGAGGCTGATCTTATATTTTAACTTTTTTTTTTTTTTAAGATTTTTTTAAAGTGCTTAACATTTCAAGTTATATAAATTGTTGAATCTGCATTTAATCTTCTATAGCCCCAGTGATGTTTTTATATATCTGAAACTGAAGTAAGCTTTAAATGTAATTCTAACATGTATTACAAACTTTAAGGAAGATATAGTCTGTTTTAAAAACTGCAAAACTGCATTTTAACCTGCATATTGAGGACACAGTTTTGCTCGTTCTCAATACACGGTGAACAGTCCGAACAGTGCACTTATGCCGCAAAGTTAAGAAAGAAAACAAAATGGTCAAATATTGTCGGGTCCTAGGCTGAATAGACCAGACAGAGAAAAACACCTGCAGTTCTATTGTTTACCTAAAGTAGTGACCAACCAGGACTAAACCAGGTCTAAACCAGGTCTAAACCAGGACTAAACCAGGTCTAAACCAGGTCTAAACCAGGACTAAACCAGGTCTAAACCAGGTCTAAACTAGGACTAAACCAGGACTAAACCAGGTCTAAACCAGGTCTAAACCAGAACTAAACCAAAACTAAACCAGGACTAAACCTGGTTTAGTTCTGGTTTAGACCTGGTTTAGACCTGACTAAACCAGGTCTAAACCAGGACTAAACCAGGACTAAACTAGAACTAAACCAGGTCTAAACTAGGTCTAAACTAGGTCTAAACTAGGTCTAAACTAGGACTAAACCAGAACTAAACCAGCACTAAACCAGGTCTAAACCAGGTCTAAACCTGGTTTAGTTCTGGTTTAGACCTGGTTTAGACCTGACTAAACCAGGTCTAAACCAGGACTAAACCAGGACTAAACCAGGTCTAAACTAGGTCTAAACTAGGACTAAACCAGAACTAAACCAGCACTAAACCAGGTCTAAACCAGGACTAAACCAGAACTAAACCAGGACTAAACCAGAACTAAACCAGAACTAAACCCAGACTAAATCAGGACTAAACCAGAACTAAACCAGGACTAAACCAGGACTAAACCAGAACTAAACCAGGACTAAACCAGGTCTAAAAAAAGTATTAGTAAAAGTAAAATATTGGTTTGATTTAAATGGATTGATTCTTAATATTAAAAAAACGAATTTCATTTTATTTAATGATAAAAAAAAAGACGACATATCATTAGAAATAGATGGGATACAGATTAAGAGAGTAAGTGAAACAAAATTTTTAGGAGTCATGATTGATGAAGGACTAAACTGGAGATCTCATATAAATTACACAAAAAGCAAAATAGCTAAAGCAATTGCGGTGATGCATAAAGTAAAGTTCTCACTAAACAGTGCAGCATTATTAATCTTGTATAACTCCATAATCGCACCATATCTAATGTACTGTGTGGAAATTTGGGGGCCGACATGTAAAACTTACCTACAGCCATTATTTATTTTACAGAAAAAGGCTTTGAGAATTATCACCAACAGTCATTATAGAGAGCCATCCAACCCATTATTTGTTAAACTTAAAGTGTTGAAAATGTGTGATATTGTTGAATTAAGTCTCCTCAAAGTCATGTATAAAGCAAAGTGCAGAGTGTTACCTGTAAATATTCAAAGATTGTTTGAGATGAGAACAAGCCAATACAATTTAAAGGGAACCTACATGTTTAAAAAAACTAAATTCAGAACCAAGGTTATGGAGCGAAGCGTCGCTGTGAAAGGAGTTAATTTATGGAATAATCTTGACAAAGAAATCAAAGAATCAAGTACAATAATGGCATTTAAAAAATACATAAAATCCAATGTAATGTGTATGTATGAAAAAGAAAACTAAATTGTTACACTTGAAAATGAAGCTTTATGTTTACAATTGATTAATAATTGTGATTGAAATGGAATGTAATGAGGAAAGGTTTTACAGTCACTATCGGTGTTGGTGTTTGGAAAAGGGAAGAGGGGGCAGATAACATAAGATAACTCTTCTTTCTGCTCCCTTTCATTCAATATTTTGTTATTTGTTATCACAAATGTTGATGTCTTTTTATACTTATGAATGAAATAAATAAATAAATAAATAAATAAATAAACCAGGACTAAACCAGGTCTAAACCAGGACTAAACCAGGTCTAAACCAGGGTGAACAGACAGCAATTTTCAAAGGAAAGGAGATTGTGGATCGTCTCACACAGAACTTGGATGGGAGAAATCACGACAACATTCACATACGCTCAGCTCCTATCTTAGCCGGTAGCCGTATCTTTGCAAAATGTGAATAATAAAAAGGTTTCTCGCGAATTTTTTATTTTTTTTCTGCATGGTCGCTATCTAAACACATGTAATTTTGAGCGTGTAATGCATCCAAGATGGCCACACATACGGGTAATCGTCCTGTTTTTCCGGGTTCGTGAAAACGCTCTCTAGGTCTATAGGAGAGGACACTATTAAGCTGGATCACATTTTTCACTTTAAAACAATGGCAAAACAAATAAGGCAAGTTAATGCAGCTTAATTCCATGGTTTGCTAGTACAAAGATGGTGTTATGGACAGGCTGTTCAAGCTGCCATATCTTTTACCCTGACCTTTTCCTCATGCGTCCTGTGATTAGTTATTGCTATGGTAACACCGAGCCCCCATCCATAAACCTCTAATAAACCACTGTTTTATACTGTTTATGTTTTATCTATAAGCAGCAGGTTCCTATATTATCTGACTTGACCTTGTGCCTCAGTGACCCTCACCACACACACACACACACACACACACACAGATGAATAGCACATGGTTATCTGTATTGTAAGCCCATTGGGATGTACGCGGTGGCCTTTCTGGTGGCAACAGGACTCTCAGTATGGGAGAAGCACATGGGAAGATTACCGATTTTGACCTCAGTCCTGATTTACACCGACGTCAGCCATGGTTTAGCTTACAGTAGATAAGATAAGATAAATAGAGTCATTGGGTTTCTACTGTATTTGCACATTTTTAGTAGGGAAGATTTGGAAGATGTGATGATCAATACACTTCATCTCATTCCTGTGTAGATATGCTTTTTTGGTCATTGCATGATATTGTGATTTAGTATTTCTGTTTAATGCTGCTCTCAAACTCTTTTCCCCACCGCCTACTCTTAAAGGTCTGCTTCATGCTGCTCCTCTGAACCTTTTTTATTATTGGATTGTTTGTTTTTTACTATATTATAGCTATATTTTAGTTATTGTTATTATTTAGTGTTTTATGTTCGCACCTTATCACCGAGACAAGTTCCTAGTTTTGTGAATTGTGTTCACTTGACAATGGCAATAAAAGTCTTTCTGATTCTGATTCTGATTCAGTGAGTGACGGGTGGAATTAGCCAAACACAATGTAGTATGAACTCTCAAATGAAGATGAGGTGACAAATAATTTCCCTGTAGATCAATAAATTTTGTTTATGTTCAAGTCTAACATTTACCAGTATACTGAGTGTGCATGAATCATGATAAGATTGAAATCATGATCTGGCAAGAAGAAAATCAACCTTTTTTGGCATATAGCTCACCCCGAGTAAGTTAATATTTTGTCATGGTTGTTTAATGGAAATTGGACATACATTGCAGATATTGGCACATCTTGTTTTTATGTATTTTATAAGAATAAATCGTAAAACTTGAACCTGAAAGTGGCTTGAATCTGACATAGATGAAGCCTCAGACGAAAGATAAACAGTGAGGTGTGTCATTGGTCTGTATTCATCCACCTGTCTCTCGCTCTCCCCCTCTGTATTATATGGCTCTTGTGTGATCATATGGGCAGTTGCTGAGAACATGATTAAACCCTGGCATTCCTTCCTCAGTCTTCTGGGGGCTGCGTCAGCACCACCACTGTGACATGGATACGCTCAAACCCTCTGTAATAAGGTGCCATCTCCACATTCAAAGACTCCAATCTCCTTTTTCTGCTGAATACAAAACAAGGCATTTTTCCACCACTGAACTGCTGAACCACACATAAAATGCCCAATATGTACAGTATTTGCTGAAGATTACTTTGTGCGGTTGTTGTGGCTTTTCATCTGTTCGTTTTTCATATTAGCGTTTCCCTTGGGTCACCTCGAGATATCTGAGTGCGTACAATGGAGGAGCATAATTAAAAGTCCTGTATTAAACCGTGAGAATTCAATCGTATTAAGGAAGCGGGGTACGTTTGATTTGAATGAAATGAGGAACAGGACATGACTAATAAATCTGTGACAGTCGTGACTGTTGTATTGTGAATAAGATGAGTATTCTGGGATTGTTTGTGCTTATTATAATGTAACTAGAGCACCGTAAACCCCAATGATTTGGGAACAGGCAGCAACACAATAGCGCTACACTTACCTAGGTTTCTACTACTTTCTCCACTTCTCTTAGAGTGTAAGCTGCATGTTGAAACAGTCAACATTTATACTGACTTTCTAGCTTATCGACATTTGAACAGCTTAATGTTGACATTAAAGCAGACTCATTACTATATGCGAAATGGATTCTTCAGTGCTATTCACCATGTTATAGTTGTTTCCACTTCTCACTTTCTTGAGATTGTATTTGGAGTGCCTTGAAGGTGGAAAAGCTCTATATTGTGACCATTTACCATTTGTGCATGTTTGAGCAATCTTTAATCGCTTATTTTCAAGACTCCATATTGCAGATCAACCCCCGTTTTCACCACTACCAATATGCGCCCAGTGCTCACCTGTACTTACTTCATTGTCTTGTTTTATTTTCTTAATCTGCGACACACAGAATTTGTTAGTGTTGTGTCAGATGCAGCGTGATCGGTAGCTGGGTCATTCCAGAATTGGAGGACATTTTGCCTTTAAAATTCTTGAAAAATAAACCGTCACTTTTCTGATTTTCCGCTACATATTCATCAATAATAGGTAATAAACTATCAAATGCTTGATAAGCTCAGCTGACGGTCAATGGTAAAAATTTTATTAAAATATTTTATATGGTTTATTTATTTATTTACTCTAATCACAGTAACAGGGTTGCAGGTAACAGGGCTCCAAAATCGTGCTAATGTTCGCTTTATCTCAGGAATAGAAGCTAGCTGTTTAGCTAGCTGTTATTACTAATCAAGAGGAAAAACTTATTTATGCAAATACGTAAAGGAAAAAAAAATAATTGTCTTATTCTGATCATTTGCATAACAGGGTTGCATGAGGTAGAGTGAGACATTCAATCAAGGCTAACTGTTTTATAAAAATATGAAAAATGGAAGAGAAGATAAACCTAAATAGCTCTAGCTATTCTTTTGGAAAACTGTTTGATGATGTCAAGTCCAGGGGATCATGTGGTTCACTGCTTTCTTCTTCTTCTACCAGACTAAAAATGTTCTGGTAACAGGGTTGGTGCATGTTGTGGGACACATGTTCCATGAATAGTAATTATTATTTGAAATATTATTTCTATTAAAACAAATGTTCCCACAGTTACAAGAGATGGCAATGAAACAAATTATAGAAAAAGAAGAAATTTCAATTCAATTTTAGTTTTATTTGAGATTCAATTTGGTCATTAGAGGGTGGGGCAAGAGGAAAATGGCATTTTGGGGGGTACCCCAGACTTATTTGGTATTATAAAAACTATTTTCAAGCATTCTTTTCTCTTAGTTTTTTAGATTTGGTCTCAGGACAAGTAAATTCACTCACAAACTGCATGTTTTAGTATTTTGTATGTGGATTATTTATTTTTTTATTTAACCTTTATTTAACCAGGTAAAAACCCATTGAGATCAAGACCTCGTTTACAAGGGTGACCTGGCCAAGAGGTCAGCAGCACACGTCCAGAGTAACATAACAGTAAAATATCAAATGTAAAATGCAATATTTGATGGGTGGGACGTAAAATGTCCTCCAATTCTGGAATGACCCAGCTATCCATTGGAGGACTTCTCAGCTCTTTGTTGTGATCACTATGATGATGTCAGCTTTAAAATATGATGTGTGTGACATGCTGTTCAAAACTTCACCTGAGAGGCCTCATCTCTTCATAGTGGCAATTCACAGTCACTGCGTGCACATGGACGAATGTAATCCGATTGCAAACGGATTGGGATCGTATCGGATTCATGTGCACAGGCTAAGGATCGTATAGGGATTGGTTTCCCGACTCCGATTGGAACCCCTGGTTTAGGCCGATAGTAATCCTCTTGGTGTCTCCTTGTGCATGATTTCGGATCGGATTGGCGTACTGCGCACTCGCGGGAATTTTCGCCAGGGATTTCACCCGGAAGTGGCAGGAGGCGCTGACGCCGTCATAAGTAGCGTTGTTGCCGGAAAAGTCAGACGAAATCATGGCTGTGAAGAAAGAATGCACAACACGTACACCAATGCTGCCATCTTTGTATACCGCCACATAGTTTGTTGTGTTTTTATTGAGTAGCCATCACCCGGAAGTAGTTGGACTACAGTGCCACATAGCTTAGCGGAGCCGGCCAGGTTGCTGACCATTATCCGATTACACGACTTTCATGTGCACTCGGATTGGACGACGACCACCCGCTGAGTAACGGGATCGGATTTGGAGAAATCCAATCCGATCCTACCATGTGCACGCACTCAGTGGCAGGCAGTGGATTTAGCATAATTTAGATTATTTAATTGTTGAATAATGGCTACATGTATGACCCAGTCTCTGATTTTTCTTTGAATGCATCCCCCCGCCCAGTATGCAGGATTATTGACTTGAAATATAACTCTTGAAAGTAACACAACCACATTATGACAGTGTTCCTTCATCAATAGCTTAAACAGTTTTTTACAGTATACTAGCATATCCTCTTTAGTTATCAATCCAACATGTTAAAAGTTAATAATTGTGAGCAGCCAGAAGAAGGATCACATGTCCATTTTTCTTCTAAGCCTGGCTCAAAGCTCTCTCCTTGGGTTGATAGTTCCTCCAAAGCTAACACAGGCAACCTTTACAAACAACAGACAGCATGACTGGCAGTCCACTTCCTTTGGTCTTGATCTCTGCTGTTCGTCCTTGGTGTACACTCGTTACATGATGACACTGTGTCCAGATAGTTGCCCCTTTGCTCCAGCCATACTCCGATCAATACCACGCATCCTCATTGGGGCGTGTAAGCTTTTAATGACATCAGTAATTACACTTTCAACTAAATACCAGCTCTGACATTGACCTCCTGCTCGGTGACCTCCATACACAGTAATTGGATATTGGAGTATGTGTAGCTTGGAGGTGTTTATCGTCATCAAGGGTCTGTAGACCTGATTATTTATGTATGCAGTGGATGAGGGAAGTGTCTGGGGAGATGGGAGCCTGCTGGGATCTGTTAACCCCTTACAAAGGCCTGCTGAGCGCATCAGGGAGCAGGCTGCCACTCCACTTAAACTATACAGACTACCCTTGGGTCGACCTTGTGGGGAATTTTTACAATATTCTCACTGGGTAAAAGACTGAGATGTTAGATTATTTGTTTCATTCAGTAGACACACGCTGTCATGGTGAGAGGACCGAGGTTTTCAGCTCTGTATTATCTGCACAAAGCAAAACATTTTATCTTTGTCAAATAAAGAACTTGAAGGGATTAGAAGGTTAGAGTGAAGGTGTAGACTACTTCCATCATATGAATTTGCCCATATTAGTTTATTTTCTGATCTAAATTACAGACATGTTACACTTAAAACCTGTACTTGTTTCCACCTTCTGATGTCGTGGTGATACAAGAACTTCTCCATTGTGTTTTTGAGGATTTAACAGCATTATGACACAGCGCAAAGTTCACTTAATCCATATACTCCCAGTGGATGGAACACCTTGGGCACACTTGGCCCTGTATAAGCCTGTTGGAACAATGTGGATATCATGAGTGAGGCTGGCCCACTGTTGCTGTGAGTACAGTGCGGACAGCAGCAGCATTCTGATCAGGAGCAGAGCTCACTGTGGCACGCCCAGCCCAAAGGAAGTGACAGGATCAGTGTTGAAGCCAGAGAACTGTGAAGAAGACTTAGTAATAAATGAATGGACGTTTGAAGAGGGTCTATAGTCACTGGCTTTGTTTACATGTGCACCAAAATCTGATTATAATCACATTTCTGTAACTTTAAGAATATTTCAATGACATGCATACTTCGGCCTGTCATTATAAGTACTATATAGACTAGGGTTATAACTTTTTGAACTTTTTTTCCAAAATCAAAGTGCTGCATCATGATTGGATGAACTTTTTGGTATAATTGAAGAAACCAAACTCCATTTTCAACACTCCCCCCGAAACAAAAAAGTATTAAATACCACATTACAGCCAATGATATGAAATGTGAAACCGTGCTAAGTGAACACAAGGGCCATTACAAGTCAATTTGACTGAAAATGGATCAATGATAAGTTGTACTGCCATCATAATATACTGGAGTTTCAGTTTCTATTCTTTCACTTTATACGTCGTGTAAATTTGGGGAAATCTGTCTGGTTTAGTAGTGATATATTGTAGCCTACAGCTTTCCCACAATCCTGGAGTTTCACTTTCACTTTCACTGTATAAACCATGTAGACTGTAGAGTTGTGGAAATCTGTTTTGTTCAACTAGTGATAGATTAAGATTAAGATTAAGATTAAGCCTTTATTTGGTCTCACACACAGTGACACATGGGAGAAATTTCACTTCTGCATTTGACCCATCCTTTTCAGGAGCAGTGAGCAGCCATCTTTCGGCGGCCGGGGGGCAGTACCGTGAAGGGTCTTGCCCAAGGGCTCATTTACCCTGATTATGTGTTTTGTTCCTGTGTTATTAAAGAGAAAATTGCCTTTGGTTATTTTATGATTGAACAGATATTAACCTTCTAACGGTATAATTCTGATTATTGATCGGCTTTATGAAACCTTCATTTTGAGTCCGGGGGTACTCAGATATCAATAGATAATGTAAATTCAGAAATTGAAAAGATTAAATGCGGAGTTCCACAAGGCTCGGTCCTTGGACCTAAATTATTCATCCTCTATGTAAATGATATTTTTTCTGTAAGAACATAAATGAAATTCATTATGTTTGCAGACGATACAAACATTTTTTGTACTGGAGATATTGACGAGTTATTGAAATTGGTGGAAAAAGAATTTGCTTTGATAAAAGAGTGGTTTGATTACAACAAGCTATCCTTGAATGAAAACAAAACTAAATTTATGATATTTTCAGGTAACAGAAATATAGGTGATGCAAAATTATATTTGAATGGTAAAGAAATTGAACGAGTATATAAGTGTGATCATAGACGGTAAGCTGTCTTGGAAATCACACATCGAGTATATAAAAAGTAAAGTTTCAAAAACTATTGGCATACTGTGCAAAATAAGAACTGTATTGAATAAAAAGGGGATGTTTTTGATTTATAGTTCCTTGGTTCTGCCCTATTTCTTTGACTGTGCAGAGCTGTGGGGAAATGCAGGAAAAACCCTGATTGAATCTTTGTTCAAATTACAAAAAAGAGCAATGAGAATAGTCAATAAGGTCGGATATTATGAACCAACTAATGATTTGTTTATACTTAATAAAACATTAAAGTTAAGAGATATTGTTGATAGTAAAGTATTAGAGATTCTTTATAGAGTTAAGAATAATCTGATTGCAAAAAGTATTAGCGATTTTTTTAAATTAAGAGTTGGTCGTTATAATTTATGAGGTTTAGATCACTTTGAACAGGTCAAAGTAAGAACAAATGTAAAATCCAAATGTGTCTCTGTTATTGGTGTTAAGTTATGGAATGAACTTACTGATGAATGTAAATTTTGTTCTTCCTTGTTCACATGATAATGATCATAATGATTATCAAAACCATTTATGAAAACTGTATTGTAGTTTCTTTCTTTATGTTTCATATGTGAAACTCTAATGTAAAGCTGTATTAGTTTTTGTTTGTGTAAATAGGATAGGCGTCACATAAGCACCGCTTCAGCCTATTCCTTTTTTGGTTTAAAAATAATAATGAGTGCTGAATGTAAAAAATGTAATTCTAAAATACATAAACCAAAATAAAATTATTATGATTTGATTTGATTTTACTTTTTTCAAAAATATGACCAAATGAAGGTCAATTCCTTTCATGTCTAGCAAAATGTCATCAAAATATGAAACAGAGTATAGAGGTTGTAAAAAAGTTATAACCCTAATATGGAGATACATAATGGATGGCACAATAATTTTTGGTGGTTTTTATTTATCATGGGGACTTTTTCTTTTTACTAATGACAAATATTTACACATTTGTCTGTAGTATGATAGAGATTTGAGGCTGTAGAAGGTTGAATTATGAACTTCTATGACTCATTATAGACACTAACTATTTAAGCATTGCATTATGTTATTTATTTACAGTAATCCCTCGTTTATCGCGGGGGCTAGGTTCCAGAAATAACCCACAATAAGAGAAATCCGCGAAGTAGGACAATTTTATATTTTACAATTATTCTACATGTTTTAAGGCTGTAAATGCCTCACCACACACATTATACGCTTTTCTCAGACTGGAAGTAACATTTTCTCACATTTGTCTCTTGTTTAAACACTCAAACTTTCATAGATTTTCAACAAAATGTATTAATAGTGACGCGTGGGGGGAGACACAGCCCCGGGAGCCCCGCCGGACGCGCGAGGAGCACTGCCACGTCGTGGGACGCGACGCGCACCAACCCCTTGGAGAAGTGCGCGACACGTGCTGCTCTGTCACGAATTTGTCCACGATGAGGGGTTCATCGTGGACAAATCCATGACAGAGCAGCACGAGGCCGCGCGTACACCGGGGCTGCGAGCACGAGATAGAACCGCGGCGCCCGGACCGTGTCCTCTCAGTCCGAGCCACAAACCGAACACGCACAAACGAACACAAGAGCCACACGGAGTGATTTAATCCTGGTTCAGACCTGGTCTAGACCTGGTCCAGTCCTAGTTTAGTCCAGGGCCAGTCCAGGTTTAAACCTGGTTTAGTTCATAGTGGACAGTTCATAGTGGTATCATTAATTGTATCACTAAGCTTAGTACTGTAGCAAACAGAAATCAGGTGCAGCCACATTTGTTTAAAAGAAATTAGTTTTAGGTAATTTGCAAGTACAATGCTTTTTTCTTTTTAGCCCCTCACAAAGACACAAAGACAGAAAACTGTAACTGTTTTTGTTATGTTCAGTAAAGCAGAAGTAATTGAGTGAGTAAACCTCGGCATTGATTTCAGGGGACATTTAAGAGTCAGTAATGATCAAATCCTCTGTTTTTCCACATAATCAAACGATGCATCCACTTGAATGAACTACACTTCTATATAAAGGTAGGCTGGCTCTGAGCTGTGGTAAGTCCAGTAGATCAATATCAAACCCTATGCTTCATGTTTTATAGCCTCCTCTTGTCATCATCAGGAGGACAAACGGTTCGCCATGACAACAGTGGGTTTATTGTTCTTCCTCAAACACATAGCCTTGGTTGGTTTTTGAGTGTACTTGTAGCATTAGCAGACAGATACGTGTTGTGTTTTGATGGAACAACATGATGGGAAGAGGCAGCCATTGTCTTTTTCAGGGACATTTATCGGGAGTTTTAAGGTCATTTGTTGTTGAGAAATGATAGAAATGCGCTCATTGAAATTGCGAGTTGTTCAGTAGCAGAGGTTTGAATGAGAACAAGAGCTATTCAGTGATGCTTTGCTTTCATATTGATCTGAAATAGCTATGTTTAATAATAAATATAATATTATTAATATTATAACATTTCTTTCTGCTCCACAACCCTGTCTTCAACGCGGCTTTTCTCAGCTCGTTTTCCGATGTGCTGCTTTCAAATGGCCACAAATTCTTCAAATGTTCTCAGATTTCCATGTGTAAGGCATCGTTAGAAAGCTTAGAATCTACACTTTCAGAATCCTCCGGGATGACTTGTGACTGGTGTTTCCGTGATTCCAGATTATAGGGTACATCTTCTTTCACAACCCTATGGGACATTTGATCATTCATTTAAATGATAATAGAGCTTGCAGGTGCTCACAATGTAACTTTTAACCCTTCAACCATTACAGCAGAGGTGACACTTTTTACTGTAGTTTGAAGGTTTGTTATTACTCCTTCCACCTCCATGGCTCTGGGGCCCAGCAGCTGTCAGTCATTCTGATGGATTGTCTCATCACACCTCTGCTGTCCTTCTCTAGTAAAGTCTATAAATCTACAAAATGCTCTGTTGTTTCTGCTCAGGTCTTACGACATGACCTTCTTCTGATTGACAAGCCAGGTTGGAGAGCTTTTGACCTCGGCCTTTAGCTCAAAATAGTCATCAATTGACGTCAATAGCTATAACCACTCGGTATGTCACAGTATAAAATTTTAGTGCAATGATTCTTGTGAGAAAAAACCTCATGTTTCAACAATGATTGACACCATGAATATTTGTTGTGTTGTAATATAAATTTGAGTTGATAAGGGGCAGATGTCATAAGCTTATGCTTCTTTCTCTTCCCTTTCATTCATATTTAAGTTATAATTATATAGATGCAAGTATTTTGCATCTGTTTTTTTTTTTTTTTTTTTTTTGGTCTTAACGAATGAAATAAAGAAAGAAAAGAAAGACCATGAAGCAAAAACAACAGTGAAATCCTTCATATATCTTATATATCTATATCTATAAGTAGGTATGCACTGATCCAGCTTTTTCAATTCAGATACTATAATTTTAAGGATCTGTTAATAGCTTTTATTAACCAATACCAGTGTGGAGACTGAAAACTTCATTTATTCAAGATTCTTTATTTTCATTATGCAAGCATAACGGAATTTTGACAGACTCCCGGCTAAAGAAGTTGATGGGCAAAAACCCAACATATTCTGTACACAAAGGAAAGGAAGACAAGACAGATTAGGTTTTTCACTTGCAAGCGGAGAACAGTCAGAGAGAAAGCCCAGATCACAAATGCTCTGGCCACAATCTACTCGGACCGTTCTGGTTCTCTGTGCTCCCCGCTGCTATTTATTCAGTTTTTCACAACCCTAGTTACAGTGGGCGGTCCTGCTCATAAGGGGTGGGGGAACAGGTGGCAGGACAGCCGACAAAACATAATCATTAAAACCAAAACATAATCATTAAACCCAAAACATAATCATTAAAACCAAAACACTTATAAGATAAGTGTTTCGCAGCTCATCCAAGCTGCTTCTTCAGTTCTGGTCAGACGCTGGTAGACACTGCCTTACATCTGCCTTAAATAAAAATGAAATACGACATAGCTGAGCCAAATATGTTATGTAGTCGTAACTAACTACAAAACAGCTTTGCATAAATAACATTTAAAAGTAAAGTACATGTGACAAAAACAGCCAGATTAAAATAAAAATAAATAAATAATTAAGGATCATTACAAATATTTTACTTTTATCTTATAGAATTATCACAGTTATTATCATGTCTAAATCATCTGAAATCCTGAACCATTTTTTGGAGTAGAATATGCCACCTACAGCCCAGGGAACATAATCATAATTTTAGACATCTCTGCCCTGAGGCTTATATAGTCATCATCTTTGATTACTTGCTCATATCTGATGTGGGTTCCCATTGCAATATTACAGTAACATTACATCAGACATCTCCAGTATTCCATATCAGATCAATGCATAGAGGTCCAATGTCACCTGGCAAAATTGGTGAAAGTGAAAGTGAGCCTTTGGGCCATCAGCAGCAGCTAATCAAATTTTGATGGTGCTTTATTTAGAACTATATTTGACCAGATTACGTTCCCTGCTCCATTTCCAACTTCAAAGAGCAGCTTTCGCCATCGCTGGGGGTAGAAAACCTATAGCCGCCCCACTCCTCAAGATTGGATAGTTCCTTCACAATTATAAGCTTTGAGGAGTTTTTTTCTTTCTTCTTCTTGTATTCTCTCACTGTTCAAAAAGCTTTCAGTTCTGACTCACTGTATTTTTGATCCCTTTTCCCTTTTATGCTGTGATAATCCATGAAGTGTGTGGCTTTCTCCATTAGATTAGTATTTTTTTTTTATCACTTGTGGCTAGATGAGAGATATGAGGAGTGGGAACAGCAGATATAAACACTTGATGGGGCCTGTATATTTGATGACATAACTACTAAACCTACTTACACAACATTTCACATTTATATCTTGTGTTACTTTATTCACTGAAAAAGCCCATAGTCATTTCTGCTCTTATTATAGATCAATAATGTATCATCAGTAATGTAACATGCAGGGGACAGCTTGTTTAATTCCGATATCGATTTTGATACTGTGCAGAGATCACTGCAGGGACTGATAGCAGTATTTATTTCCTTTAAACTAAAATAAAATGAGACAAAACTAATCCAAATGTAGCTGTTATTGATCTCCCTTAACCACAGAAAAAGCTCTATAAATAAAAGTTCAAACATGAGACCTTCTAGGCCAACTACAACCAGTAAATGTACATTGAATTATGTGTCCAATCTGGATGAACTGATATAGAGCATTTTCACGTGACGTCGTAATCCGGAAGCCCGCCATCTTGGAGACATTTGCTACACCGCGAGCAGTGCACTTATGTCGCAAAGTTAAGGGGGAAAAAAGCAAAATGGTCAACTATTGTCGGGTCCTAGGCTGTCAGAATAGACTGGACAGAGAAAAACACCTGCAGTTCTGTCGTTTACCTAAAGTAGTGACCAACCAGGTCTGAACCAGGTCTGAACCAGGTCTAAACCAGGACTAAACCAGGTCTAAACCAGGACTAAACCAGGTCTAAACCAGGACCAAACCAGAACTAAACCAGGACTAAACCAGGTCTAAACCAGGTCTAAACCAGGTCTAAACCAGGTCTAAACCAGGACTAAACCAGGACTAAACCAGGTCTAAACCAGGACTAAACCCGAACTAAACCAGGACTAAACCAGGTCTAAACCAGGTCTAAACCAGGACTAAACCAGGACTAAACCAGGGTAAACAGACAGCCATTATCAAAGGAAAGGAGATTGTGGATCGCCAGTCTCACACAGAACTTGGATGGAAGAAATCACGACAACATTCGCATATGCTCAGCTCTTTCTGCAGCCGGTAGCTGTATCTTAGCCATATCTTAGCTGGTAGACGTATCTTTGCAAAATGTGAATAATAAAAAGCAACATACTAGTACTTAAACACGTTACACATGTGGGTCTACTAGATATAAGTATGCCGACCTTTGCCATCACAACATGTCTCGTTTTCTGCACTTTACGCTCTCGTACCAGCCACAAACAAACTGGTTGTTTCCTCCAGACCTTTAGAGCTCTGAAGGTCTTGTGCTGTATCAGGGCTTGGGGAGAAGACCAGGTAGTTCACAATGTCAGGATCGCTTACAGCAAATCTCCACTGTCACTGAACAAACTTGAATCCATCTCATACGGATCTTCTTGCCCAATTAATTTGAGTTTTTTCATATAACGCTTCTTTTCTTTGGCATCCAACTTATCCCTATACAGCTGCTCAACTGTGTCAGAACCTTTGGATTCTGATGTGGAAGGTTTCTTGTGAAATTTAGATTTTTTTTTTTCTGCATGGTTGCTTTATAAACACATGTAATTTTGAGCGTGTAATGCATCCAAGATGGCCGCACATATGGGTAATTCGTTGTTTTTCCGGGTTCGTGAAAACCAATATCTGTATCCAATATCAATATCCATCTAATTTTTGAGTATTGGCACCTATATCCAATACCAGAAACGTATCGGCGCAGTTAGGCTTTTGTCTCTAAGTACGGATGTAGTGAATCTGGTCTACAGTCTAGTGGTGGATTTGTGTGTATCCATATTCATGCTTTATATCATACTTCAGGAGAACTGTTGACTAAATATGACTAAATAAGTGAATGCATGTGAGAATATGATTGTCTGCCTGTGCTTAAGACCCATAACTCTTTAAATGAATTATATTTGACACTGTTTGAAGAAGTGTAGAAGTCACATTCCTTAAAGGAATGTAAAACAGGGCTAAAATAAATGTGGTTGAATTTCAATTTCTAAATCAAGATAGACTCTAGGATATCAAGGAACTTTTATTCTTAAACCAGTTCACATTTCTTCATACCGGTGTTTATGTACAGAGAATTGCACTCTAGATTAGATAAACGGTGAAGAATGGTGTAAAAATATCCCCCTAGATAGCCCAACCCAGTAAGATTAATAATTTCATTTTATATCGCTGGCCTACAGTGCTGGAACACCTTTGTTCACAGCACAAATTGAATAATCAGTACTTGGAATCCACCTTCACCTTTGCTCCTTTCTTCCTCCATCTTCTCATCCCTCTCTTTTTCTGGGTGAATCTTGTGTTCTGGCAGCAGCTGGCACCCACGGGAGAGCACTGACCCGGGGTGAACGCACAAGAAAAGGCAAATGAATGCTTTATTTCGTGTTGGAAGCACGGGTGCCGCAACACTTTTCAATGTGATCCAGAGGGTAAAGGCTGCTCAACAAAGAGGAAAAAACATGAGCATGACCATTGCAACGATACAGCTACAGAACATTTCACCTCTAATTTGTACTTTCTACTGTAACAGCTATATTTAAGTAGTGTTTTGGCCAAGTGCCTGGACGTAAAAATAAAGTGTTGAAAATGTGCTAAAAATATATTTTTAGGTTTGTACCACAGACTCTCTATAGAAGTGGACCAAGGGAGTGTGACGTCACCCATAGTGTTCAGCTCCAGTCAAATGAAGCTCATGATGCTAGCGGTTATACGGGTGAATGTGGAGTTCCCTATGAGGAATAGGAATTTATTTACAGACAAAATAGTGAAATAATAACACCAGGATCATGTAGAGCAGGTTAATATGAACAAGACCAAAATGACAAGGCTCACTGCAGCAGCCGCAGAAAGCAGGGTGACAATTTTTCAATGTAAAGTCCATTGGAAACAAGTAAATGGAGCCAGAAGTGCCCCCCTGCTCACTTCCTATTTGGAACGCGGTGGTTCGCGGGTTCGCTATGTCCATTTATATATACAATCTATGGTGTGTACCAATACATCAATATAAACTGATGTAAACCAACTGGCGTGTGAAGAATCCCTCAGTCGTCCAGGTAGAATCCATGGTAAAAGGAGAAATTCAGTTTGTCAACTGGACAAAGTTTGTTTGGTCAAAAACGTTTTGCAGCTCATCCGAGTTGCTTCGTCAGTTCTGGTTAGAGTGCTGATGGACACTGCTTATATCTCGCTGCAGGGAGGAGCTAACTACACTGAAATTATTCTGAAACTATCCCACCTCTTTGTTTTCAGCTTTCTGTCTTTTGTTTTTCGGTTTCTCTCTGGTGTCTAGTTTAGCATTCCCATTCAAAACCCTAATGGCTGTTTTCACACCTCTGGACCTGACCTGGCTGCTCTATTGTTTCCTTTGTTTGTTTTGATTTAGGTTTGAGAATGGAATTGTCTATGGAACACAAATTGTGTCTGACTCCCCCATTCCTGTTCAAAGAAGAATTATCTTTGTTGACAGTGAGATTCAGATCTTAGCCAGGGAAAAGAACTGGTTTGAGAGGAGAGTTAAAGACGCTATTTTTGTCAAAAAACAGAATCCTTCTTTAAACAGGAATGGGGGAGTCAGACACAATTTGTCTTCCATGTATAATTCCATTCTCAAACCGAAATCAAAACAAACAAAGGAAACAAGGGGGCTAGCCAGGTCAGGTCCAGAGGTGTGAAAACAGCCATTATGCTTTTGAATGGGTATGCTAAACTAGACACCAGAGAGAAACGGAAAAACAAAAGACAGAAAGCTGAAAACAAAGAGGTGGGATAGTTTCAGAATAATTTCAGTGTAGTTAGCTCCTCCCTGCAGCTAAACATAAGCAGTGTCCATCAGCACTCTAACCAGAACTGACGAAGCAACTTGGATGAGCTGCGAAATGTTTTCGACCAAATAAACTTTGTCCAGTTGCCAAACTGAATTTCTCCTTTTACCATAAACCAACTGGCGTGAAACCTATAAGATATTTTGAAAACGTGCTAGGCTTGCGTCCAATCTGTTCTCCTTAGCGTGTAAGTTATCTTTACTTTTTTCCCCAAATCCACAAATCAAAGTTCAGTAATAGTTTACAATGCAGTACCTTGTGTAATTTTATAATGATGTTGTTCAATTAGCCAATATTCCCCATTGTATCCTCCAGTGTCAGCATCATGGGTCCCCTACTAGGAATTTAGTTTTGATTTTACATAATGCACTATTAATAAAGCCGCTGAAAACACATCTTTGTTTTGTCCTTGTTGTTGCCTCCTGTCCCAGAGGGTATCAATTATGTCATGCAAACAGATTTGTCCACCAGTCTCACACAGACCATAATGTGTTTGTTGTAAGCACAGTGATTCGCTGCAGGGGAAACCCCACATAGAGAAAAGGCCCGTTCATCTCACATGTTTTAATCACTTTTTCTGGCCCAAATCACTCTGTGTCTTATGTAACACAGATTGTAGAGAAACTTATTAATAAACCGCTTTAAATGGGAAAGCCAGCGTGGGGGCAGATATGTTTTTGCTATCTCCCGTTGTTGCCACGTCAACTCAATTTGCTGACTGCTGTGAGGTTTTTGTGATTGTGGAAAAGTGCAGTGCTGGGGTTTATTGTCATGAGGACTTTTGCTTATTTTGATGAATATGCTTTGAGCTGAGCCTTATCTGACGGGAAGCGTTTATGCTGTCTCATCCGGAAATGTTCAAAAAGTGTGACATATTAAACGAGGCATCGATGATTAAAATCCCTGCTAGATCATATTAATACTAAAACATCTGTCCCATCAGCAATGTCGGCAAACTGTCAGTGTTTGATAAGGATGCTAGAGCCACAATAGTTGATTTTAAACGAATACAAACGTGTCCCCCATAGTGAAGGACCGTCAGGATGAGTCTGTAAAAGGCTTTTCTTTTTTGTAAACAGTGCTTTCATTTATTATAATCCTCTCATATCATTAGCTCCCTAGTGTGATTGCCAAGTCATTTGTTAAGGTTTGGGGGGAAATGGAAAAAGAAACTGCTTGTCAAGAAGATGACTTAGGCACTTTTTGTCTTTTGGCTGTAAAAATATCTTTCTGCTTAAAGGAGAATTAACGTTTTTTACAATCTGAGCCTTATTTCGGTAATAAAACAAGTTGTTTTACTCACCCATAGCACTTTGGTGTCATATGGAGGATTTCCGGAGATGTTTTAGATTAGCGTTAGGCTAACGCCGTTAGCCTAGCGCGACTTATAGCCATAGCTCGGGGCATTCCCCGAGCATGTAATATGCCCCGTGCGGGCTCCAAATAACACAAACTTTAGCACTTTTCAAATCATAGAAGCTCGATATCTTACTCTACGATTTCATTTGAATCAAAAGTGGCCTGTAATCCGAGATTTATCCATAGTTTACAGCTTTGCGTTCCATGTTTGGGTCCCGGGAGCTGAGAGCACACTCCGCGCATGCGCACTGGCGTCCTCATCTACTCGAAACTATGGCTAAATCTCGGATTACAGGCCACTTTTGACCACACAAAATCGTAGACTAAAGACATCGAGCTTCTATGATTTGAAAAGTGCTAAAGTTTGTGTTATTTGGAGACCGCAAACATGTGCCCTGAGAACTCACATTATAGAGATCGCAAATCTAAATCATCTCTGGAAGTGCTCCATATGACACCAAAGTGCTATGGGTGAGTACAACAACTTGTTTTATTACCGAAATAAGGCTCAAATTGTAAAAAAAACGTTACTTTTCCTTTAAGACCAAGATGGTGACTGACACCTAAAGATAAGGGATGCACGATATATCGGCATTAACATTGGTATCGGCCGATATTGCCAATATTTTAACATATCTGTATCAGCCCGATGTGTAAAAGTGGGCCGATATTAACGACCGATATTTGTCAGTACAGTAATCCCTCGAATTAATGTTTTCTCACATTTCTTTCTCATTTAAACACTGAAACTTTTGTAGATTTTCAACAAAATGTATTAATAGTGAAGGGGGGGGCGAGCGGACACACCCGCACATCGTGCTCAAATCCGTGATGACCGGCGTGAGACCGCGAGCACGAGACCCGTGCCCAAACCGTGCCTGCGGTCCTGAGGAGGAGCACATCAAACCTTGACATGAACGAACGCAAGAGCCGCACAAAACCAGGCAAAGAGCTGCACGAGGTGGTTTAATTCTCAGGACGCAGAACAAAATGTTACACTATTTAAAAAAAACGGAAATAAAAATAATAAATAAAAAAATCAGGAGTCAAAACTCTTTTTGAAAATAAAAGAAGACATTCAAAAATTCATTTTGCATGATTTTCAGTCTGTATAAAATGGTATCTCAGAATTAAAAATAAATAAATAAATAAAAATATCGGTATCGGTTAATATCGATATTGGCCGATAACAGCAACATTAATATTGGTATCGGCTAAAATTTTCACATCGGTGCATCCCTACTAAAGATGTAGCATGGTCTGGGAAAAAAAAAAAAAACATGACTTTGTATCGCTATTAGGCCAAGAATATGAAACAAACATCAATCCTATTAAATGGGATATAGCTGCATATTTTTCCTCATATAATTGAGATAAAATATTGTTTGCAAATTTCATTGGCTCAGAAGATTAGCTGCTAAATCGACCAAAACATATTAATTTTATATTTTTTCATTAGTCATTGCACAGAATTCATTTGGAGATAAGTTGGGGGATTTAGTTTGATATGCGTATGATGTGCATATTTGACAAATCTTTTCTAATGAGCGTTCAATTGCCCTTTCATATTTCTCAGCCTGCCCCGTCTAGATCTGCTACTTGCAGGTCACGTGACTTGAATTGGACCTTGACTTTACAGCTCCTTGTATAGTTGGAGAACCAGATATAGTGGTCTCCAAGCTCTATTAAACTTAAAGGCACCAGGACTGGTTCAATAAGAGATATTCCCCAGAGACGGGCAGCTCTGATTTATGAGGGAAGCAGATGGGACAGTAAAAGTTAACTTTCATTACTCATGGATCTAAACAGGCCGAATAATAAAACAGAACACTTTCCTTTTTTAGCTCTTAAAATGTAGTCCAAACATTAGAGCACTTAAGATAATTGGACCAGGAGCTGAGATTGCCAAAGGGGCTAAGTTCACTGCTGATATTAAAATGGCTGATAGTACAAACGTCTAAACTGCACTATTGATGTTTACACTCAAGTCCCAGTTTCAATCATTTTGCACACGCAGGTTCAAGATGAGTGAGCCAGTGATTTGCATTTTGGTGATGCTTCAATCCAGATCCTTTTTCCACAATTTAAGATAAGATAATCCTTTATTTGTCCCACAATGGGGAAATTGCAGTGTCACAACACAAGTTTCAGAAACAGTAGGAAAATATGCGCATGCATCAAAATTAAGATAAATACTGTATAGTCATACCTCACCTTACGAAAGACCCAACTAACGAATAATCCAAGTTACGAAACGCCTTTATGTAAAATTTTTGTCTCTGAATACGAAAGAAAATTTAAGTTACAAAACGCGAAATCTCAAAAACTCAAATAATGCGCACTTGGATGCCCGCTCGGCTCCGCAGCCGCCCAAATCCCCCGAAACGTAAATACACTTGTAAATACACTTGTAAATAAACTTGTAAATACACTCTCCCAACACCCCGCTGGCCTCCCATTGGCTAGGAATGAATCAGGCCTTTTACCTTGCGACTCTACTTCACGTAGAGTACTTTCTTAATCACGTTACGAAACCACTTCTGGAACGAATTAATTTCATAAGGTAAGGTATGAATGTAATAATAATAAGTATGTACAAACAACACTGTTTTGGAGCCTTTTTCCGTTTTCATTTTTGATTAGGGTTGTGCAATTAATCAAATTTGACTTTCTTATCATCTCATCGTCAATCATATGTATGTTTCTTTTTGATTGAGAGATCTACAGCCAGTCCTCAAAAGCAGAATTTAGTTTGGAGGAAGTTTCAGGTTCATGTTCAGGAAATGAATGCTGAACAACATAACAAGATAAAACTGAACTGAAAACCAAATTCAATACCTATTATATTGTTAGGTTAGGTTAGATTTATTTGCCATTTGTAGTTAAAAACATGTGCAAAAGGCTCAAAGTGCACCATGAGACATTAAAAACAACCACATGAAGAAGTGATAGACAATCATTACAGACTGAAATACTGAAATAAACAAGCTACATACTGTATAAAGATCAAGTAGCCCTAAAGTTAAGGTGCTATTTCAGTTTTTCTACATAACTAGAAGCCGTTGTTCGCCGAATCATACACATTTACTCATCAGCTACTTCAGCTGCTGTGCACAATTTGTTCTGATGATGCATTTATATTTATTACATCAGAAAGTGGAAGATGGAAGCCTTATTTTACCCTGGGTTCAAAGACAGGCGATGTTAGCATTAGCACTCCTCACTCCCACACAGGGTTTCCTCTCCTCTTGTAGTGAGGAAAGTGGTGCAGTGGAGTGGCCTGGGAGGCTCTACATCCAACAATGTGTTTCACTAAATCCATTCTGCTGTGGGGAGTTTGATTTAAATCTGCAGCTGGTTTGGGGAAAGTGCTCTTCCTGCACAGCTACAATGATAAAGTATTTAAAATGATTCTAAAAGCATCTGAGACCCACTATATCAAAATGAGGGGAAAATGGGATATGATTGGGATTTAAATTTTAATTTACCAAAGCATGCCAAAACAGATGGTGACAAATGTATTTCGTGCAAAATAAACTCCATCTTGGCCTGACTGCTGTTGAATTCAAATCACAGCTCCGCTCTTTCTGTGTCGTAGAGCCTAAGGTTGGGCTGTGACTCATCACAAAGCATAGAGGGGCTTAGATAATGTGGATGTGCTCTGAATGATAGTTACATACGCAATCGTCAAAGAGTGGAGACGGAAGAAAGGCAGGGCAGCAACAATTACTAAATTACAATAGTCAGTGTAATGTAAAGGTGAGTTGGTGGAATCGCACAATGGCACTAACGAGGATTTGTTTTCAGGACCAACAGGAGCAGATGAGGCGTTGTTTAACTGTGAAATGGGTAGTGAGGCCAGAGCAGTGTGGTTGTATCTTGGGAACTAGCGATGCACCGATGTGAAAATTTTAGCCGATACCGGTATTAATGTTGCTGTTATCGGATATTTATTTATGTTCAATTCTGAGATAACATTTTATACAGACTGAAAATCATGCAAAATGAATTTTTTAATGTCTTCTTTTATTTTCAAAACATGTTTTCACTCCTGATTTTTTTTTTTTTTTCAATTTAAATTTTTTAATAGTGTAACGTTTTTTTTTTTAAATAGTGTAACATTGTGTTCTGCGTCCTGATTGGCTGATATTATAGACGGGGGACGTGGGGGGAGGGGCCGGGACCAGACTGGAACTAGACCAGGACCAGACCAGGATCAGACCGGGACTAGACCAGGACTAAACGCGGACTAAACCAGGTCTAGACCAGGTCTAAACAAAGTCTAAACCTGGACTGGAGCAGGACTAAACCTGGACTAAACCAGGACTAGACCAGGTCTAAACCAGGATTAAACCACCGTGTGCGCCTCTTTGCCTGGTTTCCTGCGGCTCTTGCGTTCGTTCATGTCAAAGTTTGATGTGCTCGGACGGTTTGGGCACGGGTCTCGTGCTCGCAGCCCTGGGTGGGACGCGCGGTCTCCCGCCGGTCATGCTGCGCTATCACGGATTTGAGCACGATGAACGCACGTGTCCGCCCGCACCCCCCCCCACCCCCCCACGCTTCAGTATTAATACATTTTGTTGAAAATCTAGTGTTTAAACGAGAGAGAAATGGGAGAAAACGTTAATTCGAGGGATTACTGTACTGACAAATATCGGTCGTTAATATCGGCCCACTTTTACACATCAGGCCGATACTGATATTTTAAAAATTTGGCAATATCGGGCGATAACGATGTTAATGCCGATATATCGATATATCGTGCATCCCTATTGGAAACACATTTGTCTCATAGATTCACCAAACCATAAACATTCACCAACAAAGACTTGGAAATCGATCTATATTTCATGGACATACTAGAGTGGTAGGTTATATTACATGGATGTGTTTGATACATGGATATTACGCTATATTCTGATCTATGTTATAATGTTTCCTCATCACAAACACACACACCCTGCATATTTAGGTTGAGTTCTTCTTTCAAACAGAAAACATTGTTCCACCTTGTGATGTTGTGGGTTGATCCACAAAGTGCTCCACTGTGTTTTTAAACTTGACTTGAATCATTTATATCGGGGTGCCCAACCAGTCGCCTTGGAGGACACGACGAGGTCACGTGCAGCGAGCGTTCTCAGTGTTTACGGAAGTCACCTAAAGTTGCTGTCGTACCGCAGCCAAAACATGTACAGCTTATTTGTTTTAAGGAGGAGACGGAGAAAGAGAAGGACGAGGTTTCTGGCCAGGGCGTTTTGTGGGGTAGTGGCAGCAACGTCGCAGACAAGAGTGGTGGGATTGCTACGTGCTTCGCCGCTTCACTGACACGGAGTTCATATATTGTTTTCGCATGACGAGAAGAACATTTTGTGTACATTTGTGAGCACCTACTTGTACCACTTGAAACACGCCCGGTTCGGATGAACACGACCTGGCCATTCAGACTGAAGTCTCATGCCAAAAGATTGGATATGTATTGGTTTTAGGACCACAGATTTTGGGCTACGTTCACACTGCAGCCTGAAGTGACGCAAATCCGATTTTTTCACCCCTATGCGACTTTAAAAATAATCTCACTCCAAAAGCCCATATTTGCCATGTCTAACAGGTCATTCTAAAATGCAGGAAGATCTTGGCACACCATCAACCTCAAAAGTAGTTCTAAAAAAAGGGTTGAGCACCCCTGATATCGACAATTTCATCCCTGGAATTGCCAAACTCTATTGAACAAAAAGTAAAAGGTAGCTGTTAACGACAACTTCATGACATCGTGAGGTGGAATAGAGCATTTTGAGCTTTGGAGATGTATACAGACTAATAATAAAAAGTTAATTAAACACGCCTGAATGAAACAAAAACACAACTCCAGGTATGTTTTTGAGGAGGTAACATTCTTACGTGGTTTTAAACTCACAATGTCAATTTGCATAATATAGGACCTTTAATGTGTCACTTGTCATTATCAAGCCCATATTTTTGCTTTTTATTTGGATTCACTGTTATTCTCCTTTAAGTGTTTAAAATGTTGAGAATTTGTTGAAACAAATATGCAGTTATAAAATACTGGCATTAGCTTAAAGACTTTAAGTCCAGAAATACACCTGAGTGCAGAGAGGAAATGTACTTGAAACACCATTCATACCTAAAAAGGGGCTGATATTACCGTTGCTCTTTCATATCTATATGGTTATATGATTATAGCTGCTCTGAGCTCTACTGGGCAGAACTGTATCAGAGCAGAACATTTGACATTCATGAACTGTTATGAGAATCCACCGCTTTGTGCCGCGTGTTATATGAGATGCATATAGTCCTCTTAAGCTTTCTTTTCACCATTAATCTCACTCAGTGTCAATAGTTTTTCCAGATACTTCCACAAATCCTGTTTTTGTAACGACACTTTTCTTATATTTGTGCTTAAACAGTATATGGGTGTTAGGGTTTTATGTTGAGTGAAGACCATCTGAAAGCACAGTTGTACAATAGATTTATTTTAAGGTTTTCTTTTGTTTGCTCCTCTCAGAAAAGATGTAGGTTCTGTCCTGTGTAAAGTATGCATGTATGAGTCTATATATGGTCTAAATTGCCTATATGTGTCCCACCACAGAAATTCAGGACTCAAGTTGTCCCGGAGGCGTTTTGAGTTATTCACAGATTCTGAAAGTGTAGATTCTAAGCTTTCCAACGATGCCTTACTCATGGAAATCTGTCAACATTTGTGGCCGTTGGAAAGCGGGACATCTCAGAATAACGATCTTGAGAAAAAGCTTCTCTAAAGAGTCTTTTTTTTTCCAGGCCTTTAGAGATTATTTGCATGACATTAAGATAAGCCCTGCCCCATCACTGACTATCACTGGTGTGGAGTTTCAGGGCAGGTCAGATTTAGTGCAGATTTATACTGTATTTTCCGCACTATAACGTGCACCTTCAATGAATGGCCTATTTTAAAACTGTTTTCATATATAGGGCGCACCGCATTATAAGGCGCATAGAATAGAAGCTACAGTAGTGGCTGACTACGGTAGCCATGATTAACCAATATTGATCCATATATAAGGCGCACTGTCGGCTTTTGAGAAAATTTAAGGCTTTTAGGTGCGCCTTATAGTGCTGAAAATACGGTACTTTGTTAAAATGGAAATGCTTTTATAACAAAAAGTCCATATAATCATTCAATAATTAAGTTAAATTACGTTAAAAAGTTAAAAGTTAAAAATCACCTGTATTGTCAATTTAATACAATACAAAATAGTATAGGACACCACACACACACACACACACACACACACACACATATACACACACACATATACACACACACATACACACACACACATATACACACACACACACACACACATATACACACACACACACACACACACACACAGAGTCCTGCTTTAGTCCTGCTTTAGTCCTGTTTTAGTCCTGCTTTAGTCCTGTTTTAGTCCTGCTTTAGTCCTGCTTTAGTCCTGTTTTAGTCCTGTTTTAGTCCTGCTTTAGTCCTGCTTTAGTCCTGTTTTAGTCCTGCTTTAGTCCTGTTTTAGTCCTGCTTTAGTCCTGTTTTAGTCCTGCTTTAGTCCTGTTTTAGTCCTGTTTTAGTCCTGCTTTAGTCCTGTTTTAGTCCTGCTTTAGTCCTGTTTTAGTCCTGCTTTAGTCCTGTTTTAGTCCTGCTTTAGTCCTGTTTTAGTCCTGCTTTAGTCCTGCTTTAGTCCTGCTTTAGTCCTGCTTTAGTCCTGCTTTAGTCCTGTTTTAGTCCTGCTTTAGTCCTGTTTTAGTCCTGTTTTAGTCCTGTTTTAATCCTGCTTTAGTCCTGTTTTAGTCCTGTTTTAATCCTGCTTTAGTCTTGTTTTAGTCATGTTTTAGTCCTGTTTTAATCCTGCTTTAGTCCTGCTTTATTCCTGCTTTATTCCTGCTTTAGTCCTGCTTTAGTCCTGGTTTAGTCCTGTTTCAGTCCTCATAAGAACTTCCATTCAAAACCTCGTGGCTAAATAAGCGCCGAGTCAAAAAAAAGTTACAAAAGTGCAGAAACGGGTCCAATTGAATCAAAATAAAGTATTAATCTACCGCTGTAGCCTATGGCAAAACGTTCAGCTTTTATATAAACAAAAATAGAGTGGAAATTAACCTAAAGAGACTGTTAGTAGTGGTGTGAGTTTAGCTCTCAGCTTTAGTGACTTTAGTGGTCCACATTCACCACATAGTTGGCTGGGAGCAGAGGCTGTATAACGAAGTGGACTAAGAGAGTATGATGTCACCCATAGCGTTCGGCTTCAGTCAAATGAGGTTCACAAGGCTAGCAGTCGGGAGTGGATTTGGAGCAGAGTTCCATATTAGGAATAGGAATTTATTTATAGACATAATAGCAAAATAAAAACCGGAAACACATAGAGCAGGTTAATACAGGCGTTTTAAGATGAAAATGACAAGGCTCACGGCAGCAGATACAAAGAGAGGGGTGACAGTTTTCCCATCTAAAGTCAATTGGAAGAAGTCGATGCCAGAAGCACCCCTATGAACACTTCCTATATGGAACGTGGCAGCTATTATGTCCATTTATATTTACAGTCTGGGAGAGCCATGATCAATTACTAACAGGAAAGAAATGAGCTTTTTGCCTTTTTTTTGTCCTCCTTGGTTTTAGAATGAACATTATCTATCTGATTGCTTGGTTAAATGTATGCCTGTATGCAACTAAACTTAATGTTTGTTCCTGAGAGCTGCATGTGTAAATGGAGTAGTTTGCCGAGACCTGTATAGGATGGGCTCGGAGTAGCCTGGTGCAGTCGGTGAGGTGTTTACAGTCTGCTTGTGCTGATTAAGTGGTGAGAGCGCTGCTCGCTGCTAAATTAAACTGGCAAGGTGAGAGGGCTCCACATCACCAGCTTTAACACCCCACACACCTCGCACAATCTATAACAACAACAGGATCTGAGCGCTTAACAATATGCTGACAGGGACAGAATTAACATAGTATTAAAAGTACATTCATGCTTTTGTATCATGCCACCTCTGCTTTGAACATTTTAGTTACGGCACGTCATTGTTTACTGTGCAATTTATAAAGGCTTCTAAGTAATGTCCTGAATAAAGTTTCTTCCACAGCCTCTAATGGGGCATTTTATCCACAGTGAAATCAATAATGAACCCAGGTGCTACAAAAAGAAGCATGCAGGAAGAAGGTTCATTTTCTCTTTCAGGGCAGTCTGTCTGTTCAGGGTTGCCAAAGTAATACAGGTGCTTGTTAGTAAAAGTAATTTGTGTTTTAATGGTAGTAGTTCTTTCATTCATCCTGCTTCTTGTGATAATAATACTTTTGAATATCATTTAGGGCAGTTTTTTGTAAGCTCAGTACACTTTTATTTTTCATTTTGATACAGATTTATACACTCTATTGTGTGATAAAATATAACCCAAAAATCAGTTTGCTGTTCCGGTACTCTCCTTCCTCTGCGGTATAGCGAGGCATCGCAGAGACAAGCCCATGCTATGGATTCATATATTCATTTTCAGTCTGCTTGGTTTGTCAAATTGAGACATCCATATTTGATGTCTTGGTCGTGTTTCCTTCAGCTCTTCCTCCTCTCAGAGCTGGCCCTCTGCTGCTCCATGCTGATCATATGCTTCTGCTGTAGAGCCTGATTCTCTCACTGCGCAGATATGAAAGTATACTGGACTGAAATCACAGGGCAGACCAAAAAATGTGCTGGGAGTTTAGTTCTTTACAAGGCTAAGTTTAATACCATATTGTTGTCATTTGGAGAAGGAACAATACTTACATGTTGAAAAACGGGTGTGGTCTGTAGAGATATTTGCACTTTTTAGCGTCAGTGATAAAAGGAGAAGTTCAATTTGTCAACTGGACAAAGTATGTTTGGTTGAAAACGTTTCGCCGCTCATCCGAGAGGCTTCGTCAGCTCTGGTTCTAGTGCTGGTTAGACACTGTTTATATCTAGCTGCAGGGAGGAGCTCCTACACTGAAATAGCTCTGAAACTATCCCCACTAATCTGTCCCCCATTTCTGTTTAACGACGGATTCTCCGTCGTTAAACAGAAATGGGGGAGTTAGACATAACTTGTCTCCCATTTATAATTCGATTCTTAAACCAAGTCAAAACAGACAAAGAAACATTAGGGCAGACAATCCAGGGCAGAGGGGTGGAGAGGGTCGTTAGGCGTGAACTAGTGAACTAGTCGCCAGAGTAATTTGAAAAACAAAGAGACAGATTAGTGGGGATAGTTAGTTAGTTTCAGAGCTATTTCAGTGTAGGAGCTCCTCCCTGCAGCTAGATACGTATAAGCAGTGTCTAACCAGCACTAGAACCAGAGCTGACGAAGCCTCTCGGATGAGCGGCGAAACGTTTTCAACCAAACATACTTTGTCCAGTTGACAAATTGAACTTCTCCTTTTATCATGGATTCTACCTGGACGACTGAGGGACTTTTCACGCATTTTTAGCGTCAGGTAAATAAATGAAATAAAAGGGTAAATTTAGCCGTAAATCTACAGCCTTCTGCCTAAAAAGCAAACACAAAGCTTTAATCGAACACTTTAATTCAAATTAATAACTGCTGAAAATGTGACTACGTAGCCCTCTTGAAAGTTTGTGGTTAAAAGAGACTGTAGGTGAGTCTGTTGTAAAGTAAAAGTACACAAGTTGGCGAAAATGATCAAAATCCTGCCGTATCAGCTCAAAAATATCGGCAGTTTATCGGCCATTGGTTGCTCTGGCTAAACTCTCAGTATCGGCCATGAAAAAAAAACGTATCGTTCGATCACCAGTAGTCTATGACTCGTAATAGTTTTCTCCAAATCATTATGATAAATAAATTGCTTTATTTGGTCACTCAGTCTTACCTTTTTTCCTTATGGATAGTTTTCATAATGTTCAGTAGAGGAAAATTTTTCTTATTTTTGCAAGGCTACTTAGATAAAAATGTTGCAGTGAAGGACAAGTGCAGTTACTGTTACGTAAATGATCACACCTGCCTCTATGTGAAATACCTGGACAGTAGTATACCCTATGACTGTGCCCCCTGCCCTGTCCAACAGATCACACAGCATCATTCCAAACACTGTCAGAAGAACAGGTATGGCCCCTGATTTGAAGTTATGTCAGACTTAAAGGAATATTCACTTTTTTTTAGGGCTGGGAGAATTACTACTGTTGCACACTTATTTTATTTATCTTAACTCCAATGCACATTCTACTGCACATGACCAATTCACTGCTGTATCTTCCATTGCACATTTTGATGCACACTGCACACTTTGGAAATCTGTATATAGTATAGGTTATTTGTTATTTATTATGTTGCACTGTTTTAAGATTTTAGACCGTAGACTTTAGTTTTAACTTAGATCTCTGTCTTAGATAGTTTTTGTTGTGTTTTGTCTTCATATTGTATTTTGGACACTGCTTGGCCAGAGAGAAACGAAATTTCGATTCACTGTATGTTGAACACATATGGCAGAATTGACAATAAAGCTGACTTTGAACTTTGAACTTTGATTAACGCGTTAATCGCGATTAATCGCGATAGAGTTTTAATCGCGAACAATTTTTTTAATCGCGATCAGAGTTTGCCAGCATTTTCCGCAATTCTACCATCCATATGCAGCTCATTTGGTTGTATTAATTAAACTCATTGTTGGTTAAACGTGCTATTTTGAGTTTGCTCGTATTTTGTTCCTTCTACGCATCCGTAGGCAGCTCGAGCGGGCTTCAATCATTTATTTACAATTTCTCAAAGTAAGCACTATTACTGGTTCATTGTTACTTTTTCCTTTCTCTGCACTTTTTTGAAATAAAAAAAATGGTGAGAAATACTTTGCATTGTGAGTTTAACTTTAGATTCGAACGGTCTTACTGCAAGATATCAATTTTAAACATGCAAAATAAATCACGATGAATCGCGATTAACTATGAAATTTCTGAGATTAGTTGCGATCAAGAAAATTAATCGTTTGACAGCCCTACTTTTTTTACAATCTGAACCTTATTTCTGTAATAAAACAAGTTGTTTTACTCACCCATAGCACTTTGGTGTCATTTGGAGCAGTTTCGTAGATGTTGTAGTTTAGCGATATCCGTTAACGTGAGTGCTTGGGGCAGGCGATTGCAGTCACCAAATAACACAAACTTTATCACTTTTCAAATTACAGAAGCTCAATGTCTTAGTCTACACTTTTGTTTGAGTCAAAAGTGGCCTCTAATCTGAGATTTATCCATAGTTTCGAGTAGATGAGGAGGACAGTGCGCATTTGCTCATTCACAGCTGATTTCGATCTCAGCTCTCGGGACCCAAAAATGAAAGGCAAAGCTGTAAGACATTTGGACCATCGTGTTTGTAGTACCCACTTCAGTCAGGATGATTTTTTACCAGCAAAGGAAAACAAACTTTGTCCAGTTGACAAATTGGATTTCTTCTTTTATCATGGATTCTACCTGGACGACTGAGGGACTCTTCACGCAGCAAAGGAAAAGAAAGAAGGCCAGCGGATTCAGCGCACGATTCTGAGAAGTAATGCGAAACCGATGGCTGTTCTCTGCTGCTCCTAAAACTGTCTCCGCTTCATTCTTTCTGTATCCATTCTGTCTCCTCATCCGTATACTCCTCTTCAGTCCTCAGTCCCCTATAAGTCCTCTTCAGCCTCAAAGTCCAAATCTTCTGTCATGTGTCGCTCACAACAGAAAAGTTATGAGCGTCTTCTTATCTGTAAAACAGCTGTGAATGAGCAAATGCGCTCTGTCCTCCTCATCTACTCGAAACTATGGCTAAATATCGGATTAGAGGCCACTTTTGACTCAAACAAAAGTGTAGACTAAGACATTGAGTTTCTGTAATTTGAAAAGTGATAAAGTTTGTGTTATTTGGTGACTGCAATCGCCTGCCCCAAACACTCACGTTAACGATATCACTAAACTACAACATCTACGAAACTGCTCCAAATGACACCAAAGTGCTATGGGTGAGTAAACCAACTTGTTTTATTACAGAAATAAGGTTCAGATTGTAAAAAACGTTAATATTACTTTAAACTTGACTGCAGGACAAATTCATAACATAACTCTTCTTATTATCTATTAGTTTCAGCACAATCTTTGTCTTTGACTCAAATGGAAGGTGCTGGCAAAACATGGGAGACATAATGTGACGTCTCTTGTAGTGTTGTGTTTAATGGGTCTAATTAGTTTGCAGCAAAAGAAAATTGAACTGGTAGTGCGATTCAGAGATTGACACAAAGAGGAGTTCCCTTGTTAGTGAGCAAGTAACCCACTGTACAGATGAAATACTGTCATACTTTTGGATTCTATTTTTTTTATATTAGACCATTTCTTCAAACATTGTTGTGGACAGTTGAAGAAGTGCTCCATTTCTTCCCTATTAATAAGTAATAGTAGATATTTTCTGAAATAATCTGTAAACAAGACATTTTTTTCCAGCTATGTTTATTTTTTTATTCAATGCATCAGTTGACTTTTGTACTATCTGAGCAAGTTTATATGTACGCAGCAATAGATTTTATAAACACGCTTTACAAATTTGTCCTTGTTGTAATATCAATGTAAATTTGACTGTTTAATTCCTACTATATGAGCGAGAATGGGTATTTCACACTATTTTCTGATCTGTTATAATGTTGTTTCTTCATCACAAACACATGGATTTGTGTTTTGTTTCATTCACACGTTTAATACACAAACCCTGCATTTTTAGGCTTCTCTCAAACAAAACACTCTGTTCCACCTTGTGATGACATGTAGTGATACAGGAAGTGCTCCACTGTGTTTTTAAACTCCATACACTTTCACTAGAATCATTTGGATGTTTTCAGGCCTCGAATTGCCAATCTCTACTGAACTATAGGTAAAAGGAGCTGTTAACTTGAAAACTACCACTACATGACATCACAAGCTGGAACAGAGCATTCTGAGCTTTCGAGATGTAGCCCGACTAATAAAAAAGGGTTACTCAAACATGTATGAAAGAAAACACAACTGAAAGTATGTTTTTGATGAGGTAACCACATTATAACATTGCTGAAACCTCACAAGGGTCACTTTGTGTTAAATTCATTTTAATTTAGTGCTGCTGTTTTGCTTTGTTGCATCTATCTATACATTTTGAAATTGATTAAAAAAAACAAAAACTTTTCTCAAATGAAATTCTATAGTGTTTACAGTATTTACAAAATCTCGTTTCATCAAGTGACACAGGTACACTGTACACTGCCTGACAAAAGTATTAGGACGATTGTGTATTTCTGAACTTTAAAGGGACAGTGTGTAAGATTTTTACCCGTTAATTACTGAAATTGAAGATACCCATTCAAAAATACATTGTTTTCCAAGCCTTTTCACTTCCATCATGAAACCAAAGTATTCTTTTGGACTTAGATATAGTCACATAAAAGGGGGATCTTCCCCATGCAGAAGCAGCCATTTTGAATACGAGAGCCGCAGAAGGACATTTGGGCTCCGCCTTCGCCTTCGGCAAGGCTCGTGGTTTTGGGTAAACAACAGAAGCATGCTGCCGGATCAGACTCATAATGGATCTAACACGTGTTTTGGACTAAATTGTTTTACTGGATTTTATTCGCTGGATCCTTACGGACGAATTGAGAGCAAGTTTATGGTGAAATACAGAGTTTGACCTGTGCAAAGCATTCTAAGGTAAGCTAACCTCGTTTTGTACTTTTCCGTATAAAAGCCCCATGTGCTCAGGGAGTGATTATTGTGCAGGGAAATGAATTGCATAGTCAAAAAGAGGAGACTGTAAGGTTTCATTTGATGTGTAGAGTGTCATGGTACATGATTGGCAATGTGTGTTTTCATGAGAAAAGAAAAAGAAAAAAAACGGGACCGCGTTTTATTTATACAGTAGCGGCGCGCGGCTCGTGCGCGCGTCCGGGTGACCTTCGAGGTCTGCCGTAGCTAAAACAGAAAGTATAATAGCACCATCCACCTATGCGCCACGAATCCTACACACTGGGGCTTTAATAAATAATGATAACAAGACGTATTGGTAATGACAGCAGATCAATTTATTGATATATTAAAGCAAATTTCATCATGTGTAAAAGTATATTATTGCAAAAATGTAACAATATCAGTTTAATAGCTTTTTCATCAAAATAACCACCTTTGGCCTTAATCACAGCTTTACAAATTCTGTCCTTTCAATCATGCATATGGGGGGATTCAAGAACTCTATGATATGAGTTGATTTTAAAATATTATTAATTGAGTGTTCAAACTATTATTTTCATAATGAAAGGATGCAATGAAAACATGAGTAATATTCGTCCACAAATGGATTTGCGCACAATGATCTGAAAATATGAGACTGTGTGATAATATAATTGAATAAATGTGATGAAATATTATTAAGTACACCACATTTAAATAATGCTTGGTACATTGAAACATTGTCTCAGTTCCCCAACATCACAAATGATGCCATCGTCCTAATACTTTTGTCAGGCACTGTATGTTTTCCTTGTATTTGTATTGTATTGTTTTATTATGTGGTCAGCGTGCTTCCAGGGTCATGAGAAGTTCACAGTGAAGTTGGAGTCGTGGAGCAGAGGCAGGGCTGACCCACACCTGTCAGATCTGTCAGGAGAACATACTATCAAAGCAGCACTCAGAGGTATTAGAGACTCCCATCGGCTCTGTATCAAAGTATCCGTAACATCAGACTGCTGATGGGAATCGCTGAGGGAGTTTTAGCCTCCAGTGATGTTTTGATGTGCACTTAATACAGATTTTATTGTTGCATCACCTGATAATCTAACTACAGATAAATTAAGTCCATTTACTTTGAATGACGGGTGTTCTTGAAAGGACCTTTCTCCAGGTACTATAACATCATTATTTCATCACTCATCTGGTTTATATTTGAAGTAGGGCTGTCAGTTTAACGCGTTAATTAGATTAATTAATTACACTGCAAATTGACACATTATAAAAATTAACGCAATTAATTATGAGCAGCAATTCAATGCGCATTTTAAATTTGGCGTGCGGCGAGCAAATCGCTGCCAGGGCCTTTGAACGGGAAGTTTATTTATAAAAAGAACGAAGATGATCAACAAGAACGCCGTGATTTGAAGCTTTTGTCAAAAATAATGTTCTGATCACCGAAGCTGCTCCAGCCTGATGGATCATTTGAACGACAAACACGTCCGGACAAGATCCATCGTTACCGGTGATAGAGCGCACTTCACCAAACCACCAAACCAACAAACCAACAAACCACCAAACCACCAAACCATCAAACCACCAAACCACGCTCGCAGAATTTGGGAAATGAATGAGCAAAGCGACCACTTGAAAACTGACAAACTCCTTCGCAAAGTGGGTTCATTCGTTCACTCACTCACACTCTTAAAATGCGATTAATTAGATTAATTAATTACAAATCCTGTAATTAATTAGATTTTTTTTTTTAATCACCTGACAGCACTAATTTGAAGTAAATTGAAGGTCAACTTCTCCTGAAATTGTTTATAATTGTTTTTCTTTAAAATACCAAATGGTGGAATGGTTCATTTCATTTCATTTTTGTTTTGTTTTGTCAATGAACACCATCACTACATTCTATATAAAAGAATAGTTTCAAATTTGACTTTAAATAAAGTGTAATCTAGTATTACAGGATCTTCACAAAGGCTGCTCTTTCTCACATTGTGTAGGTGATACAGATGTAATGGATATGGGCATTATTATTATTCATAGTGCAGACTGTGGTTAGAGGGGTCAGTGTAAGATGATGCGCACAGCGGTGTCAGGGGTATAGTTTGTATAAGGTTAGAAGTTCTTTTAGGTAATTAAAAGGTGCAAAAAGAGAGACCCAGACAGGTCCAGGGATGTGCTGCTCGGTGGGATTAAAATGAAAGGACGATGTGGGTTATTGTAATCAACAGCTTTTCATTATATTGGTTGGTGCACTTCCCATAATGGTTTGCAAATCATAATTATTAGGGATGCACCGATGTGAACATTTTAGCCGATTCCGATATCTGATATTAATGTTGCTGTTATGGCCGATAACCTATATTAACCGATACCGATATATGTTTTTTTAAATTCTGAGATAACATTTTATACAGACTGAAAATCATGCAAAATGAATTTTTGAATGTTTTCTTTTATTTTCAAAACATGTTTTGACTTCATAAAGCTTAACTTATTTTATTCACAAAACCCCTGTGAGAAAGTTTAGATAAAAAAAAAAACAAACACAAAGATGATAAATCACCATGTGCTGTCCTCACGACACGTGACTGTGTGGGGCTCGACAGCCAGCGAACTAATACAGAAAAACTCCGTACTTTTCTTGTTTTATGGAGGTCTCTTATATATTTATGTAGTAACTGAAACATAGAACAAAGAAGGCACATTACTAATTTCGTAGAACATGTGATGAACAAAATACGAGTAGCTAGCTTAAACAGTTAGCTCCGTGAAACCACAAGTTCAGGTCTTACTTGTTCAAATGCAAAATATACATCACCTTAATCAAAGTGCTTGTGAACATAAAATACTCACAAAGGGAAAGTTTGCAGAGGTTCAAACGTATAAAACATATTAAGCGTGAACACGAGCCGTCTTCATGCTTAATTCATATAAAACAGAGCGGACTTTAACACAGGAACGCTCACTCTTTACCCAAAATAGAACGATCCTTAAAGGGATAGTGCGTTGTTGTTTTTTTTTATGTTAATCTGTATGGGTTTCCTTCTAAAAGTTACGAGTGTTGACACCGGCTTACCTCTGACAGTCTCAGCTGATCCCGGTTCGGCTCGCTTTCTGGAGCCCACGTAAGTAGGTCCGGTAACTTCCCTGGAACATGAAATAAAGCTTGTTTTTCTTCTCAAAACAAAACATTTGTCCGAAAGGTGATATATTTGCGTCCGAAACAGTTGTCCACGAAACATCCATCAGCGTACTTCTCATTCGGGTATTGTCTCTCTCCACTCGTATCACTATATCCATGTTAACTCTATCAGCCTGTTCACTTGTAAACTTCGGCGTAGACATCTGCTGAAGGTGAACAGGTAAGCCGGTGTCAACACACATAACTTTTAGAAGAAAACCATACAGATTAACATAAAAAAAACGCACTATCCCTTTTTAAAGGTGAAGATTTCTCACTCTGATTTTACCGAACTCTTTTCAACAATTTACAAATATGAAATGAACTCATTATAACCTTTAAAGGTCCCATGGCATGAAATTTTCACTTTCTGAGGTTTTTGAATGTTAATGTGAGCTCCCCTACCCTGTTTAGGCCCCCCGCCCCATGGCTAAAAGTTGCGAAATGTCTAAACTGAGCATTTGCGGTCCTTTTCTGCGTTACACAAAACCAGTGTTGAAACGGGCGAGTTCGGACAAGGCACCTTTTTGACGTCAGATCGGCAAATGCAGCTCCAGCCCCTCCCTCTGTCTCCGCTCAGCGTCTCTGTATATCCCGCCCAGAGAGTTTGGACTGTGAATGCGCTACAATGCGAAATGCGTTTTTTTATTTGCCTGGAGGCACGTCCGAGTGTTTCTAGGCTCGCAGGTCCCTTACCCGACCCTCTGGACCTCTGAAATACCAGTGGTTTAATTTTATTTTCTGTGTAAATATGCTTTTTTTCATTGCGAAGTCTCTCATCTGTCTCTCACGGAAGAGCAGACAGAGCGGAGCCGAGAGGTGCTGAGCTGCGGGGGAAACCCGCCCCCCCGCTCCTCAGCCAATCTCTCTGTCCTTCTCATTTGCAGTGAAGCCGCAACACTCAGAATAAAGCATTTTAGACACATATCTAGCCTCATGAAGACTGTCAGAGTCATATCTCATGCAGTGAGTGTTGATTTTGAAGAAGGATTCATTTACAGTATTAGGGAACCATTAAGGAGCCATATAAAAGCATCAAGAAGTACCATGTCATGGGACCTTTAACTTATTGATCTTATGAAATATTGATGTCTTTTAACACAAAGACATGACACAGCATGTCACTCTTAATCTGGTATTTATAGTACTGACAAATATCGGTCGTTAATATCGGCCCAGTTTTACACATTGGGCCGATACCGATATGTTAAAACTTTTGGCAATATTGGCTGATACCGATGTTAATGCCGATATATCGTGCATCCCTAATAATTATTTAATTTACAATATTGGTTTTAATTTGAAAGTTGTTTCTTTTAATTCACATTTTTTACATAAAGCATGATGGGGAAAAAAACATGAAAAGTACTTCAAACTGTTGTAATTGTAAATGCATGATTCATCCACCTTCAATACACAATCATAAAAAGTGTAACACTGGCAGCCCCCCACTCATCTGCGTGTGTTATCCTTGACACGTTTGACATTTGAAAGTAACATATAGCTGGCTGTAGTCATCCCAGTTGCATAATATCCACTCGGAGGCCGGAGCCCAAGGACAGTGGACCACAATTATCATGAAAGGTCATTTGGTTGCATACATAATTCACAAGTATGGGCTTAGGGGACGAATATATTTTCTTGTAGATGTTGCCTGCTACCCTCAGTTACTGTTCATTGAAGCTTGGGTTTTAATGAAATCAATTTGATTAGTTTGAGTGATAGAAAAGATGGCACGCTAAAGGCTGAAGTGTCTGTAGTGGTAATGCAGGAATGAGCCCGCAGACTGAACTGCTTCATCAGATACGGTGTGTTTGAACCAGGTCTCAATAATTAAATAAGGAAAAAATAATAATGCTGATATTTTGGTCTGTAAATTTGTGTTTTAAGACAATTTACTGAATGTGGTTTCCTCAAAATACCTTGAAATATATTTTTGAAGTTGTAGCTAATTTAAATGATAAATAATAGACAACTCAAACCACTTCTGAAACATTTTTTTTTATCATAGCATGCTGGAAATATGTTATATTTTCTCTGCCCAGTTGATATCAGGTATCAGCAGATAGTACTAAAGCTGGATCAGTGCATCTGTAAAAATAAGTCATTTCAATTTTAACAGTTTTATGTCACATTAACTGCATTTGTTATTTAGAAATTATGAAGTAAAGAAATGGTCATCTATTAATCTCCATCAAAGTGACTTAATTATTGACCACCAAATAGGGAAATCTTTATGAATCTTTATCTTTATTAATAAAATGGTGACGTAAGTATTCACCCCTAATGCTGACCATGTATCCTTTGTAGAAATACATTTTGACTGTCTTCTGGCCCTGTTTTAAATGGATCCGGATGTATTCACTCTTAGGCAGAAACCTGCATGTTAAATTAGCATGTGTCTCAAATTGATTGGGTGTAAATTATTCAGCGATTTGGGTTCCTAATGAAGATTCATGTGCTGCTGTACCTGTGAGGAGACACCCTGAGAGCTGCCGTGTGAATGCATGTGGCTGCACTGTATAAAATATCACGCCTACAGGTCAGGTCTGTGGGGAGGGCAGAGCGGGAGGGAAGAGGTGGGAATGTGTGTTTTTATTAGGAGTGGTAAGATTAAAAATGCTACAGTTAAATTATTTGTTTAAAAGTCCTATATTACATCAAATGGATTCATTTCATCTTAACATGCCTGGAATTATGTTTTGTTTCATTCACATAAGTATTCCTTTTATTATTAATCTACTTCTCCAAATCTTTAAATGCTCTGTTCCACCTTGTGATGTCATGAAGCAGTAGTTTTGGTTGGTAAAGGTTGGCAATGCTATTACAACATGACATCACACAGTGGAACAGTATGTTTTCAGTTTGAGAGAAGAACTCAGCCTAAATATGGAGGATGAGGTGTTAAACATGTGTGAATGAAACAAAACACAACTCCAGGCGTGTTTGTGGAAATGACATAACAGTCACTGCGTGCACATGGACGAGTGTAATCCGATTGCAAACGGATTGGGATCGTATCGGATTCATGTGCACAGGCTAAGGATTGTATAGGGATTGGTTTCCAGAATCCGATTGGAACCCCTGTTTTAGGCCGATAGTAATCCGCTCGGTGCCGCCTTGTGCACGATATGGGATCGGATTGGCGTACTGCACATGTGCGGGAGTTTTCACCAGGGATTTCACCCGGAAGTGGCAGGAGGCGCCGACGCCGTCATCAGTAGTGATTGTTGCCGGAAAAGTCAGACGAAATCATGAGAAGAAAGAATGCACAACACGTACACCAATGCTGCTCCGTCAAACTCCTCGAGCGCCATCTTTGTGTAACCTTACAGTGTTGTGTTTCTTAGTTGATTGTACATACTTATTATTATTATTATTATTTATCTTAATTTTGATGCATGCTCATATTTTCCTACTGTTTCATATTTTCCTGCTGTTTCTGAATCTTGCGTTGTGACACTGCAATTTCCCCATTGTGGGACAACTAAAGGATTATCTTATCTTATACCGCCACATAGTTTGTTGTGTTTTTATTGAGTAGCCATCACCTGGAAGTAGTTGGACGACAGCGCCACATAGCGTAGCGGAGCCGGCCAGGTCGCTGACCATTATCCGATTACACGAGTTTCATGTGCACTTCGATTATAGGACAGACCACCCGCCGAGTAACCGGATCGAATTTGGAGAAATACAATCCGATCCTACCATGTGACCGCAGTGATAGATCAGAAATTGAGGTAATATACTGTAGGTCCTTTAAAACCTTTGAAAGCTCATGTGGCTTAACAATAATTTCTATGCTATATATTTAATTTGTTGTTCAGAGTGGTGATGGTGTTGTTGTTAAGCATTCACCCTCGACCAAGCTGTAGCAGGTTCAAATTTCTCTCCACCTCCTCATGCGACTGGTTTGCTGAAAAGAATAAATGACTAGTTTATACCTTCAAACGTGGTGTAACATAAGTATTTTTAATAAAAACTAGAGAATGCATGCATGACATTTAGAACCCTGTCTTGCCTGCATTGCCCTACTCCACATTGATGCGCAGCTGAACCTAACATACTCCAGTCGCTTTCACAAATAAATCAGAGGTTTTCTTCACCCGTGAGATCATCATGTCTGTGCTAGCGGCTGTGTACCAGGGGCATGTCATGTCAGAAAGTGTAGTGTAGCTGCAGGGCACATGTACCTTCTCTCTTTGAACTGAGAGAAATGTGTTATTGTTTTATTCACAAACACACGTAAGGCGCCACGATGTTACTCTGTTTTTCTTACATGTTAAGAAGACACCAGTGTGATGTCTGTCACAAATTCTGAAGGGTGATGTGGTAAATAAATAATGCAACACTTAAGTAATTAGTTTGTATCTACAATGAGTCAGAAGTTCATGATTCTACAGCTCAAAGCTCATCATATTACAGAAAAATAAACATTTTCCTACTAGAGCTGGGTGGTATGACCAAAAATTGATATCACAGTATTTTTCAAAATTTTAGCGGTATCACGGTATTTTGACGGTATTTTTTTCCATGCATGACGAGGTGTTAACCCCATTATCTAATAATTTAGAGAATAATTACTGCCGTAAATTGGACTTGGTAAAACATATCTGCAGGGCTCGCAAGTCTCACGCTTTGAGAGTGTGACACACGCAATTCGACGTGTTCACACACTCACACGCCACACATGGTATTTCTCACGCCGAAATTTTGTTACGCAATTCAAGCGCAGCGCACTGCGCTTCTGTGCCCAGAAAATCGGTTCGATAATGCAGGCACCGAGCGTTTTCAGTGAAAAAAAAGTCACTCACACCCACCCCACCCCGCTCCTCGGGAAAAATTGTTCACTCCCACCCAACCTTTCCCCCGCTCCTCTGAAATTACGCGGTCTCACGCACGACCCCGCTCAAAACTTGAGAGCCCTGTATCTGGGTCCAGAGCTTTAATCATCTCCCTGAAGCTCCGTTCTCAACAGGACTAAGTGGTTCCATGTCTAAATGGACAGTAACAGCGTTGGTAATATCGTTCCACCGTTTGCTTTTCTTGTCGTAGGTGGTCCCCTTAGCAAACGCGTCTTTGAGTGACGTCTGAGTCGCTACAACTTTAGCCCGACAACATTTACAGAATATGTTTGTTTGATCAGCGTCAGATTTTTTAAAACCAAAGTACTTCCACACAACTGACATGGCTCCTCTTTTCAGTACAAGTTCCTCTGTTTCTACACACACTCTAGCCATGTTATTGATCCGTGTGTGTCATTTGCGTGATGCGTGTTGTTAGCATTAGCGTTAGCAGCGTGTCTGGGCGCTGCGAGCGGCTCTGTATACCTGTCCCATGTCCCTTGCGGTCTGCGGAGGCTAGTTCGAGGGCTGCAGCTTTCGCAGCCTTTGGAGCTGCCGAAAAATCAACGGAGACTGCAGTCCTCGAATTGGGACACAGCTTACTCTTCCACCGCTTTCGTGCCACTGCAAAACAGTTCCCCGGTGTGACGTTCCAGCGCAATGTTCCGCCGCTCTGTGTTCCCGACATTTTGTACGTACATACTCACCGGTATTGCGGTAAATGACAAGTTCATATCGTTAAAAAAAACAAAACACCGGTATTCGGTATGCACTGGTATACCGCCCCACCCTATTTCCTACTATTCCAAAGAAAAAGTACTCATAATAAATACTGACTCCCAAAAATGTTTCATCTAACATGTATTGAATGATAAATCTATATATTGACCTATATTATTAAAGTGGATACAAAATATGTTCATTACAGTAGTGGGCGTTTTTTATAAAGACAGAACAGGTCCCTGAGCATCCATGTACTTGTACTACCATGTACATGTACTATGATCTGTAGTTCAAGCTCCTGCAAGTTCAACATCATTCTTCTTCTACACATTGCTCAGTTGTTAATCCAGATGTTACTTACATAAACACAGAGTAAAGTATTCACCTCTTTTGCACTGGCTGATATAATCTGTTTCTAAATATAATTCTAACCAGATTAATGTGTTTGGCAAGGATTTCTGATGCACAGATCTATTTATGTAACACTCCCCCTCCCACCTCACTCCATCAGCCCCCTCCTTATGCACGCTGTGTCCTGTCTGATTAAAAGGCCTGTCTCCTGCTCCTGTCACTGGTTTCATTCAATGCAGCCCACACAGAGCCACAAATCAACCGCCCTGTAGCCCAGTGATACTTTACTCCAGTTTAGCAGAAGGTGTAGTGTTTGTTTGATTTAATTTTGGCTTTCTCAAAATGTTGTGTGAACCAAATGTCATCCTAAAGTCTTGTTTACTTCCGAATTTGTCTTGATTGTTGTGTTCCTTATACATTGTGGGTCATCTCTATCCCTTTCCTCAGTTAAGACCTGTTTTTGGCTCAGTGTGTGACTTTCATGCTGTTTAATAAAGCATACTATTAGAGTTTAAAGTATGTAAATGATGCTTACTCAAGGGACCGAGCCAATAAGTATTTTTTTTGCGCTCCCATTCTAGTATAGAGGCTGAGTGCTACTCCCCAAACTTAATGCAAGGCACTCTTTTACTCTTGTATAGTTTTCAGCTCTAAGTGGACTAAGTGTAAATTAACCTAAAGAGACTGTTTGTGGTCACGCTGATCGCATTGTTTCAATGCTAGCGTTAGCATTAGCTTGGCCGCATTGTGAATGGAGATCTGCGGCCCCACAATGTGATCGCCACAGGACAGCTGAATTAGTATTTAAACATGTCCTAAAGTCTATAAAAGTCATGAGCTGACGAAGCCTCTCGGATGAGTGGCGAAACGTTTTCAACCAAACATACTTTATCCAGTTGACAAATTGAACTTCTCCTTTTATCATGGATTCTACCTGGACGACTGAGGGACTTTTCACGCATCTAAAGTCTATAAAGTCCATTTGATGCAGAAATATGATCATAATTATGACTCACCCCATGTTGCAGTGTTTTCGGCGTATCTCCACGTGTAAACGCGTATCGTGTGTTTCGGAGCTAAATCGCACTCTGTACACGAGCTCCGGAGAAATGGACGTGTCCCGAACCTGTCCCGAAGGTCTCCCGAACGTGTCATGTGTCCAAGTAGAAGTTAAAAGTCCATTTTCATGTCCTTTAGTGTCCTGCAGTGCTGCTTACATATGCACGAGCTCTTCACAGCTGATCGGTGAACAGGGAAAACCCCATCAGCGCTCTTCGCAACGGGATTGGCTGGCGCGCGAGCTTAGCAAAATACAGTCATACCTCACCTTACGAAATTAATTCGTTCCAGAAGTGGTTTCGTAACGTGATTTTTTTCGTAAATCGACAATGGGAGATTCGAGCTGCTGCGAAGCCGAGTGTGCATCCGAGCGCGCATTATTTGAATTTTTGAGATTTCGCGTTTCCTAACTTGAATTTTCTTTCGTATTCAGAGACGAAAATTTTACGTAAACGCATTTCGTAACTTGGATTATTCGTTAGTTGGGTCTTTCGTAAGGTGAGGTATGACTGTATGTTGATTTATACACGCCCCGTTTCTTTCCGCAAAAACAAGCCCATTTGAAATAAAAAATGTATGTTTTTAACGTCACTAATGTTGTTATCTGAAACATGGAGAGGCTTCTTCATGATCTCAACTAGCACATTCTGCAAAAAAACGAAAATCACAAATTTTGAAAAAAATAATACAAAAATCGCATTTTCTCGGAATCTGTAATGCCGACATGAGGGCTCAAAGTCCGTGGTGCGTCACATATTATCTTATCTTAAATTTGCAAATGCTTTATATGTAAGGTCCTATTACACAAGATTATCTCAGGTTATAATGCTCTTACCTCATCAAAAACATACCTGGAGTTGTGTATGTCATTCACACACGTTTGACTAGTCCTTTGTTAGTCCGTCCATCTCTAAAGCTCTGTTCCACATTGTTATGTCATGTAGTGGTAGTTTTCAAGTTGGCAGCCATTTTTTACATTTAGTTCAGTAGAAATAGGAAATTCTAAGGCTGAAATTATCTAATGATTCAAGGGAAGGTGTATAGAGTTGAAAAACACAGTGGAATTTACTTACTGTATTACCACATGACATCACAAGGTGGAACAGAGTGTTTTATGTTTGAGAAAAGAACTCCTAAATTTGCAGGGTTTATGCGTTAAACATGTGTGAATGAAACAAAACACAACTTCAAGTATGTTTGTGATGAGGTCACACATTACCATAGATCATAATATAGAGTAATATAAGCGTAAGTATACAAGTATGTAAGTATTTTTGACCTTGTTTTTTTCAAATATTAAGGAAAAATTAAGTTTCTTTTGTTTTGCAGAAGTTGTCATTGCAGATATAGCTTAAGACATTTATAACACTAAATAAAATCACTTTTAAATATTTTTAAAACTATGACACATATGAGGACTCCAGTTTGCCTACAAATGTACTACTTTTTATGCATTCATCTATTACATATTCATGTTATGTTATGTCTCAATAGTTAATAATAATAATAATAATAATAATAATAATAATAATAATAATAATAATACATTTTATTTATGAAGCGCTTTTCAAGACACTCAAAGACGCTGTACAGAAGGTAAAATCTGTGATAAAACAAGTAATAAAACAGTAAACAATCAGACAAACATTAAACATTAAGAAACATTAAAAGCAGTTATAACTTATAATCAACTATATTTTCTTAACTTTCACATAATGTTTTTAAATGGATCCTAGAGACTACCCAAAATAAGTATACATACAAAGAGGTTGTAGACTAGCGCCTCAAACAGTGCTTACATGTGAAACAGCGTCTTTGATATGCTGTGTGTGGCTGCTCTGAGGAGTATGGAGTTCACCTGACACTGACAGATGGACGCCAGACTAACAGAAACGTTACCTCTGCAGCTTCAGCACATCTGGGTCAACATCTGCTGCTGCATTATGACCCTCCAATCATTGCCAAAAGTGAAAAGCTTGTTTGTTACATGCTTAAAGGTCCGATATTACAAAAATAGACTGAGCTTTTAAAGGTTGTATAGAGGATTTTCCAAGCAAGGAAAAATCCAACGACTGTTTGTACTGTTTAAACCCTCCCTCCCCCACAGCTCCCTCAGTAGAAACACATCCTCCTTACACTTACGCTGTGTGTTTAGAGCCGGTGCACGTTTAGAATCACTGTTTTGTACATTTTCAAATGATAAGCAGTAGTTTCCTGTCCAGAAGTAATTTAGCGACCAACACATCAGTCTTTAGACCCTCTGCTTCAGTGCGCGCCATCGCTGGAAGGAATCGCCGAGAATCACCTTAGTTAAGCTTTGCTCCTTTTCCCCTTTCTCTTCTTCTTTCAGCAACCTCAAAACAGACTTTCTTTTGTGACTAACTGGTAGTGGATTCTTGTCTGCCATCACAACAAACGTTGCGCTAACTGCGAAGAAGCTACAGTTGGAAAAAGCCGCTAAGGACCACTGTGTTGGTTGAGTAAACAGCGTCTTGCGTCTGTGGAATGCGTGAGAGGCGTACGTAAATCACGTAATCCCAGTGCGACGGCAAGTCAGTTATGCTAGAAGCGTAGGGAGTTTGATTGACAACCAATAGATAACACACATATTCTTGCATACATCATTACACTGCAAATAACACAATGCAAAGTCTGTATTAAGCATTTTAAAAAGGCACTTTAAGAGGCAAAGGTAACCCAACTAGGTATACAGCCAATCGATAATGAGGTAGCCTCGTTATCTATTGGCTAATGTTTATCTGGCCCCACCACCTCCACAGTTGATGGATTTTCATTCTTTCTTTTTTTTTCTTTTTTTTTTGGTTATCATAATTACAAGGCTGCTGCATCTCTATAATGCTATCACTGACAATTTAAACCTTTAAGCCATGTTACACCGTGTTATTACCTGGAGTTGTTTCATTTCATTCACACACATCCTTTTAGTTAGCGGTGCACCGATGTGAAAATTTTAGCTGATACCGATATTAATGTTGCTGTTATCGGCCGATACCGATATTTATTTATTTTTAATTCTGAGATAACATTTTATACAGACTGAAAATCATGCGAAATGAATTTTTGAATGTCTTCTTTTATTTTCAAAACATGTTTGGACTCCAGATTTATTTATTTTTTCAATTTCAATTTTTTTTTTTATAGTGTAACTTTTATTTTTTTATTTTTTTTAATAGTGTAACATTGTGTTCTGCTTCCTGATTGGCTAAGGGACCTTTGCCGATTGATGTTATAGATGGGGGATGCGGGTGGGCTAGACCAGGACTAAACTCGTACTAAACGAGGTCTAGACCAGATCTAAACCAGGATTAAACCTTTGCCTGGTTTCGTGCGGCTCTTGCGTTTGTTCATGTCGAGATTTGAGGTGCTCGGACTGCGTGCCTCCTCCTCAGGACCGTGGACACGGTCCCGAGGAGGAGGCATGGTTTGGGCACGGGTCTCGTACTTGCAGCCCCAGGTGGGACGTCATGGACGTCTATCACGGATTTGAGCACGATGAGCGCACACATCGTGCTCAAATCGCGCACCCCCCCACGCTTCACTATTAATACATTTTGTTGAAAATCTACGAAAGTTTGAGTGTTTAAAGAGAGAGAAATGTGAGAAAACGTTCATCCGAGGGATTACTGTACTGACAAATATCGGTTGTTAATATCGGCCCACTTTTACACATCGGGCCGATATGCTTAAACCGGCCGATACCGATGTTAATGCCGATATATCGTGCATCCCTACTTTTAGTCTGTTTACATCTGTAAAGCTCAAAATGCCCTGACCTTGTGATGTCATGAAGTGGTAGTTTTCACATTAACGCCTACCTTTTACATTTTTTTAGTGGAGATTGGCAATACCAATATCCTAATCTTATTGTATATAGTGTCGGCGTACAGAGTTTAAAAACATAGTGCAGCACTTCCTGTTTTACCACGTGACATCACAAGTTGATAGAGTGTTTTCAGTTTGAGAGAAGAACTCAGGGTTTGTGTTAAAACATGTGTGAATGAAACAAAACAACTCCAGGTTTCTTTGTGATGAGAACACAACATTATATCACGGATCAGAAAATAGTTCAATTTGACTTTAATGATAATAATTTAGTGTTGGGAAAACTCACTGCACATCCTGGTTTGGAATAGATTGTTTCAATTGAATTCAAGCAGTCGGAGTTCATTTTAGGAGAAATTATGCATACTGAGTTTCAGTTCATCACATAAGATTACTCTTTAGCAGAAAATGTTATTGTTTAGAACTTGAACATTCAGTGCCTTTCTTAATGTTTTACACATTAATATATGGCAAAGGAAACCTGAAGCAAACTGGAAATAAACCACTGAAGCAGAGACAAATATGAAAGCATCACATGGAAAGGTCATGGAAGATCAGCGGGCAGCGAAGAACTGACCACAAGCAAAACCGTTGGTATATAACTGGTTTTGCATGTTAATGTATGATGATGTAATATTTATTAAAGGTAAATGGAGCACCGCATAATGGCCATAGGAGAAGAAAATTGCTCCAGTTATACATGACTAACTCTGACTTTAAAGTACTTGGGTTCTACTACTACTTTAACTTCTACTACAAAAATGCTATATTGCTTATTTTGTTTGGTCTGTTAAGTCTTGCTCCCTCTACTACCAACTTAAATATTAAAATACTGCTTTGGAGATTGTAAAAATAGAAGTCATAGGCATATTTATTATTTTATATTCAAATTATATATTTTAAAAATCAAACTATATTTTTTTCACACAAATTGACTTGTCCAGAGTGATGGCATGTAGTTTAAAAGGACTGTGGAATAATGGTGATCCTGTTTGTTTTAGGATTGATTTTATTGTTTGTTTTTAAAGCTTTGAATGGACTGGCCCCAAAATACATCTCTGACCTCATCCGGTGCTCTGAGGTCAGAGGGCCAGCTCCAGCTCGTGGACCCTAAGACTAGACTTAAAACTCGGGAGAACAGGGGTTACTCTGTGGTTGGCCCTAAGTTATGGAACACTCTGCCCCCTCATGTCAAAACAGCCCCCACACTGGAGAGTTTTAAGTCTCGTCTCTGGCTCTATACCGCGTGAGTTGTGTGGTCCTCTGTGTTTTTTATAATTGCTTTTGTTTTTAGTTATTTTATTATTATCACTTTATTTATTGCTATTTTAGTAATGTTTTTATTAAGTTTTATTGTTTTATGTGCAGCACTTTGGAAACTACTTCTGTTTATAAAATGTGCTATAGAAATAAAGTTGGATTGGATTGGATCTAGGTTGTCATATCTCATGAGACAGAATAGTCTGCTGCAGCAGTATTGGCAGTATGCTTGTTTTACTGTGCATTTTACATCTCCGTCTTAGATAAATGTAGTTCCAAACACAGATCCTAGCTTCTGTGTTTGCCTGATTTGCTGAAGTGTGTAGATAGGGGGCAGCAGAGAACCAGTCACAGGACTTCCAGCAGCTTTAACATGAGTAAGAGGAGGGAAGAATGCTTATTGTCCCAAAACCTTCCACCTCGGAGATGTGGCTAAACTATTCCATACCAAAAGAGACAGAGAGATTTGGGTCAGCTGTGGCCTGGAGGGGGCGCTGTCACAAGAATAGCACCGCGTGTTGGTCTGGTCTCTCTCAGAGGCAGCTTGTGTGCAGCCATCACAATCATCCTGAGATGAGGAGATTACGGTGTGTTTGAAGTTATGTGTACTAGTATGTGCTTTTAACAGTTTGGCCACTGCTGGATACTACAAATATATGACTGCCACAGGTCTTCCTGATGTGCTTTTCGACCAATATTCCACTGACTATTTTAAAATGGTTTACAAAACGTAAAAGGCACATATTACACTATTTTCTGATCTGTTATAAAATTGTTTGCATACATACATACCTGGAGTTGTGTTTTGTTTCATTAACCCATGTTTAACACAAATCATACATATTTACGACGAGTTCTTTCCTCAAATTAAAAGCATTGTTCCACCTTGTGATGTCATGTAGTAATACAGGAAGTGCTCCACTATGTTTTTAAACCCCATACACCTTCACTTGAATCATTTGGATGATTTCAGCCCAGGAATTGACATTCTCTACTAAAGGTAAACTGATAACTTGAAACGTACTGCCTCATGACATCACAAGGTGGAACAGAGCATTTTGAGCTTTGGAGATGTAGACAGACAAATAACGCAGGATTACTCGAACATGTGTAAAAGAAACAAAACACAACTCCAGGTATTTTTTTGAGGAGGTAAAACGTTATCACATGGTTTAAAGATCACAAGAGTACGTTTTTGCATAATACAGGACCTTTTAATATTTTGTTACAATGACTTGACTAGAATAAAATAAAATAAAAACATTCTGGGATAAAAACAATATTGCCCTTAGCAGAGTCTATTTCAAATACTGTGAGAAAAGAAACTTGATGTGCTTTTATTTTGGCAGGTTCCGGTCAAAGTGTTCTCCCATTAACAGATCACAACTGATTCCAGGTACAGACCGTTCCTCTGATCAAATCAAACAGGGCGTACAACCGCTTTAGCCTGCGATCTCGTGCCCATTCACATCCAACAGCCTCGCACACACACTGACTTATATGCAGATGGCAGCGCAGGCCTCTCTCTGTGCCACCAGGACCTCTTTTGCTTTACCACCTGGACAGGACCCATGTGGCGCCCCCTGGAGTCCAGCCATACGCGTACACACTAGCCACAGCCTGTAAAGAGCGTTTTGCCCACTGGCTGGATTTCCCCAATATCGCCATGGGCGTTTTTCAGCTAAATGTGATCCGAGTTCACATTAAATTAATAATGACTAAATGTTCCTTTAGTCACAATTTGAAATACAAGAATATGAGGGTTAAATAATGAGATTAGTATTCCGTGAAAGTCATCTAAAGTAGGGGTGCACCGATGTGAAAGTTTTAGCCAATACCGATATCCGATTTTAATGTTGTTGTTGTTGTTGTTGTTGTTGTTATCGGCCGATACCGATATTTATTTATTTTTAATTCTGAGATAACATTTTATACAGACTGAAAATCATGCAAAATGAATTTTCTTCTTTTATTTTCAGAACGTGTTTTGACTCCTGATTAATTTTTTTTCCAATTTCAATTTTTTTTTAAATAGTGTAGCATTTAAAAAAAAAAAAAAAAGTAATAGTGTAACATTGTGTTCTGCGTCCTGATTGGCTAAGGGACCTTTGCCGATTGATGTTATAGATGGAGGACGCAGGGGGAGGTGCCGGGACCAGACTGGAACTAGACCAGGATTAGACCAGGACTAAACACGGACTAAACCAGGTCTAGACCAGGTCTAAACCAGGTCTAAACCTGGAATGGACCAGGACTAAACCTGGACTAAACCAGGACTGGACCAGGTCTAGACCTGGACTAAACTTACCTGGCCAGCCAAATGATATCTCTCTGTATTTCCTATACACCGCGATACCATGTGGACACCCTCCATCTACCCTCGCTCCTCCGGTTAACAACAGACTCTGCGATTCTGATTCGTTCAAAGATGGTGACGTCAGTGCACCCGCCTTTGCCCGCAAAGTCACTCTTAGGCAGCGGAAGTTCCGCCTCAGTTTTGAATCAAGATGGCGCAATCTCTGATTGGTTCACTTAGCTGTCTGTCTACGCGCAACCGCAGCGCATTCTGGACCAAGCGTTACCAGACTCAGTCGCTGGTACAGCGATGAGTCATGGATTCTTCCAGGCAAGGACTAAACCAGGACTAGACCAGGTTTAAACCAGGATTAAACCACCGCGTGCGGCTCTTTGCCTGGTTTCGTGCGACTCTTGCGTTCGTTCATGTCGAGGTGCTCGGACTGCGGCACAGTTCACTATTAATACATTTTGTTGAAAATCTACGAAAGTTAGAGTGTTTAAACAAGAGAAAAATGTGAGAAAATGTTAATTCGAGGGATTACTGTACTGACAAATATCCGGCCCACTTTTACACATCGGGCCGATACCAATATGTTAGAAATTTGGCAATATCGCCCGATACCGATGTTAATGCCGATATATCATACATCCCTAATCTAAAGTTATATTTCTGACATTTTATGGTAATTAGTGTAGATTTCCCATGAGCACAGAAAACACACTGGACATGACCCCTTATGACTGTATAACTCCAAGGCAATAATAACAGACACTCACACTCCCCTTACACTCCCCTCTCCCCTTTCTCCTCACCTCGCATGTTCTGTCTGTATCCCTGCTTGACTTCCTTATATTGGTTAAATAAATTAACCTCGTGGCCCACTCTGCTAATGAGGACACGGTCACATGACAGGCTTCTGCAATGCTTAAGTTAAGCAGTTCGAAGGATCAATGCCATTATCTCCACAGCACAAGAGTCAATGGAACCTGTTCAGCAAACTTCTAGGTATGTACACGCCTACTCCCTTTTTATCACCAATCTGTTCAAAAAGCAGTTTTTAAAGCCTTAAAAAAAGCTATTTTTAGGGCACAGAAATTATGACCTTATGCTTTGTGGCACCTAACGTATTCTGCACTCTACAGAACAGTCTGTCTGAAAAAGGTTATGTGCGTGAAACAAGAAACTGATACGCAAAATAAACTGGACAAAAAGATAAAATTGTATGTAATTATAGACATTTTAAAGATTTTTCACAAATTTAACTCCTGTGTGAAGATTTTGATTGTGTGTCTATCTTAAGATGTCCAAGAAGGACCCGATATGGTGAAGGCAGATGAGTCATGGAGACTTTGGGGTCTAACTGTCAATCATTCTAGTTATATTAGATAAAGAACATATGTGTACTTCTGATAGAAATCCATAGATTGTAATACAAGGGTCATTCCAGAATTGGAGGACATTTTACGTCCCACCCATCAAATATTAAATAAACCACATATAAAATACTAAAACATACAGTTTCTGAGTGAATTGTTATGCATATTATCAGAATAAAACAATAATTTTTTTCCCCCTTTACTTATTTGCATAAATATGTTTTTCCTCTTGATTAGCAGTAACAGCTAAACAGCTTCTACTCCTGAGATAAAGCGAACATTAGTGCGGATCTGCAACCCTGTTACTGTGATTAGAGGAAATAAATAAATAAACCATATAAATCATGTAATAAAAATTGTACCATTGACCGTAAGCTGAGCTAATCAAGTATTTGATAGTTTATTACCTATTATTGATGAATATGTAGCAAAAAATCAGAAAAGTGAAGGTTTATTTTTCAAGAATTTTAAAGCCAAAATGTCCTCCAATTCTGGAATGACCCACAAATGTATTTTAGAGTGTGTCCACACAATCACTACACTGAAGTTGGTGCTGAACTGGGACTAAATCTGGACTAGACCAGGACTAAACCATAACTAGAACAGGGTCAGCAAACTTGGCTCAAACCAGGACCAAACCAGGACAAGTGTGAATGCACCATCAGAAAACACTCTGAGTGATTTTTTTTTTTTTTTAACCTTCATTTTCAAATGTTTGTCCAGGATTTATCTGCCTTAAACAAAGTCCAGTTCGTACTCCCTGGACAGTGCCTTTTCTGAAAGCTCACGTTATCAAGAATTCAGTAAAAAGACTATTTTTTCAAAGCCAGAATCCCACAGCTCAGGTTCCACTCCCCTGAGACCAGTAAGGAGATTTGGTTCAGGCTTATGGCATTGTGGAGGAAACAATTGGCGTGTCAGACACGGCAGCTATCAAAGCCAGGTAATTTTTCAGACCTGCTCTGTAGCATCTTAATAGGCCACTTTAAAACAGGCCTCAGATTTGAGCAGCAGATGGTGGAGTCATCATGAGGCTCCACTGACAACACTCTGAAGTGGAAGAGCTGTGCGTCACCAGTGTTTTACACACTCGTTTGCAAAAATGTTGTTTCTGTGATGGTTATTTCACACAGAATCAGGGCTGTTTGGACAAAGAGCCCCAAAGATGTACGATACTTTGTGTGGTGCTTAAAATCTGTTTAAGATATATTCAGAGAGTGGTTAGCCCTTCTTCCTGTGTCGTTTGTAGGGATGCACCGTCTAAGATTATGGCGCACATATTGAAAAGTTTTGATGGATAGGTTATCAGTTCTAAGATATTGGTTCCGTCAGTATCCCACTTTGTCTATAAATTGTTGTAATAAGGTGCTTTACTGGATAATGAAAACGTTATGTAATAGTTTTCAGAGTTGTTCTGTAGTGACTTTAAATGATATCAGTTACAAAACACAATCATTTTGACCATACACAGGGATGAAAGTGTTCCGCCTTTTACCGGATCTTTGCTTTTTTTTCAGCCGCGGGGTCATTTTTTTAAATATCTGCAAATTCGTTGAGAAAGATTTTGGGTGTATATATATATATATATATGTATAGTTGTGTTTAGGGTTACCAACCATCCCTTGAAAAATGGAATCGTGTGCTCGTCTGGAGCTGCGGACACCGCACGTCACCGAGCGAGCGAGTGAGCGCGCGCAGCTCTTTCGCAACAGCGTGTACCTTTGCGTACCACCGTGTAGCACAGGGCAGGTTAAACTTTCTAAAACATCCTGCCCGTGCCTCACTTAGCGCCTTTTCACGCTCTCTCTCCTCCTGTCATAGCGCGCATAAACTCCTCCTCAATGCCTCTGATTAGAAGAGCAAGACTAAGTGCAAAGCAAAAACAAATCAAAATTTATGTTTAAATATATACTACTAGTACCTGTTACTAAAATGTGTTTTTTTTTAATACTTTGATTTACAGTTTTACTTTATTGCAAACATATAGCATCTAGAATTCCAAATTTCAGAAATTTTCCGCGGAGGGGGCGTCACTTTTCGCTTTTTTCATGACTGGGCACTTTCATCCCTGCATACATTTGTGTTTAAAAGACATAAATTATATTTTCAGTCTCTCACCTAGTACCGGTTTATATCAGGTTTCGGTATCAGAACAGAAAAGACTGGATCGGTGCATCCCTAGTCATTTGTTGATCATTTCCAGGCATTCTTGTGTCCTGACCCTTAAAGCATGCACATTTTAGGTGATTTAAACAACTAACAACTCACAGTGATTCCATGCAAGAGTAAAAAGAGTTTTGTCTGTTTATGTATAATGTAACAGTGTGGTTATTGCCCATAGTTGCTTTTACAGACCACAGTCTATACACTAATGCGAAGATTTTATTGGATAATTTCAGTTTGCTTTTCCATTTTAAAGAAATACGTCACTCTTTTTGCCTCTCAATTGAATACAAAACTGACAAGTCACATGTACACCGGTTTGTTAAAGTAGGTCTATATTTAAATCTAAGAGCAACGGAGTGACGTTTTGAACATTACAAAGGACAGTTAGAGAATACAGAATTGGCCAAATAACTTAGAGATTAGTGCTGGTAGACCGACTGTATATTTTCAACTACAACAATGTTAATTGTAAAAGAAAGAGGCCGAGGGTTAACTGAAGGCTGAATATTTTGCTGAGGACTCAACTTGCAACAGCCAAGAAAGGAACTCTTTGTAAATAAAATCAAGCTTTGTAGATGACTATAATAGCCACCTTATTGGATCTAGGTTCTTAAGTGTTTCTTAGTATACCTAGTTGGGTTGCCTTTGCCTCTTAAAGTGAAGGTAGAGCCAGGACAAGGATTCACTATCCCTTTTAAAGGTCCCATGGCATGAAATTTTCACTTTCTGAGGTTTTTGAACGTTAATGTGAGCTCCCCCACCCTGTTTAGCCCCCCCCCCCCCCCCCATGGTTAAAAGTTGCGAAATGTCTAAACTGAGCATTTGCGGTCCTTTTCTGCGTTACACAAAACCAGTGTTGAAACGGGCGAGTTCGGACAAGGCACCTTTTTGACGTCAGATCGGCAAATGCAGCTCCAGCCCCTCCCTCTGTCTCCGCTCAGCGTCCCTGTATATGCCGCCCATAGAGTTTGGACTGTGAATGCGCTAGGCAATGCGAAATGCGTTTTTTTATTTGCCTGGAGGCACGTCCGAGTGTTTCTAGGCTCGGAAGTCCTTTATCTGAGCCTCTGGACCTTTGAACAGCAGTGGTTTAATTTTATTTTCTGTGGAAATGTGTTTATTTTTCAATGGAACACTTCAACTCTCTCCCCCCGTGCAAAAACAAGGAAATGGATCAGAGAGCGCACAGAGAGACAGCGGAGCGTTTAGCCACGCCTCCACCTTCTACTATTGGCCAGCTTTTTCCTCCTCATTTGCATTCAAGCAACAACGCCCATTATAGAGTGTTCTGAGTGAGGAAAAATTACTCTTTCTCAGCTTATCTCTGAGTGTTGATTTTGAAGAAGGATTCATTTACAGTATTAGGGAACCATTAAGGAGCCATATAAAAGCATCAAGAAGTACCATGTCATGGGATCTTTAAAATACTTGATGCAGACTTTGCATTGTGTTATTTGCTGTGTAATGATGTATGCAAGAATCTGTGTGTTTTGTTGCTGGTTAACTCTTAAAATCCTCCAAATATACAACATTACAACTTTATTTTGCATGCAGTGAACACCCAACAAATGGCATTATATTTGTAGCACCAGCAGCACACATCCTTTTTAATTCTGTTTTAGTGCCTCTTGTGGCAAACATTTGGATATCATAAAAAACAGCTGTCATCCACAGAGACACGTTCGGACCAGAGGGTAAACAACATGTTGTAGGATCTAACAGTCCAGGTTCTTTAAACTTCAAGTGGGTTTAAGAGAGAGAGGAGATGGAGGCCCTTGGGAGAAGACTATTCCTTAGTTGCCATGAATACCTCATGTTCTAATTGTGCGTGTATCCATCAGACTCAAACTTCTCTCAAAACGCTGAATTTCTCTCCTGCTGGTTTCTTTCATACGAGACGCCTGCAGAAACTCAGATGGGGGAAGTTTATGCTGTTGTGTCCACCAGTGCATTTGTGTTCCTTTACATTGTGCTGAGATTTATTTTAGATTTTTTAAGGAAATTACAGGTGTGTTTTTGGACTTTCGTACAAAGCAATATTTACTTTATTTGTGACTGAATCATTTTTACCTCACAAATGAAACAACGGAAGGTTTTTAAAATACTATATAATTTTCAGCTGCAGAATTACAGGAAGATAACATGCTATGTTGTTTACGCTTCTGTGATGGCACTGAAAACTCCTGTGTTGGCGTTCACATCTCCTCAGGGTCATCTCCATGGAGACACGTAAACAAAAACATTCACACTCTCATTAATGCCGTCCTGATGTCCTGATGTCCTGATGTATTTATCAGAGTTTTGCATTTTACTTTGGACAGCCCTTCTCTTAGTTGTAGTTTCTACATTTTTTTTTTCTTTTTTCGTCAATACCATGTTTCAAAATAGTACACCATTTGCCTGGTTTACACCAGACCATATCACAAGTGATATATGGTCTGGGAGCCACCTACTGAATATCTCGTACCGGAGGTGTGGTTTACGATCGCCAACGGCCGTTTATTGGGCGTTACGAATGTCTATCATTTGGCGTATACGTTGCCCATAGCCAATCATGTCAGTTGTCAGTTCAAACTACAAGCTTCCGTTTGTCACGTAGTACGCGTCACCGTCTTTCCACCCCTCCCCGCTCTCTGATTGGCTCCCAAAATCAGGAGAGCTCCTTAGCGTAGTTGCCAGGCTGTCTTTCAGATTGGAACGAACGAAAGCAGCCTGGGATTTCCCAGGTTAGTACACCATGACCATAGTGCACCATAGTACACTTTCTATGGGAAAACTGCATTTACATGGCATCAAAATGTAAAAAATCTAGATGGCTTTAAGTGGAAACCAACCAGCTATTTATGTTTCCATCAAAGTCTTCATTGTGATGTCCAGTGATAAGTGGTACATGATATAAAGGTTGGATCATGAACAACCAGTGGAAACAATTACACATAAGTTGCAGTTGTGGTCTACATGTGTCTCACCTGACGTGTGTGGGGGAAGCAGAATTCAGTTCACTTGTTTGTTTAGGAAGTTTGCAGGAGATTTGACTTGACAAATGAATGGTGGCAGAGCAGTGGTGTGGAAGACGCTCGGAGGAAAGAGAGAGAGAGAGGGAGGGTGGAGAAAGAGAGAGAGAGAAGGGCTTAACTGGACACTGCTTTGCTCCCCTCCATCCCAAACCCAGCTGGGGCAGTCTGTCGCTCACCTGCCTGTTGGTAGATGCATGGGGTGGCAAGGGAGGGAAGAATGAGAGTTAAAATGACAAGGACAAATAAAAGACAGGCCATGAGCGCTTACTATATCTATTAATAGCAAAATGTGAAATAAACACATTTATTTAACTTATTAGTAGTTTTCAGATTCTATAACTTGATGATATCATTCATCCACATGGGAGAGACAATTTTCCCTATGAATAAGATTGTACTTATGTATCCAAAAGGTAAATTCACAAATACTGAACCTAATGATTGCTATTAGTGACACCCATTAACTTCTTGTATTACAAAAAACTGCATTTTAACAGTATTAATTTTAGTTGACCCCATCTTTATCCTTTTTCCATACTCTCCTAGTTACTGTTTTATTATTATTACTTATTTTATTATTACTTATTTTATTCCATTCCTGCCTGCATGCACTTTTCTTTCTTGTTCAAACTGTCCCTGCCTGGAGCTACTGTAAAGGCAAGTAAATTTCCTCCTGTGTGAGATCAATAAAGACTTATCTTATCTTATCTTATTAAATATGACTTGCCGAAAGCATGTTGTCATCTGTCATCTGAAACCTAGGAATACTTCTACATGTGCTTTTAAATGTGCTGTGTTACTGCAACAGAAATCTGCTGTTGCAATTACGCCCTAGTGCAATTTATTTTAGTATTGACCAATATCAAACAATGCCACCTCACAGAGCTTTACAGAAATGATTGATAAATAGATGAAATGACAATGAAACAAGCAAGGCATTCTTAGGTGCTTTATCTCAGCAAGATAAAACTGGAAAAGAGAAATGGAAATAAAAATGTCTTTACCGTGACTAGTCCATGTAGTTACTGTTAAGTACTGAAATAGACCTGATATATCTGAAGCTGTTTAGCACTTATTGTTTAATCCGTGTGGCTATTACCCTATGGCTCTGAACACTTAACCTCCTTCACAAAAATAAGCATAATCCATGCTCCAATAGCAAGTGCCTCGTAGTAGGAGTTATAAAATGTAAAGAAAAAGTGTGCCCTGGAAGCACTACCATATTTGGGTTGATGTTCAGAAACATTGTAGTAGCTCGAGCATTAGTTTGGTGTGGCTGCCTCTGGTGGAGTTATTATTATTTAGGCTGGTACCAGTCCCAAGTCTATAATAAAACAATTTATGCTTATGAATATACACTTGGTGATACTAGAGCACCTTTAAAGGGATATGCCACCCCCAGGTCAAATTTGGGCATCTCCCCACAGTCCAGAGACTAAAATAAGTGGTGGAAAGCGTTTTCCTGCTCACCCAGCCATTGTCCGAGTCTGTCGCCACTGACCGCCGCGGTAACTGGTGCTCCTCCGCCTTAGACTGGAGTCTAACGTCGCCAGAGAAAGATTTCGGCCAAAAGGAATTAATTTGCTCGATGCGTTTCCCAATTACTTTGTGTGTAGTGCGCATTCATATCGAGTGCAAATAAATGTGCAAATCAACACGGAGAGCTTGCCTTGGTCATTTTGGGTGGGAACTATTTTCCAGTGCGTAAGAATACAGTCGTATCACGCACCACGTTGTGCAACAGGGGAACTCCCTTCCCGGTGCGTAACTGGGATTCCCCTGGCAGCGTGCTGCGTGATACGGCTGTATTCTTACGCACTGGAAAATAGTTCCCACCCAAAATGACCAAGGCAAGCTCTCCGTGTTGATTTGCACATTTATTTGCACTCGATATGAATGCGCACTACACACAAAGTAATTGGGAAACGCATCGAGCAAATTAATTCCTTTTGGCCGAAATCTTTCTCTGGCGACGTTAGACTCCAGTCTAAGGCGGAGGAGCACCAGATACCGCGGCGGTCAGTGGCGACAGACTCGGACAATGGCTGGGTGAGCAGGAAAACGCTTTCCACCACTTATTTTAGTCTCTGGACTGTGGGGAGATGCCCAAATTTGACCTGGGGGTGGCATATCCCTTTAAAGAGAGTTTTGTTGGGGAGTGCATCAATATGAGCCAGAACCATAAACAATGTGGTACCTACAATATGCTTAACTTTGATAACTTTGTTTCCTTCTCCCATGTCCAATTGGTCTTCAAAATTGTCCAGAACCTGGCTCTGCCTTTACTCAAAGAATTCATCCAACTGTCAGCTGATACGGCCACAAGAGTAACAAGAGGTACCATTAGAGGGAAGTGTAACGTGCCTAAATGTAGAACAGCCTTTGCTCAAACAGCTTTTTCCTTTAGGGCTGTTCAACAATGAAATAAGCTCCCATCTGAGTTATTGAGCTTAAATAACCTCTCTGCTTTTAATTGAGAGGTGAAAGCATGGTTTTTAGAAAACCAGACATGTATGCACGTTTAACTGTAAGAATGAACTGTGTATGTTTATTGGGATGTATGGAGTACTTGATAACTGATGTAATGACTGAGTATGTGAAGATTGGGGAAATTGTATGAATGATGTTACATGGGTTGCAAGTTTAAATGCACTGTAAATATGGCACTCTGTCCCCTCCCCCAGAGGACTACAGATGGAAATTAGCTGTAAAGCTAGAATCTGGTACAAGCATCTCTGCCTATGTGCTTAATATAACTGTACATTGTCCTTATAAATAAAGAAACTAAACGGAATAAAATGCTATGCTATTTGTTAATCACTAATGACAGATGAATAAAATGTAGTAGGATGTGTGTATTAAAAGATAATATTTTGGGAAATATAACATGTGTATTTCTATCATTATTGTGTTTTGAGGAGACCCTGGAAATAACAGGTCATTAAAGTTGACATAAAAGCCGACGTAGTAAGTGGTACTTATATTTTATGACTTGAATTTTTCTTCCTTGACACTGCAGAGACAAAAAACAAACCAGATTCTCATCTTATGTTTTGTTTTTTCTCTTAAATGTACGATATAATGTACTTCATATTTTCAAGGCTCTTTTACATTGGTGTGTAATACCAGTACTGTATCTGCAAAAGATTTATGATTTATGTAATAATCCCATGCTCAATCACTCATTTTGTGTGTTTCATTGTACAAAAAAACATGGACCCCTGAAAATAAAAATACTAAAAATACTCTTGCAGTTTGTTGACGTTTGGGCATTAGTGAGGATAACGCGGTGCTGATAATAACTGTGGGTCTCGGGCCGGTGCAGATCCAGCAGAGCACACAGGGAGAAGGACTGTGCTGTGTGCGCATGTGTCAGTGGGATTACTAATCTGTGAGCAGGACACCCACATGGCTTCACTGCTGTACTGCTTCACGATTCTCTGGGATAAACGCTTGGTAGAAAAGAGCAACCACCTTTTTGCTAGTAATACAATGTACCTTTCAGTTTCAATCTCTCTCAGTGGTTAATTTTTTAAAAAGCCATCACAAATATTGAAGTAAAGGAAAAAGTCATACATTAAGTGTCAAAAATGACTACACTACATGACTACTACATTTACTACTAGTTAGGGCTGAACGATTTTAAGAAAAAAATTTAATTGCGATTTTTCTGGCAGATATTGAGCTTTCGATTTCATCCATGATTTCTTTCAAATTAATTTTCAGTGCACATGAAAATTTGCAAACACCACAGAAACTTACATTAATTCATAGCATTTATATAGCGCCTTTCATGACACTCAAAGTGCTTTACAGTTCATTGTTCATTCACTCCACATTTGGTGGTGGTAAGATACTATTTTTGTAACCACAGCTGCCCTGGGGCAGACTGACGAGGCTGCCAATCTGCGCCATCGGCCCCTCCGACCACCTCAAACACTCACCAACACACCACTTTCATACTAGGCAATGTGGGGGAAGTGTCTTGCCTAAGGACACAACAACATTTTTTTTTGCAACTGGCGCCCCCCTGTGGCACCTGGAATTCCCAGCGGTCTCCCATCCAAGTACTAACCAGGCCCTGCCTTGCTTAGCTTCTGAGGTCTGACGAGATCAGGCTTTGACAAGCAGCTATGGCGACATCATACCATTCAAACACTAAATTCCACTAAACTGTAATGCAAGAATGAAAATTAAAGTCAATAATTTATTTCAAATGTAGTCCTATTTATTAAAAAGAAGCATGCTACATACATAGTCTACACTGAGTGCTTGAGCAACCGCAGTTATTACAACTGAAGAACTAAAAGAGCATCTGTGTCTTAAGTAGAAAGTAAAGTCTTTTAAAGTGGTGCAAGGTCAGTCTTTTATGGCTCAATTGAGCTTGGTTGTTGTATTTTATAACAAATGTATAAAATACAACGCAACTTAAACTGAACTTAAATATAGCGATGCTAAATACAGCGATGCTAATCGCGATGGCTTTTCTATAGTGTTTCTAATGTAAACTAGCCTTATGCTAACAGTTTGTCCACTAACAACAAAGGAGAAGCATATACCTCTTATCAATCGTGCGGAGGAGACTTTTAAACGACTCTTTGGTCACCGTGTTTACAGGCACCATTTCCTTGGCGATGTCGTGTGTTACGGTTGATATCTCCTGGTGTCGTCGCTGCTTCTGTCACACGGAGTTACACTGGCAAAAGAAGCTGGAATTGTCTAGTTGGGCCGAGTATCACTTTTACTAGACGTTTCTCTGGACTTTCTCGCCCTGCACTCGAGTGACAGATTACGGACATTGATTAAACGGGGGCTAACACCGGCTTCACCAGCTCGCGACTTCCCAGACCACACAGGGCAGGGTATTTGCATTGGAGGCTCGCTTGGAGCGGAGCGGCTAACACCGGCCTCACCAACCTGTCCACACGCAGCACGCCGCTTCTGATTGGTGGGTTTAGCAGCGTGGCGGGGAGGCGGGCCATGCGGCATACATGTGTGAAATTGTTGACGAAACAAAACCTGGGCCAGTTAGGAGCACTGCAAAAAACTTTAACGATCTTTAACGATTTTAGGCAACTTTAACGATCCCAAAATCGCGTTGTCTGAGATTGCGATCGTTCAGCCCTGCTACTATTACTAGTACAACTACTACTACTACCATTGCCTGCATGCTACTATCACTCCAACTGCTACTACTGATACCTCTATGGCTTTAACATTGTACTAGGCTACAAATGGCTGCCATCTGTAATTTTCCCTTTACCTTATCTACTTACCATGCCAAAACTGAATTCTGTGACTTGACAAAAGTTTTTAAGAGTAAATATACCATTCATCCAAGTTGCATCTTCAGTTTTGGGTTCTGGTACATCACTGCCTTAAATATCTGCCAGGAAGGGCGGAGATAACTAAACTGAAACTAGCCCACAATAAGGAGTATTGGTTAAGTCCATTGAACTTCCCTAGGTGAGAACTGTCACCATGGCTTTTTTGATAAAGATTAAAAAAAAAAATACTTCCAGAGTAGATACATAATTACCTCCATCTCGGTTAATGATATATCTGAGCAGGTAAGATAAGTTGAAATGTATGATTTGCAAAATCTAAAAAAATAAAGTGTTAGTCATAATCTCAAGCCTTGAATAGTGTTTTAGAAAGGTGAGAGCGTGTGGTGCTTTCTGTCTTCTCATTCCCTTAGAGACATTTCCACCAATCGCTGATCTTTGAAATGTTTGCATGTGAATAGGCCTTTTGATAGACTCACATTGTCAACGCAAGTTCAGCCCTCAATCACACAACCTTTTATCTGGATGGATTTAGAGGTACGCGTGGTGTGTACGGCATTGAGGGAACAATTTGAACAGATGACTAGCTTTGTGAAGGAGTAGGGGCGTAGCTGATCTGGATTAGCCTGTCAGAATGGAGTTCAGGGCAGCAGATGTACAGCCACAGCAAAGGTCTTGTACATTTGGGGACATTTCTGTATAGGGCTAGATTGATCTATTATAGGCTGTCTGGCACACTGCGTCCTCTCGGCAGCTCTCTGCCTGCTCAGTGCATCCTCTATAGCGGAGTGAAGATCACTACGTCTTTGTACAAGTATTTTTAAAGGTGCATTGTGTAACTTTTCTGGTGGTGTGTGTGAGTTTTCAGAAAAGAGATTGGAAGAAGGGCATAGACTCAAGATTGAGCTTATTGGCATTTAATGTTGAATTAGGCAGATATACAAACGTAAATGGCATCAGACATCTGTTCATGTGGTCACATCGTCCACACACGGACATCGTGTCCCCTTGGGCCACACCACACACAGAGAACTGACCACTGTGGCCACCTATATAGTGCTGAGCTATGCAGTGTTCCAAATTTACTGCTCATAGTTCCCAATCCTTGTAAGGAGACCTGTAGAGTAGCTTCCAAGCGTTAACCAATAATAGACGAGTTAGCCAATAGTTGAAGTTGGCCAATAATTGATGGATGGGAGCAGGTGATGTAGTCAGTATAGCCTATGTAAACGTATTGAGTTACGCTTACGCTACTTACAGAACACTAGGTTGAAAAACATACAGGAACTAGACAAAATTCACCTATATACTTGTACACAGAGAGATTACAGTTTACATATGTAAATACACATGTAAATCAAAGAATGAAGTCCCACATGTGTAACTTTTCTCCGTCAAATGGTTTTCCTCCATGGACACCAAACCAGCCCAAGTTACAGGACAGATCTGTGGAGAGACAACCCAACTCAGTCAGAAAGCATGTTTTTGTAGCTATTGATGTAGGGCAGAGCTGTTTAATGACGTAATGTGGAACATTCTAGGCTGAGCAATGACATATCCATAGAAAGCAGCAGGTGATGGAGGTCCAACCAAAAGTTACATACTGCACTTTTAAGCATTGACTCATTCTTGTCCTTTATTTTGTGATCTGTTGTCTAATATACCATTGTTCATAAGTTGGCAACAATTAAAGTTTAATTGCAATTTCATCCATGCAATGCCACTTCTATATGTGACGTTAAACATCAGGTACACTTTATTGTTAACCTACAGTATCAGGAGCAGTGTTGCCCAGGGGAGCCATCTTCAGATTTTGAGCTACTCTTTGTCCTGACTACCTTAGATGGAGAATTGTATGTAATTGTAGAGGCCCTTATCTCTTAAAGGTCACATATTACGAAAAAAAAAATGATTCTTGTGCTCTTTAGGCCATGTTATAATGCTGTTATCCCACCAAAAACATACCTGGAGTTGTGCTTTTTCATTCACATATGTTTGACTAACCCTTTATTATTAGTCTGTCTACATCTCCAAAACTCAAAATGCTCTGTTCCACCTTATGACGTCTTGTAGTGTTAGTAGTGGTAGTTTTCAAGTTAAAAGCTACTTTTACCTTTTAGTTAAGTAGAGATTGGAAATTCTAGGGCTGAAATGATCCAAATGATTCTATTGAAGATGTATAGGAAAAGCATAGTGGAGCATTTCCTGTATAGAGCGTTTTCACGAACCCGGAAAAACAGGACGATTACCCGGATATGCGATTCAAATTTGTTCAGTGACAGTGGTGATTTGTGAATTCTGCTGCTGTAAGCGATCCCGATATTGTGAACTACCTGCTCTTCTCCCCAAGCCCTGATACAGCACAAGACCTTCAGAGCTCTAAAGGTCTGGAGGAAACAACCAGTTTGTTTGTGGCTGGTACGAGAGCGTAAAGCAGTGTTTCCCAACCTTTTTTATCTTGTGTACCCCCTGAGCCTTTTTGTCATACCTCGAGTACCCCCTCACTCATACGTGTTGATAATTCTCCAAAAGTAGAATGTGACACAACGGATTATTAAATGAAAATCATTTCATTTCATCTCCTTAATTTGAAAATTTAATTCTCAGGCATTTTCTCTCTTTTCTTTAACTCAAATTTACTCAAATTATAATAAAAAAATTCAAAAAAATATATTTATTTATTTATTATTCACGTTTTGCAAAGATTATAATATTAACATTGTAATACAGCTTACTGTAGGGGCTAATATCAGTGTTTAGGGGCTAGTCGGTGTTAGCTGGTATTTGTTTATGTAAACGTGGTCACTACAAATTGGTTAAAAATTAGCAATCACAATGCACAGTATGAAATACCTACCAGCTGCGAAATGAGCTGAGCATATGCAAATGTTGTCGAGATTTTTCCCATCCAAGTTCTGTTGAAGACTGGCGATCCACAATCTCCTTTCCTTTGATAATGGCTCTGTCTGTTCACCCTGGTTGGTCACTACTTTAGGTAAACGATAGAACTGCAGGTGTTTTTCTCTGTCCGTTCTATTGTGACAGCCTAGAACCGCACAATACTTGACCATTTAGCTTTTTTTTATTTATTTTTTTAACTGCATCATAATTGCACTATTCGCGGTGCTTCGAAACCCCCCAAAATGGCGGTCGTCTGGATTATGATGTCACGTGAAACCGCTCTATTGCCACACAATGTTTTCTGGTTGAAAGACGAACTAATGATCAAATCAAGTAGTAGATGTTGGAAAGTGGCTATAAACAGATATAATCTTCACATCTTTCTCACTTTATTGGTATTTTGTATCCACCAGTTCTTGTAACATCTTTGGACATGGGCGGAAATGCTGGCAGAGTATATCCAAAGCAACACAATTAAGATGTATTAGTGATATCATTAGCGACTGGTTTAAAACATCCCAACTGCCCCATGCTGAGAAACAGGAGGCTCCACTTTGCCACTGTCCAATATGTCTTTGAAAATAAGCTGTTAAATTCAAAGGAGTTCACTGTGTTACTTTATTTAGAAGCAGTTTATATGCATAATCCCGCAGTATACAGCATTATGAAGCCTGTGTTAGAAACTTAACAGATGTCCTGTTTGAGCAGAGCTGTGCTGGGAATACCAAGTGTCAGAGCCTGTGTGGTGCTGGCTGCTGTACCAGGAAGACAGGCTGTTCACTAAGTACTGCCCTGTGGGAGACGTCACTGCTGTCCTTCATTCTCACACCTTACCCTAGAGGTCAAACTGTGCACACGGAGGAGCCACAACATTATGAGCATCATTAAAGATTGCGTAATATTGCAATGAAATCCAAATTTGACTTGGCGCAATTTTCTAATCGCAAAGGCTGCAATTATTTGGGTAATAGAAATAAATATACAGGGGGTCCTCGGGTTACGACGTTGATCCGTTCTTAAGACGCGTCGTAACCCGAATTTCGTCGTAAACCGGATTTTGCCTTTGATCTTCCATCCAAAGCACCAATAACCTTTCCATCTCAATAATTAGACCACTACGCTGCTTGGTTATCACTGCCGCTATCATAGGAGCAGATCAGAGCCCACATCAGGTACTTCCACCCACATTGGGCACGCACACGAGGCTGTCTTCTTCTCCCTACAACCACAACAAAGCGCATTCTTCCGCCGTGCGCCGCGCGCCGTTCGCGTTTGTTTACATCTCTTACCACGCTAAACCGCGTAAGACGGAATGACGCGTAATATATACATATTTTTTTAATGGGGGCGCGTTCGTAACCACGAAACGTCGTAACCCGAGACCGTCGTAACCCGAGGACCCCCTGTATTATGACTAACTGTTGTAAGTGTTCTAAAATTGCCCCCATGACAGAAGTACCTCAAGGTCAGTTGTGACGTGGGCTGTCCTCCCGTGGACCCACCACCCGCGGGAGGATTCATGGGGGCTGGTGCATTGTGTTCTGGGCGGAAGATCTGCTTGGACTGCTGCCCCTGCGACCCAGAAATGGAGTAAGCAGAAGAAGATGGATGGATGGATGAATGGATGTTCTAAGTGTTGACCCTGTAGTTTAGACCTCTAGAAACATAAGCTCAGCAGTTCATGTTATTGATGCTCCTTCTGTGCTTTTAAAAATGTTCACTAAATCCTACTGTGTAAATCTATTATGATTATTATTATGATTATATTTGGGTTTGACATATGATAAGAAAGACTTGATCAGAGCAACTTTGAAAATGCAGCCATATTGTGGGGTATATGAACTGGTTATTTTCACTTTTAGATCAAAGGAGAAGTTCAATTTGTCAACTGGACAAAGTTTGTTTGGTTGAAAACGTTTCGCCGCTCATCCGAGAGGCTTCGTCAGCTCTGAGCTGAGCTGACGAAGCCTCTCGGATGAGCGGCGAAACGTTTTCAACCAAACAAACTTTGTCCAGTTGACAAATTGAACTTCTCCTTTGATCATGGATTCTACCTGGACGACTGAGGGACTTTTCACGCATTTTCACTTTTAGACTTACAGAATATGAAGATGAGGTCAGTGTTGTCAAAATCAAAAATCTATCTATATTCACCTTTCGGCGAAATTCACCATTTTGAAGTCAAAATGGGTGACCTACGTGAATCGTGTAGATCCGAGGAGAAAAAAAATGAGGGGGGAGGCGGTCGTGAGGGAAAATATAAATTGACTGAGCAAAATCCCCGCAAGTTCGAAGGGCTGAACTGCGCTCCAGCTTCCAATCATCCATCCATCTTCTTCCGCTTTTCCATTTCTGGGTCATGAGGGCAGCAGTCCTGTTGCAGCATAATTACCCACCGATCGCGTTCCCGCCAATCATGACGATTTGCGCTGTTGTGTTTGCGCCTGTTCGCCGATCAGCTGTGAGCGAACCTCGTGTATGTACGCGGCATTTCATGAAACTGGAGAAAATCCTTAACTTGTTACGTTAATGCTGCGTAAGAAGGAACTCTCTCCTCGGGACACATTCAGGATACGTCTGTTTCTCCGGAAGCTCCGGATAATTAAAGTCCATGGATATACGTGACCCGCGCATACACGTGAATACGCAAATTAACACAGCAAACTGTTACAATGGAGTGACCGCGTTCTTATGGGGTGAGTCATATTATCGTTTTATTTCTGCGTCAAAGGGACATATTAGCTGACAGCAGGGGCCTCAACCAGGACTAAACCAAGACTAAACCGGGTCTAAACCAGGACTAAACCAGGACTAAACCAGGAATAAACCAGGACTAATCCAGGACTAAACCAGGACTAAAACAGGACTAAACCAAGACTAAACCGGGTCTAAACCAGGACTATACCAGGACTAAACCAAGAGTAAACCGGGTCTAAACCAGGACTAAACCAAGACTAAACCAGGTCTAACCCAGGACTAAACCAAGACTAAACCGGGTCTAAACCAGGACTAAACCAGGACTAAACCAAGACTAAACCGGGTCTAAACCAGGACTAAACCAAGACTAAACCAGGTCTAAACCAGGACTAAACCGGGTCTAAACCGGGACTAAACTGGGTCTAAACCAGGACTAAACCAAGACTAAACCAGGTCTAAACCAGGTCTAAATCAGGACTAAACTAGGACTAAACCCAGACTAAACCAGGTCTAAACCAGGACTAAACTGGGTCTAAACCGGGTCTAAACCAGGACTAAACCAAGAGTTAGGGTTAGTGCACCCTTCTCACCTTTTTCACCCTGACCCTTTTTCATGCTTGTATATTACAGCTCAACTGGCCTTAGAGGTGAATGGCGATTCATGGGCTTATAGGATTATTAAACACAACACATGAGACATGTGGCCATGTCTGTTATGCTTGCTCAGCACTTAAAGTTGAGTTATAGTTGATGTACAGGCTGTACTGAGTTAGCACTAATGGTCTAATGTGATGCGTTTGCTGGGGATTCATGTCATTACATTAAATTTACATACTAAAGAGTCTTTCTGTCAGGTAATACTTCAAATCTTTAATATATTCTGTGTGATTACTGTGCAGTTATTGTGATCCACTGTTTTATTAGTCTGATGCATTGCTCTCCTATTATGGCCTACACTTACTGTTTTATATGCACATTTAGTCATGAACAAAAGTCTTGTTATATTTCCGCTAAGGACTCCCAATCCTGCCATTAATATGCCGCCCTGATGTGCCTGGCGCGTGAGCATGAATGCAAAGAAGACCAAAACTATTTCCAGCTCTGACACGATAAAGACTCAGCAATATCTCCTGCATTTATAACTCAGTGCCTTATCATTACTGGGAGGTTTTCTGTCATGTTGCAGCCTGTTTGGTAATACGGACTCTTGCTACTTTCTAAGATGACAAGATGCTGTCACAAACTGCGCTTATTAGTGCCAGTGTCAGTGTGTTCTATGTATTTCTGTATTCTCTCTTTAGGGCTATAGTCTCCTCATCACCCATAACTATCTATATAAAAAAAATAAACCTTGTCATTGATCAAACTTCATTACTGGAAACAAAGTGGTTGTATTTTGTATTATCATGGGTCAATAGTTGGACTGTGTGGGGCCATACATGTGCAGTTACTAGCTTCCAGTTATTCAGTTTTCCCTTATGTACCTAAAACATATAATAGGTTTTACTCCAGCGTGGCACACTACAGGACCCTGGTTCAAAGTTCTCCTATAAAAATCCTACAAAAACTTACTGAAATTCATTATTTTATTTAGGGATGCACGATATATCGGCATTAACATCGGTATCGGCCGATATTGCAAAAATTTTTAACATATCGGTATCGGCCCGATGTGTAAAAGTGGACCGAGATTAACAACCGATATTTGTCAGTACAGTAATCCCTCGAATTAACGTTTTCTCACATTTCTCTCTCGTTTAAACACTGAAACTTTCGTAGATTTTCAACAAAATGTATTAATAGTGAAGCATGGGGGGGCGGAGAAGTGTGCGCACGGACATGTGAGCTCATCGTGCTCAAATCCGTGCAGCATGACTTGCGCAAGACCGCGCGTCCTCCCCGGGGCTGCGAGCACGAGACCCGTGCTCAAACCGTGCCTCTTCCTCAGAACGGAGGAGGCACGCAGTCCGAGCACATCAAACCTCGACATGAATGAACACAAGAGCCGCACGAAACCAGGCAAAGAGCCACACGAGGTGGTTTAATCCTGGTTTAGACCTGGTCCAGTCCTGGTTTAGTCCTGGTCCAGTCCAGATTTAGACCTGGTTTAGACCTGGTCTAGACCTGGTTTAGTCCGCGTTTAGTCCTGGTCTAGCCCCGGTCTGGTCCTGGTCTAGTTCAATCAATCAAACATTTATAAGGCGCTTTTCATACAAAATTGTAGCACAAAGCGCCTATAGTTCCAGTCTGGTCCTGGTCTGGTCCTGGTCTAGTCCCGGTCTGGTCCTGGTCTAGTTCCAGTCTGGTCTGGTGGGCTCTGATCTGCTCCTATGAAAGCGGCAGTGATAACCAAGCAGCGTAGTGGTCTAATTATTGAGATGGAAAGGTTATTGGTGCTTTGGTTGGAAGATCAAAGTCAAAATCCGACTTACGACGAAATTCGGGTTACGACGCGTCTTAAGAACGGATCAACGTCGTAACCCGAGGACCCCCTGTATTTAAAAAAATTGAAAAAAAAAAAACACGTCAAAACACGTTTTGAAAAGAAGACATTCAAAAATTAATTTTGCATGATTTTCAGTATGTATAAAATGTTATTTCAGAATTAAAAATAAATAAACATCGGTATCGGCTAATATCGGTATCGGCAGATAACAGCAACATTAATATCGGATATCGGATATCAGTATCGGCTAAAATTTTCACATCGGTGCATCCCTAATTTTATTTATTTATTTGCAGGAAGAGACAAGAGTGTAACCAATGAAATACTAATAAACTGTTTCATTCATTGTAGAATCTTCTTGACGACAATTACGTGATGATGAAGAGATTTTAAAATGTAGTTGATGCTCTTTAAAGGGACAGTGTGTAAGATTTTTACCTGTTAATTACTGAAATTGAAGATACCCATTCAAAAATACATTGTTTTCCAAGCCTTTTCACTTCCATCATGAAATCAAAGTATTCTTTTGGACTTAGATATAGTCACATAAAAGGGGGATCTTCCCCATATAGAGGCAGCCATTTTGAATACGAGAGCCGCAGAAGGACATTTGGGCTCATCCTTTGCCTCGGCTCCGGCTAACAGCTGCTTAGCCGCGCTGCAGATGGCTTCCCCCTTCCCCCCTCCCCTTCCCCTTCTCTCCTTCGTTCCTCTGCTCCCATATGCAGCCAGGAGCGAAGCAGAGAAGGGGAAGGGGAGGGGGGGAGGGGGAGCATGCTGCCGGATCACACATCGTAATGGATCTAACACGTATTTTGGACTAAATTGTTTTACTGGATTTTATTCGCTGGATCCTTATGGACAGATTGAGACCAAGTTTATGATGAAATACAGAGTTTGACCTGTGCAAAGCCTTCAAAGGTAAGCTAAGTAAGCTAAGTTTTGTGCTTTTCTGTATAAAAGCCCCATGTGCTCGGGGAGTGATTGTTTTGCAGGGAAATGAATTGCATAGTCAAAAAGAGGAGACTGTAAGGTTTCATTTGATGTGTAGATTGTCATGAATCATGATCGGGATTGTGTGTTTTCATGCGAAAAGAAAAAAAAAGTGAACGGGGGACCGTTTTATGTATACAGCGGTGCGCGGTTCGTGCGCGGGCACGCGAGATTTCGGCGCTACGTCGCGCCCGGGTGACCCTCGAGGTCTGCCGTAGCCAAAAGAGGAAGTGGAATAGCTAGTAACCACCTATGCGCCACGAATCCTACACACTGTCCCTTTAAAGCCATATTATAGCTCCGTTAAAAGGAAAAAAAGTTGCTATGTTTTCATCAAGTTATTCTATGTAACACAGCCCATAGCTACATTTTTAATTAGAGCCCTGTGCACCTGCAGGAGAACGCATTCAAACAAAGAACATTAATTGTTTGTCCGTAAAAACAGGCTGTAAATTCACATTGGTCGGGTCATAAATCTGCCTGTGCCTTCAGTGTGGCAGGATTTGTGTGTCATGATCATCTGCTGCAGTGACACGGGCTGTGACAGATGTGAACAGATGCACGAATCGCTGCCAACACAACCGAGCGTGAATGTTTTGGCTGTGCAGAGTCTGGTCTTAAAGCAAGAGGTGATACTGTAATAGAGATTTTTTTTTTCCAGAGGGCGAACACAATGACTATGATGGTATATTAGACTATGTTCACACTGCAGGGCTTAATGCTCAATTCGGATTTTTTTTTTGTGAAATCTGATTTTTTTTGCGAGGTCTTTCACATTTCCAATTAAATGCGACTTGTATTTGATCTCCAATGTGAACGTTAAACGCCTCAAAAGTGTCCCGCATGCGCCTTAGAGGACACGATGACGTCACACGCAGCGAACGTGCTCAATGTTTACGGAAGTCGCCTAAAGTTGCTGTCATACCGGAGCCAGAACATGTACAGCTTATTTGTTTAAAAGAGGAGACGGAGAAAGAGAAGGACGAGGTTTTTGGCCACGGTGTTTTGTGGGGCAGTGGCAGCATCGTCCGTAGAAATGAACGTGTTGGTGCGGAGTCGCAGCCAAAAGTGGTGGGATTTCTACGTGCTTCGCCGCTTCACTGATACGGAGTTTATATTTTTGCATGACGAGAAGAATGTTTTGTGTACATTTACTTGTACCATTCTCACTGGAGGAAACACGGGCAGGTCAGATGAACGCGACCTGGCCGTTCAGACTGAAGTCGCATGTCAAAAGATCGGATATGTATCGAATTTAGGACCACATTTAGGACCACATATCCAAGTCATTAGAAGATCAGATACAGGTCGCATAGAGGCGAAAAAAATCAGATTTGGGTCATTTCAGGCTGCAGTGTGAACGTAGCCTTAGATAGGCCTGTCAGTAATTACTATATCGACTAATTGTATATTTTGTGGCTCAGTAGTTATCGTGGTTACTTTTTCTTTGCAAAATTTGGGAGATTATTGTTATTTTTGTTGTAACACGCTGTAAGGGGTTGACTAAGTGACTTCTATCATTCTACTATTTATTTCTTGCAGCTCAGGCCTTTTAATGATACTGTTTATTCAAAAAAAAAATATATATATATATATATTGCTATATTTTAATTGTGTCAGTGGGCCAAGTAGTTTGAGTATTGCGTGAAAAGTCCCTCAGTCGTTCAGGTAGAATCCATGATAAAAGGAGAAGTTCAATTTGTCAACTGGACAAAGTTTGTTTGGTTGAAAACATTTCGCCGCTCATCCGAGAGGCTTCGTCAGCTCTGGTTCTAATGTTGGTTAGACCCTGTTTAAATTTAGCTGCCGGGAGGAGCTACCTACCCTGAAAAAACTCTGAAACTATCCCCACTAATCTGTCTCTTTTGTTCTACGCATTCCTCTGGCGTCTAGTATTAGCACAGCTCCTAGGGCTAATAGATATGCTAATACTAGACGCCAGAGGAATGCGTAGAACAAAAGAGACAGATTAGTGGGGATAGTTTCAGAGTTTTTTCAGGGTAGGTAGCTCCTCCCGGCAGCTAGATTTAAACAGGGTCTAACCAGCATTAGAACCAGAGCTGACGAAGGCTCTCGGATGAGCGGCGAAATGTTTTCAACCAAACAAACTTTGTCCAGTTGACAAATTGAACTTCTCCTTTTATCATAGTTTGAGTATTATCATTTATCACAATATATCTCTATAGTAATATATGGTGCTATTGTGACTCTAATATTAGAGCAGATTTTATGTGTATGGGATGTTGATGGCACCAAGGCCTGTTTTAGACTAGATTCATACCTGGTTTATTTGTTGAGTTATTTTCTCAAATGGTTATTGGTGGTTTTCAAATTATAGAATGTGAAAATGTCATACTCAAAGATGTTTTTGTAAGAAATCTCTAAAACGTAAATTCACAAACTTATTTTATTTTATTTTAGCTGTCACCCATCTGTATTATTTCCTATGAATTAATGTTCTAATGTGTGCTAAAACCCAGCAATTCATCAGTAGTTAAAGTTGGACTCTGCTTTTCCTCATGGAGATGTTATTACTTTGCCTATTATGTTCCTCAGTATGGCTTTAAACTTTAAACTAGGTATCCTTATTATTATTATATAACTGTTACAAACTGAAAAAGCTTCTCCAAAGGTCTGACATGTAACCTAGTTGGTCTCTCCTGCGTGTTTCCATGGCGATAGATCTGCTTAAAGCCATACTGTGGAACCACCATTATTGTGGTGTATTGACTGCCGCTTTGGAAGTAAATTAGAGGTTAGATTCTGTTTTTTTATTATTGATTTTCTTGTCAGAAAGATAGAAAACAATATGTATGATAAGATGGTCAACAGAAAAAAAAAATACTATAATCTAGCAGTGCGGTATGTAGATCGTTTAGTAATGTGTGTACACACGTCTTTGGTGACACTGTATACATCAAACTAATGTGATTACAAGCTGTCAGCTCCTCATAATATATGCCCCACATGTGCCCCCTGAGTAAGTCATCCGGATGCCCTTGTCCTGCACAGAGACAGCGATAAGTTAGTGTGTCCAAGGCCATGGTCCCAATGATGTTATAGTGTGTCCTTCATATGTGCAATGTTATGAGTCATTCTACAGGTGCAGCTTTCAAGGACTGCGGTGAATTAGATGGATCGAGTTATGGGGCTTTGCATGCTCATTAGAATAAGCCGTTTTGAAGTCTTTATGTAGCAGAAATAAACAGTTTTACCCTTATTGTGGGTCGAGTCAGTCAAGTTGTTTACGTTACCTTTTATATTTTATTTATTATTTTGGGGTTTTTGGGACATTGGACAATAAAGGACTAGATGTGTTTTGTGAAACTTTATTATCCATCTTGTTGTCCATAAAACAGGGCATTAATCACCCACAGAAATCACACGAATCAGTGACGACGCCGTCCCACTGTCTTTCCAAAGACGAGCTAATAGCAACCGAAAGAGCTAATCAGGGAGACGGCAAAGCAAAGTGCAGGTAAAGTGCGCAGAGACAAACTGAAGAGAAATGCACTTTTTATGCACTGAACATTTAAGGTATATAGAGAAGGTTAGCTTTTAGTTGTTGTTTTTTTTTAAATGTATTTATTGTGCCGCTTTATGTACCTTTTATGTTCTATTAGTCAGCGGAGAGTGTCAGAGCATATATTTTTTGCACACAACAAATACACTTGAACTTGAGCAGTATATAGTGTATAAAGAGGGGTATAAAGGATATTTCTGCACCTTTTACCCTCTGTTATGTTTTATATATTATATTTGATGAGTGAGCTACCGTACCCAAAACAATTTCTCTTGTGGATCAATAAAGTTTGTCTGAGTCTAAGTCTTTTCTGGGTAATTCTCGTGTTGTGCGCTATACCTGAACCACAACCACAACATTCATAGGCACATTTGAGAAAAATACTGATAAATTGCCATTGTTTTTTTTGTTCCTATTTTGTATATGCCCGTCAAAACAAAACAGGGTTTCCGGGAAAATAAGGGGGGAGGAGTGGGGTTTTAAAAGGGGGAGAAATGTAACCAAACTGTAGTCTGTTTATGTGCAAATGATACATGATAAACTGATCATATAAACGATTGCCATTGTTCATGTTTGAATATCTTCATCGAGATAATCCCCTAAAAATACTGAGAGATTAATTTTTGTCAGTATTCCCCACCCTTATGATAGTCTCAAATCTGGATAAATGGAGATTAAGAAACAAACAAAAGCACTATAATAGGAGTGCATTGGTGTCTGACGTGCATTTATAGGCCATTAACTTACTTGGAAAACAATAGGTGAAAACAGATTTTTGTTTTTCCTAAACATCTTTTCAACGCGGAGCCAAAGTTTGTCCTAACAAGCTGTCTACATCGTTTAACATAAAGTGAGCCTGTAAAATACATGTTTAGTTTGAAGAAATGCTCAGTTGTTGCCCCGGAGAAGTCTCTGCACAGAATTCTTTGCTCACAAATTAGATGCTGTGTGGGGCTCCGAGTCTAACTGCCATAATTAAAATCCTTCTTTTCATCTTTGCTGCCTGTCCTGCCTTCGTGCTCTTCTGAGATTTAATGATCTAACATGATAGTCCATACAAATGCTCAAACTGCCTATTATCTGGACCAGCTTGTGATTTCTGCTCCGCCACAAGCACTGACGTCACGCCTATTACTCTAAATCGACCAATGAGGGGCTGCTGTCACTGGCTCTTGGCCAATCAGAGCAGAGGAGCTGGACGGAGGCTAGCAACCAGGAGGAAGAGGAGGAGGAGGACCGAGTGGGACTGCAGCACAAACAGTCCCAAGGCCCATAGACACAGAGCTGAAGGCTGAGTCCAAGAGCCTTGTGAATTAACATGTTTTTATACAGCATGTGTCACTATTTCACTAAGTTAAAAAAATATATATATTATTAAAACATTTATAAAATTTGCTCTGAAATTAAATGTTTAGCACCAACCAGATTGAAATTGAATAACATTTTGTTTACATGCGTGAAGAGTACCTCAGTCGTCCAGGTAGAATCATAAATCATAAAAGAAGAAATTCAATTTGTCAACTGGACAAAGTTTGTTTGGTTGAAAACGTTTCGCCGCTCATCCGAGAGGCTTCGTCAGCTCTGGCCCTCATGCTGGTTAGACCCTGTTTATATCTAGCTGCAAGGGAGGAGCTACCTACCCTGAACAAAGCTCTGAACCTATCCCAGCCACTCTCTTTTGTTTTACGAATTCCTCTGGCGTCTAGTATTAGCATATCTATCAGCCCTAGGCAGCGCTCACTACACTGAAATAGCTCTGAAACTATCAACTAATCTGTCTCTTTGTATTTCAAATTTCTCTGGTGTCCAATTCCCAGCATGAGGGCCAGAGCTGACGAAGCCTCTCGGATGAGCGGCGAAACGTTTTCAACCAAACAAACTTTGTCCAGTTGACAAATTGAACTTCTCCTTTTATTTTGGTCGAAAACGTTTTGCCGCTCATCCAAGAGGCTTCGTCAATTCTGGTTAGAGTGCTGGTAAGACACTTGCTTATATCTCGCTGCAGGGAGGCGCTAACTAGCTAGTGGTTACCTAGTTAGCTCCTCCCTGCAGCGAGATATAAGCAAGTGTCTAAGTGTAATTGCACATCAACAACAGTAGTTGGCAGTGGCGCTCTCATTGTCGCTCTGGGGCAGGGGGCGGCAACCTTAAATACGCGATATACAGAACAGACTCAACATCAGCAGAACATCGTCTATCACAGAAAAACACGTATATTCCACTGAGTCGTGTCCTTTAGTCCGACAGAAGCTGACGCATCAGCGGCACAAGGACAGAGCGTTTTTTTGTTTTTTTTTCACCGTGTTTAGTTTATGCAAATTAGCAATGTGGTTTTAAGTTTCATTTCTGTAAAGCGTAAACAAATGTGCGCAAAGCTACATTAAAAACACATTAATATTTGAGTCATTGAGTAAGTTTCTTTCTTTCTTTTTTTATGCGTTATGCAGAGGTGTACTAATAACAATTTTCTTGACAAATAATACTATTTATAGTCGTGCGCAGGGAGGGGGCATGAAATTTTTTCTTCTTCCTGGGGGGGCGTCACAGAAAATAATTGAGAAGCACTGCCTTACCCTAAAAAATCCTAATTATTCACTGTGATGAGTTTAGAAGCTGTAACTCTAAGAGACCTGTGTAGACGGTAAAGCTTCAACAACTAGCATGCTAACAGTGCATTCCTAATTATTAGACTTTCTAATTAGATGTACACAGCACATCTCAAGAGCTGCTTAAACACTTTATCTGTAGTGGGTCAAGATGTTGCTCAAATACCTGGGGGAAAGAATCAGGTACAGGGACTTTAATGTATGTAGCAAAATTGTATTCAAATACAAATATTTACTTAACTTGCATTAGTCGCCTCCTTGGCCAAGACCTTAACCTTGCTCCAGTCTCTGCGTACATTGGTGTATGAATGTGTGTGTGAATGTGTGAGCGGTTCCTTGAGGTAAAGAGCTCTGTGTGCCTAGAAGGTGGAAAACCGGTGTATAAAAATGTTACCATTTATAAAGTAAACAGTAGGTGGCAAACCCAGTGCAGATGATATATTTCAAATGAATTAGTTTGTTTCTTTAGACAAAGTTTTGGGGAAAACTGATCATGTCTTCTTATTTGAATGAAATCTTTTGTGTTGCTTTTGACGGCAGCTGTTCCTAAGTGACAGAAAAATCATTATTGGCATCTCACGGCCTGTTAGCTGCTGTTGTATCCGCCATTGTCTGTACCATGTAATCAATTAGGGTTTCCTCAGAGCCGCGACACAGATGTTTACCAAGACTGCACTGCAGATTAAGTACACCATCATTGTGCAGGTACTAAAGCTGTTTTTAAGGCAGTGTGTTTTTAGCTTGGCCTTTGATTGGAATTTTATACTTTTACCTGTTTTATTTTTCATATTTTATTTTAGGTATTTTATTAGCTTGAACAAATATTCATCTATCATTTTTTAGGATTTCCAGTGTTTCCTCTGTAGTAGCCCTCTGCACCAGGAGCGGTGGTTGGTGGCTGCCAGTGTCTGTCCCTTGGGCTCCTGGTGAGGGGGTGGTGCTTGGGCTCATCTCTCCGCTGGGCCCTGTGGTGGTTCCTGGTGGCGGTGGACGGCTCTCTGCTCTTGGTGTAGACGGCTCCTCCGATGGTGCTACTGTTTGGGTTGTTTGGTTGTGTGGTGTCGGGCAGCTGTGGGGGGCTGGTCGGGTGGGTGGAAGTAAATACAGGTTGGGTTTGTTTGCACTATAAAGCACTTTGTGTTACATTTTTTGTATGAAAAGTAGGGCTGTCAGTTTAACGCGTTAATTGGCGGTTAAGTGGCTAGTGCTCATGCTTCACAGCAAGAAGGTTCGATCCTCGTGTGGCACGTTGGTATGGCCGTAAGGTTCGGGTCGATTCGGGTCGCCCGAGCCTTTCTGTGTGGACCATGTTCTCCCCGTGTCTGGGTGGGTTTCCTCCAGGCACTCCGGTTTCCCCCACCAACCCAAAACATGCTCCATAGGTAAAAATCCTCAAGTTGAGGTCCTGACCAAACCGAAGCAAGAAGATCATGGAGATGGTTCCCGGGCGCAGTAATGTGCTGCCCACTGCTCCTAATAACAGGATGGGTTAAATGCAGAGAAGAATTTCTCCTGTGTGAGATCAATAAAGTCACTTCTTCTTCTAATTAGATTAATTAATTAGATTACAAATTAATGTGTTATAAAAATTAACAAAATAATTATGAGTGGCAATTCAATGCGTGTACTGCGTTAAATTTGACATGCAGTGAACAAATCACTGTTCAGGCCTGAACAGCAAATGTATTTATAAAAAGATTGAAGACGGGACCATCAACAAGAACGCCGTAATTTGTAGAATTTGTCAAAAAGAATTTTCCGATCACCGAAGCTGCTTCAGCCTGACAGATCATTTGAACGCAAAACACGTCCGAACAAGTTCCATTGTTACTGGTGATAGAGCGCACCTCACCAAACCACCAAACCACCAAATCACGCTTGCAGAATTTGGGAAACGATTGAGCAAAGCGACCACAGAAAAACTGACAAACTCAATCGCAAAGTGGATTTGCTCGTTTGATTGCTCGCTCACTCACAGTCTCTCTCTCACACTCTTAAAATGTGATTAATTAGATTAATTAATTACAAATCCTGTAATTAATTAGATTCATTTTTTTAATTGCCTGACAGCACGAATGAAAAGTGCTTTATAAATAAAGTTTGATTTGATTTGTGAGTATTAGCGCGTACTCGAGAGAGATTCAGCACTTTTTATATAATTTGTTTGTTCTTCTCATCATAGCATTACTGAATAAAATACATATAGTTCCAACTGCCTTGCCAATGTCAACTATGAGGTTATTATAAGAATTCTTTACTGTTCATTTGTGTTAAAAATACACTAAAACATGAGTCTATCTAAAATCCATTTCAGAGCACTCAAGGCACATCACTAAAAGGGAAAGATGGCGGCTCAAAAGCAAAATGAGTGCTTGAAGTTGCAAAGATTCAAAAAGAAGAGGAAAGTAGGTACTGACATTGAGGAGTACGCAGACACTGTGACCTCCTACATCACCAAATGCATTGGTGATGTCACACACACAAAAACCATCACCACCAGGGCTAACCAGAAGCCATGGCTGACAGGGGAGGTTCACAGGCTGTTGAGAGCCAGGAACGCTGCCTTCAGAGCTGGGGATGTCCCCCATCTGAGGGCAGCAAGAGCCAACCTGTCCCGTGGAATCAGGAAAGCCAAACACAAATACACACAGAAAATAACCGGACACTTTAGAGATAGCAGGGACACACGGAGTCTGTGGCAGGGCATCCAGAACATCACGGATTACAAACCCTTGCCACAGACCTGTGACAATAATATCACCCTGCTCAATGACCTCAACAGCTTCTTTGCACGGTTTGAGGCAGGAAATGACACCCGGCCCCAAAAAACTCCACCACCTCCCCACGACCAGCCCCTGTGTGTGTCTGCAGCCAGCGTGAAGAGGACACTCTCCAGGATCAACACCCGCAAGGCTGCAGGCCCGGACAACATTCCTGGTCGTGTGTTGAAAGACTGTGCAGAGGAGCTCAAGGATGTCTTCACAGACATCTTTAATGCTTCTCTGAGCCAGGCTGTCGTTCCCTCCTGCTTCAAAACCACTACCATCGTTCCCGTGCCAAAGAAGCCCACTCCGGCCACTTTTAATGACTATCGCCCTGTTGCACTGACCCCCATCATCATGAAGTGCTTTGAACGGCTAGTCATGGCACACATCAAATCCATCCTCCCCCCACCCTAGACCCATACCAGTTTGCATACCGGGCCAACCGCTCTACCGAGGATGCAATCTGTTCTGCACTTCACCCGGCTCTCACCCACCTAGACAATAAAGACTCATATGTGAGAATGCTGTTCATAGATTTCAGTTCAGCATTCAACACTATAATCCCACAGCAGCTCATTATCAAACTAGACCACCTGGGGCTTCAGACCTCACTGTGTAATTGGCTGCTGGACTTCCTCAGTGAGAGGCCACAGGCAGTGCGGGTCGGCAGAAACACCTCAAGCTGCATTAGACTGAGCACAGGAGCCCCTCAGGGCTGTGTGCTCAGTCCGATGCTCTTCACTCTGCTGACCCACGACTGCTCACCAGCGTTCAGCACCAATCACATAGTGAAGTTTGCGGACGATACGACTGTGGTGGGTCTCATCTCTAATAACGATGAGACAAACTACAGGAGTGAGGTGAGCCTTCTGACCCAGTGGTGCAGCAATAACAATCTCCTTCTTAATGTTGAAAAGACCAAGGAGATTGTTGTTGACTTCCGGAGAGGCCCCACCCAGCACCCCCACTGTCCATCAATGGTGCTGCTGTAGAGAGGGTGAGCAGCACCAAATTCCTGGGGGTGCACATCAGTGAGGACCTCTCCTGGACAGTGAATACTGTATCACTGGCAAAGAGGGCTCAGAAGCGCCTCTATTTCCTCCGCAAACTGAGGAGAGCTGGAGCCCCTCCACCCATTATGACCACCTTCTACCGAGGCACCATTGAGAGCGTCCTGACCAGCTGCATCACTGTGTGGTACGGGAGCTGCACTGAACAGAACAGGAAAGCTCTGCAGCGCATAGTGAATGCAGCTGGGAGGATCGCTGGTGTCTCTCTCCCCTCCCTCCTAGATATTTTTAACACCCGGCTCACCCGCAGAGCGTCCAGCATTGTGGGTGACCCGAGCCACCCCGCACATAGCCTGTTCAGCCTCCTGCCCTCGGGGAGAAGGTACCGAGTCTCCGGGCCCACTCCACCAGGCTTTCAAACAGCTTCATCCACCAGGCTGTCAGGAGGCTGAACTCGAACTCACACCCGAACTCCCACCTTACCCATCTCCCACCCCCCACCCCCCATATTGGCATAACCTGTATTCCATAAAAAGACCTATCACTCTAGACACTTTAAAAAAAAAAAAAAAAAAAAAAAAAAAAAAAAAAAAAAACTGCTGCTAAGGACTACTGTTGCACTGTTGCACATTTACATTTATTACTGGATTTACTCCTGTTGCACTGTTGTTTACTACTGTTATTGCACACTTACATTTACTACTGGAATTTTTAGTACTGTTGTTTACTCCTGTTATTGAATTTTACCCCCGTTGCACTGTTGTTTACTACTGTTATTGCACATTGACTACTGGAATTTTAGTACTGTTGTTTACTCCTGTTACTGCACTAGAATTACTACTGTTGCACATTTATTTTTATTTTATCTTAACTCCTATGCACATTCTACTGCACATGACCAAGTCACTGCTGTATCTTCCATTGCACATTTTTGATGCACACTGCACACTTTGGAAATCTGTATATAGTATAGTTTATTTATTATGTTGCACTGTTTTAAGATTTTAGACCGTAGACTTTAGTTGTAACTTAGATCTCTGTCTTAGATAGTTTTTTGTTGTGTTTTGTCTTCATATTGTATTTTGTACACTGTCTTTTTGCACTACCTGGCCAGAGAGAAACAAAATTTCGATTCACTGTATGTTGAACACATATGGCAGAATTGACAATAAAGCTGACTTTGAACTTTGAACTTTTTTTTGAGCTGAGACGGACCATTAAAAGGAGCCACAGTCAATAGGTGAAGCACATGTCTCATTTTTGGAACCAAATCAAAGTCTTTTCAAAGTACTTCTTCAAATAAAAGCTGCTCTTCATTAAACTTTTTTCCTAATTTTAAAAAATATATATATATATTATTGTTTTAGGATGGAGAAAGGTTGTTAACTTCTTATAGCGGGGTGCTCAATCTTTTTTTGACCCCCCTTCCCCCAGGTTTAGACCTGGTTTAGTCCTGGTTTAGACCTGGTTTAGTCCTGGTTTAGTCCTGGTGTAATCCTGGTTTAGTCCTGGTTTAGTCCTGGTGTAATCCTGGTTTAGTCCTGGTTTAGAATTGGTTTAGTCTTGGTTTAGTCCTGGTTTTGACCTGGTTTAGTCCTGGTTTAGTCCTGGATTAGTCCTGGTTTAGACCTGGTTTAGACCTGGTTTAGTCCTGGTTTAGACCTGGTTTAGTCCTGGTTTAGTCCTGGTGTAATCCTGGTTTAGTCCTGGTTTAGAATTGGTTTAGTCTTGGTTTAGTCCTGGTTTTGACCTGGTTTAGTCCTGGATTAGTCCTGGTTTAGACCTGGTTTAGACCTGGTTTAGTCCTGGTTTAGTCCCGCTTTAGTCCCGGGCCCCTGCTGTCAGATAATCTGTCCCTTTGATGCAGAAATATTACGATAATATGACTCACCCCATAAGAACGCGGTCAGCTCCGTTGTAACAGTTCGCTGTGTTGTCGATAGTTCGCGGTTGTATATCCACAGACTTTAATTATCCAGAGCTCCCGACAAAGGGACATATCCCGAACGTATCGGCAAATTTCGCCGAAAGGTGAGGGATTTTCATGCCTGCAGTGAAGCGGCGAAGCAAGTAGCAATCCCACCACTTTTGTCTGCGACTCCGCACCCACATGTTCATACGGATGCTGCCACTGCCCCACAAAACGCCGTGGCTAAAAACGTTGTCCTTCTCCATCTCCTCCTTAAAACAAATAAGCTATACATGTTCTGGCTCCGGTACTACAGCAACTCTAGGCTACTTCTGTAAACATTGAGCACGCTCGCTGTCATGTCCTCCATGTACTGTCCTCCTCGCATGTGCAAAAAATCAGATTTCACAAAAAAATTGGAATTGAGCATTAAGCCCTGGCGATCGACTGACACTTGGCCCCCGATCGACCTGTCGATCGCGATCGACGTATTGAGCACCCCTGTCTTATAGTATAACATCTTATCTGACAGAAATTATGTCTGCATATACTAATAATTTTATTTGCTTTATTAACAACTATTACTATGTTAGCAAAATCAGAGAGATATTCAATATAAAGTCAAGTGGAGCTAGAGTCAATCGAGCCGGAAGCGCGCCCATGCTAACTTCCTATTTGGAACATGGCAGCTAGGTTATATGTCCATTTACACAATCTATGGTTTAATCCCCGTTTTTGGCCTTTCGCCGCCTCTCTCTTCAGACTTTGTTACAGAAACCAGCCAAGTCTGAAGGCTCATTGGTCAAACGTGTCACATTGGCCCCTGACACAGTATTGCTGCTGTGGCATTTAACAGGGCAGAGAGAGGATCCGAGCGCTGCACTGTGGTCCATACATCATTATGCAGAGGTGTGGACAGCAGCACTCTTTCATTATCACACCGGCTCATTTACATGCACCGCCCTCTGTCCCACTATCACAAACACAGCCACAGTGGTCACAAACGCGCTGTTATTGGTGCATGTTGAATCACTTCAATATAATATGAATCATAGTAGCTGTTTTTAAAGTGGATTCTTGGTCAAATTTGAGTTATATATTGTATGACTGTAATCCTAAATTGCGCAATTAATCACATTTTAATTGTGATTATAATTGTTCCTTAAATCAGTTAAAAATGTAATAAAATAATAAAAGTAATTGTTTTGCTTCTCATCCAAAATACTTGATTGATATTATAGTAAGACTAGTGAGAAAGCTCCTTTATAATAGTACTGAGAAATATAGAATCAAATTGGCAGCTGAAAAATTCCTGCTGTAGAATAACAGTGCTCGGGGCTATTCCATAGTAATTCCCTGTTAGGGATAGTTACTACAAGCCTCATTTCTCATAGGATATAGCGGTTTGAACCATCACTCATACAAAATATGAATTAGTAAAGCATTAGGGGGCTGATTAATGTATCTGGGAGAGACTTTGAAAGAAAAATGGAACGCTGTGAATATTTCAGCATTGCTTTATATAGCTCTACAAAAAGCCTCAAAAGCTGAAAATGATCTCACCTTTAGCATCATTGGATTCAGTAATCTTTTTGCACAACCTGCTTGAATAACATTTTTAAATGATCCTGCCATTTAACTCACAAGTGTACTACTATACTAAAGACACTGTACAACACTATCACATACAGGCTATAGCAGGGGTGTCAAACATGTGGCGCGGGGGCCAGATCCCGCCTTCCAAGACCTTTGATCTGGCCCTCGGGTGAACGTTAATATGAGCTCCCCTACCCTGTTTAGGCCCCCCATGGCTAAAAGTTGCGAAATGTGTAAACTGAGCATTTGCGATCCTTTTCCGCGTTTGAAAAAAAGACAGCCCAAACAGGCGATTCTGAACAAGGGAACTTTCTGACGTCACACTCGGGGAAAGGTTTCCACCCCCCGTCTGGATGTCTACCCACTGTCTCTGGAAATCACGCCCAGAGAGTTTGGACCGCAAGCGAGCTGCGAAATGCGAGATGCGTTTTTTTATTTGCCTGGAGACACGTGAGAGTGTTTCCAGGCTCGGATGTCCTTTATCCGAGCCTCCGAACCTCTGAAACAGCAGTGGTTTAATTTTATTTTCTGTGGAAATGTGTTGTTGTTTTTTTTTGATGGAAAGCGTCTCATATTTTCCTCTGCTCTTAAAACACAGAAGTGGGTGACAACGCACATCGCACCGCTAAACGAGGAAACAGCTGCGTATTTGGCCACACCCCCACCCGCTGCACTGGCCTGTCTCTGTCCTCCTCATTTGCATTCAAGCAACAATGCCCAGAATAAAGTGTTTCAGAGACATATTTATGACTCTGACTGTCTTCATGAGGCTTTCTCATGCACTGAGGCTTGATTTTGAAGAAGGATTCATTTACAGTATTAGGGAACCATTAAGACGCCATATAAAAGCATCAAGAAGTACCATGTCATGGGATCTTTTGGTAATTTTCTGCTCCTTTTTTCTGCGCAGTTGAGCATAGCAGCGTCTCCAGTGCCTCTGTGCGTGGCCCCTCCCACAAGAGCAGCACAAATGAAGACAAAAGCATGACTAAATTCTGTGAAAGTTATTGTTAAAAGATTGTGTTGAAATTGCATTTTTCGTAAAGTTTCAGGTTGTTCATAATATTATAATATTTTGTAAAAGAAAGAAAATAAAAAAGATAGATTTGCGTTTCTCTGGACAAATATTTGGACTTATTGCTATTTTTGGGGTATATTTGCCATGAGTTTTCTGACCCCTTTGGGATCAAAGTAGGTTGGATACGGCCCCGGACAAAAATGAGTTTGACATCCCTGGCCTATAGTCTGTTTTAGAGCTGGGGACATGTTTTTTTTCCCTCCCTGATCAATCATGATTTCCAATTAAAATTTATTTAGTCTTAAAACCTGCTTTCAATGACACAAATCCTTTAATAATGGTCAAATGTATTCCTCTAATGTCTGGATTCTGCTCCAAACTGCATGCTTTTACTAACAGAGGATTGGATGTAGGCCCAATCATGTCATTGACGATTAGAAAACACCAAATCTTCATTTCAGTGTATATATGTAAACGTCTTTTAACTACAGTGCATATTGTTGCTTAAAGCCACTGCATATGAGGCACGCCAGTAAATAGAAATGAAAAGCAATTCAACAGCATCCATGTTTTTTTCCTATAGCCCTAATCCTTCTTAGTGGGGAAGCGATAAGCATGTTTTGACTTAACCACAAATTTCTCCTTGTTGTTTGCCAGCTCGCGTGGATCCCTGAAGTGGTTGATAATCTTTGTGATGCCTATTTGGCAGGGGCACAAGGAAACTACAGCCTCATGGCCCAGGCACCGTGCAGTGGAGGTGTAGAAATCAAACTAACCTCTGTGTAGTTTGGCCTTTCTTTTCCCCTCCCAATGTGCTCTTGTTTTAGTCAATGATAAAAATCTCTCTGAAGTGCAGGCATTTCTCCATCTACTTTTTGGTAGGAAGGCTGAGGGTTGGCACCATTTTATTCCATAGTGTATTTACTGAAAAGTGATTCAAAATGTTAGTTTCCTCTCTCATGTGAAATTTTAAAGGGTCCATATTATGCTATTTTTTATGTGTGTTTGGAAGTGTCATAGAGGTGAATAAATAATAACAAAGCCTGGGAACGACCTATAAGGCGTGCACACAAGTTATAAAGCATGGGAATGACTTATAAGGCGAGTCACGAGTTATAACCCGTGTGCACACTTTGCGTTATAGCGTGCACTCGAGTAGTTAAAAGTGAGGGGATGAGTTACAAATCATTCCCTTGCTTTCAACACGCAACTGCTGTCTTCGATTCATCACTCTCTGTTAATTTTCGTTTTCGTCACACTTCTTGTTACTAAAACAAAAAAGACAAGAAATTGGGGGGTACACTACAAATGCATTACTTTTTGCTGTAACGCAGTAATGTAAGGCATTACATGGGGCCTTATAGATTAAGCCTTTATTGGTCTCACACACAATGATACACAGTGACACATGGGAGAAATTTGACTTCTGCATTTGACCCATCCTTTTTTCAGGAGCAGTGAGCAGCCATCTTTCGGTGCCCGGGGGGCAGTACCGTGAAGGGTCTTGCCCAAGGACCCACACTGGTTTGCTCATTGCCGGGGGGGATTTGAACCCACAACCCCCGGGGGGAAAGTCAGTGACTTACCAGTTGAGCTAACCAGCCGGTTATAAGTCGTTCCTGCGCTTTATAACTCGTGCGCACGCCTTATAAGTCGTTCCCACGCTTTAACGCACGCGTTGTTATTATTTATTCACCTATGACACTTCCAGAGCTCCGTAGTTTCCTTATCACAAACATAGCTGGAGTTTTGTTTCACATATGTTTAACACACAAACACTACATATTTTCTCTTCTCTCAAACTGAAAACACTCTGTACCACCTTGTGATGTCATGCAGTAATACAGGAAGTGCTCCACAGTTATTGTTCAAACTCCATACACCATCACTAGAATCATTTGGATGATTTCAGCCCTGGAATTGCCAATCTCTATTGAACAAAAGGTTAAAAGTAGCTGTTAACTTAAACTGCCACAACATGACATCACAAGGTGGAGTGGAGTATGTTGAGCTTTGGGAATGTAGACAGACAGTTATAAAGGGTAATTCAAATATGTGTGAATGAAACAAAACACAACACCCTGCAGGAGTTGTGGGCCTGGCAGAAACCAGGGTTCTGGCAAATTGTCTGTTCTCCTGGGTTCTAAAAATGTATCGATTATGTTAAATTTCCACTTTTTGGTGTAATCAATTCTCCTGAAAAATGTGATCCAACTGGGCTCTTTGTTTTGACTGCATCTTCTGCACAAACACGTCCAAGGCCGACAGCTGCGGCTTATCTACACAGCACTCTACAAAACAAAGCACTTCACATTTGGCTCACACTGATATGGTTTCTGTAATACTGCCCTGTCTAGTTTTAACATGTCTGCTTTCAATCAGTTTCATTGATTTCTGATCTGCTCCCTTGCCCCACACCCTCCTATACTATATGTTACCTGTCCAATTGTTTTCTGTCATTACATATTGTGAATACTTGTCATTGATTGTAATTGCATGTTTTCCACTCTGTATCTCCGAGTCATGCGCAGCAGCCCCTCCCCTAGCCGCTCTATCACTGTCCAGCCTGGTTAGCGGGGAAACAGAATTTCGAATTACTCTATGTACACTCTGGGTATGTTTTTGATGAGGAGACAACATTTTAACATGGCTAAAAATTCACAAGTCAATTTTGCACAATATATATTCTTATTCAGTCATGTTTTAGTACAGCATGTGGAGATTTTATGTGTGTTTGCCAATTTACTAGACTCGTTAATGCAAATTGAGGTCATGCAGTTGAGAGACAGGCGTAAAAAAACAATTACATCATTACCATCTGCGCACTCACTCTTTCTAGGGTTATGCTGACTACATGAGATTTCTTTTGAAGAACTGAACCCATTTTTTATTTCTTTTGTGAGCTTTTACATCTTATATGGTATTTTGGTGGAATTTTAAATGTTAATGATGATTAATGATTTTTTTTTGTGGCAGCGTGGTTCAGTGATCTGTTTTCACCAAAATGGGAATTGGGTATCTGTGTTGTTGACCTCAGATCCTAACTAGAGTAAGCAGTTAAAATCACAAATTATTTTCGTGAAATTATGTATTTATTTTAAATGCAAACCTCAATAGTTGGTTGAAATGGCTTGATTCTGTCTTAGGGCCTGTATGAAAAAAGAAGACCGTATACTGTATACAGTTTTAATTAGCTTTGATGCGATAATTACACACTGGTGGCAAGTGAAATGTGTTTTTATCACTTTTATTACACAGGAGCTCACACATCACAATACAGCTCTGGGAAAAAATAAGAGACCACTGCAAAATTATCAGTTTTTCTGATTTTACTACTTATTAAGGAACATTTTTGTTAGCCTTAGAAGTTACTAATTCAACCCACTACAGCTTAAATACCCCATAATGTCCCCACTTTTACAAAGAAAATGTAAACACGATAACTATTGAGCCCCAAAATAAACTGTTCCAACTTTCATATATTGAACAAGAAGTCCTAGATCTCGTTTTATTTTGTTAATTGATGAGAATGAGACATCTACTTTGTGACTACATTGTGATGACTTTTTATTTGTAACTGTATTTTTCTCACAGTTGATGGTTGTAAAAGGAAGCAAATATTTATGAAGGAAATTATTTCTAAGGATCTGTTTTGTAGACTTATTTAGAAAAGCAAAGTAATAAAGGCCTGTCTCAGAATGAAAAATCACTCTTAACAGCATTTTATTTATACTAAACCTAAAATCTGTATTCTTTTCCAGAGTCAGGCTGTGATACATGTAGAGATGCTGATTTCAGAAAAAAAATGCAGTGGTCTCTTATTTTTTTCCAGAGTTGTATATTACAACAGAATAAAAATATTAATTGTAATAAAACATTTAAAATAAGTAGCAAAAATAAGAGACTGGTGTCAAATAAGGCATAATTATACAAATGTGTTTGTACAAGTAAAAATAAATGATAGAAATACAGTAAAACACATTTATCTACATATACCTCTGTCTCTAATAAGATGGTGGCCCCTCCCTCTTTGCTGGTATGATATGAGCCTTGAAGCTCAGTGGCAGAGGGCCTTCTGCTTTACTGATGAGACAGTAATTAGTGCCCCCAGCTCCCGAGGGAGAGGAGATGGGCTTCAGTCACTTTGATGCAATTTGTTTTCTGTTATGTTTGTTTAAGTGGTGTTATTTTAAGATGCAACACAGTGAGCACATTTGAATAAACCCAGTCAATCACTGCATGCACATGGTAGGATCGGATTGGATTTCTCCAAATTCGATCCCGTTACTCGGCGGGTGGTCTGTCCTTAGATCCCAGTGCACATGAAACTCGTGTAATTGGATAACAGTCAGCGACCTGGCCGGCTCCACTACGCTATGTGGCACTGTAGTCCAATTACTTCCGAGTGATGGCTACTCAATAAAAACACAACAAACTATGTGGCGGTATACAAAGATGGCGCTCGAGGAGTTTGACGGAGCAGCATTGGAGTACGTGTTGTGCATTCTTTCTTCGCAGCCATGATTTCCTCTGACTTTTCCAGCAACAATCGCTACTTATGACGGCGTCAGCGCCTCCTGCCACTTCCGGGTGAAATCCCTGGCGAAAATTCCCACGCATGCGCAGTATGTCAATCCGATCCGCTATCGTGCTCAAGGCGCCACCGAGCGGATTACTATCGGCCTAAGACAGGGGTTCCAATCGGATTCGGGAAACCAATCCCTATACGATCCTTTGCCTGTGCACGTGAATTCGATACAATCCCAATCCGTTTGCAGTCAGATTACACTCGTCCATGTGCACGCAGTGACTGTTGTCTTCCCTTGTCACTGAACTCTACAGCTATAGTAGCTAAATGTCCAATTGTCAAAACTTCAAATAAGATGAAATTATCTTGAAAGAAACAAGTTAAAGGTCATGTGTTTTGCTAAACTGACTCTTCCGAGCTTTAAGCAATGTTAGAATGCTGATCTAATCAAAAACATACCTGGAGTTGTGTTTTGTTTCATTCACACACGTTTGAGTAATCCTTTGTTATTGTCCGTCTACGTCTCCAAATCTCAGAAGGTGCTGTTCCACCTTGTGATGTCATGAAGTGGTAGTTTTCAAGTTAACAGCTCCTTTTTGCCTTTAGTTCGGTAGAAATTGGCAATTCCAGAGCTGAAATTGCTCAAATTCTGGTTAAGGTGCAAATTTCCTTTCATTTCATTTATTGGTTTATTAGGACAGTGTACAATTACATTACAGTGGCAGAGATGTTTGTACCAGATTGTAGCTCAGAGCTAATTTCCATCTGTAGTCCTGGGAAGGCGAGACAACACAACTATACAAATATACAATAAAAATACAATATACAAATATACAATACAATAACCATTTACAAGTTAAAAGTGCAATGTATAATGTAATACAATGCAATGTTGTAGCACTATTGGTCAAAGTTAAAAGTGTGTAATGTAATATGAAACACAGTGTAGCACTTACTGTATTACCACATGATAAAATGTTTTCAGTTTGAGAGAAGAACTCCACCTAAATATGCATGGTTTGTGTAATTCAAAAGTTCAAAACTCCATGCACATCTTACAGGTGCTGGTAACAACAGGAACATTGAATAATTCCAACAATTCCAACAATTATTCGCTAAGCCTAATAAAGAAATGAGAGTAAAGTCAAGCGAGTGTGCGGTAAACTTCTTTTTTTCTGGAATGCACGGTTTGTGTGTTAAAGGTCCCATGGCATGAAATTTTCACTTTCTGAGGTTTTTGAACGTTAATGTGAGCTCCCCTACCCTGTTTAGCCCCCCCCCCCCATGGTTAAAAGTTGTGAAATGTCTAAACTGAGCATTTACGGTCCTTTTCTGCGTTACAAAAAATCGGAGCTCAAACGGGCGATTTTGAACAAGGCACCTTATTGACGTCAGATCGAAAAAAGAAATGCAAATGCAGTTCCACCCCCGTCTGTCTGTACTCAGCGTCTCTGCAAATCACGCCCAGAGAGTTTGGACTGCGAATGCGCTAGGCAATGCGAAATGCGTTTTTTTATTTGCCTGGAGGCACGTCCGAGTGTTTCTAGGCTCGGAAGTCCTTTATCTGAGCCTCTGGACCTTTGAACAGCAGTGGTTTAATTTTATTTTATGTGGAAATGTGTTTATTTTTCAATGGAACGCTTCAAACCCCCCCCCCCCCCCCCCCCGTGCAAAAACAAGGAAATGGATCAGCTGAGGGCTCAGAGCAAGACCGGAGCGTTTGGCCACGCCCCCACCCTCTACTATTGCCCAGCTCTTTTCTCCTCATTTGCATTCAAGCAACAACGCCCATTATGACCTGTTCTGAGGGAGAAAAAATACTCTTTCTCATCTTATCTCTGTTTCTCATGCACTGAGTGTTGATTTTGAAGAAGGATTCATTTACAGTATTAGGGAACCATTAAGGAGCCATATAAAAGCATCAAGAAGTACCATGTCATGGGATCTTTAAGCATTTGTGAATGAAACAAAACACAACTCCATGTATGTTTTGATGAGGAAACATTATAACAGAAATCAGAAAATAGTGTAATACGGGCCCTCTAAAACATTTACACTTGTTTAAAATCCAAATGTGTATCAGTATTTTTTTGTAAACCTTGGTATGGCCAAATGCTCTCCTTCACCAGTTTGTTCGATTGTCAGGAGAAAGCGCGCAGTGATGGACAGCGTTTCCATGGAGATTATGCATTTTCATTTGGCTGTGAGACACTGTCATGTGTACTGCTTTGCTCCATCAGGGATGAGCACAGGGCTGAACCGGCCAGAAAGATAGTGTTCACTTCAGCACTTTTAGCCCAGTGATTGAAAGTGTGTGTGCACTGGAGCTGCTATTGCTGTTTCAGGACTTTTTATGACTATAGATAGATAGTATTTCTGGAGCTGTTCTTCACTTCTCGCTCCAAGTTGTTGCAGTTATGTTCAAGTATGATCCCGTTAGGCCTGTCACGATAACAAATTTTAAAGTACCATATATTACTACAGAAATATGCTGTGATACTGGAAGATAATCCCAGTAAACCATTTTTAAATAGACAGTATCATTCAAAAGGCCTTAGCTGCAACAAATAAATAGCAGAATTAACCAATAATTAGCCTTACAAGTTACTGATTCAACCCACTACAGCTTAAATACCCCATAATGTCCCCACTTTTACAAAGAATATGTAAACACGGTAACCATTGAGCCCCAAAATATACTGTTCCAACTTTCATATATTGAACGAAAAGTCCTAGATCTTGTTTTATTTTGTAAAGTGATTGTAAGTTTGTAAGAAAGAGAGAATGAGACCCATTGTTTTGTAGTTATCTACTTTGTGACTACATTGTGATGACTTTATATTTGTAACTGTATTTTTCTCACAGTTGATGGTTGTAAAAGGAAGCAAATATTTATTTATTTTTATTTAAGATGGAGAGAGTGCAGTTCTTTGGATCTGTATGCGTATTCTGTTCGTCAAAGCCTTTATATTCAGAGAGTTCCCTCCACACTCCGAATCCATTTGCTTGTGTGCTTGTTTTGTAGCGTCCCGCTGTCCTTCTGTGGAGATCCTACTGCTTTAACCCACTTTACTCTAAAGATGCTTCTTCTTTGCCAGACGTGCAAAGCAATGCTAATAAATTCACCCCTAACAAGAGTCTGATTAGCTTATCGATTCCTTCTTTCAACTTTCTTGCCCCTTGCAGAAAAAAAAAATCTCTTGTACAGCTACATTTCTTTGGCATTGACCGGGTTGGATGCAAATTATGCGTGCCCTTGAATGATGAAGGTGGTGATGTTTGTGCTCCGTTGTGAATGCTATGCTACTGCTAATGACTCGCTCTCCCTCTTCTTTCAGACTCAAGAAGAAGTCTCAGTCGGTGGATATTGAGAGTCAGGGTTTCTCCCCGACTTTGGTGCCAGCCTCGCCCCTCAACAGTACGCCACCCCCTGTCGCCAAGACGCTCGCGGTGCAGGAGAATAACACCACCAACTCTCAGAGGCGCAACCCCAGACTCGGAGAGCTGAAGAGGGGCTACACCATAGGTAAATAGTCCTATAGCTTTAAACAGCTTCAACATACTTTTTTGACCCTGTAACGATCAGCTCTTTTATACAATACATCATGATTCAGTTATTTTCTGTTTAAAGCGACCATCTGCAAGTTTATTTGATTTTTTTGCTTCCAGTATATGGCACCTCACCTGGCTTTTGTTCAGCCTCACCTGAGCTCTCTGATCTTCTTCTGTCAGGCCAAAGCTGGTACACTGTCAGACAGAAGTAACATAGATGGCATCTAGAGGTGATATGTGAGAATACAACAGGCTTGTCGGCCAATCTACTTACAAATGGAAGCTTTTAACGCTTTCCACCACCTTCACCTTTTGGTCAGTAAAAAGGACTGGAATGTCGGAGTACACAAAAAGAACAATACTTACTGACAAATAGTTTAGTTTAGTTTAGTCTTTATTTCAAAAGGGACAATGTACAGAGACCTTAAGCTCATAAAACAAAGATGATCTGCACCAGATTATAGCTACAGAGCCAGTTTCCATCTGCAGTCCCTGTTACATTAATAAATTACAGTGAAAAATCTCAATCAACAATAAGAAACATTCACACTGACACATTCTCACACCTTCACACAGGAACACAGATAAAGACACTCTCACATAGTCACACATACATGTTCAATGCAAAACACCATACAAGGCACACATTTCAAAAATAATTACAAGTATTTACAAACTCTTCATCTTTTAAAATTCATACTGACCTACCATTCTACATTTCATTTATTTACATAGCCTTTTGTATATCAAATAACAATAGAAACGCTGTTATATAAATTTGTGTTGACAGGTTTGATTGTTCTCCAACCACTTTTTAAGCTCTGTTGAGAAAGTTGTATAGCTGACATTTTAATTCATTTGGAAGGTTGTTCCAGTCTTTAATAGCATTATAGAATCAATGTATTCTATTGTAGCTCATTTATATTAAGTTCTATTCTCTGGCTTCACAAACTTACCAAAAAATTAAGGAGAAAACTGGATGATTATTGATGGATTATTATTATTGTTTTTAGTTTGTAGATGTTTAAAAGTTAATGCTCTCTCTGCTGCTGAACTTTTTACTCTGTTCCCATTTGGCATTTCCCAATTTATTTGCTGTCTAGACATTATAATTGTATGACTCTTTGGGGATTTCCTTCTGTGTTTTTTGGTCGAGAACAGAACGCTGGCGAGGATCTATTTCTGTTTCAGACCTGTATGCATCGGCGAGGGGAGAAGTGCACTTGTGGGAGCCCACTGTTGGGAGAAGATGAAATGAGCTTCAGTTAAACTAATTCAAAACTCATAAATGGAGGATAAATCAAAGGATCTTTGTTCACTTAAGCTTTTGCATGATTCAGTCGGCAAACTGCTCTGGTCAAGGTGCTGGAGGAAAAAAACAACCAAAAAAAAACAAAAACACAGCTAATCCCCAGAGAGTAATGAGATAGTTGTTTTCAATATTTTCATCTTGACTCCTTAAAGAAGGGCAGTTTTGTATGAGGCTTGCTCTGTTGTGTTTTAGTTGCAGTAGCACAGAGAAACAGACAGGGGGCATCTTGTTCTTGATAATGATTGTACTTGTAAATTAATACATGAAATACACAGGACAGTGCCATACAGTAACACTACTACTATTACAATTGGCATTACAAATAACTACTGCTTCTAATAACACTATTCGCACATCGTAATCAAATATACAAACTCCATATGTTATTGATTGGCTTCTACTACATGACCGCATCTTCTGCCTCTCCACTGGCTACTACTACTTCTCAGTAATATACTCTACAAACATCTTAACTGCTGACTGTGATACTTTGAAGTACTTCACCGTAAAGTCATGCATTTGAAATATTCCCTTCAAAATGAATATTATGAATGTTAATGTATTTGAAATGGTACCACCCCGTTCCCGTATAAGTGAATTAGTATTTTTCCAGCTTGTCCTTCAGCCTGCCTGTCTGTTCCTTATGTAAATCAATGCAGGGTAAACATCCTACAGCGGCACTTGTATAATGCAGGAGTGGCTCTTTAAATGGGGCAGTGTTGAGGTCAGAGGAGGATCATGTCACATTGGATCACCGGTGTGAGAAAGGGATTCAGAGGAGGTGAAGACTGTAGCATAGCGCTGTGTATGCTATAGGCGTTCTATAGAGTCATCAAGTATTGACCGGTACAGATGAGAGCCATTGACAGGGGGAAGTATTGACTTGCGGTGGTTCAGTGTGTGAGGGTCAGTATGGAAACGGTGTGATGAGAGACAGGTGGGCGTATTGTTGCTTGTTTGTTGTTATTTATTTATTTATGCTATTTTAGGATATGCCTGGGCAATGTTTACAGTATTTTAGTATTCGTTGCACAATAGAGTCCAGCCACAAGGAGTCAGTAAAGGGTTTTTTGTTTTTTTTGTGGTATCTTTTGGGGAATTTGGAGATAGACCTATATTTGGACTTTTTATTGTATCTCTAGCTGACTTAAATCTCCAGCACAGGCCGATATTTTGTTTTGTGTGACCTGCAATAGTGCAAAGAGATAACTGCTCTCTTAAAGGTTTGTGGTGAAAAAAACTTATTTAGGTGAAAAATAATCAAAATTCCTACATATCGCCCCAAAAATATTGGTAGTGGATTCTAAACCATTTGCTTTGGCATCAGCCATGAAAAAAACATTGTTCGATCGCTAATTGGGAGAAATGTTTTTAATGCTGGATTTGCATCTGACTGTGAGATACTTGTATGAGTGCAGTGCAGCTGTCACTACTACTTCTTCTACTACTAATCTACTACTAACTGAACCATACTCTTGTATATGTAGTGTGGTCGATAATATACACAGTTGCGATATGATGCTACTAGACTTCTGAAGTGCCTTGCCTGTGGACTAGGGGTGCACCGATGTGAAAATTTTAGCCGGTGCCGATATTAATGTTGCTGTTATCGGCCGATATCGATATTAACCGATACCGATATTTTGTTTTGTTTTTTTTTATTCTGAGATAACATTTTATACATTCATTTTATACAAATGAATTTTTGAATGTGTGAAACGTGTGTGTGACTCCTGATTTTTTATTTTATTTTTTATTTTTTTTTTCAATTTTTTTTATAGTGCAACTTTTTTTTTTTAAATAATGTAACATTGTGTTCTGCGTCCTGATTGGCTAAGGGACCTTTTGCCGATTGATGTTATAGATGGGGGACGTGATGGGGGGGGGGGGCAGGAACAGACTGAAACTAGACCAGGACCAGATCGGGAGGGACTAGACCAGGACTAAACGCGGATTAAACCAGGTCTAGACCAGGTCTAAACCAAGTCTAAACCTGGACTGGACCAGGACTAAACCTGGACTAAACCAGGTCTAGACCAGGTCTAAACCAGGTCTAAACCTGGACTGGACCAGGACTAAACCTGGACTAAACCAGGACTGGACCAGGTCTAGACCTGGGCTAAACCAGGACTAGACCAGGTCTAAACCAGGATTAAACCATGACGTGCGGCTCTTTTCCTGGTTTCGTGCGGCTCTTGTTCGTTCATGTCGAGGTTTGATGTGCTCGGACTGCGTGCCTCCTCCTCAGGACCGTGGACGCGGCCCCGAGGGGGAGGCACGGTTTGGGCACGGGTCTGGGACGCGTGGTCTTGCGCGGGTCACGGATATCACAGATTTGAGCAATCTATGAAGTGTTTAAATGAGAGAGAAATGTGAGAAAACGTTAATTCGAGAGATTTCTGTACTGACAAATATTGGACGTTAATATCGGCCCACTTTTACACATCGGGCCGATACCGATTACATTAAAATTTTGGCAATATCGGCCGATACCGATGTTGATGCCGATATATTGTGCATCCCTACTGTGGACATCAACAGTTTGATTCTTTTAATCGAATACTTTTAATAAAAACTATTTTTTGATTAATGAAACATTCATTAAATAGTGAACTATGCATTGCCTTGTTCAAACTGAAGTCTGACTGTTTTTCATTTCAAAATGAGTAAGTGGCATCATAAGTGAACTCACTTTTAATGTCCCGGTCCACACTTGCCTTCCATTAAATCCATTAGCAGGTCACAAGTCAGCCGTAATGAGAAAAGTGAGTTATAGTCACTTCATGATTTAAGTTTCAAAGCTACAAAATATAGGAGCCTTTAAAGCATGAGTCACCACTGTTAATCATTTGCTGTGGGTGATGGTGGCCTAGATAAAAGCTCATTTGAATAAAGGCGTTGAGTGAAAGTGCATCTGTCACTCATCTCCACTGTTCCCATAATTGGACACTGATTACCGACGGGCCGCTCTCTCGACTTGATATCGTGATGGGATCTAGAGAGAAACGCCCCTTGGCATTTTCATATAGTAAACTTGGAGCCACACAGTTCCTCCGAGGCTTGATCATGCTAATTTATTCTAATGGGATAGTAATAATGTGCCAGGCCTCTTGCTGTGCTGTCTGCCAAGCTTCAGATAGACCTGTCATTACAGCCACATCGCACATTCAACATAGACATCTTAATAACACTCCCAATGAGCCCCCGTTGTGAAAACACCATCGGCGTTTTCACCCCTGATGCATGGAGCCAACGAGTGATAAAATGATAGTATTCTTATGGCAATGTCAAGAAAGAGGAGAAGAAGATGGAAGATGGGCAGGCTGCTGTAGGTATCCCAGAAGCATCCAGTGTTTCTTGGAGAGACGTATGACTTCTGACTCCAGAGCTCCCCGGACTCCGGATCTCCTTCTCTCTCGTGCCCCAGTCTCAACGCCATGCCTGACCTTTACATCATTATAGGCAGCTGTAGCACCTCTCACAGCTCCGACAATTCAGTGGAACAGGATACCCCAGGGAAAACCTTCACAGCACTGGACCATCATTAGTGACTTACCTTTGTAACGCTAAGAGATGTGGATTTAGCACCGCTTCTCTGTTTAAAATATTCTTTGTATAACATGTATTTTTTTAAAATATCTTTTTTATTGTAGTTCTGTATTTATAACATTATCCTTTTGGCACATACACAAGGCTTTCCCTCAATATTAAGACTACTAGTAACAGACTCAATAAGCAGACTCAATAAGCATTGATTGTTATCTATGGAGCACTAGCCACATGGAGCATTATCTTTGTGAAAAGGCTACAAAATGTAAATTAAAATAAAGAAAAATAAAATGTTGGTATTTACTAGATAACTAGTACAGTGGCTCTCAAAATGTGCTGCCCAAACGGGTTCTGGTTGTAAGTGGTCTCCTTTTCAGTTTTTATGTTACTTAATTTAAAGTCAGTTTTATCCACTTTTTTCTCCTCCTTTGGGTTTAGACCTTGTTTAGAACCACAGTGATGTAGTCTCATTTTAGACTAAGCCCTAGTTTAGACCTTGCCTGGTTTACGATCGCCAACGGCCGTTTATTGGGCGTTACGAATGTCTATCATTTGGCGTATACGTAGCCCATAGCCAATCATGTCAGTTGTCAGTTCAAACTACAAGTTTCCGTTTGTTGCATAGTACGCATCACCGTCTTTCCACCCCTACCCGCTCTCTGATTGGCTCCCCAAATCAGGAGCCCTCGCTTAGCCTAGTTGCCAGGCTGTCTTTTAGATCGGAATGATCGTGCAAAGCAGCCTGGGATTTCCCAGATTAGTTTAGACCTGTTATAGTCCTACTCAGAAGGCTGAATATTTTCTTAGAGTGTACTTGAAGTAGAGACAGGCTTTTACAACTGTCTGGCTTTTTCTTATATGTGCATAAATTCCTGTAGTATTTACTATTCTGTAATCTACTTCACTCCTGTAGCAACAACTTTAAACTGGAATGATCGCAAATCTGCTTTCAACCAGAGCAATCATCAGATGTTAAAGAAATATTTTTCACCATTAATGGGTTTATACTGCACACACCTTAAAACCAAAAGAGTGTTAAATAGGATTGTCACGATAATGAATCAACCTATTGTTTATTATATGAAACCTGGAACAATTATGTTTGGATCTCAATATTTATCATGTCATCAATTTCTTCACAGATTTTACCAATTTTTCTGTACTATGATAAGATCTGAGCTGTAGAGAGTAGAATACATCAATTCTATGGCAAATTATTGGTTCATTCTGCTATTTATTTGTTGCAGCTCAGGCCTTTTAATGATCATCTATTTAAAAGCTGGCAAGTAGTTTGAATATTACAGTTTATCACAATATTTTCTTTGGCAATATATCAAGCTTCAGAATGTGTTATTGTGACAAACCTAGTGTCACAGTAACAAATATGTGTGTGTGAAAAAGCAAAAGCCATAGATATTCCTGCAGAAAAGTGTGTGTGTCCCAGGTCGTCCTAAAGCAGAGGATCTGGCGCTGTCCTCGGTGCTGAAGCAGATCTCGTGTCTGCTGAGGGGGAGCGTTCACAGCATGTCACTGTCGATAATGGGCTCTCCTCTCGTCCAACCCTCACAGCTCTTCACTTTTTGACTCCAGTGCTTTCTCTGCTTATTCTGCCATTTTGTCCACTGCCTGGCCTCTGCCTGCTCCCCTCCTCACTCCACCCGTTTCCCCACCTTGTTATCGTCTAATGTATTTGCTGTGTCTTTCTGGAGGCCACAGCTAAACCTAATCTGTTTTAAGGACGGACAGCCGGCAGATAGAGACTTAGTCAGCAGCTTTCACTTAAAGTATTTTATGACATTATGCAATGCTCTTGTGTGAAATAAGTCCATTGTAAAGTACATTTAATAGTAACTGGGACAGTTTAAGTTTAGCAGTTTAATATAAAGCATTTTATTATTGTATATATTTGGGTTGTCAAAATGTCCAGATATTCTAATCAATACCTAAATCTACTCTACTAAAATCTACTGTTTCAAGTACCTTGAAACAGTATGCAAATTCAAGTACCTTGGAATCATGTTGGACTCTAATCTTACCTTTAAAAATCATGTTAAAAAAAAAATGTCAACGCTGTAAAATTTAATCTTCAAAATTTTAAACAAATTAGGCCTTTTATTTCAACTGATGCTCCTAAATCATACCTTCATTGTATGATCCTGTCTCACCTTGAATATTGTTGTACAATATGGTCATTTACAGGCACCACAGTGTTAAAACCTTTAGAGCAACTTTATAAAAAATCCAAAACATCATATTCAACTCATCACTGTGAAATTTTAGAGAAATACCAGCTTTTAAAGGAAAAGTAACGTTTTTTTTTTTTTACAATTTGAGCCTTATTTCGGTAATAAAACAAGTTGTTTTACTCACCCATAGCACTTTGGTGTCATATGGAGCATTTCCAGAGATGTTTTAGATTTGCGGTTAGCCTAGCGCGACTTCTAGCCATAGCTCGGGGCATATAATATATTACCCAAGCATGTAATATGCCCCGTGCGGGCTCCAAATAACACAAACTTTAGCACTTTTCAAATCGTAGAAGCCCGATGTCTTAATCTACAATTTCGTTTGAGTCAAAAGTGGCCTGTAATCCGAGATTTATCCATAGTTTACAGCTTTGCGTTTCATGTTTGGGTCCCGGGAGCTGAGAGCACAGTCCCCACATGCGCACTGGCGTCCTCATCTACTCGAAACTATGGCTAAATCTCGGATTACAGGCCACTTTTGACCACACGAAATCATAGGCTAAGACATCGGGCTTCTATGATTTGAAAAGTGCTAAAGTTTGTGTTATGTGGAGACCGCAAACATGTGCCCCGAGAATTCACATGATGGAGATCGCAAATCTAAAACATCTCCGGAAGTGCTCCATATGACACCAAATTACTATGGGTGAGTAAAACAACTTGTTTTATTACCGAAATAAGGCTCAGATTGTAAAAAACGTAACTTTTCCTTTAAGTTTTGAAAATTTTAAAACTTTTAAACTCTCTTGCCTCATCTATAAATCCCTTAATGACCTTAATGCCCCTCCTCCCCTGAAGGAATTTATTAAACGTAGAGAAAACAACGTCAGGACTAGATCTGCTTCCAGAGGGACTGTGAGGGGACATTTAGATGAACTGCTACAGGACAAAACACCATTTCTGTTAAAGGGATATGCCACCCCCAGGTCAAACTTGGGCATCTCCCCACAGTCCAGAGACTAAAATAAGAGGTGGAAAGCGTTTTTCTGGTGACGCAGCCATTGTCCGAGTCTGTCGCCACTGACCGCCGCGGTATCTGCAGCTACTCCGTGTTAGACTGGAGTCTAACGTCGCCAGAGAAAGATTTCGGCCAAAATGAAATAATTTGCTTGATGCGTTTCCCAATTACTTTCTGTGTAGTGCGCATTCATATCGAGTGAAATAAATGTGCAAATCAACACGGAGAGCTTGACTTGGTCATTTTGGGTGGGAACTATTTTTCAGTGCAGAAAAAGACAGACGAAGCACACACCACGCTGCGTAACAGGGGAACTCCCTTCCTGGTGCATAACTGGGATTCCCCTGTCAGCGTAGTGTGTGCTTCGGCTGTCTCTTTCCGCATTGAAAAACAGTTAGTTAGTTAGGTGGGCCTATTAATTATGCAGTGGGAGTGTGGGGTTTTGTTAGCAGAACCATTCAGAGTCATAATGGGTGTTTTCACACCTCTGGACCTGACCTGCTGCCCTATTGTTTTATTTGTTTGTTTTGATTTAGGTTTAAGGATAGAGTTATAGATGGGAGACAAATTATGTGTGAGACCTCCATTTCTGTTCAAGGAAGGGTTCTGTTTCTTGACCAAAATAGCCTCTTTAACTCCCCTCTCAAACCAGTTCTTTTCTCTGGCTAAGATCTGTACCTCACTGTTCTCAAAGGAGTGGCCCGTGGCTTTTAGGTGGAGATGTACGACAGACTGAGGTCCTTTTAGGTGGAGATGTACGGCAGACTGAGGTCCACTCTGGCTCTCTCGTCTGTGTTGGTACATCCTCTTGTGAAGTGGCTGTTTTGTTTCTCCAGTGTAGCGCTCACTGCAGTCTTCACTACACTGAATGGAGTAGACCACATTGCTTTGTTTGTGGCTCGGTGTTTTGTCCTTTGGGTGGACCAGTTTCTGTCTTAAAGTGTTTGTGGGTTTGAAATAAACTGGGATTTCATGTTGCCTGAAAATCCTCTGTAGTTTTTCAGAAACGCCGGCCAGGTAAGGGATATTTACAGCCTTTCTCCTGTGTTCTGATTCTCTGTTGTCTTGTTTCTTGTCCTTGTCTCTCTTGGTTTTGTTGAAAGCCCATTTAGGATCTCCACAAACAGAGAGGGCTTTCTGCACATGTTGTTCTTCTTTCTCCTTTCCCTCTGTGCTTGTAGGAACCACTTGGGCCCTGTGTTGTAATGTCCAGATAACTCCCAGTTTGTGCTGCAGTGGGTGGTGTGAATCAAAAAGCAGGTATTGGTCTGTGTGTGTGGGCTTCCTGAAGACTTCTACTTGGAGTCGCCGGGCTTCTCCTATCGTTACGGCACAATCTAAGAAAGCCAACGTGTTATCCTTGGCATCTTCACGAATTGAAAGTAGTTTTGTGTTAAAAATGACTCATGTCTAATGGGTAGCGTATTTTAAACATTGTGAATCAAAATCTGTTTTGAGGAAAGAATCTTCACCCTAACTGCAATGCACAAAGTTTGAGCTAGCACACTATGAGGACATCGAAAACTTGGCAAGGATGTAAAATGTATTTTGAGCCAAATGCAACATTTTTGAGCCAAATGCAACGTGTATACTCAGGCAGTGGGATGTAGAGGGCAGATTCCTGACTTTGCAAACACAGTGCTGTATCTGAGCACCTGACAGAGGAAATGTTAATAAACAGGAGCCGAGCACACGTGTAGCTCTGTGCTCTCACGCCTGTCACTGGGCTGTGAGCGATTATTCCCCTGTTAGTTATTCATTGGATTTTCTCTGCAGGTCGAACGGTGAAGGGACAAGTGCTGGGCGGGCAATATGCTAACTTCCCACCACTGTTGGCTTGATATGCACTTCTTTTATAGAGGGGCTTAAAAGGGCTTGGATCAAATTAGCAGGTCGTCAATAGATCGAAGATTGTCTTACCACTTTGTTGCTAAACTCTATGTCAGGTTTTTGTGCTTAAACTTTTTTTTTTTTTATGTTGGTGATGGGTGCATATTTCAGAAAGCACAAGACTCATGGGCCAGACGTATACACTATTGGTAGTATAAGAGTAGTCAGTAGTTGTATAATTTAGCAACTTTCTTACATATTTATTAAAAAACGCAATATAACCAATACAGGAAAACCATTTGTGAACGGGTCAGCTCTTTTGAACGGTTCCTTAATTAATTTAACTTTTGGTTTGGGGTTTGTCACCTTCTTTCTATGGATATAATATAAACAAAAATAGAGTGGAAATTAACCTAAAGAGACTGTTCTTGGTCGCGCTGACCGCATTGTTTCAATGCTAGCATTAGCATTAGCTTAGCCGCATTGTGAATGGAGATCCGCGGCGCCACCATATGCAGTGAGCAGCCGCGGTCCCGCACAGAGCACAGCGCAATATGATCGCCACACGAAAGCTGAATTAGTATTTAAACATGTCCTAAAGTCTATAAATTAAATGTCTTCCTGCAAACATAATCAGGTACACTTACTTGCCTCGTTGTTTGCCTTGTTGTCCGTGGATCGCATATCCGCACTCTTTCGCTAGTAAAGTATCCGATCGCATTCTGTACATGAGCTCTTTCCTTCTTAAGTAGCATTTACAGTCAATGTTAAAGATTTTTAAGTTACGGATGCAAATGCATCCTACAAAATGCAGCTACATATTCAGGAGCTGCGCACAGCTGATAGGCGGAAAAAGTAAACAAAAGTGCGCAAATGTCACGTGATTGGTCTGCAGCTGTAGGATGGTCATTTAGACACACCTCGATTCTTTCCGAAAAAACAAGCCAATTTCACAGACAAAATGTATGCTTTTTAAGCAGCCAATGCTGTTATCTGAAACATGGAGTGGGTTCTTCATGATCTCAACTAGCACATTCTGCAAAACAAACGAAAATCACACATTTTGAAAAAAAATCCATGGTGCGTCACATATGTCATTGCTCTGTTTCCAGTGTTCCACAGTATGACATTAAACAGCTCTACCTTCCATTTATTCACTTACAGGTGGCTTCATTGCTCTAAAAACCTAGAAAAACAGGTATTCTGGTTGCGAGCGGGGTTGCCTCTCCAGAGATCTGACCAATAACTTGACCTGGTTTAATCTCCATGATCATAGAAAGGTTTAAAGCCACGATGTGAAACATTTCTGACAACACATCTGTCAGACTCCTCACCAGAAAAGTTACACAATGCACCTTAAACAGTGGGATATGGCTCTCATTTTTTAAAGGAGCTGAATCTTTTTCTTTGTAAATTGTATGCATTTTTACACTCATTAACGCTGAAACAACACAAGAATCAGCACAGAAGCAGAGTAGCCAATATGACTGGCAGCTTCTTGCACAAAAAACATTGTAATAACAGCTAGTTTTTAAATGATTATTGTAGTGGAATGTTTTATTTATATCAGGCATAAATTCAAATCTGAGCCATTTCTGTCTGATTAGTTCGATGTTAAAGGGAGCTCTCACATTGGCTTTTGTTATGTAGATAAACAGTAAAAGAGCCAGTTTAATGAAAAGATTCAAATCCCATAAGAGAGCTGGAACTCCCATTACTGCCAACTCCTGCACCCAACGTGACATCATTATATTATAGATTTCAAAAACAATGAATTTGTATCTTTTGCAGACCTGAAATGTACTTTGTCCTTGGATTTGAGTCTCTCAAGCAGCTGTTTGGTTCTGTTGTGACATTGTAAACTAGCTAATCACAGGAGGAGTTGACAGTTCTAGTGACGCTGTGGGCGGTACAGCGCTCCAGCTCTCTCCTCGTTTGATGTGAAAGTCCCAGGTGGCTCATCTTGTGTTTACACATCAGGATCATGGCCAGAGGTGGCAATTACAGACACGCAGTACAGGGACATGTCTATGTGTTGATCCTATGGAAATGGGACAGGGACAATGGGCTGAAATGTGATTATGAAACCTCACAACACTGCTTTGTAATCTATGTCATCATGATAAATAAAGAGAGGACATTTAGCTTCAATGCTAAATGATGGTTCATTCATGTTTGTGTGTTTAGTCCTGTTCAAGGCACTGTCCCAGATACTATGGCCTTTAGGCGGGCTATATGACAATAGGAAGTTGTTCTGTTCTAGGAATATGCTGGTTAGATGGTGGTCAGAAAGGGCGATGGTACAGATTGGCTGTCAGTCTACCTCAGGGCAGCTGTGGCTATAGAACAGGGGTGGGCATTTCAAGGCCCAGGGGCCAAATACGGCCCCGCGAGTCAACTTTGACCGGCCCGCGAAAGGTTGCTTGCAATTAAGAAAATAAAACCTTCTTTCAAAATTGTACATAATGCATTTGTACTGATGCATTTGTACTGATGATCATCTGTCTGTGCTTCACATCTCCACCTCAAACATGAACCTGACTTTGATGCACTTGTTAAAGCTCAACAGAGGCGAGATTTCTCTCACTGATCAAGAAAACACTAAAACAGTGTTTCCCAACCAGGGGTACAAGTACCCCTAGGGGTACGCGAGCACCCTGCAGGGGGTACTCGGCAGTGTCGCTGCCAGGCGCAGGGGGAGATTTAAAAAAAAAATTGAGTAAATTTGAGTTAAAGAAATTTGAGTTAAAGAAAAGAGAGAAAATGTCTGAGAATTAAATTTTCAAATTAAGGAGATGAAATCAAATGATTTTCATTTAATAATCCGTTGTGTCATGTTCTACTTTTGGAGAATTATCAACACGTATGAGTGAGGGGGTACTCGAGGTATGACAAAAAGGCTCAGGGGGTACACAAGACAAAAGAGGTTGGGAAACACTTCACTAAAACATGCTAACTTTGACTTTTTTTCTACACAGTTTGGCAGTTGGACAAAAATGTTGTGACATATCTTGTATTATATTATTTGTCAAACAAAGACATTGTGGTGTCTTAATACAAAGTTAAGAAAGTTAAACTCAGAAAGCATTAATGTGACTGAAAAACAGTTACAAATGTTTCACGTTTACCTTTGTTTTGAATTATTTTACTGAATAAATTCAGTTTTTGTAAAACCTCACTCTCTTATTACTTAATAATAACACAGAACTTACCAGCTTCTGTACACAATTACTGATTTCAACGTAGAAGTAAAATTAATAACCAGAGTAGACTTCAAACTTTTGGCCCTCCACAATATTTTCTGCTTCTCATTTGGCCCCTGGGGAAAAATAATTGCCCACCCCTGCTAGGGCTGCTCGATTATGGAAAAAATCATAATCACGATTATCTCAGTCAATATTGAAATTACGATTATTCAAACGATTTTTTCAAAATCCCCTACCTACATACAGACACACACACACACACACAAAGTGGGCTACTCTCCCCTTAAACATTTATTCTTCTGTCTTATTCTACAGATTGCCCTAAACTTAATAAAATACAACCTAACAAATATAAACATAAAATAGCCTGGTGCTATGATATCCACACAGGCACACACACACACACACACACACACACACACACACACACAGCTATTCCTCACTTTCCTCACACAGATTTCTCCTCAGTATAATATAATATAATATAATAAATATAACATAATATAATTAATACAATATAATATAATAGCGCTAAAATAGAATAGTGATATGACAAACACATTTCATGACATGACTTACCAAAAGCAAAGATGAGATACTGTCCAGCAAATCTGAAAAAAGAAGCAGCTCCGCGATGAAGTGTTGTCCGGGATAAGTAATTCACGTAGCCTCTATTGAAAATGCCGATCGTGTATCTCTACAAAGTCCCATGTAAAGTGTGTCTTTGTACGTTGTATTCATAGTAAATACCACGGAGGGTGAACGATCGATTTAAAAGTGATTAAATGTTGCGTTATACTAACTTCGTTTACTATTGTCTTCTGTAGTTTCCGTGTTCTTGGCTTCATATGCGAGCGTGTGCGTTCTTGGTAGGAGCTCGTGCTGTCATTGGTCAATTCTTGGCAGCAAATTGTGGTAGCAACTCCTGCCGTGTGATTGGTCAATTCCTGGTAGCAACTAGTGCCGTGATCGGTCAATTCCTGGTAATTCTTGGTAGCAACTCGGGCAGACATTGGTCAAATCGGCCGCAGAGAGGGAGGGGGTGAATCCTCTCTCTCTCTTCTCTTTCTTTCCCTCTTCCTTTTCCTCTCGCGCCAGTGTAGGCGCTAGCAAGTCTCTGCACTGCGCATTGGCCCGCGTGGAAGGGAATGTATTGCGCGTGCGCGTCCCTCTCGACAGAGAAATGAAAAAATAATCGTTTGGACTCGATTATATGAATTTTGAGATCGTTTGACACCAAAATCGAAATCGTGATCAAAATTTGATTAATTGCACAGCCCTAACCCCTGCTATAGAAGAAACTTACGGCATTAAAAATATATATATATATATATTATATATATATATATATATATATATATATATATATAATTAAAGAAATAATAATAATAATAATAATTATTATTATTATTATTATTATTATTATTATTTCTTTTATTTAATTTTTTAATTATATAATAATATATATATATATATATATATATATATATATATATATATATATATATTTTTTTTTTTTTTTTTTAAGAAATACTGTCTGATAGCACTCCAAATGTTGAAAATCACTGGTGATGTCCAGGGATGCAGTGATGCAGCTTTTATAGTTCCGATACCAGCATTTCTTTCCTTTAAACAAAAATAAAATAAGACAAAACTGATCCAAATGTGTATCTGTTATTTATCCTTCAAATAACTACTGAACAATTCTCTGTGAATACATATTCAGACATTATGCATTGTTCTTTCTTTTGCATCTTTCTCATCTTTTTTTCATCAAAATACTTGTCCAACCAGGATATCTGCTGAACCGATATTTAGAAGCTGATATCTGATACAGCCAGTTTTTCAGTATTGGCAGATACTTGATACCAGTATTGAATCGTGCATCCCTGTCGATGTCCCGTCTTCACTGTAAGACCCCATGGAGAAAAGAGTTCATCTTTCACAATTACTGCACCTAATTAAAAGTATATCTTGTCCGTACAGTATTTGTGCCACATGAGTGTGCTATCCTCCAGTGTGTGCGCCCTCCCCAGTGAAGGAATGGAGCAGCCTGGTGGTGGGGGAGAGCCTGGCCCAGTATAAGTGAGTTAGGGTCTGTCACGCTCTGCCTGCAGCCCACAGCCATGCCCTGCGCGCTCCCCGGCAGCTGCTTGTGTGTGCCGAGATAAGCCCGAGCCTGAGCTGCCTTGGCTGGTATAGGCTGGTCACGTCGCAGCAGAAGGCAGATTAGCCCGACCACAAATCCAATCCTGGAACTTCCTCTCACCACCATTTACTTTACCGCATCTCTCTCCATCTTTTACAGACTGTATTCCCCAACAAGCTCCTCCACCGGGTTTATCACAATCTGTACTGTTTGTGGCACTGAAAGATCTTTAAGGGGCACATATTGCACTATTTTCTGATGTATGTTATAATGTTAAAACATCAAAAACATACCTGGAGTTGTGTTTTAGCTCTTATCTCAAACAGAAAGCACTTTCTGTTCCACCTTGTCATGCGGTAATACAGGAAGTGCTCAACTGTGTTTTTAAACTCCGTACATCTTTACTAGAACCATTTGGATACCGTATTTTTCGGATTTATAAGTCGCAGTTTTTTCATAGTTTGGCCGGGGGTGCGACTTATCCTCTGGAGCGACTTATGTGTGAAATTAGAGGGCGCTCTAGGCCTGTGGATTGAAGATTTCATTGGATTTAGTGATTTGGAGTGACACTGATTGTTTGGTAAACTTGTTAGCGTGTTCTTTATGCTATAGTTATCTGAATAACTCTTAATATGTTACGTTAACATACCAGGCACCTTCTCAGTTCGTTGTTTATGCGTCATGTAACGTTAGCATACCGTACACTTATTCAGCCTGTTGTTCTCTATTCTATTTTTATTTTAAATTGCCTTTCAAGATGACATGTCTGTTCTTGGTGTTGGATTTTATCAAATACATTTCCCCAAAAATGCGACTTATACTCCATATACTTATAAATAAATATAAATATACTTATAACACGGTAATTAAAGCCCTGGAATGGCCAAACTCTTTTGAACAAAAGGTAGAAGCTGCAGGCTACCCCCTCATGATATCATAAGGTGGAACAGAGCATTTTGAGCTTTGGAGGTGTAGACAAATAAATAATGCAGGATTACTCAAATGTGTGAATGAAACAAAACACAACTCCAAGTAACAGCATTCACAAGAGTCAGTTTCCTGGAATATAAAACCTTTAAAAACAGGTGGAGGGCCTGATTAAAACAGGCTAAGGCCCCATCTCTGGCCTGTTACAATGAGCTCTACACACACACAAAGCCACTCAGAATTTCCAAATCCCTATCAGTTGTAGAGCCACAATGCTCCTGCCCTGCTTTGCTTGTGCTGCCCCACACACCGACTATTTAGTCCACACAGCAGGGGTTAAGGTAGACTGGGTAATACTAGATTCAACTTCACTGTTAATCCTGTGAAAGTGCTGCTGCCCACAGTTTGCCCCGGTCTGCACTCTACACTGCATGCTTGATAATAGAAGCCTGAGTACAATGGGCCTCCAGGGCTGTGTTCATCTAAATAAAGCTGAAGGCTTCACGTTTGCACTGTTCTTCAACCCTTAATTGGGATATCTTGCAGTCTGCCTTTTTGTCTGTAAACAAGAGGATTTAGATTCAAGTGAACAATTTTTATTATTATTTTTTCCATTCAGTTCATTGTTCTTATTGCATTTTCTGTATAGCAAGCACAGGGTTAGGGCCCTTTAGTTCATGAATAATTTGACTTTTTGAGAATTTATAATTGAATTCTTTAATAGAATAGAGTTCCTTCAAAATGCATCTGTTTTGTTTGCAATGAAATCTCTCTATGCCAGATACAGACCCCATAACTCCAAGGCATATTTGACCTCTCTGAATGTCCACATTATAAAGTTTGTTTGCATCTAACTGATTGAAATGCACTGACCTTGCTTGTATTTGTACACAAGAGACAACAGCAGGGCATGCGGTGCTCTGTGCTCCATCAATCTTGCCCTAACCAGGTTGTATAAAGGTCTGGGAGGAAACAGATGACATTCAAAATCTTCATAAAAATGGATTGTAAACCTGTGTTACAAGTACAGACAGGGCATGTTTTGTATGCAGACAGGACGCACTCACCTCCAAACCACTTACCCACATGACGTCTCAATGTCGAAGAGATCAGGATCATGTTAGGGCTGCTACAATTGTCCTCTGGATGTTCGTCATCTCTAAATATCCCCCTGAGACTCTGCACAGTCCTTTAAATCAATTCGGTGCTTTTAAGCAGAGTGTCCCTTATGTCCTTCTTATTTTTTTCCAAAAGAGATGCATATTAAAGGTCCCATGGCATGAAATTTTCACTTTCTGAGGTTTTTGAACGTTAATGTGAGCTCCCCTACCCTGTTTAGCCCCCCCATGGTTAAAAGTTGTGAAATGTCTAAACTGAGCATTTGCGATCCTTTTCTGCATTACAAAAAATCGGAGCTCAAACGGGCGATTTTGAACAAGGCACCTTATTGACGTCAGATCGAAAAAAGAAATGCAAATGCAGTTCCACCCCCGTCTGTCTGTGCTCAGCGTCTCTGTAAATCACGCCCAGAGAGTTTGGACTGCGAATGCGCTAGGCAATGCGAAATGCGTTTTTTTATTTGCCTGGAGGCACGTCCGAGTGTTTCTAGGCTCGGAAGTCCTTTATCTGAGCCTCTGGACCTTTGAACAGCAGTGGTTTAATTTTATTTTATGTGGAAATGTGTTTATTTTTCAAAGGAACGCTTCAAATCTCTCCCCGGTGCAAAAACAAGGAAATGGATCAGCTGTGGGCTCTGAGCTCTGAGCGGAGAGTTTGGCCACGCCCCCACCCTCTACTATTGGCCATCTCTTTTCTCCTCATTTGCATTCAAGCAACAACGCCCAAAATAAAGAGTTTGAGAGAGATATTTATGACTCTTTCTCATCTTATCTCTGTTTCTCATGCACTGAGTGTTGATTTTGAAGAAGGATTCATTTACAGTATTAGGGAACCATTAAGGAGCCATATAAAAGCATCAAGAAGTACCATGTCATGTGATCTTTAAGCAACCTTGGAGCTTTTACCTGGCCCAAGGACTCTAATGCTGATGGCCAGACAAACTACCCTGTTCTACCCTGAAATGTGTACTTCTGAGATTGTTTTTTGCAGGTTGCTTTGTTTCATTGTTTTTTATAGATTGTATTGTACACTCAAAGTGCCCTCAGTGCATTATCTCCTCACTCCCTAGTTACACTTTGAGTGGCAAAAGCTGCCTCAGGGCTGACTGACAGAATTGTACCATTTATAGCCTAAATAATCACCTTGCAGTCCACAGCCACTTAAAGGGACCCAAGTTTTTCCAAACTAAAATAAGCCCCAGATACAGATATATTGTAAAAGAAACTCTTGGGTTCCAGATGAAACCTCTGTCTGCTGTCTGCAATCATGTTATCCTCTAAGACCAGGAAGTGCACTGTTCATTTTCTAGTTGTTTTTAGCTTTACAGAGATGACAAAATTCTGCTCTATTCTCTGTTGTGAAACAGGCTTGTAAACTCAGCACAGTGAATAATTGGGATGTGCCAGGAAAGTGAGGAAGACGTTTGTACGTTTGCAAACAGTTTAAAGTTAACACGTTCTGTTTTTCACGTTTTAAAGACCGTCAAAATCAGGTAACTTCCCAAGACACTGTTTGCTTTATTTGTTCATAAACTTTCAAGCTAACTTTGAGATCACTTTTTGTCAAATAGTGTTTAGCCGCATTGTGAATGGAAATCCGTGGAGCCACAATATGCAGTGAGCAGCCGCGGTCCCGCACAGAGCACAGATGATCGCCACACGAAAGCTGAATTAGTATTTAAACATGTCCTAAAGTCTATAAAGTCCATTTGATGCAGAAATATGATCATAAATATGACTCACCCCATGCTGCAGTGTTTTCGGCGTATCTCCACGTGTAAACGCGTATCGTGTGTTTCGGAGCTAAATCGCACTCTGTACACGAGCTCCGGAGAAATGGATGTGTCCCGAACCTGTCCCGAAGGTCTCCCGAACGTGTCATGTGTCCAAGTAGAAGTTAAAAGTCAATTTTCATGTCCTTTAGTGTCCTGCAGTGCCGCTTACATATGCACGAGCTCCTCACAGCTGATCAACGAACAGGGGAAACTCCTACAGTGCTCCTCGTAACGGGATTGGCTGGCGCATGAGCATGGGAAAATTATGTTGATTTATACACGCCCCGTTTCTTTCTGCAAAAACAAGCCCATTTGAAATGATAAAATGTATGTTTTTAACGTCACTAATGCTGTTATCTGAAACATGGAGAGGCTTCTTTAAGGAGAATTAACGTTTTTTACAATCTGAGCCTTATTTCGGTAATAAAACAAGTTGTTTTACTCACCCATAGCACTTTGGTGTCATTTGGAGCATTTCCGGAGATGTTTTAGATTAGCGATATCGGTAACGCGAGTATATATGCCCCGAGCAGTCTCCAAATAACACAAACTTTAGCACTTTTCAAATCATAGAAGCTCAATGTCTTCGTCTACACTTTCATTTCAGTCAAAAGTGGCCTGTAATCCGAGATTTATCCATAATTTACAGCTTTGCGTTTCATGTTTCAGTCCCGAGAGCTGAGAGCGAAATAAGCTGTGACTCCGCACATGCGCACTGGCCTCCTCATCTACTCGAAATTATGGATAAATCTCGGATTACAGGCCACTTTTGACTCAAACGAAAGCGTAGATTAAGACATTGAGCTTCTATGATTTGAAAAGTGCTAAAGTTTGTGTTATTTGGAGACCGCTCGGGGCATATATACTCGCGTTACGGATATCGCTAATCCAAAACATCTCCGGAAATGCTCCAAGTGACACCAGAGTGCTATGGATGAGTAAAACAACTTGTTTTATTACCGAAATAAGGCTCAGATTGTAAACAACGTTAATTCTCCTTTAATGATCTCAACTAGCACATTCTGCAAAATAAACGAAAATCACAAATTTTGAAAAAAATAATACAAAAATCGCATTTTCTCAGGATCTGTAATGCCGACATGAGGGCTCAAAGTCCGTGGTGTGTCACAAATGATAACACAAATTAAATTTATAGCCATTTTCAAGTTAGGTACAGCAATGCCACATAATTAACTACATAATTAGTGTACATTACCTTTTTCTATGCATCAAGTTATAATTTCTCTTTGCAGTAGTTACCTTACATCTGTCCAAATGGCAAAACGTGTTGACATTTGAGTTGGTGTACCTCTGAAACTATCCGGTGAGTTTGTAGATTGTCTTTTGTGACTTGAGCCCACTGTGACTCTCAGCTTTTAGAGCAAAAGCCAGTGAGATTTGCAGCTACCGAGGTTGTTGTTTTTCTTTTTTCTGGGTGTTTTGGACAGCAACACAAACATAAATGTTTTCTTGGGTCCATGGTCCTGGCGGTAAGAATAGGCCCTCCCGGTGAATTTACTGCAGTACTACAGTGAGAGATTGGCGCTCTGGATTTATCGGCCGGCTGGTGTAATTACGTCGAGCGGGAGTCTCTCGGTGGCCGTCTCGACGTTGGGCTCAATTTATAAATGCCACGGAGCCAGTAATCCCACAGTTCCCCCACTTAGTTTGGAAAGGGCCTCAGCTCTCCTCCTCCCGCCGAGAATTGATTACATATAGCTCAAATCAAGAGTAAGCAGTTTTCCAGTGTCGAATGCCAGGGCCAGCCACAGCTATTGATTCATTTTACAGCAGAGGAAAAATAAGATCTGCCACTCGGTATAAACGCTCAGATTTGTTTCCGTTTTGCTCATAAACTTAAAGTGTGGCTATTTAAGAAGTTTGTATATTTTATTGTTTTGTTATAGAAAAAAAAACATTCAGGAAATGCACTGCTACTCGTTCAATAGATTTTTTTCAGTGATGATTTATGAAACATTTTTTGATTTCAGTGTTTGCGAGTCAATTCAACCTGTAGAAACTCAGAAAGACTCAAACAGAAAAGTATTTGTAGATTTATTGTGTTATCTTTGCGCTCAGACCCCAGTAGAAGACATTGTGATGAAGGGTGGGGCCGATCTGATGACGTTTAGGAGATGCTGTCCCCCTGGGGCCTGGACACTGGAGGTGGTAAGGAGGGGGGCAATGAGAAACCGAAGCTAATGGAAGCAGCCATGCATCTGCAATGGGGGTTTACATTGGACAGACTAGGTGCTGATTGGACAGGAGGAGGTGCAGGAAGCAGTAGGGAGGAGGAATACGAGTGAGTGGCTGAGGAGCAGGTAAACTCTGGAGAAGGGAGAAAAGTTTGGTCTTCCAGGCTGATTTTATGCTAGCTCCATATGGCATGTGAGTGAACACATTAACACACACACAGTAACTATTTGTTTGTGAGTGGCAGACATTGGGTAGTTAGTGGACATCTTTGTTAAAAGTAGTTGTGTAGAACAAAGAATTTTAAAAATATATTATAAAAGGTTACATCAGGGGTGCTCAACCTTTTTTTAACCAAGATCTACTTTTGAGGTTGATGGTGTGCCGAGATCTTTGCCCTTAGTCTTGCACTTCTAATCAGAGCGCATTGAGGACACAGGAGCCTGTGTGCGCTATGAGCAGGAGGAGCGAGAGCGTGAAAAGGTGAGGAGCGGTGCACTGACGTGAGGCAGACGGACAGGTAGGATGTTTTATAAAGTTTAACCTGCCCTGTGATACACGCTGGTACATAAATGTACACAATGTTGTGGACAGACTGTGTGCGCTGGGGGCGCGTGTGGTGACGTTTTGCACGGTGTCCGCGGCTTCAGACGAGCGCACAGGCTGCAGTGAGAAGTCCCGCGCAGTCCCGCACACCGGTAAAAGTTTATTACTGACGGCAGTGGCCGTAATGAAATATGATGTTGGGCACCCCTGGGTTACATCAATAAATGTGCTTGCGGTCATAATCTTTTTGCTGATTGCCTTTGTGTACTTTTCGGATAGGGCTGAAAAGTATTGATGGTAAAAGGAGAAATTCAATTTGTCAACTGGACAAAGTTTATTTGGTCGAAAACGTTTGCAGCTCATCCAAGCTGCTTTGTCAGTTTGTCAGGAGAAATTCAATTTGTCAACTGGACATTCTCTTTTTTGACAAAAATAGCCTCTTTAACTCCCCTCTCAAACCAGTTCTTTTCCCTGGCTAAGATCTGAACCTCACTGTCCTCAAAGGAGTGGCCCGTGGTTCAGATCTTAGCCAGGGAAAAGAACTGGTTTGAGAGGGGAGTTAAAGAGGCTATTTTTGTCAAAAAAGAGAATCCTTCCTTGAACAGAAAAGGAGGGGTCAGACACAATCTCTAATTCCATTCTCAAACCTAAATCAAAACAAACAAAGGAAACAATAGGGCTAGCCAGGTCAGGTCCAGAGGTGTGGAAACACCCATTATGTACTGAATGGTTCTGCTAAACAAAACGCCAGACAGAAACTGAAAACAAAGGTGTGATAGTTTCAGAGTAATTTCAGTGTAGTTAGCTCTTCCCTGCAGCTAGATATAAGCAGTGTCCATCAGCACTCTAACCAGAACTGACGAAGCAACTCGGATGAGCTGCGAAACTTTTTCGACCAAATAAACTTTGTCCTGTTGACAAATTGAATTTCTCCTTTTACCATGGATTCTACCTGGACGACTGAGGGATTCTTCACACATCTTAAGCTGAAAAGTATTGATTTACTACAATAAACTTTACTCAGGTACCTTTCCCTTATATTCAGAGTTAAACTGTAGTCCGTATTATGGAATTATTATGAAACGAGCTACATGAGGTCAGCGCTGAACTTAAGTAAACAAGCAACTATATGTCTGCGTTTAACCTTTGAGATGTTGTGTGCAAAGAAACCGCCGACACATAACAACAGTGTCCTCATGTGCTCAGGTTAAGTTCATTAGACTGATCTCCTAGAAAAACAACTCAGCTCAGATTAGCGCCCACGTCTGTCCATACCTGCATTCAACTATCACAGCAACTTTAAGCCCATAGAAATCTCCAGTGACAAGAAGACTAAAACCAAAGAACTGTGTTTATATACCAAATCCTATGCAGAGCAGTACGTCATGTCAGAACTGAGCAGCTGAGTCTCCCTCTGAGCTCTCAAACCACTGCACAGTTATAGATGGTATTTACATAGCTGTTAATTGAATTTACAGAAGCATGGAGTGTCAGGGAAAACAATTAAATATTTTTTGAAGAGACAATGCTCTGTCATGCCAGGGTACGTCTTTACATCTAGTCATTTCCAGTTGCTGCTGTACAGGTTGAATTTGCAGTATTTTTCTATATTTTTCGGGATGGACTGTGTTTATTGAGACCTTCGTCACTGATTACTTCTGAGCTTGTGAGAATGCTACAGAAATGTATGTTTTGGGGTGAGGCTTGTTTCCAAAGTTCCATGGAATTTTGAACTTATTTCCACATCATTAGTGCTACTTTAGTCAACTTTCTTGTTTGTATAATTTTATCGTATCCGTGTTCCATAATGTAATGGTAATTTTGTGGTATAGCATTAACAAGGCTTGTCTGACAGTTTAAAACGTTGCCTTCTGACAAGCTTTCAAGATCTGAGGTGCAAGATTGTTTTCTTCATTTATAAGTAGCACAATAAGTAAGCATAAAAAGTCAATAGTGCATAATGTTCTTTATAGAAATAAATAGTGGACTAAAGACATGTCCTGCTGATCAATTAGTCAACTAAAAAGGGGACGTGGCAAAAGCTCTGAAAACTATTATGTATCTCAAAACTACAATGCGGAAAAAAGTACTTATATAGACAATATTAGTTTTTAAACTGATCATGAACAGGAATGGAGGGGTCAGACACTGTTTGTCCCCCATCTATAATTCCATTCTCAAACCTAAATCAAAACAAACAAAGGAAACAATAGGGCAGCCAGGTCAGGTCCAGCGGTGTGAAAACAGCCATTATGTTACTGAATGGTTCTGCTAAACAAGAGCCCAGACAGAAACTGTAAAACAAAGAGGTAGGATAGTTTCAGAGTAATTTAATTATAGTTAACTCCTCCCTGCAGCTCGATATAAGCAGTGTCCATCAGCACTCTAACCAGAACTGACGAAGCAGCTTGAATGAGCTGCGAAACGTCTTCGACCTAATAGGGTTCCCCAAACTGTTCCACAAAGGGCCGGTGTGGCTGCAGGTTTTCTTTCCAACCAACCAAGGCCACGCCTTCAACTGTCTGAAGACTGAGATCATTTCATTTTCACTTTCATTTATTTATTTATTTCATTCGTTAAAAAAAAACAAAAAATAACCGATGCAACACACTTGCATCTATACAATTATAACTTAAAGGTCCAGTGTGTAGGATTCGTGGCGCATAGGTGGATGGTAGCTATTCCACTTCCTCTTTTGGCTACGGCAGACGTCGAGGGTCACCCGGGCGCGCCGTGTCGTGGACAGCTCGCGGGCTTTGCGAGCCCTCGCCGACAAAACGCGGTCCCGTTCACTGTTTTTTTTTCTTTTCGCATGAAAACACACATTCCCGATCGTGTACCATGACAATCTACATATCAAATGAAACCTTACAGTCTCCTCTTTTTGACTATGCAATTCATTTCCCGGCACAACAATCACTCCCCGAGCACATGGGGCTTTTATACAGAAAAGCACAAAACAAGGTTTGTTACTTAGCTTACCTTTGAAGGCTCTGCACAGGTCAAACTCAGCATTTCACCAAAAGCTTGGTCTCAATCTGTCCGTAAGGATCCAGCGAATAAAATCCAGTAAAACAATTTAGTCCAAAAAACATGTGATCCCGCAGCATGCTTATGTTGTTTACCCAAAACCATGAGCCTTGCCAAAGGCGGAGCCCAAATGTCCTTCTGCGGCTCTCATATTCAAAATGGCTGCATCTATATGGGCAGGATCCCCCTTTTATGTGACTATATCTAAGTTCAAAAGAATACTTTGATTTCATGATGGAAGTGAAAAGGCTTGGAAAACAATGTATTTTTGAATGGGTATCTTCAATTTCGGTAATTGACGGGTAAAAATCTTACACACTGTCCCTTTAAATATGAATGAAAAGGGAACAGAAAGAAGCATAAGCTTATGATATCTGCCCCTTATCAACTCAAAATTATATTACAACAAAATATATATAACAATAAGATCAGTTGATTAAATGAGTCAAGTCTGGTGTGCTGCTGCTTGGTTGGAAAGAAAACCTGCAGCCACACCGGCCCTTTGTGGAACAGTTTGAGGAACCCTGATAATAAACTTTGTCCAGTTGACAAATTGAATTTCTCCTTTTACCATAAACTGATCATGGGTTTAAACTGCTTTTTTACAGGTAAATATCCGCTAACTCACAAACTTCTCCTTTCTGTTCTTATATAAATCCTTAAATAACAACTAATAAAATGATTAGTTGGATTTTGCCATTTTTGGTTGCAGGCTCAGTTCCTATATACTGTAGTTTGCTGGAATTTGCAGACCTATATACGAACATTACTTCATTAAAATTTAAAATATTCATTAATGAGAAAGTTCAGTTTAACTATATCTGCATACACTCTCGCAGCCTGTTTTTTTACGGTGCTTATAGCCAAATAAACACTGTGAGGGCTGTAATTACCCAAACATATGCAGGCATATGTAGCTGCTCATCCATTTACAAAACCTCACCTCTCATTAAAATAATTTGTCCCACTCAGAGTCAGAACATATTATTCCAGTTTGTGCATCTGAATTTTTCAATAAACAATATTACAATCAATTACTGCTGTCGGAAAGGCACGCTCTGAGTGCTTTTAGTCCAAATTTTAACAGCAATCCTTTGTCCTTGTGCATTACATTTCATTATGAGAAAGATGAAATTATGGCGGAGATGGATCATGGCCAAATACAGGGGGAGTTGGCATTACTGTGACTCATCCACCTTGAGCTCTTGCCCCCAGACCCCCCTCACCACTCGTCCCCTCCCCCTACCCCATCCTGCTTCTGCTCAGCCTATTAAAAGCAGTACATTCTCTGGAGCCATGTTTGCTATGCTGCCGTGTATCCAAGGGGAAGGGGATCGCTGGAGGACAGGATTTGACCAGCCCAGTGCAGTGTGGTACGGTCTTGTGCACATGGGTCACTGCTTTGGACATTCAGTGGATGGAAAACTGTCACAAATAAGTTTAATATCAGACGCTGTCGATCAGGCCTGAACGCATTATCCCATACTCTTTATTTTATCCATTATTGTATGCAGAGTGCAATGGAGCAGCAATGATGTACAAATGTAGGGCTAATTATTTACATGCTCCGTTTGAATTATTTTAATGAACCAGCATTTTCTCCTTTAATAACCATCCTATTAGCTTTGCACTGACATCATGCTGTAGGTGTTCTACATGCAGCCCTGTTGGTGGAATGTTCAGCAGTTACCATGGTGACACAACGCACACTGTCAAAAAGAGTACAAAATTGATTTTCGGGTGCCACTAAAGGGATAGTGCGTTGTTGTTTTTTTAATGTTAATCTGTATGGGTTTCCTTCTAAAAGTTGCGTGTGTTGACACCGGCTTACCTCTGACAGTCTCAGCTGATCCCGGTTCGGCTCGCTTTCTGGAGCCCACGTAAGTAGGTCCGGTAATTTCCCTGGAACATGAAATAAAGCTTGTTTTTCTTCTCAAAACAAAACATTTGTGCGAAAGGTGATATATTTGCGTCCCAAACAGTTGTCCACGAAACATCCAGCAGCATACCTAGCGATCGCGTATTGTGTCTATTGATTCGTATCACTGCGCACATATTAGCTGTATTAGCCTGTTCACTTGTAAACTTCCCCTTATGGCGGACCACATCTGCCGTACACTTCCGCTAAAGGTTAACAGGCCAATACAGCTAATATACGCGCAGTGATACGAATCGAGAGAGACAATACCCGAACGCAATCTACGCTGCTGGATGTTTCGTGGACAACTGTTTGGGATGCAAATATATCACCTTTCGGACAAATGTTTTGTTTTGAGAAGAAAAACAAGCTTTATTTCATGTTCCAGGGAAGTTACCGGACCTACTTACGTGGGCTCCAGAAAGCGAGCCGAACCAGGATCAGCTGAGAGTGTCAGAGGTAAGCCGGTGTCAACACACGTAACTTTTAGAAGGAAACCCATACAGATTAACTTTTTTTTAAAAAAAGCACTATCCCTTTAATAAATAGAAAGGGTTCATGGTCCTGTTTAGATGTTTAATTTTCAACAAAAAAGATGTGTGAGTGACTTGCTTAACAGCAGAAATCATCTCACCTGTTGTAGTTCCAACCGAGTCAGCTCTTTCTGGTTAGATTGTTAAAATAACATAGCCAACATCCATGGACAAAAATAAAACTTATGTACGTGTGTAAATAGTAACTGTTGAAACTATTCACTTATGGAACATATACCTAAGTTCTGTATATACTGTACCTATAGAAAAAACGATAGCACTGTTTAATTAAAATCATTGAAACCGCATCTGTGTTATTATGCATTTACTTTACTACTTGCACTGTGCACTGTGTAACTTTTCTGGTGGAGGGTCCATTACCTGATTGTCTTCATGGAGATGTGCCTAAAATGTTCCACAGTACGAGGGTCATTCAAAAAGTTCTAAGACAAATATTCTAACATATTCTAACATTCTAAAATATTCAAACAAAAAACCTTTATTTTTGAGAGTAACAAAATTATTTTTCTACATAACATCCATCTAAGTCAATACATTTTTGCAAGCGATGTTTCCACCGAAAAATTCCTTCTTGATAGAATTCTGGAGCTTGTCTAGTCAACCAGGTCACAACCTCCCTCTTCACTTCAAGTATGGACTGAAATCTTGTTCCTTTTAAATGTTCCTTCAACTTTGGAAATGGAAAAAAAATCACTAGAAGCTACATCAGGACTGTAGGGTGGGTGTGGAAGGACTTCCCAGTGAAATTCTCGTAAGATTGTCCTTACAGTCTTGGCTGTGTGTGCTGGTGCGTTGTCATGACGGAGCAGAATTTGACGTTGGAGCTTTCCTCTTCACTTTTTGGCCAATGCAGCCCTCAGCTTTCTCAAAACTCCTTCATAATCTAGCAGAATTATTCCATCTTTATCCAAAAAACAGTCGCCATGATTTTTTGAGCTGACCTTTCTGCTTTAAACTTGACAGGCCCAGCTGATCCCCTTGGTAGCCATTGTTTAGACTGGACTTTGCTTTCTGGATCATACTGGTAAATCCATGTTTCATCACCAGTTATGACCCGTTCAAAAAAATTTGACTTATTTGCTTCAATTCTAATCAGAAGGGCAAATGACAGATCTGATCTCAAAGCCATTTGATCTTGCTGCAACGCCTTAGGGACCCACCGAGCAAACCGAAAGTTTGCTTAAACATCTTCAGTTAGAATTGAAAAAGCTGACCAAGCTGAAATACCAACTTGATTGGCAATCTCAATTACTGTTATTCGTTGATCTTCCTCGACAAGATTCTCGACAAGCTCAAGGTTCTGAACATTTCTTGATGTGGATGGCCTTCCTTCTCTTGAGTCATCTTTAAGCTCTTCCCTGCCATCCTTGAATCGCCTGATCCAACTATAAACAACGGCTCTAGAAGGTGAAAAGTCTCCATAAACATTGTGCAAAGCTTTAATCATTTCTTTAGGTTTCCATTGAAGTTTTGTTCGAAATTTAATGTTTGCTCAGACTTCAGATTGGCTCATTTTGTAGGGTCAAAAAAGTGGGTTGTGCAATATGTAACGTAACTCTTTGAATAACCAAGCTAGAATGCCAAAACTTGTCAAATGTGTTTATAAGTCATCAGTGGTACGATTCAAGGTCAATTTGTTGAACCAGTTTGACTCCTTTTGAATTTATGGCATTTGTCTTAGAACTTTTTGAATGGCCCTCGTATGGCCATAAACTCAGCAATCTCCATGGAGACTTGCAAGCCAAATTACAGGTTAGATTTGTGGAGAGGCGACCCCACTCACAGTAAGAATGAATGTTTTCGAGCAATAAATCACACCTGTCGTTGAATAAATGCAAGACACTTCAATTTAAACAAAACCATTAACATCTCCATGGAGACAAACAGGTTGCAGACCCTTTCCACAAACATTACACCTTTAACATGCACATTTGCAGACAATGCAGGAAAAAATAACTAAAAGGTCCTATGATAGTAATCCCTACTGAGGGATACCATTAAATTGCAGTTAAAGTGAATGAATAAACAGAATGCACTGTGTATTTTGGCATTTATTCTCTAGACAAACACATTCATCCACACTCATAACATACTAAAACAATATTGATTAATTGCCAATTTAACCTGACTCTGCCTGAATATTATTTACCAGTGTCTTATGTCTGAGTTAATCACATCTTCATTGTGCTCTAATTTGGTAAAGTTACTCCTGTGGTATCATGCTAAAGGTTTCCTCCATTTAACTAGACTAACAGCCTGTACCTCCACTGGGTGATGCCTCCCGCGCTTATAATTTCACCAACAAATTATCCATCTACTGCTCATCCCTGGGGGCAGAGATTCATTATCCAATTTAGCATACCAGTGCAATAGCTGATATGGGCTGATAGATGTGTCCAGACCAGAGACAGTTTTACAGCGAGAGGAGAGACCAAACTGCCTTTTAGGATCTTTGTAGGATTTAAGGCGCCTGCTTGTGGAGGTGGACATAAATTTTTGGATTGATGGTGATTCACAAGTAGCATTTTAATGTAATGATGAAATGTATGATATCTGTGTCTAGGAGGGAGCAATTAAGTCGCCAAGAGCCAGTGGAGATAATGAAATGCCCACTGACATAGAAAAGCATTTGTTTTGTTTATTCTTCTGCTGATTCTGGGCTTCCATAGAGATCCTGCCTTCCTGCCAGCTACATTATAGGCTCATTCTCCTGCATGAAGTGTATTATTTTAGTAAATTGGTTTATAAGTGAGTAGTTGTAGGGGTAAGATGGTGATGTTTGTCAAATACACTGGGCATTTTTTACTAATTGAAAAATAAAAAGATGTTAAAGGTCCCATGGCATGAAATTTTCACTTTCTGAGATTTTTAGCCCCCCCCCCCATGGTTAAAAGGAAATGTCTAAACTGAGCATTTGCGATCCTTTTCTACAAGGCACCTTATTGACGTCAGATCGAAAAAAGAAATGCAAATGCAGTTCCACCCCCGTCTGTCTGTACTCAGCGTCTCTGTAAATCACGCCCAGAGAGTTTGGACTGTGAATGCGCTAGGCAATGCGAAATGCATTTTTTTATTTGCCTGGAGGCACGTCCGAGTGTTTCTAGGCTCGGAAGTCCTTTATCTGAGCCTCTGGACCTTTGAACAGCAGTGGTTTAATTTTATTTTCTGTGGAAAAGTGTTTATTTTTCAATGGAACGCTTCAAATCTCTCCCCCCGTGCAAAAACACGGAAATGGATCAGCTGAGAGCTAGAGCGGAGAGCTGAGAGTTTGGCCACGCCCCCACCCTCTACTATTGGCCATCTCTTTTCTCCTCATTTGCATTCAAGCAACAACGCCCCCTAATTTTAGCCTGTTCAGAGAGAAAAAAAATACTCTTTCTCATCTTATCTCTGTTTCTCATGCACTGAGTGTTGATTTTGAAGAAGGATTAATTTACAGTATTAGGGAACCATTAAGGAGCCATATAAAAGCATCAAGTACCATGTCATGGGATCTTTAAGATGTTACAGTAGACAGCTACAGTAATGAATCCCTTATTAATTAATCTATGTATTTAATCTGTTTCTGTTAAACCTTTTCCTAATGAGGCTTTGTGAGCGTCCAAGGGGGGCTATGTTCAATGTACAAGCATTCACTCTAAGGATGTTGGAAAGTAGGAGTATTTATTGCTCACTGATCCCACACACTCTGATTAATAAGGTAATGAATAATTTACCCCATCAAGTAATGTTTGTACTTACTGTAATGGACGTAGCTAACCCGCTAGCATGGGCTGTTCATGGGGACGATTCCGGCTCCATCGACTCTAATTGACTGAAAAATTGTTACACCTCTCTCTGTAACTGCTGCAGTGAGCCTTGTCGTTTTGGTCTTAAAATGTTTCTATTAACTCACTCTACATGGTCCTGGTGTTATTATTTTTCTATTTTATCCATAAATAAATTCCTATTTCTAAATTCACCCTGTAACCACTAGCATCGTGAGCTTTGTTTGACCAGAGCCGAACTCTATGGATGATCTTACTTCTGTGTACAATCTTCTGACCCTTCACCTGTATTTAAACTTGCAAATACCATGGTTTAACAGGTATTATGTTTTTCTTAACATTATCAAACCACAACAAACTCATATCTAATATTAATGCCACAAGCAACCTCTTCCTACAGCAGCACTCCCTACAACTGTATATAGCTGGTATTGTACATCTTATTTTATATTTTATTACTACCTATGGTCATGAGCTCTGGGTAATGACTGAAAGGACGAGATCGCGGATACAAGCGGCCGAAATGAGTTTCCACCGTAGAGTGGCTGGGCGCTCCCTTAGAGATAGGGTGAGGAGCTCGGTCACACGGGAGGAGCTCGGAGTAGAGCCGCTGCTTCTCCACGTCGAGAGGAGCAGCTGAGGTGGCTCGGGCATCTGTTCTGGATGCCTCCTGGACGGTGGAGGTGTTCTGGGCACGTCCCACCGGGAGGAGGCCCCGGTGAAGACCCAGGACACGCTGGAGGGACTATGTGGAGGGTCCCCCCGGAGGAGTTGGAGGAAGTGTCTGGGGTGAAGGAGGTCTGGGCATCCCTGCTTAGACTGGTGCCCCCGCGACCTGGCCCCGGATAAGCGGAAGAAAATGGAAGGATGGATTTTATTACTACTTTTCTTTTTAAATCTGAATTGTACTAGTGATGCATGATATATCGGTATCGGCCGATATTGTCAAATTTTTAACATATCATATCGGCCCGATGTGTAAAAGTGGGCCGATATTAACAACCAATATTTAGCGCAGCATGACCGGCGCGAGACCGCGCGTCCCACCCGGGGCTGCGAGCACGAGACCCGTGCCCAAACCGTGCCTCCTCCTCGGGACTGTGTCCACTGTCCTGAGGAGGAGGCACGCAGTCTCGACATGAAAGAACGCAAGAGCCGCACGAAACCAGGCAGAGAGCCACACGCCGTGGTTTAATCCTGGTTTAGACCAGGTCTAGTCCTGGTTTAGTCCAGGTTTAGACCTGGTTTAGTCCGCGTTTTGTCCTGGTCTAGTTCCAGTCTGATCCCGGCCCCCCTCCCCCGCGTCCCGCATCTATAACATCAATCGGCAAAGGTCTCTTAGCCAATCAGGACGCAGAACACAATGTTACACTATTAAAAAAAAAAAAAAAGTTACACTATAAAAAAAAATTGGGGAAAAAAAATCAGGAGTCAAAACACGTTTTAAAAATAAAAGAAGACATTCAAAAATTCATTTTGCATGATTTTCAGTCTGTATAAAATGTTATCTCAGAATTAAAAATAAACATCGGTATCGGCTAAAATTTTCACATCGGTGCATCCCTAATTTGTACATATACATTTATTATCATTATTTTTATGTATATAATTATGTCTCATCTCACACTGGTCTATTGCTCTTTGGTTGCTATTCCATCTATTTTTTTCTTTTTCTTTTTATATATTATATTTGATGAGTGAGCTACCGTACCCAAAACAATTTCCCTTGTGGATCAATAAAGTTTGTCTAAGTCTAAGAAAAGGTAATAATGGACAGAGAGGCCAACGCTTTGACCAGACAGCTGTGTTCCTCCCTCTCAGCTTCTGGTCATCAGTCGCCAGGGGCCACCCAGCCTCTCGGGGCAGGGAGACAGCGCAGCACCCACAGGATAGATGAGGCGGAGCAGGGGCAGGGGATGTAGCGCTGAGAGATAGGTGGCTCTGACGCCAGCGGTCATCGATCATAGAGAGCCACCCAGAAGGACAGACCTGGAGGAGAGGAGCAGGCGGTACGTACAGGGGGAGACGCAGAAGCACATGTGCGGAGCAATGGTCAGCGTTAGACCAGATGCCCCAACACCTGAGCTGTGTCACCTGCAGCACAGAAGTGGTGGGAGTACGCTGTTACTTTGTCACAACAAAACAGTGGATTCAAATATACTGTAAGAGGAAGTGCAAAATAATTTAAACAAAAATAATATAAACAAAAACGTGTTCAATATGTGTAAAAACAGATGATCCTTGTAATTACTATACCTTATATGTTAACTTATTTTGGTAGTATTTTTGTTTGTGCGCTGTCTGTGTAAGCGCCAAAATTAAACTTTTTGATTGAAATCTGATTAAAAAAAACAAAAAAACAACATTGTTTTCTTATAAGATAGACACTATGGTATTCTAGTTGAAAATATTATTGCAGGTCTATCTGTGACCAACATTCATTTTAGTACAGTTCTGCAGCTCTGAACTTCATGTATTATACTTCTTTGCAACTTCACTCATAGTTATACTCACTGTCTGACCCATTATTTATTGACAGATGCAGATGTTATTAACCCTTAACCTTTGGAAACAGTTTCAATCACAAGAGAGAACAATTACTTGCCCCTTCCCCATTGACCCCTTTTTCATTTCACCTAAACTGACCACTGAAAGCTGAATACTTTGGATTTATGAAGGGATACAAGACGAGATGAAGGTATTATAATCGTTTGCTTGGCTCATAATGTGCTGCAGCTCAGGGTTAATGGCGATGACATTTGGGAAAAATAAACTAAAATGTCACTCAACACTGTCAGGTGCTGTGGCTCTGTGGATCGCAACAACATTGGTTGCGTATTCTTATTTTAAAATACCTCAAATATTCTCCAGCATTTCACACCAAACTATCTTCCAAGTACACTTTTAAATTAAAGAATGCAATATGAGCAGCTTAAATGGACTTTACAAGTACTAGGCATTAAAAGTCTGAGTCAAACTGGGACTAAACAAGTTGAAGCAAATTAAAATGCTTTTCTTAACGGAGATGTTATTGCTTTACCTGGAATGTTCCACAGTATGGTATTACACCTTTCTATCTTCATGGAGACCAAACCAGACCTTGCCTGGTTTACACCAGACCCTATCACAAGTGAGATATGGTCTGGGAGCACCTACTGAATATCTCGTAGTGGATCGCCAACGGCCATTTATTGGGCGTTACGAATGTCTATCATTTGGCGCATACATAGCCCATAGCCAATCATGTCAGTTGTACTCGATGATGTAGTTAGGGTGACGACCGGGGAGAAGAGAAGGAAACGCCGCCATTTTCCCCAATCTCCGCCAAAACAGAAGGCAAAACAAAAATATGATTAAACAATGGCACCGAACGATTACTGCCATTTGTGTAAGATAAATATGAGAGAAGGTGGAACCTCCGTATTTTTACGTGTATTTGTCACGTACTACGCGTCACCGTCTTTCCACCCCTCCCCGCTCTCTGATTGGCTCCCCCGCTCAGGATCCCGCGCTTAGCCTCGTTGCCAGGCTGTCTTTCAGATCGGAACGATTGTGCAAAGCAGCCTGGGATTTCCCAGGTTAAACCAGACCAAGTTACAGGTCAGAACTGTGGAGAGGCAACCCCACTCACAGTCAGAATGCCTGTTTTTCTAGGTATTTTTAGCTATGAAACTATAAAACCTAGGTACGGCTCAACGGTAGTTGAGCTACCGGCTGGTTAGCTCAACTACCGGCTGGTTAGCTCAACTACCGGCTGGTTAGCTCAACTTACCGGCTGGTTAGCTCAACTGGTAAGTCATGGACTTCCCCCCTGGGGGTTGTAGGTTCAAACCCACCCCCGGGCAATGAGCTAACCAGTGTGGGTCCTTGGGCAAGACCCTTCACGGTACTGCCCCCCGGGCGCCGAAAAAAAGATGGCTGCTCACTGCTCCTGAAAAGGATGGGTCAAATGCAGAAGTCAAATTTCTCCCGTGTGTCACTGTGTGTCATTGTGTGTGAGACCAATAAAGGCTTAAGCCTAATCTTTAAACCTAATAAATGTAAGGTAGAACAGTTTAATGTCATCCTGTGGAACATGCTACAGTCTTCCAACCAAAAAGTTACATAGTGCACCTTTAAGATTTAATTGGGATTAAGTGTAATCCAGTTGAAACTGATATTAATTCAAGTAACAGCATTTAAAAATCATGTCCAAAATTACACCATTGGAGCTAAATTAGGTCTTACATAGGTCTAATTACTGTAACCAAAATCAGGATTGAACCTGCAAAAGTACAGTCCACGTATGGCCAGTGATACCTATCCCACAGTTTGAGAAGCAATGACCTTTTAAAATACATCCATTTGGCGCTTACAGATTATATAAAGGCTTTTATATGTGCTTTAACTGCTTTAAATGGCTTTTCTATTAATCCTGATGTCACCTATCAACTTACAACCAGCGAACCACAGTCTGTAATTTCCCTCTTTAAGTATGCTGCTCTGGGAACATTAAGTGGTCATTATTGTTCAGTGTCCCTGGAAATCGAAGGAAAAAGACGTTTTGTCTGAATGACATCACTAACACTTATGTAACCACACCGTATTGAGAGAAAATCAGCCCTCTCCCTCTCGTCCTTCCTCTCGGTGGTCTGATGGTGAGTCAGACTGGCATTGTCATTGGCTTAACAGGTGCCACGTCATGTTTTAGTTTTTTTTTTTTTTTACATATATATGTTTTAAAGGTGCACTAAACTTTTCTGGCCAGGGTTTTAGCATCTGACTTTATGGAGATGGTATGGTCCACAAATTAGCATGAAACTTATCTACCTTGCAAACAACAAGCCTTAGCTGCAAATACGCTTCGCAGCTCATCCAAGCTGCTTCTTCAGTTCTGGTCAGATGCTGGTGGACACTGCCTATATCTGCCTGAAGGGAAGAGCTAACTACAATGAAATTACTTTGAAACTACCACACCTATTTGTTTACAGTTTTTGTGCATCTCCGTCTAAAAGACACGGGCCACTCCTTTGAGGACAGTGAGGTCCAGATCTTGGCCAGAGAAAAGAACTGGTTTGAGAGGGGAGTTAAAGAGGCTATTTTTGTCAAGAAAGAGAATCCTTCCTTGAACAGAAATGGAGGTGTCAGACATCATTTGTCTCCCATCTATAACTATATCCCCAAACCTAAATCAAACAAAGAAAACAATAGGGCAGCAGGTCAGGTCCAGAGTAGTTAGCTCCTCCCTTCAGGCAGATATAGGCAGTGTCCACCAGCGTCTGACCAGAACTGAAGAAGCAGCTTGGATGAGCTGAGAAATGTATTCTACCAAATAAACTTTTGTCCAGTTGACAAATTGAATTTCTCCTTTTGCAATGGATTCTACCTGGACGACTGAGGGATTTTACACACAAGTCTTATTCAAAAAAAAAAAGTTCAAAGTCAGCTTTATTGTCAATTCTGCCATATGTGTTCAACATACAGTGAATCGAAATTTTGTTTCTCTCTGGCCAAGTAGTGCAAAAAGACAGTGTACAAAATACAATATGAAGACAAAACACAACAAAAAACTATCTAAGACAGAGATCTAAAGTTAAAACTAAAGTCTACGATCTAAAATCTTAAAACAGTGCAACATAATAAATAAACTATACTATATACAGATTTCCAAAGTGTCCATCAAAAATGTGCAATGGAAGATACAGCAGTGACTTGGTCATGTGCAGTAGAATGTGCATAGGAGTTAAGATAAAATAAGAATAAATGTGCAACAGTAGTAATTCTAGTGCAGTAACAGGAGTAAACAACAGTACTAAAATTCCAGTAGTAAATGTGCAATAACAGTAGTAAACAACAGTGCAACGGGGGTAAAATTCAATAACAGGAGTAAACAACAGTACTAAAAATTCCAGTAGTAAATGTAAGTGTGCAATAACAGTAGTAAACAACAGTGCAACAGGAGTAAAATCCAGTAGTAAATGTAAATGTGCAACAGTGCAACAGTAGTCCTTAGCAGCAGTTTTTTTTTAAAGTGTCTAGAGTGATAGGTCTTTTTATGGAATACAGGTTATGCCAATATGGGGGGTGGGGGGTGGGAGATGGGTAAGGTGAGAGTTCGGGTGTGAGTTCAGCCTCCTGACAGCCTGGTGGATGAAGCTGTTTGAAAGCCTGGTGGAGTGGGCCCGGAGACTCCGGTACCTTCTCCCCGAGGGCAGGAGGCTGAACAGGCTATGTGCGGGGTGGCTCGGGTCACCCACAATGCTGGACGCTCTGCGGGTGAGCCGGGTGTTAAAAATGTCTAGGAGGGAGGGGAGAGAGACACCAGCGATCCTCCCAGCTGCATTCACTATGCGCTGCAGGGCTTTCCTGTTCTGTTCAGTGCAGCTCCCGTACCACACAGTGATGCAGCTGGTCAGGACGCTCTCAATGGTGCCTCGGTAGAAGGTGGTCATAATGGGTGGAGGGGCTCCAGCTCTCCTCAGTTTGCGGAGGAAATAGAGGCGCTTCTGAGCCCTCTTTGCCAGTGATACAGTATTCACTGTCCAGGAGAGGTCCTCACTGATGTGCACCCCCAGGAATTTGGTGCTGCTCACCCTCTCTACAGCAGCACCATTGATGGACAGTGGGGGGTGCTGGGTGGGGCCTCTCCGGAAGTCAATAACAATCTCCTTGGTCTTTTCAACATTAAGAAGGAGATTGTTATTGCTGCACCACTGGGTCAGAAGGCTCACCTCACTCCTGTAGTTTGTCTCATCGTTACTAGAGATGAGACCCACCACAGTCGTATCGTCCGCAAACTTCACTATGTGATTGGTGCTGAACGCTGGTGAGCAGTCGTGGGTCAGCAGAGTGAAGAGCATCGGACTGAGCACACAGCCCTGGGGGGCTCCTGTGCTCAGGCTAATGCAGCTTGAGGTGTTTCTGCCGACCCGCACTGCCTGTGGCCTCTCACTGAGGAAGTCCAGCAGCCAATTACAGAGTGAGGTCTGAAGCCCCAGGTGGTCTAGTTTGATAATGAGCTGCTGTGGGATTATAGTGTTGAATGCTGAACTGAAATCTATGAACAGCATTCTCACATATGAGTCTTTATTGTCTAGGTGGGTGAGAGCCGGGTGAAGTGCAGAACAGATTGCATCCTCGGTAGAGCGGTTGGCCCGGTATGCAAACTGGTATGGGTCTAGGGTGGGGGGAGGATGGATTTGATGTGTGCCATGACTAGCCGTTCAAAGCACTTCATGATGATGGGGGTCAGTGCAACAGGGCGATAGTCATTAAAAGTGGCCGGAGTGGGCTTCTTTGGCACGGGAACGATGGTAGTGGTTTTGAAGCAGGAGGGAACGACAGCCTGGCTCAGAGAAGCATTAAAGATGTCTGTGAGGACATCCTTGAGCTCCTCTGCACAGTCTTTCAACACACGACCAGGAATGTTGTCCGGGCCTGCAGCCTTGCGGGTGTTGATCCTGGAGAGTGTCCTCTTCACGCTGGCTGCAGACACACACAGGGGCTGGTCGTGGGGAGGTGGTGGTTATTATTGCTCAGATTACCTTGAAGGACATTCTTACTGATGATTAGGCGCCCACTTTTTAATTAACATCCTGCTTCAGTATTTCACTAAGGCCCTGTCTACACGACAATGTTGTGGAGTGAATCCGATAAAGTTTTTTATCGTTTCGGTCTCACGTCCACATGGCACCAGTGTTCTGGGTACCCCAAAACGTTATTTTTTGGGAACGGGTTCCAGAGTGGAAAACTCTGGCAACGTTAGCGTTGCGGAGTCGTCTGGATGAGTAGAACGGATTTGTTTACGCCTACGTCACAACCACATGGCCAGAACAAATAGCAGCCTCGAGCGCAACATTCGTAACAAGACAGCGACCATGGCGGACGCCAGAGTAGCAGTACTAGCAGTGCTGCAGTCACTGCTAAGTTTACTTGTGTAAACTTTCTTCATCGTCGGTCCAGACAAGAGATTTGTTTTTTCCTCACGTAGTCGCTGCAATCTTCGCTGCCATCTTTGTGTTCTTGTTGTTTGTGTCCGGCGTGCGTTTCGCGCAGGTAGAAAAAGGAGTGCATGCGCATGCGCTTTACTTCTTCTATTGTTCTGGAGTATCTGGTGGCACGGGCTTACAGCGCACATAGAGGCCTGGCATGTGTATTGCGCCGTTTTTAGCAAGCGTTCCATTGCCGTGTGTACGTGATATTTTACTGATCCGTTCCCAGTGTGGACGTGATATTTTTTTAACCGGTAAGAAAAAATCCTGCGTTGCGTTGCCGTGTGGATGTAGCCTCAGTGCACTACCTTATCCTTGAAAGAGTTCAAGAATTGAAGTGCATTTCTAAGTGTCAAATTTAGACGGCTGGATCATGACACCTTCAACACTGCAGCTCGTTTCAGGTGTCCCAGGTTGACAGTAGCCAGTCTAGCTAATCTATCAAACGAGGAACAGAAGAAAGCTGGACTGATTATAGGTGGCCATAATGATTTTCTATTAAATATTATCTGTTATCTACCACTGTCTTGTTTTGCACATTTAAAAAAACTATCCACAATCAACATTATTTAGCCAAAAAAGTATCTGTTTTATGGCAGATACTGTTATTTAAACGTGACTGACTTTTGCTGCGTTTCAGTATTTTCCAGCATAAACATAAAATCGCTAGGAGTTTAGAGCGTTGATGTGCCTCTAAGAGCGTTCACACCCGCTCTGCTTATGTAACCACGTTTGTGTATTCTGCCCATGTGCTAGTGCTGGGAAAGCTGCAGCTCCCCAGTGGCTGTCATGTTTGTTGGTCCATAATGAGAGTGTTCCTGTGCCCGGGATTAGGAGCAGTGTACCTGGCTCTCAATGGGAAAGTGCAGAGATTAACACTTGTTCCCCAGCGGGTCCCTCGGAGACACTAAACAATCTCCAAGGGCTTCTGCTGACACCGCCGCTTCTGACTCGCCACTCGTATAACAGGACTTCATTTAAAGTTATTCCGCAAAATGATTTACCGACTCAAGAGCAAATCTCGGGTCTGTTTAAAAGAACACATACAGGCAAATAAGTGTAATGCAGGGAGTAGCTTATTGCATAGATATAATTTGTAGTTTAGATCCTAGCGCTCAGAGGGAGTGCATTTATATATAGGGATGGGAATTGATCAGATTTTTACGATTCCGATTCCATTATCGATGCTGCTTAACAATTTGATTCTTTATCGATTCTCTTATCGATTCTAATTTGGGGAAAAAAGGAGAACAAACTGTTTGATTAGCACCAAGATTAGCACTGGTCCTGGTCTAGTCCTGGTCTAGTCCTGTTCTAGTCCTGTTCTAGTCCTGTTCTAGTCCTGGTCTAGTCCTGGTCTAGTCCCGGTCTAGTCCAGGTTTAGTCCAGGTTTAGTCCAGGTTTAGTCCAGGTTTAGTCCTGGTCTAGTCCTGCTTTAGTTCTGTTTTAGTCCTGGTTTAGCCTCGGTTTAGCGCACAGGCTAATGTTGACACAAGGCTGCTGCTTTTTTTTCACCTAATATCACCTAATATCTCCAGAAATATGATAATAATTATGACTCACCCCATGTTGCAGTGTTTTCGTATCTCCAAATATAAACGCGTATCGTGTGTTTCGGAGCTAAATTGCACTCTGTACACGAGCTCTGGAGAAACGGACGTGTCCTGAACCTGTCCCGAAGGTCTCCCGAACGTGTCATGTGTCCAAGTAGAAGTTAAAAGTCAATTTTCATGTCCTTTAGTGTCCTGTAGTGCCGCTTACATATGCCCGAGCTCCTCACAGCTGATCGGCGAACAGGGGAAACCCCCTTCGGTGCTTCTCACAACGGGATTGGCTGGTGCGCGAGCATGGGAAAATATGTTGATTTATACACGCCCCGTTTCTTTCTGAAAAACAAGCTCTTCTCGTCATGCGAAAATAGTATATAAACTCCGTATCACCACTTTTGTGCGTAATTCGTGCTGGCTGGAATCGTTAAGAGAATCGTTTGATAAACTGCTAATCGATTCCCTGGAATTGAAACACACGGAATCGGTTCTCAACAGGAACCAGTTCTCTATTCCCATCCCTACATTTGTATGACACCAAATTTGCTCCTGTGAGCTTTAAGTCATGTTACCTCTCGGAAAACATAATAGAGTTGTGTTTTGATGAGGAAACAACATTATAACATACACTCAACAAAAATATAAACGCAACACTGATCTGACCCACTGACCCAAAGATCCAAAATTCACTCCAGATACACAACACTACCATTTCTCTCAAACATTGTTCACAAATCTGTCCAAATGTGTGACAGCGAGCACCTCTGCCCCGCCGAGACAATCCACCCCACCTCACAGGTGCGCCACATCAAGATGCCGATCCGACATCATGACCAGTGCACAGGTGCGCCCCAGACTGCCCACAATAAAAGGCCACCCCGAAATGTGCTTTTTTTTTTGGTTTATTGGGGGTCTGGGGACTCAGAACCAGTCAGTATCTGGTGTGACCACCATTTGCCTCATGCAGTGCAACACATCTTCTTCACATAGAGTTTATCAGATTGTCAGTTGTGGCCTGTGGAATGTTGGTCCACTCCTCTTCAAAGGCTGTTATGGACGAAGAACACAGGTGCATTTTATTGATGGCATTTTGAATGCACAGAGATACCGTGATGAGATCCTGAGGCCCATTGTTGTGCCATACATCCATGAACATCACCTCATGTTTCAGCAAGATTTCAGCAAGATTCAGACAATTCTTGGAAGCTGAAAATGTCCCAGTTCTTGCATGGGCAGCATACTCACCGGACATGTCACCCATTGAGCATGTTTGGGATGTGCTTGACCAGACCCCCAATAAAGCAAAAAAAAGCACATTTCGGGGTGGCCTTTTATTGTGGGCAGTCTGGGGTGCACCTGTGCACTGGTCATGATGTCGGATCGGCATCTTGATGTGGCGCACCTGTGAGGTTGGGTGGATTGTCTCGGCGGGGCAGAGGTGCTCGCTGTCACACAGTTGGACAGATTTGTGAACAATGTTTGAGAGAAATGGTAGTGTTGTGTATCTGGAGTGAATTTTGGATCTTTGGGTCCATCTCAGGAAAAATGGGAGCAAAAACAAAAGTGTTGCGTTTATATTTTTGTTGAGTATAGATCAGAAAATAGCATTATACAGGTCCTTTAAAACGCTGGATTCTGATCAGGATGACATTTACAGACATGACTGAAATATGAACTGATAAACTATATATAGAGAAGACTTTGGTCCTTTTGCAGAGGATTGTGATGACAGTTTGATTGTGTTACACTGTGCAGCCTTAAATAGGTGGAGGTGGGATGAGAAATTACTGTGACGTCTGACAGCAACAGAACAGTGTAATAGTTTTTTGGGGGAATATACATCACAGCCCTGACCCTTTTCTATGTTGCTGCTGCCAAACTTTGGATTTCCTTTGGGATCAATAAAGTATTTATCTATCTATCTATCTATCTATCTATCTATCTATCTATCTAACCATCTATCTAACTATCTAACTATCAATTTATCTATCCATCTATCTATCTAACTACTGATTTATCTATCTATCGATTTATATACCTATCAATTTATCTATCTATCTATCGATTTGTCTATCTGTCTATCTGTCTGTTTTATGTGAGTGTACAGCCATGCTAGTTGTGTGTTAGCACTCCAGTTTCATATATTATCCTTCATTGTTTTGTATAGTTTGGGATTTGGTCATTCTTGACGAGTTAATATTAATTATTGTATTTCTCTTTATAGGTACATGCAGCCTTTCCCATTCAGGGCTTTAGGGAGGCTTCACCTCACACCATGAGCAGGGCCAGCATTGAGCACATGCACTGACAATTATTCTACCACTTTGGGCAGTTTCATTTCATTTCAGACACTGTCACAACTTGTTCAGTGCAAGAAACCTAACCACTCTACTAACACCACCTGACTGTAAATTATAATTGATGTTAAGTTACTAATTATAGTTTCAATGAATCTGCAATCTTCCTAAAATAAGAACAGATAATCTAGGGTTGGTAGCTCAGTAGAACAAAGTATTTTCATAATTTCCATGCAGTGGGGCCTGTGTAACTGGATGGTCACAGTGGGAATTCTTTCATTTTCCTATTTGGTCACACTAAAGCTTAATTAGAGACTAAGGCAGTTGGAGAGAAAATATTCCGTTCCAACTGCCCCAGTCAATACAGCTAGAAAATGTATCTCCAACTGCACTAAGAATGGCCAGTAGGATTTGATTCAGCACACTGAGGTACTAAACAACAACACTGTCCAACAGAGATGAGAGTCTGCAATGTCAGAGATAAACAAGAGAATACATACAGACATTACAGAAAGACATCAAAGTGTGTGATGCCTTAACTGAACCTAATTGCAGTGAAGCTGGAAACTGTATTGTCTTTTTGTTAGGGAATTTATAAATATACAGAATTTGCATACATAAATCTACCTAAGCCATCATTTCAGTATGAGTATGAAATATTGACAGCAATCAGATGTCACAGTGTCACATAAACTGTGACACAGGCCAACAAAGCACTCATATTTGGAGCTCATTAATCTAAGATAAATGTTTGTTTTGTTTCAACTTTAATCAGTGTTTTTTAGGTGGAACTGGATCGTGCAGTTCCCAGAGCCGCCAGCAGATGTCGCGCGCCTAACGTGTATATGACCTTTAGGAAGCGCGTGCGCAGCTGCTCAACTGTTTTTAAAACTCTGTTTTGTTTAAAACACAATTGATCTTACCGCAACTGCTGAGATTTTTTTTTACTATGAACAACATTTATCACAAGTAGCCTAGATTGTTGTTTGTTTTGGACTGCCTGCCTCTCGTGGTTCTCCCTGAATACCTGAGCAACCCTGTATGGCCCAATTATTTATAGATTGTTGTTTTTTCTCTTGTTTAAGCCGCGGTGTGTGTGTGTGTGTGTGTGTGTGTGTGTGTGTGTGTGTGTGTGTGTGTGTGTGTATATATATATATATATATATATATATATATATATATATATATATATATATATATATATATATATATATATATATATATATATATATATATATATATATATATATATATATATATATATATATATATGGCATCCTCTGTCTGCCTCCAAACACTTCATTATTATGTCGTTGTGGTGGAAGTCTTGTCACTGAGAGTAAGATAGAAAATCTGCATTTTAGAGAAATCTTAGCATGGATTTGCAGCCTGTATTTCTGTGTTGTTTTTGAGATCTGTTTTTACACCACGTCCTTGTAGGCTCATGTGCAAGATATTAGACCTGAAAGGGAGAAAAATGACGAAAATGTGTACATCCCACATACTTCCTGTTTCTTGCCTGCTTTTATTATGAGTTAAAAAGTTGGTGAACGGGTCTGTGATAAATTGCAACAGCTGTACACGGCTCAGCGTGACTCCACTAGGGGGAAAATTCTTCTTACACTTGTGGACGTTTGTCAAATAGTTCCTGTTTTGGAATGTGAGCGCAGTTTAGCGCTGTTTACTGGCGCACACGTTACGCTGTGTGTATGTGCTCTGCCTTGTGGACATTCTTCGTGAGTCGCTGTCATGGATTACCTCTTCTCTATATCGGACAGCAGCGCGAAGGCGGTCAGGGCGCTCTCCCAGAGACTGTGGCCTTCCGGCGGCCCCGTTCTCCAGACTCTTCCGCCCCAGACTCTCCACAGCCCCGAGAGCCACACACGAGGTGCGTGGCTCTTTAAACACTGCGTTCTGGGTTTGTTTTCAGCAGCTATTATCGCGATTCTACCATTGATAAACACAGTTTCATTTTAATTTCGGACAGTTCAACCAAGATGACTTTATGCGCATTGACACGAGTGAAAAGTTTGGAGTGTTTGGAGTGTTTGGGGTGTCAGCTGTGTGTCTGTTGACGCTGTCAGACTTTGGCTCTCGAGCTGCTGCTTTACGAACTAATGACTTCGCAACTTCCTCTAGGCCAACTGCCACACAGGGTAGCAGCATACTTTTAAGAAAGCATTTTATTTTTAAAGCACATTGCGTGATTGGAAGCGTTGTTTGGATTTTACCAAACATTTTCAATAGTGTTGCTCTCCTGCTATTCATAAATGCATTCTGAATTATTCTTTATAAGCTCATATGTCCTCACGTAGTGCATTAGAAGTCCTTATTGCACATTGTGTCCATGTAGACTTCCTGGACAGTCACAGGACCAAGTCATTGGTTCCAGTAGATGAGGTCTGCTGACCACATCTGTACCCTGTTCATCTGGACTGTGCTCTTCTGCTGCTCACGCCATTAGACACATCACAGAAACTGCAAAGTGGATCCCACAAAACAACTGTTTTATTTAATTTTTTTAAATTTTTATTTAATTATTTTTAAACATGGTAGGCCTACATCGTCCAGTAAGCAGTTGTTTACAGTATGTTTGCGACAGGTGTAATGAAAACTAAATAAAAGTGCGTTTTCATGATGTGTGTGTGGGAAACAGTATTTCCCAAACAGTATTTGTGTCCACCTCTCAAGACGTTTGGTTATGTCCAGTGGGTGCTGTTCCTGTTCTGTTCTTTTTGTTCCATAAATTATTTTAGTTAATAAATCTTGCCTTTGATGATGAATAAAACATTAGGGATAAGTCATTTTAACATCAGAATCTGTGGTTACTTGTTGGCCATAATTAGGGCACACATGCTTCATGCTTTATTCTTAAGCTGCTGTGTTAATAGTCTGTGAGTAGTGAAGGCTTGAGATGGTCTAGTGTTGTTGAGATTAGGTTGCTGTATTTACTTCTTGACAATACATTACTTGGTAAATTAGAAATAAATGTCTTTCTTTAGTTCCTTTTCAGTCTCCCACTGCTTTAGCATCAGCTGATTATTGTAGTTACTGTGTAACTTTCCAGTTTGTATCTGTTTTAGTGCAGTGTTTGTAAATAACCTGTGGCTGCTGAAGTCGCACTTAAAATTGTGTTGTTGACTGGGCTTGACCTTTTTACTGATTTTGTGGAATGTGTGTCAGTGTGTGTCAGTGTGTGTCTTGGTGCGCTGGAGCTGAAGCGGGTCTGGGGAGTAAGCTCCAAAAACTTTTTTTATGCAGAATAAGGACAGATTGCTTGTGAAAAGACGACACAAGTTCTATTAAAAAGCCCATTTGAACAATTTAGAGAAGTAAGTGAGCATGAAATTTCTTTGACCTTGGGAGTTAAAGGGACAGTGTGTAGGATTCGTGGCGCATAGGTGGTTACTAGCTATTCCACTTCCTCTTTTGGCTATGGCAGACCTCGAGGGTCACCCGGACGCGACGTAGCGCCGAAATCTCGCGTGCCCGCGCACGAACCGCGCACCGCTGTATACATAAAGCGCGGTCCCCCGTTCACTTTTTTTTTTTCTTTTCGCATGAAAACACACAATCCCGATCATGATTCATGACAATCTACACATCAAATGAAACCTTACAGTCTCCTCTTTTTGACTATGCAATTCATTTCCCTGCAAAACAATCACTCCCCGAGCACATGGGGCTTTTATACGGAAAAGCACAAAACTTAGCTTACTTAGCTTACCTTTGAAGGCTTTGCACAGGTCAAACTCTGTATTTCATCATAAACTTGGTCTCAATCTGTCCATAAGGATCCAGCGAATAAAATCCAGTAAAACAATTTAGTCCAAAATACGTGTTGTATCCATTACGATGTGTGATCCGGCAGCATGCTTCTTTACACAGGCTCCCCCTTCCCCCCTCCCCTTCCCCTTCTCTCCTTCTCTCCTTCACTCCCAAACGCAGCGCGGCTAAGCAGCTGTTAGCAGGAGCCGAGGCGAAGGATGAGCCCAAATGTCCTTCTGTGGCTCTCGTATTCAAAATGGCTGCCTCTATATGGGGAAGATCCCCCTTTTATGTGACTATATCTAAGTCCAAAAGAATACTTTGATTTCATGATGGAAGTGAAAAGGCTAGGAAAACAATGTATTTTTGAATGGGTATCTTCAATTTCAGTAATTAACAGGTAAAAATCTTACACACTGTCCCTTTAACACAAATGGCAAAAAGAGAACTTTGATTTAAGATTGGTGAATTAAATCATACCCATAGCGACGGCACACAGAGCAGAGATTTTTCTTCCTTTCCCTCTAATCAGCAAAGTATGACTTTTCCTCAGCTTACATCAGAACATCATGTACTGTACAATATATGCTTTCTGTACTACATACACATGCATACACATACATACATGCATACACACATACATACACACACACACACGCACACTCTTACATACACACACATAAATACATACATGCATACACATACATACATGCATACACACATACATACATACAGTACATGTACACACATGCATACATACATACATACATGCATACATCCATACATGTACACACATGTATATATACACACACACACACACACATACATACATGCAGGAAATGCACAATGTCGTTTCGGTCTTTCACAATAACTCTGTTGGTTGGTTTCAGAGGGAGACAGTTTTCTTGTTAATTTTATGGTAATTTCTTGGTTTTTTCATGTAAAAAATGAAAACATCGTTGAATCAATTTGTAATTTGCTGTGACATAACTGCATTACAGACATTGTTTGGCGCCCATACAAATTGGACACTTTTTCTTGTAAAATTTGATTATTGATTTAGTGTCAAGTGAAGGTGATATGCTACATTCACAGGGTAACAGGCCAGTGTGTGCTAACAAAGTGCTCTGTATTAATTGCTGATGGCACACAGATCATTGTAGCATTATGGGGGTGTTCTACTGGGACGCTGGGCTCTTCTTGCTTCCTGCTCAGCTCTGAGCCTGAAGCTGCTCCCCGATTTGTCACTATTCACTTTCACCTCAAGGCTGACATCATCTCCACTGTAATTATCACAGTGTATTCGACACATGCTCTCAGCACGGTAACGCAGGATTTTAATCAAGTTAATTTCAAAAAAGTCCTCAAGCACTTTTTATTAGTGAGTCACCGGTATTACCATTATAAAACACTCTTGGGATGGGGGTCATTGATCTTATGAGGTAAAGACACAAGTGACAGTTGTCTCTAAGAATTAAAAATGGATTAATTACACTGCCCTAACTCAATTATTCACAAACGCACTGACAACTGACGTTCGTAACTTGTCATGAGATGTAGCTTTTGGCACATCTCATTTTTAGGCACAATAATAAAGATTAATGTAAAAAATAATAATAATAATCTTAAAACTAGGAATAAGAGGGCATACTTTATTGCTTGGTTTTGAAATTGTGGATCTCACATTCAGCAAGATGAGAGCACTCTTGAAAAGACCTGAAAAGTTTTAATTAGATATGTGCTTGGCTAATAGGCACTTTTTGCAGTATGTTTTAGGACCGTTTTTGGTAAATAGCTGAAGCTAATGTTAAAATCCCCTTGATACGTACTGTGAGTCTGAATGTTGAGTACAAATTACATCAAGTGAAGGTCGTCGTATGAATAGCTTTCAGTTCACACCTGTGTATCCTGGTGTGTTGAAGGTTTCTGCAAAAAGCATGAAATAAGATGTCTGACTTCACTAACTGCTCTTTCAGCTTCTTCCTTTGACAAAAAAATACCTCCAAAACTGAAATGAAGTTGTGCACAAGACAGAAGATTCCAAATCATCTTTCGTTCAAAATCTCAAAGCAATTAGAGGCCTTGCCTATGGTGTCCTGGCTTGATAATGGAGAGTATAAACATGGAGTGTGGAACATTGGCACAGTTTTGAAATGATTGTTACTGATAAATGGCTGTTTCACATTTCCTGTCATATAGAGAATAGTACACATTTAGGCTCATATTATTCAAAGATATAGATCACTTTAGAACATTATATAGATATAGAACATTTTTTTTCAATTACTTGAACTATACTGTGATGCTCAATTGCCCAACGTGCTATTTATTCCTAAGAATGATCAGTCAGGATCACAATATAAGAAAACTCATTTCAGATTTATTATTGTGATTAGTGTACTTTTTAAAGGTCTTATATTGCACAAAATTGTTTCTTGTGAGCTTTAAGCCATGTTGTCATGCTGCCTCACATCACAGTGTGATGTGGAGGAAAAGGTTTGTGGGTCATTCCAGAATTGGAGGACATTTTGGCTTTAAAATTCTTGAAAAATAAACCTTCACTTTTCTGATTTTCTGCTACATATTCATCAATAATAGGTAATAAACTATCAAATACTTGATTAGCTCAGCTGACGGTCAATGGTAAAATTTTATTACATGATTTATGGTTTATTGATTTCCTCTAATCACAGTAACAGGGTTGCAGGTAACAGGGTTGCAAATCCGCACTAAAGTTCACTTTATCTCAGGAGTAGAAGCTGTTTAGCTGTTACTGCTAATCAAGAGGAAAAACTTATTTATGCAAATAAGTAAAGAAAAAAAAAGTCTTATTCTGATCATTTGCATAACAGGGTTGCATGAGGCAGAGTGAGACATTCAGTCAAGGCTAACGATGCGTGAAAAGTCCCTCAGTCGTCCAGGTAGAATCCATGATTGAACTTCTCCTTTGATCAAGGCTAACGATGTTATAAAAATATGAAAAATAGAAGAGAAGACAAACCTTTGCTCTGCCCATTCTTTTGGAAAACTGTTTGATGACGTCAAGTCCAGGGGATCATGTGGTTCACTGTTGATTGATTGATTGATTGATCATGTGGTTCTGCTTTCTTCTTCTTCTACCAGGCTAAAAATGTTCTGGTAACAGGGTTGGTGCAGGTTGTGGGACACATGTTCCATGAATAATAATTATTATTTGAAATATTATGTCTATTAAAACAAATAAGAGATGGCAATGAAACAAATAATACAAAAAACAAGAAATTTCAATTCAATTTTAAATGGTTTATTTGAGATTCAGTTTGGTCATTAGAGGGGTGGGACAAGAGGAAAATGGCATTTTGGGGGTACTCCAGATTTATTTGGTATTTAAAAAAAAAAAAATTTCAAACATTCTTTTCTTAGTTTTTTTTTAGATTTGGTCTCAGGATAAGTACATTCACTCAGAAACTGTATGTTTTAGTATTTTGTATGTGGATTATTTAATATTTGATTGGTTAAACGTAAAATGTCCTCCAATTCTGGAATGTCTTTTGTATGTTGAACATGCGTGGATGAAACAAAACAAAATTAAAGGTATTTTTTGGGGGAAACAACATTATAACAATCAGAACATAGTGTACAATAGGCCTTTTTAAACATTAAACATTACCATTTAAACATTACCATGTTTTGGAGGTAAAAAAAAAAGTTGTTGAGTTTTATGTGTGAAAGTCTCTGAGTATAGAGCTGTATTTGACAGAGACTGAATCACAATATGACAATCTTTACCATCATATCAACCAGTCGTACACTAACCCCACTAGTCTACACAACTAAACCATGGCTCACGATCATTTTAGCTTAAACAAAAGCTCAGTTAAACAAAATATAAAACAAGATTAAAGCACAACTATGGAAGACCTTAACTCTATTGTGTAAGATTCATATTTTTGAATTTATGTTTTTGTTGTGCTGTCATACTGAGTTCCTCTGTGACTTTTCCACTGCTGAGTGCTACAGTTGAATCTTGTTGCCAGTGGCTACTGGCTAGTCACAGGGGTGGCTTGAACTGCATGATTTGACTTTATAAATAGACCAAAGAAAATGGCTTCAGGCGTGCATTGATCAATCTGGGCTGCAGGGTTGTGGTCAGCCAGTGTGACACAACTCAGAGGGAGCCATCAGTGAAAGAAATCTACTCATTATTTTTCTTTATTTTATATTATACAGTATACAATATAATGTCATTTTGTTTGCCTTTCACTTTTATTTAAATGTTGTGTCCTGTTTATTGGCTTCCATGTCTTTTCTTTAGATTACAGAGGAAAGATAAGATGAATTCTTATATCTTGAACACAATTCTGACATTGGTTGGTTGGATATCAATAAATATGTTGGTTTCGGTGGAAATATTCTAAGAATTGAAATAAAACCACTCTCTGTCTCTCTCTCTCTGTCTCTCTTTCTTTTTCAATTTTGAAATCATACATAACAAAATCAAAAATAGACAACAAAAAAACTCCCACAACCCTCCCATTGCTCAACAATAATCTTATTTGTTTTTCGTTTTAAACTGAAAAACAAAGCATTTGTTTTGTTCACCGTGCTGTCTAGCCTCATGACTGTCTGATAGTTAGTCATGCACACGGATTTGGGGTTGATTTTTCCAGTTGTGTCTAACTATTATGGGAATTCAGCGACGAATGACTCAGTGGAACAAGTTGTGTTTTTGCTTGCTTCATTTTATTTATTCAGTCGTATATTACAAGGAATTTGCACATCCTTTTCTAACAAGGTAAAGGCCAATAGATCTAGTGTCTATTGCAGCACAGTTGTGATACTTGCACTTACAGTAAAAGTGCATTCTTCCACCTGTCCTTTCTACAAGCATGAGTACTTGCTACTTACCCTAATAACTAATCTGACATTAAAACTATTGCCGTCTCTCTTATGCCCTTGAGGTGCTATGTTTTGTTTAGAGTATGGATAAAATCTATGTTATGAGTGGATCTATGTTATGTTTCCTTATCACAAACATACCTGGAGTTATGTTTTGTTTCATTCACAGATGTTTAAAGATCCCATGACATGGTACTTCTTGATGCTTTTATATGGTGCCTTAGTGGTTCCCTAATACTGTAAATGAATCCTTCTTCAAAATCAAGCCTCAGTGCATGAGATATGACTCTGACTGTCTTCATGAGGCTAAGTATGTCTCTGAAACACTTTATTCTGGGCGTTGTTGCTTGAATGCAAATGAGGAGGACAGAGACAGGCCAGAGCCTCATGAATAAAAAAAACGCATCTCGCATTTTGTAGCTCGTTTGCGGTCCAAACTCTCTGGGCGTGATTTCCAGAGACGGTGGGTATACATCCAGACGGGGGGTGGAAACCTTTCCGCGAGTGTGACGTCAGAAATTTCCCTTGTTCAGAATCGCCCGTTTGGGCTGTCTTTTTTTGAAACGCAGAAAAGGATCGCAAATGCTCAGTTTACACATTTCGCAACTTTTAGCCATGGGGGAAGGGGGGGCCTAAACAGGGTAGGGGAGCTCACATTAACGTTCAAAAACCTCAGAAAGTGAAAATTTCATGCCATGGGAAATTTAAAGGGATATGCCACCCCCAGGTCAAACTTGGGCATCTCCCCACAGTCCAGAGACTAAAATAAGTGGTGGAAAGCGTTTTTCTGGTGACGCAGCCATTGTCCAGGTCTGTCAGCACTGACCGCTGCGGTATCTGCAGCTACTCCGCGTTAGACTGGAGTCTAACGTCGCCAGAGAAAGATTTCGGCCAAAAGGAATTAATTTGCTCGATGCGTTTCACAATTACTTTCTGTGTAGTGCGCATTCATATCGAGTGCAAATAAATGTGGGAACTATTTTTCAGTGCAGAAAAAGACAGCCGAAGCACACACCACGCTGACAGGGGAATCCCAGTTATGCACCAGGAAGGGAGTTCCCCTGTTACGCAGCGTGGTGTGTGCGTCGTCTGTTCTTTTCTGCACTGAAAAATAGTTCCCACCCAAAATGACCAAGTCAAGCTCTCCATGTTGATTTGCACATTTATTTGCACTCGATATGAATGCGCACTACACAGAAAGTAATTGGGAAATGCATCGAGCAAATTAATTCCTTTTGGCCGAAATCTTTCTCTGGCGACGTTAGACTCCAGTCTAATGCGGAGTAGCTGCAGATACCGCGGCGGTCAGTGCTGACAGACCTGGACAATGGCTGCATCACCAGAAAAACGCTTTCCACCACTTATTTTAGTCTCTGGACTGTGGGGAGATGCCCAAGTTTGACCTGGGGGTGGCATATCCCTTTAACACACAAACTCTGCATATTTACACTCCACTTTGTGATGTCATGTGGTAGTGGCGATGTTTTTGAGGAGGTAACAACATTATGACATGTCTTAAACTCACAAAAGCCACTTTCACATAATATAAGACCTTTAGACTCTTGCCCATAAATTGAGTGCAAAATAAATGAAAAAGGGGAGAGAATATGCCTCTGTTTGAATGGCTTAGGATGAAAGTTGTTAGCCAGTTGTGATTGGTTGGTTGGTTGTTTGGTCAAAACGGGGACTTGAAGTGTTCTAGTTCAATTTAGGTCACCATACAGTCTTGCCTTGAAATATTCCTACATAAATTGAGGTATAAAAATAAAAATAGCTTGAAGAGTAAATGTAAAAAATGGATTTAGTTTTGAAGTTTTGTTTTGCCACTCATGCGTTCTATCAAGCTGTAACTTTATTAACCAAATAGGAGTCGCCTCGGTGAGAACGTTGTGTCCTTTTTGTATTTATTCAAACCCCTGTGTTTGGAACAGGACCCCCTTTACTTTGGGTCGGTAAGGAGATCTGATAATGCAGAGTTTGAGTTTCTCCTCGCTGAGCTCATCACTTCAGTGCTATTGATTGTTGCTGTAACCAAAGAGGCTTGTAGGGAGCCACTGGAACGCAAATGCCAGGGCCCCACAAGCTGACTTAACGGGCCGATATTACTCACATTTCTGATTTATGTTAAAATGCTGTTTTCTCATCACAAACATACCTGGAGTTGTGTTTTGTTTCATTCAGATACTGTATGTTTAATAACACACAAAGCCGGCAAATTTAGGATAAGTGCTTCTCTCAAACAGAAAACACCCCTGAAATTGCCACTCTCTACTGAACTGAAAGGTAAAAGTTAGCTGTTAACATGAAAACTACTGCGATACGACATTACAAGGTGGAACAGAGCTTTTTGAACTTTGGAGGTGTAGAGACAGACTAATAATAAAGGGTTACTCAAACATGTGTGACTGAAATGAAACACCACTCCAGGTATGAGGAGGTAACAGCATCATAACATGGCTTAAACCGAACAATACCAGGCTTAATGAGGACTGACCAAGACTAAACCGGAGCTAGGACTTGACCAGGGCCTTAAACTGTGCGATATTATGTAAAAAAAAAAAAATGAATCACTTTATCACTCTCATATTTAACGATCAAAAATATGAATACAACTTTATTGGGTCTTAAAACATGAATTACCTGATCATAAACATTACAGACTTTTAACTATTGCCATTTAACACACCAGACATAGACATATTAATATAGTGTGTGTGTTTTTTAAAAAATGTTAATCTGTATGGGTTTCCTTCTAACAGTGCCGTGCGGTAACACTGGCTTACCTCTGACAGTCTCGTCTCAGCCCGGTTTTGCTCGCGTTCTGGAGCTCACGTAAGTAGGTCCGGTAAGTTCACAGGGACAGTTAATAAAGCTTGTTTTTCTTCGCAAAACAGCATTAGTCCAAAAAGTGATATATATTTCCATCACGAAATCCAGCTGCCTAATTCGCATTTGCATATTTTCTCTAAATTTGTATCACTCCGTCCACGTTAGCTCTATTGCCTGTTCACTCGTAAGCGGATGGTTACGGCAGATGCGGTACGGCGACGGCGTTTGTTTACAAGTGAACAGGCTAGGTAGGCTAGGCTACGCGTGCAGTGATACAACTCCGAGAGAAAAGGGAACCATGTGAATTAGGGAAAATATGCAGCTGGATTTTTTTCGGACAACTGTCTGTGACGGAAATATATATCACTTTTTGGACAAATGTTGTTTTGCGAAGAAAAACAAGCTTTATTTCGTGTCCCTGCGAACTTACCGGACCTACTTACGTGAGCTCCAGAACGCGAGCAGAACCGGGCTGAGACGAGACTGTCAGCGGTAAGCCAGTGTTAGATTAAAAATAAAAAAAACGCACTATCCCTTTAAGTTTTTTCTCTAAAGTCTGACTCTGAACTCTAAACCACATGCTTTTACTGCCAGAAGATTGGCTGAGGACCTCTCGATTAAAACCCATATCATATACCCATACCCATAGCATAATTGACAATTGGAAATGACGGAATCTCAGTCTTAATTAACATTTGATCCACTGCAGAGCCCTGTCTCGAGGAGTGAAACAGGACTGAAGGAGTAAAGCAGGAACATAGAGGCTAAACCAGGACACACTGGCAGAGCTCCAGTTGTCTGCTGCTGTTTTATCATGAGGCGCATGTAAGTAAAGTACATTCAAATCAGGCTGCACACCCGCCTCTGCCTAATAACCTAATTCACCTGTGGGAGTAAGCGTGGCGGATCAGAGGATCTGACCGCTCTACTAATGTTGTTTATGTCGAGAGTGGGATTCAAACTGCCAAACTTCAGATTAGTGGACACACACTCTAAGCCAAACCAACTGAGCTTCTGCTATTATAAAATCCGGGAACTTCTGATAGGATTCTGTACTATATTCTTTCGATATTATTCTTTCTGGTGATGTGAGTTTGTTCATTTCTATAGAAGTAACAATAACGTAGATAGTAGTAAAAGTCTCTGGCTGTTGTGTTCTATCGTTTGTCCATGTTAATAGTAAATAGATTGGTCTTTAATTGTCCAATTCAGGTGATGGCAATAATGCATTACATCTGTGTCAGTGGAGGAGATACATGTTATGGGAAATTCCACTGGCCTGACATTATTTATATAGTTATGTATCCATTGATCAGCGCTAGACTTCAGACCGCACCATCCATCAAGCCCCTTTTACCTCACATGCAGTTGCACCCTCCTCCACAGCACTGGAATATATTGTTCTCTACCCAGTGACCCTAATGCTTTAGAAATTGTCGAGTGATTAGTGAACAGGGACGTTTCGATGTGTGACAATTTGCAGCAAGTAGATACAAAAATACTGAGGGAGAATTTATTAAATAAAGCTAACATGAAATGACTTGCTAAATGATTGGCTCTCTAAGCAAAACGAGAACTAAACAGGGCTAGAGCTGAGCTAAATTAGGATAGGACAAGAGACAAAGCTTAAAGATGTAACTTTTTGGTTGGGGGTCCATCACCTTCTTGTTTCTATGGATATGTCATTGCTCTGTCTGGAATGTCCCACAGCTCTACCTTTCATTTATTAAATTACATGTGGTTTTATAGCTAAAAAAATACCCAGAAAAACAGGCATTCTAACCATAGAGTGTGTATATAAATGGACATAGCTCATGTGCTAGCAGCCGCGCTCCAAATAGGAAGTTCGCATGAGGGCTCTTCCGGCTCCTACTAACCCTGACCCCATTGACTTACATTGGAATATTGTTGCCCCAACCTCTGTAATTGCTGCTGTGGGCTTCTTCATTTTGGTCTTAAAGATTCCATGACATGGTACTTCTTGATGCTTTTATATGGCTCCTTAATGGTTCCCTAATACTGTAAATGAATCCTTCTTCAAAATCAACACTCAGTGCATGAGAAACAGAGATAAGCTGAGAAAGAGTAATTTTTCTCACTCTGAACACTCTATAATGGGCGTTGTTGCTTGAATGCAAATGAGGAGAAAAGAGCTGGCCAATAGTAGAGGGTGGGGGCGTGGCCAAACGCACCACTCTCCGCTGTAGCTCACAGCTGATCCATTTCCTTGTTTTTGCACGGGGGGAGAGATTTGAAGCGTTCCATTGAAAAATAAACACATTTCCACATAAAATAAAATTAAACCACTGCTGTTCAAAGGTCCAGAGGCTCAGATAAAGGACTTCCGAGCCTAGAAACACTCGGACGTGCCTCCAGGCAAATAAAAAAACGCATTTCGCATTGCCTAGCGCATTCGCGGTCCAAACTCTCTGGGCGTGATTTACAGAGACGCTGAGTACAGACAGACGGGGGTGGAACTGCATTTGCATTTCTTTTTTCGATCTGATGTCAAAAAGGTGCCTTGTTCAAACTTGCCCATTTGAGCTCCGATTTTTTGTAACGCAGAAAAGGATCGCAAATGCTCAGTTTAGACATTTCGCAACTTTTAACCATGGGAGGGGCCTAAACAGGGTAGGGGAGCTCACATTAACGTTCAAAAACCTCAGAAAGTGAAAATTTCATGCCATGGGACCTTTAAAATGTCCGTATTACATGATGACATACATGATGCTGTTTTTTGGGGGTCTTTTTTGCTGTTTTGTCTGTCAAAAAAACCAAAAAACATCTATCCATCCATTTTCTTCATCTTATCCGGGGACCCTGGACCAGGCCTGGACTGGTAATCGGGCATTTCCACACCCCTTTCTCTGCACTGATCCCCGACAGTTTCATAGTGTTGAGCGTGGAAACATGGTCGCACAGGCACAGCAGATCAGCAGGTAGTAATGTTAGGATAATACCGGGACTTTTAGGTGGTGGACAAGCATGAAAATCGCTCACCTTTCGTCGAGATTCATCGTTTTGAAGCTAAAACAGGTGAATCGTGTAGATTCGATGAGAAAAGGTTTTTTTGTGTGTGCAAGATGCATTTTAAATAAACCGCTGAATGTGTAGTTACTGTGAGTTTGCTGGTGGTTTTTGGGAGCTGGGATTTTTCCTTTAAATGTTGCGCCCTGGTTCCCCCTCGTAACAATAGTAAAATACTTTGCTTCGGGAAACACAGACATAAATTAGTCCATTGTGCTCCGCTAATTATGAGGGGCCGGGCGAAGCCAAAAATGCCAGGGCCGTTTTTTTGTCCCATCGTGAGCTTCATTTGAGCGGCGCTGAACACTATGGGTGACATCACACTTGCTTAGTCCACTTTTTTATACAGTCTATGATTCTAACTGACCTGTTACTTGGTCCTGTATGGTCTCCATGAAGAAACATTTAATACCATACTCATTTGAATTGACCTTCATGAAGAAAAGCGTTTGAACGGACCTTCCAGCTAAAAAAAATTACACAATGCACCTTTAAATGAGGACTGGATAAGATATGTGGAAAGCACTCTGAATCATGACAAAGTAGTTAAAGGCTGAATGAATTTGACTAATTATTTACTTATTTGGTTAATTACTAGTTAATTACTAAACGAGATCTATAATTTTAAAAATGTGTGATCCCATTTGCAGCTTTGGTCTTATTTTTGAAACCACAGCTTCCACAGAGATGTAACTTAAAAGCCCTTAACAGGAAAAACAGGAAAAGTAAAGTTTTTTACAATCTGAGCCTTATTTTGGTAATAAAACAAGTTGTTTTACTCACCCATAGCACTTTGGTGTCATATGGAGCACTTCTGGAGATGTTTTAGATTTGCGATTTCCATAATGTGTGTTCTCGGGGCACATGTTTGCGGTCTCCAAATAACACAAACTTTAGCACTTTTCAAATCATAGAAGCTCGATGTCTTAGTCTACGATTTCGTTTGGTCAAAAGTGTCCTGTAATCCAAGATTTAGCCATAGTTTCGAGTAGATGAGGACGCCAGTGCGCATGTGCGGAGTGTGTTCTCAGCTCCCGGGACCCAAACATGAAACGCAAAGCTGTAAACTATGGATAAATCTCAGATTACAGGCCACTTTTGACTCAAACGAAATCGTAGACTAAGATATCGGGCTTCTATGATTTGAAAAGTGCTAAAGTTTGTGTTATTTGGAGCCCGCACGGGGCATATTACATGCTCGGGGAATATATTATATGCCCCGAGCTATGGCTAGAAGTCGCGCTAGGCTAACGCAAATCTAAAACATCTCTGGAAGTGCTCCATATGACACCAAAGTGCTATGGGTGAGTAAAACAACTTGTTTTATTACCAAAATAAGGCTCAGATTGTAAAAAACGTTACTTTTCCTTTAAGACCTTTTTGTCCAATCTAAATGTAGACTAAATGGAAAAATATATCACAAGATTATTTTTCTCATGCTTAATCTTGTGACGATTTTATCCCACGAGATCTTGTGGAAGGAGATCGTGTCTCATCCTATTCACTGCTTTAGAACAGTTACAATATACAGTTTTTGCCATGTTTACAGATTTTCTTATTATTGCACTAGTCATATATTTGTGATACATTTTTCAGCGTTTATATTTGTAGTCCTTTTTGGCGCTCGCTCTGAATAGTATTTAAGTGTCAGTGACAAATCTGTTTGGGCAGATAGTACAGTTAATGATATGCCCCCATTGTTTCTCAGTATTGACGTACAGGATTGTAGTTATGTGTGTGGGCAGTAACAGTCTACAGATCTGTCCTGTTCCACTTAACAGTATAATGATGGATGGCCACAGTTGGGATGCAAATTGCACTTGTGTCAATAGTCATGTGCACTGTTTTAAATTAACCTCTTGCTCTCTACATACAATTTGGTGCTTTAAATAGCACGCATCGATTCAAACAGATGTACGAGTTTGGCAATTAATAAGCAAATTTTTATAGGGATAAGAAAAGGCTTAACAAACTTGCTGTGTTTAATGCTGAGTGTTGATATGCTGGACACGCTGCAGCCTTCACAACTGTTACCAAGTAAAAGAAACTGAGAATGAGAGAAGATGCAATATTCATTACTATTTGAGGAAATTATTTTTTGTATCTGAAAAAGTTTCGAGTAATTGTTACATCACTTGCCTATCGCTGATTTTGATTTGCGGCATCTTTTCACATTGCTTTAAACCAGGGGTCGGCAACCTGTGACTCTTGGATCCCTCTGATGCGGCTCAGTACAGTGGTCCCTTGTTTATCGTGGTGGTTGCGTTCTAAAAATAAGCCACGATAAGCAAAATCCGCGAAGTCGTCAGCTTTATATTTTACAATTATTCTCCACCACACACATTCTACACTTTTCTCAGACTGGAATTAACGTTTTCTCACATTTCTCTCTTGTTTAAACACTCAAACGTTCGTAGATTTTCAACAAAAAGCACAGTATTAGAAAACGCAACCAGTGTATTTCATGTGTATTTCACAGTTCTTCTGACCGAGCCTCATCGTCCTGGCGCCGCTTTGCTGTGGCGGGTTTTGTCGGGGAGAGTGTCCAAATGGCTCTTTGAGTGGTAAAGGTTGCCAACCCCTGCTTTAAACTATTTTAGTGTCTGCTGAAGCACTGGCATGTCTATGTCAGAAAATGGTGAATTAATCAAACTATATTTGATATGGCTTTTTCATTCTTCAAGCACAAAACAACTACTAATACCACTTCCACAGCAAAGCCTCTCATCAGATAACCATGCTGGTGTCTTAAGTGTAAGGCTTAATTAAAAGGATTCCAAGCTTTTTTGTCTTCTTTCATCACAAAAACTTGCAATATGTCTGGTGATATTTTTTCAAACTGCTGCATAATTAAACATGCAAAGTGGATCCAACAAAACATGAATGTTATCCACTGGTGGAATCTCCCAGTTCAAGCTCATGGTACTCCCCCTATACAATCTTCACACCCAGGTATGTCACTATGGAAACAACCATTTGACCCAGAATATAATTGTATAAACGAGTGTGAGTGTAAGATTGTTTTAACACTACGCTAACACGAGCTTTGTGCTAAGTCTGTTGATTAAAGCGGGGAAACCGTGTACCAGAGCTGAAGACACATTGACACAACAGGAGTGTGATGAGGCGCCGTGGGGAGGGTGTTAATGAGAGGACAGGGCCGAGCCAGTACTGCACTATTGTGGCCCTATATACACAAAAGTACACACAAAGTACACACCAAACTGCAGTTCAGCAAAGTTCTCCACAAAAGAACGGACGGTACAGCACTGTAGAGGCTCCCCCTGTAATATTGGGCTGTGTGGAGCGGAGAGAGTTACAAAAATGTTCTCAAACAGGATCAATCAGGATGAAACATATACGACTGTCAAAAAAAATCAATACTCAGATACTGATTGATATTAAAACTTGAAAGTCACAGTCCCACTGAGAATAATCTTTTTCAGAGGAATCCTGGTACCAGAGGGGTGCCTATTGTACATGTTTGTTGTAATGGGGGCAGAGAGAAAAACTACTCAGGCACAGGGGGAACATGGAAACACACATGCTGAACCTTCTTGCTGTGAGGTGCTAACCACTGCACCACCTTGTCAAAACTAGGACCAAATAACATCTCGCTCATTCTAAACCAGTAATAATTTGTGAACTAAACTAATGATATGTGTAAATGACCCAAACAGTGATTAAACTGATATATTTACACTTTGAGACGCACTGAATACATTGTACACAGCTCTATGCAGGCTTCAGGCATAATAAAGAGCTGAGTGGAGCAGAGAGAGTTGGCAAAGGAGATGGGGCCTGTCACTGATCATTGTGCGCTTACAAAGACGGCTCCTCCATGTACCTACTGTATTTTCATTATAACACAGAGTCTCTGTAGAAAAGTGCAGTTCAGCTGGTTTGGTATTTGCATCAGGGATATAGGACTTTGCTTAGCACAGCCCATCCTACATTGCTGAAGTACTAAAAAAAAAAAAAGTTAATACATCTGTTTTGCCTGTGGAAACAACTGTATCACTGGTCAAACGTGGCAGAATTGTAAATCTTTGTGACCCCGAATCATTATGGCGGAGTATTAGGAAAGTGTCATGGTTCATGTTTTTTTTGGCTGTCATTTCATATTTTGTGTATTTTATTCCTTTGTGTCCTCAGTGTTTTATTTTGACATTTCTGGTCAGCTTGTTTTATTTTTACTTCCTGTCTGTTGATTGTTTTCCCCGCCCTGATGTGCTACACCTGTGTCTGTCTGCATTTATACCCCATGTTCTCCTCTGCCCTTTGTTGGTCCATTGTCAATGTCTTGTCACGGTTTGTCATTAGTAGTCATGTCTTGCGTCTTTGGATTTTTGGATTTTGGTCAGTTCTTTGTTTATTATTAAAGTACTTAAACAGTAGTCCTGCATTTTGGGTCATCCCTCCTTTTTCCTCGTGACAGAATGGACCAACCAGATCAGACCTAAGCAGACTACTCTCCTTTTTTATTTTATTTTTTTTGTTAATGTGTGGGAAGTGGATTGTCTCCTGCAGCTGCTCTGCAGCAGGCCCGGGACTATGCCTGCAATGACTCTGCTACCTCCAGAAGAGTCACAAGGAGGAGACATGGGGCTTGCAGATGGTAGCCCAGCCCTGCTTGTTAAGCCCTCCTTCCTCCACTTCAGCTCCCACCTCCTTCTCAAGAGTCACTGGTGCCCAGTGCCATTACAGACTGCCCACCATCCCTGAATTCTATTTTGCTGGAGCTTTTTTTTGGAGATCCCTGACCTCGACTTGCCTGCTTCTGTTCCTGAGCCACCGCTGGACACATCTCTCCGTCCAGGGTGGTCGTTCTCCTGAGCCCCTGCAGCAGCTTCGCTGGACAAAGTTCTCCGTCCAGGGAGTTTACCTGCTTCTGTTCCTGAGCCACCGCTGGACACATCTCTCCGTCCGGGGTGGTCGTTCTCCTGAGCCCCTGCAGCAGCTTCGCTGGACAAAGTTCTCCGTCCAGGGAGCTTACCTGCTTCTGTTCCTGAGCCACCGCTGGACACATCTCTCCGTCTGGGGTGGTTGTTCTCCCGAGCCCCTGCAGTAGCTTCGCTGGACAAAGTTCTCCGTCCAGGGAGCTTACCTGCTTCTGTTCCTGAGCCACCGCTGGACACATCTCTCCGTCTGGGGTGGTCGTTCTCCTGAGCCCCTGCAGCAGCTTCGCTGGACAAAGTTCTCCGTCCAGGGAGCTTACCTGCTTCTGTTCCTGAGCCACCGCTGGACACATCTCTCCGTCCGGGGTGGTCGTTCTCCCGAGCCCCTGCAGCAGCTTCGCTGGACAAAGTTCTCCGTCCAGGGAGCTTACCTGCTTCTGTTCCTGAGCCACCGCTGGACACATCTCTCCGTCTGGGGTGGTCGTTCTCCCGAGCCCCTGCAGCAGCTTCGCTGGACAAGGTTCTCCGTCCAGGGAGCTTACCTGCTTCTGTTCCTGAGCCACCGCTGGACACATCTCCGTCTAGGGTGGTCGTTCTCCCAAGCCCCTGCGGTAGCTTCGCTGGACATCGCTCTCCGTCCAGGGAGCTTGCCGCCAGATCTCAGCCCTGCCCCTCATCCAAGTTAAGTTCCAGATATCCCACCTAACTTCACTGCCATCTCCATTGTGAACTGCCCTTGCCTTCATGACCCCAGACCATTCTGACTGTTTTCAGATCTCTTGTCCCTCCTCCAGGCCCCCCTCCACCCTCCCAAGTTCATTGTGACTCTTGGGGACGTCTGGGAGCCGTCCCTTGAGAGGGGGGTACTGTCATGGTTCATGGTTTTTTTGGCTGTCATTTCATATTTTGTGTATTTTATTCCTTTGTGTCCTCAGTGTTTTATTTTGACATTTCTGGTCAGCTTGTTTTATTTTTACTTCCTGTCTGTTGATTGTTTTCCCCGCCCTGATGTGCTACACCTGTGTCTGTCTGCATTTATACCCCATGTTCTCCTCTGCCCTTTGTTGGTCCATTGTCAATGTCTTGTCACGGTTTGTCATTAGTAGTCATGTCTTGCGTCTTTGGATTTTTGGATTTTGGTCAGTTCTTTGTTTATTATTAAAGTACTTAAACAGTAGTCCTGCATTTTGGGTCATCCCTCCTTTTTCCTCGTGACAGAAAGATAATGTTTTTGTTTGGGATGTAGCTGCTTGTATTCTGTGCAACGTAATTAAACCAATCTTAAGTGCATTCAAGGACTGCAGGGACAAGACATTTAAAGTAATAAAAAGTCATTAAACTGCAGTGTAGCTTTGACTACACAGGATGGTCTCAAAGAGTTTGGCAGTCTAGACACTGCAAACTCACCTTCGTGTTTCAAAACTATTTTCTCAATGTGCTTTGTTAGTTCCTATACTAGTACATTAAATAATAATGTCATGTTTAGCACTTAAATTTGGCATATCAATTGAAGATTAAGATGATTGCAGTTCTCCCTGATAACTTTATTTATGTAACATATAATAATCAACATCCATCTAAGAATTGTTTCTCTTTAGACACTTGTATTAGTGAGCGCTTGTTTAACTGAGGCTCTTCCACTCATAAGAGATTGGATTTCTCAAAGTTGTTTTTTCAGAATTTACCATAAATTATGAAAGAAGCCAGTGAAGCCCGTGACTGTAACCCTATGTTGGGTAGTCAGTTAGTTATTGCTACACTACTGCATTACTACAATACCCTTTTCAAAAGAAGAAGCAAAACATTATTGGTTGAATACATTGCGTAAGTAAAAGAGATGCACGATATATCGGCATTAACATCGGTATGGGTTGATATTGCTAAATTTTTTAACATATTGGTATCGGCCCGATGTGTAAAAGAAGGCTGATATTAACGGACGATATTTGTCAGTACAGTAATCCCTACAACGTTTTCCTCACATTTCTCTCTTTTTAAACACTGAAACTTTCGTAGATTTTCAACAAAATGTATTAATAGTGAAGCGTGGACGGATGGGCAGAGAAGTGTGTGCGCGGACACGTGCGCTCATCGCGCTCAAATCCGTGATAGAAACAACTGACGCGCGCGTCCCACCCGGGGCTGTGAGCACGAGACCCGTGCCCAAACCGTCCGAGAACATCAAACCTCGTCATGAACGAACGCAAGAGCCGCACGAAACCAGGCAAAGAGCCACACACCCTGGTTTAATCCTGGTTTAGACCTGGTCTAGTCCTGGTTTAGTCCAGGTTTAGTCCTAGTCCAGTCCACGTTTAGTCCTGGTCCAGTCCAGGTTTAGACCTGGTTTAGACCTGGTCTAGACCTGGTTTAGCCTGCGTCTAGTCACAGCAGAAGTAAAATCCACATGCAGCACATAATCTCAAGAGGATAAAGGGACATGGATGTTATTTGAGTTGTTGTCAATGTACTTTATGAATGAAGGAAGTAAGACAGTACAGTAGACAGTGCCCTCGAGCAACACATTGCAGACAGTTGCATTCGATTTCTCGTATATTTCTGGTTTGGTGTCCACCCCCGAAATAGCACAAACAAGTAAAGTTGCTGAGTCTATCTGTCTTCTCTCCTCCTCTGTAACTTTTAGAAAAAACGGGTACCTGCATGTGGCTGCTGTCCAGCACCTGTTCAGTGCAGTGTGGTGCAGTTCTCTCTCCCCTGTTTCTAAAAATAACATCTGGGCAGGACAGTGTGGCCAGCAGCAGGAACTGAAACAAGGGCGCTGGGGGAAATTGGTTGGCTGTGTGTTCTATTAGAGCATGGGGGAACAGAGCTTGTTGACTCTCATTTTCTGTGCCTGCTTCAGTTTGTCATGGTTGTGTACAAAATGCTGTGGATATATATTTATCCATGATTCATGTGCAGCAGATTGCGCAGGACGTGGCTGCTTTTGGAGCCAAAGACATACCATATTTGTTTCAGCTCAAGTCCACAGTACCAATAAATGTCCAGGAAGCGGCTGATTTGAGCACTATGTTACACTATACCCCAATTCAATGTACTTACCTCATTAAGTACAATGTAATAACATATAACCCAACAAGAGATGTCTGGACATATTACATATCTGCTCTCGGCCTTAAATCTCCAGCATAAGCATTTTGTTTTGGTCAATCTTCTGCCAAAAAAATATACATTCTGGGCGTGTCGCTTGAATGCAAATGAGGAGGACAGAGACAGGCCAGTGCAGCGGGTGGGGGTGTGGCCAAATACGCCACTGTTTCCTGGTTTAGCAGTTCCGTGTGTGTAAGAGGAGGAGGAAGAGGAGAGACACGGATAAGCGATTTGCAAGTCCAACTCTGTATTGTCCCATTAAAAAAAACACTCTTACGTGTAGGCAAATTTCCACAGAAAATAAAATTAAACCACTGCTGTTTCAGAGGCTCGGAGGCTCGGATGAAGGACATCCGCAGCTAGCAGCTTGTAGCGCGTAGCGTTTGCGCAAGGGCCGGTCCAAACTCTCTGATTTCCAGAGACGGGGTGGAAACCTTTCCCGAGTGTGACGTCAGAAATTTCCCTTGTTCAGAATCGCCCGTTTGAGCTGTCGTTTTTTCAAACGCGGAAAAGGATCGCAATTGCTCAGTTTACACATTTCTCAACTTTTAGCCATGGGGGGGGGGGCTTAACAGGGTAGGGGAGCTCACATTAACGTTCAAAAACCTCAGAAAGTGAAAATTTCATGCCATGGGACCTTTAAACTGAACTGAAATGTAAACTGCATAATTTGTTGAATATATCTAATCCATATCTACCCAAAAATATCTACAGAGCTTATTTGTTCCTCTCTATTCTAAAGAAGCATCATCGCCAATGAAAAAGCCCATATCAGTCGATCTCTAAACTCAACCTCTCTAATACTAAGTCTTACTGCCATGTAATTATATAACAAGTACTGTAAGAAAAGAAAGAAAGAAAAAAAACAACAACAACTGTGAAGCAGTGATTTAAATCACATGTAAGTAAATGTGAGGAAATGCGCCATTGCTTTTATGGTCATTTGAAAAAGATAAATACATTTGTATAGATGGTAAAAATCTTCCATGTATCTCAGCTTTTCTTTATCTTAAAACTATGCAGCGTCCATATGACAAAGCGGCCGCTCTGTTGGACACATCATTAGTTTAAGTGAAGAGTTAAAGCTGTTCATGTATTGTTGAGGTGTCTTTTTGTTTATACAGTACTTCCTTCTGTCTAAATCCTGCTGCCCTCGTTTTCACACATTCTTCTTCAAGTCGGTCAGAGAGCCATGACTTCTTGTGACTCTAGACATTCCCGATTGGTCAGAGCTGAGCATTGTTTGCTTCACAGACAGCAGCTTCTTTCAGTGACAGTTGTTATTGTATTTCAAGATAACAATTAGTCCAAAAGGCTACAGCTGAAATGACAATGGCTGCATTATTTTCTGTCTCAGTTATTTTCCTATATTTCAAATGCATTTTACATAACTTTACAAGTCTATGTAGATAATACTTGCTCAATTAACATATCCTCCTGGGACCTGAAGAAAAAAAGTGTAAACTAAATTATTATTATTTTAATTTTCTATTAGGAGGTAAACACCTTAGCATTTACATTTTGTTCATTTTATTTTTATTCATAATGTTGTAACATGTCCTCTGTAATGGACGTCGGGGACATTTTGGTGTTAAATCTAAGTTAACAACCTAACAAAAGCTTTTTGTTTTTGATGACCAACAACCAACGTTCTTAGACTCCCTTTTAATTTCTTATTTATTTATTTTTTATATATGATGTATTATTTATTTTTATTGATTTATTTATTTGAGTATTTATTTACATATGTATTTTTTTTTAAGTATAATTTATTTATTTATTACAGTAATCCCTCATTTATCGCAGGGGTTAGGTTCCAGAAATAACCCGCAATAAGAGAAATCCGCGAAGTAGGACAACTTTATATTTTACAATTATTCTACATGTTTTAAGGCTGTAAATGCCTCACCACACACATTATACACTTTTCTCAGACTGGAATTAACCTTTTCTCACATTTGTTCTCGTTTAAACACTCAAACTTTCATAGATTTTCAACAAAATGTATTAATAGTGACGCGTGGGGGGAGACACGGCCCCGGAAGCCCCGCCGGACGCGCGAGGAGCACCGCCACGTCCCTGGACGCGAAGCGACGCGCACCAACCCCTTGGAGAAGCTCCACACGTGCACCCCTCATCGTGGACAAATCCGTGACAGAGAAACGTGACCGGCGCGACGCCGCGCGTACACCGGGGCTGCGAGCACGAGATAGAACCGCCGCGCCCGGACCGCGTGCTCTCAGCCCGAGCCACAAAACAGCCGCACGAAACCAGCAAAGAGCGGTTTAATCCTGGTTTAGACCTGGTTTAGACCTGGTCTAGTCCCAGTTTAGTCCAGGGCCAGTCCAGGTCTAGTCTCTTAGCCAATCAGGACGCAGAACACAATGTTACACTATTAAAAAAAAGTTACATTATAAAAAAAATTAAAAAAAAAAAAAAAAAAATTTGAAAAAAAAATCCGCGAAACAGCGAGGCCACGAACAGTGAACCGCGATAGAGCGAGGGTTCACTGTATTTTATTTTATTTTTTTTACATTTTTAGATTTTTTTAGATTTTTTAAATTATTATTATTATTATAGTGCAGCCACAAACTAGAATCTCAAAACAATTAAAGGATAGACTGGTTAACTCAATGTCCACTATAAAGGACAGAAATGAATGGGCCGGGTCTCAGGAGGATATACAACAATTATTATGATTTATTTTTTTATTATGGTTTTATTCCAGAGCCATTTGAAAATAAGAGCTGTTCTATGCGAGTGTGCCACAGGTGAAGTAATAACACAGATTATCTCTTCATCTTGGCACTTAATGGGTGGGACATTAGGCTGCGAGTGAATATTTTGTCCTCAAATTGTAAGTGCTACACAAATGGGTCAGAAAATATCCAAAAGTTCAGCTCTGGTTGAGTTTGTATCAGACGTGGGGACAACGGCGAACAGGTGAAATTGCTAAAGTGATACCAAAACGATTCCAGAATATACTGTACACTGCCTATGACTGATTGGTGTATTCAGTAAATTGTTAATTCCTATGGCAACGGTCCTAATTTTTGATCCTTCTGTAACCCGTGGCTATTGAAAGGGCTTCCATTGAAGTCAACAGATGTTCGCAGCCTCCAGCAGCGGGAGATGAAACCATATTCTTTGTGTGGAGATGGACGGAGCTGCTGTGTGTCTGGACTGTGAATACAATGGCCCCTATCCGCTGTGAGGTTTAATTTTAGCCCCATCATTGCCTCCCCGTGCTGTAGCTCCCTGCAGCTGCTAATGCATTTCTCTTACTCTGTTTTCTGCTCTCTTTCCATTATTTAGTGTAACAATCTAATTATAAAGAGTATAATATAATGTATTCTTATTTACTCCAAAAAAATAAAGGATATTTTAGTATTTTATTTAAAAAATGAAGCCAGTCACTTTGCAGAGCACACAATTCTATTATATGACCACAGCCTAAATAATGTCCGTGGCACAGTACAGTATATTCTATTTGCAAATCCAATCAACACCTCTACTTTTTATTACTGAGGTCAGTTTACTTGCCCTCTGTTGGGGAAAAAAATGCAATTAAAAAACAAAGGCATAGTAGATTTCATTTCATAACATGGCTTCACACTTATGACATATGGCTGCATACAGCTGAAACACATCGGGGACATTCCCCAGCTCCTGTTTGAATTCTCCCACTGAAAGCAATCATCTTTCCAACATTTTCATTTAGATGCTGAATAATTGATTTGGCACACGGACAGTTTATGCAACAATGCTTTTACTCATTGTGGCCCTTATCCGGAGTTTGTGTTCACTCTACAGGTTATTTGTGAAGTAGCCCCACTGTGAAATATTGACAAGTGAAATGAAGTGTTCTGGACACCTCAAAAATGCCACTAAACCTTGTTCAGACCCATAATAAATTCAACTGCCTACTGTCACATATAGATCTTGTCTTGGATCATTTGAACGTATTATTGGGCTCATTGTCAAGAGTAGTAAAAGTATTCATAAATAAAAATGTACTTTGCTGTCTTTTGCCTCATATCACCACTAGAAGAGCAAAGAAGCCCATATTGTATCATATCATTACAACTTTCTGATGGAGGGTCAGAAAGCATGCTAAACTGAAAATACTAGGGATGCACAATATACCGGCATTAAAGGCAAAGTAACGTTATTTTACAATCTGAGCCTTCTTTCGGTAATAAAACAAGTCGTTTGACTCACCCATATCACGTTCGTGTCATTTGGAGCTGTTTGAAGAAAGTTATGTTGTAGCGTAACCATTAGCATTTGTATTCGGGGCATTACTTTGCGGTCTCCAAATAACACAAACTTTAGCACTTTTCAAATCATAGAAGCCCGATGTCTTAATGTAAGAAATCGTTTGAAGCAAAAGTGGCCTGTAATCCGAGATTTATCCATAGTTTTCAGCTTTGCGTTTCATGTTTGGGTCCCGGGAGCAGTCCGCGCATGCGCACTGGCGTCCTCATCTACTCGAAACTATGGCTAAATCTCGGATTACAGGCCACTTTTGCTTCAAACGATTTCTTACATTAAGACATTGGGCTTCTATGATTTGAAAAGTGCTAAAGTTTGTGTTATTTGGACACCGCAAAGTAATGCCCCGAGCAAATGATACAGCACCATGTTAACAGATACAGGATCATTACTAGAACAGAACGGCTCAACATAAGTTCTGCGATACTGCTCCAATTGACAGAAAAATGCTATGGGTGAGTAAAACTACTTGTTTTATTGCCGAAAGAAGGCTCAGATTGTAAAAAAAACGTTAATTTGCCTTTAACATCGGTATCTGCCAAGATTGCCAAAATTTTTACATATCGGTATCAGCCCGATGTGTAAAAGTGGGCTGATATTAACGACCGATATTTGTCAGTACAGTAATCCCTCGAATTAACGTTTTCTCACATTTCTCTCTCGTTTAAACACTCAAACTTTCGTAGATTTTCAACAAAATGTATTACTGTATTTTCCGCACTATAAGGCGCACCTTCAGTGAATGGCCTATTTTAAAAATGTTTTCATATATAAGGCGCACCGCATTATAAGGCGCATAGAATAGAAGCTACAGTAGTGGCTGACTACGGTAGCCATGATTAACCAATATTGATCCATATATAAGGCACATCGGATTATAAGGCGCACTGTCGGCTTTTGAAAAAATTGAAGGCTTTTAGGTGCGCCTTATAGTGCGGAAAATACGGTAATAGTGAAGCGTGAGGGGGGGCACATCAAACCTCGACATGAACGAACGCAAGAGCCGCACGAAACCAGGCAAAGAGCTGCACGCGGTGGTTTAATCCTGGTTTAGACCTGGTCTAGTCCTGGTCCAGTCCAGGTTTAGACCTGGTTTAGACCTGGTCTAGACCTGGTTTAGCCCGGGTTTAGACCTGGTCTAGATCCTGGTCTAGTTTCACTCTGGTCCCGGTCTTCCCCGCATCCCCCATCTATAACATCAATCTGCAAAGGTCCCTTAGCCAATCAGGACTCAGAACACAATGTTACACTATTAAAAAAAAAAAAACAAAAAAAAAAGTTACACTATAAAAAAATTGAAAAAAAAAAAAAATCAGGAGTCAAAACACGTTTTGAAAATAAAAGAAGAGATTCAAAAATTCATTTTGCATGATTTTCAGTCTGTATAAAATGTTATCTCAGAATTAAAAAATAAATAAATATCGGCATCGGTTAATATCGGTATCGGCCGATAACAGCAGCGTTAATATCGGATATCGGTATCGGCTAAAATTTTCACATTGGTGCATCCCTACAAAATACATAACTCAAATGCCGTACTATGGAACTTTCCAAGCACAGCAGTAACATCCCCATGGAGACCAGCAGGTTGCATGTGCCCATACCAGAAAAGTTACACAATGCACCTTTAAGGAAGCAAATGTAAAACAGGACTGCAGTGTGAAATGCTACAACAATACTAAATCATTTGTGCACTTACTTACATTACAGCCACATATGGTCCTTAGCAGTTATCCCAGTTATCCAGTTATTGTGCCTGTTCCAAGCCTGGATAAATAGAGAGATTTGCACCAGATCTTGCCTAAAGTAACTGTCTGTATTCTGGGGGCCTGCGCTTTGAATATCTAAAGAAAAAAACAAAAATACAGTAATTTAGCAGTTCTGTCATAGTAAGAGGAACTATAAAGGTTTTTGTTTAAACCTTATATAATTCATATCAGCCTTAACCTCATACTTCTGAGTGAGTATTATATTTACTGAGCCAATATTTACACCTGAAGCAGTTCCCAGAGCGTTCCCCTCCCTCTCACAGTGTGCCAGCAGTCCAAAGCTCCACAAATAGCGTTAGCCGTGTATGACTCACCATTGGAGCCTGATCAGAAAGGCACAAATAACAGGGCTCATTACTCATGTGCAACACCTACCATACAGCAGCGTTTAGCCGGGGTGTTGAGGTTTCCAAGTTAGCACAAAAAGGACCCAAAACAATCCCCTGTCTGGAAGTGCATCTGTGGTTAAATACAGAGCCCCATAGATAAAATGAAAATGAAAATGAGAGTTATCCAAAACAGTGTGTCATGTTACCACATTTTGAAGTGGGATATGCTGAAGTAAATTTAGACGATGAATGATAATATTGAAACTAATTTATGCTACTTACTCAAAAGACCAAGAGCAGATTTACGCCTCACAAATTATTCTAAATTTGCAATATTGTTAAAAAAAATTATGAGCTGCAATAAATAAACAGCAGAATTAAACACTTGTGACTACTTAGTTTGCATCTGTAATGAGTCAAGTTAATAATTCAACCTTTTACAGCTGAAATCTCATTATATTGAGATAATAAATAACAAAAAAAATCTCCCAGCAGTGCAAAGAAGTAGTACACACAATAAATATTAACCCTGAACGATAAAGAGATATAGTAATTATCGTGACAGGCCTCTTTCAAAACTAGGTCTTCCATCTTCTTAGTTAAAGGTCTAATGCCTCACTGTGTTATCGTCGTCTCCCACGAGTTTTCTGGCGTTTTCTTTCATCTCGCCATCTCCGGCTTATCTTTTATCTCATCACTGTAGTATTCACTCCACTCGCTCATCCCCATGTCCCAGCCCCCCATCTTCTCCTCCCTTTTCTTCCAACTCATTGACTGCTTTACAAGACCCCTACATGCTTTCGCTTTAGTCATTCAATTTATTTTATTTATTTATTTTTTGCATCATTTTGTTTATCCAGTCAGAGATATCAAAATCATGGGTGTTCCTTCCACACCCACATAGAGAATGTTGTGTCAGGGAGGGCATCTGTTGTAAAATCTATAGTATGTCATTTCTAAATGCTACACAAACTATAAGACTCTACGGTGTTATTGACAGATCTTATACCACATCTATTGTTACTCACTTATTGCTAATCAATATGCAAATCCCTCTATATTTAATGAGCCAAAACTCCGAAGGAAAAGAAGCCCTCGGATGTTTTTCTCAGTTATCAAAACAAAAATATAGCCTTGAATGTTTAAGAGAGTACAACTGACATAAAAACAAGAGTCTTCAAGCTAGAGCTGCAAATTAAAATTTTACTGCCAAGTTTTGTGAATGTCATTAAATTTACGATTTATGTTTTAAAATCATGTGCGCATTGTAAACAACGGGGACATTAGCATTTCAGAGAATACACGAATCCCATGCATTTCATAACATGTTTGTAGAGGTCTAAACTACCGGTTCAACAATATTTTTCTATAAAAATACATATTTTGTTCTTTACACAAGATATTCTAGTATCTAAACTGAAAGCTTTGCAATTTGATAGCTCATTTGTGATTATATTCTGTATATCTATTGAAACAATCAAACCTGTCAACACTAATTTTTATATAACAGCGTTTCTATTGTTATTTTGATATACAATAAAGACTGATATAAATTAAATGTAGAATGGTAGGTCAGTATGAATTTTAAAAGATGAAGATTTTGTAAATACTTGTGTAAATGTGTGCCTTGTATGGTGTTTTGCATTGAACATGTATGTGTGAATATGTGAGAGTGTCTTTATCTGTGTTCCTGTGTGAAGGTGTGAGAATGTGTCAGTGTGAATGTTTCTTATTGTTGATTGAGATTTTTCACTGTAATATATTAATGTAACAGGGACTGCAGATGGAAACTAGCTCTGTAGCTATAATCTGGTGCAGATCATCTTTGTGACCCGCCACGGGAAAACCGGTCACATGTTGGGATTGGTGAACACGAGAAAATCGCATTAGAAGCTTTTTTTTTTCTGAATTTGTGATTTTCGTTTTTTTGCAGAATGTGCTAGTTGAGATCATGAAGAAGCCTCTCCATGTTTCAGATAACAGCATTGGCTGCTTAAACAGGCCTAAACCAGGACTAAACCAGGACTAAACCAGGACTAAACCTGGACTAAACCTGGACTAAAACAGGACTAAACCAGGATTAAAAAAGGATTAAAACAGGATTAAACCAGGACTAAAACGGGACTAAACTGGGACTAAACCGGGACTAAACCGGGACTAAACCGGGACTAAACCAGGACTAAACCAGGATTAAAACAGGACTAAACCAGGACTAAACCAAGACTAAACCAAGACTAAAACAGGACTAAACCGGGACTAAACCGGGACTAAACCGGGACTAAACCGGGACTAAACCGGGACTAAACCGGGATTAAACCAGGATTAAACCAGGACTAAACCAGGACTAAACCAAGACTAAACCAAGACTAAACCAAGACTAAAACAGGACTAAAACAGGACTAAACCAAGACTAAAACAGGACTAAAACAGGACTAAAACAGGACTAAACCAAGACTAAAACAGGACTAAACCGGGAGTAAAACAGGACTAAACCAGGACTAAACCAGGACCATCTTTAATGTAATGTGTAATCTTTAATCTTTTCTCAGCTTGTCGTTTTCAGAATGTACATACTTTCAAATGGCCACAAATTCTTCAATTGTTCTCAGATTTCCGTGTGTAAGACATCGTTGCAAACATTAGAATCTACACTTTCAGAATCTGTGAATAACTCAAAACGCCTCAGGGACGACTTGTGACTGTTTTTTCCGTGGCCGGTCATTGTTTTATGAGCTTAATGTCTCTGTACATTGTCCCTTTTCAAATAAAGACTAATGAACTAATGAACTAATGAACAAAAATACTACTATCTCCTTAAATACCTATGTTTGCACTTGAACCACTTCTCCAGCAACATTCCCAATCACCCAACCAGTACATTGCACTCCCTCCTCCCCTCTCTGCCCTCTCTACTCTCTCTTTTCTCTCGCTCCTCTCTCTCTCTCCTCTCCATTCCCGTCTACAGCTTCCCAACTGTATCCATCTTCAGAACAGTGATGGAGGTCAGCTCTGTGTCTCGGGCAAGGTGAACTACTTTAAGCCCGTGTCATTGCTCTGCGCGGCGGCTCACTCGGATAAGCAAACGCGAGCGGAGAGAAAGAGAGAGAGAGAGAGAGAGAGAGGGAGAGTAGGAGAGATAGTGAAAGGCTCAGTATGTGAGGCAGTGTGCGCGCCGTCAGGAGACAGAGGAGAGAAAGACGTCCAGGGCAAAAAGTGTCTCCGGGAGCTGACGATCGCTGGCTGCCTGGCTGGCTCACTCACTGCTGACGAATGAACGGTCTACCCGCGGGGCTGCTCGGACACGGCAGCTTGTGACGGCGGGCTGCGTGGGGGACACAAGAACATGAATGTGATGCGTACCTTGCCTCGCTTGCTTTCAGATACCGGCCAGAAGAAGACCCCCGAGAAGAAAGATGGGAGGCGCATGTCGTTCCAGAGACCCAAAGGCACCGTTGAGTATTCTGTGAGTACTTTCCTCTTATTAACTCACTGTATATAGTCTCATCATATGTTTTGCCATGTGTTTCTGCTTCACTGCTGCTATTACCGCTACTGCTGCTGCTGCCGCTGGTGTCTGCTTGGTAGCTCTCATCACTAGCCATATGTAGCTCCTGTGTTTACGTGTCGAGAGGGGAACTGTGTGAGTCCCTGCGTTGCGCTCATTAGTGAAGGAGAATTTTGTGGATTTCTTCTACATGTGTATCTATCTATGGATCAGTAGTTGTTTACAAAAGCAGTACTCTGTGTGCATACTGATTGCAAGCAGCTAAGGAGGCTGTCCAGAGATATAGAGATCCATTTTGCATGTTGATGTATGGAAAGAGATGACAGTCCAAGCAGGACCACGGCAGGACACAGATGAAAAGAAGAAACTGGCCATATGCACAGTTAGTTGTTTTTCTTGCCGTTTCTTCTTTGCGCCACATATTCGTAAAGCATTCCACCACAGAGCAAGCTGTACTCGCGAATGACCTTCCAAGTGCGTTGTCATTTCTATTGATTTAGCTGTTGTGTAGGAGAAAGGGGGAGAGGAGGTGAGAGGGGGGAACAGCAGGGAGAAAGAGGGGGAGAGAGCGGGTGGGTGAGAGCTCGGCTTGTTCCCTGGCGTGAACTGAAAATGGGGCTCGTGTCTCTCCTGCTTCGCTTTGGTCCATGTGTTCTTCAAATGACCCTCAAATTCCAGGACTGTTTTTCCTCCTCGCCTCCCTCTGCGTGGCAACAGTGAGGGGTGCCGTCTGCCGCGAAAGAAAAGCTAAATAGCATCGCTCAACGTAAGCCCAAATATCGTCTCTCTCCTTTTATTTTGGCGGGTTACTCGGTCCGCCCTCGTGGCATCTCGTCTCTAGGGGTTTTGTCCGTTATTTAAAGTGATCGACTACCCTCCCACCCATCACTCCAACACCTTAGCAGACCGACACCACCTCCGGCACGTCAGTCATTCCGTACGTGTTGATTGACAAGGCTGTTGTTTACTCGCAGGGGGCTCAAATCACCAAAACACTGCCCATTGGGAGCAGAGAGCACGCACAGAAAAAAACAGGGATTCTTTAGCATAACAGGGTTTCTTTATAAATAGTCGCACAGCACACTGGGCTATTAGCAGCCTTCAGTCTCCTTGTGTAGCCACCTTATTAGATTCCTGATAGCATGATGGATGGAGTGGCTGCTGATAATTATTGTCCCATAGTGTAATATACAGAAAGGAACTTGCTTCTTCTGTTAAAAGCACTGTGACCAAGCTATTAAAGTGATTATTTTAAGATGGAAACTAGATTTGTCAATAAAATACGAGGACTTAATATGATGTAATGGGTTTCATTAGGTTTTTAAATTCACAAGCACGCTCTAAATGCCTGCTGTATATATTATTGGCGCGGTTAAGTCAAAGATGCTATGGTACTTTATTAAATTATTCTAATCAGATAAATTGAGTGTTGGAGTTTGGGAATGTGAGGAAAATTTATGTAAATGTATTTAGCAGTAACATTGGGCAGTCCAGCTCTAAGCATATCTTTCTACCTAACGTGCACTCGCGTGGTAGAGAGGGTCCCCGCGATGGAGGAGAAGAAGCTCTATCTTAAACTCATCTCCTGTGTCGGGGATGAGCGACCGGAGCTGTTTCCTTATTTCTCTTTCCAGCTGATAAGTTTATAGTCTATTGCTCGGCGACCACAGGAAAAAAAGAGGACTTCCTCCTCTGTAGCCTTATCAATACTATCTCCCTCACCTCGCCATCTACCACACAGGCTTCTTCCTGCCTCCAAGCTGATGATTTTTTTTTTTTTTTTTTTCATATTGAAGAATATCCTGAGCAGCTGCAAGCCCCATCTGCCTAGACACTGATAACACCAGGTCTATTCAGCAATGTCCAGCAATAGGTTTGACCTGTGTCCAATTAAAAAGTGTTTGAAGGCCATCACCACAACAGTAGATGGATGAGGGGCCAGGCAGACACAAAGAGAAGTGCAAAGGTGAGCAGGGAGAGGTCTGATTGGACAGACGGTCAAACAAACCAGAACTGGAATATTTAATGATAGGCACCAGACTGTTGTTCAGTAATAGAAGTGATTGACTCGTTTGCACTCATAGTTGCATCACGGTTTCAGTTTACAATCTGACCTGATTTTTTATTTATTGTAAAGAAATGTTTTGTACTAAACCACTTCAAACATGTTATCAAAAATTAGATTGAATTGTATATTGAAACCAGCCATGCCTTTTGCAGACTAATTATTAGGGATGCACGATATATCGGCATTAACATCGGTATCGGCCGATATTGCAAAAAATTTTTTTTTTAACATATCGATATCGGCCCAATGTGGACCGATATTAACGACCGATATTTGTCCGTACAGTAATCCCTCAAATTAATGTTTTCTCACATTTCTCTCTCGTTTAAACACTCAAACTTTCGTAGATTTTCAACATGAACGAACGCAAGAGCCGCACGAAACTTGCCTGGAGATATGGTCTGGAAGCCACCTTCGAAATATCTCGTAGCGGAGGTGTGGTTTACGATCGCCAACGGCAGTTTATTGGGCGTTACGAATGTCTATCATTTGGCGTATACGTAGCCCATAGCCAATCATGTCAGTTGTCAGTTCAAACTACAAGCTTCCGTTTGTCACGTAGTACGCGTCACCGTCTTTCCACCCCTCCCCGCTCTCTGATTGGCTCCCAGAATCGGGAGAGCTCGCTTGCCATAGTCGCCAGGCTGTCTTTCAGATCGGAACGAACGAAAGCAGCCTGGGATTTCCCAGGTTAGCACGAAACCAGACAAAGAGCCACATGCGGTGGTTTAATCCTGATTTAGACCTGGTCGAGTCCTGGTTTAGTCCAGGTTTAGTCCTGGTCCAGTCCAGGTTTAGACCTTGTTTAGACCTGGTCTAGACCTGGTTTAGTCCGCGTTTAGTCTCGGTCTGGTCCTGGTCTAGTTCCACTCTGGTCCCGGTTCCCCCCTGCATCCCCCATCTATAACATCAATCGGCAAAGGTCCCTTAGCCAATCAGGACGCAGAACACAATGTTACACTATTAAAAAAAATGTTATACTATAAAAAAAAGGATTATCATGGATTCTACCTGGACGACTGAGGGACTTTTCACGCACTGTAAAAAAAAGATACACTATTAAAATAAATCAATCAATCAATCAATAAAAAATCAGGAGTCAAAACACGTTTTGAAAATAAAAGACATTCAAAAATTCATTTTGCATGATTTTCAGTCTGTATAAAATCTCAGAATTAAAAATAAATAAATATCAGTATTGGCTAATATCGGTATCGGCCGATAACAGCAACAGTAATATCGGGTATCGGTATCGGCTAAAATTTTCACATCGGTGCATCCCTACTAATTATTATTCATTGGGTGGTTCAAAATATGATTACATATTCCATCTATGCATATCATAAAAAAGGCATCTTCATCATAAATGTGTTTTTTTTCTCTCCTGTGTGCTATCAGCCTGTGGAATCTATGTGATCAACCTTCTGCTGTGTTAGAACTATTACATATTATTGTTATTTGTTATGGAGGCGCCAAATTACAGTCAGTCTAGACAGGAGCTTACTGTAAGTGTGAATTAGGCTTAGGTTGTAATCCTTTTCCCCTTCTTGATTACTTAAGTCACAACATACCATGTAGATGTTGATCTTTTCATCTTTGTACTAGGTAGTAGTACTAGTATTATAAATATCATTGCATTCCGAATATTCCCTTTCTGGCACTAGATAAAACCCTTCTTTTGGTATTTCCATTGTATCTCCCATCCCACAGTGTTTTTTCTTTTGTGTGTCAGTTCATTATGTCGGTAAAAAAGTGAAAACATCAATGTGGTTTTACTCTTTTGAATGCGACTTCATGTTTGGTGTGGTCCTCTATTCTCCCACATGCTCTTCACTCAAGTGCTCTCAGTGGCACTGGCATGGCAAAGCTCTCATTACATTTTGTTCAGTGACATAAGTGGTGTCTGAAGAGAGCAGGATGGAGCCTGAGTCCATGTGTATAGACTGCAGATCGAGGGACCGAGAGCCAGACTTGGCAGCTATCAACATATCCTGTGTAGTTTCTTTTCAGTATGAGATTTATAATTTAGTGAATTTAAAACATTTATAGGTGTACTTTGTAATATTTCTAGTGGAGAGGCCAGCTGTTTAGGCAAAGCAATAACATTCCCGTAGGTAGAGGACCCCAAAAAAGTTGTGCTGTGCACCTTTAACAAGAACTACCACATCAGTAATTATGCATTCAAACGGTAGGAAAGCTTTCTATAAAAAAACTAAACTAGGTCAGATCTTAAAGAAGACATTGTGTTTGTTCAGGAATATAAAATAAAACTGTAACTATACTATATGTAGATAATTATTTTATACTTTGTTCATTGTTATCCACAATATTGATCTAAAACAGCTTAATAATAGAAACCGGTCTGTTGACTTCCTGTTCCACACTGCAGAACTCAAAGGTTCCTCCTCATAGTGGCATTTCACTGTAGCAAGCTTCAGGGTTTTGTTTACATGTCTTGATTGCTGAAAAAAGTGACTGTTTGCAAAGTACATAGCAGTGGGTGGAGATGGGAATAGGAGAAAACTGAGATTTTCTGAGCACTCAAGCCTCACATGCAAGACAACGGCTAACTCAATATGCAAGAATCAATCAGAGAACTTTGAGTAAAGCTGTGTGAAGAATCCCTCAGTCGTCCAGGTAGAATCCATGGTAAAAGGAGAAATTCAGTTTGTCAACTGGACAAAGTTTGTTTGGTCGAAAACGTTTCGCAGCTCATCCGAGTTGCTTCGTCAGTTCTGGTTAGAGTGCTGATGGACACTGCTTATATCTCGCTGCAGGGAGGAGCTAACTACACTGAAATTATTCTGAAACTATCCCACCTCTTTGTTTTCAGCTTTCTGTCTTTTGTTTTCAGTTTCTCTCTGGCGTCTAGTTTAGCATACCCATTCAAAACCCTAATGGGTGTTTTCACATCTCTGGACCTGACCTGGCTGCTCTATTGTTTCCTTTGTTTGTTTTGATTTAGGTTTGAGAATGGAATTATATATGGGAGACAAATTGTGTCTGACTCCCCCATTCCTGTTCAAAGAAGAATTCTCTTTTTTGACAAAAATAGCCTCTTTAACTCCCCCTCTCTGAGAAAAGACAGAAAGCTGAAAACAAAGAAGTGGGATAGTTTCAGAATAATCTCAGTGCAGTCCATCAGCACTCTAACCAGAACTGACGAAGCAACTCAGATGAGCTGCGAAACATTTTCGACCAAATAAACTTTGTCCAGTTGACAAATTGAATTTCTCCTTTTATCTTTGAGTAAAGCTAATTATGAAGGAACACCGTTATAACATCGCTGAAAGGTCTATTTTATATAATATATCCTGTTTAAAAACTTCAAACAGCTCATGTCCATGCTCAGATTGCATTTACACATGGACAAGGTGCAGCAACATCTCCAGCTAAGACTTCCAATGCTGTAGAAATGGTGGACATTTGATGAGTCATACACTGAGGCAGGTGTGTGTGTGTGTGTGTGTGTGTGTGTGTGTGTGTGTGTGTGTGTGTGCACATATGGAGATGCACACACAAACAATGCTTGTTCTTAACTCTGCGCCCTCCTGACAATCACTCACTCACTGATTGCATTATTCAGCACTGAGGAGGAGAGGGGATCCCACTGTTAGGGCTCTTTCACAGCTGCTCATTCCATACAAGGAGCACAAGAAGCAATAAGAGGATGGAGAAAGGATGGCGATGGGGTGAGGAGTGCAGAGGGAAGGGAAGGTACATGTCAACGGAGACAGATGATTTTACAGCTATGTTCAAAATGAGTGACTAACAAAACGTCTTCAGGGAAACATATCTGTATTTGGTATAGTTCTGGTTTAGAGCTCCATTAGTCATGCCTTGGAGATAACTGTAGCCAACATACACAGAAAAATCGCTGTTAGTCGTAGTAGTCATCGATCTCTTCAAAGGCAGCGGCTGTATATTGCAATGACCCAAATTTGAACATTTCCAGGGTGAATTTTTCTTTCTATTCCATCTAATATTTCATCTCGTAACTGCATCAAATACAGTGGTCCCTCGCTATATCGCGGTTTTCACTGCCTCGTTGTTTCGTGGATTTTTTTTAGTCCAATTTTTTTTAATAGTGTATCCACGTGCATTGTGTTCTGTGTCCTGATTGGCTAAGGGACTGTAGACCTTTGCCGATTTGTCATTCTCCTCCGTGTTTCCTGTACAGTTCAGAATGCGTTCATCCAGATTTACAGACCTGCCGACATGTACGCATTTTGACCTCCTCGTTTGCTTGTATGCTTTGTTGTTCTAAAGTACACATATGGATCTCGCATTTCGTCCGTTTCACTCAAGTTGTCACTGACGTTGATTCTGCCTCTGAGCCACAGATCCACTTGCCTGGTTTACACCTGACCATATTCGAAATATCTCATAGCGGGTGTGTGGTTTACGATCGCCAACGCCCGTTTATTGGGCGTTACGAATGTCTATCATATGGCGTATACGTAGCCCATAGCCAATCATGTCAGTTGTCAGTTCAAACTACAAGCTTCCGTTTGTCACGTAGTACGCGTCACCGTCTTGCCACTCCTCCCCGCTCTCTGATTGGCTCCCAGAATCGGGAGAGCTCGCTTGCCATAGTTGGCCAGGCTGTCTTTCAGATCGGAACGAACGAAAGCAGCCTGGGATTTCCCAGGTTACAGATCCACAGAGATCTGAATGTAAACAGAGAACTTTCAGCCGATCAGAGCGCTTCATTTCCTCCCGACTCCCCCGCCCTGCCTGACGAAGAGGCGCGATCAGAGGAAGTGCGAAATACACGCGTCACTATTAATACTGAGTGTTTAAACGAGAGAGAAATGTGAGAAAACGTTAATTCCAGTCTGAGAAAAGTGTAGAATGTGTGTGGTGAGGCGTTTAGAGCCTTAAAACATGGAGAATAATTGTAAAATATAAAGTTGTCCTACTTCGCGGATTTTGCTTATCGCAGGTTATTTTTAGAACATAACCCCCGCGATAAACGAGGGACTGTATACCAAAATTATGAAATTATGAATTATGAAACTTTTCTAATGGGGGGTTCACTATCTACTTGGATCTAATGCTTTGCTGTGAATGTTCCATTGTTTGGCATTAAATGTATACTTGCATTTATTAAATTACAGGTATTTTCATTGTTCAAATCAACCTTGGAAAACATATATTCTTACTGTGAGCAGGGTATCCTTTCCACAGATCTGACCAGAAACTTGGACTGATGCCATTACTCACTTGTCCCCATGGGGATAGATATGTTTAATGCCATTCTTCGGAACAATCCAGGAAAAACAATAACAATAGACAAGGTGACAGACCCTCCACCAGGAAAGTTACATTGCCTTTAATATGTATTTATTGACACACTCTGTATCAAAACGGTCTGTACTTTTCATTTCATTTATTTATTCATTTCGAGCAGGTGAACACAAGGAAATAAATACAGGTAACCAATATACAGTCAAATACATTTGTCTTTTCTTTTTGCTCGAAAAGGAGTGGGAAGAAGAAAACTTATTAAATCCCACCCCTGTCTTCCAAAACATAACTTAAATTCTAAGTTGTCTTATCACAGTAGGTGCTTAGTTAAAGGTAGTAATTAAGATGCTTGTAGAGGTACAACTTGTTTTCCGTTTGCACATTTTGTTAACAAGCAAGGTGACATCTCCATCACGGCTGGGTCTGGGACTCTGCTGTCCGGGGGAGTATCTCTTTTTCTGTGTTTGTGTTTCAGAGCCATAATACTATCAATACTGTCAAGGCCACAGAGACAACTTGCTCTATTGACTGTATAATTCAGGATGTAGATGTGTATTGGGATGATTTATTTGAAATTATGAAACATTATATTGTTCTCTTGTAAACAACTCCATTATGAAAGTGGGGAGAGATCAGTGAGTGATTATCGAAGCATTAATGAGGCTAAAAACAAGCCTGATATATCAGTACAGACATATACTGTGATAAACGATAATATTTAAACTACAGACAAAGCAGGGTGATCCCAGTAAATTATGTAATTAAGCATTTTTAAATAGATAGTAGATAGATAGTCATTAAAAGGCATGAGCTGCAACATAGAGTATAAATAACAGAAAATACTATTATTTTTCAAGCTTTTTCAGCTCATATGTTACTGAATTACAACAAAAATACTCACAATCTCCATACTTTTACAAAGAAAATGTACACACGATAAATAATGAGCCCCAAAATATTTTGAACAATAAGTTGATCGTATAGTTGATAGTATTTATTGTGACAGAACTAAGCCCCAGTGTTGGTTATTCGGTTTTGTCATAGGTTATGCTCTCTTTTAGCTCTGGTTTACTCAGAGTTCAGCTGTTGACTGTGGCTATGTCTTACATATAATTTTGTGGATGTGCCAGGTTTGTATCTGAATGCCCTGTAGTTCGACTTCCCCTTCAGTCACATAAAGTAAAGCTAATTTTAGGTCATCGTTTATCAGAACAGTCGTCGTTGGCTGCTCAAAATGCACATGCCATCGGGCTAGTAACCACAAAGTCTCCATGGAAACTGTCACACTAAGGCGGCGTTTCATTGTTCATTTAAAAACACAAAGTGAAGGCTCGTAGATATGGCCTTATGGCTGATTAAACTGTGTACTGGGAATGTTTCTGGTTTGATTATGTAAGACACTTCATTGGGCTCATTATGTTTCTTGAGTTTATTTTGTTCATTTTTTACATGCTAATCCATTGGTTGCAGAATGATGAAAAATTAGGACAGTTGCCATATCGATTAACAATTTAAAACACAATATTATATATTTTGAATGAGGAAAAATTGTTGCACTTTGGAAGGTGATTGCCTTGAATAGGCTATTTGTGAGTAGGTAGTGAAATAGCAACGCATTTGTGAGTAATCTTTTTCATTGAATTATAATATTTTTTTCATAAAGAAACAGGTGATTGAGGTGAAATTTGAGATTTTAAGCACATTGACCATCTGCCTTAAAGATCCCATGACATGGTACTTCTTGATGCTTTTATATGGCGCCTTAATGGTTCCCTAATACTGTAAATGAATCCTTCTCCAAAATCAAGCCTCAGTGCATGAGAGAGCCTCATGAAAATAGTTCTATTCATAAATATGTCTCTGAAACGCTTTATTCTGGGCATTATTGTTTGAACGCAAATGAGGAGGACAGAGACAGGCCAGTGCAGTGGGTGGGGTTGTGGCCAAATACTCCGCTGTTTCCTGGATTAGCAGTGCGCTGTGCGCTGTCACCCACTTCCGTGTTTTAAGAGCGGAGGAAGATATGAGACGCTTTCCATTAAAAACATTTCCACAGAAATTAAAATTAAACCACTGCTGTTTCAGAGGTTCGGAGGCTCGGATAAAGGACATCCGAGCCTGGAAACACTCTCACGTGTCTCCAAGCAAATAAAAAACCGCATCTCGCATTTTGTAGCTCGTTTGCGGTCCAAACTCTCTGGGCGTGATTTCCAGAGACGGTGGGTAGACATCCAGACGAGGGGTGGAAACCTTTCCCCGAGTTTGACGTCAGAAAGTTCCCTTGTTCAGAATCTCCCGTTTGGGCTGTCTTTTTTTCAAACGCGGAAAAGGATCGCAAATGCTCAGTTTACACATTTCGCAACTTAGCCCTGGGGGGGGGGGGGCTAAACAGGGTAGGGGAGCTCACATTAACGTTCAAAAACCTCAGAAAGTGAAAATTTCATGCCATGGGACCTTTAAATCTCCAGCACCCATCCAGCTCCAGATATTTGGTTTTGGCCAACTTGCTTCAGAGGATTAGTTACTCTGGATCCCAAACAATCAGCATCGGCCATGTAAAACCAAACAAACACATCGACCGATCTGTAGGTGAAAGTTTAACTTGGGTCTTTTGCCCTTGGACACAACAGTCTGTACTGTTATGGAGCAGGGATTGAACCGCCAACCTTTCAAAATGTTCCATCTGGTTAATCATAATTTTCTTACGAGGACACACTCATTTCTTTACAATACATGAGTTGCTCATTGTATTGTTGGAACATTGTGCTGTCCAAATGTAGTTCTGTGATAAAACTCTGCTATTACATAACTTTAACCTTTTCTGTTGTTTGTTTTCATGTTCCAGTCCTTATGTTTGAACCGAGCTGTGATTATTTAATGAAGCCATGTGATTTGAGTTTCCGCATATCTATCCTTACATCAGTAATTCTCTACTTGTGACTTCCTTCTCGACATAAACATCATTGGTTGAGCGGTCAGATCCACTGACCCACATGTTTGGGCAAGACTTGGATGTGTGTGTGAAGGGGTGAGGGGTTCCTTGATTGAAAGCCCTTTCAGTGCCTTGAAGGTGGAAAAAGCACTATATAAATTTGACCATTTACCTTTTAAACACTTATAAACACTGACAAGTATTTTGTCATAGTGTGGAAAAATGTCAATTTATTTCTCTTTTAGATACACGTCACTTCCAAGATGGCTGCAATCCGATCGCTCTCACCTTAATTATTCATTCCCAGTTGTGGATGAATAATGCGTTTTATTGATCCTCGCGATAAGCAGATATAGGCGCACCTGTCATTAGTGGCTATGATCCTGATCGTGATGGGGCTTTCTCCTTGTTTTCCTGTCAGTGTGTCAATGACGTGTGTGCACCAATGGATCACTTTTGCATTCACCCATCCTCTGTCTCTCTGATTGAGTTGGAGAAGCCTCGTCTAACTGTACGATCAATAGCAACAACTCCAAGATTTGGCCAAGTACAATGTCCCAGTATCGTTTCAAGGCCCAAGTGAGATGCCCAAATTAAATGATTAAGATTATTATTACTTTATAAGTCATAAAACCACATGTCTTTTCTTTCACATGTTCGCAATATTATGATGCATTTTCAGTTAATGAAAATTTGGAAAGCTAGAAGTGGTTTATGTACTTTTTGCAGCAATGCAGTTTTTGTAGTAGTGAAAGTTTAAACTATTAGAGATATATATTGTTGTTTAGTAATAGCAGAACTTTGACTGTGCAGTTTTACTCTGATGCACACTCCTTTTGTCCAGGCTTGGGGTCTGCACAAACACAGTGGCGTATTCTCCTGTTTGGCTCGTCTAATGTTTAAAGGACACATGTTACACTATTTCTGATTTATGTTATAAGATTGTTTCCTCATCAAAACTCACCAACTGTCTGTTCCACCTTGTGATGTCATCTGGTAATACAGGAAGTGCTCCACTGTGTTTTTAAACTCCATACACTTCCGGTAGAATCATTTGGATAATTTCTTTTTATTTATATTTTATTGTTTTTTGAACTAGAATGAAAAAATTACAAATAGTAACAAACAATAACAACAAAACAATATACAGACAGGGAGCAATTCTCAATTACACATACAGTATACCCCTAGTGCAATAACACAGTGCAGTTTGGCCACTTGGCTGCGATATAATTACGCCATTTTATCCAGTGATTGAGAAAATTTTCCATTTTATGATTGACATGGGCTGTGAGTTGTTCCATCTTATAAATATCAAACACAACGTCTCTCCACTTATTAATTGTCGGGCGTTCCAGCTGTAGCCATTTCTTCTTGATGGTCTTTTTACTGGCCACCAACAGAACATTCATGAGGTATTTGTCTACTTTCAGCCAGTCTTGAGGAACATGTTCCACGTACAATGTCTTAAAGTCCGGTGGAAAATCTTCTTGCAGAATGTCCTTTAGGGCATTATGAATCTCTAACCAAAAACCATGACATGGTACTTCTTGATGCTTTTTAGGGTGCCTTAATGGTTCCCTAATACTGTAAATGAACCCTTCTTCAAAATCAACACTCAGTGCATGAGAAAGACACATGTACAGAGTCAGAAAGTCTCTCTCTGAACAACTCATTCTGGGCCTTGTTGCTTGAATGCAAATGAGAAGGACACAGATAGGGTTAGAGGAGCGGGTGGGGGGCCAAATGCGCCGCTGGTTCCTTGTTACTGTGCGCTGTCTCTCACTTCCGCGTTTTAAGCGCAGGGGAAGAAAGGAGAGGAATTTCAATGAAAAAAACACATTTTCACAGAAAGTAAAATGAAACCACTGCTGTTTCAGAGGTCCAGAGGGTCGGGTAAAGGACTTCCGAGCCTAGAAACACTCGCATGTGCCTCCAGGCAAATAAAAAAAACACATTTCGCATTGCGTAGCTCCTTTGCGGTCCAAACTCTCTGGGCATGATTTCCAGAGACAGGGGGTGGACATCCAGGTGGTGGAACTGCATTTGCATTTCTTTTTTCGATGTGACGTAACATAGGTGCCTTGTTCAGAATCGCCCGTTTGAGCTGTGTTTTTTTCTAACGCAGAAAAGGACCGCAAATGCTCAGTTTAGACATTTCGCAACTTTTAGCCATGGGAAGGCCCTAAACAGGGTTGGGGAGCTCATATTAATGTTCAAAAACCTCAGAAAGTGAAAATTTCATGCCATGAGACCTTTAATGTTGGGGCAGTCCCAGAAAACATGGTAGTGATTTGCACATTGATGACCACATTGTCTCCAACAAACAGGGGTGGTGTCATTGAATTTAGATTGTTGTGATGGTGTAATAAAATATCTGATGAAGTTTTTCCAGTCAAATTCGCGCCAGTTCATTGAACTGGTGCATTTCCAATGATATTGCCATATTTTTGACCATTCTTCATCAGATATTCTAATCTCTGATTCCCCTTTCCATTTTGCTTTGATATATGTTGTAGAGTGGGTATTAAGTTCTAGTAAGCAGTTATATGTAGCTGATATAATACCTTTATTGAGTGCTGATTTATATGCTTTTCTAAACAATTCCATAAGGTTGTGGTTAGTTTCTGTTACATTTTTAATCTTTGTATTTACGTAGTGTCGCAGTTGTAAATATCTGAAGAAGTCTTGTTTATGCAGTAAATATTTTTCCAGAAGCATCTCAAAACTAAACGGTGTGTTTCCCTCATGATGGCACATAGAGCTGTTATTCCATTAACTCTCCACGTTTTAAATTTGGTATCCATTTTATTTGGTGTAAAATCAGTCATATAAGCACCATTTGAGGGGAAGCATATCTCCTTCTAGATTGTATTTTTAAAGAATATTTTTCCATTTGGATAATTTCAGTCGTGGAATTGCCTGTCTCAATTGAACTAAAGCTAACAGCATTATAACATGGCTTAAAGCTCACAATAATCCATTTTGTGTACTATAGGATCGTTAATTCTATGTTTTACATTTTGGTATAGCAACATTTGAGTGTTTTCTTGTCCGCCTGAGTCACTATTTATAACCCTAATGCCATGGCTTCCTGTGGTGACAGCCATATGCTCCTATCAAAGTCACACATAGATCAGCTAATGATATATGCGCCACTAAAAGGTACTCTCTCCTGTCTGCAGACCTGGAACTGGCCCATGCTCTGCCTTTGTGCCGGGCAACAGAGGAGCTATAAAGCTAAAAATAAATAGTTCATGGATGAGGCGGCTGCAAATAGCACCGAGGGAGAATCAATGCTGTGCCCTGGAGCTGCATGAAGCAAAGGCCCGGGCCACTGAGCCACCCCACACACACGTTTTCCTACGGGACGCAAGCAAAACACTTACGGAAATACGGGGAATTGCAATCCTGTCTACATGATAAAGTTCAGCGTAATATCTCAAGAAGTCATACCACCTCGTGAATGTCTGAGAAAGCTAAGCAGGCGTGGGCCCGTTTAGTACTTGGATGAGAGCCTACTCGGAGTCCCAGGCGTTGCAGTGACGCAGCAGTGCCTCTGGTGCAGACTGTTGTTGTGTCTATAGGTAAAACTTCACCTACCTTGTCTATATAGGAATGTTGTATGAGTGATTTGTGGTAGTCGGAGGGGCTGATAGTGCAGATTGGTATTTTTCTCAGTCCAGGGCAGATGTGGTAGCTTACAACCAGCAAGTATAGAGTGAACATTAACTTGTTTTTTTTTGTTTTTTTTTTAAGACAATACAGTAGGAGATGTAGTTACGCTGTTGACATTTTTCAGCTGCTAGCTGCAAGCCATCTTCAGCTCCTACTGTATTGTCTTTAAAAAGAACCCAAGAAGTTAATGTACACAAGAAGACAAAATGAACATTTTTGGATTAGTAGAGTGAAAATGAGTGTTAAGGAAACAGGACTGAATTTTGCTGCTCTCTTATTGTTTTCTCAGATCTTTATAGCTCTTGTTTATGCTTGGGCTGGTTTATTGCTGTTTTAGTCAGTTGTTTGTTGGACAGTGTAATAGTGACCAGGCCTTCAGATGAGTTTCGAGTCCTCCTTCCTCCATATGAGACAGGATATTTATTATCACGCTGCATGTCAGGTGGTCACGGTGCTCTTCCTGAGATGGGATGATGGATCATGTCAGTGTGCGATGCTGTCAGCAGATGTGTCCTAGGGCAGCTGCTACTGCCACGGTTATAATAGAAACATTCAGGTGTTTGTCAAGAACAATATGGTCAGGTCTGTGTAGAGTTAAGGTTAATTAGGAGAAGATGTTGCACTGACCTCAAGTAAAATTACTCATTTAAAATATATATCAATTCCCAAATTATATTATATTATATTATATTATATTATATCATATCATATCATATCATATTATATTATATTATATTATATTATATTATATTATATTATATTATATTATATTATATTATATTATATCATATCATATCATATCATATCATATCTCCACCTGTATTTTAGTAATACATAATTTTGATATTACATTACGCATCTTTAACAGTGAACACACATCAGGTAAATGTACCAGTTAGTGAGACAGACTCGATCATAACCACTTTTCTCTGTGATTGATAAAGGGCGTGGTACTGTACTATCCTTATGAGGGATGTCCTTTAATGTAATTTCATATTAGAGAAAAGATCAAATTAACATTTTGTTGTAGCAGCCAATTGAATTATTCCAACAACAACAATCCTGACCTCTGAGTTTAGACATGAACATTTGATTAGACTGTACTGCTTTTGTGGTGGCATTTGTTTAAAGGTTTTCTTTCCATTTCCTAAAGCCAGACAATGCAGCAATTCTGGATGAGATGAGAACATTTGTCCACTAGAACATATATATTTTGGTGAAATATATTTTCATGTGTTTTAGTGTCCTCCTAGCTGCCATTTTCAGGACATTTCGCCATTCAAAAGATAGTTTATTTATGCCTCAGTCTTTCATATATTCATCTCTCCAAAATCCATGGAGTTTTAGATGCAAGAGGTATTATTAGTTATAATTATCCAGCTTTAGGGCCCAAATATAAAATCTATAATTTAGTACTGCATAGTCTAGTAATTGCAAAGAGAAAAGGTAAAATTAAATTGTCAAGCAAAAACTCTCAAACTGAACCCATAATATGCAGGGGTCATGTACACTCTAAAGTTAGACAAATACGTTTACATTTTATGGCAGTATTGTATTTCTGGTGGCCAAATGGTCTAGTGATTCTCTACAGGCTGAATAGTTGTCCTGTTCGTGGGTGTTTAACAGCAGATTTTAGGTGATGACCAAATTGACCACTTGAGTTTAGCAGCACGGTTCATTCATCGACTTTTGATTTATTTCTTAAGAAAAATGTTGAGGTTAGGGCTGGAAATCTCAGGGTACCTCATGATGTGTTATACGATACATCATACATAGCTATGAATGAAACAATATTATGACGATCTAGTGAAACATGAGCTAATCGATATATTACATCACTAGAGGTGGGAAGATAAAAAATATTTTAACAACCGTATTTAATTGTTAAACCACTACCAGCAGCAACTTTATATGAAATACACCCATTTTAAACTATACATTTCAAATACATGTTGCTAAAATTAAAATACATATTTTGTTAAATTAAGTGCCACAAATATCATGTAAGGATATAGAGAAATACCCATTTTAACACTGTTATATTTCTTAATTATTTTCAATTTCATTAGTTACTAGTTAAAGCCTAACATTATGACATTACCTTGCCTAATTCAAAACATTTACATGTATTTGGGGCCACGGTTGCTAATAGTAGCACTGTCTCGTTTTAAAGACATAGTTCAGTGGCACAGAACCTCATATCCACCATGCAGCCACAGTACACGTGTATTATGCTTCTGTCTCACCCTGTGTTTGACTGTTTCTCTTGGCTAAACTGTCTCCTCTGATTGGGTTTTATTAGTCAACTTGTGGGTGACTTTGAGCTATCTGTGTGTCTGTGTCATACAGATGCACAAAGATGGTTTCATTTGTCTATTATCTGTTTACTCAAGACACTGAAGACATTTCACTGGGGCAGACTGATAAAGATGTGGCTGTTTCAGCGGCAACAGCTTCTTTCCCCATCAAAGATCGCCTTTTTATGAAAGATGTTTATTCAAATTTCAATGCTACACACAAAAATATGGGGGAACTGTCTGGCTACAACAGCACATTGTTCATGTTTCAATAGCCAGATGTAATTGATTTTGCATTATATCTTTTTGGGCAGCTAAATGGAATTGTCCTTAATGTTAAGGTTAATGTACACTTTGCATAGGGACCCAGCTTTTTCAGTTCTGATACAATACTTTGGGTTTTGGCATCTGTCGACACCCGAAATAAACCAATACTTGTGTAGGGACTGAAAACGGCACTTTATTTCCATCTAAACACAGTCAACTTACTTCAAAATTGATCCAATTGTGTTATTTATCATAACTGTTGAACGTATGATATGTATGATTTGTTCTTGGGCATTAAATAGCATTATTACATCCAGGATATCAGCTGAACCAATATGATAGACAGGGCTCTCAAGTCTCACGCATTGAGAGTGTGACACACGCAATTCGACGTGTTCACACGCCACACGTGGCATTTCTCACGCTGAATTTTTTGTTTGTTTTTTTTTGTTTTGTTTTGTGCCCAGAAAATCGGTCTGTGTGGCTCAGTTTATGCAGGCACCGTGCGTTTTCAGCGAAAAAAACTCCCCCCTCCTCCCCGCCCCGCTCCCCGGAAAAAAAATCTCAGTTTCAGCCAATCAGAAAATAGATTGTTCTGTTGTTGGGCAGACTAGTTTCAGCTGCTAAGCGCACACAGCGACTGACGGTGATGATAAAACAAACTGAGAACCATCAGGTAATAACTTCATTTATATAACTCTCATTAGTTGCTTTGTAGTTTAAAGGGACAGTGTGTAGGATTCGTGGTGCATAGGTGGTTACTAGCTATTCCACTTCCTCTTTTGGCTATGGCAGACCTCGAGGGTCACCCGGACGCGACGTACCGCCGACATCGCGCGTGCCCGCGCACGAACCGCGCACCGCTGTATACATAAAGCGCGGTCCCCCGTTCACTTTTTTTTTTTCTTTTCGCATGAAAACACACAATCCCGATCATGATTCATGACAATCTACACATCAAATGAAACCTTACAGTCTCCTCTTTTTGACTATGCAATTCATTTCCCTGCAAAACAATCACTCCCCGAGCACATGGGGCTTTTATACGGAAAAGCACAAAACTTAGCTTACTTAGCTTACCTTTGAAGGCTCTGCACAGGTCAAACTCTGTATTTCATCATAAACTTGGTCTCAATCTGTCCATAAGGATCCAGCGAATAAAATCCAGTAAAACAATTTAGTCCAAAATACGTGTTGTATCCATTACGATGTGTGATCCGGCAGCATGCTTCTTTACACAGGCTCCCCCCTTCCCCCCTCCCCTTCCCCTTCTCTCCTTCTGTCCTTCACTCCCAAACGCAGCGCGGCTAAGCAGCTGTTAGCAGGAGCCGAGGCGAAGGATGAGCCCAAATGTCCTTCTGTGGCTCTCGTATTCAAAATGGCTGCCTCTATATGGGGAAGATCCCCCTTTTATGTGACTATATCTAAGTCCAAAAGAATACTTTGATTTCATGATGGAAGTGAAAAGGCTAGGAAAACAATGTATTTTTGAATGGGTATCTTCAATTTCAGTAATTAACAGGTAAAAATCTTACACACTGTCCCTTTAAGTTTGCTCTTTAGACAAATTCAACGCAAATTCACACGGCATTTCTCACGCAATTCAATTTCTCCCCCAAATCCAAATCCCCAAACTCGCTAATTTTTCAGTATTGGTGCTGCTATTCGATACCCGTATTGGTATATATGCATCTCTACTTTTCCATGCAGTGAAATGTGTCTCTATATTTGACCCATCCTTCAATGCTGCTGGGACATCCTGTCAGTGGGTGACATTGCAGACTCCAGAGACCCGTCTCCAGATCTTTGGCAAGGCTGGATCCAGACTCCGTTAGCTAGCTGATTTTGTTTATTTGGCATGTTTCCAAATGAATGCAAGACAACTAACCTGGACTGTGCAGACTATAATTCTAGTTGCTGCTAGCTTACTCAAGCATGCTTTTAGCTTACCAAGTATTTTACTGAACTGCTTCAGCTCATAGTGCACTCTCATATCTAACATGCAGAGAGATGTCCCAGGACAGCTGCACTAAAACACACAGCACCATTATCCTGTCCTAATTACACCAGATCTGAGTCAACCTCTCTCCTCCTCTGGGGTCCTCTCCTGTGCGCTTCCACTTTCACTTCTACAGCATATTTCTCACAAGTGCTTTCTTCATGTCATGGTTGTCGTCCTTATTTGGGTACAGGAAACTCCCTCTGGGCTTGTTAGACGCTTAACTAGTTTAGACGTGTGGAGCTGATCTGTGTTATATGAATGTTAACTAGAAAAGACAAGGCAAATGCACCTGTGTCACACTCAGGGGGCAGCCGCTGAGTTCAAGGAGCAGTTTTTTTGGCTTACTATTTAGGCTACTGTAAATTTAAATTACTTTTCAAACTGTGTAATTATATACATTTTTGATTTGATGTAAAGGGCAAGACCTCTTGTAATTGTTGGGTTTATCCACAGGTTTTGTATGTTTCCTTTTTACCAATATTTAATTAACATCTATTTTTATTATTCTTTCAAAGCTCTGTTCATTTGCTGAATTGTTCCCCTGGGGTTTGTTAAGTCTTGTATTTTGATTGATCCCAAATGGCTTTCTTGGAAAAGTAGTGAGATTTCTTTTTTTTTTTTTTTTCCTTGATCAAATTAAGGTCGTTTTCACACCTGCCTTGTTTGGTTTGTTTAAAACAAACCAGAACTCATTTGCTCCTTTGATTCGGACCTTTTGGGCTGGTGTGAATAAAAACCAAAAATCTCGATTCGGAGCAAACAAGCGAACCGAGACCACCTAAAAAGCTCGGTCTCGGCACAGTTCCATTCGAACTCTGGTGCGGTTCGTTTGAGGTGAGAATGCAGACCGGACTCGATCCGACACAAGTTGGCTTTTTGTACTTAACGAGCTCCCGTCGTATGTCGAGCATTATGGGAAACCGAGGCTGACGAAACTAAACTAAACTAACGAGGCTTACTTACATTTTGCGTGAAGAGCAAGAGTCAGAACTTGATGCGCACACGAGCACTGTCCTCCGTAGCCGTCTTGTCCTGTGTCTTCGTCGTTTGTAAATTGATTGTAAAATAGTGTAAACCTCATGATGCTGCTCAAACATTTGTGAGAACTGTAAAAACTGTGCAAACCATATCGCTAAGGCTAGATTGAAAACAGCACGTAACACCATGATTCTCCTCCTCCTGTGTTTTGACACGGCTCATTTCTGTCCAATGGCTGAGCGACCTCAGCACACGTGGTTTTGTTTATAGATTTTCTTCACTTGGGAAACAACTGCAGTGTGAAAGCGAACTGCACCAAAATAAAAAAAAAAAAAAAAAATTGGTCCAGACCAAAGCAAATGAACTATCGGACTTTCCTGGTGTGAAAACGACCTAAATGATTGTTCGTCTTTTAGTTTATGAGAAGATGAATAGCTGCACAGAGCATGTTGTCCATATCAGATGATGAAGTTACTGGATGTTGAACTACCGCACGTGTCACTTCACATTTTTGCCAACCAAATTGTGTCCCCTGGGAGTCCATTCTCCTACACAGCTGTCTGGGCTTATTTGCATATTTCCCTAAACTTCACAATCAAGTAGAAATTGCAGTACCCCTTAGTGAGTGAATAGGTTGTGGGCTGAACGCTTGAGCTGCTGATGAGAATGAGTGAGGTTCCCAAGAGAATAATTTGATGATTTGATAGCTAAAAAAATATGACTTTGAATGGTTGTCCATAAAGCTGTCCATCTCTGTCTTCCCAAACTGAAAAATGCAAGCTTTATTTTTTGTTTTTCTTCATCATTTTATTTAGATTGCCTCCTCGGCTTCTGTAGCAGCCATGTGATGTGTGCATGTGTCTTCTCTCTAGTCTGTAGCCAGTTGCTTGTTAGACCCCACACACATGCCATTCTTTCTTGCTAAATCTGTTTCTGTCAATATCTTTACCTTTGCTTTGCTTTTCTAAGTGAAAATAATAATAATAATATTTAACTGTACTGTTTATAGCAGTTGTGTGATGTGTGTGTCCTCTTTCATTTTGTGGCCCAGGTGGAATCGCGGGACACGTTGAACAGCATTGCACTCAAGTTTGACACCACGCCCAACGAGCTGGTTCAGCTCAACAAGCTTTTCTCCAGAGCAGTGGTGCCTGGTCAGGTGTGAACAACCGTCCTACAATACATAAATACACAATCAAGAAATAGTCTGTGTTCACATACTCTACACTTACTAACCATTAAATCATACTTATAAATATACTTACAAATAAGTGCAGAAAAGGTACTCATATACTACATTTGACTCAGCAAAACTTTAACTTTGTGTTGCCAGTATGTTTTATCTATAAATATCATATCAATAATATTATGACATATACATACAGGTTAACAGGCAAAGTTAACAGTTCAGTGGAAAAGAGAAACACAAATGTTGCACAGAGAGGACTAATTCATTTGAAATATTATCATATGAAATTCTTACTAAATTGAGTGTTTTCTATGGGGCTGTGATAAAAGAAAATACAACATTGTCTATTTTCTGGTATTGAATTCTCTTGGAGATGAGCCACATTTGCCAGTTCTATTGGCAGTCTCTTTCTCTTTCTCTCTCTGTGCAAACAATTCTGAAAATCCATTTCAGAAGCTAGAGCTACCCCCTTTAATGTTGCATCTGGTATTAAACCAGGTCAATCTCTATAAGGTATTAATGGTACAAAATCATTTGTTTCTATCTTAACCACATTAGCGGTTTTAATGCAGTTGACCTGTATTTCTCATCCATGCTGTAGATATTGTGCAGGTCTAATTAAGGCTATTATTAATGTCCCTATAGATTGTACAGGCCTTTAGTATTGCTTTATATCAGCATGGCACGGCAGCACTATACTTCATTTTTCATTCAGGTCTAACATGCAGAGGTAAATTGCTTGGAAATTAATACGAGAAGAAGCCATTGTCAGTATCCCCATTGAATTACATAGTGAGATGCAGAACATGCTTAAAGGTGTGCATACAATTAAAGATAATCTGCATGGGTTTCCTTCTAAAACTTACGAGTGTTGACACCGGCTTACCTCTGACGGTCTCAGCTGATCCCGGTTCGGCTCGCTTTCTGGAGCCCACATAAGTAGGTCCGGTAACTTCCCTGGAACATGAAATAAAGCTTGTTTTTCCTTCTCAAAACAAAACATTTGTCCGAAAAGTGATATATTTGCGTCCCGAACAGTTGTCCACAAAACATTCAGCAGCGTAGTTTGCGATCACGTATTGTGTCTCCCGACTCGTATCACTGCGCACATATTAGCTGTATTAGCCTGTTCACTTGTAAACTTCCCCTTACAGCGGACCGCATCTGCCGTACACTAACGCTAAAGGTTAACAGGCTAATACAGCTAATATGCGCGCAGTGATACGAGTCGAGAGACACGAGAGGACATCTGTTTGGGACGCAAATATATCACCTTTCGGACAAACATTTTGTTTTGAGAAGAAAAACAAGCTTTATTTCATGTTCCATGGAAGTTACCGGACCTACTTATGTGGGCTCCAGAAAGCGAGCCGAACCGGGATCAGCTGAGACTGTCAGAGGTAAGCCGGTTTCATCACACATAACTTTTAGAAGGAAACCCATACAGATTAACATTTTAAAAAAACCCGCACTATCCCTTTAATGCCACACTTGGGCTAGCTCAGACCTCTGCCAAGGCCCAGTGCCTTCTGTGCCTTCTATGCCCATTGATAAAAAAAAAAATATATATATATACAAATATATATTGTGACTACACACTGACTCAAAGTATGTGAAAAAGGCTTAGAAAAAAAAAAAAAACTTGATTCAGTGTTATTTTGTCTTTTTAAAAATGCAAAATTGCTGCCGTTATACATTTCCTGAATGTTAACAATATATACTTTAAATAGCCACTTAACACTCAAAACAAAAAGTCATAAAAAATCACAAACTCTGCGCTAAGCAACATGCTTTTACATGCATGTTTACTTGTTGTCGTTATCTAAGTTAAATAAAACTGCATTTCATACCATTATCATCACTCTCCCTCTCGGTTTGCCCTGTGCATGTTATGATTGTGCCAAAGTGCTTTTACGTTATTTACCTTGAACAAACCAGGTGTGCATGTGTGTGTGAGTGATAGCCCTTTATCTGTGTGTGTGTGTGTGTGTGTGTGTGTGTGTGTGTGTGTGTGTGTTTGCCCGTTGGCCTGTGTAAATACATGGTTCCTTGTGTTTGCAGGTCCTGTATGTTCCTGATCCCGAGTACGTCTCCAGTGTTGGAAGCTCCCCTTCCCTCAGCCCCATCAGCCCTTTGTCCCCCACCTCCTCTGAAGCTGATTTAGACAAAGTGACGGTATGTGGACCACACAAACGATAACACACACTAGCATAACACTCACTGCAGCAGCAAGGTCAAAAGTAAATCTCTGCATGCATCTAACAGAAGTTAACTGTTGTAACTTTTCGGGTTGGGAGCCGCCGTCTGATTGCGTCCATGGAAATTGTTGACATAGTATGATCTTTGAGCACTCAAGCCCTTTTATTAGGTTTATAAAGCAAGTGTGGTGAGACTATGAAGGTCAATAGGCACTAGTTAGTCTGCAATATGCCACGATTCAGATAATGCTATGCCAATGGAATGCCAAGGGAAGATGATCGTGTTACTACAGCTCCTGTGAGTGAGTCAATGTTAAACTGAGAGATGTATGTGGAGGATAAATTACTTCAATTCTCTTACAGAAATGTTAGTGTTTAGCCTGGAATGTTACACAGTATGGCTCTAAATGTTTCTGTTTGTATGCATTTAGTTGCAGGTGTTTTTATTGCTCAAGAAATGCCTTGGAAAAACATGCATGCTTCCTGTTAGCGGGGCCGCATCTCCACATATCTGGCTTGTAAATTGGCCAGGTGGTGTCAGATGGTGTATGATTATGTCTGTGAACATGTACAAGGTCAATGCCATACTGCAGAACATTCCAGGCATCTCCTTGGAGACAAGCAGGTGGCAGATACTCCACTGGAAATGTTACATAGTTCACCTTTATTATTATTTACTTTATTATTATTATTATTATTATTATTATTATTATTATGTTGCACTGCTTTAAGATTTTAGATCTTTTAGATCTCTGTCTTAGATAGTTTTTGTTGTGTTTTGTCTTTATATTGTATTTTGTACACTGTCTTTTTTTGCACTACCTGGCCAGAGAGAAACGAAATTTCGATTCACTGTATGTTGAACACATATGGCAGAATTGACAATAAAGCGGACTTTGATCTTTTGATCTTTGACCTTTATATATAATGTCAGTTTAGGCATGACATGAACATGTTTAACATGTTATGTTTGGTGCTGTAAGATAATGTCACAGGCTTGCTTCTCCATAGATCTGACCATTAACCTTTCTCCACTATGATTACCAAGTGCATTTCCATACTGTGGAATAATCAAAGCAAAACAGTAATATCTCCCCATGGACACAAGCAGGTAACGGAAAAGTTACACCACGCACCTTTAAGTAATTTTAATTAATTAATAAATTGTATTGTTTTCAGTTATATTAACAAATTTATATTGAGGCCTCTTGTGATAAGTTTTCCAGTTTACTTTTCCTTGTATTTTTTTTCTTAGGGTTCAGTTAAACCCACCGTAGCACTTCCTTGCAGCAGTCATGTAATTTTCGTCATCTCCCCTTAAGCTGCAGCGTCTGTAGCAGCATCAGAATGAGACAATCATTAAGAGCCACCCAAAGTGGCCAGTTTCCCCTTAAGAAATATCACTGTTTGCTGCTCTCCATGGCAACCGGCTTTTCTTTTTTTTTTTTTTTTTTGCACCACTTTGTAAGAAAATGGCTTCTGCTGTCTTTCATCTTCATCACTGTCACTTCAGTTCCCACATCCTCCCACCACAGCACTGCAAAGCTTTGCACTCTCCCTCTTTAATTTCTCCCTCGAAAATAAAGGCTTTTTTATTATTACTTATCCATTATTACTTTGGGTCACGCCTTTGGGAGAAATAAGAATGGGAGCAGATTGGGGGAAAATGGGCTGAGACTGCCATGGAAATTAAGCCTTTAAAAGTGATGCTGGGTCTGATATTTAAAGCAACTAATGAACAAGAGCCGGCTCCCAGACAGGCATCCAGGCAGCAATTATTATGTGCAGAAGAGGAAGTGTGCTTGGAGGACAAGAGAACAGCAAGCATTACCTCACCACAGTGTCAGTGTTGTGTGTTTGTGAAGGCGTTGTATGTCTGTGTGTCTGTGTGTCTGTTTTAGAATTTTATTCCTTTTAGCTCATGTTTTTTTTCCAACTTGACCACTAACCACCAGAACACCAGGTGCTATTTGGATTTTGAAACAGCAGTGAGAACTTAAATAACTTCTGTTTTGTTTAGAGAAGCCTTGGCATCTTTAATTACAAGTCTAATTGGCTTCTGGCTATGCCCATCACAACAAGGGTCCAAAGGAGTATCCGTGGGAGGCTGGTAAAAGCAACGTAGGCAAGAAATGAGTTGACAAAATAGTGAGGAAATACATTTATTTTTATCTTCAGCAGATGATTCCAAAGCTAATTGAAATTATTTCAAATGTGCTCAATTGTCGTGACCATCCCCCACTAGACAACTAAGCCCGCCACGATAATTAGTACAGTATATCGACTTATCGTTCAATATATGAAAGCTGGAACAATATATGTTTGGAGTAAATATTTATGTACATGTACATTTTCTTTTTCTTCACTACTGAGAAATTTTTGGTTAGTTTTTGACTTTTTGATCAGATTTAAGCCGTAAAAGGTTGAATTAATAACTTCTTTGACTATTAGAGATGCAAACTAACTTAGTACTAAAATATTTCCTTCTGCTATGGTTTGTTTTATAATATCCTCCTGAGACCCGCCCATTCATTTGTGTCCTTTATAGTGGACATCTTTTAAAGGAAAAGTAACATTTTTTTTTTACAATCTGAGCCTTCTTTCGGCAATAAAACAAGTAGTTTTACTCACCCATAGCAGTCTGGTGTCAATTGGAGCAGTATCGCAGAACTTACTGTATGTTGAGCCGTTCTGTTCTACTAATGATCCCGTATCCGTTAGCCTGAGTGCTCGGGGCACTGATTTGCGGTGTCCAAATAACACAAACTTTAGCACTTTTCAAATCACAGAAGATCGCTGTGTCAGGGTAGAGTTTTAGTAGATTCCAAAACGGCCTGAAACCCAATATCGCAACAGAAAAGTAAAGTTCAGAGCGGTGTTAGCTTCTTTCGGACTAGCGGTGTTTACAAAACAGCTGAGTTCACGCATGTGCACTGTCCTCTCTGATGACGTCATCAAATGAAACTATAACTGGATATCGGGTTTCAGGCCGTTTTGGAATCCACTAAAAGTCTACCCTGACACAGCGATCTTCTGTGATTTGAAAAGTGCTAAAGTTTGTGTTATTTGGACACCGCAAAGTAATGCCCCGAGCACTCACGCTAACCGATACGGGATCATTAGTAGAACAGAACGGCTCAACATAAGTTCTGCGATACTGCTCCAATTGACACCAAACTGCTATGGGTGAGTAAAACTACTTGTTTTATTGCCGAAAGAAGGCTCAGAAGTTCTGAGATAGACTCTAGTTTGTGGCTGCACTATGATAAAAATAAAAAAATAAAATAAATTATTATTAGTAGTAGTAGTAGTAGTAGTAGTAATAATCAAAAAAAATCAAAAATATATAAATAAAATACATGAATAAGTAAATAAATAATACATAAAATATTAACATAAAACATAAAAAATAATAAATAAAAATAAATAAATGAAAAAGGAGTCTAAAAACTTTTTGAGGCGACTGTAAAACCGACCGAAAAAATGTTTTTGTTAGGTTTTGGTTAGGTTAACTTGACATGGATTTAACACTATTACAGTCCATTACAGAGGACATGTTACAAAAATATGAATAAAAATAAAATTAACAAAATGCAAATGCTAAGGTGTTCATTTAACTCCAAATAGAAAATTAAAATGATAATAATTTAGATACAGTTTTTTTCTTCGGGTCCCAGGAGGATATGGTACATTTAGAATAGTTTTTGTGATTAACATTGTTTCAGTATTATGGTTTATCGTCTGTATTTTCTGCAATATATCATATTTGAAAATTTGTTATCGTGACAGGCCTACTTCCAACATGAAATACTGTGTGACTTAGCATATTGTATCTAAATTGCGAATGAAGACGAGAGTGAGCCCGTATTTGTCGGGAAAGACTCCAGCTGTGCAAATTTATTTAGCATTTCATTTTATCTGAGATACCTTACACAACGTTCATGATTTATAACAACGTTTAGAAGACTTGAGGGAATGAAATGTAGACTTTTGTTGCACACAGATCACAGAGCCGGAGGAGTCAGTGCTCTTTACTCTGGGTCTGCCTGCTGGCCCTGCTGGTGTTGGCAGCACCAAGTAACACATCTTGCAGGCATGGATCACTCTCCGGCTGTCGGGGTGGTGTGTGTGTGTCTATATCTGTGTCTATGTGTGTCCATCTTGCAGGCACGGATCACTGTGTGTATCTATGTGTTTATCTATGTGTGTAGGCTTGGCCAGCAGGCGGACTTCCAGGCTGTAGTCTTTGGATTTCTTGGCAGCCTCAAGCTCTTTGGTCATTTGTACCAGAATGCGTGTCCTCTTTGTCCTGTCCAGACCCCTGACTCTTAAAGCAGCACACACAGTGTCCACATCACCTCCATCACCAGCACACTAGTGGCACCTCGCCTGCCACCCACCCTCTCTGCCCGCTTCCTTCCTTCCTCTCCTCCGCTGGGTCACAGTCTAAAATTAGCCCTCTAGGATGTAGTTTAGCAGGTCTGGTAAAACCCAACATGTTTTTACAGACAATTATTAAACCTGTTAGCATACAGACTATATTCTAGCTTGCTTGAAACACAATTCATTTTCAAATATTTCTAATTCTAAGTTTAATTTCAGATTGTATTATACACAAACATGAAGACATCTTACCATATATTAGCACTCTAGTAATTACAAGTTGTTTTATATTTTGCAACAAGGTCTGGAGTTTAATTTCATGATCATGTGTAGTCATTCTGTGTGAAGGTTCTTTCTTTGTGTCTGGCTGGGTTTGCTCTGGTACCCTGAAATTTATTTTTATTCATTTTTTTTTTACTCTTTCACTGACTAAAAAATAGAATTTGGTGAGATGTGACCTAGAGACAGATGGCGGACATGAAAAGTGTGTATGAGAAAGAAAAGCCAGACAAAGCGGTCCTCAGACATATCCCCTGCCCGTTCAATTTAGATGTGTGAGATTTAGATTTGCGCAGAATTCTGATCCAAGATGACGCCATTAAACTTTTCTCTTTGTGCTTTCTTGAAACGTTGTGTTCCTCTCCAGTGCTGTCACCTTGTTTGGAAAGGGAATTTCACAACAGTACAGCGTGTACTTTATGACTTCTCACCTCGTTCATTTGACGTATCCCCCTCATTGTCTGCTCTCTCTTGCAGAACACGGCCGTGCCCACAAGGTGGAGCTGTGGATTGATTTTTGATGTTCTCTGTGTGTCATTGTCAAGGTCACAGCCTGTTGTGTTACCTGAAGGCCTCCTATAAAATCTTTATTACAACACACAGACATACAGCGCTAATATCACTGACGGTCACAAATAATATAACACGTTTGTTGTTGAAATGTCAAAATTGTATCATTTCATTGCGATGTGGCATGTTTTACTCATATTTATCCTCAGGCCTCGGTGAAAACTATATATTTGCCCATGCAGTTTAGATTTTCCTGTCTTGTGCTTTGAAATGTGGAGAGAGAAGGATAGGTTGGAAGCTAAAAGGATATTGATTTGTGTAGCCTAAGCTGTCATATTGCTGCCTGCCTCAGAGCCGGCTCTCTCCTGGAGTCTCTCAGTAGATTTCTGTGAGGTTCACTGGCTCCTGTTGGTGGCCACATTTTTGCTTTTCTCTCACCACAGCTTTTCCCTCCTTGCACTCCAATGGTTCCCAACATGTTACGCGAGTGTTAAACGTGCACTGTGCAGCTTTTCTGGTGGAAGGCTTGTCGTCTGCTTGTCTCCATGGAGATGTTATTGCTTAGCCTGGAATGTTCCATGGTATAAAATTAAACATATCCATCTAGCATGTATTCATAACAAGTGTTCTATTGCCCAAAAATATATGAATTCCTTCTGTGAATAGTGACAACTCTCCACAGATCTGAATTGTAATGTAGTGTAGTGCTCTCACCTGCTTGTCTCCCTCGTTATTCTAGATCAGGGGTTGGCAACCCGCGGCTCCGGAGTCGCATTTGATCCCTCTGATGCGGCTCAGTACAGCGGTCCCTCGTTTATCACGGGGGTTACGTTCTAAAAATAACCCTCGATAAGTGAAATCCGCGAAGTCGTCAGCTTTATATTTTACAATTATTCTCCATGTTTTAAGGCTGTAAACGCCTCACCACACACATTCTACACTTTTCTCAGACTGGAATTAACATTTTCTCACATTTCTCTCTTGTTTAAACACTCAGACTTTCATAGATTTTCAACAAAAAAGCACAGTATTATAGAATGAAACCAAAGTGTATTTCGCGTGTATTTCACAGTTCTTATGACCGAGCCTCTTCGTCCTGGCGCCGCTTCGCTGTGGCGGGTTTTGTCGGGGAGAAAACTTGCAAACATACAGCACTTCAGAGTCACACTGCGATCGAACATTTATATAAATCAGGCAACCTGAACGCATTCTGTACAGGAGACACAGAGGAGAATGACTGACGAATCGGCAAAGGTCTACAGTCCCTTAGCCAATCAGGACGCAGAAATGCGCGGAATAAAAATCTGCGAAACGGTGAGGCCAAGAAAAGTGAACCACGATATAGCGAGGGACCACTGTATTTGATTAAAATGGATTTTAGTTCATTCATTTTCAAAATGTAATTCTATGGCACAAAGGCAAAAAAGCCGTCATATACAGTGTTATTTCATTTTAAATTTCAAAAGGATTTTGTGGCTCCCAGTGTTTTCTTTACTGTGTGAAACGGGTCCAAATGGCTCTTTGAGTGGTAAAGGTTGCCGACCCCTGTTCTAGACAAAGCAATAACATTTCCATGGAAACTGGCAGGTGGCACAACCTCTACTAGAAATGTTACACAGTGCATCTTTACAGATCATCCAATAGATATGGTTAGACTGGTGATTTTAGAGCTGGATAACAATCTGAACTGCTTTTAAATTTTAGATTTTGTCTTCGAAGTTTTTGTATTGTCTTTATATTATATTTTGTACACTGTCTTTTTTGCACTGCTTGGCCACAGAGAAACAAAATTTCGATTCACTGTATGTTAAACGCATATGGCAGAATTGACAATAAATCTGACTTTGAACTTTGGTTTAGTGCTGGTTAAAAGTACATATGTAATTATTCTGATGCGAGTCTTGGAGATATTGCTTTGCCTGAAATGTTCCACAACATGGCAGTTAACTTTCATCTCCATGGAGACAGGCATGAGCCCTCAGAAGGTTGCAGATCAGATTTGTGAATTAGACTAGCGGATTATATGGAAATATCAATAGGAATGTGATAGTTGTTTGAAGATATGGCAAATTTGAATATGAATATTTGAATAACTTCCAAACAAATGGAAGTAACACATCTGCACTTCTGGTCATAATTTAATGTCAGTTATTTAAAGGACCCATATTACGCTATGTTATTATGTTCTGTGTTTCCATATATATTTATTTTATGTTGTTTCCTCATCAAAAAACATACCTACAGTTTTGTTTTGTTTCATTCAAACCTGTTTAAAACACAAACCCTGCATTTGTAGGAGTTCTTCTCTCAAACAGAAAACACTCCACCTTGTGATGTCATGTGATAATACAGGAAGAGCTCCACTGTGTTTCTGAACACCATACACCTTCACTAGAATCACTCCTGGAATTGCCAGTCTTTACTGAACTAAAGGTAAAAGGTACCGTTTAACTTGAAAACTACCTCTGCATTTTGAGCTTTAGAGATGTACACAGACTAATAATAAAGAGTTGTATGTTGAATGGCGTGTGAATGAAACAAAACACAACTCCGGGTATGTTTTTGCTGAATAACAACATTTTAACATGCCTTAAAGCTCACAAGAATCCATGTTGTGTAATATAGACACATTTTAACACAGTTCTCGAGGATTTAAATAATATTGTTCCTGGATATCTATATGAGTATACTCCAAAAACAAAAAACTGTCAGTACCAACCATGCTCCCCTACTAGTAAAATGATATTTGGTAAAAAGAAGTTCATTAATGTGTCCTTGCCCCCCCTCCTCACCTCAAATGCCCCTCAGCTCCACCACAGCTGTTACTCTGAGTCAGACTGGCAACACTTTCATCTCTAAATTTCTGCCTCAGCCTCCACTCTGCTGCTCATGCTCTTTTTCTCCCTTTGATGCCAGTCAAAAGAAACACTTTATTAAATATATGGGTCATTCCAGGATACGTTGTAAGTCAAGTTACTGCCAAACTATTTTCCTTTTTTCAATCATTTTCAATTTTTTTCATATTACGCTATTTTCTGATCTGTTATAATGTTTGTGTGTTTTGTTTCATTCACATGTTTAACACACAAACCCTGCATATTTAGGCTGAGTTCTTCTCTAAAACTAAACACTCTGTTCCACTTTGTGATGCCATGTTGTAATACAGGAAGCGCTCCACTGTGTTTTTAAAATCCACACACCTTCATTAGAATAATTTGGATAATTTCAGCCCTGGAAATGCCAGTCTCTGCTGAACAAAGGGTAAAAGGTAGCTGTTAACTTCAAAACTACCACCTAATGACATCACAAGGTGGAACAGGGCATTTTGAGCTTTGGTAACATAAACAATAATAAAGAGTTATTCAAACATAGGTGAATGAAACAAAACACCGTTCCAGGTATGTTTTTGTGGAAGAACATTCTAACATGGCTAAGGGCTAACAAGAGTCACTTTAGAATAATATAGGACCTTTAAAGGAAAAGTAACTTTTTTTACAATCTGAGCCTTCTTTCGGCAATAAAACAAGTAGTTTTACTCACCCATAGGAGTTTGGTGTCATTTTGAGCAGTTTCGTAGAAGTTATGTTGTAGCGTATTCGTTAAATTGAGTGCTCGGGGCATTACTTTGTGGTCTCCAAATAACACAAACTTTAGCACTTTTCAAATCATAGAAGCCCGATATCTTAATCTACGATTTCGTTTGAAGCAAAAGTGGCCTGTAATCCGAGATTTAGCCATAGTTTGGAGTAGATGAGGAGGCCAGTGCGCATGTGCGGACTGTGCTCTCAGCTCCCGGGACCCAAACATGAAACGCAAAGCTGTAAACTATGGATAAATCTCGGATTACAGGCCACTTTTGCTTCAAACTAAATCGTAGACTAAGATATCGGGCTTCTATGATTTGAAAAGTGCTAAAGTTTATGCTATTTGGAGCCCGCACGGGGCATATTACATGCTTGGGGAATATATTATATGCCCCGAGCTATGGCTAGAAGTTGCGCTAGGCTAACCGCAAATCTAAAACATCTCTGGAAGTGCTCCATATGACACCAAAGTGCTATGGGTGAGTAAAACAACTTGTTTTATTACCGAATGAAGGCTCAGATTGTAAAAAAAAAAACGTTACTTTTCCTTTAAATGGCAGATTCTATTCAGTAATTAAACATATTTTTACCATCCCCATTTAGTACAGTTATCAATGCACTTCTATCCTACATATTGAGATTGGACCCACTGTGATTCATGGTGATGGTTGCCTGTAACGATAACATTCATGTATTGAATGTTAAGTCAATATATTCATTATGACAGGCCCAATGGTTGCTTTTATCATGTTTGATACACTATGAATGTCAGCCCATTTAGAGAATGTTTTCTCTAATTAGAAGAACTGAAGAGAAAGCAGTCACTTTTTCAGGCAAAAGCACAGAAACTAGGGCAGCCATAATGTAACATTGCACAAATTTTAAAATTATGTGGACAGTATATGAAATACATTCATTCAATGATTTGATTCATTTGTTATTCTCCAGAGGGACAACACAGACAGGAAGGTTTGGAGAAAAAGCCAGATTGAGATGGTTTGGACATGTTCAGAGGAGGGACAGTGGATATATTGGTAGAAGAATGTTAGAGATGGAGCTACCAGGTAGGAGACAAAGAGGAAGACCAAAGAGGAGCTTTATGGATGCAGTGAGGAAGGACATGGAGGTAGTTGGAGCCAGAGTAGAAGATACAGAAAACAGGGCGAGATGGAAAAAGTTGATTCGCTGTGGCAACCCCTGAAAAAGGGACAAGCCGAAAGGAGAAGAAGTTCTTTTCCAAGTCACTAGTTTTTCTCTTCTAATGGGATCATATTGCACTCTTTTCTGATTTATGTTATAATGTTGTTTCCTCAACAAAAAGATACCTATTGTTGTGTTATGTTTTGTTTTGTTTCATTCACACATGTTTGACACACACATCCTGCATATTGAGGCTGAATTCTTCTCTCAAACAGAAAACATGGCTTATGTAAAAATGTAATTTTTCATAATATAGGACCTTTAAAATACTAAACGTTGATCAGAAGGTTTTATAAGCTAATTTATTACAGGCACTGAAATTAATGACTCTTATTCCACAAGTAACTTTGAAAAGCACTGCATTATTAAAAGCAGTGATATGATTCTATTACAGTGTGACCGGGCACATGGTGAAGTCAGTGGATGCCAGTAGCAGAATGTAACAGGAAACTCCATACAAAATCAGATAAGCAGAGGGAAAGTTAGCTCCATATGTTGTACAACAGCGAGAGGATTTTCAAATGTGTGTTTCATCATTGAAATCTGTCCAAAGTAACTCTTAAAAGTGCACTGTGCAACTTCTGCTACTTGCTTGTCTCCATGGAGATGTTATTTCTTTTCCTGGAATATTTGACCGTAGGGCATTAAACATCTTCCTGGCATTTGTTTATTTACAGATGTTTTTTAGCTCAAAATACTTTAAAAACATGAATTCTTACCATGTTCAAGCTTTGTTCTTCATAAATCTGACTATTAACTAACTCCATTGTGATTACCAAGTTTATTCCCATACTGTGGAATAATCAAGGCAAAACCGTTGTTTATGCATGGAGACAAGCGGGTGGTGGATCCTGCATCAGAAAGGTTATACAATGCATCTGTAACTTTGAATGTTTACTTTTGATCACTACTTACAGAATGTAAAAAAGCTTTAAAATGCCAGTGCTCTGTGTGTTTTAGGCTCCCAGTTCTTTTCTAAATGACTGTGACACAGCGTTTTCTCATGTACACTGTGGGGCGTGTGATGGCTGTCATTTTGTGACCAACACATAGCATCCCGTCTTCAGATGTGTCAGATGTAATCACAGTGAATATTCAAAGCCGTTTATTCAGCCTCTCTACGAGGGCGGACATGTTTTGGCTCCTGAAGTTGCTCTGTACATCCCAGGTTTGAGTGGGACAGGTGGAACAAGGACTCACATGCATGCATTAGTTATTAGTCTTTTAAATATTTAACCTGGACTGTTAAAGTTATGTATAGGCCACATTTGAAGTACGATATATCGTATTGTATTGAATAAGTAAAGATATATGATAAAAGATAATATTGAAAAGAAAAATGTTAAATATCTTAAGCTATAATAAATAAATAGCTAAATGAAACACTTTAGTACTTAGGTTGTATCTGTAACAAATCCTAGAAGTTTTTAATTCAAACTTTTACTGCTTAAATTTATCATATAGTCAAAAAATAATCAAAAAGTTCCCAGCAGGGCAAAGAAAAAGTGCAGATGAAAAATATTCTTCCAGCTCTCATACAATGAATATTCTTCTTCTTCTTCTTCTTCTTCTTATTCTTCTTATTCTTCTTCTTCTTATTCTTATTCTTTATTCTTATTCTTATTCTTATTCTTATTCTTATTATTATTATTATTATTATTATTATTATTCTTATTATTATTATTATTATTTAAATTTTCTATTTGGAGCTAAATGAACACCTTAGGATTTACATTTAGTTTATTTTATTTGTATTCATAATGTTGTAATACGTCCTCTGTAATAGACGTCGGGGACATTTTGGTGTTAAATCCATGTGACGTTAACATCCAAAACAAAAACTTTTTTTTTTGATGACCAACATCTCTGACAAGCTTCTACAGTCACCTTAAATACTTTTTAGTCTGCCTTTTAATTTCTTATTTATTTATTTATTTTAGTACTTATTTTTATTTGTATATATTGATTATTTTGTTTTTATTTATTTATTTTAGTATTTCTTTTTATTTTTATGTATTATTTATTTTGTATTTATTTATTTTAGTATTTTTTATGTATTTATTTGTTTTTATTTATTTGTTTATTTATTTGTATTAGTTTTTTTATGTATTTATTTTGTATTTATTTATTTTTATTTATTTTAGTATTTTTTTATTTTAGTAATTTTTTTAATTTATTTTTATTTTTATGTATTATTTATTTTGACAGACTGGTTAACTCACTGTCCACTATAAAGGACACAAATGAATGGGCGGGTCTCGGGAGGTTAAGTTGATATAATAATTACTGTGATAGGCCTAGTTATGTATAGATGGTGTTTGGAGCTGATACGTTGGTGACTAAAGGAAAGCTGTGTTTTTGTATTTAACCCTTTTTTAACCTGGAAATTCAAACTAGATTCAGAATCTTTTACAGAAGATTTATGTGGTGAGAGAAATAATTGCTGCGCCACCGTGCCTTCTAATGATTTTATTTTCAGTCTCATATTTTCCAATTTTAACAACAATAGAACAATACAAGATTTTGATTTGAGCTCATTATTTGCTCTGGTTTTAGAAGCATGCTTTGGCTCTGGCTCAGACTGCTCGCCCCCTCACTCTCCAGGGGCCATCAGTGTCTAGGCTGCTGTGTGTGGGTCAGTGACTGCAGGCTGTTTGTGTGGAGCTGGAGACTGTATAAACTGTAACAGAGACAGAAATATACTTCAAGAATACTGCTACATGCAACTGTAAGCTTACTTGCAAACTTGCAAAACATATTTATTTTTAGTCCAGAAGCTGCTTTGGACTTGCGGTGGTCACTATGGACAGGTTAACCAGTTTTAGCTGTAACTGTAGTGGTATTATTAGTAGCACTGTAAAAGTTATGCTGTGATGGGGTGTCAAACCCAGAGAGGAAATAAGTGTTTAAGTGTGGATTATTCAGCATTTGTCTTTTAGAGATAACAGATCTTGTGCTTATTTTTGTCCAGAACTAGAAGTTTCTCTGATATAGGATGTGCTGACTCAGCTTCTATTTTTATATGTTTTTTACAGCTCCTCCCACACACTGATCCCCAGTTTTGCTTTTTCCTCTCTCCAATCCCCCATGTTTTACGTCTTCTCTGCCTTCCTGGATTCATAAATCTCTTGGTCCTATTTGGTCTTCATGTCCCAACTTGGCCCCATTTCCTCAGCCGCCCAATACTGGAACTACTACTACTGTTACTTTCATAAGTTCTGTAATAAACGTCTTATTTACAGCTGAATATTGACTTTCTTCATATATAGTTGTCTACACCTGAAAGTGGACATAATATGTTGACTTAGAAAATGTCAGTTTTCACCTACCCCCTGTCTCAGCAAAAAAAGTCATACATGCACAGTTAAAAAATGTCACTTGGCCTTTTTTTTTAACAACAATAATAACAATACAAACAAGTAAAAAAAATGTTATGCTCCTAGACTGTATATATATAATAGCTAACCTGTTAGCTACATTCTAGTTAGGAAGTGTTCATAGGAGCACTTCAAGTTCAAGCTCAAGTTCAAAGTCAGCTTTATTGTCAATTCTGCCATATGTGTCAACATACAGTGAATCGAAATTCCGTTTGTCTCAGGCCAAGTAGTGCAAAAAGACAGTGTACAAAATACAATATAAAGACAAAACAAACACTTCTAAGACTAAAATCTAAAATCTAAAAGCAGTGCAAAAGAATAAATAAATACCTATTTACAGATGTCCAAAATGTGCAGTGTGCATCAAAAATGTGCAATGGAAGATGCAGCAGTGAAGTGGTAATGTGCAATAGAATGTGCATTGAAAGTAAAGATAAAAATAAATGTGCAGCAGTAGTAATTCCCGTACAACAACAGTAGTAAACAACAGTACAACAGTAGTAATTCCAGTAGTACTTCAGCTCCATTGACTTGTTTCCAGTTTACTTTACATTGGAAAATTCTCTGTAACTGCTGCAGTGAGCCTCATCATTTAAAATGTTTGTACTAACCCACTCTGCATTATCCTGGGGCAGGGGTGGGCAGTTATTTTTCCCCTGGGGCCAAATGAGAAGCAGAAAATATTGTGGAGGGCCAAATGTTTGAAGTCTACTCTGGTTATTAATTTTATTTCTACGTTGAAATCAGTAAATGGCATTGTTTACAGAAGCTGGTAAGTTCTGTGTTATTATTAAGTAATGAGAGAGTGAGGTTTTACAAAAACTGAATTTATTCAGTAAAATAATTCAAAACAATGGTAAACGTGAAACATTCGTAACTCTTTTGTCGCATTAACCCCACAATGATTTCTGAGTTTAACTTTCTTAACTTTGTATTAAGAGACCACAATGACTTTGTTTGCCAAATAATAGAATACAAGATATGTCACAGCATTTTTGTCCAACTGCCAAACTGTGTAGAAAAAGTCAAAGTTAACATGTTTTAGTGTTTTTTTCTTGATCAGTGAGAGAAATCTCACCTCTGTTGAGCTTAAACAAGTGCATCAAAGTCAGGTTCATGTTTGAGGTGCAGATGTGAAGCACAGACAGATGATCATCAGTACAAATGCATCAGTACAAATGTATTATGTACAATTTTGAAAGTAGGTTTTATTTTCTTAATTCCAAGCAACCTTTCGCGGGCCGGTCAGTCGGCTCGCAGGTCGTATTTGGCCCCCGGGCCATGAAATGCCCGGGTCTGTCCTGGGGTATAGTTATTTAGCTAAATTCCTAAATTCACTCCTATAACTGCTAGCATCATGAGCTTCATTTGACTGGAGCTGAACCCTATGGGTGACATCACACTCCCATAGTCCACTTCTTTATACAGTCTATGGTTATGCTTCAGTAACATTAACCATCCAAAGCTTTGCCCCTGGTGGTAGATTGAGTGGCATTAGACGTAGTAAAGAACATACTATTTCCCCCACCCCCTTAAACCCTCACAGCTCCCAGCCTGTCGTGTCTTCGTCCCCACTCACCAAACACCAGCCTGCCTGCTCCCTCATAATGTCTCTGAGTTGGACACTTGTCCCCATAGAGACATTCAGACAGACATCACACCAGCAGACCCACCACGCCTTGTGTTTCCAGCCCAGCACACTCACCATCTGTGGCACTGCACTGTTTCTATAGAGATGAATAAGCGGTTACAAAATTATCCAATGGCATACAGTGTGTGTCAACATTAAGGAAAGGGTTATTTTTTAAAAAAAAAACATCTAAATTTCCACTGTTTTCGACTCTATTGGTATGTTTGTCATGATAATTGTGCAATATTCATTTCATTTATGTATTTATTTTGGGTAAGTGAGCAATTTACATTCTTTTACAATGGAACACACTACAATGTATTATCCATATGACATTAGTGCAATCATAACAGAAAATAACAACAAAAAATCTGTCCAAAAAGCAGTGGGAAGAAGAAAACCAATTTAATCCCATCCCCCCTCTTCTAATTTAACATAATGAGCTTTCTTTTGCATTCTTCTGACATTTTACATTAGAACATATGAACTATTTACAAGTGAGGACAATGAGTGACTGTTATAGCTTGGTAACATAACTATCATCATTTTGCAATAATACAAACGGATACCAACAGAGGTAACAGATGCAAATACAAGTAAAGTAATGGACAGAACTTACCAGCAATGTTAAGAAACAACAAGCATAAACCAGCACTACAGAAGGCAGTTTGTTCTAATCTTCAGACTCTCTTATACGCTGTGACCAGACCAGGGTGTTTATTTAACTGAATTTATGGATATTTTGGCATTGCTTGAAATGTGTATCCAGAGTGTTCCAGAGTTTTACACCACATACAGATGTGGTAAAAGGAGAAATTCAATTTGTCAACTGGACAAAGTTTATTTGGTCGAAAACGTTTCGCAGCTCGTCCGAGTTGCTTCTTCAGTTCTGGTTAGAGTGCTGATGGACACTGCTTATATCTCGCTCTAACCTCTACCTCTAACCACTCTAACCAGAACTGACGAAGCAACTCGGATGAGCTGCGAAACGTTTTCGACCAAATAAACTTTGTCCAGTTGACAAATTTAATTTCTCTGTTTACCATGGATTCTACCTGGACGACTGATTCTTCACACACCACATACAGACACGCAGAAACTTTTATGGGTAGTTCGAACAGTTCTCTTTCTCATTTTGGACAAGGTTTGTAGATTACTTGGAAGTAAATTGTTGAATTTTACTATTTATTTATACGCCTCAACAATATTTAACAATATTGTACATTTAGAATAGTTCTGCTTTATGGTTTGGTTCCAATATCGTTTATCGTCTATATTGAAATTTGTTATCATGACAGGCCTACCTATTGGTTTGTCTGTTGTAATGATAATTTTATAATAATAAGAGTAATTTTTTTAGCATGTATATATATTTCCTCATAGTGTTTGGTGGCTAAAACAGAGATGGTTCCTAAATTACATTATGATAATAATATTTGACTCTTAAATGAAAATGTTATGGTAGATTTTTTCCTCACATTTTAAGGAAATGCCAGAAAATGCCATAATTGCTCCAGGGCAGGTGGTGATATTTCTTAATTATTCTTCAACTGTGAGAAAGTACTATAATATAATACATTCTAAAAATACTAGCCAGATTATTATGGAGCGTTTTGTGAGGGATGTCACACTTTAATTAGTTATATTTTTATTACCTTGCTTATTTATTTTTATATTTTATTTGATTCAGTGTGTTAATTCATATTGTACCAAATCTGTGCAGCTCTTTGGAGACTCTGGATGGATAATGAGGGTTATCTTTGTGGAAACATCCAGTTGATCTGCTCTTTGGGGAGAAAACACTGACAATCAATGAATAGACCCCATATATGAGGGCTTACAGTTTTGCTTGAAACATATGTTTTTAATTGGATTATCTGATTATTGTATTTCACTGCACTAATACTATCCGTATATGCCGCATACTGCAAATGTCACTCATCAGTAATGTGGAGATCTCTTTACATTAGACTGCACATGCCATTTAAAGAAACGGCACAGATACGTTCACCCACGGGCGTTCTGTGGTGGCTCTTAATGTACAGACTGCAGTGATGACGCACACAGCAGAGGTTTAGTTCTGGAGGTCAGTCAGAGGTGTGTGTCTACAATGATGTAACTCTACCCAGACGTGTTGTGAGAATAGAAACAGTAGTTAAAGGTGCACTGTGTACTTTGTTCTTTTTGGTTGGGTGTCCCTCACCTTCTCTTTCCTATGGATACAATGTTCCACAATATGACATTAAACTACTGCTGTCAGTTTAACGCGTTAATTAGATGAATTAATTACACTGAAAATGAACGTGTTATAAAAATTATCGCAATTAATTATGGGTGGCAATTCAATGTGCGCGCATTTTAAATTTGCCATGCGGCGAGCAAATCACTGCTCGCTTTGAACGGCAAGTTTATTTAGAAAAAGAACAAAGACGGGACGATCAACAAGAACGCTGTGATTTGGAGCGTTTGTGAAAAAGAATTTTCGATCACCGAAGCTGCTCCAGCCTGACGGATCAATTGAACATTAAACACGTCCGGACAAGTTCCATCGTTACCGGTGATAGAGCGAGCGTGAGCGCACTTCACCAAACCACCAAACCACCAAACTACATTCGCAGAATTTGGGAAACGATTGAGCAAAGCGACCACAGAAAAACTGACAAACTCAATCACAAAGTGGGTTCGCTCACTCACAATCTCTCTCACACTCTTAAAATGCAATTAATTAGATGAATTAACTGCAAATCCTGTAATTAATTAGATTAATTTTTTTAATCGTCTGACAGCACTACATTAAACAGATTTACCTACATTCATTCAATTACAGGTGGTTTTATTGCTCAAAAATTACTAGAAAAACAGGCATTCTGACTGTGAGCGGAATTGCCTCTCCGCAGATCTGACTTGTAACTTGTTCTGATTTGGTTTCCATGAAGATAGAAAGGTTTAATGCCGTACTGTGAAACATTCCAGCAATAACATCTCCATGAAGAACATTTTGGCTAGAGAATGTAGACTTGTTTGCATTAACAGCATTGTTTAATTATACAATTTCTAAATCTCAACTTCTTTTTTTAAAATAAATCTGATAAACCAAAAGTTACCGTAGCATCTATATTTGACTGATTTCTCTTCATTGTCCCTCTGCTGTTACATTGTTCCCCTGTAGGACTCTGATGGCCCACCCAGACCAGAAGGGGTCCAGCCTCCCGTGTTTTCAGCTCTGCGTCACTCCAGAGTGGTCTCATCCACCTCCGAAGAGGAAGAGGCTCTCACAGAGAAGTTCCTCAAGATCAACTGCAAATACATCACTGATGGAAAAGTAAGATTTTTCTTATCAAATGAATTCACCCATAATTTTTATATAAGTCACAAGGTTTGGTCCGAAACAGTGTCAGAAAAGCCTGTCACTTATTTTCAAGTGAATTCACAATTGATCTAACTAAACTGATGTTTCTCAAGTTGTTTACTGCGTTCAATTTTAGTTGAAAGAAGTATTTTCCTGTGCCAGCTGTTAGAAATAGTTACTCAAATTTTATCAAAGGGTGAAATGATTAAATAAATATATATCAGCTGCTCTGCTCTCTCCAACATCTGCTCATGGAACCTCTTCAGACGCTCTTGTAGAACACACACTTTTACAAAAATCTTCACAAATAATCTGATATTCTTCTGTATAGCAAACTAATCTGTATATTCATCTTTTCACATTTATTATTAGAATACGCACAGCATAAGGAGGACATGCATTTCTACATTTTAATTCACCTAGATATTATATTATATATAAAATATTATATGGTGTAGACTCAATTACATTTTTGACTAGATCAGGGGTCGGCAACCCGCGGCTCCGGAGCCACATGCGGCTCTTTGATCCCTTTGATGCGGCTCAGTACAGCGGTCCCTCGTTTATCACGTTTATAACCCACGACAAGCGAAATCCGTGAAGTCGTCAGCTTTATATTTTACAATTATTCTCCATGTTTTAAGGCTGTAAACGCCTTGCCACACACATGCTACACTTTTCTCAGACTGGAATTAACGTTTTCTCACATTTCTCTCTCGTTTAAACACTCAAACGTTCGTAGATTTTCAACAAAAGCGCACAGTATTAGAGAACGAAATCAAAGTGTATTTCGTGTGTATTTCACAGTTCTTATGACTGAGCCTCTTCGTCCTGGCACCGCTTCGCTGTGGCGGGTTTTGTCGGGGTGAAAACTTGCAAACACACAGCACTTCAGAGCCACACTGCGATCGAACATTTATATAAATCTGGCAAACTGAACACATTCTGTACAGGAGACACGGAGGAGAATAACTGATGAATCAGCAAAGGTCTACAGTCCCTTAGCCAATCAGGACGCAGAAATGTGCGTTGATACACTATTAAAAAAAATTGGAATAAAAAAAATCTGCGAAACAGCGAAGCCACGAAAAGTGAACCACGATATAGCGAGGGACCACTGTATTTAATTAAAATCTATTTTATTTTAGTTCATTCATTTTCAAAATGTAATTCTATGGCACAAAGGCAAAAAAGCCGTTATATGCAGTGTTATTTGATTTTAAATTTCAAAAAGGTTTTGTGGATCCCAGTGTTTTCTTTACTATGTGAAACTGGTCCAAATGGCTCTTTGAGTGGTAAAGGTTGCCGACTCCTGGACTAGATCAAATGAATTTAATTATTTTTGGGCAGGTAATATTTTTTGTCCTATTCGTGCAAACTGCCATCCGACTGATATTTGTACCTTATGTAACTGTCTGTCTGCCTAAAATTACAAGTCTTGAGTCTGGACCCACATTCATTGTATCGAATCAGACCTGATTCACTCCCTGCTACCAAGTGAAAGCACTGAAGTGGTCAGCGCTGGCCGTCAATACCTTCTACTTGATTTAGGACATTTGTTGGCTCAAATGGATTCAGCCTCTGGTTCTGTATGGACACTTTTGATTACTTTTTGTGTAACATGCCTATTTCTGCTTGAATACATGTTAAAAAAGAACATTGAGGTCATGAGTATGTACTGTAGAAAAACATAAAAAGCTTTTCATTATGTTAAAATGTATTGCAGTTCATCTTTTGTGATATAGACAGTGACAGCACAAATGATCCTTGTAGTAGGAATCTCTCACCATCGTTATCTTGGTTATTCTGGATTTGGCCTATTTTAGTCCAAAATTACCTATGGTTTATGAATTACACAGACCTTATTTTGTAAGTTCATGTTTGAGCTTGAAGTCCTGGTTTTAATTTGGTTATAGAATAATACATTTTCCATAAGTACAAGATAAAATAATCTGTGTCTGTTGTGTTTATAATTTTAGGGTGCAGTGAGTGGCGTATTGTTGGTAACACCCAACAACATCATGTTTGACCCCCACCGGATGGACCCCTTGGTGCAGGCCCACGGGTGTGAAGAGTACGGCATCATGTGTCCGCTGGAGGAGGTGCAGTCGGCCGCAATCTTTAAAGAGATCACTGACCCCAAGATCAGGGACACCGTACCAGAGTAAGACACTACAGGTTTAAACTAAATGACAAACTAAACTGAAAAAACATAACATTGAACTTTGCCATGAAGTGGTAAGGACATTTTGAACAAGGATCCCAGGGTCCTGCAAGGTCTGCAGTTCTTCAGTGATTCTTGTACATGGCTTGAGCCATCTTTTCTTTTGGTCAACTTCTTCTCCAATACATCCACTTGAATGTAGTAATCATTAGGCTGATGCTGGAAAGTCATAATAAAACACTTAAAATATATGTTTTTGGAGTGCCAACAAAGATGGTACTCATAAACAGGGTATGCATTTTCAATTTTGTTCATTAAGTTCATAATTTTTTGCAAGGGGTTTTATTAATGTACTGTGGATAGGCTAGATCAGGCTGTTAAGCTGTGGAAGTCCAGACATGTAGTTAGTGAAATAACATGCTGCATTACAAGCCACAAATGAGCTCTAACTCTAACTCCTACATAGATCAGCCAGGCTTTAAATGTGCCTTCACGAAGTAACTCTCCATTTTTTATTCACATAGAAACACAACTAAGTAGCTGTAATTGCTGTCATTCTGCGCTGCGCGCCTGGCCAGATTGCATCAGCAGCAAACCAGCAGTCTAATCCTTTCCCCTCCGCATAGCAAAATAAAAAGGAAGTTGCAATTACGGCAGGGTTAATGAAGTATGGCTGCATCCTCCTACACTGTGATGGCTCACCTCTCTATGCACAAGGAAGCAGCCTCCGTCATGGTGCTTTCGCCCACTGTTTTTTCTGTAATTGTTTACACAGCTCTAGTTATGGCACTCCAGACGTGTAGGTCAGTGATTCTCAAACTGTGGTCTGGTGCCAGTGGTGCATGCATTAGTCTTGTTGATAGAAATATTGTTGGTTATACTGTAGTCATATTGTTTAGAATAGTCATATTGTTTAGAATAATACTTTTTTCACTGCAATAAGCAGCTCTGTGACTGCTTGTTCCACAGTGACCTGGAGCCACTGCCCTCAGAGAGACACCCCTCACAGCAGAAAGAGCCAGAGCCACGCCTCAGGGAACCAGGGGCCAATGACGGCAGCGGCAGCACAGCCCCGCGCAGCACTGAGGGATCCATCTCTGAAGATGTCTTCACTGAATCTGAGCTGTCCCCTATCCGCGAGGAGGAGCAGACCTCCAACGAAGATCTGCACATGGACAAATCCTCGGGAGCGTCCACTGAGTCTGTGCAGACCGTGACTCAGGTGGAGACTCCTAAAGCAGAAACACCTAAAGGTGAAGAAGTGGACTCTCAGGTTGGCGGCAATGGCCAAGCTTCTGCATCTGTCTCCCAGGTGACGGAAGAGGCCACACCCCCAGTGGAGACAACCCCCGCTCCTGCAGAGGACAATCCACCAGACACTGCCACTGAAAACCAGTCAGCCATGGGATCTAAGCAGCACAGTGTAGAACAGGCACCAAGCACACCAACTACTACGACCGCCACCACCAGCACTAGCACCACTAGCCAAGAGCAGGATCCCAGCAACAGCCACTCTCGTCCAGGTTCTCAAAGCTCTGCCCTTAACCCCACAGGCGCTCCAGACATTTCCACAACCACTGCTGCCCCATCCAGTCCAAAGGAGGAGGCCAATGACGGGACAGAAGTATCCAAAACAGACACTATGCAACAGGACAAGGAGAGGAAGGAGAGTGGAGAGGAAACGCAAAAGGATGGATCGCAGGAATCAGGAGAGGGTAAATATGCGTTCAAATCAGGACTCTAGTCCCTAGACCCTTTACTTTTATTGCAAGATACCAGAAATAGTTTATGTATAAGTTTGAGTAATTATTCAGTTCATCTCCTTCCCAAAAGTGTGTTGACTACCGAGTTTTACATAACTCGTCTTATATTGTGCAGCTCTATGCTACATCCCCTTTCCGCAGTATCAAAGTAAATGTCTTTCCTCAGTGGAATTTCTCATGTTAGCGCCTGATAGCCTTGTGTCCCTGCGTGGCTTGGCTCTAGTAATGAGAAAATACAGATGCGGAGAAAGTGCTGCCTCTGTTGTTATTATCTGTGTGTGTGGGCTAGCGAGGCCCCCGTAGCTTTATGCAGCCTTTTGATCTTTAGCTCTGGTGGTCTGGACTGCACCTCCGGGCGATAAGCTAAAGCCTATCAAACAGCACAATGCCCCAAACATACCTTGTAACCAGAGGGGATATGAGGCGAGCAATTTAACCTGACACCAAAACACTTTCAGAGAGATCTTATTTATTTAGCATCACTCTGAAAGTGGTTTAGACATGGTATTAGACCAGTACTATTTCATATAAAATGTAAATCTCTTCTTTGATTTTCCTTCCATCCTTGTGTCTGGTGACTGTAACCTGAGCACACTTGTACATATTTATTTTGCAGTCATCTGTTTGTCAAATTACCTAAATGAGATCAATTTGAGGTTTCAGGTTTAAAATAATGTAGCTCAACAGGTCCAAACAAGCCAAGTGCAAACTCTTATAGACTAAAAGCTTTGGAATTTCTATTTGGAATTTAATTTAAATTTGTTGTTTTGAAATTAGGAATACTTAATAAATTATTAAAATATATCCTGAACATATACTACAAACTAGGGCTGGGCAATATGGAGCAAAAAATATATCTCAATATATTTTCTTATATCTTGATATACGATATATATCTCGATATCTGTACAGTATAGGAAAAATAACCCTTGAAAAACTACTGCAAAAACAAATATGCCAAATTCCACAAGGTCTTTTTTATTGAAGTGCAATTGAAGTGCAGATCATGTAGGAACAGGTTGCCTCATTTTTATTCAAAAACTCAACTTGAGCTCATCTTTGCATTAACACTCTTAACCATAGGATAACATGAGCTCCTTTAGCAGAGGAAGCTCAGGAGGGTCCTTATTTTAATAGATCCTTGTTCCTTATTTTAATAGATCCTTGTTCCTTATTTTAATAGATCTATGTTCATTATTTTAATAGATCCATGTTCCTCACCAGTGGTCAGGAGCTCTGATGTTGCCCACTGCGCAGATCAAACCAAATGTTTCCAAATATGATTGTACAAGTTTTACAATGCAGCAGATTATTTTAAAATCTTCTGCATAAATAAACTTTACATTACTAAACTTTACAACATATAAACCATAACTACTATAGAGCCACTTCAGCCCGTCTGAGATTATAATGTGTTTAATGAGATTATAATGTATTTAATGCCGCTTTGTGCACATTTGTTTACGGTTTAAAGAAACGAAACTTAACATCACATGGCTCATTTGCATAAACTATAAATGCAAAAAAAAAACCCCAGCTCTGTCCTTGTGCTGCTGATGTGGTCAGCTCTTGAAAAAACAAAAACAAAAAAAAGCCTTAAACCCAAAGTATGGAGCGAGTTTTTTTTAGAGGAGTTCTGTATCCTCCGGGATGTGGCGCCGCATGCGAGGGCGAGGTCGAGGGCGAGGGCGAGGGCGTGCGGGAGCGCCCACAGCACAGAGAAGGCAAACAAGCGAAGAGGCAAAATCAGAATTAACTATAAACATTATATCGATATACATGATATGTCAAAATCCATATCGAGTTGAACAAATATCGAGATATATTTTAAATATCGAGATATCGCCCACCCCTACTACAAACTATCATTGCTGTACCGAATGCTGCTTCAACTATAGTATACTATACTTTACTATCAGCATTTCAACCTCTTCTAAATAGATGCCACTGACCATTAACTTGGGACATGTTGGTAACTGTGATTGTCATTGTATTGTTTTATCAGACAAAAGCTTCTGCCCGTCACCCTCAATGACTCACTTAGTCCCACTCTCTAGTTAGACATGTCACTGTGGTCCCTCGGTGATTTCTCTGCTTCTGAAGAAACATACCAAAACAGTGGGAGAGAAATTATCCTTTTCTTCCTCTGCAATTATTGTCCCGCAGAGTGCTGGGTTACAAAAAGCTCTCCTAATGCACAGCCATTGCTCAGCAGGCCTGCCCTTTATTCTCCGTACATTAGCTCCACCGGCAACAGCTTCAAAAACATGATGCATTAAGAGGAGTTTCATTTCTAAATCAAATTGCCCCCCTCCCCCACCTAAAATTTTAGATGTTATTGTATATTAATGTTTTGTGTAATTTGTCAAGCCACTTGCTTTAACTGTGCCTAATTTATTTACCTCATATGTACTCCTCAGTCCTATTTTTCACTAAATCTAGGTAAGGCAGTAAACATATTCACTGTCCAAGCCTAGTCTAATAACTGCTGTCTGCCCAAACTAATGATTAACTGGACAAAAAACAGACCAGTTCTAATGCCAGGACTAGACGATTAACTACAGCTATACTCACTGTCTCAAACTCAGAAAGTGCAAGTATGGTGTTTTTACTGTATGTGGTGACAGGAGATCTTGTAGCACTATGTTAAACAAATCCCTTGTTTATTGTGGTTCATTATATAGCTGAGTGGGTCTTGCATGACCTTGTGACTGTGTGAGTAATATGTTTTGCAGGCTCAGTGTCAGCGGAGAAGAAGAAGCCACGTTCTCACAAGTTCCTGTCCCTGCGAGTGGGGAAACCCATGAAGAAGACTTTTGTGTCCAATGCCAGCGCGTCCATGCAGCAGTACGCTCAGCTGGGCAAGAAGCACGAGTACTGGTTCGCCGTGCCCCAGGAGAGGTCAGGGCCAGTATTGCTGTTAAAAATAGTACAGTGTCTTAGTTTTCATTTTTAAAGTTGAATTAATATAATACCATTCCTATGCCATATGACTGTGTGTTACAGGTGCTGTGCATAACATTTGGGTCTGCCACGGAAATAGTAGATTCAAGATTGTTTATTTGTCATAAGCAGAATCAACACAGGGTCGACAATGCAATGAAATGCTTAGGATCAGAGGAACCGTTGACTCGCTAAGATAGTCAGAAGTACTAATAATATGCAATAATAGTACATGGTAAACAAGTGTTGCAAAAGTGCAGGGGAAGAAGTAAACAATATAATAAAAAATATGTAATAAAATGTAATAAAAATACAAGGTACAATGTACAAAGGTGCAGGTAGGATTAATTAAGGTGTGAGTAGGATATTTGTCTCGAATGTTACACAGTATAGATTAAACCTATCTATGCTACATTACAATTCAGATCTGTGGACAGTTGCCCATATTCACTGAAGTAATTATTGAATTTTCACCAATAATAAATAAATGCTAGATGGATGTTTAATGTCATACCATGGAACATTTCAGGGTAAGCAATAACATCTCCACGGAGACTAGCATGTGGCAGATCCTCCACCAGTAAAGTGGCACAATTGCGCAGTACACCTTTAATTCTCGTGAATATCATAGTTTTAGTAACAAAAAGACAAAACACTACTTTACTACTTTAGATTCAGGGACCATTTCAAGTCAGAATCTTATTGGATAGGTGTAGTTTACACCACTTAGACTACGTTCACACTGCAGCCTGAAATTACCCAAATCAGATTTTTTTTCACCTCTATGCAACCTGTATCTGATCTACTAATGACAGTCTGAACGACACAGATCTGATTTTTTTTCAAATGCGATCCAGGCCACTTGTGGTCCTAAATCCGATACATACCTGATCTTTTGGCATGCGACTTCAGTCTGAACGGCCAGGTGGTCATCCGACCTGGGCGTGTTTCCTCCAGTGAGAGTGGTACAAGTAGGCGCTCACAAACATACACAAACGTTCTCCACGTCATGCGAAAATAGTATATAAACTCCATATCAGTGAAGCGGCGAAGCACGTAGCAATCCCACCACTCTTGTCTGTGACTCCGCCCCCACATGTTCATTTTTACGGACGCTGCTGCCACTGCCCCACAAAACGCCGTGGCCAAAAACCTTGTCCTTCTCTTTCTCCGTCTCCTCTTTAAAACAAATAAGCTGTACATTTTTTGGCTCCGGTATGACAGCAACTTTAGGCGACTTCCGTAAACATTGAGCACGTTTGCTGCACGTGACGTCGTCGTGTCCTCCAAGGCGCATGCGGGACATTTTTGGGGTGTTTAACGTTCACACTGGAGATCACATACAAGTCATATTTAATTGGAAATGTGAACGGCCTCGCAAAAAAATCGGATTTCACAAAAAAATCGGAATTGAGCATTAAGCCCTGCAGTCTGAACGTAGCCTTACTGAGTTGTATCGAGGGGACAAAGGGCTCTATTGTGGTCTTAGGGGCATAGAATTGGACGCTCTTCCTATTAACTTATATTAGTGGGCAGCCTATGTGATTCTTCTTGCCACGGGCCTCCAAATTTCTGTCGACGGGCCTGATCGGAGGCCTTGGTTTATAGTTCTGTAACCCCATCAAAAGTTTTAGAAGAATGAAGAATGATCTCACACAGGAGAAATTGTTCTCTCTATTTAACCCATCTTTATTATTAGGAGCAGCGGGCAGCATATTACTGCGCCCGTGGCATCTCCATGATCTTGTTGCTTAGGCTTGGTCAGGACCTAAGCTGGAGGATTTTTACCTATGGTGCATGTTTCTATGTTTTGTTAGAACAATTCTTTGTTAGAAAAGGCTTCCCGTCCTCCTGGCCACCTCCCTGCACTACCTCACGTATAATTAATAAACTCACAAACAAAACAGACACACACGCTAAGCTTTGGGATTGCTTACTTCCTTGATCATGAATGGCGTATTTAAAATTGATAAACTTCTCCTGACCTAAGCTAAAATTGGTTGTGTTTTGTCAATGTCAGTATAGCTACAACGTGTTTATATATTTCGTGCTTGGTTGCTCTTGTTGATTCGAACTCGCCAAGTCAGCAGTTGGTTTTAATTGCATTACAGATCTCTTGTAATGTGTTTCTAGAAGGAGACACATTACAAGAAAATATTTGTGCGCCTGCTTTAATATGTTTATATGTGGTGAATTACAAGTCCCAGCGGTGCAGATAACTTTGACAAGTCTATTTTGGTCAACTGTGCTAGGAGCTAGATCCAGGGGTGATTGGTCATATCCATGGCATCTGGCCTCTTTACAGCACAATAATTCTTCAGGTTAAAGAAAAAAAGATGAAAATACTTGTCTGTGATCACCCTTACCTTGCTTTGAAGGCAAGTTAACAGTTTGTTGCAGTGGTCTTTTACATATGATTCTGTGAGAGACCATTTAAATGTAAATAATGTATAATTTATTAACAACACAAACATACCAAACTTTGTACTTGCTCCAAGTCTTGCAATATGGTAAAACTAAAGGTAGTAATCCTGGAAAAAAGCTAGAGCAACATTTGCCCCAATGGCAGTCAATTCAGTACAACCAATTTAAAGATTTTAATGGATTTTTAATGGATGCTTGTGATCCCATCTGCTCACATGTAGATGAAACAGACAGATCCTTCTAGGTTGCAACTGTATCATAAATCCTTGATAATATGAGATGTTAAATGATAATGAGGCGTCCGTGCCCTGTCCATTAGTCAGTATGAACTTTAGGAATCATGCTTGTTATTGCATTGTTACTTTCTTCCTTTCTTGCTGTTACTGCATATTAGAGCTGCATGATATGAGAAAAAAACAAAAAAAACAAACGATATTTGATAACAATGTTTTGTAACAACACTGTTATGATTTTAATATTCTCTTCGGCACAATACATTCAGTTCGTTTAAAACAAAAATGCACTTGTATTCATTTATTATTTAAACTGTGTCAAAATAAAAACTTAAAGACAAACCCAAGACGAACCCAAGTCTAATGTGGAACTTAGTTAATAAGGAAAATGATGAACACAATGATGGCACGGTGGCTGAATAGCTAGCACTCACGCTTCACAGCAAGAAGGTTCGCCCAGGCCTTTCTGTGTGGAGTTTGCATGTTCTCCCCATGTCTGGATGGCTTTCCTCCAGGCACTCCGGTTTCCCCCCATCAACCCAAAACATGCTCCAAGTAAAATCCTCCAGCTTAGGGCCTGACCAAGCCGAGCAATGAGATGGGTCCCCGGGCGCCTGAAAGACGAGCTGCCCACTGCTCCTGAAGGATGGGTCAAATGCAGTGAAATAATTTCCCTACAGGGATGAATAAAGCATGTCTTCTTCTTCTTCTTCTTCTTCTTCTTCATCTTCTTCCAAAAGCGATAGCCAATCAGCCAATATAGTGATATTGTCGCGATATATTGTGGAGCCCGACTGCATACCCAGATAGATTCAAAAGATATCTTTAAAAAAAAAAGATTATCTTTAAAAACAATGAAAAATAAATGTATAATATTAATAATGCTAAAAAAAAAAAAAACATGTATAATAATTACCATGTATACTTAACTGTATTTATTTGATCATATGAACTTTTTTTTTTTCCCACCTTCCTTGACGGGTTTATAAGCAGACCTTTACATAGGTGTAGAAGGAGTGAGCTGCAGCCCTGAAAAAGCAGTAATTCATCCTCCTTTTTGTTCAGACACCATTGGCCTGACCTAGATGGGATGTGACCCGCATGATTTGTCTTTAAGTGTCCCTGCATTAGTGCGGGGCAGAAGGAAGGGCTATTCAATGAGCTATATATACAACCATAACAGTGTTTACAAGCTTTTATGTCCACTGTCCACACACAGACTAATGCCTCTGTGAGCTACACACGTCTCCACATCTCTTACTGAGTGAAAGTGAAGAGATACGTTCAACAATGTTGCCATGTTTTATACAAATACCACTGACTCTGCACTGGTATGGATACAGTGCTTGTTTTTAATATCTAAAATGTTTATGTTTATTACAGGAACTTATAGATCCTAATGAAATTGCAATAAAAATGTTCCAACAAGCTCCAAGGTGTTGTTCAAAATGCATTAGAAAAACAATATTATTAAAGTGGTGAAAGATTTGTATTATAATTTAGTAGGTGGACTTTTTGAGGCAAACTTGATTTTATTGTGACTATTATCTTTTGTGTGACACAGGTCGGACCACCTGTACGTCTTTTTCATGCAGTGGAGTCCGGACATGTACGGGGAGGGGGTTCGAGGAATGGGACAAGAGCCCGGGTTTATGGTCATTAAGAAAAATGAGGCCTCGCAAAGTTCTGAAGATGATCCCATCACAGACCTCAATGTCAAAGAGTGGGAGGTAATTTTAAAAATGCTGAAAAAATGCAACTATTTTGTATTGTCTTCAGCCATTATTTATATATATATTATGTTATTATGTGGTGCCTTTTAGTTTTTAGAGTTTTTCAATCACATTTTGTAATTGTGTTAAGTAATATTCACAATATAATACATTGTGAATTATGTTTCTTTTCCATCTGAAATGTGGAGACGCAAGTTTAAGTTAAATTATGCTTTTGTATTTTTCATTCTATATTATATAATTGCTGTTTACTCTTGCTTTGCTTGGAAATTTGCTTATAACTTCCAACAAAGTATTTTGCATGTTTGTGTAACTGTTTACTCTTGTGAGTCAGTGTGTGTCATGTTGAGTGTAAATATTGTTGGTCCCCCCAAGCTCAAGAGACAATAAGTTTACAATTTTTGATCTACAATTTCACTATTTATCAGTTATTCCCAATTTTGTGAAGAATCACTCAGTCGTCCAGGTTGAATGCATGATAAAAGGAGAAATTCAATTTGTCAACTGGACAAAGTTTATTTGGTCGAATACGTTTCGCAGCTCATCCAAACTGCTTCGTCAGTTCTGGTTAGAGTGCACTAACCAGAACTGACGAAGCAGTTTGGATGAGCTGCGAAACGTCTTCGACCAAATAAACTTTGTCCAGTTGACAAATTGAATATCTCCTTTTACCTATTCCCAATTTTATTTTGTTGCACTTGTGTTGTGTTTGAAGAAGCAGGGTTTATATTAGCTTTGATTTAAGAAAAGGATAAAAGGAGAAGTTCAATTTGTCTATTTATCATGGATTCTACCTGGACGACTGAGGGACTTTTCACGCATTTTAAGAAAAGGAGATAAACACGTTTTCAAGCATGTTATATGATCTGATCTGTCACCAATTTATGAAACATATTCTTTAGCTGTTTATAGACGGCATAGTCGTACTGTGTGCGAGACTGTTACTGTCCCTTTAAATATCCTCCGGGTTTTCTGGATTTGTCCCGCCTTTTAAGTTGTGTTCGTCCAATCACAAGCTGTGTTTCCGGCTGTTGCTTGTTCTCATTGGACAGTGGCGATGTAACTCGAGTGATCCGGTTAGACCCCATAGACTGTATAAAGAGACCCCGTTGAAGAGTAAAATGTTTCTATTTTGGTCCAGCGGGCTGCCAGGCCACACAAACTCTGGCTGTTTATCTTCAAGGTGCCAAGGAGAACTTAAAGCGTCTGTAATGTGACTGATGGTACCACCTTCCTCTGAGGGAAAGATATGTTTTCTAGGAGAGTAAAGGACCAAGAGAAACGGCTGACTCCTAAGTATACCTGTGTACGTCCCTTGTGTCTCATTCAAGTTTTCATTCTGTGGAATCTTGTTGTACGTTAGCTCGCTAGCCTTTTGCTAACTAGCCTCACTGCTAGCCGGTAAGCTGTAAATCAGAAAGTGTAAACAAAGTGGTTAGTGCTTAGATCATATGTATGAAGTGAGGATGCAGCGCTGGGACGTTTTCATGTTGTCTTCCTGTGTCGGGACAGAGGTTTGGTCTGCTGCCTGTTCAAAGTTACTAGAGCAAGGAAGCAACAAAAGTTTCGCAGCATCTTTTATGGCATGTTTGAGTTCAGATCAAAGATCACATTAGGCAAAGTATGTTTTTGCCACTTCTACTTAAATGTGTCTTGGCTTGTACCCATGTCAAACTCTCTCCAATTCTTATAGCAAATGGATTGGCTGATTTCTTATTCTTAAACGTGTACATTAGCATGCTGTTAGCTCACAGGTAAGATAATCTTAAGCCTCCTTTTAAAGGTGTTGTCCTTTATTATTAATGAAGACAGTAGTTTACCTTTCTGCTGCATTATTGCATTATTGAGAGCTGTAAAGTTGCTGCTTGTTCCCGGCTAAGGTATTTACACAACAAGAACTGGAGCCAGTTAACCAATAATGTAGATATTTTTTTTAAATGGACATTTAAATATATTTTGCCATTTCTGTGTGTGTTGTACATGAGCTCATACATGCTGTACCAGAATACGCCAACTTCTATTCTGAGGCAGCTGCTCTCAGTGGAGTAGTATGCAACTGTGTGGGGTGGAACTTTGTTGGCTCTCGTCCAGTCATTTTGTTCAGTCTGGATCACTTTCCATATTTGAGGGTGTGTTGTTTATGGATTTTGCTGATGTGGTTGATTGTAGCAAAACTTGTTATTCCTTTCAGTGTGTGAACATTTTTAATATAGTCTTCTAAAAAGCCGCTTACTTGACTTGATTGAGGAAGTACACAAACATGCAAAATGCCCTATCTTCTGCTTGTCTATATTCAAATTTACCTAGACAAGTTGGTGTTGATTTTACTAGCTCTAACTTCAGAGTTGTTCTCCTTATTTCCCCAAGCCAGCAGCTGGACTGGCAGTTTTATGTTTGCACCTGTTCCTGTCTTTGTACACCAGGTAGTGTCTCTGACCGAGTACCACCGTCGAATTGATGCACTAAACAGTGAAGATCTGCGCTCACTCTGCAAACGACTACAGGTGCCATGATTTACTGACTGTCCCACTGTAGCCATCCTGCCCTGGCCTCCACTGCCCCCATCAACAACCAACCTGCTCCCCTAGGCTCCTCACTGCAGATTTAAGCATCTTCCTTTGCTTTAAATAAAGTTATAGGTTTATAGTTGTAATAGGTAAGGTATTCTTTTGTCTCTATAGGGACATTTATTATCTGTATCTTTTAACACTGAGGGAGGATGTGATGAAATGCAGTGAACCCACTGCAGTTTTTGAACTAGAATCTTGGTCAGGGGTACCTGGTTGGGGCATTAACCTCTTTTGCATGGTTAGTCTGATGAGTTGGTGAGTATGTTAGCAAGCAGTAATGCCTTTAGCTCAAACTGGTTTGAAGGTGATTTAAGAAGAAACTAAATCTTGCTTTAAAGAACATTTTTATCATTTCTTTGCAGAATAATGTTTTTTGAGTTTTGTGTTTGTCACGTGACCGCAGCCTTATCTCCTTGTGTCAGGCTTTCTGTCTTAGCGCAGCTGTTTTAAAGCACTAGGCTGTCTTCAAATGTGATAGTTTGTTGCAGTACTTAAAAAAAACAAATGCTTTGAAACGCCTTTGATGTTATAATGTATTAACTGTAGAGCCAGGGATACTTGGTAAGGGGTAGTAAGAGGAGCACTATCAGACAAAGTGATGTTGTGTCAGTGATAGGCTGTAGAAAGACAGGGAGACAATGCAGGTAGGCATGATTTGAATGCACTGAAACATGAGCTCATCCCAGGAACCAATGGGGAAGTAACTCTCAATTAAGACAGGGACACAGTGCAGGTAGACATGATTTGAATGTGCACAGAAACATGAGCTTATCCCAGGAACCAATGGGGAAGTAACTCTCAATTAGCCCGTTATTGAGATAAGTCCAACAGTCGACTGGTCAGAGAAACTGTACCAACAGCTGAATGCTAATGATTCATTTGGCTGAGTTAATATTCCCCCTTTCAAAACTATCTTTTTCTTGTGATCCTGGTCCTGCCAATCCAACCCAGTTATCTGGCAATGAAGTGGCATCAGCTGTTATCTTCAGTCTTTAATCAGTGTATTGATAGAAAATATTCTCACTAAAATGTTCCTTCTTAATGTTAGACCAAAATAGATTTGTTATTTTGCCTCTAGCTAGTCTTATTAGTTTAACCTTCTGTATATTGTATACTGAAATATGAATGATATGAAACAATGGTTAGTACAAAATAGATAATTTGGTTAAGAAAAATTTGGGATATATTCTGTATAGGGAAAAAAATTATAAATACCTCTACCTCCTATACCTCTTTAGCTAGCATAATTAGTTTAAACTTCTGTATACTGTAAGTAAAATTTAAATATGAAAGATATAAAACAATAATTAGTATAAAATATAATTTATTCGGTTAAGAAAGAAAATGGGACACATGCTGCAAAAAAAAAAAAAAGTTAACATTAAAACCTTTGCTGCCTCTTGTTCCCACGTCTGACTCTGGTTTTTGGACTTCTAGATCACCACCAAGGAAGAGGTCAACTCCAAACATGGCACGTCCATCAAGGCTGAGCTGGAGCCTGAAACATTCAAACCTAATCTCAAGGAGCCCAGTGATCTCCTGGAAGCTGACCAGATAGAGAAGGTAAAATCTTGGATCTTACAGCATTATACTATGAAACTAACCAGGCTGTCTGTTTTGAATGAATGCATTTCTGTACAAGTTGTCCTGTGTTGGTGGCTCTGTATGACTTGGTGTGGAATACAAATAAACAGACAAAAATTGAGCCATTTTGAATACAAGCGCTTTTAACTACCAAATCATTGTTTCTTTTCTCATTTAACCACTCAAAGTTGTATTTAGAGTGACTCCTGCATGTTTGAGGACACTTGGTACCTACCTACCTTGCGTTTGCATGTTGTTTACGTTGATATAACATAAAGGGGCAGTTTTTAAGTAGGCAAACCCATTTCTTTTCTTAAGGAATTGTTACATCAATATTGCAATTTTTTAAGTGTTACATTACATTGGAACACTGCATATGTTGCTTAAGCTTTCCTTTTATATTTCTTAGCATTTTTTTTTGGGTTGAAACATCTTTGTCTCTTCCTTTACGGGGTCAGAACTGTCAATTGTCTGCTGCTGTAGCACTCTAGGAAACATTGACTGCTCATAATTCCTTGTATGTCATATGCAGGTCTGGACAGAGCCGTAGTAACACCATTTTCTCAGAGTTAAAACCAGAACTGCAACTTGGCATCCCATTACCCAAAAAGACAAGTACTGTTACTTGACATTTGAAAAACAGACTGAAGCCAAAACTCACATAATAACTTTTTTTAATTGTACTATTCATGTCCTTTGTAATAAATTGAATAATAGATTTTTCCATATTGGCCTTCAATTAATTCTTTCTGCGTGAATTCTTTGTTGGCAGGAGCTGTTGCTAGCCTCAGTCATTGTACGTCTCTTTTTATCACATTTGTATTTTGTGTTTCTTGCTATTCCCAATTCCATATTTACTCTCTGTATTTGTAAAACAGACCAACAGTGCCCTTTCACCTTCATTTGTCAAGTGTACGCTCAGGGAATAAACAACAGTCACTGCAATAACACACATAATCCCAGCACACATCTGTTTTTCTTTAGCAGTTTGGTGGATGGACAAATGCATTTACCACAGAAAATAATGGTTTTATTTATAGGCATGATGGATGATGTAAGTGCAAGAGCCTGTGTTTTGATGCATGTTCCCTGTATGTTGCTAAGGAAAAGGTATACTAAGCAATTAATGGCTGAATTTGGTCTTTGTTTAAACATTTGACTCTAGTATAAAAATGCAATAAATAACTTATTTAGTGGCAGACTTCTTGGCACAAAACAAAGAAATGCTACTGCATCTTTCTGTGTAAAAATGATTTCATTTCTTTGTCATGTCAGCTGTGTTGTATTTATTGCACAGTGTGTTTCTAAAGATGGGGTGAGATGGGCCTATCCTGAGCCACTGGTTTCCCAGTATTGTAAGATAACACTCACATGAATCCCAGTTGCCATATTGACCCATAGATTGCCAATATAGAGCTTTCCGTAATCACCCAGAGGAGCGCGTATGGAGCTCAGAGTGGAGCAGAGGTGAGGTTAGACGGGCCTCATCTGCTCAGGGCAGCGTTTCCAGACCAATGATTACACTGCTGTACCGTGGAGAATTGTGCTGAACCAACAAGAAACAAGCAAAACACATTTAGGGACCAGAGAGGTGATGACTGGACTGGGAAGAGTTGAAGTTGCATTGTGATAACCAAAGGGCCATACTGATAATAGCTGTAGTATTTGTCATCTTTGGAATACATTCAACATTTATAAAAATCTGACAGCTACACAGTTGGATTCTCTGATCAAAGCTAGAGCGTTCATAAATATTTCCAGACAAATCTAAACAGGGATTAGGTATTCAGAAAAAAAAATGGTGCAAGACACTCTGTTTTGGCAGAGTAAATGCCATTTGCACACAGTGAAATGGTGATGCTGCTGCAAAGGTTCAAGAGGTACTGTATTGTATAACACAGGCTTGTGACTCATTGGATGTAGGGGGTATTTTGTGCCAGGTAAGATTTCCCCAATGCCTCTACCAGGCTGCCTTAGAAGTAACAGTGTAGCATCTCATCTTTTGTTTAAAAAAAAAATTGGTTTAATAAATATTTCCTCAGTTTCTTTTTCTCCACTCTCCATTAGCTGCACACTCCAGTCACAGTTAATCGTGTGCAGTGTGGAGGGAGGCTCTCGGGGAGCTCCAGCCCTCTCCCCCCTGTCCCGCTCTGCTCTGTGGAGCCCTGTTACTCTTCTTTAAACGCCACACTGTGTGAAAAGGTCACTGCAGATGTAATTGAGCATTGGTGACTGTGGCCTTTCGGTTTCATTCCCCCGCCCATTTTCCTTGTTCTTTATTGCTTTCTTTTTTCACTGGACATTAGGTATTGAACACCGAAAGGGTTTGATATAAGCAAAGACTGTCATTAATATCTGTATAATGAAGGCTGTACATATTTTTTATTCTTTTTCGCAGCTTGCCAAGAATCTCCCACCCCGGACCATTGGGTACCCATGGACGCTGGTCTTTGGCACGGCGAAGCATGGCATGAGCATCAAGACTCTGTACAGAACCATGCAGTCCCAGGACACCCCTGTACTGCTGGTGATCAAAGACAGTGATGGTCAAGTAAGCCAATAAACATGCAGCACTCAAGAAAGACAGATAGATAATGTATAATAATAACACAGTAATAATAATAATAATACAGCAGTAATTCATCATTTATAGTGATGCATATGTATTTAACTACTATTCCCTGTAAAATACCCAACCCATGTGTCTTTTTCAGGTCTTTGGTGCATTGGCATCTGAGCCCTTTAAAGTCAGTGATGGCTTTTATGGCACTGGAGAAACCTTCCTGTTCACGTTCAACCCAGAGTTTGAGGTTTGTTATTACTTTGTTTTATACCTTTTACTATTATGTCCATGTCTGTCTGTCCATCTTAAAATCAAGTATGAGGATCTGCGTGAACAAGAACTTGAGTGTTTGCTTATTTATAGTTCAGACGATGAGTTTTATATTCTAAGGCGGTTGTGAGAAATTATTAGTTTTTAGGACTTGTGTGGGAGTTTTGAGTACTGTTTGATGTTGCATTCTTACGGTCATATGCTAAAGTAGAAGAGCTCTTCAAATTCTTTAGTCTAGACCAGGGGTGCCCAACCAGTCGATCGAGATCTACTGGTCGATCGCCGGCCGAGTGTCAGTCGATCGCGTATGGCTACGTTCAGACTGCAGGGCTTAAAGCTCAATTCCGATTTTTTTTTGTTTTTTTTTTGTTTTTGTTGTGAAATCCGATTTTTTGCGAGGTCGTTCACATTCCCAATTAAATGCAACTTGTATGTGATCTCCAGTGTGAACTGTAAAAGCCCCAAAAGTGTCCCGCATGCGCCTTGGAGGACGAGGTCACGTGCAGCGAGCGTGCTCAGTGTTTACGGAAGTCGCCTAAAGTTGTTGTCGTACCGGAGCCAGAACATGTACAGCTTATTTGTTTTAAGGAGGAGATGGAGAAGGAGAAGGACAAGGTTTTTGGCCATGGCGTTTTGTGGGGCAGTGCAGAAATGAACGTGTTGGTGCGGAGTCGCAGCCAAGAGTGGTGGGATTGCTACGTGCTTCACCGCTTCACTGATACAGAGTTCATATACTATTTTCGCATGACGAGAAGAACGTTTATGTACGTTTGTGAGCGCCTACATGTACCACTCTCACTGGAGGAAACACGCCCAGGTCGGATGAACGCGACCTGGCCGTTCAGACTGAAGTCTCATGCCAAAAGATCGGATATGTATCAGATTTAGGACCACATATCTTAGGCTACGTTCACACTGCAGACTGAAGTGACCCAAATCTGGGTTTTGTTTTGTTTTTTTCGCCCCTATGTGACTTTAAAAATAATCTGACTCCAAAAGCCTTTCACATTGTTCTTGGGTGACTTTATTCCACTCCTGGTGCAAGAACTGAAGTAGCTCATCTTTGTGTTTGTGTTGGAATGGAATGGCTGTAATACATGATCTCTGTTAAAAAAAAGGTTGAGCACCCTTGGTCTAGACAATGTACAATCTTTTTAACATGACACGTCTCAAACTGCAAGAGTTAAAGTAATTGCATTCTTACTAATACTACCACTACTAGAACAACCGTTAATACTTTGAATATTGCTTTTACTTCTATCTATGACTTGTAGTGGTTGTGAATCTAATATTGACCTAGTACCAGTTAAACACTATGCAAATGATGGATCCTCTTGAATGCTCCTGATGTAGTCTTTATTTTCTTTCAGGTGTACAAATGGACAGGCGACAACATGTTTTTCATCAAGGGTGATATGGACTCTTTAGCATTTGGAGGAGGAAGGTAAGCACACTTTAAGCTCATGTTTGTGCTGAAAATACCATCAAATAATATTGTTTTGTTTTTTAGTGGCGAGTTTGGTTTGTGGCTGGATGGCGACTTGTACCACGGCAGGAGTCACTCTTGTAAAACATTCGGAAACCCCATGCTCTCGAAGAAGGAGGATTTCTATGTGCAGGACATAGAGATCTGGGCGTTTGAATAACCCAACCATGCACCACAGGGAAACTAAAAACACAGACCTATTAAAGGCAAAATAAAGGAGTGCGTCTCCTTTTTCGAACTATGGCAACGTCCCAAAACCTGCACATCTCCAGGGCACCCGGTGGTCGGAAGCCAGCTAACGGATGCTTGTTGTGCATTACTACTGCAGTTACTCTGGAGCTTTTACTTTTTTCTTTGTGAAAAATTACCTATGTGTGTATCTTGTTACCGCCTTGTGCAGCGTCTTTGCAGGGTAGTGTGGCTAACGCAGGCCTGACGATGGTACAGACAGACTGGCCTCAGGAAATGCCCACCGGAGCTATTCCCCCCCTCCCATTGGTGGGGGAGTGGATGGTTTTGGACTGAAAAAAAACAACAACAACCGATAATCCTGGTCCAGAAACTCCAGGACTCGCACCTCTCAAAACGCCCTTAGACATGTGTGTTTCAGTAGGATGTTACTCACTGCTGCAGACAGAAAGCCAAGCTAACAAAAACACATTCCATTAAAGTCAATGATGGAGTGTCACTGATTTGTGGTCAAACGGCGACATCAGAGGCAGCAGTCGGATCCAGTGCCTCTAGCGTTTGTCTGGCTCTGGGCGCGCCAGTGTTTCTCCCGTACAGTTTTGGGTTGTGTTCTGAGGCTAAACTATTAGTATTGTGTATTGTAGTCCTCCTGTTGTTCACTGTCATAGCACACCATCTGAAAGCACATAGCTATAATCGGATCACCCATCGTCGTCGTTCTGTTCAGTGGGTGTACGTGTGAGTCCAGCTAACACCAGCTCCTGTCTGGACGCTGGCTGTACTGTTCGTAGACAGTAACGTGTTGCAATAGATTTGTGGAATATGCAAATAACTGTCCTGTGACCTCAAATACACAGGTGGGGCATTTGTGCCTCTCCTGTCACTCTCCAGAGAGACACTTGTAAAGCTTTTACGTCTTATACACAATTGCTTTTCTGGGTATAATTTGAAAAGCCTGAGACGTGGTTAACTTGTTTTTCATGCATATATGACAATTATATATTGGTATATATGATTATATAGCATTTATATAATCATATATATATTTGCTGTTATGTGTGACAGTGATCTATTTGTGCTGAAATTTCAGCTGTTACAATATAATGTATATTACCCTGTAAATTAATGTTACAATAGTAGATTTGTTCTGAAAAAAATATATATATATAAATAATAATTCTATATAAATATATATATATATATATATACACAAGTGTGGATTGGTGGGTTGCTTCTAGCACTTTAATCTGGTGTAACAACAAAGGCCAGGTTGTTAGATTCTTTTTAGCAGTAGCTGTACAATACTTTTTTGTTTAGGTCATTAAGATGTTAATCGTTAGTAGAAAGCTTGCTGCTACAATATCAATAAGGGTTTGCCCTAACGCTCTGTGTCTCTGTGAGGATGCTGAGGTGAGAGGGTGGCGTGTTGGTCTGGGCATGGACCCTTCAGACAGGTAGGTATGCAGGCAGACCCACCTCTGACAGGTGGACTGAACAGTGGAGGCCCCTGCTGGTCTTCCACGCCTGTATTTACGTCCATGTGAAGAAAGAATCACTAAGAATAATATGGATAATTCTTCCAATGAGTTCACCAGAATACCATGTACCAGTGATGTATAAAGAAACCAATAAAGCTGAAATTAATTGTTGTAACCTGGCATGTGTCTGGATTCATCATAATGGATACTATTTGAAATATTCTTTATGTAGTGAGTGCCATAAACTACTTTCTTGTAAGAGTAGATGTAGATGACATAGCTTAAATTATTATTACTTATCTTTATGCCATTCTTGCCTGCGTGCACTTTTCTTTCTGGTTCAAACTGTCCCTACCTGGAGCTACTGTGACAAGTACATTTCTCCTGCGTGAGATCAATAATGTCTTATCTTATAATTCAATCTATTACCAAAAGCAGACTTGGTCAGAACTGAAGAAGCAGCTTGGATGAGCTGCGAAACATTTGACCAAATAAACTTTTGTCCAGTTGACAAATTGAATTTCTCCTTTTGTCCTGGATTCTACACACAAAAGCAGACTTGTGTCATTAAAATGTCAGTTTCACTTAAAATTAAGTACTAATTAATTGGTACTTAATTTTAAGTGAAACTGACATTTTAATGTAATGTAAAGTATAAATAAGTTTAAGTATAAATTAAACTTAAGAGCAATGTAAAGTATGTTCAGTGTTCATTCTTTCACCTGATGTACTGTTCATGAGCGCCATCTTGCGGCCGTTTGATTCACGTGCTGCATAGTGCAAAAGGATGGACAATATAAATAAAATTAAAACATATGGAGGGCAACTCAAATTTTGTTCAAACACGTTTTTTAATACCTTTTTTACCTTTTGAATATTTCATAGGAAAATATCCTCAGCACTCTGAAAACCACCAAACAAACATACCTTGCTGTCAGTGTTGTCAGGATATTGGACTTGTCTGTTTGATTTAGTTTGGTGAGTAACTTCAGGACAAACCTGAAGTCTAAGCACAGGAGCATGCTCAGGAATATGCAAGTATGCTTTAAAGTATTGATTTAGTTTGGTGAGTAACTTCAGGACAAACCTGAAGTCTAAGCACAGGAGCATGCTCAGGAATATGTAGGTATGCTTTAAAGTAACATTCAAAAAATGTGTAAATTATTCCCTCAAGTTTAATGTAATACAAATGAAATGACACATGAGTAACAATATTACATCAACAAAAAGACAAGCAAAAGATGCACAAAACCGCCAGGGCACATAGGAATTAGAGGTCATTTGATCCAAATGATTATGTTTGTTAGACAGATTCAACTGTCTCATTTATGTAAACAGACATTTCCATGAGGGTATCCCATCATACCTAAACCACAGTATCTGTAATAGTCTCAAATTCAATGTCACAATAACCCAGTATCATAGAATTGGGCAGATGATCATTTTTATATTTTTATAGTTAATAACCAAAGGTCCAACATGTTTATCCACCCAATACTTCCCTCTTTAAGTGGCATCTAAATATTATGAACTCATATTCTGTACAAGCTAACCAAAGTCTCCAGATCAACAGCATTTTCAGCAAAACTATTGAAATATCATCAACATAAAGCATAGAGTGTAGCCCACATATATTAGTGGTTTAAATTATTCTTAAAACAATCTGTCACTTCTCATTATGCAAACTGTCCTCAATTTTATATTTCATGAGTTCTTTTCACTATTTTACAAATCTTTGACAATCTGTGCCATAAAGCAACTAGAAATAAAAGGAAGGCACATCCATTAGAGAAATCCCTACACGTCTGAGGTTTACATTGGAAAAACTGACTCTATAACAGTATTAGATTGAATGTGCTTTAGTAAAACAGGTACTTGAGCTCAGAGTATATGAGGGGAAACATCACAGTACACGCTCGATAAAGGATGGCCACACTTTTGAATATGGCCCTGTGTTTGGAGCTCCAGGATTCAGATTTGAAGTTGAAATAAACAGCATACAGCGCAACAGCAAAGAAATGTCCAATCAGGGTCGCAGGTTTAGGGGACAAACTGCAAGAAATAAAAATAATTAGCCAAAACAATACCATTTGCCATTTTCTGATCTGTTATAGTGTTATTTCCTCATCACAAACATACAACATGAGCTGTGCTTTGTTTCAGAAAACACTCTTTTCCACCTGGTTGTGTCATGTGGTAATACAGGAAGTGCTCCGAGGGTAAAGGGTTAAACATGTGTGAATGAAACAAAGCACAGCTCCAGGTATGTCTTTGACTTAAAGCTCACAAGAGTTTTTTCGTAATATAGGACCTTTAATTAATGTAGAGGGAAAATTAAAGGGATAGTTCGGGTTTTTTTATGTGAATCTGTATGTCCCCTTCAGTGTCCTCTAAGCCGAGTTCTGCCCCGGTGCTGGAGCTGACGAAAGTAGGTCTGGGAAGTTAGCGGGGACAGTAAATAAAGCTTGTTTTTCTTCTCAAAACAATATTTACAATATCGCTTGGTGCTATTTTCTTGAGTCATATCACTGCGCGCCTATTATTATTATTAGCCTGTTCACTTGTAAACATACTTACAAGTGAACAAGCTAATAATAATAATAATAATAATAGGTGCAGTGATACGGCTCGAGAGAAAATAGCACCAAGCGATTCAGACTGCTGACTTTTCCGCGTGCAACTGTTTTGTGATGCAAATATATCACTTTTTGGACAAATATTGTTTTGAGAAGAAAAACAAGCTTTATTAAAGGAGAATTTACTGGCTGGTTAGCTCAACTGGTAAGTCATGGACTTTCCCCCCTGGGGGTTGTAGGTTCAAACCCCCCCCGGGCAATGAGCTAACCAGTGTGGGTCCTTGGGCAAGACCCTTCACGGTACTGCCCCCCGGGCGCCGAAAAAGATGGCTGCTCACTGCTCCTGAAAAGGATGGGTCAAATGCAGAAGTCAAATTTCTCCCGTGTGTCACTGTGTGTCATTGTGTGTGAGACCAATAAAGGCTTAAGCTTAAGCCTAATCTTTAATTTACGTTTTTTACAATCTGAGCCTTATTTCGGTAATAAAACAAGTTGTTTTACTCACCCATAGCACTTTGGTGTCATATGGAGCATTTCCGGAGATGTTTTAGTTTAGCGATATCCGTAATGTGAGTTCTTGGGGCAAATGTTTGCGGTCTCCAAATAACACAAACTTTAGCAATTTTCAAATCATAGAAGCTCGATGTCTTAGTCTACACTTTCGTTTGAGTCAAAAGTGGCCTGTAATCCGAGATTTAGCCATAGTTTCGAGTAGATGAGGAGGCCAGTGCGCATGTGCGGAGTCACAGTTTATTTCGCTCTCAGCTCTCGGGACCCAAACATGAAACGCAAAGCTGTAAATTATGGATAAATCCCAGATTACAGGCCACTTTTGACTCAAACAAAAGTGTAGACTAAGACATTGAGCTTCTATGATTTGAAAAGTGCTAAAGTTTGTGTTATTTGGAGACTGCAAACATATGCCCCGAGAACTCACGTTACGGATATCGCTAAACTAAAACATCTCTGGAAATGCTCCAAATGACACCAAAGTGCTATGGGTGAGTAAAACAACTTGTTTTATTATCGAAATAAGGCTCAGATTGTAAAAAAAAACGTTAATTCTCCTTTAACTGTCCCCGCTAACTTGCCGGACCTACATTGGTCAGCTCCAGAACCGGGGCAGAACTCGGCTCAGAGGACACTGTCAGGGGTAAGTCAGTGTTAATGCACGACACTGCTGAAGGGGACGCCATACAGATTCACATTAAAAAAACAACAACGAACTATCCCTTTATGGACAACTATTAGTCTACGTCTCAAATAAATAATTTTCATACATATTTTTATTATAATGAAGATATGGTTTGCCATCTTAAGTTTGGGTTCACTCGTCACATGCCTCTTCCTGCTCCATATTAATACCACCTTCTCTGCTCGTTATGTGCTCCTACCACCCTCTCCTCCTCCTACATTCTGTCTATCATTTATAAGGGCCCAGCCTGAGTGTCAAATGACTCTACCATTCATCTACCATAATCTTCATCCAAAAAATATATATTACACTGTATTCTGAGGCTGTGGTCCTTGCTAGTGAAATATTTTTAATGTCTGAAGGAAGGTACATTGGAACACGTTATGCAAAGATTACAAATAATTTACTATAAAAATCAAACTACTGTAAATTATTAGGATAACTCTTCATACTATTTCCAAAAGAACAGTGTTAATTCTTAGATTTTAAGAACCATAATACATCATAAATGCACCATAATACTCACACAGACAGAAGACCGATGGGCCCATTGATACACTCCCCACCGAGTTTAAAGTACTGGAAGCACGCTTTCCTCAGTTCATGGAGGGAATCTGAACAAAACACCAAATCAATCACACACGCTTACCTCATATCTGTGCATCTAAAATATGAATGATAGACTACGTTCAGACTGCAGGGCTTAATGCTCAATTCCGATTTTTTGGTGAAATCCTATTTTTTTTTGCGAGGCCGTTCACATTTCCAATTAAATGTGACTTGTATGTGATCTCCAGTGTGAACGTTAAACGCCCCAAAAGTGTCCCGCATGCACATTGGAGGACACGATGACGTCACACGCAGCGAACGTGCTGAATGTTTGCGGAAGTCGCCTAAAGTTGCTGTCGTACCGGAGCCAGAACATGTACAGCTTATTTGTTTAAAAGAGGAGACGGAGAAAGAGAAGGACAAGGTTTTTCGCCACGGCGTTTTGTGGGGCAGTGGCAGCAACGTCCGTAGAAATGAACGTGTTGGTGCGCAGTCGCAGCCAAGAGGTGCTTGGATTGCTATGTGCTTCGCCACTTCACTGATACGGAGTTTATATACTATTTTCGCCTGACGAGAAGAACGTTTGTGTACATTTACTTGTACCACTCTCGCTGGAGGAAACACGCCCAGGTCGGATAAATGCGACCTGGCCATTCAGACTGAAGTCGTATCGGATTTAGGACCACATATCCAAGTGGCCTGGATCGCATTTGAAAAAATCGGATCTGTGTCGTTCAGACTGTCATTAGAAGATCAGATACAGGTCGCATATAACCTGGGAAATCCCAGGCTGCTTTTGTTCTTTCTGATCTGAAAGACAGCCTGGCAACGAGGCTAAGCGAGCTCTCCCGATTCTGGTAGCCAATCAGAGAGCGGGGAGGGGTGGAAAGACGGTGACGAGTACTACAATTGTAGTTTGAACTGACAACTGACATGATTGGCTATGGCCTACGTATACGCCAAATGATAGACATTTGTAACGCCCAATAAACGGCCGTTGGCGATCGTAAACCACACCTCCGCTACGAGATATTTCAAAGGTGGCTCCCAGACCATATATCACTTGTGATATGGTCTGGTGTGAACCAGGCGAAAAAATCGGATTTGGGTCATTTCAGGCTGCAGCGTTAACTTAGCCTGAAAGGTAAATAGGAGCTTACCGTCTGTGGCAGCGAACAGCTCATACAAGGCCTGGGCCAAAACGTTGACCACAAAAGAATGTGATGACTTGCGTTCCCAGTGGAATTTTTTCTTTGCCTGTTCCAAAGTAAAGGGACAAGGTGAACAACAGCTCCTTTCTCCTGATGCACAGGGAGTAAAATAACCGACTAAACCGACACTAACAGCTCTTCAACAAGAATCATGTTATGTTATGGACGTTAAAAGGATCATTTGGGAATTCTGTTCCTTGTTAATAAATAATGAAATAAAATAAAATAAAACTAATAATAAAACTGAAGGTGCACCGTGTAACTTTTCTGATGGAGAGTCTTTTTAGGTTGCTTTGTCCAGAATGCTATTATTGCATTAAACATATTTATCTCCATGGATTGGAGATTGACAAATTGAATTTCTCCTTTTGCCACTTATTCCCACGGAGGCAAAACACCACCAAGCCAAGTTACACATCAGATCTGTGGAGAGGCAACCCCACTCAGCAATAAAAAAAACACCTGTAACTGATAAATGCAAGATAAATATGTTTAATGGTACTATGGAACATTTCAGACAAAGCAATCAAATCTCCATGGAAAAAAGTCTGATGACAAACTCCCCACCAGAAAAATTACACAATGCACCTTTAAGACAAACAAACAGAATCCATGGTAGTGGTGTAATTTAGCGACATCAGAACAAATCCTGAACGCTACTGGGAACTTTCTCAGATCAGTTTCCTCAATCTCAATTATGCCTTATACACGTTACAATAAATAAGTTTGTCTAGTTTTATTTGTACCTGCAGCACTGCTCCGTCATCGTACAGATTGGGGATGTTTTTGAGGAGATCTCTCCATATGTACACGTCGTTTAGAGCCACACTCATGCCTCCTCCTGTCAGAGGGTGCCTCATGTTGTACGCATCGCCCAAAAGGAGTACACCTGCGAAGGACAGACTGCCATTTGTATTTCATCCAAAAGACATCAGCAGCTTTTTCCAAGTCAATACACGTTTTCAAACAGAGCCAGAACTGCAGTGGAGTGTGCAGTTTCTCTGATGATGGGGCATCTGTTGTACGATGGTTTAAAGGCTTTTTGGAAATTACAAGCATGATTTTTACAACCAAACCCATTTTCATCATTTTATTTTAGCTGGAGGGTTATCTCCTGGTCTGAAGTGTTTAATATATGTATATATATATATATATATATATATATATATATATATATATATATATACACACATACATATATATATATATACATACATATATATACTGTCTCTGGGGGGGCATTACCTGGTTTGTTCACTGGGGAGGGAGGGAGGAAGCTGGCAGGCATAGACCTCAGTCTATCGTTCTGCAGGGCCTCCAAGAAGGGCTCCTTTAGATGCTCTAAAGAACAGAGAGACTTAGTTCTACTTGACCACCTTTGTGGACCCCAAAGTGGCTTTAAGTTAAGTTGTCATTGAATTTTGTCCTTGCTTTACCAGGCAGCTGTGGGTGGACCTTCTCGACCATGTAGTCTGAGAGGTTGCGTGGCATCTCTCCTCTGATGTCCACAAGGACTCTGGTCTCCCTGGAGGAGATCTGATAAATGAGGATTGGACTTGGGTTTGCGAGGACCAGTTCTGCATGATTGGCTCTGAACTGTGGACAGTTCTGACCGGGGGAGGGAAATGAATAAATGTACATTATAAAGCAATAAAAGTGATAGATAGACAATATTGTATATAATAAAATAACAGCTGGTAGACAGATCTTTCAGTTAGATGTTATTTCACAATCAAAACAATCAATGCATAAAAGACTGTACCTTCATAAGACATCCAACAAAATGAGAGGAGACCTGTGCTTTCCCAGAAACAAGGCTTTTTCTGAACTTTGAGAAACATCCATCTGCTACCACTGTTAGAGCTGCGCGGATAACCTACAAACACAGGTTTGATGTAAGTGTAAGGACATTTTTCCTCTGAACATTTGGCTGTAAGTGCCTCTCTTACCTTATTGTGTCCAGTTTCTTTATCCCTGTACTGGACCCCAGTGACACCGCCGTCCTCTTCCTCTAAACTGGTCACTGTGCCTTCTATAAAAGTGACACTAGAGGGCAGAAAAACAGAGCCACAAATTAAATTATCAACCTGTTTAGTTAAGAAAATGGATTTGTATGTGGGTTTGAATACACTTCCTTGTCCTGGATACTTAAAGGCATTTTCCCTCCTCTTGTATATAGCCAAGATATATATTGTATTACTATATTTCTATATTTTATACATACACTGCCTGACAAAAGTATTAGCACGATTTTGTATTTCTGAACTTTCATAAATAACGATAACAAGACGTATTGGTAATGACAACAAATCAATTTATTGATATATTAAAGCAAATTTCATCATGTGTAAGGGCATATTATTGCAAAAATCATTATTTATGAAAGTTCAGAAATACAAAATCGTGCTAATACTTTTGTCAGGCAGTGTATACTGTACAATTATATGCTTTATTTGACACCAGTCTCTTGCCATTTTTGCTACTTATTTTGAATTTAATATTACCATTTATAATTTTGCTCTTTGTTATTATGTTGTGATGTGTGAGCTACAGTGTTAAATCATTTCCTTTTGTGGATCAATAAAATTTGTCTATTTTTACTTTGTTTTGTTTCAGCATTTCAATGTGCTGATTTTCAGTTGCTCTGCATTTTTAAATGAACCCACAAGCCCAGACCCGGGTATTTCAAGGCCTGGGGGCCAAATATGGCCCGCGAACCAACTCTGACCATCCCACGGAAGGTTGCTTGGAATTAAGAAAATAAAACCTCATCTCCACCTCAAACATGAACCTGACTTTGATGCACTTGTTAAAGCTCAACAGAGGCGAGATTTCTCTCACTGATCAAGAAAAAAAAACACTAAAACATACTAACTTTGACTTTTTTCTACACAGTTTGGCAGTTGGACAAAAATGTTGTGACATATCTTGTATTATATCATTTGTCAAACAGACATTGTGGTGTCTTAATACAAAGTTAAAAAAGTTAAACTCAAAGCATTGCGGGGTTAATGTGACTGAAAAAGAGTTACAAATGTTTTACATTTACCATTGTTTTGAATTATTTTACTGAATAAATTTAGTTTTTGTAAAACCTCACTCTCTCATTACTTAATAATAACACAGAACTTACCAGCTTCTGTAAACAATGCCATTTACTGATTTCAACGTAGAAATAAAATTAATAACCAGAGTCGACTTCAAACTTTTGGCCCTCCACAATATTTTCTGCTTCTCATTTGGCCCCTGGGGAAAAAATAATTGCCCACCCCTGCATTAGCCCCTCGTGGTGTCTGCGTGGATGCAGGAGGGTCCAGGACCAGGTATGTTCTGTTTTGCTGTTTCCAGACTTACTTGGGGTGGGCCATGGCCGCTCTCCTCAGGCCCATAATGAAGCGTCCATGATGGAAGGCTCTGCCACACTGTACCCCCCCATCTGTCTGAGGGTACGGGATCTCGACCACCGCCCCGCTGTCTGTGTCGTGGATCACATATCCGTTCACCACGTGAGCGTCCAGGCCCTCTACTGAGGCTGAGGGACGCAAACAGGAGCGGGTTAAAGTTTCACGTCACACATTTATTATTGATGAAGGCTGAGGTGTGTATGTGTGTGTGTGTGTGTGTGTGACTACAACAAAGAGAAATAACCACAAGTGCACATGGAAACATCTCCTCAAGGTCCTTTATTACACAAAATTGACTCTTGTGAGCTTTAAGTCATATTCCAATCTTGTTACCTCCTCAAAAACATACCTGGAGTTGTTTTGGAGTTGTCCTGGTTCAGTCCCAGTTTGGTCCTGGTTTAGTCCCTTTTTCAGTCCTTGTTTAGTTCCTTGTTTAGACCCTGGTTCAGTCCTGGTTCAGTCCCGGTTTGATCCTGGTATAGTCCCTGGTTAAGTCCTTTTTTCAGTCTTGGTTTAGTTTCTTGTTTAGACCCTAGTTCAGTCCTGGTTCAGTCCCAGTTTAGTCCCAGTTTGGTCCTGGTTTAGTACCCAGTTTAGTCCCTTTTTCAATCCTTGTTTAGTTGCTTGTTTAGACCCTGGTTCAGTCCTGGTTTAGTCCCCGGTTTAGTCCCTTTTTCAGTCCTTGTTTAGACCCTGGTTCAGTATTGGTTTAGTCCTGATTTGGACCTGGCACAGTCCCTGGTTTAGTCTTGTTAGTCTGTCTGCATCTCCAAAGCTCAAACTGCTCGTTTCCACCTTGTGATGTCATGTAGTGGTAGTTTTCAGGTTAACAGCTACCTTTTTCCATTTGTTTAGCAGAAATGGGCAATTCCAGGGCCCGAAATGATCAAATGATTCTAGTGATGGTGTAAACACAGTGGAGCACTTCCTGTATTACCACATGACATCACAAGGTGGAACAGAGTTTTCTCAGTTTGAGAGAAGAACTCTAAGCCTAAATATGCAGGGTTTGTGTGTTAAACATGTGTGAATGAAACAAAACAGAAATCAGGTATGTTTGTGATGAGGAAAACATTATAACATAGATCAGAAACTATAACCCATATTTCACAGTGCACTTATGAAACAGACTGTTGCACTGTTGTATTGATCCATTATTTATCTATGTGATCAGTGCTTATTTATTCAGATATACTGTATCCTGTGCCTCACCTTCCAGCCCCAGTGCTTTGAGAGTTCTGTAACCTCCAGGCTGCAGTAGCTCTCCCACGATCCGGTCTGGCTCCTTCAGGTCCCTCTCCACCACCGTCACCCTCCTCCCGTCCTGGGACAGCACGGCCGCCATCGCCGATCCCAAAACTCCTCCTCCAACTATTACCACATCGGGCTCTGCGCTCTCTGCTACACCAGAGGGTGAGGCCGCGGCAGATGTAGAGGAATCCTGGTTCAGTTTTCGTCTTGTTCTGTAGCCCTGGAGGAAAACGCATAACTATATTTTAAAGGTGCACTTTTAAATGTATGTTTTGTGTACTTTTGGTCGAGTGTCCATCACCTGCTTGTTTCTATGTCATTGCTCTGCCTGGAGTGTTCCACAGTGTGACATTAAACATCTCTACCTTGCATTTATTAAATTACAAGATTCAAGATCAACACAGGGTCAACAACGCAATGAAATGCTTAGGATCAGAAGAACCGTTGACTCGCTAAGATAGTCAGAAGTACTAATAACATGCAATAATAGTACATGGTAAAAAAGTGTTGCAAAAGTGCAGGGGAAGAAGTAATATGTACAAGTGGTTTTATAGCTTAAAAATACCTAGAAAAACAGGCATTCTGACAGTGAGCGGGGTCGCCTCTCCACAGATCTGACCTGTAACTCGGTCTGGTTTGGTCTCCATGAAAATAGAAAGGTTTAATACCATACTGTGAATCATTCCAGACAAAGTAATAACATCTCCATGAAGAAAAGCTTTTGATGAAAGGTTACACAACACACCTTTAAGTTTTGTATAAAATGAAGTGTAACAAGAGATTTAATATGTTCTGTACACCTCTTTTTTCACTATTTTGATGTCCTTTTAATCATTTGTAAATTACTTTAGTATGACTTGTCCTTTTTGTATTATTAATTTTATTTTACTTATGTATTGATTCATTTATACTGGCTTTAGGATCAAGTATAATAGTATAAGTAACTTTGTATAATTGTAGCAAATAAAATAAAACATTAATATGACAAGCTGTGCATTAATGGGTTGTTTTAATAAAAAATAGTGAAATTCATACTCAGAGGACTATACTTTTTTTTATAAGATGGCCTTTATTTAGTCTGCAATTATGTAATGGTAAACTATATCTTCAGTCCTGTCCATAAATGTAAATATAATGTAAATATTGTTGACTTACCTTGTTAGATAACGTCGCTTTGGTGTTTTCCTCTGAACAACTCTGGGGGATTAATTCTTTAATAAACGGTACAAGTCCCAGAAAAGTCAAAGTGCTTACTTTGTGTCCGTGCACATATTTTAAATAAAGGAGAAGTGCAGTGATTATTAAAGCCACTGATAATAACTCTCTATGAAGAAAAGTCAACACTGTGTCTGACTTCTTGTAAAGATATGTAAAGCCGGCAATTCCAAGAAAAGTCCACATTTTAAGAGCAAAAAGTTCAAGTACAATACAATACAAATATAGGAAAAAAATCTAATTATTTGTGTTGCGGTTTGCTACAAAAACATTTTTAAAAAAGCCGTATGTTGATCATTTGTGTGCAGATGCTAAATATTTTATGATAATGACAAACGCGGATGACTTTGGATTTGGTGGCCTCTAGTCCCGCCTCTTTAGGACTAAAGGGACCAATCAGGAATGACGCGTCAATGAGCAGAGCTCACGCTATTTTCTGATTGGACAGTGGCACAAGCCTAGAGACTCGCTGCGGTTTATGATTGGACCAGCTGCAGACAGGCTGGTAGTATGATCTGATGTCAGGGGAAAGGTGCAGTAACTTTACCTTCTGTGAGGGAAACCAGCAAATACAAGCGAGTTTTACAGGGAAAAAAATACTTGGAAGGATTTGTGACTTTTTAGGAAACTTCTACTTACTATGTTCATCTGTGGAGAGACAAATATTGTCTTGAAAAAAAACAGTGCAGAAGGCTATATGGCAATTGTTTTGTATTTATTATTTAAATCAAACAGATTAAAGCAGATTACATAATAGGTAATGCCTACCAACGGACACAGCTACACCACCATCATCCTTTTGGCACACTATGCTGTAAGTGCAGTATAATGGGATTAATTATGCTGTTTTCATCAAATCTTCATAGTTCAAAAAGAAGCAGTGCAAATAGAACTTGTTCTCTGAAGCTAAATGTAGTGATTGAAGATCGATTCAAATTTTTCTTGCTTCCCAGATGTAAATTTTGGCTCTCCGGTCACTTTGATATAGGCCTGAAGTAGAATGAGGAAAATAAATTACACAATAACTATAACAATACCACCACATAATTATCCACCTTACCTCTAAATCCTCTAAGGTGGCAGAGCCTGCTTCCACTTTCTCACCAAGTCCGCAGTTGTAGCTTATATATCGCTCCTAAATGTATAAACAAGTCAGTGATACACCATTTGTTCATTAACCCTGCACACATACCTACCTTCACCATGCCTGGAAGAAGTCCATCTTGAATCATGCGAACAGCGTTTCTAAGTCCTCTTGCAAAAGCATCCATGGCTCCAATATGAGCAATAAATAAATCCTCCAGATTGGTGGACTCTCGGCGCACCTTAGCATCAAAGTTGAGACCTCCTGGTTGGATCCCCCCTTGTTCAATGATTGTCTAAATTACAATGTATACATTAGGCATTTGAATTTAATCAAGAGACATGTTTTGAAAAGTCATTCTAATTCTGGGCCAAAGGAAGACCTCAGAGCAGGTGTATGTATCAGTCACATATGATTTGTAGGTACAGTAGTTGAAAGAGGATGTATAGGACGGTTTAGATCAGGGGTGTCCAAACTTTTTTCATCAAGGGCCACATATCTAAACACAGACGAAGCAGAGGGCCAGTCGAGGGCCATAGACCGGTGCTCAGTAGACTTGGATTTAGACAAACTTTATAGATCCACAAGGGAAATAGTTTTGGGTACAGTAGCTCACTCGTCATAATATAATATATAACAGAAGGTAACAAAAAATAGATGGAATAGCAACCAAAGAGCAATAGACCGTGTCAGATGAGACATAATTATAAAAATAATAATAAATGTATATGTACAAATCAAAATTAAATAGAAAAGTAGTAATAAAGTATAAAATACAATCTCAAATCAAAAACGATGTACAATCCCAGCTATATACAGTTGTAGGAGTATTGTTTAGAGAGTAGTATAGTTAATAATTGAAATATATTCATGTTTAACACGTTAGAATGAGCTATCAGTCCTTTATTTGTGCTAAGATCCTCAAAACCACACAATAAATATTAAATATTGTCTTATCAAGGTAGATTTTTAAAATAAAAATTGCAGTCAAAAGTTCTGCTCAAGGTAATTTGGGCCGATTCACCTGGAAGCCTGAGGGCCAAGAAAAATTTGTCTGAGGGCCGCATTTGGCCCACGGGTCACAGTTTGGACATGCCTGTTTAGATTGAAGTTAAATATCTGCTCTACAAAGACAACTTTTATTAAAAAACAATCAGCCAAACTCACTTTCATAACCAAAGTGGTGTTTCTGATGTCCATTGGGAACTGGTCTGTGTCCCATCCCAAATCAGGAGATCCAGTGTTTGCATCCACTGAACCCAGCATACCAAACCTGCAAAAAGATCTCAAGAACTCAAGCTGATCACAAGCTTAATCACATGTTATAAAATGTTGTCATTTTCCTTACGATGAGGCCATAATAATGTCATGTTCATAGGAATGTCCAGCCAAAGTTGTGTGATTTGGCTCTATGTTTAGCTTGAAATGTTTCTCCAGATCATAATGCTTCAAGAAGGCAATGACACTCATCGCATCTGTAAATAATGTAAATCAAATAATAATTCCTTTAAAGGTTCATTTAAAAAAAACACATTTGAAGATCATGCCATCATACAATCATACCGTAGTCGTACTGATGTTTGCAGGGTTCTTTGGGTTTTGGTTCAATGAGAAACTGACATTTCAACCCGATCTTCTCCTTGTACTCTGGCAAGAAATGAACAAAGAGAAGTAAAATGAATTTTATGTCAAAAATCTTTTTAAAACTTTTGTTTTAATAGACACTTACTCAAGGCCATTTTAAAGAAGTTGGCCATGTGCTTCAGTTCAGCCCCAACATCTGTGTTCAGGACAGAATGGAAACCCTCTCTGCCGCCCCAAAACACTAGAAGAAGAATGTGAGAACCAAAACAAAGATCAGGCACTTTGACCTGCCTCTTCTCCTGAGGGGGTCAATTGTGCATCATTACAGGGGGTCCTCGGGTTACGACGGTCTCGACTTACGCCGTTTCGTGGTTACGAACGCGCCCCCATAAAAAAAAATATATATATTACGTGTCATTCCGTCTTACGCGGTTTAGCGTGGTAAGCGACGTAAACAAACGCGAACGGCGCGCGCACGGCAGAAGAATACGCTTTGTTGTGGTTGTAGGGCGAAGAAGACGGCCTCGTGTGCGTGCCCAATGTGGGCAGAAGTACCTGATGTGGGCTCTGATCTGCTCCTATGAAAGCGGCAGTGATAACCAAGCAGCGTAGTGGTCTAATTATTGAGATGGAAAGGTTATTGATGCTTTGGTTGGAAGATCAAAATCAAATTCCGACTTACGACGAAATTCGGGTTACGACGCGACTTAAAAGGTCCCATGACATGGTACTTCTTGATGCTTTTATATGGCTCCTCCGGTTCCAATACCGACTCAATCTGATTCGTTCAAAATCAACACTCAGTGCATGAGATATGACTCTGACAGTCTTCATGAGGCTAGATATGTGTCTAAAATTCTTTATTGTGGGTGTTGCTTCTTCACTGCAAATGAGAAGTACAGAGAGATTGGCTGAGGAGCGGGGGGGCGGGTTTCCCCCGCAGCTTAGCGCAGCTCTGCACTGCTGTGTCTGCCCTTCCGTGAGAGACAGATGGGAGACTTTGCAATGAAAAAAAAGCATATTTACACAGAAAATAAAATTAAACCACTGGTATTTCAGAGGTCCAGAGGGTCGGGTAAGGGACCTGCGAGCCTAGAAACACTCGCAGGTGCCTCCAGGCAAATAAAAAAACGCATTTCGCATTGCGTAGCGCATTCACAGTCCAAACTCTATGGGCGGGATATACAGGGACGCTGAGCGGAGACAGAGGGAGGGGCTGGAGCTGCATTTGCCGATCTGACGTCAAAAAGGTGCCTTGTCTGAACTCGCCCGTTTCAACACTGGGTTTGTGTAACGCAGAAAAGGACCGCAAATGCTCAGTTTAGACATTTCGCAACTTTTAGCCATGGGGGGGGGGCCTAAACAGGGTAGGGGAGCTCACATTAACGTTCAAAAACCTCAGAAAGTGAAAATTTCATGCCATGGGACCTTTAAGAACGGATCAACGTCGTAACCCGAGGACCCCCTGTATTTGTGAATGCATAGACATAGACATTTTTTTGATAGTTATTTTTTTGATAGGGTCAGAGTATCTGAATCTACATAACATTTGTAAATCAAAACAATGTGTCACGTGTAACCGCTCACAACTAACAGACTGTTCACTTGACGCCATACAACAATAATAATGCCTTGGACTTATATAACGCCTCTAAAGAGACCTAAAGCATTTATATCCACTTATGTTTGCCTGTGTTTAGTGTGTAACATACCAAAGTTTTCTGCTCCCAGCTTCTTGGCAATATCGAGTCCCTTCTTTACCTGGGCCCCAGCATAAGCCAGGACATGGACGTCAGGGTTAGTGGCTGCACCATTCATGTACCTGTGAAGTCAGTTCATAAAACAAGAAAAGTCATTTCACTTTTTGTACTATCAGTTAAATAAATCCAATTGTACTATCAGTTAAATAAATCCAATTGTACTATCAGTTAAATAAATCCAATTTAACCTTCATGAAGCCACTTTTATGTACTTTTTGTGGGAGTATGGATACTAAAACCCAGCATAGATCAGATTTTCTGATCTATGTTAGAATGTTGTTTCCTCATCACAAACATACCTGGAGTTGTGTTCTGCTTCATGACATCACAAGGTGATACGGTACATTTTGAGCTTTAGGGATGTAGACAGCCTAATAATGCAAGATTACCCATACATGAGCGAATAAAACAAAACACAACTCCGGGTATGTTTTTTGATGTGTTAACAATTAGGTATGCAACAATATTCTATATCAGAGGTCTTCAACAGGGGGGTCGCAACCACTAGGGGGGTCGCGGAGGTACTGCAGGGGGGTCGCGAAATCTTTTGATTTCACTTTAAAATAATATAATTTTATATTTTATAGTGTAAAATACAGTATTAACCTGTGTATTATTTCCTTGTATTGGATGTACCATAACAGAGTAGCAATGTTTATACATGACACTAAGCTCAATTTAATATAAAACACAATTCTATGCCGTATATATAGTAGGGGGTCCCTGGCCCAGTTCACCATCTGTTTGGGGGTCCCTGGCCTGAAAAACGTTGAAGACCCCTGTTCTATATAATATTGAATCGTTCGATACTGGTGTCACAATTCGATACATGTGTTTGGTCAATACACACGCGTCCCTCCATTCACGTCGTGTTGTCATTTGTTTTGGTCTGAAAGGAAAACCGTTATGGCAGCGTCCTCCTCAGATGCAGCAAGAAAACAGCTCCACAGGGACTTACAGCTGAAATATTCTAAAAGATGTGGATTTGATCTTTCAGTTACTTTTTAGTTTACATTTATCCACCCAGGAATGGCAAAGATATTACATTTTAAATACTTGCGAATCTTTTGGCTTTACATTGGCTTTAATCAAATGTGCTCCTACACTTGCGATGCGACTCACAATATTAGCAATCTTTTTCTTAGACTCGTACATTTTCCTCAGAAAAAGGCATTTCTATGTAATATAACATAGTTTTAGTGTTCAGAAAGTAGATGGTAGAGTGCGGTGTGTAAAAAGAGCAGGGGGCAGTGTGAGGAGCTACTGTCTGTCTCTGCTGCTGCTGGAGACGAGCAGGAAACTTCTGATAGTGTAGCTCCCCTAGCAGTCTATATTCAATTTTCACTTTCTGAGGTTTTTGAACGTTAATGTGAGCTCCCCTACCCTGTTTAGGCCCCCCATGGCAAAAAGTTGCGAAATGTGTAAACTGAGCATTTGCGATCCTTTTCCGCGTTTGAAAAAAAGACAGCCCAAACGGGCGATTCTGAACAAGGGAACTTTCTGACGTCACACTCGCGGAAAGGTTTCCACCCCCCGTCTGGATGTCTACACCGTCTCTGGAAATCACGCCCAGAGAATTTGGACGGCAAATGAGCTACGAAATGTGAGATGTGTTTTTTTATTTGCCTGGAGACATGTGAGAGTGTTTCCAGGCTCGGATTTCCTTTATCCGAGCCGCCGAACCTCTGAAACAGCAGTGGTTTAATTTTATTTTCTGTGGAAATGTGGTTTTTTTAATGCAACCCGTCTCATATCTTCCTCCGTGCTTACACACACGGAAGTGGGTGACAGAGCACAGCGCACCACTAATCCAGGAAACAGCGGCGTATTTGGCCACACCCCCACCCGCTGCACGAGCCCGTCTCTGTCCTCTTCATTTGCATTCAAGCAACAACGCCCAGAATAAAGTGTTTTAGAGACATATTTATGACTCTGACTGTCTTCATGAGGCTCTCTCATGCACTGAGGCTTGATTTTGAAGAAAGATTAATTTACAGTATTAGGGAACCATTAAGGCGCCATATAAAAGCATCAAGAAGTACCATGTCATGGGATCTTTAAGAGTAGACTGGCTATATTATAAAATATAAAATAGCCTGAAAAAGCACTAAAATGATTTTAAATAAATAAAAATGCTGTAAATCAGTGAACCAAACAAACTAAATGCTTCACATATAAACTACAACAGTACATTTCTACTGTATTTGTACTTGTATTGTATGTAATGTTTCCTTAATATCATAGTGTTATTATATTATTAGCAGAAAAAAAAATTACATTCAATTTTTTTTTTTTTTGCATCTTAAAATGTATTGAAATCAAATCGGTACAGTGACCCCTGTACTGAGATATGTATCAAATCCTGTGAAAACTGTGCTGTTGCATCCCTAGTAACAATAAAAACCATGACTTAAAGCTCACAAAAGTAATTTTGCATAATACAAGACCCTTTAAATGACTGCACTGTATTGAAGACATGTCTCATTGGACCACAGACTGTTTACATCGGACTGACCGAGGGTGAGCGAAGAGGTTGCAGGTGACCCACAGCACTTTGAGTCCAGTCTGGTTTTGCAGCTGCAGAGTCAGGTCTGTGATCTCGTCCAGATTTCTGTTGGATTCTTCCAATGTGCTGCCTTCAGGAGCCATATCTCTGAAAGAAACATGCAATTTTACCAATATTCATTTGGCTGGAGCCTGAGAAATATCAGTAATCAATGTAATGCTTAAAGGTGCCTATGTAACTTTTTGGTTGAGGTTCTGTCACCTGTTTGGTTTTTTGGATAATATTATGTCATTGCTCTGCCTGGAATGTTCCACAGTATGGCATTAAACAGCTCTACTTTACATTTATTAAATTACAGATGGTTTTATAGCTCCAAAATACCTAAAAAAACAAAAAAACAAAACAGGCATTCAGAGCGCTGAGAGTGTTGCTTCTCCACAGATCTGGACTGTAACTTGGTCTGGTTTGGTCTTCATGAAGGTAGAAAGGTTTAATGCCATACTGTGAAACATTCCAGACAAAGCAATAACATCTCCATGGAGAAACGTATTTGACAGACCCTCCACTAGAAAAGTTACACAATGCACCTTTAAACAATGAATTACCTGTCATGAAATGTGTAATATTTCACCTGTGAAGACACAAGTTTAGAATAACATAACGTAAATGTTTCTTTTTTTAAACATACACCTGAAAAGCATGGCCTTTGTTTGTTATTTGTTAAATATGCATTATTCATCAGTTTATTGTCTCCTAAATGTTTTAAACCTCGTACTTTTACTTACGCCAAGTTTAGTGAAAAACTCAAAAGCAGCTCTGACACGCTTCTTGGCCGCTTCCATCGGAGTCCCGTCATTCCAGGGTCGATGAAGAGTCTGGTACCCAAAAGGATCTGCACCTGACAGTGGAGGAAGCACTCACCAATTACACTAATAAAAGTTTGCAACAGGTAAAAAGCCAATTTAATGGACTTCAAAGTTTATATTTTACTACAGATACTTGTGCCATCATTACTTTTACACTAGCTAACATTGTCTAATGCTTTTAAATGTCCTAATGCAATAGGCCTGGTCAAAAACAAACTTCAGTCCCCTACACAAAGTTCAATACTGTAGTTCAGGGGTGCCCAACAGGTTGATCGCGTGCTACTGGTAGATCGCGAGCCGAGTGTCAGTCGATCGCATATGGATACGTTCAGACTGCAGGGCTTAATGCTCAATTCCGATTTTTTTTTTGGTGAAATTCGATTTTTTTTTGCGAGGCCGTTCACATTTCCAATTAAATGCGACTTGTATGTGATCTCCAGTGTGAACTGTAAGTGCCTCAAAAGTGTCCCACATGCGCCTTGGAGGACACAACGACGTCACGTGCAGCGAGTGTGCTCAGTGTTTACTGAAGTCGCCTAAAGTTGCTGTCGTACTGGAGCCAAAACATGTACAGCTTATTTGTTTTAAGGAGGAGACGTAGAAAGAGAAGGACAAGGTTTTTGGCCACGGCATTTTGTGGGGCAGTGGCAGCAACGTCCGTAGAAATGAACGTGTTGGTGCGGAGTCGCAGACAAAAGTGGTGGGATTGATACGTGCTTCGCCGCTTCACTGATACGGAGTTTATATACTATTTTCGCATGACGAGAAGAACGTTTGTGAAAATGGACTTTTAACTTCCACTTGGACACATGACACATTCGAGAGATGTTCGGGACAGGTTTGTTTCTCCGGAGCTCGTGTACAAAGTGCAGTTGAATACTTTAGCAGCAGAAAGTCCGGGATATACGCGAATACACGAATACACATGGAGACATGCGAATTATCCGACAACAGAGCGACACGGGGTGAGTCACATTATTATCATATTATTTCTGCATCAAATGGAGATATTAGGTGAAAGCAGCGGCTTGTGTCAACATTAGCGTGTGTGTACAGGACTAAACCGGGACTAAACTAGGGCTTAACAGGACTAAACCAGGGCTAAACCAGGGCTAAACCAGGGCTAAACAAGGACTAAACCAGGACTTAAACAGGACTTAAACAGGACTTAAACAGGACTAAACCCCCTGTCCCTTGGTAGATCTCGGCACACCATCAACCTCAAAAGTAGATCTCGGTTTAAAAAAAAGGACATTATGGGAGTGTAACACATGCAGACAATTTACACTACACACTATTTGGTTAACTTTATGAATCAAACATGGGATGATTTGGGCAGGGCAGGCAGTCTATACCAGTTCCACAGAAAGAGTGCCAGAAACAGACAGAAAACCTCAGCCAGTTCTCCATCGTTTTTCCCATCAGCACCTGCACACACACAGGACTTTGAGGCAGAGAGGCGCATGACCTCACAGATAGACTCTACTACACACTGACACACACCTACCTCCTCCGCATTGTAGTGTTTAAAGCACAGCACGTCTCCAGGACCAGCGCTGGGCACATACGCGATCTGAGGGATGCCTGGGAACCAGGAAATTCACAATTAAACTAATCGAATCGAATCGAATTTTAGCCAAGTTCACATGTGGCGTTATGTTTAATATTCGGTATGAAGTGCATATTGATGAAGTCATATAACACACACTGCAAAACGAGCTAGACTGGAAGGCACATGCGAGAGGAGCGTGCGCCAAAGTTTACCAAAGTTTGCTGATTAAGTGTATGATGCGCATCAAAACCACACTTGCAAAGTAGTGTTGTTACTAACCCTTAAAAAATTCTGCCTGTGTTGACATATTCCCAATTTGTGCAGCTTCAACAGCAGATTGTCCAAAGTTTGTCCACGTCTTCTGCTTCCAGGAAATGACGACGCGGTTTCACTTTAGAGACACTAGAGGGCGCAACACAATAACCTAATACTAGTACAATACATTATATCCTCCTGGGACCCGAAGAAAAAAAAAGTGTCTACATTTTATTTTAATTTTTATTTTTGAGGTAAATGAACACCTTAGCATTTACATTTTGTTAGTTTTATTTTTATTCATAATGTTGTAACGTGTTCTCTGTAATGGACGTCGGGGACATTTTGGTGTTAAATCCATGTGACGTTAACAACCTAACAAAAACATTTTTTTTTTTTTTTTTTTTGATAACCAAGATTTCTGACAAACTTCTACAGTCACCTCAAAAAGTTTTTAGACTCCCTTTTAATTTCTTATTTATGTATGTATGTATGTATGTATGTATGTATGTATGTATGTATGCATTTATTTGTGTATGTATTTAAGCATTTTATTATTTTATATACATTTTTTTTATTTTATTTATTATTATTATTATTATTATTATTATTATTATTATTATTATTATTATTATTATTATTATTATTATTATTATTATTATTATCATCATTATCATAGTGCAGCCACAAACTAGAGTTTATCTCAAAACGCACTCAGACTGGTTAACTCAATGTCCACTATAAAGGGCACAAATAAATGGGCGGGTCTCAAGAGGATATAGATTTTATACAAGTTAACACTATTCCATCTGTGAATCATTATAATTTCTGAAATACTTCTCCCTGATTTCACTTAATTGTTTTTTGCCGTTTCTTTCATTGTGGCAAACAAATGTTAATACATCCCATTGAAATTAAGAACCTCTTTTTCAAGGGAGTCCTGGCCAAGAGGCAGCAGCAAACACAAAACGCAGTTACATATTTACACAGATAAGACATAAAAGTTTAAAAACATTATTTAAAAAAAAACAAGTGCAGAGTGTGGAATTGGTCTCAAAAGCTCGGTTTGGATTTAAAAGTGCTCAAGGAAATTAAATCGGTTAGTTTCCAGTCTTTCTGTAGCATATTCCATGCAAAAGGTGCAGAGTAAACAAATGCCTTTTTACCCAGTTCTGTACGAGCATAAGGAACAGAAAGCAACAAATAGTCTTGTGAACGAAGAGAATAATAATGTTCAAGTCAAAACCATGGGTTGCATGTAAAAGAAAGTGTTTTAATCAATTAAAGTGGCGGCTTTATAAAACGTGGCGCTGCAACAAAATAAAGTACAAATGATACAAACAGAAGACTCATCATCCATAAATATATTTCGTGTTTTTGGTCTAGAACACCCTGTCAAAACAACTGAAAAAAGCTCTAAGTGCATTGAAGCTTTTATCATGTCAATACACAGTGCATGAATGCTGCTACTTGCCTTTTCTCACAAGAAAGCATGTTTTACATTGTTCAAAGTGTTACACGTTATAAAATGTAATGGCTGGTTATGTGTGAGCGTTCCAACATGTGGAAACAATGAAAGGCAATGGGTCCAAGCATCAGGCACTAGAGTGAGGCACTTCAGCACCTGTAACTCAGGTTTAGCATGAAGTTTGGCACATGACAGTTGCATGGCTTCATGTAAAGCATAGCAATAATTACATATATCAATAAAGCATAACATTACAACCATTTGCCAAATACAAATAAAAGGAACAAAATGTAAATCATTTTATCTGATCATTTCTAATTTAAGCAATGTGGCCCATTAGTTTGTGCATTCGTCTGTTCATTTTGTTTTTCTGGGGCCCTTACAGACCACTACAGAAAGCGCCTGAGAGGAGAAAGGGAAGTTCTGACGGGAAAACCTAGCCAAACACTTTAGCTCCTGTCAAACAATATTGGTCTTTCTTTTAGCATGACAACTTAGAGGACAACATGTAATTTCACTTGCCCCAAATGTCCTGCAGTCCAGTGGTTATAATGTTATGCATGATTGATCTGTGCAGTCAAAATAATCCATAGCCACAACAATTTTGTACTCTCCATCTGTGTAAAATAAAGATGGCATTCATTCTTTAAATGTTGTATATATGAGAGTTACTGTTATATAAGCCCTTAAATGCATCAGTATCCATTTGTTGGTTTTAACAACACAAAAATCACAGACAAGGCTCACGTCCTACTTTCCACCATGTAGCCCTTTGCATGTCAACGCCTGTGTTCACACTGCTGGGAAAAGTGCTGAAAATCGTAAGGAATAAATACAAAAGTCATTTGTTTTTTCATTGTAAATTGCATTTTTGCATTAGGTAGGTAAACTATATAGCTTGGCTGTAGTTTGGTTAATGGGAATTCAAGGCCAGTGATTGCAATGAACACAGCTGTTGCAATGTGCATATTTTTGTAGTGTTTTAAAGGCTTCTGTACAACACAAGCAAAACATAAAACTTGTTTCTATTGTGTAGCCCTTTTGAAGTGACTTTTAGAAGAAAGTGCTGCAGAAAGAGGCCCAGACCTGAAGGTTAATTACATAGGTGCATCGTGTCATTTTTCTGGTGATGGGGTCCACCATGTGCTCGTCTTCATCCATGGAGATTTCATTGCTTTGCCTGGTATGTTCCACAGAACTCAATTACATGGGTTCTTAGGGCTAAACTACATTGAAAAACATGCATTCTCAGGCTCCCCTCTCAAATAATTTGACCTTTAATTTGAGCCAATGACGTCAGCAGCTTATCTAGATGGAACTTTCTATGCAAAGCTACAAAGTCTTCATGGAGACAGGCGGGTGGCATGCCCTCTACAAGAAGAGTTACGTCGAGCACCTTTAATGTTAACTAGTAAAGTCAGATCTGAGGCCACATTTAAAGTCAGTGTAACTCTATCTTGGTTGTCTGTGGTTGGAGCAACATGAAGCCAGCATTAAGTGATCCCAGAACAAGTCCATGTGTGAGGGGCTGCTACTACGTGGACGGATCAGATGTGGAAATGTCCTTTCGCTTTTTCTTCTTGGTTTTTGTCTTTCCACGGCACGGTTTGCTCACACAGCACAAGATGCACGGAGAGGCAAGCACCAAGAGAGGAGAAGTCACTATCACCACTATGCAGATACCCATCAGGATGCCCACCACCTGAAGGGAAAAAAACAGCACCAAGTAAACAATGAGCATCTAAAATAGAAACTGAGGCACTGAGGCATTTATGCGTTGAGGTAAATGTAGCTTTACTTAGATTTTACCAAAATTTGATATAGATAGATATAGTACAATTAGGAAGTTTTAGATGAGTCCGTGCGCACTTTTTTAGTATTGGATTGGTATCCAGTTGAGAAAGTGTTCAATTTTATACTGAGAAACGTTCCAACCATGCATATCCAAACAGCTAAATATATCAAAGCACATGGAGAACATTAAGTCCACTGTTTAATTCCTAAATGGACACTGCTGCAAATAGATGCAATCACATTTCAAACAGCCTTGTGACAATGGAAAGAACGCAGTTTGGGCCATTTTTTATTGTACACAAAACACTATTACAAGGGAGCAGGAATGTGAGATTAGCTGGATTAGTTTGGCTTAATGTCTGATAAGGGGCTGCTTCTGTACACAGTAACAAAACAGAAACCATCTTACATAACTTATTGTTTTATCAAGATATAGTCGTAAACAAGTGGGAGCAGATGTTTCCGTTTTAAATAAAGTTAAATGCCTACAATTACAATACCTTTACTGTATTTTGTCACTAGTTTATTGCTATGGTGATATGGTACAAACATACGTTCACTTTCCAGTCACTGTGTTCAGAGACATTTGCCCCATCATGAACTCAATGTGGTCAGGGTGAAAGTCATGGTATGGTAATGTGTAGAGTTGATGATGCTGTTCGTAAAATAAAGATAAGAGATATGCCTTTACTAGTCCCACAGTGGGGAAATTCCAGTGTTGCAACGCACAGATCAAGAATGTAGCATGCAATAAAACAAGATAATAAATGGCTTAAATAATTTAAAAATAGACCTAAAAATAGACTCTCGAGTATAACTGAATATTGTAGTGTAGATAAAGTTGAATGACATATTAACAGTGTTCGTTGTACAGTCTGACAGCAGCAGGGAGGAAAGAGAAATGAGAAATAAGAAATGAAATGAGAAATTATGAGAGTCCCACCTGTGTCCTGTTCCACATCACAGAAGCTCGAGAGTGTCCCAGTTTGTTTCTACAGGGGCCTTTGTCATAGTGTCTCAGAAAGATATCCCCCTGCAAAGACGAAAAAAACATTAACTATCCATTTATCTACATACATCTAGATATAATTTAAAGGTCCCGTGGCATGACATTTTCACTTTCTGAGGTTTTGAACGTTAATGTGAGCTTCCCTACCCTGTTTAGGTCCCCCCCCCCCATGGCTAAAAGTAGCGAAATGTGTAAACTGAGCATTTGCGATCCTTTTCCGCGTTTGAAAAAAAAGACAGCCCAAACGGGCGCGGAAAGGTTTCCACCCCCGTCTGGATGTTTACCCACCGTCTCTGGAAATCACGCCCAGAGAGTTTAGACCACGAACGAGCTACAAAATGCGAGATGCGTTTTTTTATTTGCCTGGAGACAGGTGAGAGTGTTTCCAGGCTCGGATGTCCTTTATAACGTTGGTATGGCCGTAAGATTTGGGTCGCCCGAGCCTTTCTGTGTGGAGTTTGCATGTTCTCCCCGTGTCTGGGTGGGTTTTCTCCGGGCACTCCGGTTTCCCCCATCATCCCAAAACATGCACCATAGGTACCACCAGCTTAGGTCCTGACCAAACCGAAGCAAGAAGATCATGGAGATGGTCCCCGGGCGCAGTAATGTGCTGCCCACTGCTCCTAATAACAGGATGGGTTAAATGCAGAGAAGAATTTCTCCTGTGTGAGATCAATGAAGTCACTTCTTATCCGAGCCTCCGAACCTCTGAAACAGCAGTGGTTTCATTTTATTTTATGTGGAAATGTGTGTGTGTTTTTTTTTTATTTGGCCACACCCCCACCCGCTGCACTGGCCTGTCTCTGTCCTCCTCATTTGCATTCAAGCAACATCGCCCAGAATAAAGCGTTTCAGAGACATATTTATGACTGTGTTCATGACGCTATCTCATGCACTGAGGGTTGATTTTGGAAAAGGATTCATTTACAGTATTAGGGAACCACTAAGGCACCATATAAAAGCATCAAGAAGTTAAATTATGCACGCTTGCTTAAACGTGTTTTGTCATATTGGAAAAAAAAAATAGTAATGATCCACTGAATATTATCCCAATTGTTGAAAAAGTAAGGATGCAAAAGTAAGATACGGATGCTGGTATTGAATATCAGTTCCGTAACATTGTTTAAGCCGATATCCTGGTTGGATCTTTAATTGGGTGCATAAATAAAGCATTTTGACTGTGACAAATGGCAAACAAGAGTATCAAAGCAGAGTGTAGAATTGTGGGTAATAGTCCTAGTCATGTTATTATACTATTATTTAAAACACAGGACTCCACTCACATCCAGGTTGTGAAGACAGTACCAGCAGAAGGTGTGTTTACAGCTTTTGCAGAGCATCTGAGCACATCCCTGGTTCCTCTCGATGTAGATGCCACACATGGGACACTGTTTGATGGGCGCGTCACTGTCAGAGCGGCCTCTATGAAACAGGACAAGAAAACAAATATAGTACTAAGCCCTTATGTGAACAGCAAATATGGATGCCTGGACAGTCCGCTGGCAATGTGTAAAAGCTTTATTTTTAGCAGAAGGTCAGAGCTAATTTTGAACTGGGTTACGTGCATGGACAGGCAGATTTTCTTGAATTACAATGCACAGTTATACAAGTGATTTGTTTTCTCCCCAGCTATTATTTGGCATTTATACAACTATGACAACCAACTAATGAGTTGCTAATGAGGCTACAAATGTATGGAAACATTAAAAAGGACTTGCATGTGATGATGTGAGTACTAGTTATATTTTAAAGGGAAACAAGCCTAGCACCATAGTCAACTCTAGTTCTAGTCTAGTGCCATTTTACCTCTGGTTTACACCAGGTTTAGTTCCAGTTTGTACTAGATCTTTTGGGTTAAAGGTACATTGTACAACTTTCCCCATGGAGGGTCCTCCACCTGCTTGTCTTCTTAGAGATGTTTTTTTGTTTTGCAAAGAATACTACAAAGTATGGCATTCAACATATGTATTTCCATGGAGATAACCAGGTGGGGCCACTAGGCCAAGTTATAGGTCAGATCTGTGGAGAGGAAAACCACTCTCAGTAACACTGTCATTTAAGTGATTTTTCTTTTAGAAATAATTGAATTATATTGAATAAATGCAAAATAGATAAGTTTAATACCATACTCTGAGTCGTTCCAGACATCTTCATGGAGATGTCATAGCAGACCCTCTAACCAGAAGTGCACCTAGAAGATCTAATCTGATCCATCTTGGTTTGATTCAGTCCTTCTTACACATGCCTCAGGCCAGCTTTCAAAAATTTTTTTTTTGCCATTGGCCGGTCAGTAATGTAAACTCTAAAGGAAACATGCATGTGATGATGTGAGTACTAGTTGTATTGCAACAATGACCTGGTTATGTGTCTGACATCACTTAAAGATTGCTGTTTTGTTTGTTATTGACTGCAGTTCGTACATAGTCCACATGGGAGCTGATTACTAGTGTTATATACGCTAATGATTAAAACAAGGTCACTGTATTGTGAGCACTAAAATACTGTACAATCAAATGTTGACCTGGTTTTATTGTCTGCACCACTTACAAACATGACCACATTTACTGGAAATCATTATAAAGCTGTCCCACTCCACTGCCCTATAATTCACTGATTAATAAACAGATGAATTAACTGAGTAATTAATAAATGTATTAAACAATGCCATTTTGGAACTTTGTAATATTGCAATATGCCGCACACACTTTAATAATATTTATTCTCCAACACCATGCATTGTATAAAAGACATGGCAAGTACAAGAAACTGATTACAGCTCTGTGTTAAAGCGATAGTTCGGGTTTTTTGATGTGAATCGCTGACAGTGTCCTGTGAGCCGAGTTCTGCCCCGTTTCTGGAGTTGTTAATAATAATAATATTATTGGCGGCACGGTAGCTGAGTGGTTAGCGCTCTTGCTTCACAGCAAGAAGGTTCCGGGTTCGATCCCCGGGTCGCCCGGGCCTTTCTGTGTGTGTTCTGTGTGGAGTTTGCATGCATGGTCTGGGTTCGATCCCCGGGTCGCCTGGGCCTTTCTGTGTGGAGTTTGCATGTTTCTCCCCGTGTCTGGATGGGTTTCCTCCGGGCACTCCGGTTTCCCCCATCAACCCAAAACATGCACCATAGGTACTCCAGCTTAGGTCCTGACCAAACCGAAGCAAGAAGATCATGGAGATGGTCCCCGGGCGCCCTAATGTGTGTGCTGCCCACTGCTCCTAATATATATATATATATATATATAGGATGGGTTAAAATGCAGAGAAGAATTTCTCCAGTGTGAGATCAATAAAGTCACTTCTTCTTCTTCTTCTTCATTATTAGCCTGTTCACTTGTAAACATCGCCACTTACAAGTGACCAGGCTAATAATAATAATAATAATAGGCGCGCAGTGATAGGAATATACAGAAAATAGCACCAAGAAATTTAGACTTCTGACTTTTTTGTGGACAACTGTTTTGTGTCACAAATATATCACTTTTTGGACAAATATTGTAATGAGAAGAAAAACAAGCTTTATTAACTGTCCCCGCTAACTTGCCGGACCTACTTTGGTCAGCTCCAGAACCGGGGCAGAACTCGGCTCAGAGGACACTGTCAGGGGTAAGTCAGTGTTAATGCACGACACTGCTGAAGGGGACGCCATACAGATTCACATTAAAAAAAACGAACTATCCCTTTAAGCTCATAAACTGTATACGGTCTATGGTTAATCTACATATTATTTGTAAATCTTATGAATTTTTACTGTACTATAATACGAACCATTGCTTTAAATGATTTTTAGTTGGTTTCTACAAGTTTCATTTCACAAAAGCTATGTTCTAAACATAGACTCTAAACCTTTATACAGAGGAAATAAAAGTATAAAGCAACAACAACTAGGCTACGATAGCATTCACATTAAAATCAATGCATTCAAAACACCTTATAGCAGTGCTTCTCAATTATTTTCTGTGACGCCCCCCCTAGGAAGAAGAAAAAATTTCACGCCCCCCTTCCTGCGCGTGACTATAAATAGTATTATTTGTCTAGAAAATTGTTATTAGAACACCATTGTATCCTTTTATTAACATTATAAACAAAAAAAAGAAAGAAACTTACAACAAAGACTGCACTGAGGACTCAAATATTAATGTGTTTTTAATGCAGCTTTGCGCACATTTGTTTACGTTTTACAGAAATGAAACTTAAAACCACCTCATTTGCATAAGCTAAAAGCACTGAAAAAAAAAAAAAGCTCTCTCCTTGTGCCACTGATGCGTCAGCTTCTGTCGGACTAAAGGACACGACTCAGTGGAATATACGTGTTTTTTCTGTGACAGAGGATGTTCTGTTAATGGTGAGACTGTGCGTAAATCGCATGTGAGAATGCCACTGCCAACTACTGTTGTTGATGTGCAATTACACTTAGTTCTAGTACAGTACAGCAAAAAAACATGTTTCCCAGGGTCATACCCCCCTGGCATCACGCCATGCCCCCCCAGGGGGGCCCGCTCCACTATTTGAGAAGCACTGCCTTATAGCAATTTTAGGAGAAGAAGTTGAAGTTTGTCTTAACTAGTGTAGAATAATGGGAAATGGTCCACAGTGAAGGTGCTATGTAGGTCAACCACAACAGCAAACAAATGAGAGTGATTAAGAGGCTACAGTTCTAAATTAATTTATTCTTTAAAAAAAATGTTTAAAGTTTGCCATCATATGAGAATTATTGTACTTTCTTTAAATTGCATCAGCGCAGCGTGTAAACAACATGAAATTGGTTTCTCTTCTTCAAACAGGAAGTGTTTTGGTCTGACCTGCTTTTATTTCCCCCGGAGGCTGACATCATGAGCTGCTGCTCAGGACAGGTGTGTTTGTCCTCCCACGAGCCTTGACAGCCTGAGCAGAAGACAGTGTGGCAGGTGGCACAGGACACAGCTGTGGGAAGCCCTTCGGACGAGAGCTGCACACTGCACACAGATTGGCATTCAAGTACCGGGCACCAGGCCCTGCTGGGGTCCAACTTCACCTCTTCAAAAACAGAAAAGATTTTGATCAGATTTATAATGGCATAGTCCCATCTAAAATGATGGTATTATCAAACAAACCAATGTCTTTCTACTTCAGTTTTTAGCTTTGCTTTCTGTATTGTGTGTGATTTTAGAATTTGTAAAAATATACAGTACTGTTCCAAAGTTATAAGCAGGTGTTAAAAGTGCTGTAAACTAGGAAAAGTGTTAATCATTTATTTTCATCAGTTAACAAAATGCAGTTGATGAACAAAAGAGAAATCTAAATCAAATCAATATTTGTTGTGATCACCCTTTGCCTTCAAAAGAGCATCAATTCTTCTTCTAGGTATATTTGCATACAATTTTTGAAGGAACTCTGCTGGTTGTTCCAAATATCTTGAAGAACCACAGATCTGTGGATGTAGGCTTCATCACATCCTTCTGTCTCTTCATGTAATCCCAGACACTCTCGATGATGTTGAGGTCAAGGCTCTGTGTGGGGGCCATATCATCACTTCCAGAACTTCTTGTTCTTCTTCACGCTAAAGATGGTTCTTAATGACTTTGGCTGTATGTTTGGGTTGTTGTCCTGCTGCAGAATAAGTTTGGGGCCAATCATACACCTCTTTGATGGTACTGCATGATGGATAAGTATCTGCCTGTATTTCTCAGCATTGAGAACACCATTAATCCTGACCAAATCTCCAACTCCATTTGCATTTCTATGTTTTTGGAGTTCCTATGTTTTTGTGCATTTTGAGTTGCTTGGCCTTGTTTCCACGTCAGAGGTGTGGCTTTTTGGCTGCAACTCTTCCATGAAGACCACTTCTGGCCAGACTTCTCCAGACAGTAGATGGGTATACCTGGGTCCCACTGGTTTCTGCCAGTTCTGAGCTGAAGGCACTGCTGGACAGCTTCCGATTTCTGAAGGTTAATAAGCTTGATGCGTTTTTCATCTGCTGCACCAAGTTTCCTTGACCGACCACTGCGTCTATGATCCTCAATCTTGCTTGTTTCTTTGTGCTTCTCAAAACAGCTTGAACAGCACATCTTGAAACCCCAGTCTGCTTTGAAATCTTTGTCTGGGAGAGTCCTTGCTGATGCAGTATAACTACATTGTGTCTTGTTGCTGTGCTCTGTCTTGCCATGGTGTATGTGCTGTGACATGAGACCATCTTCCACAGCTTCACCTCGGTAGCAGAGTTTGGCTGCTCCTCACCCAGTTTTAAGCCTCCTACAGAGCATGGAGTGTTCTTAAAACTTTATTTTCAACCTACGTGTGACATTGATGATCATTAGCACCCGTTTGGTAAAATTGGTTGATCATACACCGGACTATAATCCTACAAAATCCCTGACTTTGTGTGTACCCGTCTGTGAGAATTGATGTTGGTTTGAAGGCAAAAGGTAGTAACACCAAATATTGATTTAGATTTTTCTTTTGTTTGCTCACTTTGCATTTTGTAAATTTGTAAGCAATCAATCATTATTTATATTTTTTAAAGCATTCTTTGTTTACAGCATTTTTCACACTTGCCTAAACCCTTTGCACAGTGTATATATATTTTAGTCGCATTAGCTGCATTTTAAGTAATTCAAATTTTTAGGTTTCAATAGTTAGCTTGTCTACAGCAAACATTTGCCTGCACTTTTATATCAGCATTAATGTAAGTCATGTTTTCCCCTATAGACCTTAGTAAGTGCTGTGATTTGCAGAGAACATACTACACCCTCTGTTACATAAAACCTGCCACACTATTACATATTTTCCTGAGTGATGACTGTTTTGTAGCAAAACGAGAAAATGGCTCAAGCATGTGGCACTCTGATACTTCTGCATTGCCTTCAGCAAACATGTGACAAGGAAAACCCAATGCATGACCTTTCACAAACACAATTCCTACCTCTTTCAAATCTCATTCTTTGATAGAGCTTGGCTTCATCTACTCCAGTTAAATCTACAATCTGGAACAATACACACAGAAAGGAACAATTAGAAGACATGTTTTATTTAGAGGTAAAAAATAATGTAAGTATTAGTATAGTAAATTGATCAATAACCAGATTCAATATTAAGAATAACTCAAAATTTATTACACTCAAAAAGTTATGAACGTCACAAATAATAGTCGAGCTGTCCTTACCCAAAGTAGCTGCTACCACTACATAAAAATACTAATAGAGGTACTATTAACCAACTATTAATAACTCAAACTGTTGCATGTTTGACAAGCTGTTGCTTATAAGTCGCTGTCTTGAGCTAAGAATAACATAACAGAACAAACACAAACATGTAGAAAAGGAAATTTGAAGCAGAGTTTCCAACTGTTTGTGAAACAGCAGCAAAAGTTTTTCAGGTTATGCAAGAGGGTTTCCCTGTATAACCTGCCCAACACAATACTGTAGCTTTCTATTTCTGGTTAGATAGAAAACATAAAAGTGGGAAGTTTTTAAAAAAAATAAGCAAACTCAGGCAGGCCATGAATTTCCAGAGTATAAAAATTTGAATGTTTGGTATAAATCATCTTAATTCCTACAAGTCCTAAAACTTAATACTTTTAATGGAGACCGTTTCATCATTAAAAACCACTGTTTGTGTGTGTGTGTGTTTAGCAAATATAAGATGCCCTACAGTTCAAAACAGTTTACATTTATCAACAACAACAATATAAAACTAAATACTGAATTCCAGCTAGAGAGAGAATATGTCAAAGCAAACTTGTTTCAACTATGGATACAAGTGTGAAGAGTCCCTCAGTCGTCCAGGTAGAATCCATGATAAAAGGAGAAATTCAATTTGTCAACTGGACAAAGTTTGTTTGGTCGAAAACGTTTCGCCGCTCATCCGAGAGGCTTCGTCAGTCCTGGTTCTAGTGGTGGTTAGACCCTGTTTATAGTTACTTACTATTATTACTTTAAGACAAAAACTAGTCCACCCAAATGACAAAACACCGAGCCACAAACAAAGCAATGTGGTCTACTCCATTCAGTGTAGTGAAGACTGCAGCGAGCGCTACACTGGAGAAACAAAACAGCCACTTCACAAGAGGATGTACCAACACAGGCGGGTGTGCCAGAGTGGACCGTCATCTGCCGTACATCTTCACCTAGAAGCCACGGGCCATTCTTTTGAGGACAGTGAGGTTCAGATCTTAGCCAGGGAAAAGAACTGGCTTGAGAGGGGAGTTAAAGAGGCAATTTTTGTCAAAAAAGAGAATCCGTCGTTAAACAGAAATGGGGGAGTTAGACATAACTTGTCTCCCATTTATAATTCGATTCTCAAACCAAGTCAAAAACAGACAAAGAAACATTAGGGCAGACAAGCCAGGGCAGAGGGGTGGAGAGGGTCGTTAGGCTTGAATAGGGATGCTAAACTAGACGCCAGAGAAATATGAAAAACAAAGAGACAGATTAGTTGAGATAGTTTCAGAACTATTTCAGTGTAGTGAGCGCCTCCTAGGGCTGAATGGATATGCTAATACTAGACGCCAGAGGAATTCGTATTACAAAAGAGACAGATTAGTGGTCAGTGTCAGAGTGTCAGAGCTATTTCAGTGTAGGGAGCTCCTCCCCGCAGCTAGATATAAACAGGGTCTAACCAGCACTAGAACCAGGATTGACGAAGCCTCTCGGATGAGCGGCGAAACGTTTTCAACCAAACAAACTTTGTCCAGTTGACAAATTGAATTTCTGCTTTTATTATGGATACAAGCAAATATATCAGTTTAAAAATATAACATTTACATGTTTGCAGCATTCAGAGCAAATCAATTTTAAGAGACACAACAGTTGTTTGGATGGTGTTGTGAAACAGCAATTCAAAGGTTTTTCTCATATGACAAAATAATGACAATGAACACTGAAGAATTTCCTTAACTAAGGCAGTGCCTAAATTACCAGTGTATAAAAGTGAAAGTGTCCAGCCCACACATTAGCATGACACATTCAAAACATGATGACTTCTTACCGCATTTAGGGCAAAAACAATGACGGGAATATACCACAAAATTATTTATTTCTTAGGCACTGAAGGCCAACATATTTTGTTCCATAAAAAAATTTTCAAAAATATAGTATACAACAATGATTGTAGCCCTCACACACAAAGTGATTAGTGGCAGGCTGATGGCCATTACATAGTGTTTGTGGAGTTGCTGACCCACTTTAAAGCAGGACATACCTCAGAGTCCAGTAGCACGCCTGTCTTCTGGCAGCTCATATCGGGGCAGGTGATAGGTGCCCCTCCACCCTCACAAATGGCCATCTTAACATACTGCTGCAAGCACTGTGCACACAAAAAAACATGGGCACACAAATAATCCAAAGCAATTTTTTTTAAGGATTAAAACAGATTGTGAAAATGGGGCAAAGCATTTTGTCAATTCATCACAAGTCATTTGATGGTTTGATTGTGACATAAAATTGTAGGGAAGTGTGTCATATTACAAAAAGGCATTTTTAAAGGAACATAAAATAAAATGCCACATTTTGGCAAGAAAACCATAATATGATAGAGCTGACTACTTTCCACATGTTGACATATTATGACTTAGGGGCTGTTTACATGGCCATGTTTTTCTTTTACTTTTAATCAATCTGCACTTACACCACTTGAGTTATAATAATAATAATAATAATAATAATAATAACAATATCAATAATAATAATAATTATTATTATAAATATAGCTGCAAGCAGCAATGTGGGGCCAAGCACCAAAGGTGCATGTAGGCCTCAGCATGTATCGTTTTGTCATGACAGCCAATCAAACGCTATAAGCAGAAATGTCCTTCAAATTTTGTCCTGTTGGTGGCGCTAGAGACCCTAACAGGGTCTGACAGGGTCTAACAGAGTCTGACAGGGTCTAACAAGGTTTAACAGATCCAAGACACATCAAAGACAGATCAAAAATTCGTGAAAATTCCTGCAACTTTGACCTGCTGGTGGCACTAGACGGTTGGGCGTGGGGGCCTATAAATTGCTGTGGGTAATGAGGAGACTGGCTGGACGGTTCTAGGGGTTGCCATAGACTCCCATGGTGAGAGGAATAATGTATAATAAGAAGAATCAGCAGAAACACTATGGTGCCTAGAACCTTCGGTGCTTGGCCCCAATAATAATAATAATAATAATAATAATAATAATAGATTGTTAATATTGTGAATATTACCAACCCCTATAACATTACTGACACCTTTGGTTTGGCCTTGCTACACTAATGAGGCAAAGCACCTCAACTGGACAAACAAAACCAAGAGGCATTTACTGGAGGCAAAGCAAGTCTCAAACTGAGAAGTAGGATACATTACAGCTCTAACCAGAATGAATTTCCCAACAGAGAATCTATTTTAAGAAAACAGAAGAGTTTGTTTTGAAGAAGCCCAGAACAAGATATTTTACCGGACATGCTTTGTTTTGTTGCTTTGTTAGGGTTGTTTTTACTAAAGTTTCCAAAAGCAATCTTTGGTGTTTCTTCATTAAACTGTCCACATACAATGATTTAAACTGTGAGCAAACCACATTAACTATAGTTCTAAAATAAAAAAATAAAAAAATGTATCCCTGTCTATGTTTTAAATAAAACACTACAAATAATATTAAATAGTTGATTTATTAATCACAATTACAATTGGTGGACATTGTTTAGTTTGTTTTATGCTAAGGGTGAAATGTTATTTTTTCACAGTACTTTATTTGTCGAGGTGGTAAAAGCACACTGTTTATTCTTGTTTTAATGCTTAAAACAAGAATAAAAATGTACTGGGGATGTTTCGAAACGACACAATTTGAGAGACATTCAGTATTGAATGTTTTTCACACATTACCATGACAATCAGAGGGGATGGCAAATTTGTGCTATAATAAAACATGAAATGAGTTATGATAAAATTAGAGATAGGAATGTATTAGTGAAGGGCGATATAACTGTTGCAGTATTGGTATCAGTGGATAAGTGAATAGATTGTCCTCATCCGATTTGTCTTTTTGAACAGACTCATGAGTAAAAATGACAATGGAAAAATATGGCTGTAGGTTTACACAAACAAATATGTATATGTATGTAACAAATTATTTTATATCCCAGATAAATATATATTTTTTACAGTGAAAAGTTCATTTATGATCTTTACTTTAACTTAAGATAAAATAAAATAACTAAATAAAATAAAATAAAAATAAAATAAAAATAAAAAATTAATAGCAGAGCGTAAAAAATAGGCTAAAAAATAAAAGCTAAATATGGGTATCAGCAAATATCTGTTATCGGCCACAGCAGCAGGTCAAAAATGGGATACTGGTATTGGCCCATCCCTAAAATGTCCAATGTAAATGTGTTGAACTCACCTCTGTACAGAAAATGCAGTTGCAGCTCAGCAGTTCCTTCATGGCTGCAGAGGGCTGCTCCATCAGGCAGAGTTTGCAAAGAACTTCACAAGCTCTCTTCTCCGAGCTAGTGCCGCTCTTCGGGCTAGCTCGCATATCCAGGCTAGCTCCTCTGGTTGGGGTAGGACTCTTGGTGGCCATGTTTCAGTTTATTAGAGTTCTCGAGGAAAAGAACAGGCCAGTCCTAGCCCTTCTGCAGCAGAGAAAATGGTTGTGCCATTCTGTTGTTTCTGAACCATTAAACAAGACAGATAATTATTAAAACACACACACTAGGCCAACCAAACCAGGCCTTAACAAGCACGAAAGGTTTGTCCATTTTTGCACTACCTGGCCAGAGAGAAACAAAATTTCGATTCACATGTGAATTGAAATTTCGTTTTATATGGCAGAATTGACAATAAAGCTGACTTTGATCTTTAATCATAATGGGTGCACTGCAACCAATCCAACTAATGCGATGTGCTCAGATGCCCTCACAATGTTGTTGCCTTGTGACTGGAATAATGGTTGTGTCACCACTCAAAAATGAAGGTGTGTGACAATGAGATAATGTGACAATGAATTTATAATGTGATATTTTGTGATTTTACTGTTTTGCAATAATTGTGGTTGCTGCTACCTTGGCCAGGTCTTTCTTGAAAAAGAAATTCTGAATCTCAAATGGGACCTCTTTGTTGAAATCAAATAAATCAACATAATTATTTTATTAGGCAGCCTCAACAATAACAGGTAGTGCTATAGCTTTTGGTAAACAAACTAGTCCTAATCTTGTGAGTGAATTCTCCAGGTGAAGTGGCAAGGGTCATACTACAGCTAAGTCAAACAAACACTCTGCAGCCATAGTAGCAATGAGAAATGGCAAATGGTCACATTTTTATATAGCGCTTTACCACCTCCAAGGCACTGTGACAATCACTCACCCATTCACACACACCAATGTACACAGACACTGGGGACGGGGAGAGGGGGGTTAAGTGTCTTGCCTAAGGACACAATGACGGCATTTATCTGTGGGAGCTGGAATCACACCAGCAAACTAGTGGGACAGTGGATCTGACCATTCAACCAATGATGTTTACATCCAGAGCAAGATTCAAACTGCCAACCATTGGAACAGTGGAGAAACACTCTACCCACCGAGCTACAGTAGCTCACACTTATGACGGTCAGCTGGCTGAAGCAGTGCACTCATGCCAATGGTTAAGACTTCATGCCTTGTTCTTATGCTATGAATTCCAAAAGTAACACATGAAAATCAGACTGTGGGTTGTTGGTTGTTCTGTGCACGCTGAGTTTTCTGCACAGTCACTGTGTGATCCAATGCAATTCTTTCCTTTGGGCAGGGCCAAGCGAATGCAGCTGCAGTCAGCAAGCCACAGCACATTTAGAGCACATAGGAAAATAACAGGTTTGAAAATGAGGTTTTACCGTGTGGAGACTAACACTAGGCCTTCTGCAATACTGCACTTGTTAATGAATGCTGTTCAAATGGAGTTAATTTGTAGTTACCAGGTGGAATAAAATAATGCTCTAAGCAAGGTTGCTTACAATGTTTGGTATAAAAGATTAAGAAAAAATAGATAATAACCACCATGTGTGCTTGTTTTTACTACACCTACTTGTTATTGGCTGGGATTTCAGTGCAGGAAAAAAACTAGATGGCAAACTTCACGGGAGTTAAAATGGGAAACTGCGTTTACTCAGTGATGAGATGCTACTTGCTGGTTTAACAGACGCCCACTGTGTAGAAACTGGGCTGGGGCACAAACTGTGGCGTACGGGTTTAGCAGTGTAAAGCATAAAGACATTCTGTCTCGTTCAACTTAAGAACCATTACATAAATTCCTACAATAATCCTCTATACAATCTCAGCAGAGGTCAATTATTAAAACGTGCCTACGTCAATTAAAACTTGTGTAACATAAATGTGTCGTATGTTACAAGCATTACTATAACTACAATATCTCAGAAATGTGAATCATCTGCAGACTGCATGCCATACCCCAAGGTTCCAGCCTAGGTAGGTGGGATAGTTTAACATCTCTTTGGCGCATTTGCTAGCTGTTATTGTATAATGTAAACCGCAAAAGGTGTCAAACTTGGGATTAGGCAGAGCAAAAATATTTATTACGAGCAATATTGACGGTCTTACCTTGCAAGTGCATTCACCATAAGCTGTAGGAGGGGGACTACCCCGTCTACATCCAAAACCGCATTGCACTCACATGTGCTTTTAGCGCTCGTTTAACCACTTCTAACTAGTGTCAGTGGAAATACGTCGATTATCGTTGCCTGGTGTGCAAAGATGAACTCAAATCCTGGACAAAAACATATTAAAACGTTGGTGTTTGCGCTGGTTGGTGTGGAGATCCTCCTCTTTAATGCGTGTTGTTTCCATTGAGGAAGAGCGCTCCCCGCTCCCGACTGCCCCTTCTGGCCGCTCCACTGCACTGCACCTAAAGGGCTGAACTTGATTAAAAAAAAAACAAAAAAAAACAACAACAAAAAACTAATTAATCACAGGCTTTGTAAATTTGTAAGTTAATGTAAATTAATCGCATGACCACATTTCCCCCAAAAGCAACATTTTATGCAAATAAATTGTATTGGATGACTTAATCAAATAATACACACAGACATGACTTAAACTGAAGCTCATTTAATGGCTGGAAAAATGTCTTGAAAAAATACAATGAATTTCATGTCAAAGTAGAAAACAAATGTAAGGCTCTGTGCAAAACTCTTGCGCGGAATCTTGCTGGATCACACGCAGCGATCTGTAGCACATCTTCCAGACCTTTGTCTTATTTGTCTAGTTGTGTCGGTCTTTAGTGCACAGTTCGGAGTGTGGTTTTAAGGGGGCTCAGACCGCAGTCAAGACTGTGCATACTTGCTCGGTCCTGAGTGCAGTCCGCGAACCGCATGGGCGTCGGTGAAATGCGACAGGTCTCGCAACTACGGGCAGCAGCCGCTCAGACTGCAGTCAAGACTGCAGCCCCCTTAAAACCACATTCCGAACTGTGCACTCTGAGAATTGGGACACGACTTCTTTCTCCGTCTCCTAGCCGGAGGAAGTGTGTGCGTCAGTACAATTGGCGCACCAGAACATGGTGCACTGACAAACGTTCCGGCCCGGGTTGTTTGACACGCAAACTACGGATGCGTTAGTATTTTGAATTAATTGATGACAAGCAAATTAATTAATCGTAATTAACGCGTTAATGTCCCATCCCTAGTCTGAACATTTATATGGACCACTGATTTTTCACCGTTATATACAAGAAATAAGCCATTTCTGACCAATTTGTGTGGTCCAATGTGATCAGTGGACCAACGTGAGCCACTGTGTCCAAGTTTTGTGTTTGCCTAAGTATAATTTAATACCCACCAACAGTACGGTAATTTGTCATTTGTTTAGCTAAAATAGCCTACAGAAAACCATGTTTGAAAATTACCATTAGGTAAAAAAAAAAAGTCTGTTGCACCGACTGTCCCACTTCTACTGACCTAGAAGTGAGTCAAGAATATTACTATTACGCGCACTTCATAATTTTATTTATACCAATCATTACAACCTGGGTGTGTCCCAGCTTTGGATTTAGAGAATATGGTCAATTTTGTCAACCATGGAAATACCCACCATGGAAACAGAGAAGGGAGCCTAGGAAGCAAAGAAAAAACAAGTACCCAAGAGGTACAGCCAGATGCCCATACCTGAATTGCCAAAGAAAAGCTTCAAGCCTTGGCCAGTCACCTAAAGAGTAAACCAGATGAGTAAACTGTCTATTAGCAAGATAAAAGAAGAAATTCAATTTGTCAACTGGACAAAGTTTGTTTGGTCGAAAACGTTTCGCCGCTCATCCGAGAGGCTTCGTCAGTTCTGGTTCTAGTGCTGTCTATTAGCAACACAACCTGCAAAAGTGTAAGCTCAATGGCAGGGTAATAACACCAGAGCAGGCCAAACCAAGACTGGAAACTGAACGGTCCTGGAAAGGCATATGGCATCACATAACAGCGTGACAACATCACAGGGGTTAATGCCCCTGAAAGAAGACCATAGTAACCTCCCTGAACAAATTCCAGTCACCATCACAGTGGCAGACATCTAATATAGAAAAACTGGAACGCACCAGGTCCTGACATGATTCAGCCTAGTGGGTAAATAAATTCACTGCACAAATTAACCAGCTGGAATGGTACCATCCTGATCCTGAAGGACCCCTCAAAGGATACAGTCACATCCAACGACCAGTAACCTCGCTCCATAACATGGAAGCTCATGTCAGGCATCATTGCAACTAAGTAGACACATGGATCAATACTAGCAAAAGGAGCCACTAGCTCCTGGTCGGCAGTTGGCCAAGACCGCAGAATGCGTCAGACCACCTGGATTGATTATAAAAAGCCTATGAGTCAATGCCACACACATGGATCACTGAATGCCTGGAGCTGTACAACATCAACAGGACTCTAAGAGCCTACATTGCAAACTCGGTGTGGTTGTGGAATTCAGTGAAGCAGGTGAAACCATTGTCACTTGCACAAGTGTCCATAAAATGTGGCATATATCAAAGAGATGCATTGTCCCCACTGCTGTTCTGCATACAGTAGGTCTGAACCCCCTCAGCCAAATCATTGACCGCACTGGCTATGGATACCGACTCAAAAACGGGGCCACCATCAGCCACCTCCTCTACATGGATGACATCAAACTGTATACTAAGAGCGAGTGAGACATCGACTCACTGATCCACACCACCAGGATCTACAGCACAGACACTGGGCTTGAGAAGTGTAGTTGGGTGACTCCCAGAAGGAACAATAGCAGACACTGAGGACAGTTACAAGTACCTTGGTATCCCACAAGCAAATGGCAACCTCAGAGGGGCAAAAGGGAAAGCAGCTACAGTCAAATACCTACAAGTAAGGCAAGTCCTAAGATGTCAGCACAATGGCAACAACAACACCCGGACAATAAACATCTACACTCTGCCAGTAATCAGATGCTCAACAGTGAAGTAGTTAAAAAGTGAAGATAGATGTTAAAACACAAAAGCTCCTGATCCTGAATGGAGGGTTCCATCCTATACTGGTTAGAGAGAGCTGGTCTGAAGGACGGCACTGAGGCGCTAATCCTGGCTCTGCAGAGGCCCAGATCTACCACACCAGTCATAACCCAAGGTGTAAAGGCAGGAAAAGCATACATAGAGCGACATAACCAAGTGGTGGGCATAGTGTACAGAAAATTCTGTAGTGGAGAATGACCAAGCCAAAATCCTGTGGGACTTCTGGATACAGGCTGACAGAAGGGGGATAGTGAACCAACCTGACATTAAGGTGGCAGGTTCAGTGCCAAGTGATGGGAACCTTAGGAAAAGGGCATGAGAAACTAGAGAAATACCACGGGCTCAAAGAGCTGGAGAAGCCCTAGAAGACTGTAGTTTTATGTGCAGTACATAACTAATACAAGTGCAATATTAAAATGTTTTATTTGTGTGAATTGATATGGCCAGTAATGTAATGTACAGTAAATAATATGTGGTTTTGTTTTGTGTGAGTGTATGTGTTTTTTGCTTTCATTTTGGTATCATTGTTGTCTTTAACTAGTGGTATGTTTCAATGTCACAATCACTGAAAATACACTTGAGAAAAGAGAAGTGAGGTTACGTCATGGCAGAGTTCAGGTATAAAAGACATTCTGGACAAAAAAAGAATCATTTCAAATATAGAGAGGTGGAAAGAGTAATTAAAATATGTTCATACATACGTTTCATAGCAAATGTACTCAACTACAAGTAAGGGTTGCTGCCCAATGTGTACAATGTTCAAAGTAAACATGATTAAAGCAAACAGTTATAGTTACTAGACTATTATTTTTAATACAACGGTAATAGCCCTGTTGATTACTTTTAAAGAAAACCTGATCAATTAATTGTTTAAGATTAATTTAAACCATTCTGGCAGCAAGTAGAATATATATATATATATATATATATATATATATATATATATATATATATATATATATATATATATATATATAAGATAAGATAATCCTTTATTTGTCCAAATGCATCAAAATTAAGATAAATAATAATAATTAAAAAAATATGTACAATCAACTAAAAAACAACACTAAGGTTAAAAGGCACAGGAACGCTGCACAATAAATGTCTTTGATTCTGAGCAGTGAACAAAACAGCAGTTAAAGTGACTCCAGTTCAGTAATATATAATATCACTACAATACAGTAACTCAGATGATTGTGTACAGTGCAGGGATGGACAGTGGTTGTTAGATAAATAAGTAGCAGGTAAAGTGACTTTAAATAATATTGCACATTGTTATTATTACTATGGACATGACACATGGTTGCTATGGAGATAAACATTTTTATTTTATTTCTTTATTTAATAGGGACAGTGCATATTAATGAACATCTGCAGCATTGCAGTGTAAATATGCCAGATTATAGCAAGAATGCTAATTTCCATCTGTAGTCCCTAGGCAAGTGACACCACAGCAAAAACAATAAAAAACAGTGACAACTGACAATAACACTAACATAAAAAATTAAAACATTAAACATTAAGCATTAAAACGTTAAAAATGTCCACAAGTCTGGTTTTCCTTTAGCCGCTGTTTCAAGTATGATTTGAAAGTGTCCAGTGTTGGAGTCTCTCTTATTGATGATGGGAGAGAGTTCCAGAACTTAGTGTCTCTAACTGAGAGCACAGTTTGTCCAAATGTTGTGCATCTGTGTGGGAACCTCACAGTTCCCCTGGGCCGTGGCCCTTGTTCCCGTCCCACTGACAGTCTTTGTTTAATAAAATCCTGCAGCGGAGGAGGAGCGAGTCCGTGTAAAACTTTATATATAAAACAACCGTAGCCTATTTAAAATGAACAAAATTATTTCAATTGAGTAAGTTATACTTGTCTAAAATTGTGCAGTGGTGAACTGAGAATGGTTTCTTGTCTAATATTTTCACACTTTTTTTCAAGTGATTCAACTGGTTTGAGTGTTGTGCATGACTAGCATTGACTAGCATCTCTCTTTATTTATTTTTTTTAAGTACAAAGCTAATAATCAAAAAGGACAATTACTTGGGGGAAAAAAATCATTGTCATTGAAATACATTTTATAATAATACATTTACTCATGACATTATTTGTATATAAAGTAGTTTGTAATAACATGCAAAACTGGATCTTTTTAATTGTACAGTTTATGTATATACTTTTTGTGTATGTATGTATATATATATATATATATATATATATATATATATATATATATATATATATATATATATATATATATATATATATATATATATATAGCTTTCATTACATTGATTACTTTATACCTTTACCATTTCACAGTTTTAGCCTAGGCCTATTTATTTTTGAAAGCTTTCTTTAGCTGTATTTGGGCATTTTGTTTTGGCTCTGTGTTGCATCATGTCTTGAACACAGATGAGGATAAAACATGTTGAATGTTTTATTTCTGTGGTTCATCTTGAACACAGGTGAGGATAAAACTTGTTGTTGAATGTTTGCACATACAAATATTACGGTGGAAATCCCTAGCGCATGCGCACAGTAGTGCTGCAGAGGCGGGTGGAAGTTTTGCTCTGTGGGCTACAGCTACTTAATGCGGACGTGGTTATTTCTTTTCATTCTTCACTGCTCCCTGGACGATGGCAGATAACTCTTGGCCCCTCAAAGCAAAAAAGGTCAAGCTCTACTCAAATAAAGTGAATGATCGACATGAACATAATCAGGTAAGACTCTTTTAAAATGTCTAATCTGAGCAATGATGCTAACACCGGAAACGTGCCGCGAAGTTTTCTCGCTTCTTCTCATTCAGAAAAATAAAATAATAAAAACGCCATTTGTTATAGTTTACATATAACCTAAACCCATACAAAATGAGTTTGCAGCCTACAATCAGTCAGGGAAGAGTGGAACTTCGGGAGATTTCAACAATATAAGAGCATTTTTATTTCACGAACCCGGAAAATCAGGTCGAGTATGTGCGGCCAACTTGGATGCACACGCTCAAAATTACATGTTTATAAAGCAACCATGCAGAAAAAAAAATCAAAATTTCGCGAGAAACCTTCCACATTGGAATCCAAAAGTTCTGACACAGTTGAGCAGCTGTTTAGGGATAAGTTGGATGCCAAAGAAAAGAAGCGTTATATGAAAAAACTCAAATTAATTGGGCAAGAAGATCCGTATGAGATGGATTCAAGTTTGTTCAGTGACAGTGGCGATTTGTGGATTCTGCTGCTGTAAGCGATCCTGACATTGTGAACTACCTGGTCTTCTCCCCAAGCCCTGATACAGCACAAGACCTTCAGAGCTCTAAAGGTCTGGAGGAAACAACCAGTTTGTTTGTGGCTGGTACGAGAGCGTAAAGTGCAGAAAACTGGAGACAAGCAAATTGTGATGGCAAAGGTATACTTGTATATCTGTCTGGAATTTCCCCTCTGTGGGACTAATAAGGGCATATCTCTGGTAGACCCACATGTGTAACGTGTTTAAGTACGAGTATATTGCTTTTTATTATTCACATTTTGCAAAGACCGCTAAGATACGAGCTGAGCATATGCGAATGTTGTCGTGATTTCTCCCATCCAAGTTCTGTGTGAGACTGGCGATCCACAATCTCCTTTCCTTTGATAACTGCTGTCTGTTCACCCTGGTTTAGTCCTGGTTTAGACCTGATTTAGTCCTGGTTTAGTCCGTTTAGTCTATCATTTACCTAACGTAGTGACTAACCAGGACTAAACCAGGACTAAACCAGGACTAAACCAGGTCTAAACCAGGTCTAAACCAGGTCTAAACCAGGACTAAACCAGGACTAAACCAGGACTAAACCAGGACTAAACCAGGACTAAACCAGGTCGAAACCAGGTCGAAACCAGGACTAAACCAGGTCGAAACCAGGACTAAACCAGGTCGAAACCAGGACTAAACCAGGTCGAAACCAGGACTAAACCAGGAAAGGAGATTGTGGATCGTCTCACACAGAACTTGGATAGGAGAAATCACGACGACATTCGCATATGCTCAGCTCAGCTCGTATCTTAGCTGTATCTTTGCAAAATGTGAATAATAAAAAGCAATATACTAGTACTTAAACACGTTACACATGTGGGTCTACTAGATATAAGTATGCCGACCTTTGCCATCACAATTTGCTTGTCTCCAGTTTTCTGCACTTTACGCTCTCGTACCAGCCACAAACAAACTGGTTGTTTCCTCCAGACCTTTAGAGCTCTGAAGGTCTTGTGCTGTATCAGGGCTTGGGGAGAAGACCAGGTAGTTGACAATGTCAGGATCACTTACAGCAGCAGAATCCACAAATCGCCACTGTCCCTGAACAAACTTGAATCCATCTCATACGGATCTTCTTGCCCAATTAATTAGACTTTTTTCATATAACGCTTCTTTTATTTGGCATCCAACTTATCTCTATACAGCTGCTCAACTGTGTCAGAACTTTTGGATTCCGATGTGGAAGGTTTCTCACATGTAATTTTGAGTGTCTAATGCATCCAAGATGGTCGCACATACGGGTAATCGTCCTGTTTTTCAGGGTTCGTGAAAACGCTCTATGCAGCTGTTTTTTTCTAAAGTGCTTGTGGTTTGTGGTAAATCCTGTGCAGGTAACCTAAAAACTGCAAAAAAGTTGCACTGTGTTTTGCACTACTGATCACTTACATAGTCAGTCTGTGTTTTCCCTTCTACAAGGCCTTCAGTATGTCCGCCCTGATGCGAGCTGTGCAGCGGATGGTTGAGAAGACCTGTCTGAGAGCCTGCCAGCTCCTAATGTGCGACAGCCTCGCCATATGTCCAGGTAACTTATTCATTTGATTCTCATGCTAAGCTCTCTATATTTTACTGTATTTCAAGTAGGGCTGCTCGATTATGGAAAAAATAATAATCACAATTATTTCAGTCAATACTGAAATCACGATTATTCAAACGATTTTTTCAAACAATGCTTTTATTCAGCATTTCAGACAAAAAAACAAAACAAAAAACAAACTTTGTTATTTATGTTGATGTATAAAACAAAAAATATTCTTTTGACATAAGACAAATGGTCACTAATAGTCCTCAATCTCTATATTTTACAAAATAAAATGTACTTCTCTGTATGAATATACAAAAATAAACTTTGGAAATTTGTATCCTTGCACTAAAGTGTAACAAACATTTTTGTAAACAATTTCCACCATTGAATGAGTGGAGTCAACTGAACTTTAACTAAAATTACTAAAAAAATTCTTAAAGGTTTTTAGCTAGAAATACCAGCCTGTTGACATGATCAGGTTTCAGAGATGCACGCAAGCAAGTTACAATGTTTCTTCGTCGGATTCTTTGAATCCAAAGTGATCCCATATCACAGACGTTTTTCGGCCCTTTTTGTCGACCAAACGATTCTCACCTCCATTTGCCATCTTGCGAGCCTACATCGCGCCAAACAATTCACAATCTTCCCTACTTTCAGATGCGTGTGTAGAGCCATGGAGTCATGCAATCACACTGCTCCCGGAGCAGTGCTCAGCGAGTGTAGGCGCCAGCTAGTCTAGGCCCGCGTGGAAGGGAACGTATTGCGCATGCGCGTCCCTCTCGACAGAGAAATGAAAAAATAATCGTTTACAGGGATGAAAGAGTTCCGCTTTTTAGCGGATCTCCGCTTTTTTTTTTTAGCCGCGTGGTAATTTTTTTTTTTTTTTTTTTTTTTCAAATGCGTTGAAATTTTGGGTGTGTATTATATATGTATAATTGTGTTTAGGGTTGCCAACCGTCCGTTGAAAAATGTAATCGTCCTGTATTCAGAAACAAAAGTACATGTCTCGTATTAAACTTGTACATGTGTGCGGGGCCGCGCGAGCTTGTGTGCTCTTCTGGTGCTGCGGACACCGCACGCCCCGAGCTGCGCCACGAGTGCGCTCTCTCGGCTCGTTATCAGATGTCGCAAAATCGGGGTCAGTGCCGTGTTTTGATATCAACTTTCAAATAAAAACCACTACAATTATTTAAAAATGTGTTTTATTGCTATTTATTAAAGTCATGCCCCCCCCCGGATTTTTTTTCTCCCTGGGGGGGGGGGCATGACTTTCCGCTTTTTTCATGATTGGCCACTTTCATCCCTGCGTTTAGTCTCGATTATATGAATTTTGAGATCGTTTGACATCAAAATCGAAATCGTGATCAAAATTCGATTAATCGAGCAGCCCTAATTTCAAGTCTGCCCTGTTAAATTATTCATGGGTTTCACTTTCCTGATGTGGAGGCAAAAAATGTAATATTTTGTTTTGAATTGTTAATTTACCATTGTTCTGCCCATGGATATAAAACCTCTAACTCTTAAAATATTGAACTGATATGTATTTAACTGCATTCATGATTTTTACTTCTTTTTCTCACTCAAGGTAAAAAAGAGCAGGGCCACACAGAGGAAAACCCCGTAGCAGGTAATTGTGATGCACACGAGATGCACTGATGTCTGATCATGATTTGTGATGCAGTATTTACCCACTGTACATGGTCTCTTTTCGTTTATGGAAGCATTTTTATGAAGTAGAATCAGCAACTTCTGCTTGAGGAATGTTGTACATACTAGTATTACATCATTTTGGAAATGTAACTTCCTTTTCTAAAACCCTTTTTATTTTCTCTTCTTCTTTTCACTGACATTTAGCAACAGCAGCCTGGAGTCCACCATCGACCATTTTGATTGTCAATATCAGCAACTCCACTCTGGTTGACTGCGTTATTGGAAATGAGACCTGCCGTCCCGCTGTGGCAGAAAAGCAGCCACTGATGCAAGGAAATATCCACAATACGCATGGTTAGTAAGACTATAGCAAGAGTGATCTTCAACTTTTTTAATTTATTCATGTACCACTACCACCAGATACAATTACAATTTATTTAAATCTAAATCTTGAACCCACCATTTTGACAACCTTGACTGTCTTTAAAGGAGAATTAACGTTTTTTACAATCTGAGCCTTATTTCGGTAATAAAACAAGTTGTTTTACTCACCCATAGCACTTTGGTGTCATATGGAGCATTTCCGGAGATGTTTGAGTTTAGCGATATCCGCAACGTGAGTTCTCGGGGCATATATTTGCGGTCTCCAAATAACACAAACTTTAGCACTTTTCAAATCATAGAAGCTCAATGTCTTAGTCTACGATTTCGTTCGAGTCAAAAGTGGCCTGTAATCCGAGATTTATCCATAATTTACAGCTTTGCGTTTCATGTTTGGGTCCCGAGAGCTGAGAGCGAAATAAGCTGTGACTCCGCACATGCGCACTGGCCTCCTCATCTACTCGAAACTATGGATAAATCTCGGATTACAGGCCACTTTTGACTCAAACGAAAGTGTAGACTAAGACATTGAGCTTCTATGATTTGAAAAGTGCTAAAGTTTGTGTTATTTGGAGACCGCAAACATGTGCCCTGAGAACTCACGTTACGGATATCGCTAAACTAAAACGTCTCCGGAAATGCTCCAAATGACACCAAAGTGCTATGGGTGAGTAAAACGACTTGTTTTATTACCGAAATAAGGCTCAGATTGTAAAAAAAAACATTAATTCTCCTTTTGATGTTTGCAAGTGTTTTTTGATTGCATTGCGTACTGTATTTTTTAGATGAGCTTTTTGTGGTGCATGCCTTTTTCAAACAGGTTCAAGAAAATGTAACCCACCAAATATCCAAATCAGCAGCTCCAATCTCAACTGTGTCATCATTGGAGACAACAACTACATGCAAGTGGAGCAGACTGGGCCAAGTGAAGAAGAAAATGGGGACGATCATGAAGATGGCAGCTGAACTGTTCAGGAAAAAATACATACCGGTGCTTTCTTTGTTGCGAAGTTATTTTTACGGTATTATTACTGTATTATTATTTGAGTGATTACTATGTATTATTTATTTATTTGTACGATAAGGAAGTATTGCATTTTTGTCAGGAACTGGTACAGGTGACTCACTTTATTGAGCTAAAGCAATTGTATAACATCGTACTTGATTTGTGCAGTCTCTGCCTATGAAAGAGTATGTATAGTTTACAACACTTGATCACATTGTTGTGGTAACAAAGACAAATTTTGGCCTATGGTCATTTACTGTAAAGTACTATTATATGCTGTATTTATAAAGTCCTGTTTTCTTAGTCTTTTAGTATATGTAAAAAAACAATTACCTCAAAGGCTTTTTACCATCTACAGCTGGGTCTGTAGAGGGCACCATGTTTCTCTCTCCTGTCTGTCCCCAAGTTGTTTTTGTACCAGGTGCCATGAGATTAACTACTACTGAAATAAATGAAATGTTTCTATAAATGATTTACACTGCAGTAATGTGTTTACTAGTGAATTACTTGTATTTCATTTTATATTCTTAAAATGCACATAATAATAATAAAAAACATGGTATAAATTATGATGTTATTTTTTTCTTCTTCTTTTTCCCTTCTTTCCCTGCATCCTTTTTCTTGCCTTTTTTGTCTTCCTCTGTTTTTTTATAAATGCCAAGACCTCTGCGGACCATGCATCCACGCCAAAAAGCCTGTATCTGCAATGCCAGAGTGCAAAGTTTTGATGTAACAATTAAAAAACAGATGGTTCCTAAAGTCATTATTACCTTAGTAGCAGCCTTGATCTGATGTTGTTCTTGTTGCAGTTTCTCTTGCTCCTCCTTGTCCTCCATTACAACTTGTTCCATGACTCTGAACTGTACACAAATTAAATACAAAAGTGTTAATTACACAAATAATACATTTTGACTGTAAAAATGCTGATCTGAAGATAGAAGATCTGAAGATAGAAGTACAATTGAAATTGACATTAGATATTATGCTACATTATTGTCATTTGTTCATTTACCTTCCTCTTCATTTCCATTAGTTGGTCTGATCTCAAAGTGATTTTGCAGCGAACGTCGTTAAGCTCTTGTGTCTTAGCCTGAGTCAGTGTTTGTACGCGGTCCTCCCACTCGCGCTGCAGTTGTTTCATCTCCTGGTTTATGAAAAATTATGTTATGACTTTTATTCCAGATAGAAAGTATTTCTACTTTTCATTGTTATGTTAATAGAAGTCAGTACAATTTTGGCTGCTCTGTCCACTTCTGGTCTTGGAAATACTTCAAAAGGTATTGTCTAATGTTAGGTTGAATTTAGTAAAAATGTTAACCTCCTGTTGATTTTGAAGAAATTTAATTGATACATTGTGAGTGCGTCGTTCCTTCTCCATCCGTTCTTTCACCAGCTATAACAAATTGAAATAAAGATTATAACCATGTTATTCAAAATATAAATGAGTGCTATTAGAAAACACTTGAAGAAAGACCCACCATCATCTCTTTTTTTAGCATTTCCTCTTTATCCCTGGCCTCCTTTTGTAACATTTTTATTGTGTCTTCCTTGTCACGTTTGATCAATTCGTTCTTTTCATCTTGTTCTTCCCGTTGAGCTTTCAACATTGCATGTTTATCTTTAACTCTCTGAATAGAATATTTTTCATGTGAGGTCAATGAAATTATAATTATGCTTGAGAAAAAAACAGCGTAAGTAAATGACTCATTTGAAATATGTTTTTCAGAGTGAAGGACAGGAGGACACTGGACAAACTGCTCTCCATCATGGACACTCCTGCTCCCCCATTGCACCAGACCATAGAGGGACAGAGGAGCTCATTCTCCAACAGGCAGCCGAAGCACACACCACGCTGACAGGGGAATCCCTGTTACGCACCAGGAAGGGAGTTCCCCTGTTACGCAGCGTGGTGTGTGCTTCGTCTGTCTTTTTCCGCACTGAAAAATAGTTCCCACCCAAAATGACCAAGTCAAGCTCTCCGTGTTAATTTGCTCATTTATTTGCACTCGATATGAATGCGCACTACACAGAAAGTAATTGGGAAAAGCATCAAGCAAATTCATTCCTTTTGGCCGAAATCTTTCTCTGGCGACGTTAGACTCCAGTCTAACGCGGAGTAGCTGCAGATACCGCGGCGGTCAGTGCTGTCTCTGGACTGTGGGGAGATGCCCAAGTTTGACCTGGGGGTGGCATATCCCTTTAAAGTGTTTGTGGGTTTGAAATAAACTGGGATTTCATATTGTCTGAAAATCCTCTGTAGTAGTCTGGTTAACACCTGACCATATCACAAGTGAGATATGGGTCTGGAAACTCGCTTCGAAAAATCCCGTAGCGGAGGTGTGGTTAGCGATTGCCAACGGCCGTTTATTGGGCGTTATGAATGTCTATCATTGAGCGTATACGTAAGTCCATAGCCAATCATGTCAGTTGTCAGTTCAAACTACAAGCTTCCGTTTGTCATGTAGTACGCGTCACCGTCTTGCCACACCTCCCCCGCTCTCTGATTGGGGCCCTAAATCTGGGACTCTCGCTTGGACGAGTTTCCAGGCCGCCTTCCAGTTCGAAACGAACGGAAGCGGCCTGGGAATTCCCAGGCTACCTCTGTAGTGTTTGTGGATATCCTAAGTGGGCTGTCAACAAAACCAAGAGAGACAAGGGCAAGAAACAAGATAACAGAGAATCCGAACCCAGGAGGAAAGGGGTAGCGATTCCTTACCTGGCCTGCGTTTCGGAAAAACTACAGAGGATTTTCAGACAATATGAAATCCCAGTTTATTTCAAACCCACAAACACCTTAAGACAAAAACTCGTCCACCCAAAGGACAAAACACCGAGCATCTTCACCTAGAAGCCACGGGCCATTTTTTTGAGGACAGTGAGGTTCAGATCTTGGCGAGGGAAAAGAATTGGTTTGAGAAGGGAGTTAAAGAGGCTATTTTTGTCAAAAAAGAGAATCCTTCTTTAAACAGAAATGGTGGAGTCAGACATAATTTGTCTCCCATCTATAATTCCATTCTTAAACCTAGATCAAACAAACAAAAGAAACAATAGGGCTAGCCAGGTCAGGGCCAGAGGTGTGAAAAACAGTCGTGTAGGGATGAATAGGCATGCTAATCTAGACGCCAGAGAAACAAAAGACAGAAACAAATAGGCAAGATAGTTTCGGAAAGTAGGTAGCTAGTTAGCTCCTCCCTGCAGCGAGATATAAGCAAGTGTCTTACCAGCACTCTAACCAGAACTGACGAAGCCTCTAGGATGAGCGGCGAAACGTTTTCGACCAAACAAACTTTGTCCAGTTGACAAATTGAATTTCTTCTTTTATCATCAATACTTATTATTACATTTAATCATCATATCAGGGCCGTTTTACGGACCGGGCCAGTGGGGCCGGCGCCCAGGGGCCCAAGAGTCCAGGGGCCCGGGGATAGGCCCAAAGCGATGCAGATGCCGATGCCAATTGCGATGTCAGAGGGCCTCTATTCTCTACGATCTTATGACTGCTCACACTGTTATATGGCATATCTGAAGAGAACCGAGAGAGAAGGGGTATGGCAATCAGAGGGCCCCTGGGCTATGGGGTACGGCAATCAGAGGGCCCCTGGGCCACAGGGTACGGCAATCAGAGGGCCCTTAACTCCAGGCCCCGGGGCCCGGACCCCCCATGATCCAGCCCTGGCTGAGATATTTTTATTACTTATTTTTATTTAATTTTTACTTGTACATACACATTTATATAATTATGCTGTACATGACCCCAGTCTCATTTATACTTATATTTATATATTTTATATATTTATATATATACAGCTATATTTATACTTATTTATATTTTATTATTACCATTTATATTTTTTGTTTTTATAACCCTCCGGTCGTGTTCGCCTCCAGCCCCCTACTTTAGTGTTCCCGGTCAAAATTGACCGTTCTGTTTTAACTGCTCTTAAATTAGCACAATTTTTTTTTTTTTCACCACCATTTTTTTTATTAAACATTCTTTAGTTGAGAGCAATGTTTCAAAGTAGTGTCTAAGAGCAATTTATAGAAGTAAACATTAAATAACATCAGTGAAAGTACAATTGGGCACTGAAAATGAACTACAAAATGAACATATAATACAAAAAATAAATGGAAAACCAAACACCAAACTTAACAGTGTGTGTGTGTGTGTGTGTGTGTGTGTGTGTGTGTGTGTGTGTGTGTGTGTGTGTGTGTGTGTGTGTGTGTGTGTATTCATGCACATGAGTGGCATGTGACACTCAGGTCAGAGTGGGCCTTACAAACATAAGCATGACATTAGCAGCATGTCAGGCTCGTTTTGATGTCTCTAAGGGCACAGAGGCCACAATGCTTCCTTTTCTGCCCATGTCCTTGTTGGGGGAGAGCAGCCAGGGCTGGGGCTGGAGTTTGCATGCTCCTAACCAGACTGGCGGAGGCTGGTGTACGGGGAATGTGCTGGCGTCGCTGTATAAGAGGAGTCACCAAAGCTTTCCCCAGCTCTGCGAGGAAAAGTCTCCTCTTGAAACTTTTCCCCTGATTCCAGGTTGGGTCGATTGCTGTCCACACCACATACGCGTTGAAAGCTAACACATCTAGGATGTTGTGGAACAGTGTCACAGGCCAGCGAGCCGTCATCCGCTTACAGGTGTATGTACCAGTAAGCTTCAGTAAAGGAACAATAAATAATAAGAGATTAGGAACAATATTCAATCTGTCGTACACAAAATGCTATGCGTGAAAAGTCCCTCAGTCGTCCAGGTAGAATCCATGATAAAAGGAGAAGTTCAATTTGTCAACTGGACAAAGTTTGTTTGGTTGAAAACGTTTCGCCGCTTATCCGAGAGGCTTCGTCAGCTCAGAGCTGACGAAGCCTCTATCACAAAATGCTATGGTTCACCTAGATAAAAATAAAATAAAATGCATGATAAGGTAATGTAAAGACATTACCTTATCAAGGCAGTCAACGCCTCCCTTGTTCTTGTTGTAGTCCTGGATCATCAGGGGCTTCCTGTCCTCTGTGGTGCTGACAGCAGCGTCTTTGTGTACTGTGCTCATCAGGATGGCATTTCTGTTCTTCTTGGGAACGTATGACACAAGAGTGTGAGTGTCAGTGAATGCGAATTGTGATGAGAGTGCCTGTCTTCCTCTGGTCAATACCAGCGCAGGGAGAAGTTCTGGCTTGTTCTTCCTCACTGTCCCTACCATGGTGAGCTTTCTTTTCAGTAGCTCCCAACCAAGAGCATGTGATGTGAGGAAGTTGTCACATGTGATATTATGCCCTTGGATGGAGACCGGTTGTCATGTCCAGCACAACACGCATACCCTGTTTTTTTTCGGCCCTTCTAGTACTGGGTTTCCCCATGTACACCTGCATATTCCAGGCATAGCTGCTCCTGTGTGCGTGTGTGTGTGTGTGTGTGTGAGTTGGGGCAGTGTGTATGGGGATGTTTTCTGTATGTTGAATGAATTTACTCTGGATACCCATTCATTTCCTATGGCGGTCACTTTTGACCGGGAACACCACAGGTGTAACAAGGTTGATTAAAACACTACACAGTGTGGAGGATATCATAAGGTCTTGCGGTAATCAGATGAAAAACATAATATTTATGAGTATTATAAGTTGCAAAACGGTCAGATTTGACCCGAACACGACAGGAGGGATAATATAATGTGATGTGTGAGTTACTGTGTGTAAGTTATTTCCCTTATGGATCAGTAAAGTTTGTCTAAGTCTAATGGAGTGATCTGATTTATTTGTTTATACATACTATAAAAAATTAAGAACTGCACTTAATTAGCTGCATCATTTCGAATGACGGAGAATATATAGCTTCATACCTCCAAAATTGAGAGTTTGTTTTTTAGTTCCTCTTCCAGCTTGGTGCAAAGTTCCTGTTTCTCTCTGAACTCTGCCTTTGTGACTCTACCACAGAAACAGTATTAGTTTTAATTTATTTGCCACAGTGCAGTAGCCTGAATGTAAAGATACTTTTACCTTCGTATGTGCTCACACATAATTTGTTTCCTCTCTTCTACTTCCTCCATTTTCTTTGACAAAAAGGTAAAAGTCTGGTTTTCTTCCAACTCTTCAGCGACTGTTGCCATAAGTTCTGACAGAGCGTGACTAGTTATAGAACATAAACACAAAGGAGGTTTTTATGTTGTCATTTGGTGTTTTGGTTCTCAAGACAATTACAGGGCTCTCAAGTTTTGAGCGGGGTCGTGCGTGAGACTGAGGACCGGGGGGGGGGGGAGGGGATGGGGCGGCGCTGAAAACGCGCGGAGCCTGAATAAACTAAGCCACACAGACCGATTTTCTGGGCACAAAAAAAAAAAAAAAAAGAAATCAGCGTGAGAAATTCCATGTGTGGCGTGTGTGCGTGTGAACACGTCGAATTGCGTGTGTCACACTCTCAATGTGTGAGACTTGAGAGCCCTGCAATTATTCAAACAGAAAACAGAATGAGCTGGGTTGGAATTCAGTGGGTTTAAACCTAAAAGACCATGCCATAATTAGTGCTGATGCAGTTTCTGCAGATCAGTGAGTGAATTCTCAATGTTCTTATCTTTTACAAGTTACAAGATGTGCAACTTTAGTTGTGGCCTACCTCAGAAAAAAATAAAATAAAATAAACTTTAAGAAAACAAGCTACAGTTCCTTTAAGATAGATACGTTCTACAAAATAAACATATAAAGGATAGGCCTTACAATGTGTGTCTACGGTATAATGCTTACCAATCTTGGATCAGTTTGTTTAAACGGACTTTTTCATGAAGGCTGTGTGGCTTCTTTTCCAACTTTACAGTGAAAGAACGTGCCAATAACTCAAACTGATTCCTGAAGTCCTCCAGCACAGCAGCCACTCTCATACTCTGACTCCTAGACAGCGTCATCCTGAAAAGCAGTCACGAAACGTTTTCAATGACAGGGTATAGGCCTGGTGTAAATTTGCTAAATAAAGAAAAACAAACATAAGATCTTTATAAAACATTGCGATGTAATCGATTAGGATTTACTAAAACATAAGGTATAAACATAAAAGTATTTGATGAAGCCAAATGTTTTTTTGTTTTTTTACCTTGCGTCAACGTCGCTCGTTTTCGTTTGCATGTTGCTATGGCGACCAACTGACCAATTAGATGAAGAAAGGATATAACATTTTATGTGTAAATACACAAGGTTAGAGTCATAAACAAATATACAATAATAAATATAAACCAATAAAAGCCATATTATTAACAAGCATGAGAAATTTATGAATCTATATTTATTTGGATGTCATTGCGTGACCACCGTTTAACCACTAGATGGGGCCAAGAATATAGAAATAGTTAAAAATTCACCGAAAAAAAAAATATTTTAATCGCATTGTGTCTTGTTCTGAATCACGGATCTATTAGATCTGAATGTGCATTCAGCTATCGTGAAAACATGGCTTGTAATAGGCCTAAATTAATTTTAAAAATAAAAAGTCTGTAAAAACAGACTGGAAAATTATAAATTATAATTAATACGCATGGCTCCACCAAAAATAAAACTTTGCATTACATGGTTATACAAGCAGTTAACTCTGACATGTTGCCATGTTGGAATATATTTACTCTTTATTGCTTAAATGTGTAAAAACAACAAAATATACATTATTGAAGTAGGCTACTTGTGAGAATTATGTCATGGATCTATTACAATTACTCAACCCTCTGTGTAGGCTAGTTGATTGCACTTTAATCACACACTATGTTTAAACAGAATTCAGATCAATAGTCCCAGCAGGCTGGTGTGTAGGGCATCGTTTTAGCAAATAACCGTTCTATTTTTTGTGAGCTCCGCCCACCTATGGGCTTCGCCATTGGTTACCTCTCTGGTGCCAAGCCAGCCTATAAGAAAGAGCAAAGTCATCGCACCAATCATACCTACAGCCTGGCACATGCCCGCGAACCCAGTGCCCTATAAATAATGGACCACTACCCACCCACATCTTCTTCCCTCAGAGGTGTCTGAGCTCAGCTCATCTGAGAATTTACTCCAAGATTCACGCAAGAGAAGATTGAGAAGAAGATTGGATTCTGCCCAAGATTCATCACCTGCCAGTGTTAAGCACCTCCACCGCGAAGATGAGCATGACCGCTGTTTCATCTGTCTGGGATGGCTCCATCAGACTCAATGCTCTTCTTGTGCGGCGTACCTCGCACTCACTAGAGAGGAGTTGGAGCATCACCCCGCCTTCACAGGCCCCGTTTCCCTGATCCACGGCAGTGCCGGGTCGGGGCCCGCTGAGAATGACCCGCTGAACGCTCCAGCCCCGGCTGCTGGGGCTCTCTGACTTTTGCAGAGAATGAGGTGCTGATGACACCAACTTGACCGCCTCTGATTTTCAGGGATCACGCCCCAAGTCGGTGGACCTGCTGCTAGGGTTGTTTGCTGCCCCTGCAGTCTGGACCCAGATCCCACTTCCTCCCCAGTCTCCAGAACCAGCTCAGAGGGATTTCATCCTCGGACTAGCGTCGCAGGCCTGGGCTAGGGCAGGAGTGGCAAGCTAAGCTAGCTAAGAGGGAATGGGGCAACCTGCTTTCTGCCAGGGGGGTACCTGGAATACTGAAACGTCGAAGCTGGCCCAATGTCTCCAGTGTCCTGCTCATCAAAGACTCACTCTGCCTGCTCCCATCTTCTACCCCCGGCCGTATTTTCCAAATGTAAAGCATTAAACATGGACTTACTTGGACATTTTTTTTCACGTTTTTTGCAGGCCATGATAATATATATTATATACTTGGCTAATCTCAGAATCATGAGATTAACTACTACTGAAATAAATCAAACGTTTCTATAAATGATTTACACTGCAGTAATGTGTTTACTAGTGAATCACTTTTATTTAATTTTATATTCTTAAAGGGATAGTTCGGGTTTTTTGATGTGAATCTGTACGGCGTCCCCTTCAGCAGTGTCGTGCATTAACCCTGACTTACCCCTGACAGTGTCCTCTGAGCCGAGTTCTGCCCCAGTTCTGGAGCTGACCAAAGTAGGTCCAGCAAGTTAACCGGGACAGTTAATGAAGCTTGTTTTTCTTCTTAAAACAATATTTGTCCAAAAAGTGATATATTTGCGTCACAAAACACTTGAAAAAGTCAGAAATCGTAACCGCTTGGTGTTATTTTCGAGGAGGGTCGACGATATTGCTATTTTCTGTCGTTTCATATCACTGCGCGCCTATTATTATTATTATTATTAGCCTGTTCACTTGTAAACATCGCCACTTACAAGTGAACAGGCTAATAATAATAATAGGCGTGCAATGATTTACCTGGCCAGCCAAATGATATCTCTCTGTATTTGCTATACAGCGCGATACCATTTGGACACCCTCGCTCCACCCTCGCTCCCCCGGTTAACAACGGACTCCACAATTCTGATTCGTTCAAAGATGGTGACGTCAGTGCACCCGCCTTTGCCCGCAACGTCCCGTCCATTCAGCTGTAAAATTGGTCTTAAATGACCTAAAACACATCGATTCCTTAAAACCACAGCAGCTGACAGCTCTAGAGGCCTTTCTTTTCAAAAAAGATGTTTTTGCATTGCTTCCTACCGGCTTGGTTCACGTCGCTGTCCGTTAACTGTTCTCTGATTGGTTCACTTAGCTGTCTGTCTAAGCGCAACGGCAGCGCATTCTGGACCAAGTGTTACCAGACTCGCCGCTGGTACAGCGATGAGTCATGGATTCTTCCAGGCAATGCAATGACAGGAATCGACGGAAAATAGCACCAAGCGATTATGACTTCTGACTTTTTCGTGTTGTGATGCAAATATATCACTTTTTGGACAAATATTGTTTTGAGAAGAAAAACAAGCTTTATTAATTTTCCACGCTAACTTGCCGGACCTACTTTCGTCAGCTCCAGAACGGGGGCAGACCTCGGCTCACAGGACACGGTCAGGGGTAAGTCAGTGTTAATGGACGACACTGCTGAAGGGGACGCCATACAGATTCACATCAAAAAAAACAGACTATCCCTTTAAGATGCACACAATAATAAAAAAAAACATGGTATAAATTATGATGTTATTTTTTCTTCTTTTTCCCTTCTTTCCCTGCATCCTTTTTCTTGCCTTTTTTGTCTTCCTCTGTTATTTTATAAATGCCAAGACCTCTGCGGACCATGCATCCACGCCAAAAAGCCTGTACCTGCAATGCCAGAGTGCAAAGTATTGATGTAACAATTAAAAAACGGATGGTTCCTAAAGTCATTATTACCTTAGTAGCAGCCTTGATCTGATGTTGTTCTTGTTGCAGTTTCTCTTGCTCCTCCTTGTCCTCCATTACAACTTGTTCCATGACTGTGAACTGTACACAAATCAAATACAGAAGTGTTAGTTACACAAATAATACATTTTGACTGTAAAAATGCTGATCTGAAGGTAAAGCACAATTGAAATTGACATTATTGTCATTTGTTAATTTACCTTCCTCTTCTTTTCCATTAGTTGGTTCGTTCTCAAAGTGATTTTGCTGCGAACGTCGTCAAGCTCTTGTGTCTTAGCCTGAGTCAGTGTTAGTACGCGGTCCTCCCACTCGCGCTGCAGTTGTTTCATCTCCTGGTTTATGAAAAATTATGTTATGACTTTTATTCCAGATAGAAAGTATTTCTACTTTTCATTGTTATGTCAATAGAAGTCAGTACAATTTTGGCTGCTCTGTCCACTTCTGGTCTGGGAAATACTTGAAAAGGTATTGTCTAATGTTAAGTTAAAAATGTTGTTAACCTCCTGTTGATTTTGAAGAAACTGAATTGATACATTGTGAGTGCGTCGTTCCTTCTCCATCCGTTCTTTCACCAGCTATAACAAATTGAAATAACAAAGATTATAACCATGTTATTCAAAATACAAATGAGTGCTATTAGAAAACACTTGAAGAAAGACCCACCATCATCTCTTTTTTTAGCATTTCCTCTTTATCCCTGGCCTCCTTTTGTAACATTTTTATTGTGTCTTCCTTGTCACGTTTGACCAATTCGTTCTTTTCATCTTGTTCTTCCCGTTGAGCTTTCAATATTGCATGTTCATCTTTAACTCTCTGAATAGTAAAACATTTTTCATGTGAGGTCAATGAAATTATAATTATGCTTGAGAAAAAACAGCATAAGTAAATGACTCATTTGAAATGTTTTTCAGAGTGAAGGACAGGAGGACACTGGACAAACTGCTCTCCATCATGGACACTCCTGCTCCCCCATTGCACCAGACGGTAGAGGGACAGAGGAGCTCATTCTCCAACAGGCTCCTACAGCTCAAACAGTGACAGATACAGGACTACATTCATACCTGTTGAAGGGTGTCATGCCCCACCAGCAGAGGCCGCCAGAGGGTCCGTGAACGTGACGCCACACTGCTTATAATGCTTGGAATGCTTTTATTAGTTAAAAATATCATGTAGTAGCTAAAGGGATTGAACTGTTAAAGAGATTAATTTGCTAAGCTGAATTGCTAAGAATACTTATTATTACAATACTTATTATTATTATTAGTTATTTAACTACCACTGCCCATCACTACACTGTACACAATCATCTGAGCCACTTTATTGTAGTGATATTATATATTACTGAACTGGAGTTACTTTAACTGCTGTTTGTTCACTGCTCAGAATCAAAGACATTTATTGTGCAACGTTCCTGTGCCTTTTAACCTTACAGTGTTGTGTTTTTTAGTTGATTGTACAGACTTATTATTATTATTTATCTTAATTTTGATGCATGCTCATATTTTCCTACTGTTTCTGAAACTTGCGTTGTGACACTGCAATTTCCCCATTGTGGGACAAATAAAGGATTATCTTATCTTATCTTGTCTTATTATTACATTTAGTCATCATATATACTCATTTTTGTAATTTTGATGATTTTACTTTTACCTTTTATTTTTACATTGATGCTTTTGCTTTTGAACTACAAGAGGATACTGAAATAATGTTATACTTATTATGTGATATACATGTATTTGGGTTTAAATCATATGTTGAAATTAGACATAAGTTGTTTGTAGATAATTGTCAAATACCATGGCAGAGTTAAGATGCAACAGTGAAGAGACTTCAGCAGGAAGTCTCCACTTTCTTATTTGGCAGTTTCGGAACTAGCTGTAACTGTAACTATAATTGTAATCACGGCAAAAGAAGAAATTCAATTTGTCAACTGGACAAAGTTTATTTGGTCGAATACGTTTCGCGATTATAATTGTAATCGTTACTGAAAGTCGGGGAATGCATCTTTGCGCTGTTTTCCTTATGACGTCTTGAATACAGCTGAGATATTTTTATTACTTTTATATTTTATTCATATTTTTTACTCTTTGTTTTTATAATATAATGTGATGTGTGAGTTACTGTGTGTAAGTTATTTCCCTTATGGATCAGTAAAGTTTGTCTAAGTCTAATGGAGTGATCTGATTTATTTGTTTATAAATATACTATAAAGAATTAAGAACTGCACTTAATTAGCTGCATCATTTCCAATGATGGAGAAAACATTCATATATAGTGTCATACCTCCAAAATTGAGAGTTTGTTTTTTAGTTCCTCTTCCAGCTTGGTGCAAAGTTCCTGTTTCTCTCTGAACTCTGCCTTTGTGACTCTACCACAGAAACAGTATTAGTTTTAATTTATTTGCCACAGTGCAGTAGCCTGAATGTAAGGATACTTTTACCTTCGTATGTGCTCACACATCATTTCTTTCCTCTCTTCTACTTCCTCCATTTTCTTTGACAAAAAGGTAAAAGTCTGGTTTTCTTCCAACTCTTCAGCGACTGTTGCCATAATTTCTGACAGAGCGTGACTAGTTATAGAACATAAACACAAAGGAGGTGGGAAAGATACATAAGGGGTTACAAGGACCGTATGTAAGATTTTTATTTAAAATTTTATAAACCTGACTTTCTGTGTCCCCAGATTTGAACATACCTTGGTATGTTCAAATCAAATATAGCTGTTACTGATAAAAATTTAAATGCTAATTTATTCTTAATTACATTGGGCATGATGTCTTTTTTATGTTGTCATTTGGTGATTTGGTTCTCAAGACAATTATTCAAACAGAAAACAGAATGAGCTGGGTTCCCAATTTCAATATTGGAATTCAGTGGGTTTGAACCTAAAAGACCATGCCATAATTAGTGCTGATGCAGTTTCTGCAGATCAGTGAGTGAATTCTCAACGTTCTTATCTTTTACAAGTGTGTGTGCAACTTAGGTTCAGCACGCTGCCAGGGGAATCCCAGTTACGCACCGGGAAGGGAGTTCCCCTGTTGCACAACGTGGTGCGTGATTCGACTGTATTCTTCCGCACTGGAAAATAGTTCCCACCCAAAATGACCAAGGCAAGCTCTCCGTGTTGATTTGCACATTTATTTGCACTCGATATGAATGCGCACTACACATAAAGTAATTGGGAAACGCATCGAGCAAATTAATTCCTTTTGGCCGAAATCTTTCTCTGGCGACGTTAGACTCCAGTCTAAGGCGGAGTAGCTGCAGATACCGCGGCGGTCAGTGGCGACAGACTCGGACAATGGCTGGGTGAGCAGGAAAACGCTTTCCACCACTTATTTTAGTCTCTGGACTGTGGGGAGATGCCCAAATTTGACCTGGGGGTGGCATATCCCTTTAAGAGCACTTTCTTCCCAACTGCTATCAGACTCTAGACGCAGGTTTCACAAGCGCAAATTCTCCCTCTCTCTCTCTCGTGCGCATTCCGTTTGAAGTAGTCCGTGATGATACAAGAGTTATTATCTTGCGTGCACGCTCTACACAGTCAAAAAAAAACAAAAAAAACTCACATTGTCTAAAATCCGGGATATTTTATCCGACACGCGGGCGTCAGGGAGCCAATATAATTATCCGGGAGACTCCCGGAACTTCTGGGAGACTTGGGATGTCTATTTGAGTGAAAAAGAGGCTCTGTATAAGGCCTCGGCTCTTGATCCCCGTTTTAAGGCCCTACCTTTCCTTTCCGAGGACGAGAGGGAAGATATTTACACTGGAGTAACTGCAGAAGCCATCAGGACCAAGTGGGCATTACAGGTAACATTAACAACAATACAATTAAAGTGTAATTTAACAATATAAATTAATATTTTAGCGTTTAAAAGCATAAATAAGTAATGATAAAAGGAGAAAGTAATAAATAAATACATATTAATACATAAATTAATGAATAAATAATCTATCGTAGGTAAATGCAGTTGTCATCGGAAATAGATAAAAGCATTCACAATTCGATTGTGTTGAACTGATTTCCAGCAAAGCAATGGACTTCAGGCAGTGTCAAGGAAGGATGGCAGCCTTTTTGTTATTGGTTTGGTTTATTTGTTTTTGTTATTCAATAAATTCAGTTATGAATTGAGTTGCTCAGTTATGTATCAATTGAAGACACTACCCAGATACACAGCCACTGATATTTAAGTTATCCTGTTTTTTTGGTACATTTTCGCTGAAGTATGTCTAATACATTGCAATGCATCGCAATAATTCAAGTATCGTGATGCATCGTGATAGTATCGCATCGTGGCATATGAATCGTGATTCGAATTGAATCGTGACTTCTTTGCCAATACCCACCCCTAATGTACATAGCACCTAGCCTATATTTTCCATACTGTATATTCGGTAAAGATTGTTTCTATTTGATTATACTTTTTACATGCTTCTCTTATCTTATTTATCTATTTTACATTTTTTGCTCCTGGCATTCAGGGTGGGCAGCAAAGTAAGAATTTCATTGTACAGGGAAATGTGTTTCTTTACTGTGCATATGACAATAAAAGCTTTGAAATCTTGAAATCTTCTACAAAAATATAGCTGCAAGCAGCAATGTGGGGCCAAGCAGTGACCCAGCCTAATTTGATGATGTGTGTTTTTGAAAATTGGACTTACGGTTCAAAAGTTACAAGCAGAAATGTCCCTCAAATTTTGACCTGTTGGTGGCACTACAGGGTTTGAGCTGGGGCCCTGTAATTTTTTGTGGGGAATCCTGGGAAGGACACGAACATCTGTGAAAAGTTTGAAAATAATCCTATGAATCCTTGAAGTGAGCTCATATCTCAGGAACCCTTCATTATGAAGGGTTCCTGAGATATGAGCTCACTTCAAAGATCTTTGATCTAGCCGAATCAAAAGGTCAAAAGGTCAGTATCGGGTGCATAGAATTGACCTGTTGACCTGCTGGTGGCGCTAGAGGGTTGGGGGCCTATAAATTGCTGTGGGTAATGAGGAGACAGGCTGGAATGTGCATGCAAAATTTCACAACTTTTTACCAGACGGTTCTAGGGGTTGCCATAGACTCCCAGAGGCGGAGGAATATACACTCAACAAAAATATAAACGCAACACTTTTGTTTTTGCTCCCATTTTTCATGAGATGGACTTAAAGATCTAAAATTCATTCCAGATACACAATATTACCATTTCTCTCAAACATTGTTCACAAATCTGTCTAAATGTGTGATAGTGAGCACTTCTGCTTTGCTGAGACAATCCATCCCACCTCACAGGTGTGCCACATCAAGATGCTGATCTGACATCATGATTAGTGCACAGGTGTGCCTTATACTGCCCACAATAAAAGGCCACCCTGAAATGTGCTTTTTTTTTTTTTTTTTGCTTTATTGGGGGTCTGGGGACTCGGAACCAGTCAGTATCTGGTGTGACCACCATTTGCCTCATGCAGTGCACCACATCTTCTTCGCATAGAGTTTATCAGATTGTCAATTGTGGCCTGTGGAATGTTGGTCCACTCCTCTTCAATGGCTGTGCGAAGTTGCTGGATATTAATGGGAGCTGGTACACGCTGTCGTATACGCCGGTCAAGCACATCCCAAACATGCTCAATGGGTGACATGTCCGGTGAGTATGCTGGCCATGCAAGAACTGGGACATTTTCAGCTTCCAAGAATTGTGTACAGATCCTTGCAACATGGGGCCGTGCATTATTTTGCTGAAACATGAGGTGATGTTCATGGATGTATGGCACAACAATGGGCCTCAGGATCTCATCACGGTATCTCTGTGCATTCAAAATGCCATCAATAAAATGCACCTGTGTTCTTCGTCCATAACAGATGCATGCCCATACCATAACCCCACCACCATGGGCCACTCAATCCACAACATTGACATCAGCAAAGCGCTCACCCACACAATGCCACACACGCTGTCTGCCATCTGCCCTGAATAATGTAAACCGAGATTCATCCGTGAAGAGAACACCTCTCCAACGTGCCGGACGCCATCGAATGTGAGCATTTGCCCACTCAAGTCTGTTACGGCGACGATCTGGAGTCAGGTTAAGACCCCGATGAGGACAACAAGCATGCAGTTGAGCTTCCCTGAGACAGTTTCTGACAGTTTGTGCAGAAATTGTTTGGTTATGCAAACCAATTGTTTCAGCAGCTGTCCGAGTAGCTGGTCTCAGACGATCTTGGAGGTGAACCTGCTGGATGTGGAGGTCCTGGGCTGGTGTGGTTACAGGTGGTCTGCGGTTGTGAGGCCGGTTGGATGTACTGCCATATTTTCTGAAACGCCTTTGGAGACGGCTTATGGTGGAGAAATGAACATTCAATTCATGAGCAACAGATCTGGTTGACATTCCTGCTGTCAGCATGCCAATTGCACACTCCCTCAATGCTTGTGACACCTGTGGCATTTTGCTGTGAGACAAAACTGCACATTTCAGAGTGGCCTTTTATTGTGGGCAGTATAAGGTACACCTGTGCACTAATCATGATGTCAGATCAGCATCTTGATGTGGCACACCTGTGAGGTGGGATGGATGGATTATCTCAGCAAAGCAGAAGTGCTCACTATCACACATTTAGACAGATTTGTGAACAATGTTTGAGAGAAATGGTAATATTGTGTATCTGGAATGAATTTTAGATCTTTAAGTCCATCTCATGAAAAATGGGAGCAAAAACAAAAGTGTTGCGTTTATATTTTTGTTGAGTGTATAGTTGTTGAGTGTTGAGTATAATAATAATAATAATAGGAATCAGTAGAAACACTATGGGTGCCTCGCAGCTTCGCTGCTTGTCCCCAATAAACATATCAAGGATAGGCCTTATAATAGTGCAGTGTCCATTTCACTAAAGATTGACACGTGTGTCTACGGTATAATGCTTACCAATTTTGGATCAGTTTGTTTAGACAGACTTTTTCATCATGGGTGTGTGGCTTCTTTTCCAACTTTACAGTGAAAGAACGTGCCAATAATTCAAAGGAAGCCCGGAAGTCCTCCATCACAGCAGCCACTCTCATACTCTGACTCCTAGACAGCGTCATCCTGAAAAGCAGTCACGAAACGTTTTCAATGACAGGGTATAGGCCTGGTGTAAATTTGCTAAATAAACTTAAAGATACTGAATAATTACTAATATTTTCATAATAAACGTTATCTAGCTAGTTGGCTGCTATAGGCCAAATCAATTTTGAAAAAAACAACAAACAAACCAAAAAAAAACATAAGATCTTTATAAAGCATTGCGATGTTATTGATTAGGATTTACTAAAACATAAGGCAGGCTGTGACCTCTGCGATCCGAGTGTACCGATCAACGGAGCCTGGTTCGGATGACCAGTCCGAGTTGTCTCCTCCGACATTGTGCTAACTAAGCTAAGGTAAAGGATTTCGAGATTGCTAAGTAGGGTTCACTTCTAAATAGCCTCAATTTAGCTGACAACTTCAATGATCAAAGATCAATGATCAAAGTTCAAAGTCAGCTTTATTGTCAATTCTGCCATATATGTGTTCAACATACAGTGAATCGAAATTTCGTTTTGTTTACGGCCGCGAATCGGTTTCCTTGCTCCTGTCACCATGAGCGGTCTCTCTCATAGACAGTAGAAGCGGACTGATTTTCTTTTTTTGTTAAGAAAAGTTAATTACAGGCATAAAAAGGACATGTTGGATTTAACATGTTAGTATTTTCTATAACTGCCTAGTAATATCTATCTTCTTGTCAGTGATATGTTGCACTTTTACAGTTACTGAAACTCATAAGTGACTGAAGCACTAGTCATTCTGATTCATTTTGATTTTTGCCTTTAATAGGCAACTTGCTTGTTTTATAACGACTTTTTTTTATTTTTTATATCTAATCTTATTGTTTTGTGTTGCTTGAGGGAAGGTATTGTATTTTAAGTATGAGCAGAGTTTTGCAAACCGGATTGCCAGTTTTTCAGTAGGTCTGGTGTATTGTCTTTTGGACACTAAATAAACAAAAGGATACTATTTTGAAATTTCATTTCTGTTTCTCTCTTATTCTTCTCAATAACTTCAAAGCGCTTGGGAATAAAGTTGTCAATTTGTATTGAATTGAATTTAACCGAACCGGATCGGATCAAATCATACCCGGATCATTTACTAATTTTATGAATCGTCCCTGAATTAAATCGTAGCCTGTGAATCGAGATTCGAATCGAACCATTTTGTGAGTGAAAGATTCACACCCCTAGTAAATGTATTTGAGGAAGCCAAACGTTTTTTTTTGTTTTTTTTACCTTGCTTTAATGTCACTTGTTTTTGTTTGCATGTTGCTATGGCGACCAACATTTTGGCGACATAACATTTTATGTATACATACATAAAGCTATAGAGTCATAAATAAATATACAATAATAAATATAAACCAATAAAAGCCATATTATTAACAAGCATGAGAAATTATTTATGAATCTATATTGATTTGGATGTCATTGCGTGACCACTGTTTAACCACTAGATAGAAGAAATATAGAATATATAATATAATATAGAAAAATGTTAAAAATTCACAGAAAAAATTTATATTTTGAAAACGTGAAAGGCCTAAATTTATTTTAAAAATAAAAAGTCTGTAAAAACAGACTATTGTGGAAAATTATAATATGAAGCAATCGCATGGCTCCACCAAAAATAAAACTTTGCATTACATGGTTATACAAGCAGTTAACTCTGACATGTTGCCATGTTGGAATATATTTACTCTTTATTGCTTAAATGTGTAAAAACAACAAAATATAAATTCTCGAAGTAGGCTACTTGTGAGAATTATGTCATGGATCTATTACAATAGACCAGTTTCAAAGCTACGTCATCACTGAATGCGCGCGCAGTGCTGACTCAAAACAAAGCCACTGCTGCCATAAAAACCCCAGCGAAGATATAGAAGAGAAGAACTCGAATAAAGAGAAATGATAGTTCATATCATTCAACTGACATACACACAAGTGAACACCTGCTGCTTGTTTAGGGGAATTTGCCCAGGTGTTGAATGGTGTAATCATGCTGATTAACTAGCAAGCGCAGGACACTGCAAAGCTCAGACATTAACCGGGTAACCTCTACGACAGACACACGTAAACGAACACGAATAACTTTGTTAAAATGCATGATAAGTTTTCACATGACCATCATAAATGGCATTTGACATGACTGAGATCACATCTGTGACTCGTGAATTAAGTCGTAGTATGTTACTTACCCCGCAACCCAAGTGCAGTTGGCGGTCAGAACGTAGCTTGTTGATGATAGCCCAAGCATTGTACACGGTCGTATGTGTGGTGAGCTCCGCTAGGGCTGTCTTTGTTTGGTGCTTTTTTTCGTTTTTTCATTGAACTTTTTAGATTATTTTGGCTTTTCCCCTCCTTTCGGTTGTTAGTTCACCTCCTCCCGGTATCCAGTACACCGGCAACCCCCCCTACCGCTAGTACGACGTGCCCTGGACTGGATGTCGCCTGCATGAGCTGGGCCCCCACCCCTCTGCCAAGCACTCATGCGATGCGCCACTGCGAGGGAGAGGCCCCAGTGGTTTCGCGCAGACACCACGGTTCTCATGATGGTGTTGACCGGCTCTTTCTTGCAGGGCCCCCAGCCTCTTGACCCACCACAAGGTTCCAAGAGAGCGGACAGGGCTGTTTTACTCCTCAATCATGGCACAGTGCAACGTGGGTGCACCTGGTCGGTCCACTCGCACCCTGGTTGATGAGAACACTGAGACACCATTACAGACGGGCATTACAATTTGCCCGTCGCCCACCTCCTTTCAATGGCATTCTCTGCAACCAACCAGCAAGCGATTTGGACACCACAGCACTTCAAGACGAAATATTGTCTCTCCTGCGCTGTGGCGCCATTATGGAGCTGGACGCTACGGAGACTGCAGCAGGGTTCTACTCTTCCTATTTCTTGGTTCCCAAGAAGAGCAGAGAAGTGAGGCCCATACTGGACCTGCAGGTCCTGAACAGTTCTGTGGCCATCAGGAAACTCAGCATGTTGACAGTCAAGCAACTTCTAGAGAGCGTTTGCTCAGGAGATTGGATGATGTCCATAGATCTCACAGATGCAGATTTCTACATCCCAAACTTGCAGAAACACAGACATTCGCTGGATTTCTCGTTCCTTGGAAAATCCTCTATACAACCTTTAAGAGATATCTAAGGTTATGTGTTGAGTCTAAACTGATCAATTAAGCCATTCTGTGAAGCATGTGCATATGACGAGTGGAGATGTTCGTCACGGTTCTGGTCCAGAGGTCCAATGGTTTGGAGGTCTGAAGTCTTCAGGACGTCAGGTCTGAAGAATCAAATGAGCTGAGACAGACAGAGGCCACGTGATCTAAACAGTAACTCCAGGCTCAGGCAGCTTCATGGCTTAAGGAAGGCTGTATCCTCTGTTTAAACAGGAGAAGACCTTCCTAGTGTCCATGAGGTCTGAACAGCACTGGTCACAGATTAAGGCCCATTAAAACAAAAGGCTATTGACTTTTATTTACCTTACTTAATTTGGAAAAATATGAAAGCTTCGCTACCCTTATAGTAATTTGGATAAAAAACACATCAAAAGATGGGCACAAATTTGGAAGAGAACTGGAAGTTTTAACATACAATGTTAATTTAAGTGACAGCTCCAGGGCCCAGTTAGAGCTGAAGAGAAGTGGGGGATCGTCATAAAAGGGATTATCTAGCCCAAACTACTTGGTTTCCTGGACATTTCCTTCTTAAAGCCAGACTTTTGACCCAATTCTGCCTTTAATGCTTTTCAGTTCTAAATATGTAAATTACTGAGGTGGTACTTTGTATGAAATGTTTGAAGAAAAACAAAAAATGTTATTGATTCTACAAAAGTATATGTTTTATGTAAACATTTTCCTGTCAGATACATGAGAAAATAATGTGAAAATTTCTCTACAGTTGAGGAACTTGTGTGCTTTAATTTGGGGTTAGTACTGATTGTTCATAAGTATAGACTGCCTTTTCTTCAGACACTTTGCACAAACAACATACAGGCAAATCTCAGAGTCTGTCAAATGCTTTTCTCTGTGGCATTGTCATTGCTCTGCCTGAAATGTTCCACACTCTAGCATTAAACAGCTCTAACTTACATTTATTAAATTTAGATGGTTTTATAGCTCAGAAATACCTAGAAAAAAGGCATTCTAACTGTGATTGGGGCTGCCTCTCCACAGATCTGACCTGTAATTTGGTCTGGGTTGATTTATTGATTTAATGCCATACTGTGAAACATTCCAGACAAAGCAATAACAACGGAGAAAAGCATTTGATGGTCCCTCCACCAGAAAACGTACACAATGCATCTTTAATAGCACGAATCAGCTTACTTTTCCTAGTTTCGACTCTTATCAATTTTTTAGGGTCAGACTGTGTTAAACCCACAGACAGTAACAGATACAGTTATATCCTCCAAGTGTTGTCATGTAAATTCCCAGCCAAGGAATGTTGACGATTGAACTTCACCAAATTGTCCAGACACATGCATGTTCTTTGGCGAGGAAGCCAGACAGGACCTGCAAAAACGCAGACGGGGCATGCACACTACTGTTTTTCATACTCCAAGTTATTGCAAAAAATAACCTTACTTATAAGCCAGTTATTCTGTCTTTATGCTAGTTAGTGTGCCGGCTCTAAGGGGAGCCTAATCCATATATTTTAGGACTATTAAAGAGCGTCTGAGTTATATCAGTTATTTGGCACTGGAGTTTGCCCATATCTGTGACAAAAGGGGATAGTTTCTTCCTTCTTTCTTACCAATGATGAGAAAAGTCATTACTAACACTGCGCAGCTCTTCTTTAAACAGCCATGTACTGTACTACTCAAACACATGTAAAAATCTAAACCAAAAACATATAAAAGTATGGCATATATAGTCTTGCGTTTCTCTAGTTTACAACCTGATTACAACCAACCCCTTGCCAGGGTTCATAATATCCTCCTTCTCAGTTGTGCTTATTGTACAGAATGAGATGCAGCAGTCCCCACTTTTCCCACTTTGCATTGGTAACCATTTTAAATCTTGTCAAGCTTCAGACCAGAGATAAAAAGATTGACAACAAGGGCGGATGAGCAACAACCAGGCAAAATAATATGACCACACAGCTAATATGCACCATTGTATTTTATCATAAAACAGTGTCATATATAGAGACATATAATTTAGCCATTAACAAGCTTGTTCAAAGTCTTTAAAGCGTTCAGCACCAAACATATCCATGATAAAAAATATTTCCATTTTGCTCAATACTGTATATGCTTCTCATTTACAGAATGAAGAGCACATAATTTGTATTATTCATGTGCAATTTACAGTGGTCATAATATTTTGACTGGTTGGTGTTTGTTTTATAACTGTCTGTAAGAGTTGTACACATAAAAGACACAGCCACTGAATCCATCCAGCGTTCAAAGTTAAAGAAGAATGGATCTCCATATATGTGCCATTTACACTTTATATTTCATTGATTGTTCTTTCTGAAGGCCGGTACTCCTCCCTCCCTTGAGGAGAAGACATGTAAAAGGATTGGGTCTTGCGTTTTAGGCGAGCCCTCTTGGTGGCCAGGGACAGACTGTGCTTGCTGGAAGCGATGATGTCGGAGATGAACTTCTTGCAGTCCACACAAACCTCCATCGAAGCCCAGTCCTCTGTCAGCTCAGAGGGAAGCTCCAGCTCCTCGTGGGATTTCAGGGAGCCATGTTTGGACAATCTGAAAGTATAAGACCATGTGTTCATAGTCAGTGATAATGTAAGTATGTAAATTGTCAATATACATATATGAAGGTTCCAGAATATTAAAATACTATTTATCCTTTTTGTGCTGAAAGTAGACTTGAGATTGCAAAGAATAATACCCATAGAATATAGACTACAACTTTGGGTGAAAGTAGTCCTATCTGAGGATAACTGTAATAATACATTAGTGTATTAATGGATGGCATTTCACTGCATGCATGTGTAACCCAGGTTAAAATAAGCGAAACTGTGATCAATATATAAATTCCCATTACTGCCGGTCACTAAACGCACCACTCGCTTGCAAAACACTTGTGGGAACGAGACAGCCAATCGCGTCTGCGCAGTAGTGCTTCATACGCGGCATCTGCTCCCCTCCCTCCATTCATCCATACAGGAGTGAAGCGAGACAGGACCGCTGCACAGGAGCCCTTGCCACCGCGACATGACGGCGAATAGACCGCGTGTTCGGTTAATCCGTGGGAATTGGCCAGGTGTGCCCAGAAGAGGACAAACCCCCAACCTGATGGCGAGCTGAAGCCCAAAAGAACCTACTCACAACAAATCAACAATAAGCTTCTACGGTCTGGTACGGGCTGTTGCAGCCCACACTAATGCTCCCCCACACTAATCACAGCTCACAACTTCACAAATGGACAATTTTCACCTGGACATTCAGTTTTGGATTTTGGACACTAAGCCCACATCAGTGGCAAAACCATTACTCCTTGTGTGAGTTGAGAACTGTGAATTCACTAGACAAGTGATTATTCCTTTTGTTTGGGAGTTCGTATTCATTGCTGTTGTTGTATTGTTTTGTGATTAACATTATACCTATCCATAAGTGCACTGAACTCGATATCTTAATTCATACTGCAGATGTATATATTGTAAATATTGTGTGTGTATATAGTTATTTGTTTGTTCACATCTTTTCATATTCAGTATATGGCAACAGCCACTAAAACGTAAATACTGTCTTGTGTATTTTACTGCTCACCCACCTCCCAGAAAGTTGTATCCTATTCTTCTGACCCTAGCCTATACTCAGGGGAATCCCTGTTACGCACCAGGAAGGGAGTTCCCCTGTTGCGCAGCGTGCTGCGTGCTTCGGCTATGTTTTTCCGCACTGAAAAATAGTTCCCACCCAAAATGACCAAGGCAAGCTCTCCATGTTGATTTGTACATTTATTTGCACTCGATATGAATGCGCACTACACAGAAAGTAATTGGGAATTAATTCATTTTGGCCGAAATCTTTCTCTGGCGCCGTTAAACTCCAGTCTAACGCGGAGTAGCTGCAGATACCGCGGCGGTCAGTGCTGACAGACTCGGACAATGGCTGGGTGACCAGGAAAACGCTTTCCACCACTTATTTTAGTCTCTGGACTGTGGGGAGATGCCCAAGTTTGACCTGGGGGTGGCATATCCCTTTAAACCTTACATCTTAAACCGTATACCTTACACCTTCCCCCCTTTGTTCCTAGCATACACCATAGAATATGCTACACATGCCCTAAGCCACTTTATGATACTCAACAGCATCTTCTTGTAACATCCCCACTGCCCACTAGAGGTAATTAGAGCTCCAAGAGACAATAGATCAACATGCCTCACAATACTAGAACCAATGTTCTGTTTGTTTCAGTAATTCCCAAATGTAAAGCATTAAACGTGGACTTACTTGGACATAGTTTTTTGCAGGCCATGACGTTGTGAACTGCTGGAGGATTTGTCTCCTCTCTGAGGCTGAGGAGCAGATGTCACTGATGAGGCCTTCCCTGCTGTTTTGAATCTAGCAGCCCTCAGATTTGGAGATGGTGACACTTCAGTCATCACTGGTGCAATGGAGGGTCTTGATGCAGTGGAGGATCCTGGTGATGTGGAGGGCCCTGGTGCCACTGAGAGCCCCTGCCCCACTGAGGCCATGGCGGTTAACCTGTCCCGGGGCAGAGTGTTTGTGGAGCCAATAGAATAGATGGGCAGGCTGGAGTAGGGTTTGGATGGCAGCCGCATCTGAAAGACAAGAAATACTTTATGAAACATATTGTTCATGGAACTATTGCAAGGAATACTGATTTTGAAGTGAATACATTTACTACTTTATTATTAATATTTATTGCAGGAAATATAATATTTATTTAAATAGAAGTCCTACCTTTTTGCAACATTGTGAGCAAACAGGTCTGCAAGAGATAAAACATTGCATCATATGTTTTATATTTAACTTAAAATATTTAATTGAAGTGAAGTAATTAATAACTTACTTTTTGCAAAACTGACAAATGTATGACCAGGTGAAAAAGGAAAATCTCTTTGTCCGACAACAGAAGCAAAGCTGAAACAGACAATAATATTCATCTCAATGCGAAATAGCAACCAATTAATTAACCCTGTTTAAATATATTTATTTTATTGAAGGTTCATAAACCAGGACAGTTCAAATGAGATTATAATAAGATTTTCTGATTTAATGCTGGCCAAGACAGTGGAACAATGCAGCTAGCTTAGTCATAACATCAATACAGCATTTAGACATCACAATAAATTGTTACCTAAAAACAAAAAACAAAATTAATTTAAAATCCTTACAAAGTCATTTTATAATTTAGCCTGAATTCTATTTGTTTCTCTAATCTATGCTAAATGGTATCTTTATTATGCCAATACCCTACTTTCATTTTTAGCCACTATTTTCTGCATTATTTCTCTTTTCTATTATTTAAATTATGTTACACTAATATACATCCCCTCCTTGAACCGCCACCTTAGCGTGGTGCAGGGGTTTGAGTGCCCAAATGATCCCAGGAGTTACGTTGTCGGGAGCTTCATCCTCCTGGTCACCCAAGGCAAACAGGTCCTGGGGGACGGGTCAGACTAAGAGCGGTTCAGATAAGAAAATACAGCAAGGCCAGTTACGTCGCCGGGACGAAGCCAGAAACACCTGGTAGGCCCAAGCGTATAGTGAAGGTCTGTTGGGAACATCGGGCAGAGCCCTTTGTCAGAGGGACCTTCAACTCACACCTCCGGGAGAGCTTCTCCCAGATTTCAGGGGAGGCTTGGGAGAAGAGTCTGAGTGGGCTTTGTTCTCGGCATATATTGTCGATGCGGCTGCTTGTAGCTGTGGTCGTAAGGTCTGTGGTGCCTGTCGTGGCGGCAATCCCCGAACCCGGGTGGTGGACACCAGAAGTAAGGGATGTCCTATCGGGCCCTGTTGGCTCGTGGGATTCTTGAGGCAGCTGACAGGTACTGGCAGGTCAAGCGTGCTGCAGCCCAGGCAGCCGCAGAGGGGGGACTATCGGACGGCCTCAAAGAAATTCTGGCAAACCTTTCGGCACCTCAGGAGGGGGAAGCAGTGCTTCACGAACACTGTTTACAGTGTGGGTGGAGAGCTCGACTGGGTATGTTGTCAGACGGTGGCAGGAATACTTTGAGGATCTCCTCAATCCCACCATCACGTCTTCTGAGGAAGAAGCAGAGGCTGGGGACTCGGAAGCGGATTCGTCCATCACCCTGTCTGAAGTCACTGAGGTGGTTAGCAAGTTCCTCGAGCCTTGCTCTGGGGGTGGATGAGATCCGTCCTGAGTATCTTAAGTCTCTGGATGTTGTGGGGCTGTCTTGGCTGACACGTCTCTGCAACATCGTGTGGTGGTCGGGGACAGTACCTCTGGACTGGCAGAGCAGGGTGGTGGTCCCTCCGTTTAAAAAGGGGAACCGGAGTGGTGTGTTCCAACTACAGGGGAGTCATACTCCTCAGCCTCCCCGGTAAGGTCTATTCCAGGGTACTGAAGAGGAGAATCCAACCAATAGCTGAACCGTGGATTCAGGAGGAACAGTGTGGTTTTCGTCCAGGCCGCGGAACACTAGACCAGCTCTATCCTTTCCATCGGGTACTCGAGGGTTTATGGGAGTTTGCCCAACCAGTCCACATGTGCTCTGTGGATCTGGAAAAGGCATTCAACCATGTCCTTTGTGGTGTTCTGTGGGGAGTGCTCCGGGAGAATGGGGTTCGGGGCTGTTTGCTAAGGGCTGCCTGGTCCCTGTAGTAGAGTCGCTGCTCCTCCACATCGAGAGGAGCCAGCTGAGGAGGCTCAGGCATCTGTTCCAGATGCCTCCTGGTCGCCTCACTTGGGAGGTGTTCCGGGCATGACCCACTGGGAGAAGGCCCCGGGGAAGACCCAGGACACGCTGGAGGGACTATGTCTCTCGGCTGGCCTGGGAAACACCTTGGGGTCCCCCCAGAGGAGTTGAAGGAAGTGTCCGGGGTGAAGGAAGTCTGGGAGTCCCTGCTTAGACTGCTGTCTCCGTGACTCGGCCCGGGATAAGCGTAAGAAAATGGATGGATGGATAATATATTACGTTTGTCATTTTAAATGTAATATAAATATATTGACCTTGCCCTTCTTGAGAGCCGTGTAGACGTCTTTGTACTGCTGAAACTTCTCCAGTTCAGCTTTGACCAAAACCTGTCGAATGTGCATCACCTCATCCACAGTGAGGGACAGGCACTCCACTGGGAAACAGAACTCCTCCTGAGCAACCACACAAGAGCACACAAGCCAAGACACAATTTTAGTAACATATTTTTGATTGGGTAGCAGGCATTTCCAAATGGTTTTATGTCAAATCCTCTTATATAGGTGCTGCCAACTATTAAAATGACATGGATTCATTGTTTACATGTTACATAATTAGGAGAAATTCAATTTGTCAACTGGACAAAAGTTTATTTGGTCGAATATGTTTCGCAGCTCATCCAAGCTGCTTCTTCAGTTCTGGTCAGTGTTGGTGGACACTGTAAACAAGTAGGTGTAGTAGTTTCAAAGTAATTTAATTGTAGTTAGCTCCTTCCTTCAGTGAGATACAGGCAGTGGCCACCAGCACTCTGAGCAGAACTGAAGAAGCAGCTTGGATGAGCTGCAAAACATATTCGACCAAATAAACTTTTGTCCAGTTGACAAATTGAATTTCCCCTTTTGCCATGGATTCTACCTGGACGACTGACACATGTTACATAATTAGGTAAATTAATAAACTAAAATGGAGATTATGAAATTATGACTCAGTTAAAATGGACTAAAGAAGGAAGCAAATGTGTCTTGTTATTGATCCAAGGACAAGCAAACCTTAACAGTCTCAAATCGACTGGTGCAAAAGTCCAAACACAGAGTAAAAAGTGCTTTGAGCAGCTGCATTACAAAAGCCTCAACAGGAAAAAAGCGCCAGAGAGTGACAAGGATGCCAACCTGAACAAGAGGGATTTTATAAAGTGATAAGTAATATACAAACAATCTAACTTTTTCTTTTTTTGCAGTTGAATCAATCATAGAATGCATTATATTGTATTTTTTTTCAGTAGTTATACTTAAGTAATAAAAGTAATAGTCTTGATAGTAATTGTGTTAAAATGTTAAAATATTTTTCATTGACCAGAGACTTGGAGCTCTGTCTGGAGGGCGGCTGGAACAGTTTGACGTTGGTGGGTGTTTCTTTTTCTATGGAGTGCCTTCTCTGAGGCGTCTTGCGTCTCTCAGGCTGAGGAGTGGATGAAATCGGTAAGAACATGGGCGGAGCTGTGGGCAGATAAAAGACTCTCAGAAAGAAAATAAAGCAATCAACAAAACCAATGGCCTCAGCAAGTTATTCATTATTCATTCAGTGCTTTCAGTACCGCCCTCTGGTGGTAGTAGGGATGAAATAAAATGAAAGTTATGAATGTAACTACGGTTCTATGAATCCTGGACCCTTGTGTTCTCACAAGAAGAATCTGCAGGAATAAAGCCTTGAATGACACCAGGCTACAGCCTCTGATTGGCCGCCCGAGTGTCACTAGTGTGATGATGTTGATATTGAGACTCAAACTGTGAATGCATGATGGGAATCATTTAGTGTTTCAGTGCAGTACTACCCCTTGCTGGTCATCCAGGATTCACAGAGTTATATTTGTAAAAATCATTTTGAACTTAGTACAATTTTTCCAAAGCAGGCCAAAACAATGAAACACGTTTTTTTTTTTAAACTGAATTCAAAGAAAAGGACTCACTTTTTTTGCCAATGACTGATTCTGGTGACGTATCATCCATCATTGACGTGGCCACACTAGAGTTGCTTGCTGATGTCCGTAAAAACATGTCATCCTAAATATATCAAAAGTATGAGAAAACATTAATTTGAACTGTTGATCTAAAGATGCTGTATAGAATAAAATAATATGTAGAGTTCATTAAGGACCACATTCTTTTTCTGACCATTGCATTGTGTGCCAGTTTTGCATTATTTGTAACTTTATATCATCATTTATGTTTTTTGTGTGTGTTTTATAACATAAGACAAATAATACAAACAATAATTAAAATATAATAATATTATTATTTTAATAATATTTGAACAGTTGGCTTAATCTCAGAATCATACCTGCGTTGCCTAAATCTAACTTACATCTGAGTCCGAACTGTCAAGTTCAGCCAGACAGGGGGCCTTGAGCAGCCTCTTCCTCTGAGGGGTCGACTGGGACCCTGTGGCCTCAGTCCTGGTGGTGCCCTCCGCTGCGCCTGCCCCATTCAGCAGTGACAGGGTACTGGACGTCCTCCTACCCATGTAGGGACTGAACTCGTCTGCACATCGCCACATGACAAGCACAAATCAGTCATCCAGACAAATCAGTGACTCAGAAATGAATCCCAAAACTCAGACTGAGAAAAACTAAAGATATATACAAGCTATAACCACATTTGGTAATTTACCTGAACATATTTATTTGTGTCATTGTCTAAAATATAATATGTTAATGAATTTTAATAGATACATGCTATAATTAAATAGCTTATGTAACTAGGAATCCCTGGTAAGTGTCTGAGTTTTGATATTCATCCCATGGTAAAAAGCAGAGGGTGAGTTTAGTTGGTTTGAAAGAAGCCAAAAGAGCTGGGGTTTCACACAGAGCATGAATGTTTTGTTGATACAATATTTAGGACCTTCATGTTCAGGCAAAGTAGGAGTTGATTATGAGTAATTTATAATGACCATCCTAACCAAATATCTTTTGAGAGCACTTGCTTATGGGGCAAAGGACTTGAATGCAGCAACATACTGAAAGTTTATTGAGTTTACTGAAGAAAGAAATTGGGGTGTTGGGGAAGAAGGAAAAAGGAAAAAGAAGCAAAGAAACTATTTCCTTTACTGACCCACTTAGGACAGGCACAAAGCAAATATTAACTGACTAGTGATCATTTATGGCTGATTTGAGTTTTAAGGGAAATTTGCTACCATTAAGCATTTTTTACTACATAAATGGAACTAGCTAACCCGCTAGCTGCCACATTTCAAATAGGAAGTGTTCATGGGGGCGCTTCTGGCGCTCCAATTAAATTTACATTAAAAATTGTCATCCTCTCCCTAACTGCTGCTGTAAGCCTTGTCATTTTGATCTTAAAATGTTTGTATTAACCTGCACTACATGATCCTGGTGTTTTTTAATGGGATATTTTGTTCGAAAATAAATTCCTAATATGGAACTTGGTTCCAAATTCGTTCTTTAACTGCTAGCATTTCACGCTTTATTTGACTGGAGCTGAACACTCCCTTAGTCCATTTCTTTATACAGTCTATGCTTTGTACCAAATACCAATTATTTCCATTGTAGTTCGCCTAGATTCAAATAGAGGAAACATTAGTTGACAGCCAAGGAGGTTGCAATAGGTTGCGTGGTTATGGGGTAATCAAGGCCATTTTATCTGCATTTTTGCTTGAGTTTATACTTTACCTAGTCCTGTACAAAACAAGTCCTGGGGCAAACTGCGCGTTTTGCCAAAACCTAAAATGGGACACCTTCTTCATTACAAATACAGTTTCATTTTATTGCCAATGACAATTTACCTTGTAGACCAAACATAGTTGCTATTACTTTCATTATTAAAAGATTCATTATTATAAGGTTCACAGACTGTTGAGAACATATAATTTCCTCCAAACAATAGAAGATCCCATTTGGAAAAAAACAATACCATCTTATTTCTGTCATTATCCCCCAAACTGGTAAATCCAAGTAAATCTAAAAATGAAGAAGCTTTATTTTTGAATGAATGAGAGATGACTGAGCATGTGCAATGGTGGGAGACATTGGCTGTAGCAGGACAAAGCCTACAGTCATACTTGGCACAGTTACAGCTTAAATAAAAATGTCAAACCTGTCTCTTTATATTCCTTTCAAGCAAGAAAACCATTTGGGACTGCAGTGACGTTTGAGAGACTTTAAAAGTGTTTTTGGCCACAGAGAGCCTCATTCAATGTGATTCTGCAAAGTCACTGTGGAACATAGAGGGCTCTTTAGTGTAAACCCTGGAGAACATTATCTGTTTACAGCCTTCATTCAGTGGAATTATTTAATGTTGTCAAGCAGTTCTTAAATCCCGCAAAGACTCTTGTGAGCTTTTATCATATTATAATGTTGCTATATCCTCAAAAACATATCTGGAGTTGTGTTTTGTTTCATTCACATATTTGAGTAATCCTGCATTATGAGTCTGTGTACAAAGCTTGTGATTTCATGAAGTGGTTTTCAAGTTAACAGCTACCTTTTACTTTTGTTTCCTAGAGTTTGGCATCTCCAAGGATGAAATTATTAATGATTCTAGTGAAGGTGTATGGAGTTTAAAAACACAATGGAGCACTTCCTGTATTACCACGTGACATCACACGGTGGAACAGAGTGCTTTTAGTTTGAGAGAAGAACTCTGCCAAATGTGCAGGGTTTGTGTGTTAAACATGTGTGAATGAAACATAACATGACTTCAGGGATGTTTTTGATGAGGAAGGGAACAGAAAATAGAACAGAAAATAGGTCTCACTAAGGTACGTGTTAGGGCTGGGCGGTATACCGGTGTTTTTTTTTTTAATGATATGAATTTTTCATTTACCACTATACCGGTGAGTGTGTGCGTACAAAACATTGGGAACACAGAGCGGCGGAACATTGCGCCGGAACGTCGCGCTGAGGAACTATTTTGCAGTGGCACGAGAGCGGTGGAAGCCTAAGCTGTGTCCCAATTCGAGGGCTGCAGTCTCCGTTGCTTTTTTGGCAGCTCCGAAGGCTGCGAAACCTGCAGCCCTCGAACTAGCCTCTGCGGACCGCAAGGGACATGGGACAGGTCCACAGAGCCGCTTGCAGCGCCCAGACACTCTGCTAACACTAATGCTAACAACACGCGCCACACAAATGACGCACACGGATCAATAACATGGCTAGAGTGTGTGTGGAGCAGTTAACAACATGGACGTTGTTGTTAGAAACAGAGGAACTTATACTGAAAAGAGGAGCCGTGTCAGTTGTGTGGAAGAACTTCAGATTTAAAAACCTGACGCTGATCAAACAACTGTATTCTGTAATGTCAAGCTAAAGTTGTAGCGACTCAGACGTCACTCAAAGACGTGTTTGCTAAGGGGACCGCCTACGACAAGAAAAGCAAAGGGTGGAACGATATTACCAACGCTGTTACTGTCCATTTAGACATGGAACCACTTAGTCCTGTTGAGAAAGGAGCTTCAGGGAGATGATTAAAGCTCTCGACCCAGATATGTTTTACCAAGTCCAATTTACTGCAGTAATTATTCTCTAAATTATTAGGAAATGGGGTTAACACCTCGTCATGCATGAAAAAACAAATACCGTGATACCGATAAAATTTTGAAAAATACCGCGAGATCAATTTTTGGTCATGCCGCCCAGCTCTAAGTACGTGTAGCACCTAAATTACTTCAATAAAATAAACCAAATGTTTTCTACCAGCCTTCAGACCAGACCTTCTGTCCATAGACCAGTGTCCCAAACCATTACGTGATGTCCCAACAACAAACACCAAAGCATGAAATGTTCACAGGTACATACTTAAAACGGTTACATATGTGTGTGTTTGAATAGACACAAAGAAGCCAGGTAAGCAGCAGGTGAGACTTTACCTGACGCATCAAAACTGACAGACATGCTAAGTGGCCGAATTACTGTAAAGAGAAACAGTCATGGCATCGCACATTGTTATTTAAGGAAAGCGACTTACTGATTAGGGCTTATAGACATAAGAGCAATAGTATGTCAGCATGTATTGTTAGCACGTATTACACAGTTTGTTAGCTGAATTACAGACACTTAGCATTATCATTTGTAGCTTTCACTATATTGCAAACAATATAGGAAAAAAAATAATAAGAGGCAGTACTAGTAGCAACAGAAATATTAAAGGCGACATAAGCAAATTATAAGAAATAATCATCAGTAGAAATACAGCTGTTTGCTTTTCAGGTCAGAGACGCAATAGTCAACAGTTACATGGGCTGAATGATTTTTTTTTTTAATTTTCAGATCAACATTGTTGCTATATCAATTTGTTGTACATTTTTCAGTTCACAGTAAAGGTAAAAAAGCTGTAATATTTGAGAGAACACTGAATTAAATACACTGACTATCGTATTTAACGTCAGTTAAATATGATATTCTGACAAAATACCCAAAAATGGCTATGTTTGTGATTCTCTAATTGAAACTTTTCAATGTATCATTTTGCATTTGATTAATCATTCAGCCCATCAATACTGAGTGTATATGTAAGGAATGTATACTGTAAATAGAGATTTGAGTCTTACCTAGCCTGCTTTTGCGGACCATATCAGGTGACACAGGCCTCAGTTTCCTCTCAGACTTGATCTCCTCAAGGATTCGCTCATGTAGAGTGGGAGGGGACTGCGCTGGGGGTTTCAATTTACGCGCCGAGACCTGTCATAATAATAATATAACATAATAATGAACGTGAATAGGATTTATAATTTTCTAACTATATAAAACATAAGATACTTGTGTATCCACAGCTGCCTATGGCCTCTACAACTACATCTAAACATATAATGACACTAATCAATCACCAGTGCCACAGGGGGTGAAGTGCTTTGCCCCCCCACTGTTGCACTGTTGCACATTTACTACTGGAATTTTACTACTGTTGTTTATTACTGTTATTGCACTAGAATTACTACTGTTGCACATTTATTTTTATCTGTACTTTCAATGCACATTCTATTGCACATTACCATTTCACTGCTGTATCTTCCATTGCACATTTGATGCACACTGCGCATTTTTGGACACCTGTAAATAGGTATTTATTTATTCTGTTGCACTGCTTTCAGATTTTAGATCTTAGATTTTAGTTTTTAGATTTTTGTCTTAGATAGTTTTGTTTTATTTTTATGTTGTATTTTGTACACTGTCTTTTTGCACTACTTGGCCAGAGAGAAACAAAATTTCGATTCACTGTATGTTGAACACATATGGCAGAATTGACAATAAAGCTGACTTTGATCTTTGACTTTGATCATTGATCTTGATTATAGTCTGTGACATCAGTGGATCAGTATTTAATAGTGATGGTGAGATGAAGCCTCATGAGGCATTGAACCACTTGAGCCAATTGGTTCGAGAAAAGGTTCATTTCTCGAAGCTTCATGTGCGCACGAAACCACCTATTGGCCAAGTGTGTAATCACAGGCAGCTGTATTTGAACCACAATGTGTGACGCATTGAATTTTTGTGTCTGTTGGGAATGACTATTAATTACAAAACATGTATGACCAAATAATTTCTATACATATATTATCTCATATGTGTATAATAAATTTTGGATGTATTCTGTGTGTGTAAATTTTCCCAAAATGATCATATATGACAGGTTAAAGGACTACAGATGGAAATTAGATTTCAAGGTATAATCTGATACAAGCATCTCTGCCTTTGGCATTATGTGGCTGTACATTGTCCTGTTAAATAAATAAAATAAAATGAAATGAAATGCTGTTTTTCTGAAAATGGCAAGGGCATAATCGGGCAGAGGAGTGAAAGTGCTTGTGGAACTAGGAAAAGGGCACAGATTATGCTTGTGTAACTTGGACAATGATGTACAGGACAGGGGAATTTTTTTTATTCATTTTTATTCAGAAACAAGAGTTTCTCAACAGGTTTTGGTTTGGTTTCAGATCAAAGTGTTCCCACACAGGGGAAGACCTCCTCTTCCTCACTGGCTCCATCCTATCACCTATCCTACTCTCCTCACTCTCCTAGATCTCTCTTCCTAAACTTTCCAAACTCTCTCCAAACTATCTCCAAACTATATAAACGCTATGAAACTCTAGTATCTAGACTCTCCAAACTCTATCCAAACTCTCAACTGATGCAGCTCTCCTTCAAATCTCCACATTTTGAATGGAGCCTGAGGGGTTTATACAGCTGGAAAATCTTGCGGCAAAATCTGAACCGCTTCCCGAAGTAGTCACGTGGTACAGCCGGGCAGCGAGGCTTCGAACGTCATCATTTTGGCTCCTCCCCCAAATGAAGCGAGCCTCGAATTGCGCTTCGCGGACACGCCCCCTTCATTACTCGGCACACGCTTCGCAGCCTCGGCCCATCTTGTAACATCACTAGTATTTAATATTTTAAATTGCAATAATGATCTGTTAAGTCTGCTCACTTCCAAAAAACTGAAGCGCTGATTTCAGCTTGCTCTTTTAGGACTTAAGTCTGGCTGTTCTGATAAGCTGTTGTAAAGTCGATTGTTACTGAGAATCGTAAACTTCCATCATGTTGGAACCTTACAACTTGAGGTGTGACATAACAAACAGAATCGCACAGACTCCACAGACATGAGGAGTGCTACGACAAAAGAAGAAAGAGAAAATACGGATAAAAATCGTTCATTGTACTTACAGGGTTCAGAGGAGGTCTAGATCTGATGAACTCCAGGATGACTTCATGGGCACTTTTCTTTAATTTGGGAGGAATGTCCCCATTCACCTGCATAAAAAGTATAAACATTTATGCAAACAAAAATGCAACAAAGTCAGAAACATAAATATGCAACATTTGGTGTCCAGTGTCTATAGTTTTATTTCATAGCCAACATTTGCTTCACAGGACTTTACATAAGAAAAACAATTAAACTGACCATAACTTTGCGCAGTTTATATCTTTTGTAGCGGATGTCATCCATTAACATCTCATAGGGGGTGAGTTGGTACTCAGTGGGCAGAGGGTTGTACTGACGCTCCTGCACCTTCTTCAGTTTCACCCCGTGACGAAGGTTCCGCATCACCTGCACCCAGCAACGCGCCTGGGACCCACCAAGAGAAGAAAGATCAATTCTCTACTATATGCTGTATGTCTTTAGTCTGAGTTTGTGAGTGTCATAAAGGAACCCCCTACAAACTGCCCTGGCATGACACCGGCATGACTATTTGCAATCAAATGCTGAAAATGTCTTTATGAACATACCCAGTCTGCATTTTGTAGTTCATTGAGCTCTTGGCCAGGCTCCTCTGAGGAATCTTCCTCCATTTTACGCAGATTCTGGTTAAAAAGCAAAACAAAACATAAAAACATAAGAGAGGAAACCTAGATTGGTGTTTTAACAATTTAATCAAAGAATATTGTGCAGCAATAGAACAACAAATGCACACATTTCTTGCAAACACTATAGACAATTCTCATGTGGAGTTAAATAACAGTCTCAGTCACACATGTTTGACGCTAATCTCATAATGCATTTATCCACATTATGTCGGTCATGAGAAAATATAATCTGCTATCACCACAACTAGGCCTGTCACAATAACACATTTTAAAGCATGATATGTTGCTACAGAGATATACTGCGATAAACAATAGTACTAAATCAGTTTTATGCCACTAACACAATAACAATAAACCAGGTAATCCAAGTAAACATTTTTTTTAATTAATAGTATCATTAAGAGGCATGAGCTACAACAATTGAATAGCAGAGCAGTAAAGATTCATAGAAATTACTTTTTCAACCTTCAAAAACACATATCTGCCCACTATTGCAAGGAAACATGATAAATATTGTGCCCAAAAATATATTGTCCCAGCTTTAATTTATTGAACAATAAGTCGATATAGTAACTGCAGTGACAGGCCTAGCCATGATACTCACAATGTCATATTTGCAAATAATGAAATGTTGTGCCCTATAATAACAAGAAGAGCTATTCTTGTGGCCTACACAATATGAGTCAAAAGGCCAGTCAATAAATAAATAAATATATACTGTATTTTATAGGCTAACATAGAAGAATTTGTTACACTTGAAGTAGTAATGAGAAAATAAATTATGGTGTTATGGTAATGGCATGACTTGTTTTTATAATGCTGTTTTGGAGAGTCTCATACGCTACAGTATGGTCGCCTGGTTTGGTTCCTTAACTGTCCAATGTAAAACCAAACTTGTAAAACCAAAACCTTCTCTGCGGGACATTTTTCAAGACTCTGTGCTCGCTCAGGCCAGACGGATTGTCGAGAACCCCTCTCACCTGTTGCATGGGGAATATGAAGTGCTCCCATCAGGCACTATCGAGTGCATAACTTTAAGAGTAACAGATATAAACTCTCATTTGTGCCCACTTCTGTTACACTCTTGAACAAATTTGCACAAAAAAGGCACACTTAGTCACTTTATATTGAATGGCGCAATAACTATTGTGCAATAACAGTTTGTGTAATAGGGCTAGTGCAATAATGATCTGTGCAATAATTATTTGTGCAATAGAGCTGGTGCAATAAATAGAACATTGTAAGGTTGTGCAGTGCACAAATGGATAATGGACATCAAAGATGGACAAATATATCTGGCAATGAGCTGCAACTGTTTTCTGGAGACTTGGAGGCGGACTCGTTCATCACCCTGGCCGAAGTCACTGAGGTGGTTGGAAAGCTCCTCGGTGGCAAGGCCCCGGGGGTGGATGAGATCCGTCCTGAGTATCTTAATCTCTGGATGTTGTGGGGCTGTCTTGGCTGACACGTCTCTGCAGCATCGCGTGGCGGTCGGGGACAGTACCTCTGGACAGGCAGACCGGGGTGGTGGTCCCTCTGTTTAAGAAGTGGGGCCGGAGGGTGTGTTCCAATTATCGGGGAATCACACTCCTCAGCCTTCCCGGTACGGTCTATTCCGGTCTATTGCTGGAGAGGAGAATTCGACCGATAGTCGAACCTCGGATTCAGGAGGAGCAGTGTGGTTTTCGTCCCGGCCGGGGAACACTGGACCAGCTCTATACTCTCCATCGGGTGCTCGAGGGTGCATGGGAGTTTGCCCAACCAGTCCACATGTGCTTTGTGGATCTGGAGAAGGCATTCGACTGTGTCCCTCGTGGGGTCCTGTGGGGAGTGCTCTGGGAGTACGGGGTTCGGGGCCCTTTGCTAAGGGCTGTTCGGTCCCTGTATGACCGGAGCAGGAGCTGTGTTCGCATTGCCGGTAGTAAGTCGGACCTGTTTCCGGTGCATGTTGGACTCCGCCAGGGCTGCCCTTTGTCACCGGTTCTGTTCATTATATTTATGGACAGAATTTCTAGGCGCAGTCAGGGGCTGGAGGGGATCCGGTTTGGGAACCACAGGATCTCATCTCTGCTGTTTGCAGATGACGTTGTCCTGATGGCTTCATCGAACCGGGACCTCCAATGTGCACTGGGGCGGTTTGCAGCCGAGTGTGAAGCGGCTGGGATGGGGATCAGCTCCTCCAAATCCGAGGCCATGGTTCTTGACCGGAAAAAGGTGGCTTGCCCTCTCTCGGTGGGTGGGGAGTCCTTGCCTCAAGTGGAGGAGTTCAAGTATCTCTGGGTCTTGTTCATGAGTGAGGGGAGGATGGAGCGTGAGATTGACAGGCAAATCGGTGCAGCGTCGGCAGTGATGCGGTCGCTGTACCGGACCGTGGTGGTGAAGAGGGAGCTGAGCCGAAAGGCGAAGCTCTCAATTTACCGGTCAAGCTACGTTCCTACCCTCACCTATGGTCATGAGCTCTGGGTAATGACCGAAAGGACGAGATCGCGGATACAAGCGGCCGAAATGAGTTTCCTCCGTAGAGTGGCTGGGCGCACCCTTAGAGATAGGGTGAGGAGCTCAGTCACACGGGAGGAGCTCGGAGTAGAGCCGCTGCTTCTCCACGTCGAGAGGAGCCAGCTGAGGTGGCTCGGGCATCTGTTTCGGATGCCTCCTGGACGCCTCCCTCGGGAGGTGTTCCGGGCATGTCCCACCGGGAGGAGGCCCCGGGGAAGACCCAGGACGCGCTGGCGGGACTATGTGTCCCAGCTGGCCTGGGAACGCCTTGGGGTCCCCCCGGAGGAGCTGGAGGAAGTGTCCGGGGTGAAGGAGGTCTGGCCTGCTTAGACTGTTGCCCCCACGACCCGGCCCCGGATAAGCGGAAGAAAATGGATGGATGGATGGATGGATGTTTTCTGTTTGTCTGTCTGTACTGTATGTGTGAGTGTAACTGTGTTTTTAAGCAGGCAGTGAACCCAAAACAAATTTCCCCTTGGGGACAATAAAGTTTATCTTATCTTATCTTATATGAAATGTAGTAACAGTACAAGTTGCTGCAGTACAAGTTGTAGATACAATACAATACTAGTATCACTGGTAGTAGTACAAGACCTAGAAGAGTTCATATTATCTCATTATGCTATTAGTGAGTGACAAATCATGTAGCCCCATCAGAGCAAACATTTGCATTTCTAAAGAGTCCCGGGGTTGTTTTAGTGATGAGGAGGGAATCTTAATTAAACCCAGAGCAAACAGCAGCTAAATGCTCATGTCAGTAACTAGGACACTGCTCTGCTTGCCTAGACTCTGTCACTCTTGTTGCAGAGACAGCAGAAGCCTATAGCTGATTCACTCAACGGGGAATGATTCAACAGTTTTTTTTTAATTGCATTTCTTTCAGCGGGAGATGACTTTATGGAAACAAAAAGAGATTTTGTCAGCAAATGTGGGGTTGTGGGGAACAGCTATAGTGCTTACAGAGAATGCAGAGAGAAGCAGCAAGAACTTAAATTAAAAGGAAACACAGTGCCCATGTATGTATTATGTAGACCTCAATATACAGCTACTAGTTACAAAATCCATAAAGTCATAAGTCTCTCAGAACAGATACCTAGAAAAGGATCAGTGGACTGGCTCCATCTTGCAAGGGTTAAAATCTAGATCTTGGCCTTAACGAAAACAAATTATTTTTGCTTGTTCCAGGCTAAATAAAGTATTTTATAGTATACCATATCAGGAGTTTGCTCATTCTAATTCTGGAAATAGCCAAGAAAACTTTTATATTCAGTTCATTTTTGACCAATAAATATTTTATCAAACAATAAAACTAGACCATCACTTGCATTAGTTGTAATATTGACCATTAAAGACATAAGCTCAATGGTGGAAGTAATTCAGTCTACTATTATGCAACTGCAAGGGTCTTTCAAGTTGTTTTCTAGTTCAAAGAGCTGCACTTGTCCCCGTGTGTTTTTTGTTTTTTTCCTATGGCCACCTTTTCAGCTTTCTCCACTCTGCAATAAGAGCCTTTCCCGACAGCGTTATGTAACCATCCAAATCCCCTCCATTCATTCAAACACAGTAAAAAGGGCAGGATTAGAATAGGCGCATAGAGGAGAAACCCTGAGGTAACACAGACCGTTTTCCACAGCTGAAATCACAACGAACTTTGTGAAATTTTAGCCATTTTTAGAATGTTTTTACCTCATCAAAAACAGCCCTGGGGTTGTGTTTTGTTTCATTCACACATGTTTGAGTAATTCTGCATTATTAGTCTGTCCACATCTCCAAAGCTCAAAATGCTCTGTTCCACCTTATAATGTTGTAGTGGTTTTCAACTTAACACTCCCCTTGTATGGTGGAGCACTTCCTGTACTACCACATGACATCCCAAGGTAGAGCAGGGTGTTTTCTGGTGTTTTGAGAGATGAACTCAGCTTAAATATGCAGAGTTTGTGTGTTAAACATGTGTGAATGAACCCAAACACAACTGTGGATATGTTTTGACGAGGAAACAACATCCTAACATAGAGCATAAAGTAGTGATATATGGGCCCTTTAAAGGTAAACTGTGTACTACTGTTGCTTTTTTGTGTATAGGTGGTTGATACAAATACCACTAACTACAGGCTTACAGGGGGTACAGCTGGGACAGTTGTTTGTTCATCACAGCCCTAATATACTCATTTACTGTCAGAATACAGATATACACTGGAGTGAAAGTCTACAGATATCACCACCCGTAGCTCATCTGTAATCATTAACATGTTAAGAACAGCTTCTTATGCACACCAAATGCACACGAACCATAGAGACATACGATTTAAAATGTGGAGAGACTTAATGGTCAAGATATACAGTCACAAGACCAAGTAAAAACTCCTTGTTACTGACGTTTGAATTCCTGCTTTGAGCGTAGACATTTCCATAAAGGATCAGCTGACTGCACCACTGTCTGCAGGCTATAGCTTTCAAAAATGAGTGCTATTACATGTGAGCAAACATATTTAAAGGAGAATTAACATTTTTTACAATCTTTACAATCCTTATTTCGGTAATAAACAATTTGTTTTACTCACCCATAGCACTTTGGTGTCATTTGGAGCATTTCCGGAGATGTTTTAGATTTGCGATATTCGTAACGTGAGTTCTCGGGGCATATGTTTGCGGTCTCCAAATAACACAAACTTTAGCACTTTTCAAATCATAGTTTAGTTTAGTTTAATCTTTATTTGAAAAGGGACAATGTACAGAGACATTAAGCTCAAAAAAACAAAGATGATCTGCACTAGATTATAGCTACATAGCTACTTTCCATCTGCAGTCCCTATTACATTACAAATTACAGTAAAAATCTCAATCAACAATAAGAAACATTCACAATGACACATTCTCACACCACACAGGAACACAGATAAACACACTCTCACATAGTCACACACACACATGTTCAATGCAAAAAAACATACAAGGCACACATTTTAAAATAATTACAAGTATTTACAAAATCTTCATCTTTTAAAATTCATACTGACCTACCATTCTACATTTCGTTTATATCAGTCTTTACGTAGCCTATTGTATATCAAGTAACAATAGAGATGCTGTTATATAAAAATTAGTGTTGACAGGCTTGATTGTTCTCCAGCCACTTTTTAAGCTCCGTTGAAAAAGTTGTATAGCTTGCCTGACATTTTAATTCATTTGGAAGGTTGTTCCAGTCTTTAATGGCATTATAGGAGAAGGCTGTTTGTGCAAATGATGTTTTACGCTTTGGGATGGCACACTGCCCCCTGGTGGAGGCGCGTGTGGTTCTGGTTGTGACAGTAGAGGTGTAATGAACAAAGTGCTTCAGGGGGGCCGGTGCAGAGTTATTTAGGATTCTATGAACTAAGCGGATTGAGGCAAGTCTCTGAATATTGTCAAAGCTGAGCAGATGATATTTCTGTAAGATATTGCAGTGATGGTGTAGTCTTGGTTTCCTGTCGAGGACTTTTAGGGCTTGTTTGTGCAGAGATTCCAGTGGCTTGAGGGTGGTTTTGGTTGCCTGGGACCAGCTTGTGATGCAGTAATAGAAACGGGACATGATCATTGCATTAAAGAAGGTGTGTGCTGCTTCTTGTGTGAGTGAGTTCCTGATGGATTTAAATGTTTTGATATTGTATTTAAGGCTTTGACACAGTCGTTTGATATGTTTAGTGAAGGTGAGAGTGGGATCTAACGTGACACCTAGGTATTTATACTCTGTCACATTCTGTATAGCTTCACCATTGACTGTAATAGAAGCTCAGTCTTAGTCTACACTTTCGTTTGAGGCAAAAGTGGCCTGTAATCCAAGATTTATCCATAATTTTGAGTAGATGACAGGACAGTGCGCATGTGCGGAGTCACATCTTAGTTCGCTCTCAGCTCTCGGGACCCAAACATGAAACGCAAAGATGTAAATTATGGATAAATCTTGGATTACAGGCCACTTTTGACTCAAACGAAAGTGTTGACTAAGACATTGAGCTTCTATGATTTGAAAAGTGCTAAAGTTTGTGTTATTTGGAGACCGCAAATATATGCCCCGAGACCTCACGTTACAGATATCGCTAAACTAAAACATCTCCGGAAATGCTCCATATGACACCAAAGTGCTATGGGTGAGTAAAACAACTTGTTTTATTACCGAAATAAGGCTCAGATTGTAAAAAACGTTAATTCTCCTTTAAGCAGGATATTTGGTTTAAATGTATAACGGGTTGATGAACATACAAAAAATATTAAACATTAACAAAAGGTTTAAGAAAAGTTTAATATATCAGCATATAATCTTTATCATATCCTTAACTGTATTTTTTTAATCTAATATTTTAAACCTTTATACTTGGGATGGACCAATCTAGCTTTTTCAGTTGCAATATAGATTTTGATACTATAGCTTTAAGTATCAGTCGAAAACCGAAATCAACCGATACGGTACAGAAAGTGAGAAGAGCATTTATTTCCTTTAAACAAAAAGAAAAAAGAAAAAGAACTGATCCAAATGTTATGTAACTGTTATTTTTCCCTCAAGTAACTACAGAACAGTTTTGTGTAATTTAAGTTCAAATATTGTGAGATCCTTCAATCCAATATAAAAACAACATTACCTGTAAGTTGTTATTATCAAGTAAAAATTGTCTTACTTCTTTGGCACTTTTGATCTTCTGCAGAAATGTGCGTAACTCCCTTGTTTCAGTGTAAAGTGCCCGGCACACGGCTTGGTAGTGACAGGAGGGATCTGACAAGCTGGGCAGGTGAGCAGCACACAACTAAAGAAATACAAATGCATATTTTTATTAGATTATATTCATACATTAGATTAATTTTGTTAACAAATTGATAATTGTGTGAGTGTGAATGTGTAAATCAATTACTGTTGAGTATATATAAATATACAGGAATCTTAGTTCAGACACAATTCAGATGTTATTAGATTATAATTAGGATCATCCCTCTTTAAAAGGTATTATTACTACTCAAAAGGTATTATTATTACTCAAACTCATTGATTATTGCGAGCTGTAAGCCATATTATAATGATATGGTCATTAAAAAAAAATACCCAGAGTTGTGTTTTGTTTTCACAAATGTTTGAATAATTCTTTAGTATCAGTCTGTCGACATCCCCAAAGCTCCAAATCCTCTGTTCCACCTTGGTATGTCATGAAATGATTCTAGTAAAGGTGTATGGAGTTTAAGGGCCTGTCCACATGACGTTTTTTGGTGGAAACGGAGAAGTTTGTATTCGTTTTGGCCTTTCGTCCACACGGCACCGGCGTTTTGACCGGGGGGGCGAAAATGGTGTTTTTTGAAACCAGGTTCCAGAGTGGAGAAATCTGAGAATGCCGGGGTCGCGTTGTCGTGTGGACGAGCAAACACAGCTTTTGGAAAACGATGACGTCGTGATGCCGTCATCATCTGCTTTGGCAGGACTCCCAGTCGACGTTCTGCTGATACTGACGTGATTGTAATCCAAAGTAACTCGTAGAAGTAACTCCACTTCGTCGTCGGTCTAAGAGAGAGTCGGCTTTTGTACATGTGTTCGCCATCATTATTATCTTCTTGTGTTTGTTTGTTTGCGGAAGAGAAAAGACTTTATGCGCATGCGCTCTTTGTAGTATTGCCTTTCCGGTGGCTCTGGCTGTTTCCTGTTTACAGCGCCACATATCGGTGTGGCGTATGTATTACATCGTTTTCACTCTGTGCTCCGTTTTCGTCTGGACACGAATATTTACTGATCCGACACGTGTGTGGATGTGAATTTTTTTCAACCTGCATTTAAAAAAAATCCAGGAGCGTAGCCTAGTGGAGCACTTCCTGTATCACCACGTGACATCATAAGGTGGAACAGAGTGTTTTCTGTTTGAGAGAAGAACACAGCCTAAATATGCACAAACTGTGTGTTAAACATGTGTGAATGAAACAATACACAACTACATGTATGTTTGTGATGAGGAAACAACATTAAAACAAAGACCAGAAAACGGTGTAATATGGGCCCTTAGGGTTTGAGACATTATGGGGTTAACCTAGCCTTATGCCATACACATATATATGTATCTATACTATTTATCCTAATAGACCTAGAATGGTTACCAGCTGTACGGTAAAATCTATGAATTGTTGATGTCAGTGGCATGCAAATGTACAGTATAACCCTTGTGTGTTAGTTGCACAGTATAGTACGGCAGGGGTTTGCAGTGAGATCACACAGAGAGTGACTCAGGGCATGAACAGAGATGGCAATTTAAAGAGGCAGGAGCTCGCCGTCAGCAGCAGATCGGACACAATAATGCGCGTGTGTGTGTGTGTGTATATGTGTGTGTGTGTGAGGGGGTTATGTAAACAGTATAGAAGCATGTGAGGCAGGACGGTGAATCTCTGCTACATTAAACACAGAGAGAAGCCAAGAAAAAGGATGTGGTTGCAATTTCATTGTTACGACCAAAAAAAATGTCATTTTTCAAACAAAGGGAACCTGATTGATAACTAGAATAACAAAGAGGGCATGTCTTTTCTGCAGGAGAGAACACCATCTTAATTGTTGACATGGAGATGTTATTGCCTGGTATGTTCCACAGTATGGCATTAAAGGAATATTAACGTTTTTTACAATCTGAACCTTATTTCGGTAAAAAAAAACACATTGATTTACTCACCCATATCACTTTAGTGACATTTGGAACAGTTCCGTAGATTTGGTAGGTTAGGATATCCGGGTAACGTGAGTGCTCGGGGCACAATGTTGCGGTCAACAAATAACACAAACTACTTTAGCACTTTTCAAATCAGAGAAGCTCGCTGTGTCAGCGTAGACTTTAAGTGGAGTCAAAAGCGGCCTGAAACCCGATATCCAGCTATATTTTCATTTGATGATGTCATCATAGAGGACAGCGCGCATGTGCGAATTTCCAGCTGTCAGATCTCGGTTACAGTCCGAAAGAAGCTAAGAAGACGAAAACATCTCCGCTTGAGAAAATGGTGCAAACATGCACTTATCCCGGTTGTGAAAACAAAATGACATCTTGGACGAAGTTGAGCTTTCACAGACTTCCTCCTCAGAATCCGGAGCTACTCGCTTTGAGAATGGACCCAGACATGAAAGGCAAAGCTGTAAGACGTTTGGACCATCATGTTTGCAGTACTCACTTCAGTCTGGACGATTTTTTACCAGCAAAGGAAAAGAAAGAAGGCCAGCGGATTCAGCGCGCGGTTCTGAGAAGTAATCCAATACCCATGCCTGTTATCTGGTTATCTTCTTTCTAATACCTCCTCATCCGTATACTCAGGCTCAATACGATAGGGACGGCCATCATACCCAAATAACTCCTCTTCAGTCTCAAAGTCAGAATCTTCAGCCATGTTTCGCTCACAACAGAAAAGTTCAGAGCGGTGTTTATCTGCGAATCAGCTGGGGAATTTGCACATGCGCGCTGTCCTCTATGATGACGTCATCAAATGAAAATATAGCTGGTAGACTTAAAAGTCTACGCTGACACAGCGAGCTTCTGTGATTTGAAAAGTGCTAAAGTTTGTGTTATTTGTTGACCGCAACATTGTGCCCCAAGCACTCACGTTACCCAGATATCCTAACCTACCAAATCTACGGAACTGCTCCAAATGTCACTAAAGTGATATGGGTGAGTAAATCAACGTGTTTTATTACCGAAATAAGGTTCAGATTGTAAAAAACGTTAATATTCCTTTAATCTAATCTAAACAAGCATCATGGAAACAAGCAGGTGATACCAAGTTACCGGTCAACATCAGTAATTCAATAAATGCAAGATACACATTTTAGTGCAATCCTGTGCAATCTCGATGGAGACAAGCAAGTGGTGGACCCTTCACCAGAAAAGTTTCCTAGTGCATCTTTAATGTAGGAAAGTTCTCAACACATGTACCTTAAGTATGTCTCTGTATCCATGGACACTGTAGACCCCGTCAGAGTCTTCGTCTCCCTCCTCCTCCTCCTCCTCTGTCGCCTCATATCCTTCGTCAGGACAGGGGTCAGAGTCGGCCATGTTGGTCATCAAGTCAATGAGCTGCTCCAGAGGTGGGCTCAGCTCTCGCTCTTCGTTCTCCTTCAGACCAAAGTCCAGTGCTTTATAGATCATGATCCCAAGAGACTCAATCACCTATAAAAGACACAAACTATGTAAAAATGTCCCAAACACAATTCATTTCAAAGATCATATTAAGTGTATGTGTGCAGGTAATTCAATGTCTATTCAAATCAAAAGAAATCCTTCAATTAAAACCCGGAGAATTCAGTAGACATGTATTAAATTGCTTATATTGCCTGTTTTGTTTTGATTTTTTATCTGTATTTTCCAAGTTAAAAGACAAGATACGATGGCAGAGGTAAAACATAATAAGTTAAATTGTTCTTATGCTTATTCAGGATTCTGATCAAAATATATCCACCAGTAACCATCTCATTTCTTCGGCCGGTGACAGAAAAGCTGACCTGTGCCTGATATTGCACTGTGTCGTCCGTTTGGGATGATGACCACTGCTACACTTCGCAGCTCACACATCTCTTCACTTACTCTGTCCGTTTAGTCTTTCCGCTCCAACGCTCTCAGGCCTGGGAACCATTTGAGCGGCTGGATTTTCAAAGGCTAACAGCGGCATGTTTTACGCCTAACAATTCGTTCAGACTCACATAAGAGTGTGAAGAATGTTTCTATGTTTTTTATTGCAATGTTCAACAGAGGCTTTTTCTGCATTTTTCTATAATTGATGGCATCAAAGTAAAGCATGGTGCATAAACACATTTTATCTCTTAAGAAAACCAACTGATTAAGACAGAAATGAGGAGAATGCTCAATAACTAATCTGAGATAAATGCGTTATTCTTTGAAAAACTGTAGAAAAGATTGAAACATAATGTGTTTAAGGTGTTAATGGTTTGTCCCAGTCTATTCATTCTGAAGGTCTCCATGATTTTCTGGTATCATATATCAATGACTGCTCAGACAAAAAGGTCCTCTCAGCCATATCCCCCCCAAAACCCTACTGCTAGTATTAAGGGGGAGGACATATCTCTTCACACAACCCCTCCCCCGCATTCTCCAAATGTGAATCGATATACCCCATGATCCAAATATGCGCCCCCTGGTCCCATGTGACAGGATTTCTCTTGATAGTTCACCTTTGACCGCCTGCATTTCCTATATGACATTATGCAGCTGGGATCGGGTCTGTAATTGCTTTGCTCACCCATTTCCTCACCTCTTTTGTCTCTTCACTCTCTGCCTCTCATTATACCAGCCAGTCATGCTTACCGATCCAATTTATTAGTTTATTCACAGTCATACAGCCCATAAGCTTTGTGCTGTATAGTGCTCTAAATGTGTCATTGTGATTCTCAATTGTATGCCAGTACATCCCACTATAATCAACTAACTCTAACTATTTAGACAGATATTATTCAAATCTGTAGGCAGGCACTAGGGATGGGCATAATTAATCGATTAACCGATAATTGATCATTAAGAATTTCACCGAGCAAGTTCATTTTCATCAACAAAAACAAAAAACAAAAAAACAATCGCCTCAGTTGGCGCGCCTCAGTTGATATATGCGAGCTTCGCATCGCCAAAACATGAAGAGGTTGCGGCGAAGTGTTGTGTGGGACCACTTAAATTTAGAAAATGACCAAGCACACTGCAATGCAGAATACAAATATACCTCATCGACAACACAAATGATTTATCATTTGAACACTGCGCATCCAAGTCTGGTAAAAGAAGGTGGCGGCGGTTCATCATCTCTATCACAGGCTAGCCTGGACTCGGTGCTAGCACGGACCAGGAGGAGCTGCAGTGCTCAATGAGCAGAGAAGGTCACCGAACTGATAGTGAAGACGAAAGATGATCGAAACAGACATGCTCCCCATCAGTGCTGTGGAGGGCAAAGGTTTTCAGGACTTAATAAAATATTGCTGCAGATACGGCTGGGTTGTGTGGAGGAGGTAGGACAGAGACAGCGGGCTAGCAGCGGTTAGCACGGATCCCAAAGCGGCTAACTCCGAGCGCGCTAGCAGAGGCTGCAGGATGCGTGTCGCTTCGCTTTAATCCACCTCTACGCATGTTGATTTGCAAATTTACTTTCCCGTGGAGAAGCGCCTGTTCCCACAGCCTCGACAGACATAGTAAAAGCGGACACACTTGAGTGAATGGTTGTTGTCTTTTTAATACAAAATATGTTAACGATTAACCGATTATTACTCATTAATTCTCCCGACAATCGACGAAGGAAGCTTCACCGAATGCCCATCCGTAGCAGGCACTGTTCTGATTCTGATCCTGTAACTCAAGAGTTTATGCATTATGCACTAGGGATGCACGATATCAGAATCAGAATCAGAAAGACTTTTATTGCCATTGTCAAGTGAACACAATTCACAAAACTAGGAACTTGTCTCGGTGATAAGGTGCGAACATAAAACACTAAATAATAATAGTAATAACTAGAGTATAGACACTAAATAATAATAACAACTAAAATATAGCTATAATATAGTAAAAAAAAAAAAGAAACAACCCAAATAACAAAAAGGTTCAGAGGAGCAGCAAAAGGTTCAAAGGTTCAAAAGGTTCAGAGGAGCAGCATCAGAACAGTATATCGGCACTAACATCGGTATCGGGCAATATTGCCAAAATTTTAACATATCGTATCGGCCCGATGTGTAAAACTGGGCCGATATTAATGACCGATATTTGTCAGTACTATAAATACCTTGCTTTGAAAAACAAATAAAAGTTCTATCACACTTCAGGCAGAGCACTGGGAGCTGTCCTTAATAAGGTCGAGCTGTACACGGATCTTGGTTATAAAACGTTGTGTTTATCTTGTATCTGTCCATGTTTAAGTTTATTGTAATTTGACAAAATGTGTTGCAGTTCCTTTTCTTGGCAATGCACAAAATGGCCCCCAAACCTGAAGTAAGTGTGGTGATATGAGAGCCATGTGAAATGCAGATTAAGAGTGACATGGTGATTTATCATCCTTTTGGTTTTTTATTATCTAAACTTTCTCACAGGGAAATTATATACTTTTGTGAATAAAATAAGTTAAGCTTTATGGAGTCAAGACATTCAAAAATTCATTTTGCATGATTTTCAGTCTGTATAAAATGTTATCTCAGAATGAAAAAAAAAAAAATCAATATCGGTTAATATCCGTTATCGCCTACAACAGCAACATTATTATCGGATATCGTATGGGCTAAAATTTTCACATCGGTGCATCCCTATTATGCACCATCAATGGTCTATTCATAATACGTTTTAATCTTTCAGGAAATGCTTAAATCTTTGTTCATGGTCAGCAGAAGCCCAGTATACTGATTTTCTCAAAGATAAGAAGAAGGAAAACCCATCCAATCTGTTACAAAAACAAAGTATGAAAAAAGAATGAAGTTTGGAAATTATATAGCAGTTTCATCTATCGTTTAAGAGTCAAACCAGAGCAACCAACAGAAAATACTAAACACTACTAAATATGGATACTGTGGTCACAATCTGTACAATAGGTTAGATTTCATAAACAGTAACACAAGTACAACATAAAAAGGCCATTACAAACAATAGCAACAACACCTGATGCTCGTGAGAGGATACACTATATGTCTCAAGATATAATGGAAGTGCTGTTTGGTGCCAACTACTGTAAAGTCAAAGTAAAGTTATAACAGGGCATGCGTGATAAGGTTACTCAAAGAACGGCAAACAGAAAAAAACAGAAGAGAATTTCATAGCTCACTTTTGGACACCTACACCTTTACTACACCTTTTGTTTGTTTAAACCATAATAATTCATGTGAGATATTCCAGTAAATTCACAACTATTAAACATTTGTTGTTTAAGTACTTTTGCTGCCGGATTGTCATGTCAACCAGAAACATTAATCAATGAGTAATTCTCATTCTTGTGTTGACAAACAGGTCTTATATTGTGACCATAGACTGTATAAAGATGTCTATACAGTATAATGACATACAGTCTCTGATTCTGATGGGATCCACTGTGACACAAACAGCTGAAACAAATGTCACCATTTCTTAGTTTCAAAAGTACTTTCCCCTCTTCGATCTTTGACCTCTGAATGTCATATGAATACTGTGGCCAATGAGGACCTTACAGAAAAATGTTTTCTTACACCCCTAACTAAAAGTACCTGGTAAATATTTGGTGATAGGTCACATGATTGAAAAGTCTCATTGCTAATCTGACGGGCGTCACTTGTTTAAAGGTCCTATAATAAGCAAATTTTACTCTTGTGAGCTTTAAGCCATGTTAGAATAGAAGGCCTGGAGTTGTGTTTTGTTTCATTCACACTTGTTTGATTATTTCTGTATTATTAAGGCTACATCTCCAAAGCTCAAAATGTTCTGTTCCACCTTGTGATGTCATGAATCAGTCATTTTAGTAAAGGCTAACAGCTACCTTTTACATTTTATGTAGTAGAGATTGGAAATTCCAGGGCTGAAATAATCCAAATGATTCTAGTGAAGCTGTGTGTAATTTAAAAACAGAGTGGAGCACTTCCTAGATTTTTCTGCTTTTCTTTTTAAACGGTTGGTGTTTCCCACGCAGTCATGAAACTGAAGGAGGAACGTGACGAAAACATAATTTACATGCACCACGAGACAGCTGCAAGATCAAACTGCACTCACTACGACAATCGCTTATTATTATATTTTTAAACTGAAGTAATTTTTAAACGTTTTTGTAAGTATGATGCATGCAGCAATGCAGTGATTGATTGCTCATAGAAGTTACTTTACGGCTTTCTAATGGTCAAATTGTATCATACTAGGAAAATATATATGTTCTCCACAAATCTAGATTCAAGATTCAAGATTGTTTATTTGCCATATGCAGAATCAACACAGGGTCAACAATGCAATGAAATGCTTAGAATCAGAAGAACCGTTGACTCGCTAAGATAGTCAGAAGTACTAATAACAGCAATAATAGTACATGGTAAAAAGTGTTGCAAAAGTGCAGGGGAAGAAGTAAACAATATAATAAAAATATGTAATAAAATGTAATAAAAATACAAAGTACAATGTACAAAGGTGCAGGTAGGATTATATAAGGTGTAAGTAGAGTATTTCACAGATTGCACATAATATGGTGTAGTATAAGTGTTGCATGTGTATTGCACATAGTATGGTATAAATATTGCACATAGGTTATTGCACAGATTATTGCACAGGTAACAGTAGTTTACAGTGAGGTAGTGACAAACATGATACAATCATACAGGGCAGCAGCAGTAAACATATTATGCATAATGAAAAGTAGTTTAGTGCAGTATTATTGCGAGTTCCGTATTATTTAGAATCTACAGAATAGATAAACCTGATTAAAGGGGCCGTGTTACACTATATTCTGATATATGTTATAATGTTTCCTCATCACAAACACACCCAGATTTGTGTTTTGTTTGATTTACATGTTTAACACATCCTGCAAATCTACTTAGTTCTGTTCCACCTTGTGATGTCATGTGGTAATACGTAATACAGTAAGTGCTCCCTTTGTTCACTAGAATCATTTGGATAATTTCAGCCCTGGAATTCCCCGTCTCTACTTAACAAAAAGTCAAAGGTACCTGCTGCCTTGATAACTACTGCTTCATGACGTCACAAGGTGGAACAGAACATTTTGAGCTTTGGAGATTTAAACAGAATAATTAACCAGGACTACTCAAACAAGTGTGAATGAAACAAAACACAACTCCAGGTATGTTTGTAAGGAGATAACAACATTATAACATGACTTAAAACTCACAATTTTGCTTATAAGATCTTCATATGTATAATATATGTCTAAAATTAAAAGGGCATAAGTATCATTTTGGTAGAAACTGACAACTTCCACCCTTTGCGATCATTTGTTTTTAGCTCTGACGCCTCATAGTTAATAAATCTGGAGGCATACCACGCTCAGATGAACTTGACTCATTGGTGAGGAAGAAAACATCATCTGACTCTCCTGACTCTTCTCATGGTTCACGCTCTTTCAAAACCAAGAGGATTTAATTTGTCAGCTCTGGGCCCACACGTGTCTGTCACTGTCCACCGACCTATGGCTAATTCCACGCCGAATATTTTCTTCAATCTTCACGGTGCTAAACTTAAGAATCAAAGAGCAGTTTTGTCAGCCAGTGTACAGAAACTCAATGAAAGCTGCTTAAGAGGGATTTGTCTATGGAGCTTCACATTCCCAAAGTCTACACCGAAGTAACTGTCCATTTGTTATTATCACAGTTCTATTTAACGGCAATCTGCTATCTGCTGACTTAAACTGCTCAAAACTTCTGCTGATAAAGGCCAGAGTCTTCCTGAAGATGTGAGACAAGCCTCTAGTTTGACCGTGTTTAAATCTAGGTTCTGTTTAGCCGAGCATTTGACTGAAAGGTTCTTATTCAGCACTCTTCTCTTTTAATATTAATTTTATGATGATTAGTTATGCGTTGATTCGTTCATATTGTAATTTTAAAGATCCCATGACATGGTACTTCTTGATGCTTTTATATGGCGCCTTAATGGTTCCCTAATACTGTAAATGAATCCTTCTTCAAAATCAAGCCTCAGTGCATGACTCTGACTGTCTTCATGGGGCTAAATATGTCTCTGAAACGCTTTATTCTGGGCGTTGTTGCTTGAATGCAAATGAGGAGGACAGACAGGCCAGTGCAGCGGGTGGGTTGTGGCCAAATACGCCGCTGTTTCCTGGATTAGCGGTGCGCTGTCACCCACTTCTGTGTTTTAAGAGCGGAGGAAGATATGAGACGCTTTCCATTAAAAAAACATTTCCACAGAAAATAGAATTAAACTACTGCTGTTTCAGAGGTTCGGAGGCTCGGATAAAGGACATCCGAGCCTGGAAACACTCTCACGTGTCTCCAGGCAAATAAAAAAACGCATCTCGCATTTCGTAGCTCCTTCGCGGTCCAAATTCTCTGGGCATGATTTCCAGAGCTGGTGGGTGGACATCAAGATGGTGGGTGGAAACGTTTTCGCGAGTGTGACGTCAGAAAGTTTCCTTGTTCAGAATCGCCCGTTTGGGCTGTCTTTTTTTCAAACGCGGAAAAGGATAGCAAATTCTCAGTTTACACATTTCGCAACTTTTAGCCATGGATGGGGCCTAAACAGGGTAGGGGAGCTCATATTAATGTTCAAAAACCTCAGAAAGTGAAAATTTCATGCCATGGGACCTTTAAAGGCATCTTCTTCTAAAAGTTACGTGTGTTGACACCGGCTTACCTCTGACAGTCTCATCTGATCCTGGTTCGGCTCGCTTTCTGGAGCCCACGTAAGTAGGTCCGGTAACTTCCCTGGAACATGAAATAAACTGTTCACCTTCAGCGGATGTCTACGCCAAAGTTTACAAGTGAACAGGCTGATAGAGTTAACATGGGCGTAGTGATACGAGTGGAGAGAGACAATACGCGAATGCGAAATACGCTGCTGGATGTTTCGTGGACAACTGTTTCGGATGCAAATATATCACCTTTCGGACAAATGTTTTGTTTTGAGAAGAAAAACAAGCTTTATTTCATGTTCCAGGGAAGTTACCGAACCTACTTACGTGGGCTCCAGAACGCGAGCCGAACCGGGATCAGCTGAGACTGTCAGAGGTAAGCCGGTGTCAACACACGCAACTTTTAGAAGGAAACTCATACAGATTAACATTTTTTTTAAAACACACTATCCATTTAAGGTCTTTCTTACTCTGTAAAGAACTTTGAATTACCTTGTGTATAAACTGTGCTACATAAATAAACTTGCCTTGCCTAAAATATTTTAAAAGAAAAGAGTTTTTTTTATAGAAGGAAGATTTGTTTGCTTGCAGTCATTTATTTAATCTGGATAAGTCTGGCTCTTCCATGGTTTGGACTTGCGATGCTATTAGTTAGTTATAGCAGTGACAAACAGGGAGGAGACTGTGCTACTTGGCCCTTTAATTATCTCGTCAGATGAGAGCTCACACTGTGTGACATTTGAGTTAATAACCAGGAGGAAACCAGCTGAGGTCTACAGCTGTGAAAGCCCTAGAAAGGCCTAGAAAAACATATAGGACTACAGTAATTTATATCATCAAAATCAAAACAACATCTTGCTGGCACATTACATTTTGGTACATTCTGTTTAGTTTATGTTTTGTTCAAACTAGAAATGCAATATGGACAAATCACAACTTCATTATGTTCAAAGTTTTTGGTAAATGTCTAATATTAAAAAAGAATTAACCACAGTGTGTCTGATCTCACGGCATGTGAGTTACAGCGACACCCTTTTCAGAACTCATTTGCTGGCCAAAAATTCTTCTAATCCTATCCCATATTATCAGAATAAATCTGAAACACAATTGCTCTGATCTTGTCATATTTATTTATTTTTATTAGTGAATGGTTAAGTTTGAATACAATAATTTCACTTTATTTGCAACAGAAATCCCTTTGGATATGTCTGAACAAAAGTATGCTTAATTTTAACTAGACCAGCAATACTTAGGCAAATCATAACACCCTATTTTGCCGTGCACCCACACTCACCGTAAATAAAAGCAAAGTTACTCACCTCTGCTGTTGTGCAAGGGATGAATTTGCCTACAGAGAAACAGAAAATAGTATTTTAAGGTCAATACATTTGAAGCAACTTGCATTTACAGTTCATTATTTGGTCAGCCTGATGGGGATAACATTGTAACTTATAACGTTCATTAGGCATGAAGAAGAAGTGACTTTATTGATCTCACACAGGATAAATTCTCTGCATTTAACCCATCCTGTTATTAGGTCAGGACGTAAGCTGGAGGATTTTACCTGGTGCATGTTTTGGGTTGATGGGGGAAACCGGAGTGCCCGGAGAAAACCCACCCAGACATGGGGAGAGCATGCAAACTCCACACAGAAAGGCTCGGGCCCGAATCTTACGGCCATACCAACGTGCCACACAGGGATCGAAACCGGAACCTTCTTGCTGTGAAGCGTGAGTGCTAGCCACTCAGCCACCGTGCCGCCATGTCCTTATCATATTGACAAAAAGGAATATTTTTGATATTTTTTTTAATTTATCATTATTTTATTTATCTTGATAATGATATTCAGAAGATATTTTAACAGTGCATCAGGATTGTGCTAAAATATACCTGTAAATCTGTAAATGGACCAGAAACCTCACCACAGAGATATTACATTGACATTTCTGTCTCTTTTTGACATATTTTGTATAGTTTTAATTATAGATCAGGCATACTCGATATTCTTATTCTGCATTAGGGATGTACGATATATCGGCATTAACATTGGTATCGGCCGATGTTGCAAACAAACTTTACATATCAGTGCGTGAAAAGGTAGAATCCATGATCAAAGGAGAAGTTCAATTTGTCAACTGGACAAAGTTTGTTTGGTTGAAAACGTTTCGCCGCTCATCCGAGAGGCTTCGTCAGCTCTGGCCCTCATGCTGGTTAGACCCTGTTTATATCTAGCTGCAAGGGAGGAGCTAGCTACCCTGAACAAAGCTCTGAACCTATCCCCGCTACTCTCTTTTGTTTTACGAATTCCTCTGGCGTCTTGTATTAGCATATCTATCAGCCCTAGGCGGCGCTCACTACACTGAAATAGCTCTGAAACTATCAACTAAACTGTCTCTTTGTATTTCAAATTTCTCTGGCGTCCAATTCCCTATTCAAGACAACGACCCTCTCCACCCCTCTGCAATGGCTTGTCTGTCCTAATGATTCTTTGTTTGAGAATCGAATTATAGATGGGAGACAAGTTGTGTCTAACTCCCCCATTTCTTTACATATCGGTATCGGCCCGATGTGTGAAAGTGGGCCGTTATTAACGACCGATATTTGTCAGTACAGTAATCCCTCGAATTAACGTTTTCTCACATTTCTCTCTTGTTTAAACACTCAAACTTTCGTAGATTTTCAACAAAATGTATTAATAGTGAAGCGTGGGGGGGGGGGCACGTGCTCTCATTGTGCTCAAATCCGTGATAGTGCAGCATGACTGGCGCGAGGCCGCACGTCCGGGGCTGCGAGCACGAGACCCGTGTCTAAACCGTGCCTCCCCCTAAGACACGCAGTCCGAGCCACGATGCGAACACGCACATCAAACCTTGACATGAACGAACACAAGAGCCGCACGAAACCAGGCAAAGTGGTTTAATCCTGGTTTAGACCTGGTCTAGTCCTGGTTTAGTCCAGGTCTAGACCTGGTCCAGTCCTGGTTTAGTCCAGGTCTAGACCTGGTCCAGTCCTGGTTTAGTCCAGGTTTAGTCCTGGTCTAGTCCCGGTCTGGTCCTGGTCTCGTCCTGACCCCCCGCGTCCTCCATCTATAACATCAATCGGCAAAGGTCCCTTAGCCAATCAGGACGCAGAATACAATGTTACACTATAAAAAAAATTTAAAAAAATAAATAAATAAAAATCAGGAGTCAAAACGCATTTTGAAAATAAAAGAAGACATTCAAAAATTCATTTTGCATGATTTTCAGTCTGTATAAAATGTTATCTCAGAATTAAAAATAAAATATTGGTATTGGTTAATATCGGTATCGGCCGATAACAGCATCATTAATATCGGATATCGGTATCGGTGCATCCCTATTCTGCATATCTCCAAAACAGCAATTACGATATTATAAATGTTTCGATATATCTCCCATCCCTAATCACAAGTTATTGTATATGCAAAATATTGGTTCCTTATTCATTCAAACTAGTGTTAACATTAAAAATAATAATAATAAAAATCATGAAACTGGAACCTTAGTAATAGAAATACACAAAATAAACATGTGATCAGTGACGCCAAGTGAAAAGAAAGCCCTGACTTCTACAAAGGAGCCGCCACATACCTGCAGGCTGTGTCTACAAACGCCTCCACTCATTACAACAGAAACAGCTGACCCAATTAACAAATTATTTTTTGTATGTTTTTGACGTCACTGTATGACCTGGGCTTGCATCAGCAGATGGCAAGATAACATCAATGTGTTTCATAATGTCACACCAGGGGAAAACTGATTTGTCACTGTCAAGGTAAGACATAAACCTAGAGAGTAAAGTAGGTAAAGGGTTTAAAGGTGCGCTGTGTAACTTTTCTGGTAGAGGGTCCAACACTTCCACTCCATGTTGCTTTTTTCTTGAAATGATCTTCAGTATTTAATTTAAATATCTTCATGGAGACAAGCAGAAAAAAACAGGCCAAGTTACAGGTCAGAGTTATAGAGAAGTGAACCTGCTCCCAATAATAATGCACATTTTTGTTGTACTTTTGAGAAATAAAAACACCTGTAATTGAACAAATACAATATATATTTGTTTAATACCAGTCATCACAATAAAATCACCATGGAAAATTTACTCAGTGCACCTTTAAGGAAATAGTTTTTTTTTTAAAAAGTAAATAAGACTGAATACTTACAGTATATTTACAGTCTGCAAAGATTGCAATGCCCTTTGGCTTTACCTAGTGTTGAATACTACACTACTACTAGGATTTGTCTTCTCTCCCAACAGCCGACATCACTGAGAGATCTCCTCTTTAGTTCTAATCTCAGTCTCCTTCTGTGCAGCTCTAACTTTAGCATCCTTCTCCCTATATTCATTAACTCTCCCCTGTACAAACCACCACAATCTGGTCAAACAGGAGTACAAATTTAAATACAGCTCTGGAAAAAAATAAGAGACCACTGCATTTTTTTTCCTGAAATCAGCATCTCTACATGTATTCCAGCCATTCCATTCCAGCGTCTGTTGAATTCCAACACAAACACAAAGCTGAGCTACTTCAGTTCTTGCACCAGGAGTGGAATAAAGTCACCCAAGAACAATGTGAAAGACTGGGACTAAACCAGGTCTGAACCAAGACTAAAACAGGTCTAAACCAGGTCTAAACCAGGTCTGAACCAAGGCTAAACCAGGTCTAAACCAGGTCTGAACCAAGACTAAACCAGGTCTAAACCAGGTCTAAACTAGGAGTAAACCAGGAATGAACCAGGACTAAACCAGGTTAAAAAGGGTACTAAACCAGGACTAAACTAGGGTTAAACCAGACCTAAACATGGACTGAACCAGGGCTAAGCCAGGATTAAACCAGGTTAAAAATGGGACTAAACCAGGACTAAACTAGGACTAAACCCGGTCTGAACCAAGACTAAAAACATATCTAAACTGGGACCCAAGAACCATGTGAAAGACTTGAGGAGAGCATGCCAAGACGCATGAAAGCTGTGATTAAAAATAAGGCTTACTGCACCAAATATTGATTTGTGAACTCTCCTTAAGTGTAAACATTAGTATTATGTTGTTTTAAAATGAATTTGATCTTGTTTCTTTGCATTGTTTGAGCTCTGAAAACATGTATCTTTTTTGTTATATTGACCGTTTGTCATTTTCTGCAAATAAATGCTCTAAATGACAATATTTTTATTTGGAATTTGGGGGAAATGTTATCAGTAGTTTATAGACTCAAACAAATATATTCCCTTTGCCCAAACGCATACGTATAAGTAGTAAAATCAGAAAAACTGATTATTTTGCAGTGGTCTCTTATTTTTTTCCAGAGCTGTATGTTCTTGCTCTGCCTACTACCGTGCCACAATTTAGTAACCGTTAAAAGAAATTACTTTTTTCCCTTCAATAAATACACATATCTATAATTTAAACCAAAGCAGACACAAACAAAACTCTCCCACTGCTGCATCGTTGCTCTTTCCCTCGCATTCATCAATCACATTTTTTCACTTTTTGCTTTTATGATTTCATTTACATTTCTTGTATTATTTTATTATTTCTCTATGACGTTGCTTGAAAAGTCCCCCCTTTAGTCTCCAATGGTAGCATCCACGCACCTAAAAATAGCCCATTCATTCAAGACATACACAGTGTGAGCAGGCGACTAACAGCGTCATCATCACAGCTGTGCTCCATCACAATGAGTTTAAAAGATGATTAAACAGAACAAGTTGTCCATTTATTGGATTTAAATCTGAGTGTGCAGCACTTGTAGCTGTAAATAAATGCATGTCTCTGGGGCCCATAGGTAGTCCATTACAGACAGGGGAAGATGGATGAGAGTGCATGGATGTCTAGGCTGTAAACCTGATCACTGCAACCCATTGGATTTAATTTACCACATTGTACTGTAATGTATCTGGTTTATTAAATACATGTTTGTGTTATGGCGGCATAGCTATGGTGCTATGGTGGGGAATATGTTTGTGTTTTTAGTCTATTAGCAAGATAATATAAATAAGGGCAGGTTTTGTTTGCGTATCATAGTCGATTGTGTGAAGCCCTGCAAAAAAGGGGCTTATATTGTAGTAAAAATAGATTATGTGGTAAAAAGTTTGGAAATACTTCAATTTTTCAAGCAGTAAAGTATGGTTCCAGAAAGTACTGGTGTTCTATGTAACAGGTAATCAGTAGTAGTAATCAAAACTATAATAGATCCACAATAAATTATAAATAGCTCTTTGACTCCACTTGAGCATGGACCCCCAGGAGACAAATTTGTTAATATAAAACATTGATTAGTCAAGAAAACTGAAATAGCTCTGTGTTAAATAAAAACAAAAATATCACACGCAATATTGCTATCTTTCCTTCACTGTCCTCCCCAAAACTCCCAGTCCCATGCTTGAATAATTATGTCAATTGCCACATATCCAGTGTTATAATAACCAGATTAAACACATGAGACACTGATCTCATGGATACTATCAAAATTTGAATTAAACCTGGAAAAACACATGACCAATACCGGTGCATGTACTTTCAGTCATGGAGATATGGTGAAAAATAACTTAGTTGTCAAACAGTGTAAACGCTGTCACAAAAACAGCAGCGGGTGAGAGTGGGGGTGGCGAGGAGGAGCACGCAGCTCTTTGTTTATGGTCAAGTGCAATGTAGCCTTGACTTTGAGAAAGATGCAGACTTAGCTCCTGCTTTGTAGTCTAAAAGCAGGTTAAACAAAACTGAATATTATAGGAAAACATTAGGATTACAATTATCCTAAAAGCCTAATGTATTAAGTGACACCAAATGGACAATAGATTGAATCTTATAGTAACATGATTAATCATTTTGAATGTACATAGCCCATATTTCTATAGATTTTAAACCAACATAGTATTATTTTCAAAACCTTAGGGCTGTATAATGAGTACATAATATTAGACCATGATTATTATGTGACCATATGGCTACCATGCAGCAATGGGCCAAAATAGACCTAATCAAATGGCCTGTCATTGATAATTTCATAATTTTGATAGCATAAGTTATAAAGAGTTATTATGGCATAGGCCTATTGTTAAAAATGATTTAAAGAGTAGGTGCTCGGGCAAAGGCTTGATAAGATAAATGTCCAAACAGTATCCTTCCTTAATTATTGGCTGAATTAAAAGGCTACTTCTAAGTGGACTCAAAATCATCTGGTCTACTCCAACTTTAATCTCATAACAAGATAAGAGAAGATAAGATATGCCTTTATTAGTCCCACAGTGGGGAAATTCCAATGCTGCAACGCACAGATCAAGAACAGCAGGAAAATGTAGCATGCAATAAAACAAGATAATAAATAATGGCTTAAAATTATTTTTAAAATAGACTCAAAAACAACTGTGTGTACCTAGCTATGTGCTAAGGCTGTTACCTTCACATGTTTGGTGCTCCACGCGTACAGATCCGTCTTTGAGTATCATAACATCCCCAGGCCCTGAGATCTTTCCCGGGGACGCGGCTGAGGATGCTCCGGCCCCGGTAGAGCATCTCCTGGAGGCCCGGTATCCCTTGGCCGTGGTCCGGCAGCACTGGAAGCACACCGCCCATGCCTGCTCCTCATTGATGGGCTGGTTATAGAGCCTCAGTATCTCCTCCAGAGACAGCTCCTCCGCGGGACTGAGCGCCGTCGCAGCATCCATCAAACCGGCGGATCCAGGCCGAGGCTAGACGAGAGCTAACCCCGACACATGGATGCTCTCCCCGGCTGTCGGCGCAGGGGTAGCGGTGATGGAGGATGATCGCTCCCGGTTAAAACACGGTTATGAGCGTGGGTGTCCGTGTGTGTTTGTGGAAGCGGAGTGCCTCATCACATGACCCTCCTCCCGCTCCTCCCGCTCCATCCCTCCGCTCCTCCCGCTCCTCCCGCTCCTCCGGTCCGATAATCCAGCCAAGATTATCGAGGATCACTTTCATCACTTTCATTTAGCTTTAGATAATAAACAGCCTGACAAAGTTAGATTTGGGATCGCCGCTAACTAAAACAACAATCAGGTGCTTCTCAGAGATGCCGAGTGAGCAGATAAACTTACCAGGTGGAAGGAGAGGCACTCCGATATTCTTATTTATTATTATACTTATTTATTTGTGTGAAAAATCCCTCAGTCGTCCAGGTAGAATCCATGGTAAAAGGAGAAATTCAATTTGTCAACTGGACAAAGTTTATTTGGTCGAAAACGTTTCGCAGCTCATCCGAGTTGCTTCGTCAGTTCTGGTTAGAGTGCTAATGGACACTGCTTATAATCTAGCTGCAGGGACGAGCTAACTACACTGAAATTACGATAGAACTATCCCACCTCTTTGTACAGCATGTGCAGCTAGATATAAGCAGTGTCCTTCAGCTCTAACCAGAACTGACAAAGCACCTCGGATGAGCTGCTAAAAGTTTTCGACCAAATAAACTTTGTCCAGTTGACAAATTGAATTTCTCCTTTTACCATACTTATTTATTCTTTTATTTATGTTTACGCCAACACGTCTTCAGGGCAGTATAGGTTGGTGTATAGTGGGTTGGTGTATAGTTAACTAAATATATCAAGGCCTAAATAAGATTTCCTATTTCCTGCATTACATTGAAACTACGTGAAGAGTCCCTCAGTCGTCCAGGTAGAATCCATGATAAAAGAGGAAATTCAATTTGTCAACTGGACAAAGTTTGTTTGGTCGAAAACGTTTCACCGCTCATCCGAGAGGCTTCGTCAGCTCTAATTAGAATGCTGGTAAGACACTTGCTTATATCTTGCTGCAGGGAGGAGCTAACTTGCTAACAAATTTTCGAAACTATCTCATTGGTTTCAGTCTTTTGTTTCTCTGGCGTTTAGATTAGCATACCTATTCATCCCTACAACGACTGCTTTTCACACCTCTGGCCCTAGGGCTAACCAGATCAGGGTCAGAGGTGTGAAAAACAGTCGTTGTAGGGATGAATAGGTATGCTAATCTAGACGCCAGAGAAACAAAAGACTGAAACCAATGAGATAGTTTCGAAAAGTAGTTAGCTAGTTAGCTCCTCCCTGCAGCAAGATATAAGCAAGTGTCTTACCAGCATTCTAATTAGAGCTGACGAAGCCTCTCGGATGAGCGGTGAAACGTTTTCGACCAAACAAACTTTGTCTACATTGAAACTGATTTATTTTTAGGGTAGATAATTTATGAATACAGGCTTAACCTACAAAATATAGTCTGTTAAAGCCATGTGGAAGTCTCTCCTCCAAACCTTGCAGCTGATGAGTCACAAAGATTTACTCTCAGAGCAACTTTCTATATTTTTCCTGCCCTCATATATCAAGCTTTATCAAGTAGCCTACAAAACCAAGAACTAATGCACTGAAAGCAACGTTTCTCTATAGAGCCATTTCTCACTGGAATGTGCTGCCACAACACATAATGCTCATACAAAATCATGCTGTTTTTAAAAAATGTGTTAAGAAATTACTATTTGAAAATGCTATAAGTTGAATGTAACATATTTTAAGTGTTTGGTATGTGTTTTTGATAATGTAACTTAAACTCATTGTTTTGATTTAGCTGTTTTGATGGTGCTTAAATGTATTAAAATGTATTGTATTTTAAATTGGACCCCAGGAAGACTAGTTTCTGCATTTGTAGAGACTAATGGGGATCCTTAAATAAACAAATAAACAATGACTCGTACTCGTACGATCTCCCTCCACAATTTATTTAGGATATTATATTGATTCATGCATTTTGAAGCGAATTATTGCAAATATAAACTGCTTCATTAGGCCTATTACTTCTACTGCAACTTATAATTGACATTCGGCCCGTGGTTGCATTTTGTCATATAATAGTAATAGCCTAGTGAGAGATTATATATATATATATATATATATATATATATATATATATATATATATATATATATATATATATATATATATATATATATATATATTTTTTTATGTACATGAGAATTTAATATTGCTTAAATTAGCAGACATCGCTTTCCCAAAGCTCCAAATAGTTTTGATATGCAGCAATATTTAACAACTGAAACATTCTAAGTCAGTGTTTACAATTACCAGTCCTTCCTTTGGCCAATAGAAAAGAACTTTAGTCCTATCCTCTAGATTAATTAATTATAAATGTATACAAATATGTTGTTTTACCGCCAATGTGTACTATTTTAAGTATTATTAAAAGGGAAAAAAAAGTTGTTAAGAGTTCCAAGATTTTTTATTATTTATGATCACTTAGCCACCAATAATTTTATTCAGTAATTGAATAACACAATACATCTATATAAAGCTCTTCTGACGGCAAATATTCACAACATTAGACAATGCGCACTCATTAAACAACTTTATGCTATACAGTGTACTCACAAACCACAGCTGAAATGGATACAATGATTTTTCATTTGTAAACCGGGTGATACACTATTGAAACAGCTATACACACAAACACATATGGAATGATAAACTCTCACTTCACATCAATGATTCGGTTTGTAAACATATATTTAAAATAGTTTTGTCCCTTTAGAAACCTCAGCCAATTCACCACTAGGTGAGGGCATGCAGCGACGTGACTTTAGCGGTTCAATGGGCAGCGGTAACAATGAGGCCTATGGACAATGACATGTCGGTGGGAGAGGGTGTAACCACAAACATAAATTAAGAAACAGTGAAAAACAGTTGTGGTTTGGGGCTTTAGGATTTGAAGTCCAGTAGGTTACAGTCGATCTTATAGTAGACGTATGGGTAATATTCCTGCTGGCTCAGGTTTAGTCCCGGGATGTCCATTGCAGACTGAGAAATAAATGAATAACAATGATTTATTGATGATTTATCATGTATTACAGCCAAATACATTAACATCTGCCCGGGTAATTATGCCCGGGTTATTATTGTTAGGCTTTCCCAAAAACAAATTCCCCACAGTCATAACTGCAGGTCTACTTGGATAATGTAAGGCATATTTGTTTGATTCTCATAAAATTGTGAACTATCTTGATTGACTCCCAGGAGTCATCCCAGACTGATAATGTGTTAAACTGAGAGTGCTACATAATGTATGTCCATATGACTTGTGCCAGGATAGCTGTGGGGATTGTAGGTGCAATAAGGGCATTTAAACAGAAGAGGGCACTCCACTAAAGCTTAAGCAAACGCCTTACTTCCCAATCTTTACAAAAAAGTGAAATATAATGTTGCACAATGTCTGTTAATAACTGATTTTTTAAAAATGGAAACAAATATACTCACATCAATTATAGCTGCTGCACTGCTGTCCAGATGTTTGTAAAGATCATTGAGCACCTCTCTCAGTTTCTTCATGTTCTTCTTATTTGGCTGAAGAAGCATGGCCTGGAAGTTCACTGGAAGCCCATACCTATTAAAAAGTTTTACATTAAACGTGTATTTTTTTTTATTCAATAAAAACATATTGTTTATCTTTAGCTTAAGATATTTAAAACACGGGAGTAGAAGTTGAAATTCATTATTATACCTGAGAACAGACTCCACAAATACCCTTAGTGCTTTAATGTGAATCCAGGCAATGAACGCCTCACTGAAGTTAACTTTGAGCCATCGCACAAGTGGTCCCTGCAAAGAGCAAAAGATAAAGATAAATAAAATGCATACTAGCAACAACAGCGTGACGCAGAAATTAAGTATTGTGTTACATAATGTGAATTGAAAGGAGTTTTAACTGTCACAATTATTATTTTAAGAAACTGTAAGAAAACTGGAGAAAACAATCCCGCACTCCGTCTAACTTGCAAGTAAGACGGAGTGCAGGATTGTTTTCTCCTTGTGTGTTCTGGGCCTCGCCTCCAACGTACCCGTCTGAAGAGATTGAAGTGCGAAGGTCTCATTTTAAGAAACTGTGATGATTAAAATCATACTTGCTCTTTCTTTGCTTCATATCCGAAAAGGCCAGGCAGCCAAAACGCTTTTACAATACTTAACTAAAATACTTGGGTCACCCTGGTGGATTAACCAAGCAAAAGAAATACATGGTCTGTTATTGTCAAATCAAACAGGGTGAGTTATGAGAAAAAATAACAGAGGATTGAGAAACAGAGGTAAAAGAAATGGCACAAAAATATCTGAGATTTCTTATGCATTTGAGACACACATACTACAAATTAGTTTCTGTGATTGGGATTTTTGTAATAATAATAATAATAATAATAATAATAATAATAATAATAATAATAATAATAATAATTCTTTATACTCTGATATTCCTAGAAGTCTCCCATTCAAGACACAACCCTGCATAGCTTTATAAATTAGATGAGACTGAACATTGTCATGGTGATGTTATGTTATGGCAGTGGTTCTTAACCTGGGTTCGATCGAACCCTAAGGGTTCGGTGAGTCAGTCTCAGGGGTTCAGCGGAGGTCAATACACGCACCCGACTTGTATGATTCGTGAGAAGAAGCCACACTGATTTGCTTGCCTGGAAGAATCCATGACTCATCGCTGTACCAGCGAGTGAGTCTGGTAATGTTTGATCCACAGAATGCGCTGCGGTTGCGCGTAGACAGACAGCTAAGTGAACCAATCAGAGATTGCGCCATCTTGATTCAAAACTGAGGCGGAACTTCCGCTGCCTAAGAGTGACTTTGCGGGCAAAGGCGGGTGCACTGACGTCACCATCTTTGAACGAATCAGAATCGCGGAGTCGGTTTGGAACCGGAGGAGCGAGAGTGGATGGAGAGTGTCCAAATGGTATCGCGGTGTATAGGAAATACAGAGAGATATCATTTGGCTGGCCAGGTAACTGATTTGCAGTAAATATTCATTATTATTGTAGCCTGATGGAAATTAGGCGATGAGTCTGAGTTAAAATGTTAAAAATAATAAATAGCATAAATACTATAAGTTAATTATTGGAATACATAAGGTTAAAAATTCAAACCATTTCAGTGTGGTAGTGTTAAAAAAGGTCATGTCTTTGTGAAAAGGTCTGTCATTTCTTGTGAATTCATCCATTGTTTTGGTTTTGTTCTTTAAACACAGTGATGTTAATAATGCACGGTTCATTTTGTGCACCAGTAAAACATATACCTATGTCTTGAATTTTTTTTTTTTCAATAAATAAGGGTTCAGTGAATGTGCATATGAAACTGGTGGGGTTCAGTACCTCCAACAAGGTTAAGAACCCCTGTGTTATGGCTACTCACAAATTGTTTCTTTTTATCGGTGGACAGCCGAGTCATCTCCTCTTTGTCTGCCTTCATCTCCTCCTCATTGTACTGAAACTCTCTGACTGAGAATCTAAAATGAATTTTAAGTTAAGCATCTGTAGATATCAGTTTCATTAATAATTGTGATAATGATTTCACCAGCATTAGTGACAAAAAAAACATCAAAAAGCTATTTAAACCATTTCACAGAGATTCATCTATTTAGACTCATATTGTTTAGCATTATGTATTTACACATCTTACTTAGTCACATAGTCACACTTCTGTCCATCTTACTTATTCTCTCTGGCTTTGTGCTTGAAGTCATCTATGGCTTTTCTAAACAGAGTGACACTGAACAATCCACTGTCATAGTCTTCAAATAACAAACTGTAAAGAAGAAACATTTATAATTAACTGCACAAAATTAGGTAAAATAGGTAAAAGCAGACATACACAGCATATAGACCTATATAAACCTCCAGAGTTCATCCTGATTTCTTACTTTGATGATCGTGGCACCACCATCTCGGCAAGAGTTTCATATGCTTTCTGCCACTCAGGGTACGCAGTCCTGAAATCAATATTACAGGTTAAAATCACTTACTATTATTTATTTAACAAAGAACAATGTAAACATACTTTGGTACAACCACCAGCAGAGTGATCAAGTACTCTGAATCAAGTACAAAATCATCTTTCTTCACAATGTCAGCCAGGCTCCTGGTGAGCAGGCTCCCCCTGGTGGAGGAGAAGAGAAATCGCCAACAAAACGTTAATTATCAGAGTAACTTTTCATTTTTTAATAGATACTGACAGCAGAAACTAACGTATGTTAAAAATGTGTTGTGAATAAATTGTAATAACTGTATAATATCCATTGGCTATCAGTTGGCAATGGTTCCAGAGCACTTCACAGCCAACCCAAAGGTCGGAAGAAGGATTTCGCCCTAGCGGGTACTGCTACTGTTGTTGTGTCCTTAAGCCACCCACCTTCACCCACCCTGCCTGGTATAAACATTATCTGAGTGCAGTTTGGCAGTATTTTTTCTGTCAGTCTATCCCAGGGCAGCTGTGGCTAAAGTTGTAATTTACCATTTCCAGGTGTAGAGTGTGCTACCTTTGGGTGTCCAAAATTAGCATTATAGTTTGTTCCCATTATCTGGGACATCCATGGCCAATGTTTAGGGTTTTATCTGATAATATAGATTTTTATTTTTCAGAAAAAGGCAAACACAATATCTACTTACGCATTCTTTCTTTCCAGGTTTTGCAGGTTTCCTTTCAGGTTATTATACGCTGATGCTCTGGTCTTCAGATCATTGTCAATTTGAGTAACTTGCTAAAAAGAACAAATAGTGACATTACAAACACATAGTCAACAGAAAATAGCAGTTGCAAATCTTTAATCTTACCTTTGAGATTATTTCAGAGATGTTTTTGAGTGACTGTTTAATGGGGTACTTTGCCATGTCCCACTGAAATCGTGTGATGTAGGTCACAAGATCCACTGAAAAAAATGCAATATTGCCATTATATGCAAATGGCACAAAATACACCAATTAAATATTAATAAAGTAATTTCTTTATGTTTGCAAAAGAAGCACAGACAATGAGCAAGCCATCATGGCCTATGGAGTTCAACTCGAACAAAACCACTGTGATAAATCAGAATCAGAAAGACTTTTATTGCCATTGTCAAGTGAACAGAATTCACAAAACTAGGAACTTGTCTCAGTGATAAGGTGCGAACATAAAACACTAAATAATAATAGTAATAACTAGAGTATAGACACTAAATAATAATAATAACTAAAATATAGCTATAATATAGTAAAAAATAATAAACAATCCAAATAACAAAAAGGTTCAGATGAGCATCAGAACAGTAGTGCAAACATGACTTAATTAAAGTGACTGGTGATATAAAGTGTCCAGCTTTGTGCAGATGTTATGAATTGAACATCACAAGGTGGAACAGAATTGTTATGAATTGTGTAACATTAGGGATATTTAATATTGTGTTATTACAGTACTGCCAAGATTGTGACATCCCTACTATTTTACAACCAGCTAAACAGAAATAAAAATGTTCTTCATTACCTCCATTGGCCAACAGATTCTCTTGGACTTTGTCTCGACTGTCCTCCAGCACATCGGCCATGTACTGAGCCACCTTCTTCACCACACTGTGAACAAGCAGCAGACAAACCAAATGTAGCTCGCCAACATAAACTGCACCCACCGAACTGATGGAAACCTCACATTCACACAGGCATTCTGACCTCATTCTCCAGGTGTAACACAAACACTGGAGCACATCAAACACCTTCACATTTTTCTGCAGAACTAATGCTATGACAGGGAGATTTATAACATAGTAGAGCCGAGTTCAAGGATGTGTAGAATATCTTAAAATGGAGAAGTGAAAATATTTAACCAAAGCCTTGTACAGAAGTGTTAAAATTATTTCCTAATCTATGTTATGTTTCTGCATCAAAAACATACCCGGAGTGTGCCTTGTTTCATTCACACATAGCACACAAACCCGGATGAGTACTTCTCAGCCAAATTTCTCAATGGAAAACATTCTGTTCCACCTTGTGATGTCATGTGGTAATGCAGGAAGTGTTCCACTGTGTTTTTAAACTTTATACAGGTAAAAGGTAGCTGTTAAACTACCACTTCATAACATCACAAGGTGGAACAGAGTATTTCTGAGGAGGTAACAGTGTTCTATCATGCTCACAACAATTAATTTTGCATAATATAGAACCTTTAACCATGCATAATGATGAACTATTCGTCACAATAAAAGGATGCGTTGGATGTTTATTTTATAACATTTACTTGATCAACAAGCAAATTATACTGTAAAGAATAACCAATTGCGCTTCCCACACTGTACATATTATACAGGATTCTCCTTGCAGAAACTAGACACACAACATCAAAAACACTTCGAATTAAGCTAGTTAAACAAGTCTAACCTTTCTCACAGCTTTGGAGACATCTACAAAGCAAGTGCGGTCTCTATGTTACGCCTCCGTGTTACTTTCTGATGTCAATTTTTCCAAAAGACTATAAATTACACCTCTACAAAAAGATGGCGAAAATGTCAGCGAGAATAAATACAACTAAAGAAAGAGAGGCTGGAGTATCACCCAACTGTAAATGACCAAGTTTAGCCTGAAAACTCTGCTGGCTTCAGGGTGCTGTGAAATTCCTCATTGTTACTAAGGATTAGGGAATGGTAAGCCGACTACATCATAAAATCTCTGAACAGGAGCCCACATTCAGCGACGTACAATTCTACAATACATACAACAAAATAAATTATAAATAAGTACATTTTCATATCAAATCATATGAAACACATCCTCCCAAATGACAGTATTAAAATATCTTACTATTTTTGCTCCTTACTTTGAATGTATTATTACCATTTATATTTTTGCTCTTTGTTATTATATTGTGTGAGCTACTGTGACCAAATAATGTATTTTATTAATTTATTTGGTTTATTTAGCAGGAACAGTGTACATTAATCAACAATTCTATAAATGTACCAGAATTAGCCAGAGAGGCTCAACAGAGTTTGTCTGAACCTAAATAAATTCTGCAGTTATTCAGACAGGAAACTGCAGTGTGATAATTGTGTGCATTTTTGGAAAAAAGAGAAGGCATACCCTTCCACAAAGGAATCTAGCTTGGCCAGCTCATCTGACAGTCCCACCAGAACGTCTAGGGTCCCCACCTGGTTTAGGACAAAAAGGACAAAAGCCAAATGTCAGCAGATTAAGACTTGACTTCAGAGGAGTTTTTTCAGTTGGGTCGACGGGTTGGGGATCGCTCAGTGAACACCAACTCCAGATACAGGGGCCCAATATGATTAGGATGGCGCCTTTTTGTCCATATCCACTCATGCATCACTAAATGTTCCTAGAGTGTAGCTAGTACCAAGGTCAGGCGGGTCACTTGGCCACCAGCGCAGAAAGGCCTGGAGCAAGATTGGTCTGACTACGATTTTGGACCAAGCCTTCAAAAATCTTCCAACATGCAGACAGCAGATATGCAAAAAAACAGCTTTCTAAGCAATTACGTGACTTATTCTTGACAGTGGATGCATAAGGTAAGCCCATTTAATATTGTAATGTTTAGAATTATAAGATTTTAGATTATTAGCACATGCAACCAATGTGTTTTATCTGCTGCTTTGAATTAACCGCATTTCTTCTGATAGATGATTGTCAAAGTGTGCTAAAGCTAAGCCACTTTAAAAAAAATAATTGAGTCTTCTCTTCTCTGATCACAGCCATAAAATCAATGTAATTTTTTTTTTTATTATTTCAAGCAATGCATAAACGATCCTATAATTCCCATTGATAGGAATAATATAAAAATGTATTATTATATCTTGTCCTTTTTCAGATTTCTTAACTTATATCTTCTTATACCTATATCTTCACAAAATTAGGTTCATATAGAAAGTATGCATAAGACATGCTGAAAGTGTACAACAATTTTGGTGTTTTTGCTTTTTATGCAATAGATCAGTGCTAAAGTCCAGATTCTACAAAAACTGCAACAATCAGACTTGTTTTTATGTAGTTTGCCTGTGCATTCGTAATGATTTGGTCTGGGTGATATACCTTCAGGTCGGGGATACTGAACTTGTGGTTTGTAGACAGAACATTGGGTCGTGTAGTGGCTGCCATCATTTTGTCCCATGTTTGCTGGCAAGTCTTCTCTCCAGGAGCAGAGATCAGCCAAAACTCAGTCATGTTTGTTTTGCACCTGTGGAGCTTGTATGAACTGAAACATATGATTTGAAAATGAGAAGTGTTTATGTTACTTAGCAAGTATGAACATACAAGTACAAGTACGTTGATTTAGGATAGTAGTTTACTTTACTTTAGTACTTTTTAATTTAGGTTTTAAAGCTGTTGAGGGTCTTCCGTCTTGGCACTGTTTCCCATTATAGAATGTATGCAATTGTATAACGGTTACTATATAATTAACTATTTATATATTATTACCTGTCTATTTTTGTGCAATTGCGATTAAGCAAAGCTGTAATAACATTTAAGGCACGAAATGTTAACATTAATTGACAATAATGATGGTTAAGGTCAAGCAAACTTAGCTTATATTAGCCATCTTTTGCGACATCTTTCTGCTATCAATAAGGCTTGTGTTTGTTGATTTTACTCACAAATATCACTCACCTCTTTATGACAAAATAGCCAGTTAATGTTGGGCTCTTTTATGCGGTAAATGCCTGAGAAATGCTCATATTGCCAGGGGAAGACAGATCGTGAGTCTCCTGACAGCAGCATCAGAGTCAGCTGATCCAAGAGGAACCGGAAGGCCTCAGTCACTGCGCGGCCTGCGGAAACCACGGCGCCCCCTGCGGCTAAACAACAGCTACTACACAATAATAGTAAAAAAGACAAAAAATGTTGGTTGATCAATATGTTGGTTGATCAATTGGTGCTTCTTTGGGGGACAGTAATGCAGATGTTACAGCGGTTGTCTTAAAACTAAACAGCAAGGTTAGCGTTTTTTCAGACCAATGTGTAGCGCTTGAATGTGGCGCGTGATGTTGGTCAGTGATTGCCTGGTTTACACCTGACCATATCACAAGTAGTGATATATGTCTTATATATGTCTTTCAGATCGAAAGCAGCCTGGGATTTCCCAAGTTAGGTCAGTGAGGCCAAAGGCGCAAATTGGCTTGTAGTTTTGGTAATCAGCCCTAGGGCGGTTACAGAAGAACACTGAAATGTGGAAAATGAATGAATAATAACACAAGCAATCAAAGCATTATCAGCCTTTCCCTTTACAGCACAGACATGCTACAAAGTTTATTACTACCACTTTATTTATGTATTTATTTCTTTATTTATTTGACAGGGACAGTACAATGAAAACATTGCCACCATATACAGTAGGTCATTGATGTCCATGTACATATAAGGCTTGAAGCCACAAGCTAATTCGCAACCCCCGTCCCTGGTTAGGCTTTTAAAAACATAAAACAACACAAATAACACAGATAGAGGACAAAAAAACAAAACAAGAGCATTAAAAGCATTGGTCCCACTATATCCAGTTTTAGTGTTCACATTTCTGATTTTCTTTAAGCCACTTTTTTACTTTTGTGGAGAAAAGTCTAATGTCCGTCTGTGACTTGAACCCCAGAGGCAAAGAGTTCCACAGATGTTCACATCTGATAATAAATGTGTAGAAATGTAATGGATCAAGGACAACTGAAGATACATAAATAACATACATACATAAATTTGGACAAACAAGTAACATTCAAATACATTTATTTTGCTGTGTCCGTAGACATAGTAATGAGACAATGGATATATCGCCAGTGAAACCATCAATCAAAGATCAAAGATCAAGATCAAAGTCAGCTTTATTGTCAATTCTGTTCAAACATACAGTGAATCAAAATTTCGTTTCTCTCCGGCCAAGCAGTGCAGCAGAATAAATAAATACCTATTTACAGATGTCCAAAATGTGCAGTGTGCATCAAAATGTGCAATGGAAGATTCAGCAGTGAAATGGTAATGTCCAATAGAATATGCATTGAAAGTAAAGTTAAAAATAAATGTGCAACAGTAGTAATTCTAGTGCAATAACAGTGATAAATTAAAGCCGCAAGCGGCGTTGGTCGGGACCTCGCACCTGCGTTTGTTCGTCTTACTGAGACGCACAGCCATACCAAATTTCGTGTGCCTGGCACAATTATCTCACTTCCTGTTGGGCGTGGCCATGACATTGTAGATACCCTGTCAGAACAGACCCTGTCAGACCCTGTCAGACTCTGTTAGACCCTGTCAGACTCTGTCAGACCCTGTCAGACCCTGCATGTGGCCTACATGCTGAGGCCTACATGAACCTTCGATGCTTGTCCCCACATTGCTGCTTGCAGCTATATCAGATCAAAGGTACAAAGATCAAAGACCTTTGATCAGGGCGTTGCCTAGCAACAAATACCTCCCATTCATAACTCATCACTCCCATTCAATAAATACCTAATTTTATCGATCCGCCGTATCGTCATATTACCGCCTATTTGAAAATCCTTCGCAATTTAACATCTCCAACGTCTTAAGATTATGTTCACCAAAATTTAAGCCTATCTGAGGTACGGTGTAGGAGAAGTGTTTCAAATTCCATACCTAACTTTATCGATCCGCCGTATCGTCATATTACCGCCTATTTGAAAATCCTTCGCAATTTAACATCTCCAACGTCTTAAGATTATGTTCACCAAAATTTAAGCCCATCTGAGGTACGGTGTAGGAGAAGTGTTTCAAATTCCATTCTATGTCCAATACCCAAAAATCACACAAAAGCCCAATTATCTCACTTCCTGTTGGGCGTGGCCATGACATTGCAGTGAGGCGTTTGTTCGTCTTATTGAGATACACGTCCCTACCGAATTTCGTGCGCCTATCTTAAACGGTATGCCAGCCCCGAAAGACAACGCGCTAGGGGGCGCTATCGAGCTCCTGGGGGTCACTGGGGGACGGGACTTTGTCTGGTCATACTGGCAGCACTTTGTGATGCCCGTGCAAAGTTTCGTTCGTTTTGAAGCATGGGAACATGCTCAAAATTGCCCCAGCGAGTGTGAACAAGAACAAGAATAATAATAATAGGGAAACAAAGCAACAACAATAGGGACCTTCGTCCCCCTTCGGGGCTCGGTCCCTAACAACAGTACAACAGTAGTAAAATTCCAGTAGTGAATGTGCAATAACAGTCATAGTCAACATATCAGTAATTTCTGTCCACATTCCTTTGGCATAACTTTGGGGCATGATCCAATAGCTGTGCATACTTAAGAGTACCTAAATTTGGAAAAGCTGGGTCAGGTTTCCTGACTTTGGGTGTCTCCTGTTCAGAATTTGAAGAAAACGCCCCCAATAGGACATGTTTATAGTTCAGTGGGTCTGGGGTGCATTGTTTGGGACACAATGGTTGAGCCGGCTGGAGCCAACCCTTGACATCAAACACAGGGTGAGTTTGCCCCTATCTGGAGCGGGGCCAGTCTGTGGATGTTATCGTTCTGGACAGACGCACTGTAATCAGTCTGGAACCTTTGGCCCACTGCATAGGCCGTGGTACACACACAAAACAAAGATAAAACAATAAATTTATAAGAAATTCAGACATAAATATGATAATTATAATATAATTAAAGCTTTAGGTAATCACACATCAGTTAATTAATCTATCTTTTTTAGCACATTTCTTTTTATGGCTCATCCACTCACTTGTCCCCTGTTGGTTCAGTGGCCCTGTCTGGTGGACGGTCTGCCTGCCAGCTGCTTGTACCCATGATGTTTTTATTCTGCTGTTACGATATGGCATTGAACTTATTTATCTCCATGGAGACAAGTATGTGCTGGTATCAGGCCAAATTACAGATCAGTGTGGAGAAATTTGTGTAGAGGTGGCCTCATTCACAGTAAGAATGCATTTTTCAAGGTATTTCTTTAGCGATAAGAGCACCTAAAATAAAAGCAAGATGCACGTTAGGTGCCAATGCCATGGACTGGTATATTCCAGGTAAAACAATAAAATCTCCATGGTGACAAACCAGTAGCACACCTTTCACTAGAAATGTAATGCACCTTTTAAGTTCCACAGTATCAGACATGATTGTGTGTTTATGTTCATGGACTGTAATTTCATTCAAGTAAGTTGAAGAGCTAAAGTCCAAATTCTACATGATTTATACTGGAAATGATGAATTCCACCAAGAAGACACTTAAATGAAAGGCCTTTCATAAAATCAGGATTTATTTCTAATGGATAACAAAGAGGGCACAAGGGCAAGCTACATTATTGCTTAGGTTATCACCACATGGGACTGAGGAAATTGCTCAGGAGTGGGTTGGGTTAAGGTGTAGACATTCATTTTAGATAAAGTTCATATTGAACGAACGCAGTCTTTCTTGACATAGCCCTCCCAGAAAAAAACAAGCAGAAAGGGTGCAAAAACAAGTGGACCTATGGAGTTTTATTTACAAAAACATATGACATGCAAGCTTCCCCTTTGGTCATTCAGGGTTAACGTTTGGTCTTTTTTATTAGGTAGCAGTGATGTAATCTGTTTGCAATGTTTGCAAATAGGAATTCCTGGTGTACAATGCAGCCACTGGAGTATTTGGTTCAACTGTGGTGGGTGGTACTCATGTGGCAGACTTGCATACCCAGTAGTGACTGGGACAAACAATGGAAATCAAACATTGTGTGTTACTGGAAGCCACTTTAGATGCTTTGTGTGATTAAACATAGTACATAGCCTGTTTGTGAAGGTGAAAGCAGGCACAAAACACGGAATAGCTTTTGTAATGTGGACCATGTGCAAGCCTCTACAATAGGCTAAATAGTTTTATAATTACTGTTATCGTGGTGCCTTCCCCAAGGTGTACTTACTTCTTACTTACTCTCCACAACAATATATGTATGTCGATTAAACATTAAGGACATAGATTAGAATCCCATTGCTTAAATTTGCAGATTAGCAATATATCATCTTCCTATTTCACTTTGATGCATAGGCAAAGTATATGCCCCAAGCCCTAGAGCCTTTTAGTCAGAGAGGAAACATTTATTCCCCCTGGCTCGTGTTCACACAGCAGCAGGGGCTGAACGTGTGTGAACATTACCAAATTTTGTATTTCTAAGAGCATATGACACGTTAGACTACTCATTTCATAAAAACTTTGTGAAGATCATAACATTTCAGATTTGACAAAAATCTTGCCTATAGTTTTTTCTAGTTTGACAATTATATAATTTTACTTTGGACACGTGCAGTGCATAGAGGTAATTTCATAACTGCTTCCTAGAGCAATCTTAACAAGGGCCAAAACTAAATAAAATGAAAACAAAATTACACTTTAATTATGATTAGACAAAAAACAAATTATGTCATTAAGTGGTAATACAAGAGTTTAAAAATATCTCAAACTTACATAAATGAAACAAAACACAACTCCAGGGGTGTGTTTGAGGAGGTATAGCATTATATCATGGCTAAAAGTCATGGAGCTTTATACAGGACCTTATAGTAGCAATAAGGACCTTTAAGTAGCAATACGATTTATTATTATTTAGGTTACTACTACTTGTTACCAAAAACTTCTGATCTGGTTTGACTGGAACCTGCTCCAGAGCAGGAGCTAAAAATAAGTCCTTATTCCCTGCATGAGCCTTTTGCATGTGTTTCGTCTCTCTTTTATCTGGCCTTTTTGGATGCTGTAATAGGCCTATTTTGTGGCAACAGCTAAAATCATATGTTAGACAATATAGTTCTTATAACTTTTAATTGCAGATTTTTACTTTATTTGTATTATTACTATTATTAATTATCAATCAATGAAACCTTATTTATAGAGATGTTTACAACAATCAAGGTGACCATTAAAATCAACATAAAATAAAAACAACAAAACAACAAAATAAAAACAACAAAATTAAACAATAAAATAAAATAAATTGTGCAAAGGGTCACTGCTTTACTTAGTATTAAACGTTATTGCTATTATTGCCATTATGAATTATTATTGCTATATACTAATGTCTATACTGCAGACTATTATTAATTTCTATGCATATTTGTTGATGTGGAGTTAAACAGTGAGTCCCCTACCCAGCTGCACCCTCCTTCGCCGCTGAGGAGGGAGACATGCAAATTTATCGTCCTGAAAAAAAGAAAAATCTGCCTGGGCACTGCTTTTTAAAAGGCAGAGACAACAGCTGAAAAGTCCAAATGACTCTAGATTCAGGCAGCAGCACGCAACATTGCTCTTTCACTCATAACCAACTGACAGACCACAACAGCATGGAGCCAGGAATGAACGCACAATATTTTGGAAACTTAAGATGACATTGGAAAGCAAAAGCAAAGAAATGCAACCACAAGGCAGAAGGTAGGAGGTAGGAGATGACAAATCCACTTATTGGATTGATCTGGGTGATAATTTCTCAGCTTTTTGCGCAAAGCTGTTAACATGTCATTCAACTTTATCTACACTACAATATTCAGCTATACTCGAGAGTCTATTTTTAGGTCTATTTTTAAATTATTTTAAGCCATTATTTATTATCTTGTTTTATTGCATGCTACATTTTCCTGCTGTTCTTGATCTGTGCGTTGCAACACTGAAATTTCCCCACTGTGGGACTAATAAAGGCATATCTTATTTTATCTTATCTTAAAATTCGCTCGTTTCGCACTTCTGAGACTACACCATTGTCTGTATATGTACAAATAAATAATGCATGCACTGATAAATTGGTAGACTTTATTATGAGTTTTAAGAAATCTAACATTAATAGCCCTTTATTGTGGAATGTATTTGTTGCCCGGATATGGCTGTTTCCCCGTGTTGCCTTGACTACGGTTGCCCTGGCTGTCGCTCCGTGTCCGTTAGTCCTGCTGTCCCTGCGATTTGCGACCATCAAAACCCTCGAAACGAAGCCGTCCATCACGTTCATGGCAGCATCACTTTTCTCCTTTGGTCTCTACATAACTCTTTAAAAATTCCGCCCAAAAGAAAAAAGCGTTGTGTCCCGTTTTGCGGGTTTACTGCAGATGTGAGTACCGTGTGCTTAGCTTAGCGAGTGGTTAGCTTCATCCACAGAGCATCATCTGTCATGCCTGTTGACATTTTTTTGAGGGTATTAATTTAATTTTAATGCATATTAATGAACGCACAATTTGTATAAGATCACACAAACCGACGTAAATATGCCGGATTTAGCACAGTGCAAATTTCCATCCGCAGTCCCAGAGATAAAGATATAGCATACATTTTCTTATTTCGGAAACTATATACACCATTTGTGTCGTTATTTTGTTTTCCTTGCCAGCTAACGCAGCATGGCACCTTTATTAAACCCTTAATCATCTGAGTCACTTTATTGTAGTGATATTGTATATTACTATACTGGAGTCACTTTAACTGCTGTTTGTTCACTGCTCAGAATCAAAGACATTTATTGTGCAACGTTCCTGTGCCTTTTAACCTTACAGTGTTGTGTTTTTTAGTTGATTGTACATACTTATTATTTATCTTAATTTTGATGCATGCTCATATTTTCCTACTGTTTCTGAAACTTGCGTTCTGACACTGCAATTTCCCCATTGTGGGACAAATAAAGGATTATCTTATCTTATTTTGTTTTCCTTGCCAGCTAACGCAGCATGTCACCTTTATTAAACCACTTAAAGCTGCTACTATATAAAAAGTGTATTATAACAATATTTTTAACGCTTTTAAATCTCAGTGTTTTAAATAACCGCATGTAATAACACCATGTTTACAAATGTTTACACTGGGGTTATTTAGGGGTTATTGAGGGGTATTTATTTCACTGGGTTTGCACTTTACTATTCCGCACTTTACAACTACGTATGTGGATGCTCCAAACACACTTTCGTTGTTCTTTCTTGTGCAATGACAATAAATACTTGAAATCTGAAATCAAACTTCATTTTGTCAAATAAAGAAGAAGCTGCATCAAACAATCCATTATCAAACTTGTATGTCCAGTGTACAGACATTTGCAATACATTTATTTGTTTTTGTTGTTTTGTAAAAATTAGACTTGAGAAAGGAACATTATAGTCATCTACTATATTGACTGTATTGAACAATAAGTTTTCTTATCTAAACTAACCAATTTCTGATTCCACAGGTGTACAACAACTATCCAGAGGACCTAGGGGCAGCTCTTTGCAGAGAACTGTTTGACTTCAACGCCGAGCCGCCTTGGGATCCTAGCTGATAGTGGACGAGTTCTTCCCCGGACTCATCCATGTGAGTCAGCTAATGTTACAGGACAGTGTGGTTGTTTTCTGTTCAAGCTGAAGGTTAATTATGTTAAATGATGAGATGATGAACGTTAGCTCAGTTGCTTCTAGTATGCAAATAAAACATCTCATGCTTCACAAAAAAAAAAAAAAACATCAATAGGAATAAATTTATAAAATTGCCAAGAGCAGTGGCCTAGTTAAGTCAGAAATGGCTTATACTTCAGACGCTGCACATATCAGATCTATTTTCAGAGATTCTATTAAAATAATTGTAATACTTTCTTAACAACATTTGTATTGGCTATTAATATCTCATACATACAGATGCACTATGCAACTTTTGTAGTAGTGGGTTTGCCACCTGCTTGTCTCCATGGAGATTTTTTTGCTTTGCTTACAGGTGTTTTATTGCTTCTATGCCTATTACACAGATATGACTAGGGCTGTAGTCCTTCCGTCTCTTAGTCAGTTAATTGGCTCATGGAGTTATCGACTAAAATTTGTCTTAAGGCCGCCACACACTACAGGAGAATTTGCCCGATTATGGCTGTGATTTGCTTCTCCCCAAGTTCGGGGAGTCGTGACCCAAATTTTTATCTTCGTATGCGATTTTGAAGCTGCTGCGCTCCTCATGTGTGTGGTGTCTGTGTGAATCTCAGCTGCACTGTCATATATCGTAACCACCATCAACATGCTAAGATAACATCAGCAACGCTAAGATAACAGCCAATAAAACAAAGTGTCAGGGGAAGAAGACTAACAGACACAGAGGTGCACCATACAAACTCATGAAATAGTGAAAAGTTGTAAATATAAACTGCAGCATCTCATCCATATTATCCATAGAATTTGTCCTCTGCAAATAATGACAGCCATTCCAGCCTTCTGTGCATTAAAAATCATGTATCTGAAGTATTGCACCTCATTTCTCAAATAATAATAACTCAGTTTTGACTTGTATCTAAACTAGAAGTGCAGTGTTCTGATCTTTTGAACACTTAAGACTCTCAGTGTGAGTGGCTTTACTGTAGACGGGAAACAGCTGACGCGATCACGTTCACAACAATAGCCTGTGATACGCAGCTATATCTCACTGCAGTCTTTGCGATCAGAGATCTAAAGTCCCATAAGATTCTCCTAGTGTCCTAGTGTCGTGTGCACTTTTTGTATCACGTTTAAAAATCATTTAAGACCGAATGAGTTTCATCTGTCTTTTTTTTACATATACAGATTTCCTAGTACTTTTCTGTTTAAGTACTTGTTTTTGCCTGAACTCTTGGGCAGTTGTTGTCTTTTGCATGCAGTTTGGGTCAGATACATAGAGCACTAGACCTGACCTGTAACTTGGCCTGGGGGCAATAAATGCTTGTTTCCGTGGAGATAGAGCATTTTAACAGATATAATACATATCACAATATGCCTGTCATGATTCAATATATCATTATATTCTGATACTAAACCAGAGGGCAGTATATATTTGGACACATTTTGAATCAATATGAGAAATGCTCAATGAAGTATTGCAATACAGTATATCACTGAATTGTTTTTTTCCTACACCCCTAATCTTCATGGAGATGAGCAGTACTCCTAATTGCCACAAGAAGGAACTTCTTTACCACACCGTGAGAACCACTGGCTAGAGGACCAAACTCTCTCATCCTTACTCTCCTCATTTAACCTCTAGGTTAACTGTAGTCTCATCTAGAGCTTGTACAGCTTTATGACGCATGCAGCAACGTTACAGGGAGTTACGTTATGACACCACTGCCGCCACTGTTCTACCTTGACTAATGCTAGGACAAAAAAGAATGATCACGGGTCAGCAGCTGTGGAGTACTGGTGATTGTTGGCTGTAATTGATGGCAAACTGTTTGAACCAGGTAGCCCAGACTATGTTTGCATAGGTTTTTCAGAAGAATAGGCTCTTCCACAAAGCTCTCCCATAACGTTGACGCATCTCTGCCCTCTGATTGGAAGATGACTTTTGAAGTGCGCACATAGTTTCACATCAGATGGACGCAGTGCATAAATGTAGCAGGATAGTGCTGAAATGTCCAGAGGTCAAACAACGAATTGCATTTAAGCAAAGATAAAAAAGTAAAGCTTTGCTTAACAATAACTTATTTCATTCTGCTTGAAAATGACACAAGTTGCAAAATTTACAATTGTTGTGAAGTAGCAACAGTTACATATCTGATTTACTTTAATAGTTTAACGCATCGGCGAAGGACCCAGGGGCTCGACAAGGAGAAAGCGTGCCACTTTGTACCAATCATATTCTTTATGCCTGTCGGATTAGAAGAAAACGGCTGAGAAGATGAAAGCAACTGCTGATGAACCACAGTTCTCTATTGGCCTCTTGGAGGGAGGCACAGCCCTTTGTGACGTGATTGACAATCATATTAATGAGCAATCTCAGGTAAGTCTGATATTTGAAAACTGGTGTTTGGAAACTGGTATTACTGTCCATAATAAGTCATGTTTGACTGCATATTTTTTCACACAGTCCAAGAAGAATGCTTTCTTTGTAGCTGACCTGGGAGTTTTAGTAAGACAGCATGTTCTTTGGCGAACTCATATGACGCAGATTCGTCCTTTTTACCCTGTCAGATGCAACAGTAGTCCAGCCATTATTGAGGTCCTAGCTGCTCTTGGCACTGGCTTCCTGTGTGCTAATAAGGTACTATAGTACTCACTACACTTCAGGCCTACATGTGATCATCTGAAACCTAACAGGTGGTAACTTTCTTTGTTTTTCAGTCTGAACTGGAGATGGTGCAGAGCCGAGGCATCCCCCCTGAAGATATTATCTACAGCAGTGTTTGCAAACAGGTTTCACAGATAAAGTATGCTGCTAACAATGGCATTGACCTTCTTATGTGTGACAGTGAAGTAGAACTACGAAAAATTGCTCGTTCCCATCCCAATGCAAAGTATGTATTTATCTTTTTGTCTCAACTGTTAATATGACTTGATACACGTGAAATTGTGGTTGTGAGTGTAGTATTTTTGTTTCTGTGTAGGTTGTTACTTCAAGTATCATCAGAAACTTCTTATCCGGATGAAATGAGCATGGCTTTTGGCTGTTCTCTCAAAGACTGTAGGCATCTGCTGGAAAGTGCCAAAGAGCTAGGTGTGCAGGTGGTCGGAGTTAGGTAAAGCTATCATGTCCTATATCTCTATATATTTCAATGGGTGTGTGTGCTTATCCTCAGTTATTCTGTTTCTCCCTCAGATGTCACATTTCCAGCACCTGTGATGATGATGTGTACATTCATGCCATTACAGATGCCCGTTGTGTATTTGATATGGGAGTAAGTAATATACTGTGCATTCTGTTATGTTTTGACCCATCATTTTTCTGTGGTCCAGTACCTCTGTAATAACCTTTTTATAATAAATATTCTAAAGACAAATTCACATGCAGAGGTGTTTAGGTACCAGGTAATTTATCCCACTCTATTTATGCAATCATTTCACAAATCTCCATGTTAAGAAGGCTATAATATTTTAATATAATCCAAAAACCAACTATAGATACTTGGTGTAATGGGCCTCTGTCTTTTTTGACAGGAGAACATTGGATTTAATATGAAGATCTTGGATATTGGGGGTGTCTGCAGCTCAGTTCAGCTTAATAAAGTTAGTGCATAGTTCATGCAATCACATTAAAATGGAAAGAAGCTGGAAAACCAAATCAAGCTGTGTTACCAAAATAATATGCTTTTTCAGATCAAAAATGCAGTCATGGCTATGGTGGAGCTCTACTTTCCTCCTTCTTCTGGAGTTTCTCTCATTGCTGAACCTGGCAGCTTTTTTGTGTCCTCTGCTTTCACCCTGGCTGTCAATATAATTTCCAGGGAGATGGTGGCTCGGGATCAGCAAGACCATGGTCAGTTGCATTGTATTAAATGTTAGACCTTGTAAAATTGCTTATTGACACTAAGAAATTCTGTGCCACCTCCACAGATGACCCTTCTCCAAATGATGAGCAAGCTTTCAAGTATTGTATGAATGAGGGCATCTATGGACCATTTGCTGGCAAACTCACTGAAACACTGATCACTGCACCATCTGTTCACAAGGTACGCTTAATGAATATATGTATTAACTACATTGAGTATTGACTCATCTCACTATATCTGAAAATACTAAGTTGCTTGCTATTTTCAGAGCACATCCCTGGATGCCCCAGTGTTTTGCAGCAGCCTGTGGGGTCCCTCAGGAGATGACATGGACCAGATCATGGAGCACTGCCTCTTGCCAGAGCTTAATGTCGGAGACTGGCTCTTATTCAATAATGCTGGCGCATACGGCTTGGGTCAGCCAGTTTGCACAGAACTGCATGACTCCTCGACCCCTCCTGTGTTTTATGTCATCTGCTCAAGAGAGTGGTAAGATGATATGGAGGCCAATTACATTTAACAGCTAGTATTTTCTTTTATGTCTGATGATTTGTTGGCTTTCTGGATCTTGTTGTCTTGTGGATCCAAAACACAGTAAATATTTTAGTTCAGAGAAATTAGGTTCTGTTCAGTATTGATTTCAGTATTAATCAATTATAAATACATTTTATTTGATCCCTTTCCAGGTTTGAGATGCAGGACACTGGTGTCACCCCGGAGACTTCTCTGAAGAACTTCTCCTTAATCCCTTACTTCATGAATTCCTGCCAAACAGCCGCTGCTTTCTCTGTTCCAGCCTAGCTTTTGCCCTACATCGAGGCTCTAAACTTTGGCTGATGTCAATCTGCTTTCTCTTGCCCACATTCCACTTTTTGGTGAAAAATCAGCAGGTAGAGCTTGCTGTGAACATCACAATAATTGTCCACTCATGTATGTGTTTGTGCTTGTTTGGAAATTAAATGTTAAGCAAAAAGCTTGTAACAAAACTGAGAACTTTCATTATCAGCAGTCCTCGTTACAGTCAATATGCTCAATGGATTATATTATGAGCTACAGTTATTTATTTCCTTTGCTCTTTGCAGTCTTTATCCATCTACATGAAGTGCTGTATATCACACGTTTTTACAATTTATATTGTTTTTGTGTGTGTTGGGCTACAATGTGAACCTCAATAACTTCATACAACTCAGATTCTGATTGTAGTATTCTGATTTAAGATTTCAGTTATGTTATGATAATGTTGACAGTCACACAATTGGACTGAATATTCTTGATGTGCAGACTTCTAACTTTTTTAAAAATATATACATTTTATTAAATTAGAATTTTCTCAAGAGACTTCTTCTCAATTTTAGCATACAATTTACCCTATAAATTATGCATTGTATATTTAGTGCAGTAATGGAAATTAATGTGATCATCAAAGCATAGAGTGTTTAATTCTCATAAAATAACCCTGTCTGTTTGGGTGTGAATTATGAAGCAGTATTAAGGATTCACTATTGAACTGCTGCTATGCCTAGACAAAGTAAACTATATTATTCAGTATGTGATTTAGACAGGAAAAAGTGTTAGATGTATCATGAACCAAACATTAACCTCAAGCACCCTTTTGCTGTTGTATTGTTTGTTATTTATATTTGTTAAATGTTGTATGTTAGTACATGTATAATAAGTGTGTCTATGAGCATATTTAATAATTAGGGCATTGGCTGTTACTGAAGCTGTTGCTTGTAATAAATAATAATAAACACTTGACAAAACTGGCAAAATGGTTGAATGCAATTGAAACTACACTTGTTTATTCATGACCAGAACTCAGACATTGTGTGTTAAAATAGTGAAAGCAAATACAAACATGCAAGCTGATGTAACAACAACGTGACTGAACAAAAGAAAAGCTTAACTGGGCAGTCCAAATAAACTATATTTTTGATTTTTATACAAGAAGAAGTGACTTTATTGATCTCACACTGGAGAAATTCTCTGCATTTAACCCATCCTGTTATTAGGAGCAGTGGGCAGCACATGACCACCATCTCCATGATCTTGCTTCGGTTTGGTCAGCCTCAGCTGGAGGATTTTACCTTTGGTGCATGTTTTTTTGGGTTGATGGGGAAACCCACCCAGACACAGGGAGAACATGCAAACTCCACACAGAAAGGCCCGGGTGACCCAGGGATTGAACCCAGAACCTTCTTGCTTTGAAGCATGAGCGCTAGCCACTCAGCCACCGTGCCGCCAAATAATAATAATACAAATAATAATTCATCGGTTTAATCATAATGTATTAGCCCACAACAACTTTAAATATATGGTTTATAGAACATCAGTTGATTAGAGTGAAGTGTAGGTTAGCAAGGTAAAGTAAAGTTGAATAGCTTATCCACAAATGAGATCAAAACCAAAAAGTTACGATAAAGTATAATGTTATAATCAATCAATTTATTTGCTTAAACTATCTGTAGTGCAGTTATCATACCCTTAGTGTGGGACAGAGGTAGTACAGCAGATTAGAAGTATTTGGTGTCTAGACTTGAAGCAACACAGAGATCGGGAACAAAGGGGCAGCTGTGGAGACAATATTTTTACTCACAGAGATATCTGTCACTGTCTGCCTCCTGTGCTGGGATCTTCCTCTAAAGCAGAGCCAGCAAAAGACAAAAATACGGTGTAAAATTATTTCAATTAACCTTAAACAGTAAGTTTTTAAATGGAGGGTTTGAAATCTTATTTTCTCCATGGAGATGTTTGCATGGAATAATCCACAAACTAGCGCATTATTGTGCACCTGTGTGCTTGCAGAAAGCTTGATTTTATACATTTTTACTTTTATATATTGTATCCTGAAAAGTTAGATTCCACTATTTTAGTTTAATCTATGGTATCTCTATGAAATAAACTTGAATATCATATTCTTATGACAATTCCTGCACTACCATAATACTGTACTGGAATTTTATATCAAAGTTGTAGGCTGTAGTAATGACTTGAGAGGAATGTTTATACATGGTTGAAAATAGATTATTGCATTTACTCATAACCAAGATGCTTGTTTTGTCATCCATAGAGCAGGGGCCAGGTGTGATCTGACCGGATAGAAATGGACACTTACTGGGCAGAGCAGTGATCGCAGCTAAAGTTGGGAGGAGTTATTTTAAAGTTCTACTCTCTCCTGAAGTGGTGCTCACATTACCTTAAAGAATGATCTGCCCCCTGGTCTGTGGCATTGAAGACCAAGTGGCTTACTGTTTATGAGACTAATATTAGGTATACAGCTGTAATTTCCGAAATAAATAAATAGCATAAATAAAATTTGACTTATAAAATTTTTGTTATTGATCTTAGTGGAGAAACTCATTTGTCATGCAGTGCTTACACAATATAGAGCAGAGTATAGTAAAATTAGAATTAGGCTACAGTGAATAAAAATACAGACAAAAGAGAAATACAGAAAATATGAAGCAAATAATACACAGACAGCAGGCACAGTGGAGTGGAGAGACAAAGGAACCAAAAGTAATTGAAAAATAATAACATAAACCTGAAAAAAGTAATTGAAATGTAATAACATAAACCTGGAACCTATACAACTATAATGTACGCATAGCCTATACCGATATACCTATACCTGTAGTAGCAATAATAAAAAGTAAGCCTTACGGTTGTGATTCCCCAACTATTCTGTATTCTTTCTGTACTTCTGACTTGTGTAGGTCACGTGTAAATTCTGCCATCTGCTGGTAACAGAATATAATATTCTATTTGTGAAGAATCACTTTAAATCATGAGCAGATTTTGCTTCTTACAATTTTTCATTTTTATTGTTTTCAAGGACCAAGATTAAAATACATAATATTTATAAAATAGACTACTGGATGTATTTGTCTACGTAAAACTGTAGTTATATAACTTGGAAGCTTCAACCACTGTGAATTGTTTTACTAACTAAAGCATACGGACAATAGTAGGCTGTGCTTTATGCAGAATCGTTTATAGATTTTGTGATTATATCTATTTCACTTGTCATTAAAATTGCAGACAAATTGGGAATGTTGGCGATCTGTCTTTAAAGAAAACATTGGAGGCTGAATAAAGCTTCAACCTCACAGGATAGTTGCCAGCTTCTGTGTACAAGTTATTGAATAGCACATAAGGCCTGAGCTATGCAGCATGCCTTGTATTTGTATAAGAGTAAAGATGCCTTTCTTCCCTGGCTGAAGAGAACACATTTCCTGTTTGTGCTCAGTCCAGGGCAGAGGGTGCATGTGCGCTCATCAACACAGCAGCAGGGAGCAGCCTGGTGGAGTTAAGATGGCGGCATGTGGCTGAAGAGGCTGGGGAAAACTACTCTCGATCGCCATTTAACGACTCATATGAATCCATATAAATACTGTGTTGGAAAGAAGAACTGTTTCTTACATCGTTCACGAATAAGTGGGTGATTTTGAACTGGCCATATGACATCTATACACTTTGTGGTTCACCCGCTCCCCGGGACCGAGGATCAGCTCAATGACAGGTATTTGTTATAGTCAAGAAATAAAAAAAATAATATTGAGTATTTTTCTTCATTATGCGGTAATGTATATTCCACCGATTTTGTCCCAATGATGTTGGTATTGTCACATGTTAGCACGGGGACTTACACGCTTTAAACCGAAGAAAGGGTCGGTAAAAGGCCCGGTATGTTGAACAATCCTCGTTAGCTTGCAGCTACCCAAACAGTCGGTACAGCGTTTGTTAGCCGCTAACTGGCTACAGGCTACAGTGCTAGCGCTAGAACCGTAGAGGGTTGGCTCACAGTCAAAGTTGAGATAGACAATGCGGGTTGGGGGATGGGGTAAAAAAAAAGAATAAAGGTGATGAAACACCATTACACTAGGAATAGGGCTCTGTACTGTTCATTTGAGATGTACTGTAATTTCACATAACTGGTTCCTTTGGGGGTGACCTATTTATTTTCACGATCAATGAGTAGGCTTGGCTAACGTCAGCCCAGCGTTAGCTCTGTGCTAATGCTTAGAAGCGAGCGTTTCCAACATACCACGCTGTTGACAAATGTCTGTTGTTTTGGCCTTTGTAGCTGTAGTGTATTTTGGATCTTTAAGGACAACGCTATCCCCACAGATATGTACATGTTTATATTTTATGGCAAGTTGCACTGAAAGAGATGCGCAACTCGACATAACCTTAATGTTTTTGTATGATGATGATGATGATCCAGTTGGCTCTTATCACATCAATCAGGCGTCAGAAAGAGGCTATATTGATCACTATTTGAACCTGACTAAGACGTGCCTGCTTAGTCTGACTTTATAAGTGAGACCAAGTTCCCCAATGATTTGCCTTCCATTGGTGGGTGGTGGCTGTATTGGTTTGGTCACATCTCGATGAATAAATGTATTTTTTTAAAAAAAAGCAGGGCCTGGACCGGCAAGACAGAGTGTGGGCTGTATTTACTTAGGTCAACTGATTTGTAATAAAACTATTTTTGTTCCCCACAAGGATAGATCAGATTGATGAAGTGCTCCACATAAAGACAAAGAGGTTAAAAAGTCATAGTATTTTACAGTGACCTTGAAATTACGCTGTGGTTGTACATATCTAGGAAAATCATTGTTTTAGTTGGCAAAAAATGTTAACCTTGTAATGCTTGCTGTAAAATCCACTTGGACATCTGTTTAGTATAGAGCATCTGCAGTCGAAGGAGGTCTTGACAGTTTCATCCTTGGACATGCATGCCTGCGCCTGCTACAGTCACCATGTGCTGCCACCCCCCTTCAGTCTCTTCTATGTGAAGGACTTGTACTTGTCAAAGCTGTACTGCTGTCTGAAATAACAAATGGTCTTGACTGATTCTGGCACTTGTCAAGTACAATAACTCCGTCAAGTGAGTTTTAGGCTGAGTGAAGTTGACATCAAACAAATATTTTCAGAAAAGAAGTATTGAAAATGTCCTGTTTTGTGCTGTGTTTTGTGCTGTCATAATTAATCCTTAATTTGTTCTCTTATATTGCGTGATTTTACCTTCTCTTATATTATTTTGCTCCTTGTTGAAATTCAGTCTGAGAGATAAGTGGTCAAAGATAGGGTGCATGACATAATTGGTTCTATTAATGCCTCATTAACATAATATTGAAATTTCATTCTCCTTAATTGTCCTACTTATTTTATTGGACAGTAGAGTGCACAGTGTATTTGAGCTCTTTGTTAATATTGCCTTATTGTTTATTATGGTGGTTATTAGTTTGTTTGTTCTAACATGACTGCAATAGTGCTCAGAATGACATGTTTTTAAATAGCTGAACTTACTCAGTTGACACAATATTTTTAACCCTTCCTTCTAAGCATGTAGCTCTCTTTACTGTTTATCTCCTTGCCTAAGCTCCGTACAATGCCCTTAGTGCTAGGGGCATGAGATAGCCATGCAGTTTTATTTTGCACTGATTTTACAGTGAGTAGTTATGCTAAAAGCAAAGCAGATCAGATCACATTTTTCATAAATAGCTGCCATTTTAATGTTGGTGTTTTTTTTCTGTTTTTGCAGACTTCGTGAAGTTTCTGAGAAACTCAACAAATACAGTTTTAACAGGTAAGTTGTACTATTTTATACAAATATAATGGATCAATGACTACTATTAACATATTTTTAAATGATGTCAACTTCATGTTGACAAAAAGTACAAATGCAAAAGTACAAAAAGTCTGAAGGATAGAAAGTGTGTGATGGCTTGTACACAATTAAAATATATACGGCAGAGGGGGATGCAGTTTTTGTCTAACTTGTGGTAGCAAAATAAAGTACTTAATCATAATTATACTTGTATTCTCTCCTGCAGTCACCCACACCTCAGTCTGCTTGAGCAGGCTTCCCTAAAACAATGTGTTGTGGGCCCAAATCATGCAGGATTTCTCCTTGAGGTAACATTGTAAATCCAACACACATTGTTTTGTCTATGGTCAGAATTCAAATGTTTATTGCCTCTTTTTCAGGATGGTAGAGTTTGTAGAATTAGCTTTGCAGTCCAGCCCGATCGCCTGGAGCTTAACAAACCGGATGGCAGCGATGGGTGAGACTTCAAATTCAAATGAGCCTGCCCCAGAAATAGTTTTTATCTTTACATTGCTTTTCAAAAGAGGTAGCTCTTGTTTCATACAGCAGCCAGTTTGGAGCATGTCAGTCTTTATAGTTGTTCTACATAAAGTCTTGTGGCTGTAGGCCCCTTTTGAAGTATTATTTGTCTATTAAAAATAATGAATTCTTATGCTATTGTCACCTTTGTTTTAAGATAAGACTTTATTGATCTCACACAGGAGAAATTTACTAAATTTACTACTTGTTTGAAATGGTTCCAGAACTTTAGGAAGTTTTAATGTTCTTGCAACTTTTGAAATGGTAAAACAAACCAAATTTCCCATTAGGGTTTAAAAAAAAAAAAAAAAGCCAATTTAGCAAAAGGCTTTTTTAAAATTTAGCATGACAATTGAAATGCAAGAATATATCTTCAAGTCTGTTGCATTGATTGTACATCTTTTAGAAAGTGCTATATAGTCATCCTATTTGCTCTTTGTGATGAACTCATGTTGATGTTTTTGGAATGCCCTTTCAAAATTTATGACCACAATTATTGTCAGAATATGTGAAAAGCTTTTAGTTTTTGTTTTGCCAAAGCAAAATTAACACTATTCTATTAGATTAATATGGAAAAGCAGTTTTTGTTCAAGGCATCCCTTAATAAGAAACCCTTAAAATAGGAGCAAGCAGCCGCAGCCCCAAAACCCCAAGAACTATTTAAATGGAAAAAGTGGAATGAGTTGCAGCCAATTCACATTCCCAAGGGTGTTGCCATGCTAGTCTCCAAATTAACCCTTATGTTTCTCAATGTAATGCAGACAAATTTGACAAAAAACTGGGTTAATAATAGTAGTTGTCATGTGCCCAGATCTAATGGTCCTTATTTGGGACATCTGTAGGTTTGTAACCTATCTCCCATCTTTTGTTTCCAGTTCAAAGTTGAGCAGTGGTTCAGGGACAGGAAGGAGCTCCAGGCCAGGCAGGACTAGTGATCCGCCCTGGTTCCTGTCTGGTTCAGACACTTTGGGCAGACTGGCAGGCAACACCCTTGGGTAAGTTCTGGCAGGGATGACAGAGACAAACGGTCCTGTGAAAGCTGCTTTTATTGAGTTCGGCATTGACTCAGCCGTGTACTGAAGGTGTTTGCACCCGGAGACCGCAGTGTCACTCACCCCAAAGAGAAACTTATTTTATAAAATTGTGTCCAAAAGATTTTTCTCTCAAACTACTATGTGCATATTCTGTTTTGCTGTGGTGATCTTAACAGTTAATAACAACATGTACTCAGATTGTCAATATATTTCTAAATGTACAAGCCACTATTAGTCGATTAAACCATTTTAAAATCAGAAAAATATTAGGCTCTTGTAAGTACCGTATGTTTATTTTATTTTATTTTTTTTTTAAATAAATTGCAAAACATTACATGCCTTTATATAATTGTCATTCATTTTAAATAGATTAACGAATATTGCACAATTTCTAAGTGGGATATGCAAAACACAAATTCTGTTTTGTAGGGATGGGCGTGATCTTGTGGGATTAAACTACATACATGGGAAAACCATCTTGTGAGATTTGATCCTTTGTGTTTACATTTGGCATGAACTTGAAAGGGTTATGCCTTGCTTAGACTATGGAAAGTTTTGTATCTTTGAGCAGCTCTGGCTAAAAGACCCCTCCACATAGACACTTGTAGCTCACATATTCAGACACTTTAAAGAACAAGAACACTTTAAACCAGGGGTCTCCAACCTGTAGCCCAGGATCTACCAGTAGCTTTCACCCCCCTCTAAAGTAGCTTGCTAAGGAATTTCTGAATTATACCTACTGTGCTGAATAACTCATGAATTAAATGCTGATTACTATTGTAAATGTATCATTTTGATTAACTTTGTGCACTAATAAATGGATAATGGTTGATGTTTCAATGGCATGTAATTGTACCCCATTTATGGGTTTTATAGTTATTCCGTTTCTTGCTACGGCTCTCTGGCATTTACGTTTTGCCAAATGGAGGAAAAAGTTTGGAGACCCCTGCTTTAAACTCTGCCCTAGTTTTTATTTGGGAGTGATAGGGCAATAGGGACATAAATAATGTTTTGTCTTGCACCTATTGTTAAGTTAACTGTATGTGTCGATTCTACATGTACATCGCACAATAGGGATTTAGAGTATGCTGTATTCCTAATAGAGAAACTGGGTCACAATCACTTCTAGCACATCTTGACCTGACCTGAATATGATCCTATGCTTCGCACAGTTCACACAGAGGGCATTCATAATTCAAATCATAATTGCCAACATGATTTTTTTTTTTTTTCCCCCCAAATAATATGCCCCCCCACATCTACCCTGATCATATGTTTATTTGGCAACCGTCCCTGACCTTGCCTTGTGTTGTGTGTTTAAAAGGAGTCGTTGGAGCTCTGGAGTGAATGGCGGAGGTGGAGGTTCAGGAGGATCAGGGGGCAGTGGAGCGGGCGGAGGCAGCAGTGGAGGAGCTGGAGGAGGGGCTGGAGGTGGGGGCAGTGGGGGCACCTCTGGTAGGTCATCCACAGCTGCCAGAGACTCGAGACGCCAAACCAGAGTGATACGCACTGGGCGGGAGCGTGGTTCAGGACTGTTAGGCAGCCAGCCCCAGCCTGTCATACCTGCGTCTGTGATCCCTGAAGAGCTTATTTCTCAGGTACATTGTTTATGAGGTTCTGCTATGTACTTTATTCATTTGCTTATATCAGTACAATCCACTTTATTTATATAGCAACTTTCATAAACAAACAGTGCTGCTCAATACAGACAAAAAAATATATATACCAGTAATTGGAATATACAATAAAGCTCTATTTAAACCCCACCAGTCCTCGATGATAATGATGACTCATTTTAATACCATGACCATATAGATGTTTCAGACGGATAATTATAAAAAATTAAACTAATCAACAAACTCTCTAAAGATTTTCTTTTTTTTTTTGTTTGTTTAAAAATGACCAGTAGAATTAATACGACTACAGATTTACCATGAAAGTTTTTTCATATTATACTCTGGTTGCAGTGTTGCATTACTGTATTCTTCACGTTACTTCCACAGGCCCAAGTAGTTCTGCAGGGCAAGTCCAGGAGTGTCATCATTCGAGAGCTGCAGAGGACCAATTTAGACGTCAACCTTGCTGTTAACAATCTTTTGAGCAGAGACGATGAAGATGGAGATGATGGTGATGACACAGCCAGCGAGTCCTACCTCCCTGGGGGTTTGTTGGCCTATCACATATAATCACTTAGAACCAGCAATAAGTTGATATTTCAGATCTAGACTAGTCTAGCCTAAACTCATTTACCATTAACTTTTATAATGGAACCTATTTTTTTTTTAACTGAAAAAGTTATCCTTTTGCTTAAATGGTTGCCTGTTGTACACTTGGAATACATTTATCAAATTTGATAATAAAGAACATGGTTGTGTGCCAGTTAACAGGATAAAGAAGTGATATAATCACTTCTACATTCTCTTTTCACACAGAGGACCTGATGTCCCTGTTGGATGCAGATATTCACTCTGCTCATCCCAGCGTCATTATTGATGCCGACGCCATGTTCTCTGAGGACATCAGCTATTTTGGCTACCCATCGTTCAGGCGCTCATCCCTGTCCCGCCTAGGTTCCTCTAGAGGTAACTCTTTCTCACATCATTAACTAGAGAATGGAAATGCAGGGTGTGGGACGCTCTGTTGATGGTTTGTTTTTTGGAGATTAGCTTCTTTTAATTTGAAAGCTTAATAAGGAGAAAATAAACGTTGTTTGGTTATGTAGCTTTAAGCGGTGAACTTTAAACTTTGGTCAAGAGCTCTCTGAGAAAGGCCCACTTGGCCCCCCTCTGGTTTGCACACTTGTGTTCACATGTCTTTAGAGCAGTCTCTTCTTTTAAAACTCACAGCCCACATTTAGCACCAGTGCATGCATTTCTCTGTCCACTTCCTCTTGCATGAGTGCACAAACCCTCGTCACCCTTAGACACCCAGTCAATTTTCTTTAAAATTTGCTTCTCTAGATTTCTCTATTCTCAACACTGTTAATGGGTCTTTCCCAGAGAGTGGCTTATTTCTGTCCCACTGGTGTGACCTTATTGCATACCAGTTCTCCTTCTGCCTTTAGAGAGAGATTCAGAGCTGCTGCGGGAGCGGGAGTCTGTACTGAGGCTGCGCGAGCGCCGCTGGCTCGATGGCGCCTCGTTCGACACAGAGCGAGGCTCCACCAGCCGTGACGGAGAACCCAGCCTGGACAAGAAGAGCATCCCTGTCCAGAGCCCTGTGTCCCTGGGAGAAGAGCTGCAGTGGTGGCCTGACAAGGTACAAACTTTACATTAAGAATGGGGATTTGACTGCGTATTTTTAACCACTGTCTGATATCCTGTCAGGATGGTGTGAAGTTTGTGAGCATTGGAGCATTGTTCTCAGAGATGGTAGCTGTAAGCACCAAAGGGGAGTTGTACCAGTGGAAGTGGTCAGACCCTGAACCCTATAGGAATGCACAGGTGAAGATTTTTATTCAAAAATTACTTACTTTTCTTGTATTATTACTATTACCATGGCTACTTCTCAACTCTGATTTATGTACTAATTATGAAATCTTTCTTACAGAATCCATCCATTCATCATCCACGTGTCCCCTTCCTGGGTCTCGTCAATGAGAAGATCACCTTATTGTCAGCCAACAGCATCAGAGCCACTGTAGCCACGGAAACAAACAAAGTACTATTTGGATGTTCATTATTCTTAGTATTAAGAGTAAGATGCATCTTGATAATTAATTAATACTTTGCTGTTGATGTGTTAACAGGTGGCAACGTGGGTGGATGATACACTCAGCACCGTGGCCTCTAAACTGGAGCACAGTGCCCAGGCCTTTCCAGAGCTGCAGGGGGAGCGCATGGTGTCACTGCAATGTTGTGCTCTCTACACATGTGCACAGCTAGAGAATAGCCTCTACTGGTGGTAAGTTTGACTTTAATTATTGGCTGGTTATTGCTTTTTGTATTTGACTGTACTATTTTTGGTCTGTAGGGGTGTTGTGCCTTTTAGTCAGAGAAAGAAGATGCTTGAAAAGGCCAGAGCCAAGAACAAAAAGCCAAAGTCTAGTGCTGGCATCTCCTCAATACCGAACATAACTGTGGGAACACAGGTATAAAACAAACTGTTTGATTTCAACTTGCATATAAAAACAGATTTTCAGAGATATTCTTTTTTCACAGGTGTGCTTGAGGAGTAACCCTCTGTATCACGCTGGTGCTGTGGCCTTTTCTGTCAGTGCTGGGATCCCTAAAGTGGGTGTTCTCCTGGAGTCTGTTTGGAACATGAATGACAGCTGCCGGTTCCAGCTACGCTCACCAGAGAGCCTCAAGAACATGGAGAAGACAACGAAGACACAAGAAATTAAGTCAGTGTCTGCATGTATAGGATAGTTTTTTGCAAAATTATTTAATGGGCTGTATAATTATATTTTATTTTCTTGATCATATAAAATCATATACCCAAAAAAGGGTTGCTAATATACTTCAGTTAATAATTAATAATTTTTAAAAACAAGAAATGCACTAAGGTGTGCCACACACTTCATTTGACAGCCATGTGATTATCTGCCAATCAGTTTAAAGGTCCCATGACATGGTACTTCTTGATGCTTTTATATGGTGCCTCAATGGTTCCCTAATACTGTAAATGAATCCTTCAAAATAAACACTCGGTGCATGAGAAAGACCCATTTACACAGACATGGTCAAAAATTCACTCTCTGAACGACTCATTCTGGGCCTTCTTGCTTGAATGCAAATGAGAAGGACACGGATTGGCTTAGAGGAGCGGGTGGGCCCCCACCCGCTCCTCTAAGCCGCTGGAGCGCTGCTCTGCGCTGTCTCCCATTTCCGCGTTTGAAGCACGAAGACAGAAAGGAGAGGCATTTCAGTGAAAAAAACACGTTTCCACAGAAAATAAAATTAAACCACTGCTGTTTCAGAGGTCCAGAGGGTCGGGTACAGGACTTCCGAGCCTAGAAACACTTGCATGTGCCTCCAGGCAAATAAAAAAACGCATTTCGCATTGCGTAGCTCCTCTGCAGTCCAAACTCTCTGGGCGAGATTTCCAGAGACGGGGTGGCGATCCAGACGATGGTGGAACTGCATTTGCATTTCTTTTTTCGATGTTACGCAACAAAGGTGCCTTGTCCAGAATCGCCCGTTTGAGCTGTGTTTTTTTTCAAATGCAGAAAAGGATCGCAAATGCTCAGTTTAGACATTTTGCAACTTTTAGCCATTGGGGGGGCCTAAACAGGGTAGGGGAGCTCACATTAACGTTCAAAAACCTCAGAAAGTGAAAATTTCATGCCATGGGACCTTCTAAAAAAAAAAATAAAAAAAAATTGGTGCTGTCAAAAATATCGCACTATTAAAGCGTAGATGCAAAAAAAAAAAAAATTATCGGGAGATTAACGCTCTTTATGACCTAGTGAACTAGTTTTTTCATAAGCTCTGGCCACCGTTAGTAACAGGCTGGAGGAGATGGGTCAAAGCACGAGACAACTTCACCACACAAGCCCTGTGTGTGTGCTGGTGCCACCCACACGAGGAAAACCCGAAACAAAGTCCGCTCCAAAACATGGCGAATGTGCGCCTGAGCACGGCCCGGCCCAAAAGAGAGGCACTTCGCTGACACTGTTGTACAGCACTTCATGAAAGTGGAACATGAGAGTGGAATATTGAACAAAAAGTTGTCTCACTGACTGTTGTTATGGTTTGCAATAAAAAACATTTGCACAGTATTCAAGAGACGAAAATGTGCGATTAATTTGTGATTAATTGCAAGTTAACTATGACATTCATGATAGTGATTAAATATTTTAATCGATTTGACGGCACACAAAAAAAAGCCTTAAAATGTATTAATAATCAGCAAGTAAATACAAGGTGCATGCATATTGTATTTTTATGCGATTTCAAACTGTGGTTTAGTCTATTCCACACTGTTAATCTTTACTTTGGTCTGAGTGCTCTGGGGTACTCTTTGAGTGGACACTGCTCCCAAACCTCCACTTTCAAGTGGATCAGAGTGCACTTTGGGGCATTCACATCTCCTTCAAAGTGCACCAAAGTTCATGTCACTGTATGTGTCACTGTATGTGTCACTGTGTGTGTCACTGTGTGTGTGAACATGACCTTAGATACAAGAACAGACCTTTGTTTGCCATTTTGTTTTTTGGATGTTTCCATTTGTTCTTTATAAACAGATTGCAAGTGTGCTATAATAACTGAAATAATGTATAATGTAACAGGACCGAGAGCAAGCCTGAACTAGTGAAGACTGAGATGGGTCCCCCTCCATCCCCCGCCTCCACTTGCAGTGATACTTCTTCCATTGCGAGCAGTGCCTCTCTGCCCTACAGTAAGTCTATTCTGCCAAGCAGTGGCCCTTTCTTTCCCACTATCTCAGGCACAGAACCAATTAATTCTGTGCTTGTCTCTAGCGTTAGTCCTATGACTTTGAATCAGATGGTGCGGGCCTTTAATCAGCCTTTTTTCTTGCTGTTGAAGGAGCCATCTTCGAGTGTACTGCCTGTTGTATTACCTCATAAATGAAACAAAAGGTTGCTACCACTGTTGAATAATATATCTCATTGGTAAATAACAGAAATGTTTTTTCCACAATTTGTTTCATCATTATTTCATAAAAGGGACCATAAATCTTGCGTGACTTCCTTGTTACCTGTCTTAGCTAATATCTTGAATGATGTGTTTGTGTTAATAGTTGGAATTTTTTAGTATTAAGTTACCTGTATTACTTGCAGAACGAAGGCGTTCAACTCCAGCTCCCAAAGAAGAAGAGAAAGTGAATGAAGAGCAATGGTCTCTCAGAGAAGTGGTGTTTGTGGAGGACATAAAAAATGTCCCTGTAGGAAAGGTAGGCAGGCGTAGGATCTGAAATGTTAAAGTCAAAACCGTAGTAAAGGTAACAATGCATGTGTCATGTCCCCAGGTGCTGAAAGTAGATGGAGCGTATGTTGCAGTGAAGTTTCCAGGGACGTCGAGCAGCATGAGCAACCAAAGCACAACTGCTCCTCTGGACTCTGACCCCTCCTCTCTCCTGCAGGACTGTAGGCTGCTCAGAATAGACGAGCTGCAGGTCTGAGAGCAGGCAACCACATGGAGGGCTTAGCTATGGACTGTACATTGTAACAGAATTTTTATGTTTTCGTTTTTTGTAGGTGGTTAAAACTGGTGGGACTCCTAAAGTTCCAGACTGTTTCCAACGAACGCCTAAAAAACTCAGCATTCCTGAAAAGGCTGAAATTCTAGCTGTGAATGTTGACTCCAAAGGTAATCCGTATGTGTTATTGAAGTTACTTTATAGATCATTTTATTTTAAGCCTTTTATCTTACTATAGTAACAATAAAATATTTTTTTCCAGGAGTTCACGCAGTACTGAAAACTGGTAACTGGGTAAGATACTGTATCTTTGACCTGGCGACAGGCAAAGCTGAGCAGGAGAATAACTTCCCTACCAGTAACCTAGCCTTTTTAGGACAGAGTGAGCGAAACATTGCCATCTTTACTGCTGGGCAGGTGAGTTTACACACGAAAAATATACAGCTTTTTAGATTTTCTGATATTTTAAAATGAATTTATTACTCAGGAATCACCCATCATCCTTCGGGATGGAAATGGCACAATCTACCCTATGGCCAAAGACTGCATGGGGGGAATCAGAGATCCAGACTGGCTTGACTTGCCACCTATAAACAGCTTGGGAATGGGTGTTCACTCACTGGCCAATATTCCCTCCAACTCAACAATTAAAAAGAAAGCTGCTATTATTATTATGGCTGTGGAGGTAAGCTTATAGGTTTATAATGTTGGTCAAACTTCATTTTGTTTGCTGTGTATACCATCAATAATCATTTAATCTCTTTTAGAAACAGACCCTGATGCAGCACGTTTTGCGCTGTGACTATGAGGCATGCCGACAGTATCTGGTGAATCTGGAGCAGGCCTTCCTCCTGGACCAGGGCAGTCAGGCTCTGGGAGCTCTTCTGGGGCATCGCTGTGATGGGAACCGCAACATCCTCCATGCTGCTGTGTCTGTCTGTTTTCCTGTGAGCAACAAGGAGACCAAAGAAGAAGAAGGTAACCTGGGGCTCAAATTCACACAATATACCAAGTATAAAACTCTGAAAGTTGTTTTTGTCTTTCTGTTTGGGCTTACTAATTCAATTTATTTTCATATTTTAGAAGCTGAACGATCAGAGAGGAACACTTTTGCAGAGCGTCTGTCTGCTGTAGAAGCGATTGCAAATGCCATCTCAGTGGTGTCAAGCAACAGTTCTGGAAACAGGACTGGTTCCTCTAGCAGTAGAGGGTATATATATTTCTTATTACTATTATTTGTTATAATTTCTATGGCACTGATACTGCACAGTTAAAATTGAATGCTGTAATGACTTTTCCTGTGTAGTCTTCGTCTGAGGGAGATGATGCGCAGGTCACTGAGAGCAGCTGGTCTCGGGCGACATGAGTCAGGCCCATCCTCCAGTGACCATCAGGACCCAGTGTCTCCTCCCATTGCTCCCCCGAGCTGGGTCCCTGATCCTCCACCTATGGACCCTGGTCAGTATTGCTGTTTGTAGGATTTTAGAAAGGGATAATGAGTATGTAATCCTGTGTCCGATAAATGGTACTTTCACAAAAGAAATCCAAAAGGAAAAGGATCATTTTGACTGACCTCTTTTTGTGATAAGTCCTTTTCCCTTTGACTTTTGTTTAAACAACACAAAATACTGTCGTAATTCTATCTGCAAGTTAATGATATCTGGAACTCGGTTATGATAATTTACTATATTTATTGTAACTGTATGTTGTTGGGTGATTCCTCTGTCATAATATTTATTAAAATACTGTATGTTTGTTATCCACAGATGGTGACATTGACTTTATCTTGGCACCAGCTGTTGGCTCACTCACCACTGCCTCCTCTGGGAACAGTCAGGGACCTAGCACCTCCACCATACCTGGTACTACTAGTATTAAACTGTTCTATTAGTAGAACCGTTTGAAGTGAAATGGCCTATCGTCAAGTGTTGGGAACAAACTAAATACATGTGTTGAGATACGTATTCAGAATACTTATTTCAAGCAGCTGTGTTCCGGTACAGTTTTTACTTTTCTAAAAATTACATTGACATAGGAATACATTGCTGTATCTCAGCATGCAATATGCACTTTAAATTGCATGAGGATTTTAGCGAGGAAAAATAGAAAATGTGTAATAGAAAAATATGTACATGTGCTTTTTCCTTCTCTATAATGAGCACTGTTTATCATAAATTTATCAACTAACATAAAGCTATTAATCCTAAATATATATTTTTATCCTATTCTGAATAATAACATTAATATATTATACAGTACTTATTGGACCATGTAATATAACTGAATACCTGCATTAAAATCTATTTTTTAATACATTGTTGTATTCTTCCCAACACTGTCTATACTTAGCTGTAAATAAATTGCATGTTGCTGAGTTCTTCTTTGTTAGCAGGGCCATCCACAGAACAATCCGTGGTTGAATCAAAAGACCGAAAGGCCAATGCACATTTGATCCTCAAGTTAATGTGTGACAGTGTTGTCTTGAGGCCACATCTGAGGGAGCTGCTCTCTGCAAAGTAAGCATCTGACCATCTATATATTCATTGCATCATTTTAACACACTCCTTAATTTCTTTATTTCTTGTGTTTCTTTGTGTGTGTTGAAACAGGGATGCTCGTGGGATGACCCCCTTCATGCTAGCTGTCAGCGGAAGAGCATACCCTGCTGCCATTACTGTTCTGGAAGCTGCACAGAAAATGGCAAAAGGTATTTGTGTGTCCTTTCTAAAAGCATTATTCATTTGGCTGCCTTATAGTACACACATTTACAAAATGACAGTTGATTTTTTTTTTTTTTTTTGCAAGAATTTTCTTAACCAATGAGAATTTTACATGCAAAATATAGTTTACTGTACTTTTACCATTCTTGTCTTTTAAATTTAACCTGGAAAATCCTAGAGGTACACAACAAACACCAGCAGATTAGGTAACTGGTATTAGAAGGTCACATGAATCTGTCCCATTTCTCTGCCCTGATTACAGTGGGTGCCTAAAAAAACTATTATTAATCTCCTCTTTGTCTTTACAGCCGGTGACCCAGGTGTCCCAGAGAAAGAGGATGCAGACTCTGTTTTCATGGAGATGATTTGCCCCACGGGAACAAACCCTGATGACTCTCCACTCTATGTACTGTGCTGTAATGATACTTGCAGCTTCACTTGGACCGGAGCGGAGCACATAAACCAGGTCAGAGCAGTAGGATAATGTTTCTGAAGCAGGTTCTGCTCATTGGTTAGATTACTTGAGCTTTTGAAAGTAATATTACTTTTAAACAGCATTACATTTGACTAAAAAACAATTTTTATGTAAGAAAAAGTAGTATATACTTGTAAAGAAGTTTGAATATTACCATGCTAACTTCACTGTTACGATTTTAGGACATCTTTGAGTGTCGAACTTGTGGACTGCTCGAGTCGCTCTGTTGCTGCACTGAGTGTGCCAGAGTGTGTCACAAAGGACACGACTGCAAGTATGTAATATGGTCTACAGTTTTATATCTTATTGCAATATGATTTAAAAATGTAATAGTGACACTAGCCTATACAGCATCAGCCTTATTTTGAAACAGGAATTTGAGATTAAAACATTAAAACAATGATTTCATAGGCTCAAGAGGACCTCTCCAACAGCCTACTGTGATTGCTGGGAGAAATGCAAATGTAAAACTCTAATTGCTGGACAAAAGGCTGCTCGTCTGGATCTACTCTACAGGCTGCTCACTACCACCAATCTGGTCACCACACCAAACAGCAGGTAATTATTGTATCCATACAGTTTACTTTTGTTTTGTGTAAACAGGATATATACGACCAATAAGGTATCTTGAGCTTTGTATTTTTTTTTCTTTGTGTAGAGGAGAGCACATCTTGCTTTTCTTGGTGCAGACTGTAGCCAGGCAGAGTGTGGAGCATTGTCAGTACAGACCTCCACGCATCCGAGAAGACCGGAATCGTAAGACTGCAAATGCTGAAGGTATATTCCAAAATTTACACTTATGTCTTGATTAGTGCTGTCAAGCGATTAAAAAAAAAAAATCTAATTAATTACAGGATTTGTAATTAATTAATCTAATTAATCGCATTTTAAGAGAGGGAGAGAGAGAGTGAGAGAGAGATTGTGAGTGAGCGAGCGAACCCACTTTGCGATTGAGTTTGTCAGTTTTTCTGTGGTCGCTTTGCTCAATCGTTTCCCAAATTCTACGAGCGTGGTTTGGTGAAGTGTTCTATCACCGGTAACAATGGAACTTGTCCGGACGTGTTTCGCGTTCAATTGATCCGTCAGGCTGGAGCAGCTTCGGTGATCGGAAAATTCTTTTTGACAAAGGCTTCAAATCACAGCGTTCTTGTTGATCGTCCCGTCTTCATTCTTTTTATAAATAAATTTGCCGTTCAAAGGCCCTGGCAGCGATTTGCTCGCCACATGCCAAATTTAAAATGCGCGCACATTGAATTGCCACTCATAATTAATTGCATTAATTTTTTATAACACGTTAATTTGCAGTGTAATTAATTCATCTAATTAATGTCTTAAACTGACAGCCCTAGTCTTGATGTATCATTCCACTTGTACTTCTAGCTACATTTGAATAAACATGATTTATGTTTCAGACTCTGATATGCCTGACCATGATCTGGAGCCTCCCCGTTTTGCCCAACTGGCTTTGGAGAGGGTCCTTCAAGACTGGAACGCCCTCAAATCCATGATCATGTTTGGTTCTCAGGAAAACAAAGACCCGTAAGTTATTATAAGAAAACTTGACAGTGTAATTTAATTAAAAAAAACATAGAATATTGTGATTATCTTTTTAAATATGTAACCAAACCAACCAGTGTGGATTAGGCAAACTTTAAGAAATGCTAACTTGGATTGTGTTTACTTGTGTTTAAGACTTAGTGCCAGCAGCAGGATTGCACACCTGTTGCCTGAGGAGCAGGTTTACTTAAACCAGCAGAGTGGCACCATTCGCCTTGACTGTTTCACTCACTGCCTCATCGTCAAGTGTGCTCCCGACATCACTGTAAGATCAATTCAACCATGCATAGAGAGTATATATCTACTGTTTTGTATGTGTGCTTATCATTATTATTTTTTCTTTTTTAGTTCATTGACACTTTACTGGGTACATTAGTGAAGGAGCTACAGAATAAATACACCTCCGGGCGGAGGGAGGAGGCCATCACTGTTACCAGGAGGTTTCTGCGTTCTGTGGCAAGAGTGTTTGTCATCCTCAGTGTGGAGATGGCATCATCAAAAAAGAAAAAGTCAGTAACATTTGGCCCCTGTGTTTGATCAGATTTTTCATCTTTGTTTGTACATTTATGTTTTCAGTCCTAATCTGGCCTTCGATAACACAAAATCAAAAGTAAATGTTTCTTAATTCTGTCAAGGGGTAGGTGGATTTTAAGCATGGCTGCCAAGAACTTTAATACTATTTTTCAATATAGGTTTAAGAAGAAAATTTAAAGTTAAGATGTTGGTGCTTGTGCAAACATTGGGCTTATCTTGTCTGTCATACTCTCTTTGTAGTAACTTCATCCCCCAGCCCATTGGAAAATGCCGTAGGGTTTTTCAGGCATTGTTGCCTTATGCTGTGGAGGAGCTGTGTAACGTGGCGGAGTCACTGATAGTCCCTGTTCGGATGGGAATTGCTCGACCCACGGCCCCCTTCACTTTGGCGAGCACAAGCATTGATGCAGTTCAGGGAAGTGAAGAGCTCTTCTCTGTGGAACCACTGCCTCCAAGAACTTCTCCCGACCAATCCAATAGGTTTGCAGTTTTTATTTTTCCTGAAATTAAATGTATGTATATGTGTATATATAAAAATCTTTTTTTTTTTTCCCCCCTCTCCATTGCAGCTCTAACCAGACAGCAGCCTCCTACATCATCAGAAACCCACAGCCTCGACGCAGCAGTCAGTCACAGCCGGTCAGAGGGAGAGACGAGGAACAGGACGACATTGTATCTGCAGATGTGGAAGAGGTGGGGGCCCTCATTATAAACCATTTAGATCGTAATGCATTTTAGCAAGTCATTCAGTGTGATGGTGGAGTTATGCAGAGGGAAGATTTAAAATTAGGAGTAGTCTATATTTGATATAGAGTGGTAAACATTTTTACCATTAATATTAACCACATTATATTCTTAGTTTTTAGCAGTGTGTGCGTTTTGGGGAATAGTAAATGCACCAAAAGCAGTTTGCTGTGTTGACAGTAATAAGTCTTAAATGTGGTATGTTTCTGTGTTTTAGGTTGAGGTAGTTGAAGGTGTTGCAGGTGAAGAAGACCATCACGATGACCAAGAAGAACAGGGAGAAGAAAATGCTGAAGCGGAGGGCCAACATGACGAACATGATGAAGATGGTAAGCAATGATGTTGTCAAATTTAATATTCTACAACAAAACTAAACATGTTGTGACTGTCTGAACTGACTGCTGAATAAAACATTTGGTGTAGCAAACTGCTTAGCTGGCCAGCCACAACCACACACATTGCCAAAATGTTACAAAGGCAGGTGAGTCTGGATCCGTATCCTATCTCCCCGATTCCTGAGGGTATGATTGACAGGTGGACCAATCAGAGAGACACATGGTCTCATTTGAGGGCACATGATACAAATTGGAGTCTGTGGTTGGACTGGCCCAAGTTAAGATGGTGTGTTTTTCACGCGCTGTGGTCTGGTTCCAGACACTTCTGGATTAGGCCAGAATGTAGAAATGACCTGCTGGTCAGGCAGGGAAATTCCTTGTAGGTGGTCCTAATCTTTTGAAATATAACAACACAAAAACTGCACAAGATTTTGAAACAGACTTGATCATGTAAACGTCAAGTTTTGAAATTTGTCTGACTGTAGGAAGCGATATGGAGCTGGATCTGTTGGCAGCCGCCGAAACTGAGAGCGACAGTGAGAGTAACCACAGCAACCAGGACAACGCCAGCGGACGCAGAAGTGTTGTCACTGCGGCAACGGCAGGTTCTGAAGCAGGTTGGTCAGCAACATATTAAAACAAATTTAGGCCTATACCCAAATTTACCTCCCCAATACTAATGTAATGTTCTGTTTATATGGGCACTTATTCTCATGTATTTAATAGGGACAAGTACATAAATTTGACATGTCAGTGCTACTTGGCAAATTAACTCTCTTAACTTGTAATTGTTAAAACTTTTAACCAGACTCCTTGGTGGTTTATGGCACCTTGATGTGTTCTCCTGTTTTATGTATTTACCCCCAAAGTTTAACAGTTCATGTTAGATTTAATTAGAACACATTTTAATTGAGTATTTGGAAAGATGAGCTAACTAATTTATAATTAATTTATAACTGGCTCAATACTGCATGTATTTTATTTGCAGGCAGTAGGGTGTCCTTGGCATTTCCTTATTTTGGTAGGAGATCCTCTTTGCTTTCCAAAATATTATATTAATATATGCATAAGTTAGGGAAAGGGTGAATTTGCAAAGTGCATTTGTTTTTTAATCCTTAATATTCCTGTTGTGCTTTTGGTGCACTTTAAATGTACATACTAATAAAGTAATTGCATTTCGAATGGTGATGTTTCCCTGTAGCAGTTATATAATTTCTTTCTTTGTATTTACTTTTAGTTTTTACTCTGTTATGCATTTATTTCGAAAGTCAAATTATTTTTAGACAAAATTATATAAAAAGCACAAATTGGACACCTTTGGCAGCATCTCATTGCTTTTCAAGGAGTTGACAAGAGACAATTGCATTTTTGGTGGCTCAGTGTATTCTGTGATTGACATTGCAGTGATGTGGTTGACTAACGAACACTGACCTTGCTTGTTTAGATCTATTGTTCAAAATGGTGAATAAAATTGTTTTTTTTTTTATATAATAGATGTTGTATTTATTCTCACCTGTAGGTGCCAGCAGTGTCCCAGCCTTCTTCTCGGAGGATGACTCTCAGTCCAATGACTCCAGTGACTCGGACAGCAGCAGCAGTCAGAGTGATGATGTGGATCAGGAGACCTTCCTGTTTGACGAGCCTCTGGAGAGAACCAGCAGTGCTTCTCATGCGAACAGTGCAGCCCAGGCCCCGCGCTCCATGCAGTGGGCTGTGAGGAACGCTCCGAGCCAACGGACTACAGGCACCGCGCCTTCCAGCTCTTCCACACCTGCAGGTCAGTCTGGCATGAAACTTTGTTCTAAATTCACACATACCAGCTACATCACCTAGATTTTTTTTACTTGGAGATATCACAAGATTTCAGATTTACAGTATTGGTTTTATATCAAAGTTCAGAGTCAGCTTTATTGTCAAAAACCATATGCACAGGTTGCACACACAGGATTTGAAATTGCAGATCTAGCCTTTTAGGAATTTTAACATACATTTTTTATGTTATACTTGTTACAGCAAGCTCCACAGGCCTGATCTACATTGACCCCACAAACCTGCGCCGCTCCAGCGCCATCAGCTCCAGTGCAGCGGCAGCAGCAGCAGCTCTCGAGGCCACAAACTCCAGCAGTTACCTGACATCAGCCAGTAGCTTGGCCCGTGCTTACAGCATCGTCATCAGGCAGATCTCAGACCTTATGAGCCTCATCCCCAAATACAACCACCTGGTCTACTCCCAGTACCCTGCTGCTGTGAAGCTCACCTACCAGGATGCGGTCAGTCTACAGGTGAGATACTGACAGCTGTTGTATTTTGTCATTAAAGCCTCAGTTGTTTACCTGTTTGTGATGAATGTGTGCATTCATTGGTGAACAATCTTTTGTTTTTGTGTTGGACTAGAACTATGTTGAGGAGAAGCTGATTCCCACATGGAACTGGATGGTGTCTATAATGGATTCGACTGAGGCCCAGCTGAGGTACGGATCTGCGCTGTCCTCTGCTGGAGACCCAGGGCACCCCAGTCACCCACTCCATGCCTCTCAGCACTCAGCCCGCCGGGAGCGTATGACAGCAAGGGAGGAGGCCAGCCTGCGCACTCTGGAAGGACGCAGGTGATTTGCTGCACTTGTGCTCTCAAAATTTAAAGCAAGGTGCCCCATGTGTTGGTGGTGGGGTTGTGTTTTGAGTATTTTCGTTTAAGTGCATTTTATACAGTTTCTGGTTCAATTTTAGGAGGGCAGCCACTCTGTTGACTGCTCGGCAGGGAATGATGTCAGCTCGAGGAGACTTCCTAAACTACGCTTTGTCCTTGATGCGGTCCCATAACGATGAGCATTCGGACGTACTTCCTGTGCTGGATGTCTGCTCCTTGAAACACGTGGCCTATGTTTTTCAAGCCCTCATTTATTGGATCAAAGCAATGAACCAGCAAACCACACTGGACACCCCACAGCTGGATAGAAAAAGGTATAAATGTTTTAATTTTGTCAATTATAAAGTCAGGGCCAATATTAGGGCTGCTAGTGCCACCTTGATGGCGATGGAAACAATGTAATGGTTGTGTAAATGGGTCTGAGGTTACTCTGTACAGAAACAAAGCACTGTTTTCTCAAGTTTCTAGTTAAACATTCAGTATTTTTGTATATAGAAATCGTGAAATTTTAGAGCTGGGTTTGGACAATGAGGACTCGGAGCACGAGAACGATGAAGACACAAATCAGAGTGAGTATCTGAACATAGTACTTTCTGCCGTGTTTGTGTCTTTACTAAAATATTCCATCTTTTGAAGGTATGGCAGGGTCAACTCTCCAGGACAAAGATGAGGACCCAGTCCCTGCTGAAACGGGTCAAAACCACCCTTTTTTCCGTCGCTCTGACTCCATGACGTTTCTTGGCTGTATCCCGCCAAACCCCTTCGATGTCCCTCTGGCTGAGGCCATACCACTCGCAGACCAGCCCCATCTTCTGCAGGTTAGAGCAACAGAAATGTCTGTGGTCTTATCTACGGAGTGAATTGTCAATTGATGTCCCTATTTAAACTTGAAGTTGTATATTCCACACCATTATTTTAGTTTTTTTAAATGATAACTATTTACTTTTTTATTGCCTAGAACCATACCTTTTTAACTTTGGTTTAAAAAAAAAAAAAAAAAAATCTTCCCTCTTGTCTTTCAGCCTAATGCCAGAAAGGAGGATTTGTTTGGCCGCCCCTCACAGGGCTTGTACTCCTCTTCTTCCTCCTCCTCCTCCTCTACCTCCTCCTCGTCATACATGGCAACTAAAGGGCTGGCTGAGGCGAGTGTGGACCGGAACTGCCTGGAGGTAAACCCCTCTCAGGTACTTCTCCCCCTCTGCAGTCTGCACTTGACAAACATGCTGCTCATATGCACACATCTGCGGCACAGAATATAGATTTGTTGCAAGTTTAAGTACATGTTGTGTGTAATGTACAGTGCCCTTCAGATAATGTTTTAGATTTACTTTATTAATATGAAGGGACAATATTTCATTTTTTTTGGTATTATATACACTAATATCATTTATCCTGGTATTGTTGACATTTATTTTTTAATACTTGTTTGCATTGCCTTGGCAGATTTTGCCAACCAAGATGTCTTATTCAGCCAACTTGAAGAATGTGATGAGCATGGAAACGAGTCAGAGAGGGCCTGAAGCCCAGACACTTGGGGATCAGGAGCTGGAGCCATCCAAATCAGGACCTTCACCCCATGACCTGGCAGCGCAGCTCAAGAGCAGCTTGCTGGCTGAAATCGGACTGACGGAGAGTGACGGCCCACCTCTACCATCCTTCAGGTACTCGCATGTGTTTATTAGTGGCTCTATAGTAAACTCAACATGTATTGGAGACGCCTGTGAATGCCTAATATTGTTACAGCAATATATTCAGTTTGTTTTCAAAACTGTTGTCTCGTGGTTTAGGCCCCACTGCAGTTTCATGGGGATGATGATTTCACATGACATGCTGCTGGGTCGCTGGCGTCTCTCACTTGAACTGTTCGGCCGTGTTTTTATGGAGGATGTGGGAGCTGAGCCTGGATCGGTATGTGGAAAATAAACTCTGATAAATGGAAGTAAAATAACCATTATGAAAATGTCCCTACTCAGAAATGGATTAATCTGAATGAATCCTCCAAAAGTTAAACGTTTAGAAAATGCACAAAAAAAGAGTAATCATGTGGATTACAGGCTAAACATGACAAAATCATAAATATATATATAAAATACACACACACACACACATAAATAAAAACGATTTAAGAGTGTGCTTTAGTTTTGGATTAAATATTACATTTTCAATTCTGTCAAAAGAACCAGACAAATCACCATCCTGTAAGTGTGGGATTAAAATGAATATTAACACCTGTTTTTTGTGTATCCCAGATTCTCACTGAGCTGGGTGGATTTGAGGTAAAGGAGTCAAAGTTTCGCAGAGAAATGGAGAAGCTCAGAAACCTTCAGTCACGAGACCTGGCACTGGAGGTGGACAGAGATCGGGACCAGCTCATTCAGCAGACCATGCGGCAGCTCAACACGCACTTTGGCCGCCGCTGCACCACCACCCCCATGGCCGTGCACAGAGTCAAAGTGACCTTTAAGGACGAGCCTGGAGAGGGCAGTGGAGTGGCCCGGAGCTTCTACACTGCCATCGCCCTCGCCCTCCTGTCGAACGACAAGCTGCCCAACCTGGACTGTGTACAGAGTGTCAGCAAGGGCATGCAGGCCAGCAGTACGTGTCATCACGATTACAATTCAAGTATGCCCTATACATAGAAAATACAAACACTGCTGAAATCCAATGTCTTGTTAATACGTTGAAATTGCATTTCAGAATATTAATGCTGTATATTTTAACACTATCTACTGTATTTGTGAGGTAAGAAAATTGCAATTGAAATATGATGGGCTGCCACGGGGACCGGGCCCCCAAAACTTTAATGCAAGCATCCTGGGACCCCCACTGCTAAATAAAATTTCTTAATTTGATGTTGCAGAACATTTGGGTTTGTTGTATTTATTTGATTGGTAAATATTTACTTTGTAAAATATACAATTTGGCTCTGAGCTCCCGACCTCCTCTTTGAGGACCACGATTAGATTAGATTAAAGTTTGAAACACTAATAAATATCCTTACTCTTAAGAAACAATCTTAAATCAATATTAATATTCTGAATACAAGTTATAAGCTTACTTTTTGCAGGAAAATTAAATGAAAATATGCTCTGTGTTGTGTGTGTGCCTGTAGATCTAATGCAGCGTCTGAGAAACAGAGACAGAGAAAGAGAGCGGAGAAGTGGAGGCCTGCGAGCAGGATCCAGGAGAGACAGAGATAGGTAAACTTTATTATATTTTTTTTGCTTAGTATCAGATGACTAAAATGTTTTTCTTTTTCCTTACATTTTGAGTTTACCCTGTTAGCATTTTATCTGCCCTCTGCATTAATTGTGACATTGGACCAACCATTGTCTCCATTTTGCAGAGATTCCAGGAGACAGCTGTCTATTGACACCAGACCTTTCAGACCTTCATCTGAGGGCAACCCCAGTGACGAGCCCGACCCACTGCCAGCACACAGACAGGCTCTAGGGGAGAGGCTGTATCCGCGGGTTCATGCAATGCAACCAGTAAGGGCTTTGTTTGTTATTTTCGACTGTGCATCTTAACTAATGTGTAATGATAATGGTTGCCTTCTATAGGCCTTTGCCAGTAAAATCACAGGAATGCTGCTGGAGCTGTCTCCGGCTCAGCTGCTGTTGCTTCTTGCCAGTGAGGACTCCCTCCGTGCGAGAGTAGAAGAGGCCATGGAACTCCTTATAGCACATGGAAGGTACATAATTTCTTTAATTGTACAAGCACAACTATTACTGTGATGCTCTTTGTAATGTTTATAACATGCAAAACTGTGTGTTCCTCAGGGAAAATGGGGCTGACAGTATACTGGACCTTGGTCTTTTGGAGACCCCAGAAAAAGCACAAGTAAGTTTTTGACTTACTTGCTTACATGCTTTAGCATGATGGATGGAATTCAGAACCTCTTGTTAGTACTGCCTAAATTCGAACTAAACCAGGTCTAACCTATAGGACAAATACATTTAAATTCCCTCGGATTTATAAATACCTTTTCAAAATACTGAAAGCGCTTTACAGTGGAGTATTAACTCATTCACTCTACATTCAAACACTGTAAGTTACAGCCATAGCTGCCCTGAGGTAGACTAATTTGATTTTTTGATGCATGCTATAATAGCCCTTCTCACCTTAAATGTCTACTATAAAATATTATTATATAAATAGACACAGTCACTGGTCTAAAGTTTGAGAACCAGGAATAATTTTGCTCCTTGTTTTTGTGTGACTTCAGCAGCAGGAGAACCGAAAGCGCCATGGTTCAACACGCAGTGTGGTTGACATGGAGCTTGATGATCCAGACGATGGCGACGATAACGCTCCTCTCTTCTATCAGCCAGGAAAACGGGGATTTTACTCCCCAAGACCAGGCAAAAACACAGAGGCCAGGCTCAACTGTTTCAGAAACATTGGGAGGTGAGAAGTTCTTTTTTTTTTTTAAATACATTTTTGTTTTCTATAAATCAGGGATGAAAAATTTCCGCTTTTTGGCAGATTTTCGCTTTTTTGTCAGCCACCTGGGTCATTTTTATCAGTGCAAATCTGTTGAGAAAAATTTTGGGTGTATATATATGTATAATTGTGTTTAGGGTTGCCAACCGTCCCTTGAAAAACGGAATCGTCCCATATTCAGAAACAAAAGTATACATCCCGTATTGAGCTGAATAGGGACGCACTTTGTCCCGTATTACCGTGTGAATCAAAAATAGTGTCTAAAACAGGGGTGCCCAATACATCGATTGCGATCTACTAGTTGATCGCCAAGGTAGTGTCGTAGTACTCAACACCGGTCTTGGTCTCAAGATGAGTGCGATCATATTTCATTACGGCCGCTGCCATCTATAAACCATCCATAAACTTTTACCGGTGTGCGAGACCGCGCGGGGCTTCTAACTGCAGCCTGTGCGCTCGACTGGAGCCGCAGACACTGCGGCACCACGAGCGCCTCCAACGCGCACAGCTTGTCCGCTACAGCGTGTACCTTTGTGTACCAGCGTGTATCACAGAGCAGGTTAAACTTTATAAAACATCCTACCTGTCCGTCCGCCTCACGTCAGCGCACCACTCCTTTTCACGCTCTCTCCTCCCTGCTCATAGCGCGCATAAGCTCCCTCCTCAATGCTCTGATTAGAAGAGCAAGACTAAGTGCAAAGCAAAAACTAATCTAAATTTATGTTGGTGTTGGCACAGAGCAGGCCTACCGTGACATGTGGTTGAATTTTGCCTAATAAAAGTGCACAAATGCATCTGTGGGTGTGGGTCCAAAAACGGGGCACAGAGTGTTTAAGTGCAGTACAGTTTGCTTGGCTTTTTTTTAAAGATTAAAATTAACATTTATCTGATAAATGGAGATAGATTTATGAAAACGTATTTGTGTATGTCACCACTAGTACCTGTGAATAAAATGTGGTTTGTGCTTTGATTTACAGTTTTACTTTATTGCAACATATATTTGTAAAATTTTGTGAGAAGGTAGTGCAAAGTGGGATCATCAAGAGGGGGAAAGGGATTTTTTCCCTCCAAAATGGGTGGTTGACATCTTGGTTTTTATTGGCTGGAATGACCCCAGATTGCATCTCAGAGCATCTAGAGTTCAACAATTTCCCCGGGGGGGCATGACCCCAGACCCCCCCTACCTTTTTGGTGAATTTCAGCTTTTTTAATTCCTGGTCACTTTCATCCTTGATAAATGTTGATCAATGTCTGTTACACTGTTAATTATCTGCTGGGTAAATCAGAAATCTTGTTATTTGCTGCCACTTATGGTGTAAAAAGCCTGTAGCATCTCAAATGTCCACAGCTAGCCTCTTGCACAGTCTCCATGAATACGGGAAAAACAAACGGCTCATTTCACAAAATTCAGCAGTCTCTTACTTGTGTCCTTTGAACTGCACATGCCGCACTTTGTGCTCAATAAACGAAAAGTCGTCATTTTAATTGAGTAATCATTTTAATATTTTTTTTCTTTGCAGAATACTAGGCTTATGTCTACTACAGAATGAACTCTGCCCAATAACATTAAATAGACATGTCATCAAAGTGCTCCTGGGTAGAAAGGTAATATACTTTAAATTATTGTACATTTATCTAATAATTTGGATGCTTTTACCCTGACAGTGTATTTCATACTGTAGGTAAACTGGCACGACTTTGCTTTCTTTGACCCTGTAATGTATGAGAGCCTAAGGCAGCTTATTCGCCATTCACTCACTGGAGAAGCAGAGGCTGTGTTTGCTGCGATGGACCTGGCATTTGCCATAGATCTGTGCAAAGAAGAGGGGGCTGGACAGGTAATGTTTTATAGAGCTGGTATCACCTCATAGTTTAAAATTAACTGTTGGAGGTGCTTAAACCTATCCAAATTGTTCATAATGAATAATGCCCAATTGTCATTTTCCTTCCAAATAATACATTGTCCAACCTTTAGGTGGAGCTCTTGTCTGGAGGAGTGAATATGCCCGTAACTCCCCTAAACGTTTATGAATATGTGAGGAAGTATGCAGAGCACAGGATGTTGGTGGTTGCCGAGCAACCTCTTCATGTAAGATACATTTTCATCAAAATATTTTGAAGAAAAATGTTTATGTACAAATATTATAATTTTTTATTTAAATTATAGTATAGTATTTTCATGGTAATTACCTCTGTACTGGATTGTGATATTTTTGGGAGGCTTGTGGTATTATGACTTTTTGGAAAAAAAGAAGGAAAAAAAAAAAAAACCTTTTGCGACTATATTGCTTGAATAGATAATTTTTCATTTCCACATACTTTGTTGAAAGTTAAATGTAATTTATAAAAGTGTATTTTTTTTTTAGGCAATGAGGAAAGGTTTGCTTGATGTGATCCCCAAAAACGCTCTTGAAGATTTAACTGCTGAGGACTTCAGGCTCCTGGTGAATGGCTGCGGAGAAGTCAATGTCCAAATGCTCATCAGCTTCACCTCCTTCAATGATGAGTCTGGTATGAAATACCTTAAAGGTTTATAATTTAACATTTTTCTTAAATTAATGCAAGTACCTTTGGGTACTGGGGAGAACTAATGACTGTATTTCATTCTGCAGGGGAAAATGCAGACAAACTACTGCAGTTCAAACGCTGGTTCTGGTCCATAGTTGAGAAGATGAGTATGACAGAGAGACAAGATTTGGTTAGTGTTGTGTGTGTATCATGCTCCACCTTGTTATATTGTAGAATATTTAATTATTCTCTTGCCTTAGGTTTATTTTTGGACCTCCAGTCCATCTCTACCGGCGAGTGAGGAGGGTTTCCAACCGATGCCGTCCATCACAATACGACCCCCAGATGACCAGCACCTGCCCACAGCCAACACCTGCATCTCCCGTCTCTACGTGCCACTCTACTCCTCAAAGCAGATCCTCAAACAAAAACTGCTCCTAGCCATTAAGACCAAGAACTTTGGTTTTGTGTAGACTGAAGAGTTTAAAAAAGGAAAAAAGAATAACATGTTTACTGTTGTGTAAAATTAGCTCCATTTTGTAGATTTATTTTTTGTCTATACAGTTTTATGAAATTCAATATACTGTCGCGTTCTCCGAGAGCGGTAATATTATTTTTATTTCTATTTTTATTGTTTTTTTGTGTGTGTTCATAAAGAAGAGGTCCAGAACATTCCTGTATTGGCACTGTAAAAAGACCCCGCTCTGTTATCAGCTTAAACTTTTGCTTCCCAGGAATTTGGTTTGACAGTAAAATTGTCATACCAAAAACCCAGCCAAAGATGACAGCAGTTGAAAAAAATATTTAAAAGGATAGAAAGACACACTGTGACAATTATGAGTTTTTCTTTTTCTCCTTCCCTAGAGAAGTACTATCACTGACTGACAGATCACTGCTGCCTTTGTGGAAAAGTCCTTTTTTCTTGTACAGGGGGAGTAGGGAATTTCAAAATAAACTTGGATGCAAATACCTGTGTTTAGACTCAATTAGTTATTTCTAATTTTAACTTGTGATTGGATTTCTTCAAATTGTTATTGTAGAGTATTACACTTTATTTAAACAACACACCTGTGCTGGAAGAGTAGATTTTAAATACATTTATTTTTCTCATTCTCAATTCGTCATAACTGTGTTCAGCTATCCAGGGGTAAAAAAAAGAAAACTGCAAATAGGGTGTACTTGAACAAAACACTGATTTTTAAAAATACAATGATGCCTTCAGCTGTAGCCAGGGCTCTCAAGTTTTGAAGATTGGTAGGAGTGAGATTTCCGAGGAGCTGCTTTTATAAGAAAAAGTCCATATTATCATTCAATAATTCAATAATGCACAGGATATGTTATCACACAGTCTTGGATTAGTCTTGGTTTAGTCCTGGTTTAGACCTGTTTTAGTCCTGGCTTAGTCTTGGTTTAGACCTGGTTTAGTCCTGGTTTAGTCCCAGTTTAGTCCTGGTTTAGACTCGGTTTAAATCTGGTTTAGTCTTTGCTTAGTCCTGGTTTAGACCTGGTTCAGTCCTGGTTTAGACCTGGTTCAGTCCTGGTTTAGTGCTGGGTTAGTCCCGGTTTAGTCCTGGTTTAGACCTGGTTTAGTCTTAACTTAGTCTTGGTTTAGACCTGGTTTAGTCTTGGTTTAGTCCTGGTTTAGTCCCAGTTTAATCCTGGTTTAGACCCGGTTTAGTCCTGGTTTAGTCTTGGCTTAGTCCTGGTTTAGACCTGGTTTAGTCCTGGTTTAGTCCTGGTTTAGTCTTGGTTTAGTCCTGGTTTAGTCTTGGTTTAGTCCTGGTTTAGTGCCGAAATAGATGCAGAAATAATCTGATAATATGACTCACCCATAAGAACGCGGTCACTCCCGAAAGTTTGCGTATCCATGTATGCACGTGTCACAGTCTTTAATAATCCGGAGCTCCGGAGAAAAGGACATATCCCGAACTTATCCCGTGTCCCGAGGCGAGAGTTCCTTCTTACGTAGCATTAACGTAGCAAGTTAAGGATTCTTATTGTCTTGGAAATGCCGCGTAAATATCAGCTGATCGGCGAACAGGCCGATCAGTTGTGAGCGATGGGCCTCACAGCTGATCGCTCAACTCGAGCACTGGTGTGTGAGTGACTTTTTTCGCTGAAAACGCGTGGTGCCTGCATTAACTTACCGATTTTCTGGGCACAGAAGCGCTGTGAACAGTGGCTACAGTTTTGAATTGCTTTTAAAAATTTCAGCGTGAGAAATACCATGTGTGGCGTGTGAGCGTGTGAACACGTCGAATTGCGTGTGTCACACTCTCAAAGCGTGAGACTTGACACACGTTCATTCAACGCTTTTAAAGTTCGGCATGTAAAATATATAATGATGTATTCTTGTAAAATTTTGAATATTAAGTATGGACGTTTTTGAACGCCAAACTTTACACAGAATAGTGGGAAGTTACGCCAGATTGTCCGAGGAGTCATGAACGCGCTTCCTCTGCCAAATGGAGCCATATGAGGTGAACCTGCTTTAAACCAGTGGAGTCAGGGCATTGTCATCGGACCAAAATATCAGCTAACCGATAGCCTGATAGCCTTTTAGCTGGGTTATTTTATCCCATCTGCGGTGCTAGATTTAGCCGGTTGGCTGAGGGTGGCAGTAAATCGATGTCGCTTGTGGAGTGGCGGAGGATTTCGTTATCCGCGATGTCGAACCCGCACCGTTATTTCTAGCTAGCGCAGAAAGGCTAGGCTAGCCCGCTAACAGCAGTCAGCAACGCGTGTCTAATCGGTCTGTTCTCGCCAACAAAGTGTTCAAATGGAGCATTGGCAGGATGTGGCCTCCCATCAGGTCGAGCTAATCACTACCCGACTCACTGAGCTACTGTCCCGGGGTCAGCTCTGGCTAAAGACCGAGCTCGGTGTGGATCTCGGGCTGAATCCCGAGCTTATTCCGCCATGGGTGATACTGTTAGCCGCATGCACCGGGTTGGTACTGATGGTGGTTCTATGGGCCTCACTGTGTCGCGCTGCGTTCAAGAAACAGCCCATCAGTAAAGCCGCGGAGGATTCTGTCTCCGAGGTAAAGCAGTTGGTAAAACCAGTCAAAGATGAGCCGAAGAAAAAGAAGAAGAAATCAGAGAAGGTAAGTCCGATCAGCTCGAAGCTAACTAGCAGCCAGGCTAACTGACAGCTATATCTGCTGCTATGTCATAGCATACAACTTCAGAGGACTTCCCCGATTATAACTGTTTATTGCATCTTGTGTATTTGTCTAAGAGTATGAATAACTTTATTGATTATATGTTTTTTGTGGTTATCTTTCCAGAAATCTCAGCCCAACGGGAGAGCTGCGGTTGAACCTCAGGAAGAAGACGCCGTAGTGCCAGAGGAGATAGTGCCACATCACCGTGAGCCGCCCCCTCCACAAGCCAAAACCGAGAAGACAGCAGAGGCAAGTCACTCTATGACCGCGGTTTATACATGTCATACAAAGTTTAACATCACGAGATATTTGCTGTGTCATTACTATTGTAAGCAGCCACGAAAACAGCCTATCAGACATTTTAGTCTAGTGGTGTGAATGACAAATTTCTTCTTCCTCATTACAGTGGTTGCGTCATAACTGTGACGCAACCACTGTAATGTTTAAATTTTAAACATGCACAAGCTGCAGTGTCCTCAACGAGGCACTCTTGTACAGGCCACACAATAGTTTATAGTTATGAATTAGAAATAATAACATTTTCTTCCATGATTTACATCCAATTAAAAAAAGAATTTGAAAAGAATTGATTTACTTGTAGGTAAAGAAATCTAAGAAGAAGGCCAAACAAGCAGTCAAGGAGCCAGCTACGATTGTCACTACAGATGGTAAAGAACCAGAAGAAGGTGAGTGTGATCTGTCTAAATAATTTCCCTTGTGCATCAATAAAATTTGTCTAAGTCTAAACCTTTTATCAAATACACTCTTAACTGAGAGTGCATTTGATAAAAGGTTTAGACTTTTATCTGATGTATTGTGAGACTGATTCAAGTTCTCCTCTGTATGTAGCAGTGAGCAACACTGCTACATACTGCTTCTCTTCATGTTTTTCACCCTTATTTCCCAGTCCGCACCTAAGACTAATCTCATTATAAAACACTTTGTAGCATTTAGCGCTAATGCTACAGATACTTATTAACATACTTTTCAGGCACATGGGAGACTAAAGTCAGTAACAAGGAAAAGCGTGAGCAGCGTAAAAAGGACAAAAGCTCCAGTGATGGCTCCTCCAGTCCAGGAGGGGGTGATTCTCGCATTGCCACTGCCACAGAGCAGCCGAAGACCTCTCCTGCTGCATTACCTGCGAACCAAAAGAAGAAGAAAGGAGGTATAGGTCCAAGTGTAAAATTGGCTAATAATTCTGTTGTTGATTCATTGAATTTTTTCCTTGTTTCTTTGCAGGAGAAAAATCAGAGAAGATTGAGGCTGAAGTGTCCAAAGGTACTTGAACTGACCTTTAATGCAGTTTGATTTTTTTTTTTTTTTTTTTTTTTTGCAGTTTGATTTTTTTTTTTTTTAATAATTGTTGGAAATCTTGTTTCTTTTTCTCAGCTCCACTGAAGACTGAACCAGCTGCTGACCACGTCCCCATAGCAGTGATGACAAAAGTCCCTTCTCAGACTGTGGCTCCAAAGACTGTAAACTGGACGACTAATCGGGAGCCTGCTTCATTGTGGAGCTCTGAAATTGATGGTATGTTTTGTGTTTTAAAGTTTACACTGCCTGTTCAGTGGGCACATGAGTTAATCACAAGATTGTTATTGTTATTAGCTTTTAACTATTTAACATTTAACACTTTAAACAACATTTTTAACTATTTTTTTGGGATTGATGAATATTCATAACATTCCACATGCATGGCACATCTAAAAAAAAAAAAATCAATATTCTCCTTTTTTCTTTAGGATCATGGACCGTTATTGATCGTAGCAGTCTTGGGACCTTCACTGAACTTGGGGTGCCTTCTGCTGGTAAGACACCATTTTGGAATTTAAAAAAAAATCCTATTTGGTTATTATTGATGAAGTTACTTAAGCATTTATTTTTGTTTTTGTAGAGCCCAAGTCCATGAGTCAGCTGCCATGGTTGAAACAACCAGCTGTGGATGATGAGTGGTCTGGCATCAGTAAGTAGGAGATTAAAACTTTGTATAGTTTATTTTCTCTATTTTCAGATTGTCCCTAATTCTTACTCAATCATCTTAATCAGATGGTGGTGGTATTGATTACAACTCCGACTGGAATGCTCCCTCTGAGGTTTGGGGTAACTATGAAGAACCTGCCTCCCCTGATCCTGTCCCAGTGCAAGAGCCCCCAGTCCCAGAACCAGACAAGAACTTACTCATCGAGGCAGCTGCAAGTTTACACAAACTCTTCCAATTCACTGAAATGTATAGTTCAGGGAGTCTTATTATCCCCAAGGGGCAATTTGCAGCAGCAGTACACAAATGCATACACAGCACAGACAACACGCAACAATAAAAAAATAATCAATATGTAAATATAACGGGCAGCAGGAATATTACGCTTACATCTTAACCCCATAGTTATTAATGACCACTCGCATCACTCTGACACAAAGTAACTCTAATGGCGTGGTCCATGTCAACGATACAAACAGCGCTCTTATGGGCACCCTTTTTGAGTTTGAATGCTTTTCCATGGCTATTGCCACTTACGGCAGCATTACAATTGCTTTGCTTTTACTAGCTGTCAGTAGAATTTACTAGATATACTGTTTGTGTGGTAACTATATTTAAAAACATGCATTTATTTTCTGTTAGAATGATGATAATGAGAAGGAAAAAGATGATGTTACTGGCGATGGAGCAGCTAAAAGTAAAAAGAAAAAGAAGAAGAAGAAGAAGGCAGCTGAAGAGGGTGCCCCCTCTGCACAGGTATTAAACATGCATTATATGCATTCTGTCATAATATATGTATTGTCAAAGGAACATTTGTACATTATTCTCCGATAATTTGTCTCAATTGTTTTGTGAAGGGCGAAGAGCCAGAGAAGGAGAACTCTGTGTCCTCAGTGAAGCAGCCCCCTCTGGTTCAGGAGATGCAAGCCTCAGTCCAGACGATTAAAGTAACTGCTACTGAGGTGAGTGTGAATTTATTTATATTAATTTTAGCCAACTATATTTATTGACTGAAAATATGAAGGTTCTGAAAGTTTTCAACAAAATTAGCTCCAGACCAAAGCTCTAATGTGTTAAATCCATTAAGTCATAACAGCTTTACTATTTTCCTTAAATGTAAAAAAAAAAAAAAAAATCTCCATAATGAACCAAAAATACAACTCTTGCTACACTGTCTTCTGGCCTTTGTAAGAGATAAAAAATAAACTTACATTTTGAGATTGGGACACATGGTTGGTTTTCCAATTTTGGATTTTCCATTTCCAACTAGGTTAGGTTGCTTTATTTGTACCCGTAGGTAAATTTGTTTTGCAGATTTGAGAGGCTGGTCCCACATTTCACATTTCATTCATCCACACTCTACACAATAAACATATAAAACACAGTTATAAATAAAGTGTTACAGAGCTTCAGTGCAGAATGGTTTGTTCCATAATTAATTCATCCATCACGTTTGGCTAGAAATCACAAATATTAAATGTATAAACACGATTTTCCAAGACAAGGTACTAACATCCGTACATGAATTGATTACAGTTTATTCATAAGTACGATAAAACGATTCATTCTAGATCTTGGGACTAAAAGCCTCTGACCAGAGGGAAGCAGCTGAAGCTCTGAGTTTAGAGGATGCTTCATGCCGTTTAGAATACTCTGGGACATCCGCTGTAACTGTCTTGAGTACAGGGAGTCCAGGCCGCTCTGAGGATGGCCAGTCACCTGACTCGCCCATTTAACCAACTGATTCAGGGAGTTCTTGTTTTTAGCAGAAATGCTCCCAAACCATAAGACCAGTGAAAAAGTTTAAACTGATTCCATAAATGTTTTATAGAAGAATGTCATGGTTCTATCTACACAGTAGAGGGACAATTTCCTCAGATAATGAAGGCGCTGGTGGCAATACAGTTGTCGTCAAAGCTCAATTTTGAATCAATGAGTGTTCCAAGATACTTATGAGTCTACACACTCAACTTTATAAATGTGACGTCATTGTGAAGAGCACTTTTCTGAAAGTCAATAATCATATCCTTTGTTTTGGATACATTCAGGTGTAGATCTGTCTCTTCACACCATTTTACAAAGTCCTCTACAATTGGCCCATGTTGGTTTTCATTTTTCTGAAGCAACCTCACAATGACGGAATCATCCACATACTTTATTGTTCTATTCTCATAGGTACTCTGACACTTAGTGTACAGTATGAACACCAGGGATGAGAGAACACATCCCTGTGGTGATCCTGTTTCCGGTCAGAAAGAACCTCACTGATCCTTACTCTTTTTGTTCTCTGGGTTAAAAAAATCATACATGTGTTCCAGTCCCCTCTAAATGGATAAACAGTAAGTGGAGTAAAGTTACTGTGGCATACTTTACTCCTCGTTTTGGGTCTGCTCGTCTTAGGGACTATAACAATCACTGAGTCTTTCCAGGACTGTGGTACTTGCTTTTGCAGAGACAAGTTCATGATGACCTGAAAAATAGAGCTCAGCTCCTTGGCACAGTTTTTAACAATATGACCAAAGATATTCTCCGGACCCATACTTTTGTTGACCTTGGAGGACCTAAATACATTTTCAGCTTGTTTCCGTGAAATCTCACAGTACTGATGTTCCCTTAACTTGCCTTTAAGCTCCTGAACTTCACTACAATCCAAGGTCTCAAAGTGAGTTCAAAAACAATTCAATGCATTTACCATCTCTGTATCAGATTTAAAACCCTCTAGGGAAATGTGTCTTGAACCACATGGATTGTTAAGACCAGTTGTTTTTCATGCTAAACCAGAAGGAACCAAGTCTGTTCTCTGCCACTTTCCTTTCTAACACAATTTTGTAACACTTCTTGGCCAAACTGACTAAAGGGCCAGCAGGTACGTGGACAGCAGCCGAAATGTCTTTTTTTTTTAATGCATTGTGTGTTCTCTTTGATTGTTGTGGATAAATTTGTCATGTTAACTTTATTTGAGCACTTAAACCTGTTTTTTTATTCAGGTGAAAGCTGGACGAAATATGAAGGAGAATGTAGTTCAGAAACCTGCAGTCACACAAGTGCCACAAAAGCCAGCAGACGTGGAGCCCACTGCCAAGAGCAACCCTGCTTCAACACAACAAAGTAAGTAAAATATTTACATATTGATGAACAAAGATTATGGGATGCATCACACACTCCAAAGTAGGAACTATTTTACCAAACATTTCTATGATAAATGGCAGCTCCTATAGCAGGGCTTCTTTGGGGGAGTCCAGAGCCTTCAGAAGGGGGTGTTAGAAGTTTGGGCAAATAACACATGACATGACTTTGATCATCACACAATCCCCAGTGACAGTAAAGGGTTATTCTCTCCATACAAAAGCACAGCTGAGGAGGGAACAGCCTTCCTCTTTGTCCGTGTTCTTGCACACTGCCTCAGGTTTAGGACAAGCCATGCGATCTTTCCTCGCCATGACCTTTTCTACCTCCCCACACCATCATTCGTCCTTTTCCACAGTGACCCAAAAGTAACATGAATGAGTCTTCTCCTTGAAACGCCTCCTTTACCCCAGTTTTTTCCATAAAGCACCAGTTCCACACCTGAGAGGAGACTGACTCACGCTCTGTGCTGCAAAGGAGAACAGACAAGAGAGATGGAGAGAGCTGATGAGGAGAGGGGCAATCACGGACTCATTATATTTCATGTTAATTTAGCTGTGTGAGTGAGCTGAGAGAAAATGCACCAGAAAAAGTTTGAGTGGGGAAATCTGTCCTAGGTTTTATAAGTGCTGCCAGTGTCTGGCTGCTCTGGTTTTTCAAAGTTGTGAAAAACCCAAATTAATTGTGTTGAATAATACGGACGCCAGGAATGTTTCAGGAAAGTGAGGAATAGCTTTGGATTGCTGCAAATATTATATAGTTTGTTTTTTCTTCTTTGCCACAGAAAAACCTGAGGAGAGCCAAGCGCCCAAACCAGCAAAGAAGAAGAAGGCAAGACGGGAGACATGAGACAGGACACGCTCTACAAGAGACTGAGAGATCCTGTTTATGCAACTCCTTTTTGACAAATTTTGAACTTACAGACTTGACATTTGTCTGGATTCTTTTTTTTTTTCTTGAATTGTTGATTGATCAACCAATCAGCTACAGGATGTTCCTAAACTGAACCTAGATGCAGTGCAATCTAACTTAACGATGTGTTGCTGATTTTTAAATATGACTTTGATACTGTTGATTCCACCATCTAATTAAAACCGCTGATTGAAGAAGTTGTACTATAGTAGTATGTATGATCTAGATTATGTTGCAGTGTCAAATGGTAACACAATGTTTGCTATCAGGATTAATCCATTTGGGCACAACTTATTGGCCATAACTTTGGCAGTTTTATTTTTGTTTACTTAATGGTACAAAGGCCACCAGGGGCTTTTCTGATGATATCACAAATTAACATGTTAATGCACTGAACACAGCTGTACACTGTAAAGGGAATGGGAGATTTGTAATTAGGAATGTCAACACAATTTCAAATTTTAATGTTACTTTTGTGAGAAGAAACGACATGCTTTGACGATCAAAAATGAATAAAAGTTGTGAAGTCTGTAATTTGCTTTTTCCCCATGCTGTCTAATATGTTAAAATTGCTCTTATGAGAAGAAACTCGTACTATATTGAAACGTAACTGCAATTGATCACGTCTTGACATCTTTATCTGTATCTACTGGAGAATATTTGTTAAATTTGGTTGTATGACTTTTTTACTTGGTGACTGTTTCATGGCCTGGAAGACCTTGTGATCCTACCGTACAGTAATTGTCCCATTGTCATCTACTGGTTGGTTCAAAAAGTCAGTCTTTTTTACAGCCTGTTTATAATAAAAGAAATGTGAAAGCCATATGTAAAAAGACTAAATAAAGATCTTTTTTTTTTTTTTTTAAATGTATTTTTGACTTATGACACCTTTTACATAACATTTACAAACACTTTTTGAAAAACACTTATTTGTGACATCAGGGAGATTTATTCATTTTAAAGGCACACTGGTTATATGATTCTAATCTAATTTCTGGATTATTTAAAGAAGACAAAAATCTGAGGAGCAATCAGAGGGACCATTATCAAAGAAATTAGATGATTTTGCTGTGTTTGTCAGGCCTGTCATGATTTTAAAAAAAATAATATTGAAATGCTAAAACCTCCAAAAGATTCAAAATTTACAAAATATTAAACATGAATTAAATAGCAGAATGAGACACTTAACTTTTACAACTCATAAGAGATATAAACTTAAGTATTCAACTGTTTACAGCTGAAATCTTACTGCAGTACAAAAAAATAAGAGCACTATTACACAAAAATACTAACCCCCCCCAAAGAAATATTGTTCCATCCATCATATACTGAATGATACGTTGATATATATATATATATATATATATATATATATATATATATATATATATATATATATATATATTCATTCCAGAATTGGAGGACATTTTACGTCCCACCCATCAAATATTAAATAATCCACATACAAAATACTAAAACATAAGATAAGATAATCCTTTATTTGTCCCACAATGGGGAAATTGCAGTGTCACAACGCAAGTTTCAGAAACAGTTGGAAAAAAAGAGCATGCATCAAAAATTAAGAGAATAATAAGTATGTACAATCAACTAAAAAGCACAACACTGTAAGGTTAAAAGGCACAGGAACGCTGCACAATAAATGTCTTTGATTCTGAGCAGTGAACAAACAGCAGTTAAAGTGACTCCAGTTCAGTAATATATAATATCACTACAATAAAGTAACTCAGATGATTGTGTACAGTGCAGGGATGGACAGTGGTTGTTACATAAATACAGTGTTGTATAGTAACGAAGTAATAATTCTTCACTACTGTACTTAAGTACATTTTGGAAGACTTTGTACTTTACTTGAGTTTTTAAAAAAATTATCACTTTTACTTTTACTTCACTACATTTCCAAATTTAATTGCATACTTTTACTCCGATACATTTTCAATGTGCCATTTAGTTACTCGTTACAAAAAACCCCTCTACTGACTGAAGGAAGTCAGGACGTGCCTGGGCTTGTTCGCTACTTGCGCATGACAATCAGCCTACACCTGTTGGTTCTACTCACCCATGGTAGTTTTGTGTCATTTGAAGCACTGCTGAAGATACTGGGTTTGGTGATATCCATGAAACGCCTTCCTATGGGCAATTAAATGCAGGCACAAAGTACGTTATTTGTAATTTATTAATTACGGTATGGAGGCACTAATGTGTAGTGAATGTTGAATGTTGAAAACATCCAGGTTATGTGGGGAATACAATTTTTGCCAGTCCGAATGAATGAATGAATGAATGAATGGATGGCAGCACCTGCCTTCACCAGACTTGAAAAAATTGTATTCCCCACACAACCCAGATGTTTTAAAACAAGAACATTTACTACACGTCATTAGTGCTACCGTACCATAATTATTAAATTACAAATAACATATTTTGTGCCTGCATTTACTTGCTCATAGGACGGCGTTTCATGGATATCACCAAACCCAATATCTTCGACAGTGCTCCATACGACACAAAACTACCATGAGTGAGCTGAACATGGTGTTTTACAGTAGAATTAAGGGCCCAATTGGAAAAAAACATCTTCCTCCAAAAACACTCCTTCAATGCTGTTGTGTACCTTATTTTTTTTCTTTTTTTTTTCACAAAAAAAACAACAAAGGTTTGGGGGGGAAGGGAGTGGGCGAACATTAAAAAATATTAAATTCAGACTGCCTTTGCTTGATACTTTTACTTGTACTTTTAATTACTTTACTTGAGTATATTTATTTTTACATTACTTGTCATACTTAAGTACAAGAGGTTCCAGATACTTTAATACTTTTACTCACGTAACATTTCAGTCAGTGACTTCGACTTTTACCAAAGTCATTTTTGGGAGGGGTACCTATACTTTTACTTGAGTTTGATTTTCCAGTACTTTATACAACACTGCATAAATAAGTAGCAGGTAAAATAACTTTAAATAATGTTGCACATGTAATTATTACTATGGAGATGACACATGGTTGCTATGGAGATTAACATGACTAGCATTGATCATTGTACAGTCTGACAGCAGCAGGAAGGAAAGATCTGCGAAATCTCTAAAACAGTGAGGGTGAATCAATCTGTCACTGATGCTGCTCTCTAGAGAGCAGTTTCTAGAGATACAGTTTCTGAGTGAATTTACTTGTCCTGAGACCAAATCTAAAAAAACTAAGAGAAAAGAATGCTTGAAAATAGTTTTTAAAGTACCAAATATGTCTTGGGTACCCCCCAAAATGCCATTTTCCTCTTGTCCCACCCCTCTAATGACTAAACTGAATCTCAAATAAAACAGTTCAAATTGAATTGAAATTTCTTGTTTTTTCTATAATTTGTTTCATTGCCATCTCTTGTAACTGTGGGAACATTTGTTTTAATAGACATAATATTTCAAATAATAATTATTATTCATGGAACATGTGTCCCATAACATGCACACAACCCTGTTACCAGAACATTTTTAGCCTGGTAGAAGAAGAAAGCAGTAAACCACATGATCAATCAATCAACAGTGAACTACATGATCCCCTGGACTTGACGTCATCAAACAGTTTTCCAAAAGAATGGGCAGAGCAAAGGTTTATCTTCTCTTCTATTTTTCATCATTTTATAACATCGTTAGCCTTGATTGAATGTCTCACTCTACCTCATGCAACCCTGTTATGCAAATGATCAGAATAAGACAATTTTTTTTCCTTTACGTATTTGCATAAATACGTTTTTCCTCTTGATTAGCAGTAACAGCTAAACAGCTTCTACTCCTGAGATAAAGCTAACATTAGCGCGATTTTGCAACCCTGTTACCTGCAACCCTGTTACTGTGATTAGAGGAAATCAATAAATAAACCATATAAATCATATAATAAAAATTTTACCATTGACCGTAAGCTGAGCTAATCAAGCATTTGGTAGTTTATTACCTATTATTGATGAATATGTAGCAGAAAATCAGAAAAGTGAAGGTTTATTTTTCAAGAATTTTAAAGCCAAAATGTCCTCCAATTCTGGAATGACCCATATATATATATATATATATATATATATATATATATTAGGGATGCAAATTATCGATTAATTCATTAATCTATAGTTGATTGACTTTATCGATCGACTTTAAGAATATAATTCTAATTAATTATTCCTTAGTAAAAAGCAGACAAATGTATTGATGCTGAATAACAAAATACAGTAATCCCTCGCTCTATTGCGGTTCGTGGATATATTTTTTTGTCCAAATTTTTTTTTATAGTGTAACATTTTTTTTATAGTGTAACATTGTGTTCTGTCCTGATTGGCTAAGAGACTAGACCAGGACTAAACGTGGACTAAACCAGGTCTAGACCAGAACTAAACCAGGTCTAAACCAGGTCTAAACCTGGACTGGGCCTGGACTAAACCAGGACTGGACCAGGTCTAGACCAGGATTAAACCAGGATTAACCGCTGCTGGTTTCGTGCGGCTGGTTTGTGGCTAGGGCTGAGACTACGCATTCTGGGCGCCGCGGTTCGATCTCGTGCTCAGCAGCCCCGGTGTACGCGCGAGGCTGCTGAGCAGTGCCGTTGGCGCCTGCGGCCAGCTGTGAGTCGAGCTTGGCGCAGCGCGGTGCACGGTTGCCTTGTTTCGTGACCACGCGGGTGCGCGGGTGCGCAGGTGCGCGGGTGCGCATGTCCGCGATTAGCGATTAATTGCAATTAATGCATTTTGTTTGATCAACGTGATCGACAATTAATCGTAAGTTGATTAATTGTTGACATCCCTAATATATATGTATTTATTTTTTAACACCAGAAATGTGATAATAATCAGATTTTGAGTGTGCATGTGTGAGTGTTATAATTTATAATTTTTCATCTGATTGTGCACTGTCTGCCCGTGGGGTTTGTGTCACTCTCACAGCGATGGGGCTGCTTTCAAGAAGATCTCCACCCTCTCTTATAGTGAATTTCTCAACGTTTACAATTTTCCAGTTAGGCCAAAAGAATATGCAATTGTCTTTGACGCCACTCCTTCTGGAGTGAAAATGTTAATGTCCATTTATGTCCACAATCCTAATGATGGTCCTGCTAGGACGGAGCTGTTTATTGGTAACTCAGATCCGTTTTTAAGCTTTAAAACAAATAACAAATGTATAAGATAACTTATCACAAGGGAGTCTGTCTGTAGACCAGCTACTGTCTTTAGTTGGAACAATACTTTTACGGACATTAATTGGAACAAAGTTTGGCTTTTGCCGAGAAAATATTTTGTAACGAATAAGACTCGTGAGGTATGCCTAAAAATCCTACATAGATGTTACCCTGTTAATGCTGTAACCTCAAAATTTAGCTTAAACGTAGATCATCTATGCTCTTTTTGTCATAGCGCTGAAGAAACAATCACTCATATGTTCTAGGATTGCTCATATACTCAAATCTTTTGGAATGATATACTTCTGTTTGTGAATGGAAAGCTTGATACAAACCTACAGTTAAATGTAAAACATGTACTTTTTGGTATCTTTGAAAAAGACATTCCTGTGACAAAAAAATGTGTTGAACTTGTTTGTCATCTTTTCAAAATACCATATTCATTGCAGTAAATTTTTTCGCCAAAAACCCAAATTTGTCATATTTCAGTCCCTCTTGTCTTCGTATTTAAACTCTCTAAAATTTTGTACAAACCAAAAAGCCATGAAAACCAAAGCACTCTGTTTTGAATTTGAAATTTCTTAAGCCTTGAGTATTGTTGTTTATATCATTGTTTATATTTTTGTATATTATCTTGTATGTTCAAAGTAAAAAAAAAAAAAGATCTCCACCATTATCAGTGTCTTCATCAACTGCTCTGTTCCGACCCTCCTGGAGAGCACCACGAGCTGAAAAGAGGAGGAGGAGAGGAGGGCACAGGTGAGGGCCAAAGACAGGAGGAGGAGGAGGAGGACAAAATAAGGACCTATTGTCTTCTGAGACCAACCCAGTCCATCTTTGAGCTTTTAATCTTACATGCACAGCCCATAATTCACCTTCTTAAATCTTTTCTTTAACATACTGTAGGCCTATATAAAGTAAAGTTTTGTTAACAATATTTAATTTGAGTCTTGCATGGAAGTATGTATGGAGTCTCTCTTACTCTTGTGTTCTTAAGTGTACATTCACTTGCTCTTACTTAATTTTCACAGCAGTATTTCTTCTATATAGAAATAAATGTATTACTTCCACTCACTTATGGGAGGGGTTGTTTGGGGTAGAATTAAGATGTACTGCTGCTGCTCTGTATGAATGTATCATGTTTGTCACTACCTCACTGTAAACTACTGTTACCTGTGCAATAATCTGTGAAATAACCCATGTGCAATATTTATACCATACTATGTGCAATACGAAATCCACATGCAACACTTATACTATCTAATCAGTGAAATACTCTACTTACACCTTATTTAATCCTACCTGCACCTTTGTACATTGCACTTTGTATTTTTATTACATTTTATTACATATTTTTATTATATTGTTTACTTCTTCCCCTGCACTTTTCAACATTTTTTTTACCTTGTACTATTCTTGATGTTATTAGTACTTCTGATTATCTTTGCGAGTCAACGGTTCCTCTGATCCCAAGCATTTCATTGCATTGTTTAACCTGTGTTGATTCTGCATATGACAAATAAACAATCTTGAATCTTGAAATGTTCTGTCAATTCATGAAAATTTGTGTGTCTGACTTTGTGACGTCACTTCTCTATGGATCTATGACTTTTGGATTTCTGACATGTGAAATAACACTGAAAATACTGTCCTGGGTGGCTAACACAAAACAAATGTTAAATAAAACTATTACTATTTTATTACTATTATCAAAATATTATTAGAGTAGTGGACTAAACTCTATTTTATTTATTTTTTACAAGAAGTGCAGCAAAAAGTCTCTGATGCCAGCACTTTACTGTTATTTTACAGAGAAATTCTGTACAGTGTGGTGGTGGTGGTGGTGGAACAGACAAACTGAGCTGGTCTCCTAGGACGAAGGGCTGCAGCTTTTAGCCCAGAGCATCTGAATGTGATAATAGCCGCCCCCTCCCACTGACAACCAATTACACAGACAGAGTCCAGACAGCACAGTGGGGTCCTGCTAATGGGGCACGAGATGTTCCAACTGAAACTCTTTGTAAAATAAAAACTCATGTGTTTACTATCAGCTCTATAAAGGTCTTGTATTATGCAGAATTAACTCTTGTAAACTTTAAGTCATGTTATAATGCGGTTTCCTCCTCAAAAATATACCTGGAGTTATAGTAATATGGAACAGAGTAATATGGGCCCTTTAAATCACTTAAATCAGTGTATCCAGTGTACTCTGAAAGTCTTTTCTTTTGGTGGTACTTGGTGTGAAAAGTTTGAGAGCCACTGCCCTGGTTCATTTTATGGTTTGCAGTGGTCCAAAGTTATTCCTCACTTACCTTGCCATAAAACAAAAGTCTAGCAGAACTTCAGACAGAGCAGTGCCCACAGTTAGCCTCACACTTCCAAGGAATGTTGATGACATCAGGTGCAAACTATGAATCGAGGTCACTTTATGTAATTTCACTGTGCTTCACTCCTTACAGTCACTGAAGGTACAGGTCTAAGCTGTATTGTACTGTATTTAAAGGGGTAAAGGTGTGGGAAGTGTCTTGCTCAAGGACACAAAAATCATGTAATGTTCAGAGCGAAGATCAAACCGCTAACCCTACCGATCCCGTTATAACAAAGTGTTTTTTCTCATCTATAAATAATGGTTTTGTGAGTGTTTACGGCGCTGGTTATGAGACGAATGAGCAGTGACTGACATCTAGTGGACAACTGAGGTGCAAGCATAGTTTTAATTTTTTTTTTTTTTTATTTAAATTTTCTTTGTCCTTTCATGTATTTAGTTATTTTACGAGTATGTTTTGTAAAGGTGGGGATTAAATCAGGACTAAACCCAGACTAAACCAAGTCTGGATTCAGAAGCGGATTCGGTCACATCAGACAGGGACTGAACCAGCTCAAAACATAAATGAGGACTAAACCAGGACCAAACTGGGACTAAAGGGGTCCCTAAATCTCAAACATGGTCAAGACTACACCAGAAGAAAACCAGGACTGAACCAAGATTAAATCAGGACTACACAAGGACTAAATATTGGTATAAGAACCTTGTTATTTCAAATAGTATAGAACAGGGGTGTCAAACATGCGGTCTAGGGGCCAGATCCGGCTCTCCAAGACCTTTAATCTGGCCCTCGGCTGAAGTTAATGTTAAGACATTTGTGTTGAAACTGCATTTTTCTTAAAGTTTGTTGTTCATAATATTATAATATTTTGTAAAAGAAAGAGTTAATCAAATAAAAAAAGACTTCTGTAATAGATTTGCGTTTCTCTGCACAAATATTTGGACTTATTGCTATTTTTTGGTATATATTTGCCATGAGTTTTCTGATCTGGCCCCTTTAGGATCAAAGTAGGTTGGATACAGCCCCCGGACCAAAATTAGTTTGACACCCCTGGTATAGAAAGTTATATATTTTACTTCAAAATAATATTACCAAAATTGTAGTACAAAGTAGTGGTCCAAAAAACTTCCTCAAGTAAGGACATTAAATAATGCACAAAATCTGGTGTTTTCAAAGGATAGACACAAAAATGAAACAAACTAAATCATGTCTGAAGGAGCTGTAAGAAGCACAGATCTTCAAATCATTTCATGTTGTCACGTAAAGCTTCTGTCACTTTAAAGTTCCTCACAGTGGGAAGAGGAAGCACAACATTTACTCAAATAAACACTGTACAATATATTACTCAAGTAGGAGTAAAAGTATGGTATGTGGTAGTATACTACAGTTTTAGTCAAGGATTTATTAAATGCTCTTCACATAATCTAGTGTCGCTGTGTTTCCTCTCACCAACAGAGGGCGTTGTGTCTCAGTGCCTGTAGATTCAAGATTCAAGATTCAAAGCTTTTATTGTCATATGCACAGTAAAGAAACACGTTTCCCTGTACAAATTCTTACTTTGCTGCCCACCCTGGATGCAAGAGCATGCAAAAAATAGATTCAGTTAAAAAAGATAAATAAGATAGAGAGAAGCATGTAAAAAAGTATAATCAAATAGAAACAATCTTTACGGAATATACACTATGGAAAATATAGGTGCTATGTACATATTTACAGATAATGTACAACATTAGTTTAATGTGCAACTGTCAGTAGTGCGTGAAGAATCCCTCAGTCGTCCAGGTAGAATCCATGGTAAAAGGAGAAATTCAATTTGTCAACTGGACAAAGTTTATTTGGTCGAAAACGTTTTGCAGCTCATACGAGTTGCTTCGTCAGTTCTGGTTAGAGTTAGAGGTAAGATCTTAAGCCCGTGCCCGAGCCCGACCCAACCCGAATTTCGGGTCGGGTCGGGCTCGGGCTTCTCTCTCGCTGACTTTTTAAAAATAAATATATGTTTATAAAAATGTATACTAAAACGATGTGTGGATACTAAACTAAGGAATACTTGTTTTAAAATAAATAATTTGGATAAAACAGAGAAGGCGCTGTAATGTAATTGCTATTTAACTACTAAACAGGAGCCGCAGAGCCAGAGCATGCTCTGCGCACGTGAACGCCGCCCTCTTAATAATCTTCCGTGAATAGGCCGTGAATAGTTTTGGCCACCAGAGACCGTGCTTCGCAAAAAAACAGAAGTCGCCTCATCACAACACGTACTGTACTAAACTTTTGCAATGACAATTCAAAGAACTCCTTCCTGTCTCTGTCTATTATCCACCCGTCATTGTTCTTCTTTGTCTCTCTGCTTCTCTCTCTTAAAGTGCCGCGCTAGATTCTTAAAGGGATATGCCACCCCCAGGTCAAATTTGGGCATCTCCCCACAGTCCAGAGACTAAAATAAGTGGTGGAAAGCGTTTTCCTGCTCACCCAGCCATTGTCCGAGTCTGTCGCCACTGACCGCCGCAGTATCTGGTGCTCCTCCGCCTTAGACTGGAGTCTAACGTAGCCAGAGAAAGATTTCGGCCAAAAGGAATTAATTTGCTCGATGCGTTTCCCAATTACTTTGTGTGTAGTGCGCATTCATATCGAGTGCAAATAAATGTGCAAATCAACACGGAGAGCTTGCCTTGGTCATTTTGGGTGGGAACTATTTTCCAGTGCGTAAGAATACAGCCGTACACGCACCACGTTTTGCAACAGGGAACTCCCTTCCCGGTGCGTAACAGGGATTCCCCTGGCAGCGTGCTGCGTGGTACGGCTGTATTCTTACGCACTGGAAAATAGTTCCCACCCAAAATGACAAGGCAAGCTCTCCGTGTTGATTTGCACATTATTTGCACTCGATATGAATGCGCACTGACACACAAATGGGAAACGCATCGAGCAAATTAATTCCTTTTGGCAGAAAATCTTCTCTGGCGGCGTTAGACTCCAGTCTAAGGCGGAGGATGCACCAGGTCCGCGGCGGTCAGTGACGCAGACTCAAATGGCTGGAGTGAGCTGGAAAGCATTCCACACTTATTTTAGTCTCTGGACTGTGGAGATGCTTAAGAATTTGACCTAAGTGGCATATCCCTTTGGGAACGTACTGCTGCTGTGGTTTATGGCCCAATTTTCAACCCGTCAAAATGACAGACGGCCTTAAATTTTTCCCGTCAACTCTTTAAAAAATCCGTCAATGATGGAAAATTGTCGGTTAATGTACCCTCTGCAGAAACAGAAATATAAAAGATGTAAATGTTTATACAGTCTTGTTTAACTTAGATTTCGTTACAAAAGACAGGCTTTAATTTGTTATCATAAATCACCCCTCCTCCTCCCGAGTCCTCACAAATAAAATATGAAATTTCGGGTTTGCTTCGGGCTCGGGCCTGCAAATCAAGTTAATTGGTCGGGCTCGGCCCGGGTCGGGCTTTAATACCCGCGGGCCAGGTCGGGTCGGGCTGGATTTTTTAGGCCCGATCTTACCTCTAGTTAGAGTGCTGATGGACACTGCTTATATCTAGCTGCAGGGAGGAGCTAACTACACTGAAATTATTCTGAAACTATCCCACCTCTTTGTTTTCAGCTTTCTGTCTTTTGTTTTTTAGTTTCTCTCTGGGGTCTCGTTTAGCATTCCCATTCAAACCCTAATGGGTGTTTTCACACCTCTGGACATGACCTGGCTAGCTAGCCCCCTTGTTTTCTGTGTTTGTTTTGATTTTGGTTTGAGAATGGAATTATATATGGAAAACAAATTATGTCTGACTCCCCCATTCCTGTTTAAAGAAGGATTCTCTTTTTTGACAAAAATAGCCTCTTTAACTCCCCTCTCAAACCAGTTCTTTTACCTGAGATCTGAACCTCACTGTTCTCAAAGGAGTGGCCCGTGGCTTCTAGGTGGAGATGTACGGCAGATGAAGGTCATCTATCTATATCTTTGTAGGGTGAAGTCTGTACAGCTCAGACCTCACACTACAAAGATATACAACCTATACAACTTTTGTCTGCCTGACAGGTAGTCAGTAATCCAGGAGACAATGGAGCAGCTTCTCACTCATCAGAAAGGGCTGGATTATGTTAAAGGTTCTGGAGAAATTAAAGAACAGTATCCTCACAGAGCCCTTAACATTATCCAGGTGAGAGTGAGCCCGCTGCAGAAGATAGATTACAGCATCATCCACACTAATGTGGGCCTGAGAGGCAAATTGTAGAGGATCCAGGGATGGAGCCACCAGGGGTCTGAGCTGAGCCAGAACAAGTCTCTCAAACACTTTCATGACATGAGATGTCAAAGCACCTGGTCTGAAGTCATTAAGTTCAGATGGGACAGGCTTCTTGAGCACTGGCACAATGCAGGAGGTCTTCCGAAGCACCGGTATCCTTTCAAGCTTAAGGCTCAGAGCGAAGAGAAAGTGCAGGATCCCAGTGAGCTGTGCTGCACATGTCCTCAGCATGCGGAGTTTGACTTGGTCTGGTCCAGGAGACTGGTTTTGGTGAACTTTCTCCAACTGCCTTCTCACCAGGGCAGGTAACAAAGACTGAGCTGGGTTCCTCCGTGGGAGCAGAGGTGACAGGCTGATGAATGGTCGTCCGAGTTTTCTGTGGTGAGGTGTGGGTTGGGCATCTGGGAGGTGTAGAGATGGGGGTGCCAGGGGATGAGAAACGATTGATTAAAATGCAACTTGAGTAGGTTTGATCTGTCTAGGCTATTGTCCTGCTGCTTTGTCTTGGAAAGACCAGTAATGGCCTTCATTTTCCTCCACACATCTCTGGTGTGAGAGCTGAGAGACATAGTCCCTCCAGCGTGTCCTGGGTCTTCCCCTGGGCCTCCCAATCACCCCTCTCCAGGTGTCACTGTTGTTGCCCACATGGGCATTGAAGTCCCCCAGTAGAACAATGGAGTCCCCGGTTGGTGCACTGTCCAGTACGCCTCCCAGGGACTCCAAGAAGGCCGGGTACTCTGCACTGCTGTTCGACCCGTACACAACAGTGAGAGACCTGTCCCCAACTAGTCTTTAGTCGTGGCCAACTAAATCTACGCTTAACCTCCCGCATGAGCACGGACTCCTTTCCCCCCAGTGAGGTGACATTCCATGTCCCCAGAGCTAGTCTCCATGTCCGGAGAGCTGGTTGTCAAGGCCCCTGACTTCAATTCAGTGCAATATCCCATGGTGCAATACTTAACACTGTGCTATAGCTTGTTGACAATATTTATTACAGCACAATATGCTAAACTGAGTTCTGTGAAACATCTCTCTGTGCAATGTAGAGACTCTCAAGTGTGTGCATATGCAACATCTGAGCAAGACTTGCAATAACTTGGATAACTAATGTGTTGTACAGGACTTTTTTGCACATTTTGCACTATTTTTAATACTGGGTTGTAAATATCCAGCTGAGTTGTAAATATCTTAAATGTCTACTTAAATGTCTGCACTGAAGTGAGATGCTTTCGATCTCATTGTGAGTATGTATATTGTAAATTGTACATATGAATAGTGACAATAAAAGGCATTCTATTCTATAATATTCTACAGTAGAGTACCATGTTGTGTCTTTTCTTTTATTGTGAAACCGGAAGTGGGCTCTTCTGTCCGGTAGCTTGCCCCCCTCTGCTCTGATAATCTGCTCTGAAGCGCGTTTAAAGGAGACCATCACTGCACAGGCTCCACATTCAGACCCGTGACGTTTTTACTCACGGGAAACTAGACCGATGTAGCGCTGTTTTCTGAGAGCATCGGCCAAAGTAAATGGGAAAGATGTCGCTGCTGTCGCCGGGGCTCCGGTCCTCCACCAGCTGCTGCCTGTGCTGCCACGTCCGGACAGGGACCATCATCCTCGGGGTCTGGCACATGGTGAGAACCTTCTCCAGAACCTTCTCCGTTTATTTAGCGTGACTAAAGCTTTGTGCACATCACCCAGACACTGTTCATAGTGTTCACAGTGTTGATGTTCATTAACATAAATTTGCCTATATCCATTGTGGAGAAAATATGCGTGCTTCTGTTGTGTGTTTTTTCTGTCATTTACATCCTTAAAGGTGCACTGCGTAACATTCATAGTGAAGGTCCGCTACCTGCTTGTCTCCATGGAAATGTTATGGCTTTGTCTAGAATGTTCTTTCACGAGGGAGACAAGCAAGTTACACCACTGCACGACATTACACTTCAGATATGTGGAGAGTCGCCCCTAGTCACAGAAGGAATTCATGTATTTTTGATCAATAGAAACACCATTTAATGTACATACTATGATATAGTCTAAGCGCTTTGGGTGTCATGAAAGGCACTATATAAATGCTATGAATTATTATTAAGACAGCTTTTACGTATGTTCAATCAATCAATCAATCAATCAAACATTATTTATAAAGCGCTTTTACATTGATTAAGGATTACAAGATTGCCATTTATTGATCTCACACAGGAGAAATTGATATTGAATTGAATAGGATACCTATTATAATAGTTTCTGTTATGTTTGTTCTGCTCGTTCAAACTCATCTTGTGGAAAAATCCAGTGTTGCTCTTCTTATGAATAAATGAACAGTTGGCCTCCTCAGGTAGCAGGTGAGCAGCTTCTGTGTCACACTTTATTCAAGAAATTTCCATTGCTTTTCGTCAAGAGGAGCACTGTTAAGTCCTAAACATGATTAGTTACCAGGGTTAGATTAAAATAAAGAGTTATGTCTCACTTTAGTGGCCTCTCCTTGTACCAATATCCAGGATTCATACCACTCAGTGATTCCTTTTTTTCATTTTATTTTTCATTTATTTTTTATCTTCCTTTTGCTTTCGAATAAAGACAGAAGCTACCAAACACTGCCACACTGATGGATCAAAGGGCACTTTTTATTCATCCACGCATTGGGCTATAAAAAACCTAAGCACAACTTAATTTATGCAACTTATGGAACTTACCCAAATGCTTTATTTTAGATGTTTCTCCTGCCTTGGTTACTGGAGGAACATACAGCCACGGTTGCCTTGTGAAAACATGTACAGATCTCAAAGTTCAAAAAGTTTTTATATAACAGTTCTATTGTTATTTGATATACAATAGGCTGTAAAGACTGATATAAATGAAATGTAGAATGGTAGGTCAGTATGAATTTTAAAAGATGAAGATTTTGTAAATACTTGTAATTATTTTTGAAATGTGTGCCTTGTATGGTGTTTTGCATTGAACATGTATGTGTGACTATGTGAGAGTGTCTTTATCTGTGTTCCTGTGTGGTGTGAGAATGTGTCAGTGTGAATGTTTCTTATTGTTGATTGAGATTTTTCACTGTAATTTATTAATGTAACAGGGACTGCAGATGGAAACTAGCTCTGTAGCTATAATCTGGTGCAGATCATTTTTGTTTTTTGAGCTTAATGTCTCTGTACATTGTCCCTTTTCAAATAAAGACTAAACTAAACTAAACTAAAAGTTCAAAGTCAGCTTTATTGTCAAAAACCATATGTACAGGTTGCCACACACAGGATTTGAAATTGCAGCGCCCCCTAGGCCCACTACACCATAACGCAAAACACTGCTGATGTCTTTGTGTTCAGCTTTTCAATGTGGTGGTGTTGACCATCCTGCTCCCTGCGCTGTGGGATCCACACATGTACCAACTGATCAGCACAGAGTTTTCCAATGGCCTAGATGTCATCGATGACGACAGTAAGTACGAATGGACTGGACCTTTGTGTTAAAAGGATACACACAATATCCAAAACAAAAATGTGAATGAAAAAGAAGCTCACTCCCTGCTTCGTGTTCAGTGTAAAGTTTTCTTAACACAGCAGGTGCAATATGCTGCTGCTGCTGGCATTAGATTGTGAATGACTATAATAACCAAGATATAGAGCAGAGGCGTCAAACTCATTCTGGTCCGGGGGCCGTATCCAACCTACTTTGATCCCAAAGGGGCCGGATCAGAAAAACTCATGGCAAATATACCCCAAAAATAGTCATAAGTCCAAATATTTGTGCAGAGAAACGCAAATCTATTACAGAAGTCTTTTTTGTTTAATGAACTCTTTCTTTTACAAAATATTATAATATTATGAACAACTGAAACTTTAAGAAAACTGTAATTTCAACACAAGCATACAGGTTTCCCATTCATCTCCACGAACAAATAGGAATTTTTCTTGGAAAATCCTCCACTCCACTTTTCTTATTTTTGACATTTTGCTGATGAGGGTGTCATAGTCAACAGTCAAAACGATGGTCCTTTAAGATCGTTTGGAAAGAGGCGAGTCTTCATTTGTGCTGCTCTGGTGGGAGGGGCCACGTACAAAGGCGCTGGATACGCTGCTACACTAAGCTCCGCAGAAAAGAGGCACAGAAAACTAACAATACTATAATAGAAAATTTAAATATAATTAAAATATTTTAATAGAAAATCAGCCGAGGGCCAGATTAAAGGTCTTGGAGGACCGGATCGCATGTTTCACACCCCCTGATATAGAGGATTTCTGATCATTTTGATGACTTCAACTTGACAAATTGTCTTTACTCATGCTTAATTATAAAAATGAAAGTAAAAGTTAATTTATTTTTTCAGATACATTATACATCGTCTCAGCCATTTCTTTGCTGATGATAATCATAAGTGGCATGGCAACATACGGCGCTTTCAAGGTAACTAGTTTTTCAGTGCTTATAAATTATGAATAATAATCAAAAACTATTTGGGGATTGAGTCTACAAACTAAACTAATCTTGTAACATAATGACTGGTCTACTAACAGCCTGTGCCATTACAATCGGATAGCATCATCTTTATATTTTTGTTTCATGTGGTGAGTAATTACAGAAAATAAAACATCTGTAACATCTTTTATGCAGTTGCGAGCAGCTTGGATTATCCCATTCTTGTGCTACGAGTGTTTTGACTTCTGCCTGAATACTCTTGTGGGTCTGTGCCTTATTTTTAACCCCAGCACCATCCAGGACTATGTCAAGCAGCTGGTGAGTAGTATTTGTTTGTTTGTGTGGGAAATATGCACAAAGAACATCAACTAACTCTTTTTTTAAATTGTTGTAGCCCAATAATTTCTTCGAAAAAGAAGTTGACATGGATTACATGGCTGACGCTGTGGTGTTTTTTATTGCCTGTATTCTCATTGTCAAGGTACAATTGACTTAATTTTTTACTTGACACGGGGTTTTTACTGTGTAGTGAGGCAGTACATATCAATTTATTACGTTACTGTTGAAAAATAAAGCACTTCAATTAGGTTATCTGAACCCCAAAATATAAATGGCAGAGAAACTTGAGGTTAGACTGTTTGGCACACAAGCAAGCTAAAACATAGACGACAGAAGAATTAATAATGTAGTCCTGCTTAAAGGGATATGCCACCCCCAGGTCAAATTTGGGCATCTCCCCACAGTCCAGAGACTAAAATAAGTGGTGGAAAGCATTTTCCTGCTCACCCAGCCATTGTCCGAGTCTGTCGCCACTGACCGCCGCGGTATCTGCAGCTACTCTGCCTTAGACTGGAGTCTAACGTCGCCAGAGAAAGATTTCGGCCGAAAGGAATTAATTTGCTCGATGCGTTTCCCAATTACTTTCTGTGTAGTGCGCATTCATATCGAGTGCAAATAAATGTGCAAATCAACACGGAGAGCTTGACGGTCATTTTGGGTGGGAACTATTTTCCGGTGCGGAAGAATACAGCCAAATCACGCACCACGTTGTGCAACAGGGGAACTCCCTTCCTGGTGCGTAACTGGGATTCCCCTGGCAGCGTGCTGCGTGATTCGGCTGTATTCTTCCGCACTGGGAAATAGTTCCCACCCAAAATGACCAAGGCAAGCTCTCCGTGTTGATTTGCACATTTATTTGCACTCGATATGAATGCGCACTACACAGAAAGTAATTGGGAAACGCATCGAGCAAATTAATTCCTTTTGGCCAAAATCTTTCTCTGGCGACGTTAGACTCCAGTCTAAGGCGGAGGAGCTGCAGATACCGCGGCGGTCAGTGGCGACAGACTCGGACAATGGCTGGGTGAGCAGAAAAACACTTTCCACCACTTATTTTAGTCTCTGGACTGTGGGGAGATGCCCAAATTTGACCTGGGGGTGGCATATCCCTTTAAGACCTTGTTTATTCCAATGTTTATTAGCTTTAGCTCAGGTTCTTGTGTTACTTGAAAACACCAATATTATCTGAGGAAGTGCTTTACAATGGCAAGTTTGTAAATCACTGAGTTAAGCAATATACTGTATTTCATTTTGTTGGTAATTATTCACAGGCCTACCTAATCTTATGTGTGTGGAGATGCTATATGTACGTGAGCAGCTGGGGCACTGCGGAAATACTGAGTTATATCACCACCAATGACACCACAGTAAGTATCCTTCACTAATGAAGAAATGGAAATGCTGTACTGATAATTAGAGCAAACCACCGTTTCAAGCTTGGTACTAGATGCAATTTTTTTTTTTTGGCTACTAAAATGTGTACAAAGTGTTTATCCATTTTAGTGTAAACGAAGTAGGTTTTCATGTGGTTGAGTGTGCGCTGTCTCCAATAAAGCATTTTCACGTGACGTCATAATCCGGAAGCCCGCCATCTTGGAGACATTTGATACACGGCGAACATCGTACTTATGCCGCAAAGTTAAGAAAAAAAGCAAAATGGTCAACTGTTGTTGGTTCCTAAGCTGTCAGAATAGACCGGACAGAGAAAAACACCTGCAGTTCTATCGTTTACCTTAAGTAGTGACCAACCAGAACTAAACCAGGACTAAACCAGGACTAAACCAGGACTAAACCAGGACTAAACCAGGACTAAACCAGGTCTAAACCAGAACTAAACCAGGACTAAACCAGGACTAAACCAGGACTAAACCAGGACTAAACCAGGACTAAACCAGGACTAAACCAGGTCTAAACCAGGTCTAAACCAGGTCTAAACCAGGTCTAAACCAGGACTAAACCAGGACTAAACCAGGGTGAACAGACAGCAATTATCAAAGGAAAGGAGATTGTGGATCGCCAGTCTCAAACAGAACTTGGATGGGCAAAATCACGACAACATTCGGTTATGCTCAGCTCATTTCACAGCCGGTAGCTGTATCTTTGCAAAATGTGAATAATAAAAAGCAATATATTAGTACTTAAACACGTTTTAATTTGAGTTTTTTCATATCAACTGTGTCAGAACGTTTGGATTGCGATGTGGAAGGTTTCTCGCGAAATTTTGATTTTTTTTTTCCTGCATGGTCGCTTTATAAACTTTATAAAATTTTGAGGGTGTAATGCATCCAAGATGGCTGCACATACGGGTTATCGTCCTGTTTTTCCGGGTTCGTGAAAACGCTCTATAGTCACAGAGGCCTGTAACATCACACACCTCTGCCCTGATTAGAGACCATAGTACTATGCATATGATTTAATAATTTCATTTTTTTAAATTAACAATTATTGCCAACATAGGCAAAAGAAACTCAAGTATCACGTTAAAACGTGTACTAACTAGACAGTGAAATATAAGTAACATACCACCTAGCATCTAATATTCAGACTTTCAACAGTCACTTTTGGGATCAGCTGTAATCTAGGACAGGATCTGCGATATGATAAATTACACGATATTGTGCATGTGTATGTGTGTGTGTGTGTGCGCGTGCTAAATAAAAAGTCTGTCTGGCAGCTGTAAAGTCATTATGTGTAAAAGCTATCGTTTCACTGTTGCTGTTGCTAGGGTTAGGGTTAGGGTTAGATCAGGTTGCTCTGTACTGTCTGGTCCCACATTTATTATTTAGTTTAACTGGAAAAGAGGCAAATGAGGCAGACAAACAATAATGACAGGTTTCAAATGTTTTAAAGTATGGGGAAATATGGGGACCTCTGCTCAGGTCAACATACTACCAGGTTTGAAGCTGTAGGTCAGGGGTGTCAAACTCATTTGGTCCGGGGGCCGTATCCAACCTACTTTGATCCCAAAGGAGCTGGATCAGAAAACTCATGGCAAATATACTCCAAAAATAGCAATAAGTCCAAATTTGTGCAGAGAAACACAAATCTATTACAGAATCTAGTACAGAACTCTTTCTTTTACAAAATATTATAATTATGAACAACCTAAAACTTGATGCTATTTCAACACAAGCATACAAGTTTCCAAGCAGGTTAACAAATAGGAATTAGTCAATTTTTCTTGAAAAATCTTGCATCACTTTTCTAATTTGTGACATTTTGCTGATGAGGACGTGACGGTCAATAGTCAAAACGATGGTCCTTTAAGAGCGTTTGGAAAGAGGCGAGTCTTCATTTGTGCGGCTCTGGTGGGAGGGGCCACACACAGAGGTGCTGGAGACACTGTTATGCTAAAGTGCACAGAAAAGAGGCAGAAAATTACCAATATTTAAATTTTTTTTTTAAATGTTTTAATAGAAAATCAGCCGAGGGCCGGATCTGGCCCCCGGGCTGCATGTTTGACATCCCTGCTGTAGGTGAATAGTTTTAATCTCAGCTCCTCCTGTAGTAGTTTGAGTATAAAACGCGCACACATAAAAAAGGGTCTAATTATTATAACAAAGATCTGAAATTCTCCAACAGAAAATGTAGGCCTATTACAAAATATTTCACTTAGAAAATGTTATAAATCAGTCACTAAGAAAACAACACTGGGCCACTGGAAGCTTAATGCATTTTGCAGATTTCTTTTGAAACAGACTCCAACCTGCTGATGATATTAATTTTAAAAAAGCCATACAAAACCAGCCATATTCCTTTTCATAACAGTATTTTCACTTTTGCCCTCCTGTTTGCTACAGAGGTGTGTAATTGGGTTTCCCCATAGACTACTACACCAAGGTGAAGGGGTTAATCTATTGCAGATGAGGTGAATTCATGGCCAGACATGTGCAAAATGTATCTACTACTTCCACCCGTACGGTCATTATTACTTTATTTAGTAGAATAGGTAGTTGTAGAATAAGACGTGATGCATTTTATTTAGATACTACTTTTGTCAATGACTTCTTAGATCTACAGATTTCCTTTTTTAGTCAGCTGTTGTGGCAAGATTTAGACCACTTTGTGTTCACAAGAAACACTGTTGCAATTATCTAAAATAAATGAGCAGCCTAATGCTCTTTTTTCAAAATAATTTTAGTTGATTTTTAAAGTATGTATACATGTTTTGAAAAAATCATTTCCACAAAGAAAGGCACAGCGAGACTGTGGGTCTTAGCCTACTTTTCACTAATAGAAACCTCTTCTGCATGTAAATATTCATGTTGTGTATTGTTTGTTTGGGCACTAAGGACACTCACAGTTCCAGTGTTTTGTCGCAAATTAAGTCGATTGTTTGACTGTTCTCTTGCAGATGCTGATTCCTCCTTATGACGATACTATGTCTTTCCCTGCTGAGAAATCTCCTCCTCCTTCCTACTCCACTTCTGTCTCAGCTTAAACCACAGGCATGTCCCAGGACCCGGTCTGAATAAAAACCCAGCTAACGTCTCACTGCCTCTCAGTTCACCTCATAGGAAGGATATGATCTAGAGTGGGCACTGAGGTGACACCCCTCCTGTCAATCATGCAAATTTGTAAAATTACATTAACGTTAAAATTGTGAGATACAGTACTTCGGCAATATTGGTGTTTTATAATACAGGATTTCTATCTATCAACAGTTGTCAATGCTTGTTTAGCATTGGAAATCTATTAAACAAATCTGAGTTAAAGTAAAACATGCATGTAATCAATCAGCGTGCATGTACTCTGTATTTGGCTTTAACATTTGACCAAATCTTTTTTCATTTCAGTCTGAAAATATTTTACACATCTAGTTGTATGGTCATTGCAGGCAGTTTTACATCGGTGACCAGTTTAGCTTGAATTTAAGTTATATCACCCACAAAGGTTAAATCTGAGGGAAAATTATTTCCAAACATGAAGCTGTTTTAGTTCTAAGTAATAATATTCAATGCAATTGTAATTTTGGATTAGTGAAAATTTGACAAAAATGTTACCAAAGCATTATATTTTACAATTATGTTCAGTAAATAATTGATTTAATGGCCATTGTCTGCTACTTATATAATATTTCACCTGTCACACGACAGACAGTTACTACATTTAGTTTAAAGCTCTGTAAATGCAGATAGATCTAATTTACTTTAGTACCTGTATTGAGTTAATCACTTTTTTAACGTTCTTAGCTACAACATAAGACTAAGGTATTTGTGTTTGCTCCTGGTCATGTTGGATTACCTTCATCCAAACCCACTGACACTGACAATGATGTGAACTTTTAATTATTTATAAGTGTCGTACTGACCATAACCTCCTAAAGTAAATTAACCTGTCCAAATCTGATGTGATGCAATGCACAGCCTAGTATACACCAAACATATCATGCATAATATTGTTTTGTTTGTGTTGAGTTGACCTCCATAAATTAAATATATTTATGTTTATTTATTGTAAGAGTTTCTGGCCTACTTGTGTATACGAGAACCCACTGATCTGGCATTAGTTTGTCCATAAAGTCACATTGTACAGGCTGTTGTAAGAGTTGCATGTTCTAGGGTGCAATAAATATGTAATGTTCAGGTAATCACAGTTCTTTGAGCGAGGGGAGGATGGAGAACTTGTGTTTTTACAATTAAAGTGAATGGGGAAAAAACTGTACATTATGTAAACAGAAAGGTGTCTTTCACCAGAGGTACTGGCAGCTGCTCCTGACACAGGCCTTCAACAGAATGAACAAGTGAAATGTTACGTGTGTTAATACATTTAAAATAAAGTCTAGTTTTATTGATGATGCTTGTGGTTATCTGTAACATAAACATAAAATGCACTTCACCAGCACATGTTGTTGATATTATTATGATAATAATAATAATAATAATAATAATAGCAATAATAATAATAATAATAATTATTATTATGATATTATTATTATTATTATTATTATTATTATTATTATTATTATTATTATTAATAATAATAATACTAATTCTGAAAGCCTATTCCTTATGTGGGCCTATTTTAATAGATTCTTTTGTTTTATTCTTAAATAGTTGGGATAAGAAAACCACTGCTGTATATGGCAGATGTGACTGAACTCATGTGTTATTCATGTGAGGTACACTGGGAGATCCACGAAGGAAGTCTTTACACAAACTACTGTTTAAATGAGCCCTGAAGGAGGCAAATGAAAACTAAACACATCTGTTATATTTAGACATGTACACCGCTCTTTTTGTTTATCTCTAAACTGATGCTTTGGAAAAGTGAAATCATGGCTGCAGGTTATACTGGTGCTGGTGCTGTGCTCTGCTGTTTCTGCCTCTACAGTCCCCACAGCACTTTCAATGAATTATCACACAGGATAACTGACTGTATTGACACTTTGCAAGGACATCACACATGTAGTTACCATCATGACACAATGCACACATTAGCAAACACAACGATAAAAGTTTTATGGTTATCTGAAAGCTAAACAAAACAAAAAAATTCAAAATGGATTTAAACAGCACATTTTCAGGAGCCCGTGATGAATACAAGCATTCATGGTCCTGTTTAGGCATTTGATTTTCAACAAAAAGGTGAGAGTGACTAACTGAAAAACTCTTGGCTAATGCTAGGTAGCTTGCGAGTGCAATTTTACAATGTGAGACACTTGCTTAACAGCACAAATCAGTCACCTGAGTCAATTCTTTCTGGTCTGTGTTAAAATAAAGATCAGATTAAAGTCTAACTTGAGTAACAGCTTCAGATTGAGTAATACCTTCAGTTAGCATCACACCCCCAGGAAACATCAGCTGCAAAGTATCAATAACTAATATTGTAGGAAGTTACCATAAACATATTGATACTGTTTCGTCAGTTCTATTTTAGAGGCACACCTGAGAGGCGTTCATTCAGACATTAATCGTAGTGACCCCATCACCCTCCCAATCGACAGGCCTCCAGTACACGTGCCGTATCATCAGTTTGACATCAATCCCCCTAAGTGGAAAGAAGTACTGGTGACAGTCTGACACGAAAGAGCAGCATCTTCCTCTGGGCCCAATGGTGTTCCCTATAGAGTCTACAAAATTGCACCAGGAGTGCTACAGGTTGTATGGAAGTTAATGAAAGTCATGGAAGAAATACCAACAGTCTGGAGAAGAGCAGGAGGTGTCCTCATCCCCAAGGAAAAGAATGCCACCACTGTTGACCAATTTCCTCACATCAGCCTCCTGAATGTTGAGGGCAAGATATTTTTCAGCATTTTGGGGCACAGATTGGCTCTTTACCTTGGAAAAAATGAGTACATAGACACAGCCATGCAAAAGGTAGGAAAATCAGGATTTTCAGGATGACTAGAGCACACCTCCATGATCTGGCACCAAATTCAAGAGGCCAAAAGGGAATCCAAGGACCTGCATGTAGTTTTTCTAGATTTTGCAAATGCCTTTGGATCTGTCCCCCACATGGTAATTTGGGACGCTTTCAACTACTTTAGTGTGCCAAAAGCTATAATCACTCTGGTCCAATCCTACTTCCAGGATATACAACTGTGCCTCATGACAGATCAATACACCACTGCATGGCAGTCCTTGAAAGTAGAAATCATGGCAGGATGCACCGTCTCTCCCTTGACTTTCACAATGGTTATGGAGGTCATCATTTGCGCTTCATGATGGGTGGTCGAACATCAGAGGAACTTAGGCTCCCCCCAATCAGGGCGTATATGGATGACCTGACCACTCTAACAACCACCAAGGTGTGCACCTGGCGACTCCTGGGCAAGCTGCAAGATAACAGCAAATGGGCCCAGATCAAGATCAAGTCCTGCGAGTTCAGGAGTGTGTCAATCGTTAAAGGAAAACTGGAGGAGCACCGGTTCGACATTGGTGAAGAGTCAATACCAGCAGTGGCAGAGAAGCTGGTTAAAAGCCTTGGACGATGGTATGATGCTTCACTGAAGGATTCCACACAAGTGGACAAAGATTCTAACTCTGGTGTCTACAATTTGGTCTCCATCCACGTCTAATGTGATTGAAAAGTTGGAGGGGATGGTTAGCTCCTACGCTAATAAGTGGCTTGGCCTCCCTAAGTGCTTATAACCAACTTACCACTGTATGGAAGAGGAATTATTGAGCTACCAGTGTCTAGTCTAACTGAAAAGTTCAAGTGTGCCAAAGTGAGGCTTCAAATGACCCTTGAAGAATCGCGAGACGCTATTGTCGCCAAAACTGCTCCTACATTGTCACCAGGAAGAAAATAGTCTTCAGCAGTGGCCACAGAGTATGCTAAATCTGGTCTTAGACATCAAAACATTGTTGGATGTGTGCAGTGAGGGAGAGGAGGCCTTGAAGCTGGAGAAAACAGACACTTCTGGAATAAAGCAATTCCTTCACAACCATGGTGGTGGATGAGGTGCGCCGACAAGAGCAGGCGCTAAGAATCCAAATCCACTTTCCAAATCCACTTTATTTCTATAGCACATTTCATAAACATAAACAGTTTCCAAAGTGCTGTACAGACAGAAAAACTAGTGACACAACAAACATCAGGTACTGTAAATGATTCACTAGTCCCAAAACAATAAAACCAGTAAAACCAAATCAGAACCATGGAGTAAGTAAAAACAAAATAGAGTAAAATAAAATTAATTAATTAATTAATAAAATATAAAAGTAAAATAAATAAAATAAAAACACAGGACCACACAACTCATGCGGGATTAAAAGCCAGAGAATAAAAGTGGGTCTTAAGATGAGACTTAAAACACTCCACAGTGGGAGCTGTTTTGATGTGAGGAGGCAGAGCGTTCCACAGCTTTGGTCCAGCCACAGAAAAGGCTCTGTCTCCTCTGGTTTTAAGTCTCATCTTAGGAACCACGAGTTGGAGCTGGCCCTCGGACCTCAGAGCCATACAAAGGCAGTCTCACAGGAGAAACAGGGCTAGTGGGTGAACTGGGAAGAGGTGGAAAAGAGGAAACTCTCATGGAAGGAGCTGTGGGTAATGGAGGCTTACCGAGCCAGCTTCCTTATTCGATCAGTATATGATGTTCTTCGTCTTGGTTGGTTGCAAGATGAGCTTGTCGCAAGATACACATGGCAACATAACCAGGTGCTAAAGTGCTTGGCAGCTAGCATGGAACCAAATCAACCACTACAAACTCCTTACTACTAGTGCCAGGCAGAGCCATAATAGCTTGTGTCCATGCAGATGCAACACAGGTGATGACTCAGGTATCCAGACCACATCCTGGCATGCTCAATGAAGCACAGGATTGGAAGCTACTGGTAGATCTTAACTAGCGTCTGTCTTTTCCTGTTGAGATTGCAACAACAAACTTAAGACCTGATCTCGTGCTCTGGTCCTCCTCCCTGCGCACAGCGTTTTTAACTGAACTGACAGTGCCATTGGAGGATTCAGTGGAGGAGGCCTACGAATGAAAGTGCTTAAAATACTCTGTGCTGGCAGCTGATGCGGAACAACGTGGGTGGAAGGTCCGGGTCTGCCCTGTAGAAGTTGGCTGCAGAGGGTTTGTGAGCCGTTCAACAGTCAAACTCTCGAAGAACCTGGTTTTACAACGGATAATTAAGTTTCTCTCGGGTGCTGCAGAGGAATCCAGTCGATGGCTCTGGATTAAAAGAAGGGATGATAATTGGACCTGTAGACAGCAGCAGAAGAGCTAAGGGGTGTCCTGTGCAGAAGGGGGGTCACCTGGGACGGCAGATGTTACTGATGAGCCGTCTGGAAGTGTTGTGAGTTTATCATTGAAACACCGGTGAAAGAGGGTACCCACATGATAACCCCAGTGAAGCCAGCGATCCTCTTCACTAGTCTCATCCTTATAAGATAAAAGAAGAAATTCAATTTGTCAACTGGACAAAGTTTGTTTGGTTGAACACGTTTCGCCGGTCATCCGAGAGGCTTCGTCAGTTCTGGTTAGAGTGCTGGTAAGACCAGAACTGACGAAGCCTCTCGGATGAGCGGCGAAACATTTTCAACCAAACAAACTTTGTCCAGTTGACAAATTGAATTTCTTCTTTTATCATGGATTCTACCTGGACGACTGAGGGACTCTTCACGCATCTCATCCTTATAAGTTGTTTCACAGAGATTTCATCACCTCAGGAACTGTTAGGGATTGTATTATCTAGTTTATTCAAAGCTAGGGTGTTTAAAATCACAATTGGTTTATTTATTTTTCAATAAATACATGTATTCTATTTTTATTTAAGTCAAAAAGTCACATTTGCAATTTCTTTAGATGTTATTGTAATAATAAATCCAGCTGTATCATTTGCCTGTATAAATACATACCCCCCCCAAACCAACTCAAATCTGCTTAGTCTGGCCAAAGAGGTGTTTCAACTTTGAGAGTAGGAGGAGGAAACCACAGATGTCTAAGCAGTGTGTCTGACCAGAACTACGCTACACCAGCACAGTACAACAGCAGGTACTACTTCTACTACTACTTCACCACTTCTTAGAGGAAGATTTTTAGGCAACATTCTGGGGACATATCAAGACTTAGAAATACCCTATTTTAGCACAAAAAGGTAAGGTTTTGCTTTTATTCTGTTGATGCATATACTCTATACTAATATCGTTGGCTCAAAAATGTAATAAAAGAACACAAATACAGTACCACCATTCCCATTTCTGCATCTGTTCTCTGTAAAATATGTTTATATTTATTCACTTTTATTAAATCAGTATTTAGTCTGATTCATGATTTGGGACATCTACATACTTTGCACGTGTTCCTTGTTTACTAATACAGAAGAGCTTCTTCCTCCAACATCCCACACAGCCATTAAACTGCCTGTAATGAGTAAAACAGGTACTAAAAGTCATCCTGTTCAGTACATTTTGTTGGTAATTTGAGCACTATCTCAGGAGGAATGTTTGATGGAAAAACAGTAGTACAGATCCCCTGAAGTGTTGCATGGGTTTGTCATTCTGTTGACGCTTTGGAGTGACAGACAGGAGCAGAGACATTTTAACAGATGTAAGTTCAACTGCTCCTCTGACCCTTGGCTGGTCCCAGATCAGCTGTAATTGAATACATGTGAGTCCAGAGGAGTGTGTAAACTACATCCAGAGCCTTGACACTGGCTATCGTCACCATAAGGTGTTAAAAATGTAATTTAAAACTGTGTTCACTTCAAAGTATACAGAGCATGCATAAATAACTGAGAAAATAAAGTTCAAGGCAAGGCACAAAGCTGTTGTTTCAAAAATATTGTTAAGTTTGAGCACTGCCACTGCATAAAAATAATTATGTCACTTTGGAGAAGCTTTATATCACATTATTTGTTCATTTCACTTGTGAGGGTATGCTACTGTATCCACAACTGCTGTGAAGTAGACTGACAAAATCCAGTCTACATCATCGGCCACTCTGACCACCACCAATCATTGACACACACTCCAGATTTATATTAAACCACATCGGTGGGAAAAACAACTAGACACACTGCTGCTCCACTGCTATAGTACCAGGTATTCTGAGTGGTCATCCAGTTCCAACTTCCATCCCTGTACTAACCAGGCTTCAGGGATGTAGCTTGGTCACCTCAGTCTTTTAGCCAGCACCACGACATATTTTATAACTGGTCCATTGATATTGTGGAGAACATGTGCCATAAAATTTGTTCCAAGCCATATAGTGATTTATAACAATCACAAATCTGAGAAGGTTCCTCCCCGGACATTCTTTATTTACTGTAGGTTTGGATGTGTTTTGATGCAGAGAAACACGTGTATTTGGTTCATGGCACTGAAGATGACAGCTCACAAATGTCTCTCCTGAGGACTGGACCAGGATCTGAACCAGACCTGGAAACAATCTGGGTCTTAAATCACAATGAAAAAGTAGAGCATGGTGCTGTGTGGGCTTTATATAAAAACAGATGGGATTGTAATAGTACTAGTACTCATTTAAGATAAGATATGCCTTTATTAGTCCCACAGTGGGGAAATTCCAGTATTTTACATAATGAGAAATGTAATTAATAGTGGGAGATCTCCAAATTTGTGCTCTTGCTTCAACTTGATATAATTTTGGTAAAATTTAAAGCTTCTGGCATTTTCCCACTATAGACATAGTGTTTATTTATGCAAACCCTCATTCAGGAGCGGTCCATGGTACCAAAGTTTTGATCTTTTTGAGCACAAAACTTTGATATCGATTGAAAGCGTTGATCTTTTTTCAGATGACTACTTTGAAACCTTGAAAATACTTTATAGATATGTTCTCAAATTGTAATTTAACAGACGTTGTAAAATGCATTTTCTTAAAATATAGGCTACTCAGTATTGTTTAATTAGGCCTTACATTTTACATTACATTTTAATGTTATTGTTGTATTAGAATAAAGCTGTCATTAATATGTCTTATTATTTAGTTTCATCCAGTGTAATTTCTATAGTAAATTAGTAAAATCTTCAACCAGCTCTAACGGGTGGTCACTTGCTGAAATCTGAAACTGGACAGGTCAAATATGCAGGAGGTGAAAGTTCCTCCTATTTTTATCAATAACCATTAACTTAAATATTTCAACCCACATAGCACCATACTTCCAGATTTGAGAGCCCAAGATTTTTGAGGTCTTCCTTCCACTGGTCCTTCTTGTCAGGAGCAGTGAGCACAAACACGGAAGCCCATGCAGATCTAGATCTTGCTTCTGGATGTTGGTTTTAGGTTGATGAGAGAAACACATACTAAACCATAGATCAGGAATTCCAGCCATGTCATTCTCTTTCTTAAACTAATTTTCTCAATTGTTCATGACCTAGCCAGACTAAGTACTCTGCAGCAAGTACTCCCAGTCTCATCCATCGACCATCAGAGCTCTGGTAGCTCTAAGATCTTGTCAGGATGAGGTGCTGGGTTCTCGTACTCTGCTGCTTTCTGAGCTGTGATGGGTTCATCTTTCAAAGACGGCGTCCAGAATCAACCCCTGCCCCACGTCAAAATGAGATCCAAAAACACAAAGCCAAACCAACAAGTGAGTGGTTTGCATGTTTTCTGTGTCCAGCCCTGGGTTCATTTGATCATTAAACAAACAAATGATAGTTCCAGTCCTTGTGGGGCTTCACAAAATCGCTGGTCAATAAAAGGCAAGCAGATTAACAAACATTTATAGGAAACTAATAAAATAAACTTTGAGTGGTAAAAGCTTTAAAACTAAAGATTAGAACTATCCCCACATTTGAACCCTAAGGGCGCATCTTAAAAATAGCCTTTAATGACTCTTGAGTTCCTAACCCACGTGTGTCTAATGTTTTTTTCAGCAGGCCAGTGCAAAATGATGCCACTGGACTTCGTGTTTGTGATTGACAGCTCCCGCAGCATCCGGCCCAGCGACTATGAGAAAGTCAAAACCTTTATCATCAACCTGCTGCAGTTTTTAGACGTGGGGCCCGACGCCACTCGCGTTGGTCTGCTCCAGTACGGCAGCGTGGTCCAGAACGAGTTCAGTCTTAACAGGTACCGCACCAAGAAAGAGGTGGAGCGAGCCGTCAAGAACATGGAGCATCTCGCCACCGGAACCATGACGGGGTTAGCGCTGCAGTATACCATGGACACAGCCTTCACAGTGGAGGAGGGAGCACGCCCAGAGGAGCTGCTGATCCCACGCATCGCGATGGTTGTGACGGACGGCAGACCACAGGTAATATCGCGATATTCTCCTTTTTTAGAAAAAAAAACCCTTCATAATTTATCTTAATCATCATTACTAGAAAAAAATCCATACTAACTTTGGCTACAAAATAGGCCTAGTTGACTATCACCAGACCTAGAAAGCCTACCAAAGTTCAAAATTGACAAAATTCACTAAAATTGATTTAAACCTAACCTTAACAAAATCAAGTCCCAAATACTATCTTATTTTGTTTCCTGTTCAAATGGATAAAGAGATACCAAACTAACTTAAAGAACCTATATTACACAAAATGGATTCTGGTGAGCTTTAAGCCATGCTGTGAAGTTGTTACCCCCTCAGAAACATACCTGGAGTTGTGTTTATTTATAGTCTGTCTACATCTTTAAAACTCAAAATGCCTTGCGATATCATGAAGCGGTAGTTTTCAAGTTAACATATTTTTAGTTCAGTAGAGATTGGCAATTCCAGGGCTGAAATCATCCAAATGATTTTAGTGAAGGTGTGTGGAGTTTAAAAACACAGTGGAGCACTTCTTGTATTACCACATGACATCACAAGGTGGAACAGAGTGCTTTCAGTTTGAGAGAAGAACTCAGTCTAGATATGCAGGGTCTGCGTGTTAAACCTGTGTGGATGAAACAAAACACAACTCCAGGTCTGTTTTTGATGAGGAAAGAACATTATAATATAGATGACAAGTAGAAACAGAGGGGGAGGACCCAGAATGCAGAACTGCTGTGAAAGTTCTTTAATAACAAACAAAGAATGACCAAAATCCAAAAGAATAGAAACTGGCACGACATGACGAGACACTAATATTGACAATGGACCAACAAAGAGCAGGGGAGAACATGTGGTATAAACGCACACAGACACAGGTGTAACACACTAGGACGGGGAAAATAATCAACACACAGGAAGTAAAACTAAAAGTAACAAGCTGACAGGACAAATGTCAAAATAAAACACCAAAGGCACACTACACTAAAGGAATAAGATACACAAAATATTAGGGATGCACCGATGTGAAAATTTTAGCTGATACCGATATCCGATATGAATGTTGCTGTTATCTGCCAATACCGATATTAGCCGATACAATATTTATTTTTAATTCTGAGATAACATTTCATACAAACTGAAAATCATGCAAAATGAATTTCTGAATGTCTTCTTTTATTTTCAAAATGTGTTTTGACTCCTGATTTTTTAAAATTTATTTTATTTTATTTTTTATAGTGTAACATAGTGTTCTGCGTCCTGATTGGCTAAGGGCCCTTTGCCGATTGATGTTATAGATGGGGGACGCGGGGAGGGGGGAAGCCGGGACCAGACCAGGACCAGACCGGGACGAGACCAGGACTAAACGCGGACTAAACCAGGTCTAAACAAGGTCTAAACCTGGACTTGACCAGGACTAAGCCTGAACTAAACCAGGACTGGACCACCAGGTCTAGACCTGGACTAAACCAGGACTAGACCAGGTCTAAACCAGGATTAAACCACGGCGTGCGGCTCTTTGCCTGGTTTCGTGCAGCTCTTGCGTTCGTTCATGTCGAGGTTTGATGTGCTCGGACTGCGTGCCTCCTCCTCAGGACCGTGGACGCGGTCCCGAGGAGGAGGCACGATTTGGGCACAGGTCTCGTGCTCGCAGCCACGGGTGGGACGCATGGTTATGTTGCGCTATCACTGATTTGAGCACGATGAGCGCCCCCCATGCTTCACTATTAATACATTTTGTTGAAAATCTACGAAAGTTTGAGTGTTTAAACGAGAGAGAAATCTGAGAAAACGTTAATTCGAGGGATTACTGTACTGACAAATACCGGTCGTTAATATAGGCCCACTTTTACACATCGGGCCGATACCGATATGTTAAAACCTTGGCAATATCAGCCAATACTGATGTTAATGCCGATATATCGTGCATCCCTACAAAATATGCAACAACAATAACTACAAAACATGAACCATGACACTTAACTACAGTCTGTGTCAGTAGTAAATCAAAATAATCAGTCAAAAATAAATGTGCCCTTCCTTCCCACAGGATGAGGTGGAGGAGGTGGCTGCACAGGCCCGTCAGGCTGGGATACAGATCTTTGCCATTGGAGTTGGCCGAGTGGATATGAACACGCTGAAGGCGATTGGGAGCGAGCCACATTCAGAGCATGTGCATCTTGTGGCCAACTTCAGTCAAATAGAATCTCTGATCTCTGTGTTCCAGTCCAAACTGTGTGGAGGTAAGGCGTTTGAGTGCATTTGCCTTCATATTCTAGACTTTACTGCCAATTTGTATTTTGTTTCTGTATCTAGAATCAACTTGGTATCAAATTAAAACCAGACCATGACAATTGTGGTATGACTCATCAGACTACACTTCATCTAACATTTTTTAAAACATTTTAAAAGTCACTGGCCAATGCACCGGGTTTAGAAAAAATCGGAGGTACTCCGACTACATTAAAAAGTTCTTCAACATGAAAACGGGACTAGCCTATGTGTTTCGGCCGGGTATGCCTTCTTTTGCCTTCATAGTGCCTTGGATTTTTTTCTTTGCTGTCTGTAAGTGATGTTCCCACTGTGATCCTGATGAGCACCTGACCTGATACTTAATTGAAGCACTCATCCTTCTAATCATAGACCTGGTATTTCTTCTGATTAGAGAGAGACATGTGTGAGGTGGTGGACCATCAGTGCCAGCATATCTGTGTGAGCAGCCCAGCCTCGTACCGCTGCAAGTGCAGAACTGGGTACATCCTCAACCCCGATGGGAAGACATGCAGAGGTGAGAAATAATAATAATAATAATAATAATAATAATAATAATAATAATAATAATAATAATAATAATAATAATAATAATAATAATAAATATAATAATAAAGCAGCAATGATCAGCTCTCGCTTGCACTCGCACACACATGAATCATCACGCGCCATATTCCTCCCCTTTTTTCTAGGCCAGTTGACCTGTAGTGTGCTGTTGCACACAAACTGTTCTCTTATTGGACAGCGTTATTTTGCCCATCATAAATTTGTGTGTGTCTCAACTCTTAACTAGTTGGGGGCGCTAACGTGCCTTTTTGAAGATGTGCCTGCATAACCGGTGTTGGTGATGACACCCGAAAAAAGGAACACCAAAAGGAATGTGAAAAAGAAACATTAGGAAGACTCACCAGAACACAAAAGAAGAGAAGAAGAAGTGACTTTATTGATCTCACACTGGAGAAATTCTTCTCTGCATTTAACCCATCCTGTTATTAGGAGCAGTGGGCAGCACATTACTGCGCCCAGGGACCATCTCCATGATCTTCTTGCTTTGGTTTGGTCAGGACCTAAGCTGGAGGATTTTACCTGGAGCATGTTTTAGGTTGATGGGGGAAACCGGAGTGCCCCACTCAGGCTCGGGGAGAACATGCAAACTCCACACAGAAAGGCTCGGGCGACCCGGGGATCAAACCTGGAACATTCTTGCTGTGAAGCATGAGCGCTAGCCACTCAGCCACCGTGCCGCCACAAAAAGACAAAGCAAAACAGGAAAACCTAAAATCTGCCATATCAGACCACTGTAAATAACCACCATAGATTATAAAAATAAGCACATCATGGATTATAAAAATAACCACATCATGGATTGGGACGGGGCACGGGTCATTGGATCAGAAAACAACAAGTTCAAACGCTGGATCAGAGAGGCCACTGAAATTATAAAACGAGGCGTGGACAGCCTCAACCGTGATGACGGAGCATTTCTCCTTTCACACACCTGGGACACCCTCCTCCAGAGAGCACTGGGCGAAGGGAGGCGTGGTCAGTCTGAGCGACCTGCCAGGTCCATCAGGCTGACCACGCCTACAGGAAGTAACAGCTGATATAGAGCGTTTTCACGTGACGTCATAAATCCAGAAGTCGGCCATTTTGGGAGGATTCGAAGCACCGCGAACAGTGCATTTATGCAGCAAAGTTTTAAAAAAACAAAACGGTCAAGCATTGTGCAGTCCTAGGCTGTCACAATAAAACGGACAGAGAAAAACACCTGGAGCTCTATCGTTTACCTAAAGTAGTGACCAGCCAGGGTGAACAGACAGAGCGATTATCAAAGGAAAGGAGACTGTGGATCGCCAGTCTTCAACAGAACTTGGATGGGAAAAATCTCGACAACATGCACATATGCTCAGCTCATTTCACAGCCGGTATTTCATACTGTGCATTGTGATTGCTAATTTTGAACCGATTTGTAGCGACCACGTTTACATAAACAAACTAGATCCAAGGCATAAATGTTAGTTGTAAATACTTGTACATGTACATGTTCATTTGCTTCATTAGCCCCTACAGTAAATTGTATTACAATGTTAATATTTTAATCTTTGCAAAATGTGAACAATAAAAAGCAATATACTAGTACAGTGGTACCTCACCTTACGAATGACCCAACAAACGAAAATTTCAAGTTACGAAACGCCTTCAGGGTAAATTTTTGTCTCTAGATACGAATGAAATTTCAAGTTACGAAACGCGAAATCTAAAAAATTCAAATAATGCGCGCTCACCCACACACATTATACGCTTTTCTCAGACTGGATTTAAACTTTTCTCACATTTGTCTCTGTTTAAACACTCAAACTTTCATAGATTTTCAACAAAACGTATCAATATTGAAGTGTGGGGGGAAGCGGGAGGGGGGAGAAAACTGCGCGGTCACGTGTGCGCAGCATGACCCGGCGCAGAGCTGACAGCAGGACTAGACCAAGATCTAAACCTGGACTGGACCAGGACTAAACCTAGACTAAACCAGGACTAAACCAGGACTAAACCAGGACTAGACCAGATGGATTAAAGCACCGCGTGCGGGTCTATTTCCTGGTTTCTCACGAGTCACAGCTGAGGCGAGCAGCGAAGAGGAGACCGCAGGCAGTCTGAGCGCAGGTCTAGAGAAGGTCTAGAGGAGCCGCGGTGGTCTGGACTAAACCAGGACTAAACCTGGACTAAACCAGGAGGAGCCGCGCTCACATGCGCTCAGACTGCCTGCGGTCCCCTCCTCCCTGCGGTCTCCTGCTCGCCTCAGCTGTGACTCGTGAGAAACCAGGAAATAGACCCGCACGCGGCGCTTTAATCCACCTGGTCTAGTCCAGGTTTAGTCCAGGTTTAGATCTTGGTCTAGTCCTGCTGTCAGCTCTGCGCCGGGTCATGCTGCACACACGTGACCGCGCAGTTTTCTCCCCCCTCCTAGCCTGGGAATTCCCAGGCCGCTTCCATTCGTTTCGAACTGGAAGGCGGCCTGGCAGCTCGTCCAAGCGAGAGTCCCAGATTTAGGGCCCCAATCAGAGAGCGGGGGAGGGGTGGAAAGACAGTGACGCGTACTACATGACAAACGGAAGCTTGTAGTTTGAACTGACAACTGACATGATTGGCTATGGACTTACGTATACGCTCAATGATAGACATTCATAACGCCCAATAAACGGCCGTTGGCAATCGCTAACCACACCTCCGCTACGGGATTTTTCGAAGCGAGCTCCCAGACCCATATCTCACTTGTGATATGGTCAGGTGTTAACCAGACTACCCTCCTCCCGCTCCCCCCCACACTTCAATATTGATACGTTTTGTTCAAAATCTATGAAAATTTGAGTGTTTAAACGAGAGACAAACGTGAGAAAAGTTTAAATCCAGTCTGAGAAACCAATCAGGACAGAACACATTGTTACACTATAAAAAAAAAAGTTACACTATAAAAAAAAAAAAAAAAAACTTGGATCGGGGCCTTGGAACGAATCAGGCTTTTTCCATTGAAATAGCTACTCAACTTACGAATTTTTCACGTTACGAAACCACTTCTGGAACGAATTAATTTTGTAAGGTGAGGTACCACTGTACTTAAACGTGTTACACATGTGGGTCTACTAGATATAAGTATGCCGACCTTTGCCATCACAATATGTCTCCAGTTTTCCACACTTTACGCTCTCTCACCAGCCACAAACAAACTGGTTGTTTCCTCCAGACCTTTAGAGCTCTGAAGGTCTTGTGCTGTATCAGGGCTTGGGGAGAAGACCAGGTAGTTCACAATGTCAGGATCGCTTACAGCAGCAGAATCCACAAATCGCCACTGTCACTGAACAAACTTGAATCCATCTCATACGGATCTTCTTGCCCAATTAATTAGAGTTTTTTCATATAACGCTTCTTTTCTTTGGCATCCAACTTATACAGCTGGTCAACTCTGTCAGATCTTTTGGATTCTGATGTGGAAGGTTTCTCACAAAATTTAGATATTTTCTGAATGGTTGCTATATAAACATGTAATTTTGAGCGCGTAATCCCCCTAAGACGGCCGCACATACGGGTAATCGTCCTGTTTTTCCGGGTTCGTGAAAACGCTCTATACGACACGTCACCACCAACACTGGTGACAGTTCTGAAAATGGCTTGCAGCTAACAGCCGAAACATGTCAGCAAGGTAAATACACCGTACTGTATTGTCTTTACAGGTAGTGAAACAAAGGGCTTCCTGAGGGTGGAAACAGTTGTGTCTGTTGACTGGTCACTGACTGGTCTGGTCTCATGTTGAAAACACATTTATTTACAGAAAGACAGATTGAGAGAAATATTTTCTTCACATCTGCCCCTTTACATTCTATACAATACAAAACAAAACAAAAACTAGTGTGATATTGTAGTGTTTCTGAAAAAAACATTTTTTCACGTATGTCTTGTAGCTGAAGATATCTGTGCTGAGGTGGAGCATGGATGTCAACACATTTGTGCCAACATCCCTAATGGCTATGAATGCCGCTGTCGCCCTGGATACCAGCTCACCATTGACAACAAGACCTGCAACCGTAAGCACTGAGATAGTTTTACAGCTCCTTATTTTGTGATTAAGGAACATTATGTAGTTAGTGTTTGTAAATGCAGAGAAAAGTGACCAACTGAATTAGTTCCAATATAAATGAGAGTTAGCAGTCCCCGGTGTGGTGTACTCTGACAGAAAAGAGTGGGCGATTTCCTGAAGGATGTGTGCTGTTTCAATCAGTCTGCTGCTGTGGGAGGCTGGATTTCATGTCATTGCTTAGTTTTATTCTTAGTGCAATGGTTTCTAAGTTTGACATCAGACTTAAATGCACACGGTTTAAGATGAGATTGTTGAAGGATCCTATATTACTTCATTTTCTGATCTATGTTATAAGGTTTCCTCATCATACCTGGTGTTGTGTTTTGTTTCAGACAGAAAACACTCTGTTCCACCTTGTGATGTCATGTGGTAAATCAGGTGCTCCACTGTGTTGTTAAACTCCATATGTCACAGTTGTGTTCTGCGTTGTGTTGTGTTGAAAGAAGGGAATGTCCGCACAGATGTTTACTGGTCATAACAATTATACAATTTCATCAGTGGGGGGTTCTGGAGTACCTCTCGCCCACTCCTCTTCCCAGCGTGTTAAACAAACAGGGAACTTTTTATATTTTTTACAGAACTGATTAAGACTGTTAACAAAGCGATCATATCAATATAATGTGCTACCACTAACGTTTTAAACTAAACGGAGCTGACTAGTATTGTATTTTCTTAACATTGAAAACCCCAAATAAACACAAATAATTACACATCTGGTCAAAACAATCATACAATTTCATCAGCGGGGGGTTCTGGAGTACCTCTCGGCCACTCCTGGCAAAGCAAAGAAATAAAAGAAAATGCTAAATATACGAGACGCTAACAACAGCTAAGCCACAAACTTATCCTATTCACGTGGCTATACAAACTACATGACAATACAACATATACACACAAGGACACGACAATACATCAAGAGATGACTAAAGGGATGATTACGCTACAAGATTATATCTTCATATAACATCAAGAGCCTATTAACATTATGATATATTATAAATTAAATTAGTGCTGTCAGGCGATTAAAAAAAAAATCTAATTAATTACAGGATTTGTAATTAATTAATCTAATTAATTGCATTTTAATAAATTTTTTAGGTGGTTTATTGTGCTCTCCCACAGTGCAAAAAAGGTCTCAAACGGGTGATTTATAGTGGTAGTGAAAAGACTGCAGACTTACCCTTTAAGTCTTTCAGTCTTTGGCTCACTCTCTTTCTCTCAGTGCACACAAGACAAGACTGCTGGCAGACCTGCAGAGTGCACCTGTATACCCCCATTCCCCCTCCCACATTACAGAACATTCATTCGAAAGCTCATTTACACCATTCCACTATTAAATGGCGAATATTTCTGGTGCCAAAATGTGAGTACGTACAGTAGCTTTCATGCAACGTCAATAAATAATATACGAAGCTTCAAATATACAGAGAATACAAATAATTGCCTGAAATAATTGCCCGTGCAAATTACTCATGGGTCACATGTCCCCTGGAACCCGCGGGTTTGCCAGATCGCACCAGATCGCACCAGATCACACCGCAGGAGGAGGGAGAAGGCGGCCACGCGGTAAGTAAATGATCAGGTTTAGTGATTTGGAAGGGCAAAACTGGCACTTCTAAGTGTACAGCCTTAGTCATGGCAGAACAGAGAGGTTATGGGAAACTGAAAAGGGTTCGGCGCGCGGAGCGCAGCAGATACGGAAACGGGCGCGCGCGTCTTCACGTGTTCTCCCCGAGGACAGCGGGCTTAGGAACGGACCTGCTCCGTCACATTTTTATAAATAAACTTGCCGTTCAAAGGCCCCACACGCCAAATTTAAAAATGCACGCGCATTGAATTGCCGCTCATAATTAATTGCGTTAATTTTTATAACGCGTTAATTTGCGGTGTAATTAATTAATCTAATTAACACGTTAAACTGACAGCCCTAAATTAAATATAATGAGTTTTGGGACAACATACCTCTTCCCAGCGTGTTAAACGAACAGGGAAGAGTTGAGGGGAGTAGGGACCTATAAACGTGTGGAACACAGAAGATGGGGAGCCAGGAGGGACAAAAAGTTACAGAACGGAACCGCCCCGAGATATACATGAAAACAAATGTAATACCAAAAACATTTGTAATTATTATAAAGAAAACAGGCCCAACACCTAGAAAATGAATCCCATTTACCCAGGATTTAACTGCACTATTAACCCCGTTACACATGCACCTTCACTAGAATCATTTGGACGATTTCAGCCCTGGAATTGCCAATCTCTTTTGAACTAATGATAAAAGGTCACTGTTAACTTGAAAACTACCACTACATAACAAGGTGGAACAGTGTATTTTGAGCTTTGGAGATGTTGACAGACTAATAATGCAGGATTGATGAGGTAACAACATTATAACATGACTTAAAGCTCACAAGAGTCATTTTTGTGTAATAAAGGACCTTTAAGTTACTGGATAATTCAGTGGTCTATTTCTGATTGCATTGAACAGCACCTCCACTCCAAAATATATGTTTTTAAAAAAAAAATTGTATATAAGTGAGTTCCATTCAAAAGCATGTAGTAAATCATTTGAGGAAACATCAGTACCACATGTAGGCTGTGTTGCTTTATTTGGTACATTTGTTTGCTACAGAAATAGACTACTGCGACTTGGGCCTCCATAAGTGTGAGCAGGACTGTATCAGCATCCCTGAGTCCTACATCTGCAGGTGTGGGAAGAGTTATGTGCTCAATCCAGACAAACACACCTGCAGGAGTGAGTATTCAAGATACATTCACATTAAGAAGACACAGTAGATCTTACGGTATATGGATGAGCTAGAAATGGTTTGTAACACCATATGTTTGTGATATTATCCCTCAGAGATTGACCACTGTGCCGATGGGAAGCATGGATGTGAACAGGAGTTTGAGAGCACAGACAAAGGCTGTGTTTGCAAATGTAGAAAAGGATATCAGCTCCGACCTAATGGAAAAACATGCCAAAGTAGGTTCGAATATACTCTATATACACCCTCTACGACAACTATTACTGCACTATTACTGCACTATGTTTATCTAGAGATTTCAACTTAAATAGTTTTCTTCTTTGCAATTCATAATTTCATTGCCATCTTATGTGGCTTGGCAATTCCGTTCTGTTGCTATTTTTGAAGCACATATGATCTATATTTTCTGATACAATCTTCATAAGGCTGGCTTTCTTGTCAGCGCTATTGTAAATTCATCCTAATGATGATAGCCTATGAAAAATTGTATGCATTTTATTGTATTTGTGTAGACTTCACCTGCCAGCTTCTTTTTGTCCACACTGGAACTTTTCTATTTAAATCTGATTTGTACATATATATTTATTATCATTATTTTTATGTATATAATTATGTCTCATCTGACACTGGTCTATTGCTCTTTGGTTGCTATTCCATCTTTTTTTTTCATTTCCATCTACTTTTTTTCCTTTGTGGATCAATAAAGTTTGTCTAAGTCTAAGTCTAAGAATGATCTTACCAGAATAATAACGTCATTAGAGTCTGTACAGTCTGTAACAATTAATGTGATTTCTCTCACAGAGATTGACCATTGTGCAAAATATGGCTGTGAACAGGAGTCTATGAGCACAGATGATTCTTGTGTGTGTAAATGCAGAGGGGGGTACAGACTGCGACCTGATGGAAAAACATGCCAAAGTAAGTCATAACTTTTTCTTCTGTCATGATTGTAGATGTGCTGCATAATTCAAAGTTACATGAGGTCAGATTTCATCTAAATCCTGAATACCTTCTGCAATCCTGTTCCTTGATTGGATTAAAGATTTTTACAATCTGAGCCTTATTTCAGTAATAAAACAAGTTGTTTTACTCACCCATAGCACTTTGGTGTCATTTGGAGCATTTCCGGATGTTTTAGTTTAGGGATATCCGTAACGTGAGTTCTCGGGGCATGTGTTTGCGGTCTCCAAATAACACAAACTTTAGCACTTTTCAAATCATAGAAGCTCGATGTCTTAGTCTACACTTTTGTTTAAGTCAAAAGTGGCCTCTAATCCGAGATTTAGCCATAGTTTCGAGTAGATGAGGAGGACAGTGCACATGTGCTCAGTCACAGCTGATTTCACTCTCAGCTCTCAGGACCCAAACATGAAAGGCAAAGCTGTAAGACGTTTGGACCATCGTGTTTGCAGTACCCACTTCAGTCAGGACGATTTTCTACCAGCAAAGGAAAAGAAAGAAGGCCAGCGGATTCAGCGCACGATTCTGAGAAGTAATGCGAAACCGATGGCTGTTCTCTGGTGCTCCTAAAACTGTCTCCGCTTCATTCTTTCCGTATCCATTCTGTCTCCTCATCCGTATACTCCTCTTCAGTCCTCAGTCCTCCATAAGTCCTCTTCAGCCTTAAAGTCCCAATCTTCTGCCATGTGTCGCTCGCAACAGAAAAGTTGCGTCTTCTTATCTGCAAAACAGCTGTGAATGAGCACATGCGCACTGTCCTCCTCATCTACTCGAAACTATGGATAAATCTCGGATTACAGGCCACTTTTGGCTCAAACGAAAGTGTAGACTAAGACAATGAGCTTCTATGATTTGAAAAGTGCTAAAGTTTGTGTTATTTGGAGACCGCAAACATATGCCCCGAGAACTCACGTTACGGAGATTGCTAAACTAAAACATCTCTGGAAATGCTCGAAATGACACCAAAGTGCTATGAGTGAGTAAAACAACTTGTATTATTACCAAAATAAGGCTCAGATTGTAAAAAACGTTAATTCTCCTTTAATAATCGCAATAGCAATGGTGGTCTCTCAAGATATTGCCACATGGTCAAATCAAAACTGGTACTCAAATTTTAAAGTAAGAATTAGATTTAACCAGCGATGTGTTGATAAATGACATAGGGGCAATTTGAAGAAACTGAGTAGTCTTCATGCAGAAGTTGGATGACTCTGTCAGGGCAGTTTGAATGGATTTCACAGTTTGTTTTTTATTAAGAGTCTGTTTTTTCCAAGATGTCTCTAAAAAAAAATCTAAATTGATTTACTTGTCTGTGACATATTCAATCTCAAGGAAATTTACCAAACTTCTTTTTGTTTGTCTTATAGAGATTGATCACTGTGCTGATGGGAACCACGGATGTGAGCAGGACTTTGAAAACACACAAACCTCTTGTGTTTGTAAATGTAGGAAAGGGTACAAACTCAGAGCAGATGGAAAAACATGTCAAAGTAAGTGGAAAAGTATTTTATATTATAACCAGTCCAGGCCTTGCTGATGTACATACCCTGATCATTATCTCCTCAGATCTGGACTTATGCCAGACTGTAGACCACGGCTGTGAGCATCTGTGCGTCAACATGAACGACTCGTATGTCTGCAAATGTTTTGAAGGGTTCACACTGGCCGAGGATCGAAAAAGCTGCAAAAGTACTATTTGAATCTCACATCAAATATTGTATATGCATTTTCATTTCTGCAAAAATACATACATAGTGATTTTACAACCTATAATCAATGAAGACGCAAGGCAACATTAACACACATTTTTTGTTGTTGTTTTTTTCCTCTCAGAGCCTGATTGCAACAGTGGTGTCATAGACGTTGTATTTGTGATTGACGGTTCTAAAAGTCTGGGTCCAGCCAACTTTGAGCTGGTGAAGCAGTTTGTAAACACCATTGTTGATGCTTTAGATGTTTCCAGGACGGGGACTCACGTGGGTCTAATCCAGTACTCCACCAAAGTCCAGACCGAGTTCACCTTAGACCAGTTCAGCTCGGCCCGTGATGTCAAACAGGCAGTGTCCCGGGTGCAGTACATGGGGAGGGGGTCGTTAACAGGATCAGCTTTAAGACACATGTTTGAGACCAGTTTTTCACCAAGAGGGGGCGCTAGAGCCAATGTGCAGCGTGTGAGTATTGTTTTTACAGATGGGAGGTCCCAGGACGATGTGTCAGAGTGGGCTACCAAAGCAAAACAATCTGGTAAGTAGTGTAGAAAGTGTTCAGTTCAGTTAAATTTATTTTATTACAGCATATTTCATTGTTTTATGTTGAACCACATTGCCAAACCAAATCCATAGTTTCTAAATTCTGTGTCAATTCAGAATACTCATTTTTAAAAAGTGTTTTACAGAACAGGTCTGTGCAGTAGTGTTGAAATGAATAACTACTACTATGTTATAATGTTTCCTCATCAAAAGCATACCTGGAGTGTTTAGTTTCATTCACATACGTTTAACATAAACTCTGCATATTTAGGCTTAGTTCTTCTCTCAGACAGAAAACACTCAACCGTGTGATGAGCATTCTGAGTTTTGGAGATGTAGACACACTAATGTGCAGGATTACTCAAACGTGTGAATGAAACTAAACACAACTCACAGGTATGTTTTTGATGAGGTAAAAATATTAAAACATAGCTCACAAGAGTCAGTTTTGTGTTATACTGTACAGGAGCTTTAACTATACTTCAGAATAAAAAAACAAACAAAAATACAACAATGCTTTCTTTGTTTTCTAGGAGTCACCATATATGCTCTGGGCGTTGGTAAAGCTGTTGAACAGGAGCTGAAGGAGATCGCGTCAGAGCCAAATGAAAAACATCTGTTTTACACGGAAGACTTTGGGAAAATGGGAGAAATCACAGAAAAACTGAAGGATACACTTCGAATATGCAAAGGTACAGCAGGATCTTGTTTCTGAGCATGATTTACTTTATGACGTAAATCGTAATAAAAAAAAACCCCAAAAAACCCCACTGTCTGCTCTGGAGAGCAGCTTCAGTGACAGATTGATTCACCCTCGCTGTGTGAAGGAGAGGTTTCGCAGGTCTTTCCTCCCTGCTACTGTCAGACTGTACAATGAACACTGTTAACATGTCATTCAACTTTTTCTATACTACAATATTCAACTATACTCTAAAGCAGGGGTGTCAAACATGCGGCCCTGGGTCCAGATCCGGCCCTCCAAGACCTTTCATCTGGCCCTCAGCTAATTTTCAATCAAAATATTTTAATTATATTTAAATTTTCTATTAAAATATTGGTAATTTTCTGCTAAGCATAGCAGTGTCTCCAGCGCCTCCCACCTCCCACCAGAGCAGCACAAATGAAGACTAAATTCTGTGAAATGCATACAAGTTAAGGTTAAAACATTGTGTTGAAATTGCATTTTTCTTAAGGTATCAGATTGTTCATAATATTATAATATTTTATAAAAGAAAGAGTTCATCAAATAAAAAAGACTTCTGTAATAGATTTGTGTTTTTCTGCACAAATATTTGGACTTATTACTATTTTTGGGGTATATTATTTGCCATGAGTTTTCTGATCCGGCCCCTTTGGGATCAAAGTAGGTTGGATACAGCCCCCGGACCAGAATGAGTTTGACACCCCTGGTCTAGAGTCAATTTTTAAGTCTATTTTTAAATTATTTTATTATTTATTATCTTGTTTTATTGCATGTTACATTTTCCTGCTGTTCTTGATCTGTGCGTTGCAACACTGGAATTTCCCCACTGTGGGAATAATAAAGGCATATCTTATCTTATCTTATTCTTTTGCATTATAAAGATTATAAACTGACTGGTAATAATGGACTACAACTGTAACTGACTGCCCCCTCAATACCAAACATGTAACATGAATCAACTGAAGAGAAATTATACAACAGCAGGCCTAGTACTAGTACCACTTTCAATCGCCCTCACATCTCCTGTCACTAGTTTATCAGAATGAGGACTTCTGTTGTCACTGGTGTGGTCTTTGTGTTTGTCTTTGTTGTCCACAGTGGATGAGAGCATGTGTGAATGTGAAAACATCATCCTGTTCCAGACCGATGCCAATGAGAAGTTCAAAATGATGATGAAAAACAATATCCTTTTATAAATAAAATGGCAAATATTGAAGTCAGTCCAACTTACAAATCAAATACATCTGATGGATCTGACGCTCTAAAGTAGATGTCAAGTGGTACCACCCAAGAACTTTTATACTGTGAGCATTGTAGTTCTCATTAATTTGGGAGGGGACTTTTGAAATATAGACCGAAACAAGTCTTAAATAATGACTGTTAATCCACGTAAAAGTAAAAAGTCAAATTTATATTAATATTGCCTTTCATTCACTAGGTTCAGAATATGTTACAGTGATGAATCATTTCCATCCTTAACCTGCACACTTGAAGCTTTAACAAAGAAGGTGCAAGTGTTGGAAAATCAAGTTGCTCGCAAATAGACTTCTATGACCAGCGCCGAGGAAATCACCATCAAGTCCATTAACCAGAGTGACACTTAAACAACGGCAAATACAAATAATTGTACCCACCAGAACTATTAAAGCACTTTTATAGGATATATATGTGTGTATTTTTGTCTGTATTATAGCAGGTGATTTAATATTTTTGTACAAGTTAATAATAATAATAATAATAAACATGCTACTACATCTCTCACCTTTTGTTTATATGTTTGAGGTAAAAAATTTGTATTCTTGTTATTCTTAAGTGGAGTAACTAACGGATGCAGTCGTTTAATAGTAAATGTTATTAGAAACAATAGAAAATAGCTATAGAGCGTTTTCACGAACCCGGAAAAACAGGTCGATTACCCGTATGTGCGGCCATCTTGGATGCATTACACGCTCAAAATGACGTGTTTATAAAGCAACCATGCAGAAAGAAAAAAAAATCCAAATTTCGCGAGAAACCTTCCACATCGGAATCCAAAAGTTCTGACACAGTTGAGCAGCTGTATAGGGATAAGATGGATGCCAAAGAAAAGAAGCGTTATATGAAAAAACTCGAATTAATTGGGCAAGAAGATCCGTATGAGATGGATTCACGTTTGTTCAGTGACAGTGGCGATTTGTGGATTCTGCTGCTGTAAACGATCCTGACATTGTGAACTACCTGGTCTTCTCCCCAAGCCCTGATACAGCACAAGACCTTCAGAGATCTAAAGGTCTGGAGGAAACAACCAGTTTGTTTGTGGCTGGTACGAGAGCGTAAAGTGCAGAAAACTGGAGACATATTGTGATGGCAAAGGTCGGCATACTTATATCGAGTAGACCCACATGTGTAACGTGTTTAAGTACGTGAAAAGTCCCTCAGTCGTCCAGGTAGAATCCATGATAAAAGGAGAAGTTCAATTTGTCAACTGGACAAAGTTTGTTTGGTCGAAAACATTTCGCCGCTCATCCGAGAGGCTTCGTCAGCTCTGGTCCTTGTGCTGGTTAGACACTGCTTATATCTAGCTGCCGGAAGGCACTCCCGACACTGAAAAAACTGAGCATATGTGAATGTTGTCGTGATTTCTCCCATCCAAGTTCTAACTGCTGTCTGTTCACCCTGGTTTAGACCTGGTTTAGACTTGGTTTAGACCTGGTTTAGTCCTGGTTTAGACCTGGTTTAGTTCTGGTTTAGTCCTGGTTTAGACCTGGTTTAGACCTGGTTTAATCCTGGTTTAGTTTTGGTTTAGTCCTGATTTAGACCTGGTTTAGTTCTGGTTTAGTCCTGGTTTAGACCTGGTTTAGTCCTGATTTAGACCTGGTTTAGTTCTGGTTTAATCCTGGTTTAGATCTGGTTTAGACCTGGTTTAGTCCTGGTTTAGACCTGGTTTAGTTCTGGTTTAGTCCTGGTTTAGACCTGGTTTAGTCCTGGTTTAGACCTGGTTTAGTCCTGGTTTAGTTCTGGTTTAGTCCAGGTTTAGTCCAGGTTTAGTCCTGGTTGGTCGCTACTTTAGGTAAACGACTGCAGGTGTTTTTCTCTGTCCGATCTATTCTGACAGCTTATTCCGACAATAGTTGACCATTTTGCTTTTTTTTTTTTTTTTTTTTTAACTTTGCGGCATAAGTGCGATGTTCGCGGTGTATTTATTTATCTTTATTTTTATTCATATATTTATTTGACAGGGACAATGCAATCGGACATAGTTACAGAACAGAGCTTGAAGCTGATGTGATGCAGACAGAGTTTAGCAAATGCTCATTTTCAACCCCAGTCCCTGATATATATATATATATATATATATATATATATATATATATATATATATATAAACAGTTTCATCTATATAAAAACAGCAGTGCAAAGACATGTAACACTCACTCATTCACTCACTCGGCTCATTCATTCACTCATTCTAACACTGTTTACACATGGGGACAGCTTTGGTTTATCTTGAGCCAAGATTTAAGTTTAACGGTATCAAATATCTCCAACATGGCTTCCGGAGGTCACGTGAAAACGCTCTTTAGCCAAACAGTGATATTTGTGCTTTTCATAGCCTCGCCACAAGGGGGCGACACTTATGAAAACACAGTGCATGAGGAGCACATGTGCAGCCTCATGTTCGGGTCTCCGCCTCCTTCAGTGTGAATTATGGTTTTGGGCTGGAGCAGGGAGCTTTCAGGACGAACTAGAGCCCAGTGCGGTTAAAGTGAACATAAGAGAGCGTTGTTGAGCACATGAGGCACAGCGGGACGTGCGTGCGTAAAGACAGCGCGAGTACACGTAATGATGCTCAGTTTTACTTAGGCTGTGAAAAGATTTGGTTGTTAATTTGCCATAGAAGCTTTGACAAAAGAAAGCAACTGAGTAACCTGTCTCTGCTCACAAAGTTGCCAGTTTTACTTTATTTATAGTTTTTTTTTTTTTTGGCCAAAATGGGGTGCTCCTCGTCCAGTGCGCAGACCGTGGACCAGGAGAAGAGACCCGGAACGAAGCCCGAAGAGGCCAACGGCTCTGTGGGTAAGTTTGCCAAACGCGTGCACTTTTAAAGAGTAAATGCACTCAAACTGAAATATGAAGAATATAAGCACAGAGTACCAAGTAAGTGTGTTTTTGCTGAGTTTAGCTTGTAAAGGGGTGTGTGCAGCCGGTTAGGACACAATGTGCTTTCCTCACTTGGGTCTGCCTACAGCATATCCTTTGGAGCCTGTGGGCAAAATGGTTACTTGGATGTAGTATGCAACAAAAATATTCTATGACCCCTGATTCATGTTTATTTTATGAAATGGTGGTGAGTTACAACAAATAAAGAGGCTACAAAACGCGTGAGAGAAGTGCTGACTTGCAAATCTGTGCAGCCTGTAGTTACAACGTCATGAAGTCCTGAATGCAAAGACTGGTGGGGAATAAGGAGAACAAAAATGCAGTAGCTTAAGGCAAGTGTGACAGCCAGACCGGTTTTCAATCTATGTGTACATAGCCTAAACATTTTTTTTTAACTTCATGATTAAAATCAGTATTTTCTCTGGTTATACTTGATGGCAAAGTTCAGTCAACCGAGTTCAGGAGGCCTACTGATTATTGTCAACATATATTTGGAAATGGAAGTGTAAATGTAAGAGGCAAATCCAAGAAATAATAGGCAAATGAAAGATAACTGGATAACACTGCACTTACAGGGATGAATCTTAGAAAAGGATGAAGAAATAAGCTTATTTAAAGGTACAGTATGTAACTTTCTAGATTTGGCACAAAACCTGTATGATTCTATGGAAATAGAAAATTAAAACCATTCTTCAAAACATTCTGCAGGAAGATATGTTTAATGCCATACTGTGGAAGAAAATTGTCAAGGAACATTTACATGGAAACAAGCAGGAGGAGGTCCTCCTCTAGGGGAAATATGAGTCAGGTTTGTGGAGATGCGAGCCCGCTCACAATGAAAAATGAAAAAAACAACAACAACATGCTTTTATCTTTGTCTATTTTTTGCCAAAATGCTATATAATATTGACAAAACCAAAATATATATACTGCACTACTGCAAAAAAATGTATTTGATGATAGTTAACAGTTGACGTCCACGGTTTTGACCCTGGTCTAAATGGATTACTATGGCTAATCGGGTAAACATCATGAGGTCATTTGTTATCATGGGGCTCAAGTCAGCCTTGGAACAGTCATTGAGTTTGTGCTCTAAGGAATTGTTGTGTGTAATTGTAATTGTAAAGGCTCTGTTGTCATGACTGCAGGAGACCAGTATCATGAAGGTGTCACACAGACTCTAATTGTCCACACAGAGGAGCAGCCTCTCTTCATGTGTTGGTTCATATGTGTCCAGATGCAGCAGGACAGTACAGTATGTTCTGGCTGCGTCACCGCCCCTCACATGCACATGGCATGACAACACCCACTCTCTGTCTATAGGGTCTGTTTATCAACATTTACACTGTCAGCCTACATACATCAATCAAAATCAAATATATATATAAAAAAATATATATATATTTTAACCGCAGTATTTTAAAGGACTGCAGTTTTTGTACAATATCTACTAACTAAATGTGCAGTCTGCAGTGGATCTTAAAGCCTGCTAGCCCTTTAGTTTACAACTCTATAAACATGTATGTGAATATCTGCTGTCAATATAGTCTTCTCTCAAGGGTTTTTAGGTGTTGCTTAGATTAAAAAGAAATTTATTACAGAAAAGTGTGATTATTTATAAATGTTATTGAAAATTAGTGACAAAAAAAGAAACGTACAAGATGCAGATTTATTAAAGGGCCAATAAATCTCGATAAATAGAGAAAGCTGTGTCAGTAAGGGCAGGTATGCAAAAGAAACAAACCTTATACCAGAGGTTTCAGAAGTAAAGTGTCACAAATGTCATTAATTTAAAATTGAATGTCAGTAAAAAAACAAAAAAATCAAAAATTACACACACGTTAGCACAAACTTGCACTACTCTATTTTCATATTGCTGTTAAGGCTGGGGACTATATTCATTATTTATACTTTATTAATGCTTTATGAGCAGCCTCAGCCATCCCACAAAATCTGTTAAAAGGCTGTTTTAAACAGGTACATGTACTGTATTTTTTGTAATTAAAAACAGTAAAATACCATATCAGTGGCAGTCCAAATCTATACAAAATGCCCTCCACCCCTTTTTATGACTGTAATTTTCAGGATTATTTTTAGCATGGGTCCCACCCTACTGCTTTCACTTAATGCACATACTTTAAAGGACAAGTAATGTTTTTACAGTCTGGACCTTATTTCTTTGATAAAACAACGTCCGTTTGAAAAGTGATAAAGTTTGTGTTATTTGGTGACTGCAACATCGTGTCCCGACCACTCACGTTAAATGGATATAGCCCAACTCTGAAATCTTCAGAAATACTCCAAATGACACCAAAGTACATTGGGTGAGTAAATGCCGTTGTTTTATCACCGAAATAAGGTCCAGATTGTAAAAACTAGGGGTGTGCAAAATAATCGTCATGACAATGCATCGCGATACTAACTTTCACAATATACTGCATCGATTCTTGATGCCAAAAATCGATTATAATTAATTAATAATTTAATATTTAATAATTTAACATTTAATATTATTCATTCATTCATTCATTTTCTTCCGCTTTTCCATTTTCTGGGTCGCGGGGGCAGCAGTCCAAGCAGTGTTCTGCTGCCCAGAACACGATGCACCAGCCCCCATGAATCCTTCCGCAGGTGGTGGGTCCACAGGAGGACATTTAATATTAATAAATAAATAAATAATAATAATATATATTTTTTAAAATAAATCCTATGCCCTTATTTAAGTTATCCTCTTTTGTGGTACATTTTCACTGAAGTATGTCGAATATATTGCAATGCATCGCAATAATTCAAGTATCGTGATGCATCGTGATAGTATCGCATCGTGGCATATGAATCGTGATTCGAATTGAATCGTGACTTCTTTGCCAATACCCACCCCTAGTAAAAACGTTACTTGTCCTTTAAGCTGAATCTTGAATGAATCTTGCCATTATTCATGGACAATGGAATTTGTTATGTGTTTTTCTGTAGTCTAAGCATAGATAAAAGAGGTTACAGTTGTATTTTAATTTTATATAAAGTAAAACATAAAAGCAATAAGTAATCAACTAAGCCTGTCATTATAATTACTATATCGATTTATCATTCAGTACATAACAGATGGAACAATTATAATATTTATATATCTATCATGGGTATGTTTTTTGGTCCTATTGAGAAATATCTGCTAATTCTTTTGCAATAGGATGAGATTTGAGATTTTATGACTCATTATAGACACAAACTAATTACTTCAGTGTTGCATTCGAACTATTTATTTATTAGAGATTTTTTTTTTTTTTTTTTTTTTTTTTACAATTTTGTACATTTGGAATCAGTTTTTGGGGATAATTCGTCTTTATGGTTTAGCTTCACTATTATTGTTTATCATTTATTTTACTTCAACAGTATATTGCACTTCAATTTTTTTTTTATTTTTTTTTTCGTGGCAGACCTAAAATCAACTGGCATAAGTAAACTTCACTCATACAGTGGTCTGTCTGTAACTGCAGCTGTGGACCATACAACTGTAATGGTCCTGTGTAGTACCCAGACCCCCTCCTCTCTGCTCTGTCTTCTGGTCTAGCAACTCTGTAAAAGCCCACTGTTTTGACTGGAGTCTCTGTCATCTTTGTCAGTTGCATCTATTACTAAGAGTGGGATTGATGCCATTGATATCACTATAGCAGCATTTTATAATGGGGGTCACAATATTAATACTTGCTTTTAAATCTTGTTTACATGAATAGAACATTTACAATTACCTTTATTTGCTCAGTTTGACAAACCTCTTCATTGTTAGGTCTGTCATGATAACTTAAGTTTGACTTATCGTTCAGTACATGAAAGTTGGAACAATATATATATTTTGGGGCTCAATATTTATGGGTGGTACTTTTTCTTTGCAACAGTAGGGAGATTTTAGCCATTTTTTATGGAATATATATTTATATAGAAGGTAGAATAAGTAACTCCTATGGCTAATTATTGGTTCATTATGCCAAATATTTGTTGCAGCTCAGGCTTTTCAGTGATACTCTCTTTAAAAATGGGTTTACTGGGATTTCCCTGCTTTACGTCAGTGGCATAAAGTAGTTTCAATATTATCATTTATCGCAGTATATCTCTGTATAGCAACATATCATGCTTCAGAACTTGTTATCATGACAGGCCTACTCTTTTTGGTTGCAGATCCTTTGGCCAACCCATCACATTCCCTTCCACTCATCACTCTGAGCTTGTTTTACCTCCTCTGACAGACACAACCCGGGAAGCTCTGTCCAAACTAGTCTGTGCTAATGCTTTTGTACAGATACTCACTTTTAAAACCTCATCATAGCCATTTCTTTGATAACTAAGATCCTGACATTTGAGTATGCCTCAGTATGTGTAGCACTCATTGTACTTTCACTGGCTGCCTGTTGTTGCCTGTTGTACCTATTGTAATGTGTCCCAGTTGGGGTTCAATATTGAGTGACTCTCCAGGGGCCTAAATGCTTTTGTCAGAAAGACTTGTTTTTCACAGACCAGTTTGGAGTGTCCTTTAGGCACTTACTCTACAACCAGGAAATGAAAAACGTGTTTTTCTCCTTTCAATAACTCTTTCTCATTACTAACTTCCTGTAGTCCCCATTTGTGGAGCTTTTGTTGCCACTTTTAAGTTTATTAAACTGGCTTTTTTCTCTAGAACCAGCCATACCAGTCCTGCTCTAAAATTCCTCCCATTCATAGTGTTATTGTTTTGGCAAGTTAGTTAATTGTTTCAAAACCAAGAGAAAACTATATAAAAATGAACATGTACATTTTAGATATGCTTAAAGGCAAATTAACGTTTTTTTTTTAACAATCTGAGCCTTCTTTCGGCAATAAAACAAGTAGTTTTACTCACCCATAGCATTTTTCTGTCAATTGGAGCAGTATCGCAGAACTTATGTTGAGCCGTTCTGTTCTACTAATGATCCTGTATCTGTTAACATGGTGCTGTATCATTTGCTCGGGGCATTACTTTGCAGTGTCCAAATAACACAAAATTTAGCACTTTTCAAATCATAGAAGCCCGATGTCTTAATGTAAGAAATCGTTTGAAGCAAAAGTGGCCTGTAATCCGAGATTTAGCCATAGTTTCGAGTAGATGAGGACGCCAGTGCGCATGCGCGGACTGTTCCTGGGCCCCAAACATGAAACGCAAAGCTGAAAACTATGGATAAATCTCGGATTACAGGCCACTTTTGCTTCAAACGATTTCTTACATTAAGACATCGGGCTTCTATGATTTGAAAAGTGCTAAAGTTTGTGTTATTTGGAGACCGCAAAGTAATGCCCCGAAAACAAATGCTAATGGTTACGCTACAACATAACTTTCTTCAAACAGCTCCAAATGACACGAACGTGATATGGGTGAGTCAAACGACTTGTTTTATTACCGAAAGAAGGCTCAGATTGTAAAATAACGTTACTTTGCCTTTAACAAAGAGCGCCCTGGGTAGATGCCATAGAAAGGTCTTTTTCTCCTGCTCCATGCTCTTTGTGGAAAAATATTTAAATTTCTGCAGTGTTGTATAATTCAAGACCACTCATTCTGGATGGTAAATATAAAATCATTTACATACAGTCAGTGTTGGGAAAGTTCATTTTCTACATGAACTAGTTCAAAGTTCACTTCACACATTTCAAAATGAACTAGTTCGTTCATAGTTCATAATTGTTTATAGTTAGTAGTTCGTTCATAGTTCCAAAAAATGAACTAGTTCATAGTTCTTTTTTTTTCCCCCAATACATTGCTGCGAGCTATTATTTTTCAATATCATTGCCAAAGCCCATATAGAACCATAGACAGCAATTATTATATCAGTTTGAACAATCAAACCATGTGTTAGATTCCATCTTCATATCCAATTTCACATCCTTATCCAACTACAAATAACGGTCCCCATAATGATAAAACACCTACAATTCAACATAATAAAGAAAATACTTAAATAACCCCCATATGATATGATTTAATTAACTAAGAGACTTAAGAAAACAAAATAAACCCACACATTAAGATGGATGGATCAGAAATCTGAGACCCTATTGAACGAAGTTAAAGAGATGTCGTTCACAGACACCAGAATGAACCCGTTCACAGTTCGTTCATCAGGCAGTAATACAGAGCGTTCAGTTCACGTTCACCCAAAATATGAATATCAGGGACAACACTGCATACAGTATACTGAAGTCCTAAAGAGTAGTTTATTCCCAATCCAGTATAGTTTATTTTATTTCATAGGGACCATGTACAGAAGCATTAACCAAAGAAACATTGAAGAGATGCTTTCTACCAGACTATACCTACCAGCTCATTTCCATCTGCAGTCCCTGAGACATACAAAACACAGAATACACAAATAACAGTGCAATCAAATAATCCAATAAATGAGATTAAAGATGCATTGTGGGAAAATATTGATTCACCCGATATTGAGCATTTAAATTGATGTAATGAAACTGTATTCTGGTCATAGATGGCCCAGAAAGACTCATAATGTTTGAATTTTATTTAGAAAGAGTTGTTCTGTAGTTACTAGTGGGAAAAATAATGACTTCATAACACAGTAGGATCAGTTTTGTCTTTTTTTTTTTTAGTTTGATGTTAGTCTCATTGTCTCTCTGTCGGTTGATATCGGCAGGTAGGCAAAGATGTGTGCATATCGAAATCGGTATTGGACCTTAAAAAGCTCGATAGTTGCACCCCTAATAAAACGTCACTTACCAGCTAATGTCATCAAGCATACAAGTATAATTATTTGAAAACTCAAGTGGATTTAGGTTTACTCTGTTAATATTTTAAGTTATTTCACATAGTTTCTTAAATGTCCAGCTTAAATAGCAGTTTTACACTTCAAACTGATTCAGCACATTCTCCTCCAGTGTCTCCATAGTAACATACAACAACCTTGAGTCTTTGTTTGGTATTTGGTATCAGTCATTTGTTGTCACACATATTTAAAACAAGACAAGAGTGATTGAAGAGTTTACTATTATGTAAGTGTAGTAATTAGTAGTAATTTATTAACCATCTATTTAAGTACTGGGTTATAAATACAATTAGGGCATGTTAAGACCCCACACAAAGTTAGGGGATGCTTGAGGGTTGCTGTGTGTTGTCATTAGTTACACATCACTTGTAAATATGTGACTTTAAAGGTCCTATATTTTGCAAAATGGACTCTTGTGAACTTTAAGCCACCTTATAATGTTGTTACCTCCTCAAAACCATACCTGGAGTTGTGTTTAGTTTAATTTACACATGCTTGAGTAATCCAGTATTAGTCTGTCTACATCTACAAAGCTCAAAATGATCTGTTTTCCAGTTGTGATGTCACGAAGAGGTAGTTTTCAAGTTAACAGCTCCTTTATCATTCATTTCACTTCAGTAGAGATTGGGCTGAAATTATCCAAATGATTCTAGTGAAAGTGTTTGGAGTTCAACAACACGGGAGCGCTTCCTGACTTTACAAGATGGAACAGAATTTTTAATTTAAAAGAGAAGAAATTAGCCTAAATATGCAGAGATTGTGTGTTAAATATTTATGAATGAAACAAAACACAACTCCAGGTATGTTTGTGATGAGGAAACAATATTATAACATGGGTCAGAAAATAGCGTAATATTTAATTTATATTTAAGGTCGTTTTCACACCTGCCTTATTTGGTTCGTTTAAAACGAACCAGAGTTTGTTTGCTCCTTTGATTCTGACCTTTTGGGCTGGTGTGAATAAAAAACAAAAATCTCGATCCGGAGCAAACAAGTGAACCGAGACCACCTAAAAAGCTCGGTCTCGGCACGGTTCCATTCGAATCCTGGTGCGGTGTAGACCGGACTCGATCCGACACAAGTTGGCTTTTTGTACTTAGCGAGCTCCCGTCGTATGTCGAGCATTATGGGAAACCGAGGCTTACGAAACCAAGCTAAACGAAACGAAATGAAACTTACGAGGCTTACTTACGTTTTGTGTGAAGAGCAAGAGTCAGAACTTGATGCGCACATGAGCGCTGTCCTCCGTAGTCGTCTTGCCCTGTGTCTTCGTCGTTTGGAAATTGATTGTAAAATAGTGTAAACCTCACGATGCTGCTCAAACATTTGTGCGAACTGTAAAAACTGAGCAAACCATATCGCTAAGGCTAGATTGAAAACAGCACGTAACACCATGATTCTCCTCCTTCTGTGTTTGGACACGGCTCATTTCTGTCCAATGGCTGAGCGACCTCAGCACATGTGGTTTTGTTTATAGATGTTGGTCCACTTACAAAAAAAGTACAGTGTGAAACGAACCGCACCAAAATTATTATTATTTTTTTTTTATTTGGTCCGGACCAAACCAAGTGAACTATTGGACTTTCCTGGTGTGAAAACGACCTAACTGCATGGGGAAAATAATACATAAAATAATTAGATAATTGTAAAATTTTAAGAGATGAATGCAATCCTGGTTGGCTGATTACATATTTTAATTTCTCTGATTGCAGTGAAGAATGGTTACATTTCTGAAGATGTCCACACCATTGAAGCCCAGGTGCAGCTGCCCGTGCAGACTGCCCGACCCTGTGACCTCCACCCCCCCGGGCTGGAGGAGGTGATGGAGCCTGTGTTATTGGCTCTAGAAGCACAGGAGGATCTGGGTTCTGGGGTGGACCTTCTCTCGTCTCATGCCACTTTGGAGGTGGTGGAAGCCTTGCCCGCGGTGGAGGAGGCAGCCCCTGTAGAAAACGTTGTTACAGAGACAGTCCAGGAGGTGGAGACACTGGTTCAAGTTACAGAAGACGTTACTGAAAATGTTGTTGCTCAGACAGAAGTTCCGATCTCAATAGAAGAAGCGAGCGTAGTTGAGGCTGTGTCTGAAGTGGCCCCTGCAGCTCTGGCGGTTGAACCTGTCGTGGCGGCAGATGTGGCAGAGGTGAAGGAGGTTGTGGTTGAGGAAAGCAATGTTGAGATTTTAAAGGAAGAGGCAAAGGAATTAAGTCAACAGGAACCAACACCAACTGAAAATACTCCTGCAGAAACTTCTCCAATAGAGTCTGTACCACCTGAAACTACCCCTGTGGAAACTACCTCTGCTGAGATTACCACAATAGAATCTACCCCTGTTGAAGTTACACCAGTCTCAACAACAGCCCCAACAGAATCTATCCCTGCTGACTCAGCCACATCTGACTCTACCCCAACTGAAATTGCACCAGTAGAAGGTGGCCCAGTTGAACTTTCTGCACCAGAACCGACCCCAACAGAGACAAGTCCAGCTGAAGTTACCTCAGCTGTAACTGCCCCAACAGAATCTACCCCAGAATCCATGTCAGTAGAATCTACCACAGTCGAAACTACCCCCGCTGCCCCTGCCCCTACAGAATCTACCCCAGCCGAACCTACCTCACCTGACTCCGCCTCTACAGAATCTACCACAGCTGAAACTACCCCCGCTGCCCCAGCCCCTACAGAATCTACCCCAGCCGAACCTACCTCACCTGACTCCGCCTCTACAGAATCTACCACAGTCGAACCTACCTCACCTGACTCCGCCTCTACAGAATCTACCACAGTCGAAACTACCCCCGTTGCCCCTACAGAATCTACCCCAGTCGAACCTACCTCACCTGACTCCGCCTCTACAGAATCTACCACAGCTGAAACTACCCCCGCTGTCCCTGCTACTACAGAATCTACGCCAGTCGAACCTACCTCACCTGACCCCGCCCCTACAGGATCTACCACAGCTGAAACCACCCCAGCTGACCCCGCCCCTACACAATCTGCCACTGTTGACACTACCCCAGCTGTCCCTGCTGCTGCAGAATCTACCCCAGCTGAACCTACCCCAGCTGCCCTTGTCCCTACTGAATCTACCCCAGCTGAACTTACCCCAGCTCCATCTGTTTCAGTTGAGGATGCCCCCATATGTGACCCTGACACTCCAGCTCTAGTAGAACCAGAGGTATTTCCGGAACCCACATCAGAAAATACTGAAATTGCAACTCCCAGTGATTCATCTCAGTCGAAAACTGAAGGTGAGCCACAAGTTGAAACGCCAAGTGAACCTATCGCCACTTTTACTGAAATTGTCAAATCTTCTCCAAATGTTGAAACTACAGCCACAAGTGAGCCTACAGGTGTAGTCCACGCAGCCGAGGTAGTTACAGAAAGCGTGCCGTCACAGCCAGAATCAAAGGTAGATGCAGAACAGGTAGATGCTCCCCAGCCTGAAGATCAAAAACCAGTTGAAAATGTTGAAGTTGTGGCATCAAATGGTCCAGATGCCCTTCCAATAACAGAATCACAAGCTAATATGGAAACCCCAATTGTCCCATCAGTAGCAGTAATAGACTCTGTTATTGATCAAGCAATCGCAGCTGCTACAATACCTGAACTGCCTCCATTGTCTCCAGGAAAAGTCCCGATAGCCGAGAACCTGGAAATCTCCACAGCACCAGCTACACTTGAGCCACAATCTTCCTCTCAAGGTAAGACTATTTTAAATAACAAATGAGTGAAAATGATTAGTCCAATTACTCTGAGTTAACATGTAGCTTTAGCATTTTTTAAAGTTTTGCTCAAATCTGTTCTTGAGTTAGATGTATCTGGAGCTGGATAATTTACAGATTACACCACTCTCTTACATTCAAAAGTACAACAAACAATGTACAAGTTTTACTTTTTTGATTCTTGACAGTGGAAAGTAGGTAGTATTGTGAGTAAACACAATATCAGACAAGCCAGCATCAATCAAATACTGATAGACCTTTATGTGTGCAATGTGCATTGTATAACACATACAGAGCTCCTTCATCGATTGTGGATACTCCATATTCAACACCTGAAAATTCTAATGAAGTCATGTTTCATTCACATTTCCCCTTTACCAAAGTGTCATTCCTCTGTTAGAAAAATAAGATTAAAGAATATGAGGCAAACATTAGCACACAGCTCTGACTACAATTCTGAACATGTGATTAAACGCTGACAAAAGCGTTTTCACATGCTTTTCTGCTTTTCTGATTGATTTTGTTGACAGTTTTTGAGTGAAGGTGTGAAGACTTCTCAGTGTCATCTGCAAAAATAACTTGCAATGCAAAAACAAGTATGTGCAAACACAAAAGGCAACAGGATCAGTGAGAACACGAGGACACAGCTCTGTGTCAATAAATACATATTTACAGAGTTTATACCCTATTGGATAGAATGGTTTATTTTTTATGTCTATAATCTGCAAATCTGAGGCCAGGGATGGAACATAACTTAAAACATTACCTGTTATTGTGTGTAAATAACACACAATAACAGGTGAGTCCAAAAAAGTATTGCACAAAATGTTGCACCTGTATTACTCCAATAGAAATATTAGTACTTTGTAGTAGTATTTAGTAGTATTAAGCAGTATTCATATTATTGCATTGCAGTATTTGTTAAGATGTTACAATATCTGAGCCTTTTGTTATTTTTTATTATTAATTTCCAATACTTCCTTGACTACTTTTGAGTGCCCGTTCCACCTCTGTTGGTTACCAAGCTTGTCTCCATAACACAATGACGAGAACGTCCTCGCTAAACTTAACTATCAGCTATTCACTTAATGATGATTTGTCATAAATGTTCTTGTTTGTGATTGGACTGGGCTGGGAGAATAGACAGCAGATTGTGTTACTGAACAAATACAACAGTGTCACCAGCCACACATGTACTTTCAGTGTCAGTGGGGCGAGATGGGCAAAGAAATGTAGGATTGTTCTGACTGTGTTGATAACAGCCCATTGCAGGTCTATAGAGACACAAACTTGATGACTCCATTGTGATTAACCAAAGCCATGCTGTCTCCAATTACATAACAGATGTAAATGTCCCAGCAAGTACAACCAGATTCTTCTGGTAATGTGCAATGTGATGTAAAAGCAGTTTTCCTACATGTTACAATGGAAATCTGTCACAGAAAATGTGGTCACACACAGATAAAGTGCTTGGTCAGTCAACAGTTCATTTAAACATTAAATATGTTTTAAAAAGTTATGGTTGAACGATTTGGAATAATCTAACATTTTCTGAGCGAGTGCGACTTTAATATTTAGTTGAATGTTTTTAAATGCATAAAGACTGAAATATGACAAACTAATAAAAGAATCACATTTCAGAACATGTTTGTACTTATCTAAATCACAGGGCAGTGTTTTGTAGAGTAGGACATGGTCTTGTTGTTTGTGGAGGTTATTATGGTACTTCTAAAATTGGAGCCTTTGGAATTTGGTAATTCTGCTCATTCAAGATGAATTTGAATCAGTTTTAATGATTCTTGCAGTCCTTTTGTCAAATATGGTAAAATCATAGGCTTCAAGTTATAGCTGAATTATTCCACTTTTGCCTTTCTAACAGTATTGCAATAACATCATGATTTTATATTAAAATGTAAAATGCCATTTGGTAATAATTTTGGAAACATTTGCAGCTGCAGATTGAACACATTTATTCTTATTAGAATTATCTCTGAATATATACTATGCTATAAAGCAAATAGTGTCTAGTTCATGTGACATATATATTACACATACTGTAACATTTACTCTGCATATTAACCCCTTACTGGTGTCAGACCTGCAGTTGTCTGAGAACACCCTGTACTTTTGTAGGGCTGTGGGACGCCCCTGCTCCCTCCACACGTGGTTTAGTCTAGAAATGCCATTACATAACACTTGGGATACTTTTTCTTTAGATAGAATAACATAGTGGCTAAACCAGTTCCTATGGCAGGTATGCAACAAACATGTGGGAACAGCTCCAAACATACTACTATGATTCTTCTAGTAGTATAACTTGAAAAGTACCATTTATTAAATGACTACATAATGTTAGGACTAACATGTCATCTATTTATTTATATCTATTTATTTCTTTTTCAGTTCTGAGTCAGTTCTCGAGGCGCCAGTATTGAATCATGCATGTGGCTTGTTTTGACTAAAAACACTGATTCACTGTTTTATAGTGACTGAAGGCACATCTCAGGCAGAGGTGGAGAAGGCCAAAAAGGAGGACTGAACTGGTGAGAAAATATTCAAAACATTCTTTAATAGTAGGCAATTACAAAATGATGTAGACATGCACAATAAAGACACTGTGTTGTTCAAATATTGCTAATTTACTTTAAAGGCAAAATGTGCATCAATATCTGTGCATTAAATACCCTTGTTTTCTGTTTAATTAAATTAATGCATATTCATGGAAATATCAAGATACTAAAAAAACACTCAAATAATTTGAAATAAGACAAATGCAAGTGGCAAAGTGAAAAACAGCAAAATATTACATTATTTATTATAATATGTTTACAATTTTGATTGACAGTACAGACCGTCTCAATCTGAGCTTTTCTTTCAGGCTGTAAGATGCCAAATTGAAGATGTGTTTCCAAAGATGTCAGTCGTAAAGAGGCTACTTGAAGAACAAAACTACAATTTCTATATTGCCTTAAGAGAGCACACACCAAACCTTGATGCCGTCATCCATTAAAACATCAATAACCATTGGTGCCTTGAGTCAAGCACAGGAAAGTGCTAAAGAGCTGGGGTTTGGGCGCAGTATTTGTTGTAATAATTAAACAGATTGATTTCTTAATTTGTGTTTATCAAGGAGAGTAACACTTGTAGTAAACTATTATGTAGCTGCCAAGGAATAAAAGCCAACTGTGAATGAAAAGATGCAAGAAAATATGGGTAACAGACCAAATACAAAATCTCACTTTCTTGATCTTTAGTCTGTTTTAAGTTATTAAGATTGAAAACAACTTAATATCTATGGATTTGTTGAATGCACAATTTAAGTGCTAATTAATACAGTGTACAGTGCAATGGCAATAATCCATCAAATCTGTGTTGCTTTTATTTGATAAATCAATATTTTGTGCAGAATAACTGGATGAATATGTGAGGTTATGTAGGACATGCAAGCTGATAGTGATGTGATCCAATTTGACTCCAGTGCCTTTTGTGAACGGTATAGTTGGAGATCACTACGGCTACTATGACAGTAACTTATATTTTAACTTTCATTATTTCAGGATGTTACAATGATTTATGGATGTGGGAGAAACTAGTGAATATCTATGTTTAAGTATGTCTTTTTACTTGTTTTCTTATGTAATATATAACATTTCTATCCTGTATTTCTTTCCTCTCATTCCTTAACATGATCTTAAATAAAGCTTTACTGACATGTTGACTTGTTTAATCTCTGAACATACACTAAATGTTTTTACAAAAGAAGTTAATGATAGTGCGGTTTATTTACATAGTAAATCCTTAACCAAGGAATTCTCTTTGCACATACAAGAGGGTAAGAAGTATACACATATTTTTGTATTTAATGTATTTATTGAAATTCTCATTCAAATTAACAAAATGTCTCCTACTGTAACACTATCACTCTATTACTAACTGTATGCTTAATGATATTGTAAAACTGGAAAACACAAGTGTAAGTGTTTGGCATTATTAAGTAGCCTTTATTGTATTACTGTAAAAATTGCAAATTATATTTTTTATGAAAAATGTCATTTATTTCAAAGTGACCGCTTAACATTATGAGGCATCAGTAAGGGGGCCCAAAACCGCAATGGCTTCAATTTCAACAAGTCCACCCTGAGGATAAAACAGCATTTGAAAAGATTATGGGTAAAAGTTGTGTCTTTTAAGGAGCAGCATAAATATGGAATAAGAGCCATAATTACCCTGGGAAGAGCAGCAACCTGGTAAGCAGCTCGGGCAGGGAAGTTGGTGCTGAAGACTGAGGAGACGTATAACCCAATGAATTCTCAAGATGCAATTAATTCATAGTCCAGCACACAGGCTTTGTAACATTGTGCGTGCAGGTTAAAATGAGGCATTTTCACATAGTTAAATTCCAGATATTTTACTAAAAATAATACATAATACAGTACATAAATAATACAGCTCTGAAAAAAATAAGAGACCACTGCAGTTTTTTCTTAAATCAGCATCTCTACATGTATTACAGCCATTACATTCCAGCGTCTGTTGAATTCCAACACAAACACAAAGCTGAGCTACTTCAGTTCTTGCACCAGGAGTGGAATAAAGTCACCCAAGAACAATGTGAAAGACTTGTGGAGAGCGGCCAAGATGCATGAAAGCTGTGATTAAAAATAAGGGTTATTGCACCAAATATTGATTTCTGAACTCTTCTTAAGTGTAAACATTAGTATTATGTTGTTTTAAAATGAATTTGATCTTATTTCTTTGCATTGTTTGAGGCCTAAAACATGTATCTTTTTTGTTATTTTGACCGTTTGTAATTTTCTGCAAATAAATGCTCTAAACGATAATATTTAATTTGGAATTTGGAGGAAATGTTATCAGTAGTTTATAGACTCAAACAAAAATGTTCCTTTTGCCCAAACACATACATATAAGTAGTAAAATCAGAAAAAGTGATAATTTTGCAGTGGTCTCTTATTTTTTTCCAGAGCTGTATGAGCATCCAGTGCAATAGCAATAGGCCGTTTCCCAATTCAGTGACGGCACGCTTGTGAGTGTGCCGTCGGTCTGTCGTCGAGACGGCGCATACTCGCTCTGTCCTTAGTGCACTACGTTTCTCACATGGCCGCCTGCGAAATTGAACAGGTCCCGCCTCAGCTCAATGAGCCGGGTGGTCTGCTCCTTGTTCCCTAAAGACAAAAATATTATACTATTGCGACTAGTAATACTTGGAATTGGGACATGGCCAATGTTCCCCCTAATTTTTAATGTGTCTGAGCAAACACACACTAACTCCACATCCGAAATGAACCCCCCCCCGCGCGGCTCGCACTTTGCAGATATAAAAAAAATGCCCCCGCGGCTGAATAAAAAGCTCTTTCATCCCTGATTTACAGGGCGCTGCACAAGTTTTCTTGTGCGCTGAGAATGTGCGAACAGTGCGCAGCTTAGAGTAAACGCTGGACATGGCGATACTGTAGAATATCCAGCATTACAACAGCAAAGGAAATATAGAAGTGTAAGGGGAAAAGCATGTGAACGGTAATACAGGTGCCGTGATCTATGCCGTTACGGCTACCGTCACACATGTTTACTGTAGTTTATGAAGAGTTTCATGTAGCATAGTTGTAGGTGAGGTGAACCAGTACGTATATTTTATAGTGACGTCGCAACTCTCACTTGTGGATGTCGCTGGCGAGTCGGTCTTTGTAGTCCCGCGCTGTGCATGCTGGGGCTTTTAAGTGTGCGGAGCGTGCATGTTTGCACACTTGGTCCACGCCCCGATTTCCATGGAAACGACGGCGCCGTTCAGAGCTCGTCTTGACGGTGCAGGGGGAAAAAAACGAATGGAACGGCGCTTGTCGCGCCGGATATGACGCATATCCCGTTCCAAGGACGCTCACAAGTGTGCCGTCGGTGAATTGGGAAACGGCCATAGTCTTCTACGCTAACGCCACCAACAGAGATTTTGAGGAATTACAACTAGTTTTCCACAGCTGCATCTCGCTCCAGGTGCTCCCACAGGTGATTTCACTACAGTATTTGCTTGTTTAGAATCATTTCCTACAGCTGTGTGAGGAACACAAGTCTGACATCTTGCAAAGGTAAGGACTGTACAATTTATAGTTAAGTCTTACTCCCTCAGCCGTTATTCTGGTTACATACTGTATTTGATGTTTTTCTTAGTTAACACAAGTTTTCCCTTTTGGAAACATTTTGGAAAATTACCAGTGTATTCTGATTAAAAAAAAAAAAAAAAAGACATTGTACTAGACATGTATGGCCAGTTAATGTGAATGCATTGTACTGCGCTGACCCCCAATGGCTAAATGTACCACTAGGGGAAAAAAATCATAGGTGTATACTGTACTTACATTGTTTGTAAACATCATTGACATTTGTGAAATCATTCATATCAGCCAGGAGTACAGTGGTTTTCACAACTGCAAGAAAAAAAAAACCAATAACTGAAGTAAGTCAGTACGTAGTCACTGTTTTAATACCTTACCATTTTCATAACCACATCCTGCAGCTTTGAGTATTTCTCCCATGTTGACAAGAGCCTGTAGAAAGCAAACAATATTTTTGGGAAGGGAACACAAAAATGCCAAATGCAACAGTCTTGGCAAGTGTAATGTAAATTAGTGGCTTTATTTACCTGTCTAGTTTGAGCTTGGACACCACCTTCGACCAGCTGACCGCTCACAGGGTCCATGCCGAGTTGACCTGAGATATACATGGTCCGGTCCACAACCACTGCTTGACTAAAGAAGATCTAAAATGAGTAACCAGCCACCTCGGGTAATTTCATATTTAATTTGCATGTACAATTAACACTGTTAATATGTCATTCAACTTTATCTACACTACAATATTCAGCTATACTCGAGTCTATTTTTAAATTATTTTAAGCCATTATTTATTATCTTGTTTTATTGCATGCTGCAGTTTCCTGCTGTTCTTGATCTGTGCGTTGCAACACTGGAATTTCCCCACTGTGGGACTAATAAAGTTAAAACAAACAATAACACAGTATGGGCTGCATGTAGTCAATAGGCATAACTTGTGATGAAAATACCTGCGTCTTTATCTCTTGTCTCCAGATGTTCTATAGGCTGTTTGTTCAGATAACTCACTGCCTCAGACTGTTATTGTAAGACTATTATTGTAAGCCTAGAGTTTAAAGTTCAAACCCAGACCTGCCATGCACTGTGTCCATAAAACACCACATAACTTTCACCCAATAACCGCTGCAGCACATTTCAAGCATGCAAATACAAAACTGAAAGGTTGGTTAGGCACATGTGAGTTTTATTACCATGTGCTTTGTGGTCACCCACTACAGCACTACAGTTAATCCACCAACACCTACCTGTACGGCCCAATGGCAGCAGGAGCTTTGGTTGTACTAATAATTCTTCTAATTAATGCAGACATTATACTGAGTTAAATATGTTAACTATAGCGTAATTTTCGTGGTCAGAGATGACTCTTCAAGTGCAGTGGTCAGACACAAAAATAAGAACGGGGGCGTTGACTGACGTTTCAACTACTTTACCGTAATGCAGAAAATGCACGCGCAAGAGCTATACAAATGTTGACATTTTACCGGAATAAACTAGTATCCACTGACCTCTTAGTGTGTAAAGAATACAGTTATTATTATTATTTGAATGTAACGTTATGCTGTGTAAGATATTTATTCTTATATTATAAAATGTATTGGTGCACATTTACACGGTTGCACACGGACACCGGAAGCTTGCAGCGCGTGGAGCTCATGTGAGCCGTGCGGTTTAGTGGTTAAAATCTGAAATATTGTGTGTTTCTTTAACTTAATCAGCAACGCCGGAGGGTAAAATGGTAAGCTATAAATTAAAAGGATCGCTTGATGATAACGGAGGACTCGTATGAGCAAATGTTGAGCAAATTAACTGAAAATTTAATTCGAAAACAAGCTAGCAGTGGTGGCTAAACTGGGCATGTGCTAAAGCTGTTGGTCTATTTGAAATTAGAAAATGTCAGATGCTAAAGCGAGGAGGAAAGAGATTAAGCTGAAAAACCAGCCTTCGAATATACAGTATGCTGTCAGTGAAGACGGTTCTCACTTCACGGGTAAGCTACTGCAGAACTATCTTGCAATAGTATAACTATTTCTATCACATGATGCTTATTAATAAACTGTTGTGATTTATAGGTAATGGTGGTCAAACGCAGAAAGGTGCTGGGCCATGTCATGGCTGGGTTAAAGGACATCATAAAGATGGAAGAGGTTATGATAAAGAGATGCCGAAGCACCTCAATGGTAAGTTTGCAAATGGCAGCCATTGCATATGCCTGGAATAAAAGACTGAGATAGACTTTTTCCCTCACAGCGGGCTCCTTTGCCCGGGCCAGAGCAGCAGAGGTGAAGGCAATGGTCAAAGCTGTAAGAAGGATATCTGCCAGCTGTCATCTGTTCTCTGCTCTACCAAAGCACATGAGAAGACGAGCTATGAGCCACAACACCAAACGTCTTCCACGTAGACTCCAAGAGATGGCTATGAAACTGGTGAGTTTATCAAGCAGTGATGCCAACATGGACAAATGTAACTGAAAATGAATATTTACATCTTTTTGATTCTTGTATGTAGAGAGTAAAGAGTCTACAAGGAGCCAAAAAGAAAGGGTCAAGAAAGAAGAGTCGTAAAGCTCGCCGGAGACATGGAAATCTCTTGCTTGAGTTTAATCGTAGACAAAGGAAGAACATTTGGCTGGAAACACACATTTGGCATGCCAAGCGATTCCACATGGTCAAAAAATGGGGTTACTGCCTCGGAGATAGACCCACATACAAATCTTACAGGCCCTGCTACAGAGCAATGAGCAACCACTGTCTACTTCAGGTTAACATGAAAACAAAATTCTACCTTTATAAAATAAAACTTGAGTGCTGTTTAATAGATTGAACTTTAATGTCTCGTTTCGCTTTAGGACCTTTCTTATTACTGTTGCATAGAACTCCTTGGAGAGGAAGACAAACTTCTGGCAGCACTATCACAGCTAACCAACAAAGATACTGGTAACTTTCTTTCTGCTGTACACTACTTGGCACTTTATTTGGTAGTATATTAGTGTTGATGTGCTTTCATTTTGTCATAATTTGCTGATAAATCTCCATGTATTTTTGTTATTGTTGACAGTCAATTCTTGTGAATGTTGTCACATGAGCTGACCAAAATTATGAAATTTGCTTGTGTTTTTCAGGCCCTTCCTTTGCAGCAAGAGTTTGTCTGTCGGGGCGTAGACAGGGCAGTGTGATGGTGTACAGAGCCGGACAGTACCCCTCACAGCCCCTCGGGCCTGTCACCTTCCTGTGGAGACCCTGCACACAGGGCTTAAATGAGAGACAGCTGTGGATTTGGGCCCACCCTCTTCTGAAACAGGTAGCACTATAATAGTCATAGTTTTCAGCACAACCCAAACATTTTGTGTTGTTTGTAGGACCTTCTCACAGAGTTACAGTACGTATGTGAGTGCTCTGAGCCTGTTATGCCTGTGGTTGTGCCTGTGGCACTGCCATCAGAGGTGTCACCGAGTGAAGAAACGATGAAATTGCCAAAACCAGGCTCTGTCATCACACAAATTTCAGGAGCCAAGAGAAAGAGGAGCTGTTCGGATCAGAGTGGACCACCAGCCAAAAAGATCCTAGGAGATGGGACTAGATCTCCTGCCACACCAGTTACGTGGAAGTCCAGCACATCAACAACAGTCATCAAGTCAGTTCAAATACTTGCACATGTATGGACTGTATTGGTTAGGCTTAAAACTGTAGGTTGTGTTATTTTGTGTTTGGGTAATGATTTCTTCTGTTTTATTAGTGATCTTACCATGGAGATGATACGCTACCGGCTGATTGGTCCACTGTCCCATACTGTCCTGGCTGAAACACTAGAAGCCGCTACAAGTTGTCAGGTATCCATAAAAACGATTAAAATAAAAGAATATTGGTTCCTAGTGGTAACAGTATTTTACTTTTGGAAGAATGTGGAGAGTTCTGCGCAGTCTTCCCTCTGGTGGCCTGAACACTGTAGAGATGAGGACATGATGAACCTTCATAAGGAACAATCTGAAATCTTTGAGCTTTTCAAAGGTAATATCAGTATTGTATAATATAATATAATTTAATTTTTAAGCTCTCAAACCATGTATATATTTTGTCATCCACACAGGGGTTTATTCCACTGGAGAGATTCCACCAGGGACCATATTGGGTTTGAATGTAGATGACCCAAGAGTGACCTTACCAACAAAGAAGGTTAAAGCTTTGCCAAGTATAAAGCAAGGGCAAGGTAATATCTAACCTCTGTGACAACCGAAAGGCTTGGCATGAAGTCCAGATGGTTTATCATACTGTAGTTCAAGCTGAAACATGTAATTTTACACCAAATATAGCTGATATGGATATTTAACTCCAGTTTAGCTTAGATCCAGTCTTGTTTGTGGTCCTGGAGCTGTTCTGAGTGCACATCTGGTCTTGGGCTCCTGGGGGCCTCTGCTGCTCCATGCAGATGTTCCAGGTTCGAATCCTGGCGGGACCCTGTACTCAAACAGGAATTCAGTGACTCACAAGTACTGGTTCACCATTTGTTTGTAGTGGAAGTTAAGTGCAGTTTATGTAGTGACCAAATCCATTTTTTTGTTGTATTTATGAGGTAAAAGTACAACAGTTTTTTTAAAATATTAGTTTGTTATAAAACATCAAATACTCCCAGTGTGTGCCATTAGCTTTAACATTTGAATTTTAACATTCAGGGATATCCCACATTGCTGTTTTTCCAGACATGGATGAGAAGGTTAAGCAGCTCATGTTGAATGGGGTGTCAGAGCGCTGCTGCCAAAGCTTTTTGTGGGACCGCGCCATTCGGGACAATGTAACTGAAAACAAGATACCAGAGCAGGTATTTGCATGGTGATTATGGCAGCATAAAAAATGGTGCCAGCATATCCAAGCAACCTATGTTCTATGTTCTGACCTCTGAGTTACACGCTTATTTTAAAGGAGTTGAACCGTATGAAGCGTGACGTGCTGGTTCCTGGCTCTAGACTTTGGCCCATGCCTCTTCAGGGCCGTGTCCCTGTCCTGTTGGTGCACCAGCCTGGGAAACAGGTCGGACATGAGATGAACACCTGGGGGGCTGGATGGGACATTCTACTGCCTAAGGGCTGGGGCATGGCCTTTTGGATGCCACTGGTAGGTAATATAAAATTAACTGGGTCAACAGTCATTACACATACAATAGACAACATGGCTTATGGCAAGGAAAGTGTAGTGCAGTGTTGGAAATGTCATATGTTAGATAAGAACTTGTGTGGCAGGTTTACAGAGGAGTACGTGAAGGAGGGCTTCACATGACTCTGAAGCACTCTCAGAATAAAAGTTCCCCAAACTTCCCCCACGATTACCCAGACTGTCCAGCTGGAGCTCAATTTCAGGAAGAGCAGGAGGCAGAGCTTCTGGAGAAATTCAAACGGTAAGACCAGCTAATCTTAACAAATAAACTGCAAAACAGGAGACTCACTAAAATGCATCCTTGGGTTTACTATGTATGCATTTATTTACAAACTAACAAATACATTAAAATACTTTTGAAAATTGAAGACATTGCTGTTATTTTGATATTGTGCAGGTCTATTGCTTAATTTGAGGTAGTCGTACATTATTTTTATGCCCTTGATGTCACTACAGGGTTTTGCCTTAAAGGTCCAGTGTGTAGGATTCGTGGCGCATAGGTGGATAGTGGCTATGGCACTTCCTGTTTTAGCTACGGCAAACCTCGAGGGACAGCTCGCGTAGCCGCGCGCGCTCCCGCCACGTACCCGGCCGACAACAACGGTATTAATAAAACGCGGTCTCCCGTTCAGTTTTTTTTTCTTTTCGCATGAAAGCACACATTCCCGATCGTGTACCATGATAATCTACATATCAAATGAAACCTTACAGTCTCCTCTTTTTGACTATGCAATTCATTTCCCGGCACAACAATCACTCCCTGAGCACATGGGGCTTTTATACGGAAAAGCACAAAACGAGGTTTGTTACTTTGCTTACCTTTTTGAAGGCCTTGCACAGGTCAAACTCTGTATTTCACCACAAGCTTGGTATCAATATGTCTAAGGATCCAGCGAATAAAATCCAGTAAAACAATTTAGTCCAAAAAACGTGTTAGATCCATTATGACGTGTGATACAGCAGCATGCTTGTTTACCCAAAACCACGAGCCTCCCCCCACCCCACCCGCCCCTCTCTCCCTCTGTCCTTCTCTCTTGTGGAGCGCGCCGAGCGCTCCGCCTGCTTTGCCTCCGGTGCTACCACGAGCCTAGGCGAAGGCGGAGCCCAAATGTCCTTCTGCGGCTCTCGTATTCAAAATGGCTGCCTCTATATGGGGAAGATCCCCCTTTTATGTGACTATATCCAAGTCCAAAAGAATACTTTGGTTTCATGATGGAAGTGAAAAGGCTTGAAAAACAATGTATTTTTTGAATGGGTATCTTCAATTTCGGTAATTAACGGGTAAAAATCTTACACACTGTCCCTTTTTAAATGTTAAATTTGTTTTAGCATTCACTGGTTTCAGTGCATTAAGCCTTATTTTGGTAGAGGTCAGTTGTCCAAAGTGCTAACCTCATTATCATAATTTTCATCATGCTAATCACATAGTTATTTTGAATGACTTATTATTATTGTAGATCCATTGTATGCCTCAAGAGTTTGACAAAAGCTTGACCTTTGATTTCACCTGTAGGCGTCCCCCTGCCAAACGGACCAATTATATTAAACTCGGGTGTCTGGCTCCATTCCGTTGCCCATGGAAACAGTTGGCAGAAGAGTGGGAGGTGATCTCAACTGAGGAGCGCAAAGAGACAAAGAGCACAGATACTGACACGGCGATGGAGGAGAGGGTGACCTTGCATCAAGATGTCCCTTCTACAGTGCCCCAGAGATTCACTGTGCTCAGGTAAAACCTTACTACGTGGCCCTCACACGATACACACAGCTTAAAGAATATAAAATGGAGAATTTGCTAACTTGTTAACTTCATGTTATGGCAATAATGGTGTATACATGTCCATGTATGTATGTATGTATGTATGTGTATGTATGTATGTATGTAATCCATGTCCAGCCTTTCATAATGGATGTAAGCAGAGATACGAATTGGGCTTGAGCATTCTCCAGGTTTGTCCTTTCAGACAATTAGGACCTAGACATCTTTTATATTCCCCATATAACACTGCTGACTATAGGTATCCCAGGACGACTACCACCCGCCCCTGTTGAGTCTTAAGATGGTTATGTTTTTTATAAAAAGGCAGTGCATAGGGCTTGACAGGCTGATGCATGAGGCTTCTGCTGTAAACCACTTTTTCATCCTAATGTTCTTGATGAGAAAACCCAAACTACATCCAGCTCTAAATTGCAGTCATAGATCACACAGATTAGTAGGAGGTTGCAGCATTTATCCTCATGAAGCCATCACACAAGCTTTGACTCATGGATGATTTTTTTGAAGGAAAAACCAGGGACCTTTTCTGTTTTGAAATGTATTGTGTATGTAATAAATCGTTTAAATCTCTTACTATAAATAACTTACTTTTCCACCCCGTCCACACAAGAAATTTAATATTTTTGCAAGATCTGTCATTTGTAAATGTCAAGCATACGTGCTGTTGTGTTTATTCTCACGTTTTAGTATTTTTATTTATTTTTTAATATTAATTTAAGTCTTGTTTTAGGAACAGGAAATCGTTGCGGCTACTCTCTGGTTGGTGCAGACCGACTACATCCAGAGGTCAAAGGGTGTGTTGTCTGGCTCAGTCTCTGCCTCTTACCCAACCAGCTGTGAACTCCTTCCTCAGTGCCCATAGTATGAGTTTAGTGTGGGTCCGTCTGTCTCTCTTGTCCAAAGGAAAACCTGAGCTACATGGAATGGTGTGTGTCCCCACTCCTGAAGATTTTAAATTACTCAAAGACCCACAGTGCAGTGGACCTCTTGAGCCAACACACAAGGACCACTTTAAAAGTAAATTGAAACGACCAAAAACATCAAAAAAAGCTACAGGTACTGGTCAAGTGCAAGATGTAACACCAGTCACTTCAAAATCTTCCTCTTCCACTCTGAACTCTGTTTTTGGGTTATGGCCGGACCCCCTGCCCAGCATCACCTCTCACTGCATACGGGCCACTCTTGGCTGGGTAACTCAAGGGGACTTCTCCCTCACAGCCGGATGTGGCGAAGCGTTGGGGTTTGTCAGTGTTTCTGGTCTTGTCAATACCCTCCTGAAGCAGCCGATGGAGCACAGAGGGCTGTTACTGCTGAGAAACCCCAGTTCTCTTCACTATCGCTTTGTGAAGGCTAACGTAGAGGTCTGAGCTATTGCCTTGTGTCTTTACCTTCATAATTAATGAACTTCACAAAAGATTTAACACTGTTTAACTCAAATGAATGCAGTGCCTTTCTTGGACTGTTGAATGCTTTGAAAAAAATATATTGGTTATGTTGAAAGTTTTTATTTTGAAAGTTTTTAGTTGTTCATTTATCTTAGGATTATTAGATGCACTACCAAATCTGTCATTTCTTTTTTTGGGTTAAAAAGGTGTTTATGTTGCTCTTCATTGCAGTAAATGGAATCAAAATCCAACCTTTCTCGTTCACATCCCGTATGTCCTATACTTTGTTTAACATGCATAAAACAAATTACACTTCAACATTCATTGTTTCACCCAGGCTTAGTGCGCCCTCAGCTTTCCCACAGATCCCAAACTGAGTGGGAGGAAGAGAATTGTGTTGCTTAGCAACACTAAAGTTTGGCAGTTGACTTTTGGTTTATTTAAGGTAAACTTCAGCCAAACTAAACAAAAGGCCATTCATTGTAAGCGGCCTAAATAGTAGCCCTTTAGTTGATATTGAAAATATGTAATGTGGAAGCCTATATGTAATTAAGTGGAATCAGACAAAGGTCACCCATTCATTTTAATTGTTTATTTTGTTACAACGGAGGATCTCATACTTCTGAAGTCTATTAGGCAATGTACTGTCCCTACCATTAGAGGGCAGCAGAATGCCTTTTCACTCAAATGCCCTCATTGACATAACGGGCCATTGTCCATCAGTGACTCAAATCGCACATAATCACATTTTCTCTTTCAGTTATTGCTTAGGACAATGACGATTCACTTGTCAGTTTGAGTGTGCATTTGATAAACCATACGTACAGGTCTTTTTTGAGAAGTGAGAAATTTGGTACTATACTGTACACACAATGTATCCATTATGCAGTTGGACTTTTTAGCAACACTGCCGTTTCCTGTTTCTCATTTGATTCTCATCCGCCTGGTTAGAGCCCTGGTGCACCAATAGTTGTACAGATGGAGTGGGTGTTATGAATCGTCAGACGGGCCTGGTCTGTTGCACATAAGTTTGTCTGCCAGGGATCCGTGTGGCAGTGGAGTCGCCTCGGGCTGCACTTTGGTGATGTGCCTTCTCCCTGTGAACGTGGACAGCACAGCTCATTAGAGAGATGCCAGGCTGACACTGCTCCCATCTCCCACAGTGTTTAATTGAGATATGGGCAGACAGTATGTTTATTGGGTGGCTGAATAACAGACCTGAATTATCAAATTCAACTTTTATGGATTTTCCTTTTGGATAATATCTTAAATACCATATAATTGCTTAAGAATGCTAGCTTATGCCCCATGTGACATCAATTTACAATCAGTGTCAATTTAAGTACATTATTTACTGCATATGGTTGAAGTTGGAGCTCACCAGGAATAGTATCCATTGGAATAAAATCTCCACTTTCTTGCTTTATCTTTGGTCTGTTTCGAGCAATCAGGAAAACTCCGACAAAGGACAGAAGACAACTGTAACAAAGTTATGAAATTATGTTTTGGATAAAATTTTCCTATTCTGTATTTTATTACATCGTACTTACCCAAATACAAACATTAAGATGTTGATCTTATCCAGGTCTTCAAACTCTTGATAGAATACAATACCTGCAAAATGAAAACACAAAATATGAAATCTACAGTAACTATCAATAATAATGACCTATAATATGTGTAAGCTCTAATTTTCCACACTGAAGGGAAATGGGAGCTACTGCCACCATTGGGTAGGAGGAAACCTGATATGTTTTTCATTACACTCAATAACTTATCTGTGTGGGGGAGAGGATAAGATCTGAGCAAAGTTAAAATATACTCCACATCAGTATATGTGTGTTATTAAAGTACAGAGGTGCAGTGCTGAGCCGTTTGTTTGACAAATCAGACAGATATTTACCATTTAGAAAGATATTTACTGTTGGTCGAGACAGAAGTTCAGCTTTTGTAGTTCGCAAAGACCACATCAAAGCTGGTACTAAACCAGGACCAAAATCACATCTATAGTATATAATCACGTCTATAGGACTAAATCAGGGTCAAACAATGGCCAAAACTGTGTGAATGCATCAAGTCAGCAATGGAAATAGCCTGAGGTGCCTTTACTGACCACTGACTGTTGGACAAGGCAAACTCCAAAATAAATATTGTACATCAATGACTAAAATATGAATCCAAGTGGTAACATTAGAATACCCTCATACATGTGATGAAATTTAATCACTAACACTGACCAATATAAAAATGAGTGCTACTTCAGCTTCAGTTTCTTGATTTTCCACAAAAAACATTTCAGTCTAGAGCGTGTACCTGCTATAATGGCGCTGGTGGTGAAAAACACATAGTTGATTGGCACCACTTCAGTTGCATCATACATTTTCATGGCCTGGTTCAAAAATCTGTGGGGACAAAAGTGAATGAAGTGAGTACCATTAAAACAGAAGATATACTGTCTATATGTGTAAAGCTTTATACAGTTTTCTGAAGATAAACAACCTCTCTTTTCTGAGGAAGCTCAGAGGACTGGACTCACTTGATCTGGAAGCCGCAGGATGCGACCATAACCACAAACATGACGTAGAAGATGGGGTAAAGGAGCTGCAGGCTTCCCTTTAGGGTCTCAGTGATCATCCCCGATACAGCTTTAACTGAGATCACTGTCACAGAGGCTGAGAAGATCACAAGATTTACATTCAAAATGAGATTTTGATTTGTCTCCAGGCATAGCCAAAAATGAAGAGTAAAGTAAGACAGACGGTTAAGATTTACCTAACCTGAAATTACAGTCTTCATCCATAATAAACAATACAACAATAGGTAGTTCATTTCAGTATGAGGTATACTAGTATAGGACTGGCCAAACTAGCCTAAATTTAAAGGTGCACTATACAAGTTTTCTTGTGCTAAAGCTTTGAACCTGCAAACTGCAAACTTAAAGGATGAAGGTTTAGTAACTAATCTATGTTGCTATAGATGTTGCTATAGATGGCAAAAAAGCCGTGCATCTGCATTAATGCCTTTTTTAAGTAAATGTACTAAACCATACCCTTGTAATCGCATGTTTTGGTAACATCCAAAACATTTGTTTTGTTTGAGATCTTACCTAATAAGGCCACCAGGAGCATCACAATCACAATGTGCTTTATTTTCTTTATCTTGTACAGAAACAAAAGGAAGAGAAATAGCAGGATCTCAATGACCTGCAGAAAGAAAACAAACGCATTTTCTTTTGCAGTCATCTGGGATGGGTTACAGTGAAGTCGCAGTCATCTCAATGTTGTAGCTGAAACAAATGACTGTAAAGAATTTTTATAAATTGTGACTTAATAAATGAGAAGGGCCCAGGGCTACATTTCTGTGTTGAGTTGTATTCAGGTGTTTGAGAGGCTCTGATGTAACCGCATTGAAAGGGAGGACAGAGCCTGAATGGAGAGAGCACAGAATTGGCACCAAATGAGAGCTTAAAAGGTCATTCTTACCTTTGAATTGTGATTTTTATTAAAAAAAAAAAAAAAATCATTTTCTTTCATTTCTTATGCACATTACAATTATCAAATTTTAACATTTTAGCTGTAGTAGGGTTATTACTGCTGGTGATGGCAGTAATCATTGTAGTAGCACTTAGAGATAATGCCACATGTGTGTTGTAAATCCAGTTAAAATTGCAATAGATCAGTCATTCAGTATTCCAGAGGTGCTTGCAGTATTTTGAACTCTGGGATTTTTTTTTATTTTATAATAATCAATAGTCAGCTCATAAACTCTTCATTAGTATGGTCCTATATATAAATATATTGTTTCAATTATTATACAACTATTTTCAAGCAAAACATTTTCTCTTTGATACATGCTTATGTGAGGATCATTACTGTCTGATTTCAATATTGAAAAAACACTGAAACATTAAAGGGCCCGTTATGCTATTTTCTGATTTATGGTGTAATGTTGTTTCCTCATCAAAAACATTCCTGGAGTTGTGTTCATTTACACATTTTTAACAATCAAATCCTGTTCTTTCAAACAGAAAATAGACTATTCCACCTTGTGATGTCATGTGGTAATACAGGAAGTGCTCCACTGTGTTCCACACACCTTCACTAGAATCATTTGGGTAATTTCTGTAATTGCCAAACTGTACTGAACCAAAAAAGGTAGCTCAAAAACTACTGCTTCATGACATCACAAGGTGGAACAGAGCATTTTGAGCTCTGGACATGTAGAAAGACTAATTATAAAGTATTACTCAAAAGTGTGAATGAAACAATACACAATTCCAGGTATGTTTTTGAGGTAACAACATTGTAACAGGTAAAAGCTCAGTCAAAAGCCAATTTAGCATAATATAGGACCTTTAAGTCCCTATGTCAATGACAGTAAAGTTTTGACAGCATAGTTTTATCAGTGAGCTGACGAAATTGTGTGATAACAGTTTGTCCTTCGGAAATATTCAGACGTTGATGGATTTTTCATTGTACTTGGATTAATTAGTTCCTGGCACTCCACGCTCAGGTCTGTCTTGAATTAGAAGCTAATGCATCAATCACAAGAGCCAATCACATCAAGGTCGACTCCATCTGAAGACATTCACTTAACATTTTACCCCCACTAGATTCCTCCTTAACATTCACCGTGATTCATTTGCACTGGAAAAAGTAATCTTTGTATTATTGGAATATTGTTAGGCCTGTCATGATCCAAAATTTTGCGATATATTGCTGTGAAGTAAATATAGACAATAAACGATAATATTGAAACCAACCCATGAAGCAGAATTATTCATAAAAAAGTATTCTAAATGTACAATATTGTTAAATCATAATTAGTTTGTATCTGTAATGAGTCATAGAAGTTCATAATCCTACCTTGTACAGCTCAAATCTCATTGTAGTACAGAAAAATAACGTACTGTACATGTACTTATGAAAAAGTACTCATGATAAATATTTACACTCAAAAAGTAAAGTATAGCAATTATCGTGACATGCCTAAATACTGCGTATGTCTAACACCAGGTATGTTTTGCTTGTTAAAGGAGAATTAACGTTTTTTACAATTTGAGTCTTATTTCGGTAATAAAACAAGTAGTTTTACTCACCCATAGCACTTTGGTGTTATTTGGAGCATTTCCAGAGATGTTTTAGATTTGCGATATCCGTAACGTGAGTTCTCAGGGCATATGTTTGCCATCTCTAAATAACACAAACTTTAGCACTCACACATCACACATCAAATCATAGAAGCTCAATGTCTTAGTCTACACTTTCATTTGAGTCAAAAGTGCCTCTAATCCGAGATTGAGCCATAGTTTCGAGTAGATGAGGAGGACAGTGCACATGTGCTCAGTCACAGCTTATTTCGCTCTCAGCTCTCGGGACCCAAACATGAAACGCAAAGCTGTACGACGTTTGGACCATCGTGTTTGCAGTACCCACTTCAGTCCGGACGATTTTTTACCAGCAAAGGAAAAGAAAGAAGGCCAGCGGATTCAGCGCACGATTCTGAGAAGTACAGTGAACCCTCGCTGTATCGCGGTTCACTGTTCGCGGCCTCGCTGTTTCGCGGATTTTTTAAACTTTATTTTATTTTTTATTTTTTCAATTTTTTTTATAGTGTAACTTTTTTTTTACAGTGTAACATTCTGTCCTGCGCCCTGATTAGCTAAGAGACTAGATCAGGACTAAACCAGGTCTAAAGCAGGTCTAAACCAGGACTAAACCAGGTCTAAACCAGGACTAAACCAGGTCTAGACCAGGGATGGTAGGGACAGAGTCTCTGATTTCCTTCACGAGAGCGCCTGGGTGACAGGAGGTGTGGCCTTTGTTTACTTGCACGAGCCATGGAAGAGAGTGCGAGCCGGACCATGGAAGAGCCAAGAATCAACATGGACGGGCCGGGGGAGCCGCAGCGGGGAGAGCCGCATTCGAGGGAGCCGCAGCGGGGGGAGGACACTCGCGCGCACAGAGGAGACAGTGGCTCTTCCCCGTCACGCCAAGAGGACGAACCCGACCCCGTCCTAGAGAGCTGTGGAGTATTGGCGACGCATTGATAGCGGTCTGATTTTGGAGCCGGAGTGAAATGCAACCAACTCTTGTGAGCGCAGGTTGGTCTTACCTGGTCTTGTGGTGAGGACTGGTGCTCAGAGGCGTCTGTTAGTGGTTCGGCACTGTTAGCATTGGCTTGAGTCTTGCCCAAAATGATATCCAGGTCGCTTTCCACTCGACTTTCGCACATGGCATGGATATGTGGTACCAAAACAAACACACGTGTCCGCGCGCACGTGTCCGCGCGCACGTGTCCGCGTGTCACGTGCCCCCCCCCACTATTAATATATTTTAATGAGTGTTTAAACAAGAGAAAAATGTGAGAAAATGTTAATACCAGTCTCAGAAAGGTGTATAATGTGTCTGGAAGCGTTTTCAGCCTTAAAACATGTAGAATAATTGTAAAATATAAAATTGTCCTACTTCGCGGATTTCACTGATTGCGGGCTATTTCTGGAACCTAACCCCCACGATAAACGAGGGTTCACTGTAATGCGAAACCAATGGCTGTTCTCTGCTGCTCCTAAAACTGTCTCCGCTTCATTCTTTCCATATCCATTCTGTCTCCTCATCCGTATACTCCTCTTCAGTCCTCAGTCCTCCATAAGTCCTCTTCAGCCTCAAAGTCCAAATCTTCTGCCATGTGTCGCTCGCAATAGAAAAGTTGCGTCTTCTTATCTACGAAACAGCTGGGACTTCACGCATGCGCACTGTCCTCTATGATGACGTCATCAAATGAAACTATAGCTGGATATTGGGTTTCAGGCCGCTTTTGACTCCACTTAAAGTCTATGCTGAATGTGAATGAGCACATGTGCACTGTCCTCCTCATCTGCTCGAAACTATGGATAAATCTCAGATTACAGGCCACTTTTGACTCAAACAAAAGTGTAGACTAAGACATTGAGCTTCTATGATTTGAAAAGTGCTAAAGTTTGTGTTATTTGGAGACCGCAAACATATGCCCCGAGAACTCACGTTACGGATATCGCAAATCTAAAACATCTCCGGAAATGCTCCAAATGACACCAAAGTGCAATGGGTGAGTAAAACAACTTGCTTTATTACCGAAATAAGACTCAGATTGTAAAAAACGTTAATTCTCCTTTTAAGACTGACAGTTTGATTGTGAATTATGTCAGAAATGGACATCAAACATGGATGCTAAAACTAAAGCAAGTAGAGAATGTATGTTTTCTCTTCATTTTCCCTCTTTGGGCTGGGAACCGCAGGGTCCCTCACGATTCAATATTGTACTCAATGCATGGCTCACAATACGATATTCAAAATATAAAATGTAGCACAGTCACAAAATAATTTAGCAAAGTATACCAAAAAATGCTTACTGATATATCGATACAGCATCCCACGATAACTATTAAATACTGTGTCACCAAATTTAGTATCATGATCTACCGGCAAGTTTACACAACCTTATTTTATGGTCGTTGACAGATTTGGGCATGTTGCTTATACTTCTTTTGTTTTTGTTTTTCTTATCACTGGTAACATGGATCCTACCTGGATGACTGGGGTATTACACAGGTAGCATTTGATATTTATAGTCTTGAGATTTGAGAGGCAAATTGCACATAGTCACTTTGTATGGTGACCACAGCCAGTAGAATCTTTTAATCTTTTATATTTTCTGGGCCAAACCTGTGAAACATACATGAGCCGTGGACTTGTGTTTCAGTAATGAGCATGTTTTTGAAGACGCTTTTTGCATCAGTTTTCTCACCATGGTAACAGTGATGATGTTTATGCCATTGGTATGAATGTAAGAGTGGAGAGTCCCTCGAGCAGAGTGGTAAATGGGGCAGGGCTAATGTGGTGCATGGCCCTGAGGTGAGAGCTGCCTCTGAATACAAAATCTGGGATCATTTGGGCTCTATGGGTAAGAGGCATTATACTGTTTTGGATACACTGCATAAACATAACTTGCTCTTCGTCACACCCCAGTAAGTGAATAGCCTGTGAAGGTCAATAAAGAACAAAACTGTAAAGTAATGCAAAGTGTTGGCCTGTCATGACAACAAATTTTGAAGCCTGATACATTGCTACAGAGAAACACTGTGATACGATGTGAACGATAATATTGAAACAATTTTATGCCAATTTTAACATCGACAGAGTCATTAAAAGCTGGGCTGCAACAGATAAATAATAGAATGAACCAATAATGAGCCATAAACGTCACTTCTTTAACCTTGTACAGCCCAATTTGTTTGTATTAAATCAAAAATACCCCAAATAACCCCATATTTAAAAAGAAATTGTACACATGATAAATACTGTGCACCAGTTAGTTCTTAAATACATCTTCTAGAGAAGCACCTGAACACATCGTCAGTGATGTAACCTGGGGTCATTGGATGTTTCGGGTCTTTCAACATCAGGCACCCTCGGCCAGGCGACCCAGCCACGGCTGATCAGGCCGTGATTTGTGCACCAAAATATATTGTTCCAACTTTGATATATAACAATAAGTCAATACAGTCATATCTCACCTTACGAAAGACCCAACTAACGAATAATCCAAGTTACAAAACGCCTTTATGTAAAATTTTCGTCTCCGAATACGAAAGAAAAATCAAGTTACGAAACGCGAAATCTCAAAAATTCAAATACAGGTCCTCGGGTTACGACGGTCTCGGGTTACGACGTTTCGTGGTTACGAACGCGCCCCCATAAAAAATAAAAAAAGTATATATTCCGCGTCATTCCGTCTTACGCAGTTTAGCGTGGTAAGAGATGTAAACAAACGCGAACGGCGCACGGCGCACGGCGGAAGAATACACTCTGTTGTGGTTGTAGGGAGAAGAAGACGGCCTCGTGTGCGTGCCCAATGTGGGCGGAAGTACCTGATGTGGGCTCTGATCTGCTCCTATGAAAGCGGCAATGATAACCAAGCAGCGTAGTGGTCTAATTATTGAGATGGAAAGGTTATTGGTGCTTTGGTTGGAAGATCAAAGGCAAAATCCGGCTTACGACGAAATTCGGCTTACGACGAAATTCGGGTTACGACGCGTCTTAAGAACGGATCAACGTCGTAACCCGAGGACCCCCTGTAATGCGCGCTCGGCTTCGCAGCCGCCCGAATCCCCCGAAACGTAAATACACTTGTAAATACATTCTCCCAACACCCCGCTGGCCTCCCATTGGCTAGGAACGAATCAGGCCTTTTTACTTACGAAAAAATCACGTTACGAAACCACTTCTGGAACGAATTGATTTCGTAAGGTGAGGTATGACTGTATAATAATTATCATGACAGGCCTAGCAAAGTGTATTTCAAAACAAGAAAGATTAACTGACTTGACCTCCTGTCTAGGACTGAAGCAGCAGTGTTTTAATGTTGTTTCTAATAATATTATTATTATTATGGATATAAACATTGAAACACCTACTATGTAAACCAGGAAGTACCAGCTGATGAAGTAGTAATGGACCATTTGGGCTGTTACCATGGAGATGTTGTGGGGGGCGAAGGTCACCAGAAGGTAGGTCCCTGTGATCGCCAGAGTTCCGCCTGTTATAAGAGAAAAGTCAATACCATTTAGCATAAAATATCAAATGCAACAGATTCACTTTTATGCTAGTCCCTGCCATGCTTTTATACTGTTTACTGGTCACTGGGGATTGTGTCTTTAATTTACAATGTTTATCTAACTGCTTTAGGCTCTTTCCTGTGACAAATCGTGTGTTAATCAAATCCAATTCGTTTAAACAGGTAATTATGCTAAATAAATAACAACTGCACATGTTTTGACATTTGCATACAGGATAATTACCCAGGCAAATTGACTCAGCTTTGTTTCCCCCTAGCATGGCATTATTCTAGTAGATTGTGACAGACGTGCACAAATCTGTGAATTATATGCCTAACATTGTGTAGAAACCACTTTGTATTTTAACACTGTTCTTTCAAACCAGCACTAACTTCTTTCTATATTGTTTTTCAGATTCTGTAATGTGCCTCCCATACTCCCAGATGGGGAGCAACAGCCAGATTTTACTATTGATTACATTATATCTTGCCATAAAGTATCCAAAAGGTAAATTCACAAATGTTGAACCTGGTATTTTTTCGTTTTGTTTTTTCAGTTATTGTCTAAACCCAAGAACTCACTGTATTACAATATCATTTTGCATTTTAACTATATTAATTTTAGCTGCCCCTCATCTGTATTCATTAATATTGGACTAGAGCAGGGGTGGGCAATTATTTTTCCCCAGAGGCCAAATGAGAAGCAGAAAATATTGTGGAGGGCCAGGCTGGTAATTACTTTTATTTCTACGTTGAAATCAGTAAATGTCATTGTTTACAGAAGCTGGTAAGTTCTGTGTTATTATTAAGTAATGAGAGAGTGAAGTTTTACAAAAACTGAATTTATTCAGTAAAATAATTCAAAACAATGGTAAACGTGAAACATTTGTAACTCTTTTTCAGTCATATTAACCCCACAATGTTTTCTGAGTTTAACTTTCTTAACTTTGTATTAAGACAATGTCTTTGTTTGCCAAATAATATAATACAAGATACAGTATGTCACAACATTTTTTTGCCCAACTGCCAAACTGTCAGTGTTGTATAGTAACGAAGTATTAATACTTCACTACTGTACTTAAGTACATTTTCGGAGACTTTGTACTTTACTTGAGTTTTTTTTTAAAATGATTACTTTCACTTTTACTTCACTACATTTCCGAATTTAATTGCATACTTTTACTCCGATACATTTTCAATGTGCCGTTTAGTTACTCGTTACAAAAAAAAAAAAAAAAAAAAAGTCTGACAGCAACGAAGTTGGGACAAGCCTGGGCTTGTTCGCCTCTTGCGCATGACAATCAGCTAGCACCTGTTGGTTTACGCAGCTAGCTTAATTGCAATCAGCATCTGATGGAAGAGGAGACAGAAACCACGCTGGCCAGAAATGAAGGGGACCCTCAAGATGAGCACCCCTGGCCCTACTTAAACACGATGTTTTCTTACACTGATGTAAAGGATTCGTCTTACAGAATGAAGTGCCTTTTATGCCTTCCAAAAAAAGTAGAAATCTTATCTTACAAAAACTCCCCGTCCAACCTTAAGAAACACATAGAGGTAAGTTTAATGTTGTACAGTAATCCCTCGTTTGTCGTGGGGGTTAGGTTCCAGAAATAGCCCGTAAAAGTGGAAATCCACGAAGTAGGACAGATTTATATTTTACAATTATTCAACCTGTTTAGACACGCGCCGACACGTGCACCCGCGGACACGTGAACACGCACAAGGTTGCGGTGGTTTAATCCTGGTTTAGAATTGGTCTAGGCCTGGTTTAGTCCAGGTTAAAACCTGGTCTAGTCCAGGTTTAGACCCGGTTTAGTCCCGGTTTAGTCCCGGTTTAGTCCCGGTTTAGACCCGGTTTAGACCCGGTTTAGACCAGGTCTAGACCAGGTCTAGACCGGGTCTAAACCAGGTCTAAACCTGGTCTAGACTCTAGACCCGGTTTAGTCCCGGTTTAGTCCCGGTTTAGACCTGGTCTAAACCTGGTCTAAACCTGGTCTAGACTCTAGACCAGGTTTAGACCCGGTTTAGTCCAGGTTTAGACCCGGTTTAGTCCAGGTTTAGACCAGGTTTAGTCCTGGTTTAGACCAGGTCTAGACCGGGTCTAGACTCTAGACCAGGTTTAGACCCGGTTTAGACCCGGTTTAGACCAGGTCTAGACCGGGTCTAAACCAGGTCTAAACCTGGTCTAGACTCATAATTAATAAATTACAAATGACACACAGTGCTCCAAATGACACAAAACTACCATGGGTGAGTAGAACATGGTGTTTTACAGTTGAGTTAAGGGCCAAATGCCTAATTTTCAGTACTCTTGTTCCCCCGAAACCTTTATTTAAAAAAATAAAATAAAACGAACATTAAAAAATATTACAAATTCAGACTGCCTTTGCTTGATACTTTTACTTGTACTTTTAATTACATTACTTGAGTACATTTATTTTTACAGTACTTGTCATACTTAAGTACATTAAATTCCAGATACTTTAAGACTTTTAGTCAAGTAACATTTCAGTCAGTGACTTCGACTTTTACCAAAGTCATTTTTGGGAGGGGTACCTATACTTTTACTTGAGTTTGATTCTCCAGTACTTTATACAACACTGCAAACTGTGTAGAAAAAAGTCAAAGTTAGCATTAAATGTTTTTTTTTCTTGATCAGTGAGAGAAATCTCGCCTCTGTTGAGCTTTAACAAGTGCATCAAAGTCAGGTTCATGTTTGAGGTGGAGATGTGAAGCACAGACAGATGATCATCAGTACAAATACATCAGTACAATTTTGAAAGTAGGTTTTATTTTCTTAATTCCAAGCAACCTTTCGCGGGCCGGTCAGAATCAGCTCAGTCAGGCCTTGAAATGCCCGGGTCTGGACTAGAGAATACTGTGATTTAATCTGAGACCCACTGTATTCCACAACACAGGTCCCATTGTGCATCACCTATAAGTGGTTCACCAACGTTTCTTGCCTGGACCACTTTAGAGACACTTGGAAATGCTCTGATCATGTTATCTACCCATAACACATTTTCCTTTGAGAATACTTTTATTTTTAAACTTGTATAGACCACCCACTAACAAGTGTTAATATGAAGAGATAATCTGTTATTAAACATCCTATATTAAGCAAAACTGACTCTTGTGAGTTTTTGGCCATGTTAGAATGTTGTTACCTCATCAAAAACAGACCTGGAGTTGTGTTTTGTTTCATTCACACATTTGTGTAATCCTAGATTATTAGTCTGTCTACATCTCTAAAGCTCAAAATGCTCTGTTCCACCTTCAATCAATCAATCAATCAATCAATCAATCAAACATTATTTATAAAGCTCTTCATACAAAAAAGATGTAACACAAAGCGCCTTACAGTGATTAAAAACAATTCCACATTTCCTTCCACCCACCCAACCAGCCCCACAGCCGCCCGACACCACACAACCAAACAACCCAAACAGTAACACGCACACAGACATGCTAAAATACTAAGATACATGCTACTACTACTACTACTACTACTACTACTACTACTACTACTACTACTACTACTACTACTACTACTACTACCACTACTACTACCACTGATACTACCACCACCACTACAGCTATCCCTAAATTTAATACTATCACTTCATCGCAATCATCGCAAATATGATTGCTATATACTGCTATGTGCTAATACTGCTAACGAGTAGTATAATTTCTACCTCACCACCACTAACAATGATAATTACTATCACATAGAACTGCATACTATTGATAGTAATAATACAATGTAATAATACAATATACCTATTGTATATTGTATACCTGATCAATTGTCATTGTCTTGTGATGTCATGTAGTGGTAGTTTTCAAGTTTTCAAGAGCTTTTTCCTTCAGTAGAAACGGGGCAACTCCAAGGCTGTAATTCTAGTGAAGGTCCTGTATTATCACATGACATCACTTCACAATATGGAAACACGTGTTTTCAGTCTGAGAGAAGAACTCTGCCAAAACATGCAGGATTTGTGTTAAACGTGTGAATGAAACAAAACACAACTTAAGCTATGATTTAAATTAGGCAACAACATGATAACATAGATGAAAAACAGATTAATATGGGCCCTATAACTTCCATCTTTGAGAAGTCACGCTCTCGTACACAATCAATCACTCTGTTATTTCTATACACTTGTTCCCAATGGGAGGCTGATGATTCAAACAATAGTGCAAGTGCATAAATACAGGAGGAAGTTATCGCAGTGTGGTGCTGATGCGACAGACACTTCTCACACTGTCAAAATCATTATTGTGTATGTGAACACCATTAGCATCATGTCATTTACAGTAACAGCTGAATCTAAATTGTAATGACAAACAAATGGCTCATCAAAACAGATAGGACCAGACTGTGCAAATGACTCAGATTTGTGATGATCTCATTCAGAAATGTTTTTCCACAGACCATCAGTTGCATTGCTTTCTAAATATGAAGTGCAATCTGCAGGTGTCAGCAGTGTTTTATTACCCAGTATGTCTGAGGCGCGAATCGTCTCCTTCAGGAAAACAACAGATATGATGGCGCTGGCTGTGAAATAGAAAATACACAACAAAATTAGAATTACTTTGAAAGGTCCTATATTGTGCCAAATTGACTAATTTTAGTCATGTTAAAATGTTACTTACTCAAAAACATACCCAAATTGTGTTTTGTTTCATTCACACATATTTGAGTAATCCTTTATTAGTCAGTCTGTATCTCAAAATGCACTGTTCCACCTCATGATGTCATCATTAGTGCCCGACCGATATGGATTTTTTTGTAGCCGATATGATAACGATAAAAGGGGCTTTGGAGATGCCGATAGCCGATATAACAGCCGATATATTTAGTGATGTAAAATTCACTGTAAATCTTCAACTTATTATAAAACTTGGGGTAGCACTATTGGATTTTAATTGGGTTTATTTAGGCTACATTTATTGTTATTTTGCCTCTTTACGGTCATATTTAAACACAGTAGGTAGGCCGAATGGCATTTTTGTATGACATTCTAGCCTGTAAACAAAGTAAACTAGCAATCAGCTTTTAGCTGATAATATGGGATATATTATTCACCCCTCTATTCACAGCTCCTTTACTTATCAGTGCAGGTCCAGTAACATGTATACAGCCACTATAGTCACTTTACAGTAGGCCAATGTAAGAAAATAGGCTGTTTACGTGTGGACGCTTACCAATGAGAAATAAGGGGAAAGAAGTTGCTTCAACATATTTGCACACTCACACTCAAACAGACCTCTCAGATCACAAGTCTTCACAAATACGTATCTTTTTAATACTGACTCAAAACCAAAGTCCATAAAAATAATATAATCCAGCATAATCACTGTAAGGCGCTTTGTGTTACATTTTGTATGAAAAGCACAAAGATTGATTGATTGATTGATTGATAGCAGCTGCGTGTGTCCTCAGTCTATGGGGACAGTCCTCTCTTCTCTGCACTTGCACTTTGATAAAAACAAGCACTAGTTTTGTTGCTGGCCTAACTGTGCTTTTATTTACAGTCAGTGTAGTGGATCAAACTACAAGAGCATTTAAATCGAGCGCCTCAGTGTTGCGCATTGGCGTAAACAAGAGAACGTGAGTCACTTGACGTAACTCTGGTGGTGCATACAGGGGTAGTACAGCGTCACACACAAATTACTCTTCTGATAAATATTAATGTGGTGCCACATATTAGGACATTTTTCTGCCAATAGGATTAAATAGTTGTAATATAGCTTTATAAGTAGGTATAACATGTCCACGTGGACTATTGGCCCAGATCCACTAGATTTATCATCATCATAGTGTAGTTTTCATATTAACAGCTATCATTTACCATTAGTTCAGTACAGATTGGCAATTCCAGTGCTGATTAATCAAATGATTCTAGTGAAGGTGTATGAATTTAAAACCACAGTGGAGCACTTCCTGTATTCCACATGACATCACAAGGTGGAACAGAGTGTTATCTGTTTGAGAGAACAACTCAGTCTAAATATGCAGGGTTTGTGTGTTAAACATGTGGGAATGAAACAAAACACAACTGAGGAAATATTATAACATAGATCAGAAAATAAATAATATGGGCCCTTTAAAAACAAACCATGTCTAGACCTAATTTATGCTGTTCCTTGGAATTATACAAGTATTTTGTATAACTTGCTTATTTTATTTTCGTGCAACATGATGAGCAAGGTCAGAGTGAATTTTGGTTTTACGTGGCATGATGCTTGACGAATACAAATGACCACAGCCAGAGAAGGACTAATAAATGTCAAAATGTTATTATGGTTTCTGCTGTGTGTCCTCGTCCCTCACTTTGGGGTGGCACTGTTGCATATGTCCAGTTCACAGATGGGGGTCCAGACTGGACAGAGCGACTGGACTAAAGACCATCTGTGTTCTCGGACCCCCACACCCTCCTGAAAATACAGTGATGTAAACTGCTGTCATTGAGGTCAGTATGGTTGTCCTGGAAGAGACTGTTTGTCAACAAGTATTTTCTGTCTTCAATCATGATTTAGATGTAGCTTTTCTTCAGTCTTTTTAAGTCCTGCTTCCTGGTCCTTTTTTCTCCCTTGATAATTATATGTAGTTTTTTTTTTTTTTAAGTTAGTTAATTTTCTTCTATCAAGTGGCACAATCATTAATCATATCACAATGATTCATGAATAACACAAATAAAATAATGCATAACACTTCAGTTACTCTACAGACCAAAGGGATTTAGGCTGAAGTTTAACACTTACTTTGCCTGGCAGAAAATATATTCATCAGACACACAGTATTTGGTATTCATTTACATATTTTCAATTACATGCAACTTAGATAGGACTGTGTATTGCTTAAAGCTACCAGTACAGAAAAAGAGAAGGTTCAAAAAGCTCAAGGTTACCAAAAAGCTGTGATGTATGGTTGAAATCAATGATAAGAAATAACATTTTTCTAAAGAAATCACATTTATGAGTATTATACTAAATCTCTTTTGTTGTTCTAGATAATGATTAGTTCATGAAAATATACTGGAAAAAGTACCATTCCTGTCCTGGATCTGTAATTAATTTGGAATCTACCCAGCTCTAATTTTATGTAAATAATCTTAAAAGAAATTGTTTTCAAAAGTATCTGCTTGTGTGCACAAACAATAACTCCAATAAAATAACAATAAAATAAATCCTTGCCTGCCTATCCACCATAATTGGCCCCACACGAGTTGTTAAACATATTATATCTTCATGTATAATGCATGCAAGTGTACACATCTATACAACGCAATCTTCGTATGATTAAGAACTGTCATCCCTCTCTGATAAATGCTCCTCATTAGAGCTTTATAACAACGTAGAATCATACCAAGATGCTCTTATGTGCACTACAACATTCCTAAACCCATCCATCACCATCAGGAGAGCCGTGTGTGTGTAAAAAAAGCAATCAGTTTCACACAAGCTTACTCTCAGATTAGTCTTCTTAACGTTTTCCCTGACGACACGCTCGAAAAGGGACCACAGATTTTGCAGTGACAGGCAGCCATGTGCATTATGTTCAAGCACACATAATCCTGAGACTGAAGGAACGAGAGGGAGAGACACCCAGTGGATGGACGTGTAAAAAATGGGTGGTGTTTTGTGCTGTACTGAGGTGAATGGGGAAGGCTAATTTGGGAAGAGTTGGCTACAGTTCTGGCCAAGTGGATGTGCACAAAGGCAGGAAAAATAATGCATGAACACAAATGTTACAGACAATAACAAGTGGGCACACTTCTTTGTCATACTCTGATCCAAACTTAAATCCATATTGTAAATGGTCATGGTCACATTTTTATATAGCACTTCTCCACTCCTGATTCACCCTCGCTGTGTGAAGGAGAGGTTTCGCAGGTCTTTCCTTCCTGCTGCTGTCAGACTGTACAACGAACACTGTTAACATGTCATTCAACTTATCTGCACTTACAAATATTCAACTATAATCCAGAGTCTATTTTTAGGTCTAGTTTTAAATTATACTAGGCCATTATTTATTTATTTATTTATTATATTGTTCTGTTGCATGTTACTTTTTTGTGCTGTTCTTGATCTGTGCGTTGCAACACTGGAATTTCCCCACTGTGGGACTAATAAAGGCATATCTTATCTTATCTTATCCACCTTCAAATGCATAACACGTAATCAGAATTAATTTGACAGGACTTTTATCATGTAGTTTTCCTATTTTTGTTATAAGAGCCATGTTGCATGTTTTTGAAGAGAGGATCCAGGAGTGACAAAAAATTAAGTGATGCACCGATGCTGGACATAAAAATGGAAACCCTAATTCAGAGAGCCAACAAGTTAGCATGCTGGAGGCAGTGTGGTTCTGAGGAGGGGAATCATTATCACATATTCTGGGCTTGCCCCAAATTAAAAAGGTATTGGAGTGAGATCCACGCAAGTTAGTTTTTGGAGTAAATTTACCATTCAATTTCGAAACTCTGTATTTAGGTAGGGTTACTTTTCTGGAACGGAGAAGTGATAAGAAGTTGTTACAAGCCCTTTTGGTGGCAAGCAAAAAGAACATCACAAAAAAATGGCTAACGCCTGTTTCGCCTTCATTGGATGGCTGGATTGACATCATTTTTGACATTTTCAAGATGGAAAAGCTAACTTATTCAATAAACATTCAAAGAGACAAATTTTATAATTAAGTACATCACCCCAACTAGAAAAGATTTCTTGTAGCTTCTCCACTTCTGGTGAAGATTATTATTATTTTATTTTACACTGTATAATACAATGTTTTTGATGGTATTTCTGTTCTAGTAAGCTCCCCAGTTTCTGTAAATAGTTTAGCGTGGGTCCTTTTTTGTTCCTTTTTTTTCTTCATAATATACTAAAAATAGGAAAGATTATATTTGAACATATGGATGTAATACGAGTAATACTACTGGATGTAGTTGGTCCAGAAAATGTTTGAACTTTTCATTATTGGTGGGATAAGTAACAACTACATAACACATCGGATTAGTTGTGTCTTATTTTATTTTAGTTTTAGGAAATAAATGCTATTTTTAGTCTCTGCACTGATATTGGTTGGTATCGGCAGACACCTTTAGCCAAAGTATCGGAATTGAAAAAGCTCAATCGGTACCTCTCTACAAAAAATGTGGTCTGAAATACTGCTCAGTCTTAGTGATTTCCTTTTATCTTTTTTTTTTTTTCCTCAGACTTATCAATCTCACTTTGTATGGAGTTGCTATAGTAACTGTCAGATCCAGTTGGTCCCAGTGTTGAAATCCTAAATGTGAACGTGATCATGGCCAGGCTATGAAATATTTAACAGTCCATGTCATTGCATTGGATGAAACTGGCTTTTGTAGAAGAAATTGTATGCATCCTTATTCTTAGCATTGCAATACATAAAGACTGTATAAATTACTATCATTTTGAAATAGTCTTTTGTTCTGTACTGACTTTGTTTAAACCAACAGATGGCCATTATTTTGAAGCCCCCGCTGATTGACAGTTAAAAGAAGTCCTCTAAATGTCCTTGTTGCTTTGAGCGCATGTTCCACTCCCACAGGATCACCTTGTGTCTTTATCCTGGCGGCGAGAGTCTAGGTTTTCTATCTCTCTTTTATTGTTTCCTTTCAAAATATCATCTTCAAATATCCACACTGGAGCTGTGCAGTCTTTAATACCATGTTTGATTTGTATGATATGAATCAGGGGTATTTGTTTGTTAAACATGTTGGACAAAACTGTACTCCCCTATAGACCACTGTTTATCCATAACATGTCTCTACGATGGAGGCACTGCTCAAATAAACTCACATAATTTAGTGTGTGCAATTGACCAAAGGCAGATGCAGGGCTGTCTCCAAGGGATCTGCAGGCTATAAATAAAAATCGATCTGTGGCAATTCAAGCATGCCATTATAGCAAGTCATAAATTACATAAATACAGTACTTTAATCAAAATTTACAGTTTTGGGGTAACTTATTAATTTATTGTTAAAATTGAGTGCTTGATTTAGCGTAATCTCTTTACAACTCTCCATCATTATGTATATTTATTATTGGGAAATCCAAGCAAAAGTTGTTCATTTTAGGTGCACTAATGTAACTTTGATGTTTAAGGGTCTGTCACCTACTTGTCTCCATGCAGACGTTATTGCTTTGCCTGAAATGTTCAACAGTGGCATTAAACTTATCCATCTCCATGGAGACAAGTGTGTGATGCCACCAGGTCAGCAGGTCAGATCTGTGGTGAGACAAGTGAGTGCGGAGAGGGTTTTTTCAAGGTATATTATATAGTATCATAAAGATATTACATATAGTTATGGAACATGGCTACGCAATAACATCTCCATGGGGACAACAGTTGTAAACAGTTGTATACATAAACCATGCAGGTCATTCAAATTCTTCTACTATTTTTTACTACATGTCCATCTATACATTTGAGGTACTAGATCACTAAAACGAATTGCTACTAGTGTTGTCACAATAACAAAACTTTATTTCAAGTAACTAGAACTACTATTTCTGATTCAGATCAAGACTCAGGAAATGTCAAACTTTGTCCTATTTATGCCAATAATAATAATAATAATAATAATAATAATAATAATAATAATAATAATAATAATAACATAATACATTTTATTTATTAGGCGCCTTTCTGGACGCTCAAGGTCGCCTTACAACAAGTATAATATACATTATAGGCAGTTAAAAGCAGTTAAAAGCAACAGTTAAAATACAAACAGTTAAAAACAAACAGTTAAACATTTAAACAATAAAACTTTTAAAAACATTTAAAACATTTAAAAGGACAGTGCAGTTATGGTTGAGGTGAATAGGCCAGTCTGAACAGATGAGTTTTGAGTTTGGTTTTGAAGTTTGGGAGTGTGTCGGTGTTGCGGAGGTCAGGAGGGAGAGAGTTCCAGAGCTGGGGAGCAGAGCAGCTGAATGCCCTGCTCCCCATAGTGACCAGACGGGCAGAGGGGACAGAGAGCTGGAGAGAGGAGGAGGAGCGAGCAGGTGTGGAGATATGGAGGAGGTCTGTGAGATATGGAGGTGCAAGGTTGTGCATGACTTTGAATGTGTGGAGCAGGATTTTGTATTGAATGCGGTGTGTGATGGGGAGCCAGTGGAGCTGCTGTAGGATGGGTGTGATGTGGTTGATGGAGGGTGTATGTGTGATGATGCGAGCGGCTGAATTCTGAACCAGTTGAAGTTTATGGAGAGTTTTTTGCGGGAGACCAAACAGGAGAGAGTTGCAATAATCCAGGCGGGAAGTGACGAGGCTGTGTATAAGTACGGCAGTGGACTGAGGAGTAAGGGAGGGCCGGAGAGGATGTATGTTGCGGAGGTGGAAGTAGGCAGAGCGGGTGATGTAAAAAGATGTAATACAGTATATCTACACTAAAAACATAGAGCGAAAATGTGGCATATTCTGTGAAGAAAACAAGATTTATTATTTGTTTTGCTGATGATAAAAAGGTAAGAAACAACAAGAGTCTGATTCATTGTCATAGAATACTCCATCTGCTCCATCTGTGCACTACAGATTTTACACATGTTGTACACTGCTGCAGGTCTAAACTTAGTGATGACGCATACTTTGTTATAGGGATGGGACAATAAACAAAAATATAATTTATCGTGATAAAAAAGGGTAAATAATAATCATTTGTGGGACATTTTATATAATGATAATCACCAACAATGATAATCGCCATAAATTACCAGAATGTTACGAAAAAAAGCTACTTAAACAGATGCACTATTCACTGTTGTTTTCACCAATCACAAGGCGGAATACTATAAGTTTTAATATGAAACCTATTCATAATATAAAAATTATACTTATTCATATCCATAACATGTCAGCAACTTTAATAGCTCTCGGCAACTTTAATAATGATCATGATATAAACATTAATCGCAGTCATTTTGACCATGATAATATTAAAGGAGAATTAACATTTTCTACAATCTGAGCCTTATTTCGGTAATAAAACAAGTTGATTTACTCACCCATAGCACTTTGGTGTCATTTGGAGCATTTCCGGAGATGTTTTAGTTTAGCGATATCCGTAACGTGAGTTCTCAGGGCATATGTTTGTGGTCTCCAAATAACACAAACTTTAGCACTTTTCAAATCATAGAAGCTCAATGTCTTAGTCTACACTTTTGTTTGAGTCAAAAGTGGCCTGTAATCCGAGATTTATCCATAATTTCGAGTAGATGAGGAGGACAGTGCGCATGTGCTCAGTCACAGCTGATTTCGCTCTCAGCTCTCAGGACCCAAACATGAAAGGCAAAGCTGCAAGACGTTTGGACCATCGTGTTTGCAGTACCCACTTCAGTCAGGACGATTTTTTACCAGCAAAGGAAAAGAAAGAAGGCCAGCGGATTCAGCGCATGATTCTGAGAAGTAATGTGAAACCGATGGCTGTTCTCTGGTGCTCCTAAAACTGTCTCCGCTTCATTCTTTCCGTATCCATTCTGTCTCCTCATCCGTATACTCCTCTTCAGTCCTCAGTCCTCCATAAGTCCTCTTCAGCCTCAAAGTCTAAATCTTCTGCCATGTGTCGCTCACAACAGAAAAGTTGCGTCTTCTTATCTGCAAAACAGCTGTGAATGAGCGCATGTGCACTGTCCTCCTCATCTGCTCGAAATTATGGCTAAATCTCGGATTACAGGCCACTTTTGGCTCAAACGAAAGTGTAGACTAAGACATTGAGCTTCTATGATTTGAAAAGTGCTAACGTTTGTGTTATTTGGAGACCGCAAACATTTGCCCTGAGAACTCACGTTACGGATATCGCTAAACTAAAACATCTCCGGAAATGCTCCACCAAAGTGCTATGGGTGAGTAAAACAACTTGTTTTATTACAGAGATTGTAAAAAACATTAATTCTCCTTTAACACCAAATTTCAATATCGTCCCATGCATATTTTGTGCATTTTCTCTGTCTTTTGTATTACAAGGTATAACAGTAGAAGCAGAGAACAGTAGCAATTGCTCAGAGACAAAACTCCTCTTCTCGTCCCCCCAGCCGCCATCTGCAGCTCAGCTTGGTATCGCACTATATTCAAATAATCATTTTCCTCCCACGGTTTAAACTCACCAGCTTTTTACTCACCAAAATACTTCTCCTTTTAATGATAACAACACTTACAGTAATGGTAGCAATTAGATCTTGAAATCTTTATCAGCTTTTAGCTACTGAGTGCTGTAAGCAGGGCGGATCACAAAGATTCTGTTCTTTATAATTTCATGAAAAGGATTAATAAAGCATATCTAATCTAATTCAACAATTAATGCGATTGGACAGTGGGAGTAACTTGGGGAGTACCCACAATTATACGGCGAAGACAGTATTGGCATTGAACCTACAAAGTGATGGAAAATGTTTGCCCCTTAAGTTAAAGTACAGTTATATGAATTATACTTAATGAGGACTACAAGTACTGCAGCCAAATTTGTACTGAAATGCATGAAAATAGTAATTTTATATGCAATTTTAGTAACATTTTATACAATTATTAATTCAACAATTTAAGATGGATTAGGTTGTTTTGAACCATGATCCATATATTCCCTGAGCTCTCATTAATCAGAGCTAGAATTAGGGTTGTTATGTGTTGTTCTGTACCAAGTGTAAAAAGTGGCCTGTAATCTGAGATTTATCCATAATTTACAGCTTTGCGTTTCATGTTTGGGTCCCGAGAGCTGAGAGCGAAATAAGGGTGTTCACACTTGGTCTCTTTCAGCGTTTAAAGCGAATTCAGATCGCTAACTGAGCATTATAGGTTTATATGTGAACACTCTAAGCGCACTCAGACCCCTTTAAAACGAACAGAACTGAGACCATCTCGGGAGGTGGTCTCAGTACAGTTCGCTAAAAGGTCCGCGGTACGGTTCGCCTAACCTGCGCAGTGTGTACACATAACGCTCCGGGTTCACTTCGCCTTTTGTGCAGTTTTATTACCTTCTAAGCTTCCCGTAGACAGCGACACGGGGAGGTAGTGACAAAAAATAACAATACAGGACTCTTTCAAGGCCCTGTAATTGGAATGAGTACACTTTAAATCCTTTAACGAGGATCCATTGGAGGGCAAGTCTGGTGCCAGCAGGGTTTTCTCTGAACTGGGGCCATGATTAAGAGGAATGGCCGTCACAGAGAATGCCAAGGAGTGAAGGTCTCAGAGCTCTAGAGAAGCTACAGTGTGAACAGAAAGAGGACTGAGGCTCCATCAGAGCTTAAGTGGACCAGAAAGAGAACTCGGTCCTCTTTCACAATGTGAACACAAACAGAACTGAGTTTGTGTTCTCTTGGTCCCCTTGTTGGTCCACTTTTAGGGGACTGAGTTTGGTTCGCTTAAAGGGGACTATATGTGAAAACACCCTAAAACATCTCTGGAAGTGCTCCATATGACACCAAAGTGCTATGGGTGAGTAAAACTTGTTTTATTACCGAAATAAGGCTCAGATTGTAAAAAACGTTAATTCTCCTTTAAGTGTAGCTAGCTAACTTCAACTGCATGAGTGGAAATACTCAATTATAAGGGAGAAGAATATGTTCTAAAATCTATTCAGAGAAAGTACAATTACCTGAAACCTCTTTGCAGGGTGGCACGGTGCTCATGACTTTTTTTGCGCCCCGAGTCAAAATATTCAGCCTCACGTTGCTTCATTATTGGCTCATTACACATTGGAAACACTTAAAATACAATTGTCAAACTCATGTTCTCGTGGCACGGGCTCTTACTCAAACATAATTGCAGGGAACAGGGGTCGGTGCTGCTTTAACAAGATTTGTAGTTTTGCTCTGTGCTTAACTCCAACCATTCATCCCCTGGCGAGACGTGCCTGTAGGAAAATCATTTGAAGCTTTGAGGTAATAGATGTCATTAATATCAGTGAGTCAGAGGCACCTCCAGCTCTGAGTGATGGAGGCAGCCTCAGTCCTGTTCAATATTTAACCTAGGTTTTTAGAGTGTTTGTATTGAGCAGCTGACAGGTGCAGCAGCGGAGAGCCTTTGTTTTGATTGGCTAATGATTCAGGCTTACTCCACTCCACATCATGCTGTTTCTGCAGAGGATTTACAATGTTAGGACTCACTGGTTAGACAATCGGGGATACAACTTCAGCAAATATATGTGAAATATGAATATAGAGTTAAGTGGGTCATTCCAGAATTGGAGGCCATTTTACGTCCCACCCATCAAATATTAAATAATCCACATACAAATTGCTAAAACATACAGTTTCTGAGTGAATTTACTTGTCCTGAGACCAAATCTAAAAAAAGTAAGAGAAAAAAATGCTTGAAAATAGTTTTTTAAATACCAAATAAATCAGGAGTACCCCCAAAATGCCATTTTCCTCTTGTCCCTCTAATGACCAAATTGAATCTCAAATAAAACAGCTAAAATTAAATTATTATTTTTTTATTATTATTATTTGTTTCATTGACATCTCTTGTAACTGTGGGAACATTTGTGATAAAAGGAGAAGTTCAATTTGTCAACTGGACAAAGTTTGTTTGGTTGAAGACGTTTCGTCGCTCATCCGAGAGACTTCTTCAGTTCTGGTTCTAGTGCTGGTTAGTCCCTATTTATATCTAGCTGCAGGGAGGAGCTCACTTACCCTGGAATCATTCTGAAACTATCTCAACTATTTTGTATCTTTTGTTTCCCTGGCATCTCGTTTAGCATCTCTATTTAGCCCTATGAGGAGCTCACTGCTCTGAAGTAGCTCTGAAACTATCCCCTCATTTGTTCCTTTTGTTATTCGAATATTTAGCATCTCTATTCAGACTACAGACCGTCTCCACCCTTCTGTCCCTGACTCGTCTGCCCTAATGTTTTTTTTTTTTTTCCCGTCTGTTATGACTTGGTTTAAGAATTGAATTATAAATGGGAGAGAAGTCATAACAGTCAGGGGAAAAAAACAACATTAGGGCAGATGAGTCAGGGACAGAAGGGTGGAGACGGTCTGTAGTCTGAATAGAGATGCTAAATATTCGAATAACAAAAGGAACAAATGAGGGGATAGTTTCAGAGCTACTTCAGAGCAGTGAGCTCCTCATAGGGCTAAATAGAGATGCTAAACGAGACGCCAGGGAAACAAAAGATACAAAGTAGTTGAGATAGTTTCAGAATGATTCCAGGGTAAGTGAGCTCCTTCCTGCAGCTAGATATAAATAGGGACTAACCAGCACTAGAACCAGAACTGAAGAAGTCTCTCGGATGAGCGACGAAACGTCTTCAACCAAACAAACTTTGTCCAGTTGACAAATTGAACTTCTCCTTTTCTACCTGGACGACTGAGGGACTTTTCACGCATGTGGGAACATTTGTTTTAATAGACATAATATTTCAAATAATAATTATTATTCATGGAACATGTGTCCCACAACATGAACACAACCCTGTTACCAGAACATTTTTAGCCTGTAGAAGAAGAAGAAAGCAGAACCACATGATCAATCAATCAATCAATCAATCAACAGTGAACCACATGATCCCCTGGACTTGACGTCATCAAACAGTTTTCCAAAAGAATGGGCAGAGCAAAGGTTTGTCTTCTCTTCTATTTTTCATATTTTTATAACATCGTTAGCCTTGACTGAATGTCTCACTCTGCCTCATGCAACCCTGTTATGCAAATGATCAGAATAAGACAATTTTTTTTTTCCTTTACTTATTTGCATAAATAAGTTTTTCCTCTTGATTAGCAGTAACAGCTAAACAGCTTCTACTCCTGAGATAAAGTGAACATTAGTGCGGATCTGCAACCCTGTTACTGTGATTAGAGGAAATCAATAAACAAACCATATAAATCATGTAATAAAAATTTCACCATTGATCCGTAAGCTGAGCCAATCAAGTATTTGATAGTTTATTACCTATTATTGATGAATATGTAGCAGAAAATCAGAAAAGTGAAGGTTTATTTTTCAAGAATTTAAAAGGCAAAATGTCCTCCAATTCTGGAATGACCCAAGTATTGGAATAAAAAGTACATATTCTTAGGGGCAAGATGAAAGAATATTACATCCAAAAAATATATACTGAATTTATATTACTTATAAACAGAAGTTGTTAACAGTTGTATTGATACTCTGAAGTGCCATTACGCTGGGGGTGTTCTACGTGTATCTCTAAAGTGGAATGTTCAGTAGTTACTGTGGTGACACGATGCACATGTTAGCAAACACTGTCAAAAAAAGTTTTCAAGTAGTCTGAAAACTTAAAAAAAAAAAACACATTTTCAGGAGCCTGTCATCAATATGTGCGTTTATGATCTTCTTTAGGTGTTTTCAACAAAAATGGTGAGAGTGACTAACTGACAAAACTGTAGGCTAATCTTGTGACTGTAATTTTATCTGTGAGAGACTTGCTTAAGAGCACAATTAATCTCACCTGATGTAGTTCCAAGTAAATCATTTCTCAGTGGTGAGAGTGTGTTAAAACAAAGCTCAGATTAAAGTCTAACTTGCGAAAAAAGCTCCTAACAGAGCAGTGCTTTCAGTTAGCTTCACACCCCCAGAGAATGTGGTGATCAGCTGCAAAGAATCAATAGAGTTAAGTATTAGAATAAAAGGTACATATAGTTAAGGCAAGCCAGTTCCCTGATCAAAGAATATTACGTCCTGAAAATATCATGTACAGTATAAAATGTATTTGAGCTACACACAGACTTAATATTACAGTGGTACCTCACCTTACGAATGACCCAACAAATGAAAATTTCAAGTTACGAAACGCCTTCACGTCAAATTTTGGTCTCTAGATACGAATGAAATTTCAAGTTACGAAATGCGAAATCTCCAATCCAATCCAACTTTATTTATAAAGCACTTTAAAAACAACAAATCTCAAAAATTCAATTAATGCGCGCTCAGATGCACGCCCCGAAACGTAAATACACTTTATCAACACACACGGGGTTAGGTTCCAGAGGTGGCCCGCGGTGGGAGAGGTCCACGAGGTAGGACAACTTTGTATTTTGCAATTGTTCTACATGTTTTAGGGCTGTAAATGCCTCACCACACACATTATATGCTTTTCTCAGACTGGAGTTTCTCTCGCATTTCTCTCTCGTTTGAACACTCGAACTGTCATAGATTTTCAATGGAATGTGTTGATAGTGAAGCGTGGGGGGACACGGCTCAATATAGCGCCGAACGCGCGAGGGGAGTCACAACAACACATGATCAGTATGGCAAAACTCACCTGTCTCACGATGGTCTAAACCCAGCTCACGTTCCCTTAGTGAGTGAACAATCCAACGCTTGGTGAATTCTGCTTCACAATGATAGGAAGAGCCGACATCGAAGGATCAAAAAGCGACGTCCATACGGCGCAAGGCCGCGCTACACCAGATGGAGCCGCGGCGCCCAGGCCGTGCCTCCACCTCAGGGCCGAGCACGCGGGGGCCGAGCACGGGGTGATTTAATCCTGGTCCGGTCCGGTCCGGTCCAGTCCAGGTCCAGTTCAGGTTTAGACCTGGTTTAGTTCTGGTCTAGACCTGGTGTAGTTCTGGTCTAGACCTGGAAGTCACATAGAAGCAGAGCCCGCCCCGAGCGAGACCCCACGGTCTTGCCCGCCGATAGAGCACCTTTCTCGGCCTGTTAGCTCACAGTGTCGGCGCCCCGGCTCTGGAGGTCAGATAGAAGCAGAGCCAGCCCCGCCCCGCTCTTATTCCCGCTGAAAGAGCGTCTTTCTCGGCCTCTTAGCCCTAGCGCGGAACGCGCAAGGAGCGCAGACACGAGCAACGAGCAACGCGCTCATCCAACGGCACTGCCATGTTATAATAAAAACAGGTCCAATCCAGGTTTAGTTCTGGCCAGACCTGGTTTATTCCACGTTCTTTTAGTCCTGGTCTAGTCTCTTAGCCCGTCAGGAATACAACTTTACACTATAAAAAAAAAGTTACACTATAAAAAAAACAAAAAAAACCTTGGAACGGATCAGGCTTTTTCCATTGAAATAGCTACTCAACTTACGAATTTTTCACGTTACGAAACCACTTCTGGAACGAAATTAATTTCGTAAGGTGAGGTACCACTGTACTTATAAACAAAAGCGGTTGACAGTTGTATTATTCAACAACTTACCCAGGACAGACACACAGCCCAGTGGAGCGATGAGTGATGCAGGGGCAAATCCATAAGCAGTGAAGTTCCCCAGTTCACCCACTCCCATCAGAAGCACCCCCATCCACCAGAGGGCAGATGTGTAGTAGGGCTTAGAGCCACGCTGGGCCTGTCTCACATGGGTGTATTTCTGACAGCACAAATGAAACAGAACCAAAGATTATGGCATTTATTACTGTAGAATTAATTATTATCTAACCATACATTGCTCTTTTCAATGTTTTCACCTATTCAATATAGTTAATACATTGATCTACTATATAGGCTTCAATGATAGCCCACTTCTTTTCTTCTTCTTTTCTTTTATAGCCTATAATAATCTTTATTTCGAGCTACAGAAAGTGGTATAGAGATTAATGTAATCTGTACTATTTGAGTCTAAGATTGACTCAAATGAAAGTTTTGATGCTCGGACTTGAGTGGGAAAAAGTAACACTATAGTCAAGTGTCTTTCTTCTAAACATGTGAGCTTCACTGAATGGAGCGTGATCCACCACAACATTGTTTCTCAGAGATCCACACTTCCTCAGAATACAAATAAAAACAACTCATTGACTAAATGTCCTCAATTATGCATCTATTTTGCTCTTGTTCTTGATTAGCTCACGGATTCATCAGCTGCTTCAAAGCTGTTATTCAAAATAGAAAAACTATTGTATCTGATCAAAGAAGACATCCTACTGATTAGCAGCAGCCCAAAGAGCTCAGAGGGGTTCCTGATTTGATTGCTATTGTGTATTTATAAGATAATTATCCAAATCAAGCACCAAAACAAAACCAAACATATGTGTATATATAGTGACATGTAATATCCTTAGTAAGTATAATATTTTAGATTTTGAAAGTTATCAGATGTTCTTGTTGATGTATGTTTTGTTTTTAAGGTTTTAAATGGACTTGCCCCTCCACCATTACATGTTTTTATACAGAAGAAAACTAATAACAATATGGTCACTACTAGAGCGATAACCAGAGGAGACTGTATCATACAACTAAGTTCAGCCAAATGGTGGAGTCTATCAGAGGCACACAGTCATGGAACTCACTACCAGCTCAGATTAGAAACTGTGAAAATTACCAAACTTTCAAGAAGACACTAAAACAGTGGTTAAAAACAAACCAGTCCTGTACACATGTTTGACTTGTTACTAACCGTGTTAATGTTTATTGTAAATGATAAAAGGAGAAATTCAATTTGAGATAGTTTCAGAACTATTTCAGTGTAGTGAGCTCCTCCCTGCAGCTAGATATAAGCAGTCTCGAACCAGCACTAGAACCAGAACTGACGAAGCCTCTCAGATGAGCGGCGAAACGTTTTCGACCAAACAAACTTTGTCCAGTTGACAAATTGAATTTCGTCTTTTATCATGGATTCTACCTGGACGACTGAGGGACTCTTCACGTTTATTGTAAATATTGTATGTCTTTTATGTTTGTGATTGTAAATGTGTGTGTTCTGTGCCTGCCTTAGGACTCTACAGATGCAATTTAGCTCTAGAGCTAATTCTGGCATGTTTACTGTGCAGCTTCTGCTCATATATTGATTAATATGCATTGTCCTAAATAAATAAATAAATAAATAAATAAATAAATGAATTCTTCTCTGTTCCTAAAGCACTACTGAATATTGTTAGGGGTTTAACTAACATAATATAATAAACTTAATTATACCAAACTTCTTAAACTGTCTGAATACCATTCCCATTAGTAAGAATACTACTACTACTTCACAATACGAAAGTTTCAAACTTGAGTTTGATACTAAGGTAAAGGCTTGATCAGTACTGATTTGGATACCACAATGAAGACAAAAACACATTTTTATGACTATAAAATTAAATTACTACAGAGTTTCTTTAAAATTAGTTGTTGGTCTTATACTAGTCTGACTTATTGATACTTGGTGACCTCATCCAGTTTCAGTACTGGATTTAGTATCGGTTTTATCGTTTTAATGGGTATACTCATCTGTACTTGGGTATGAAGATGAATGATTTAATGAATTGACAAACTCATCTACATTTTCTATTTTGTAAACTATATCGCATAAACAGGCATTTGTTTGTTTATTTGAAAATGTACAGGAATGTACTCATTCCTGTCAAAAGTTTGAGCAATAGAACTTTGGAGATACTAATATCTCCAGTTTACTGTGGGAACATTTCCAGTTTACTGTGAGAACATTTCTAAAACTATTGTTCAAACAGTAAACTCCGTGTAAACAAGCTCCTGCAGCTACCAGCAGACACACACTCCCTGCTGCTGTTGTCAGCAGCTCTGGCTCGTACCTGTATGTTGAGAGAGATGCTGATGAGCACGTTCCCACAGATGGAGACCATGATTCCCAGGAGATAAGCCTGTGGAGAAACAACACTAAACATGAGAATCAGGAGTTGTGAAGGTTGTCAAAATAATTCAAACACAACATAATACTCATAATAATCAAGATATTAATTTTGCACCGGGGTATGTAACTTTTCCGGCTGGGAGTTCACCCTTTGCTTGTCTCCATGGAACTGTTATCTTTGCCGGGAATGTTCCAAAGTTTGGCAATACATATGTAAGTTGGTTGTCTTTTTAATGTTGTCTAGTTTGTGTGTATTAATGTTTTGTCTACAGCAGCTATGTAGCATTTTGCCTCCTGATGTTAATTCTATTTCAGTGTTTTTATTGCCGAATACATCAAAATAAAATACATGCATTCTTACTGTGAACTGGCTGCCCAGTTATATGTTATATTCACATCCTCAAAAAAATTAAAAAAAAAATTGAATGAGAGGGTGTGTCCAAAGCTTTTCCTGGTGCCGTGTAGACATACATTACCAGTCAGTTTGGACACACCATCGTGTTCACTTTTTTCTTTATTTTTGCTACTTTCCATTTTCCATTTTAGGTACATACAGAAGACATCACATACATGAAGAAAGGAATTACGTAGTAGAGAAAAAAGGTTAAATAACAATGCAAAGTTTGACCACTTGGAGTTTTTTATGATGTCTTCTGTATGTATATAAGCTGTAGAAAGTAAATATAGTGAAAACACTGAATGAGACGGTGTGTCCAAGCTATTGACTGGTAGTGTCTGATTTTAATCCAAATTCCAACTCCACATAAGATACTGAACTTGACCTATTCAAGTGAACTAATTCACGTTAAATTGTCTTTTTATGTGAAAAGAGAAAATGTTTGACTTTACTTACAAGGTTTATTCAAATGTTCATTCTAATCTTACAAAAGTTTTTTCGGAGATGAAGCCGAGTGCGCTGCCACTTTTGCTGAGAAAATTAATGCCAAAGGGAAATTACATTTTCGGTCATAAACATTCGCCGGTGTCTGGGGGTGTGAAGAGTTTATAAGAAAATGAAAGTGTGCTCTGAGGCTGAGAGCAGATGATTAAAAACCTGCACAAAGTAGCTAAAATATGAGCTTTTAAAGTAGGAAATATTAGTCAGTAACAGCTGAGATAAAACTATTAGGTAATAATCCTCCAGCTTGGGTCCTGACCAAGCCTAAACAGCAAAATAAACGATTTCTCCTGTGTGAGATCAATAAAAGTCAATTTTCTAATCTTCTAATCCTTAATCACTGTAAGGTGCTTTGTGTTACACTTTTGTATGAAAAGTGCTTTATAAATAATGTTTGATTGATTGATTGATATTAGAGCAAATGATTATACATTTATTGTATTTAATTTCAGTACTGATAACAATAAGCCAACTCCTGTGATCCACGGTTCGAATCCCACTCTTGACGGGTTGACCGCATATGATCCCAGCTCCCACAGATGAGCGCTGCTGTTGTGTTCTTGGGCAAGACACTTAACCCCACCTTGCCCCCAGTGTCTGTGGACACTGGTAGCCCCCATGGCAGAAGATACATCAAGGCTGTTGTGACGTGAGCCATCCTCCTGTGGACCCACCACCCGCGGGAGGATTCATGGGGGCTGGTGCATTGTGTTCTGGGCAGCAGAACACTGCTTGGACTGCTGCCCCCGTGACCCAGAAAATGGAAAAAGCGGAAGAAAATGAATGAATGAACTGATAACAAGTCAAATTATACCCTAAGGCAGTGTTTCCCAACCAGGGGTACAATTACCCCTAGGGGTACGCGAGCACACTGCAGGGGGTACTCGGCAGTGTCGCTGCCAGGCGCAGGGGGAGATTTTTTTGAAGTTTTTAATTCTAATTTGAGTAAATTTGAGTTAAAGAAAAGAGAGAAAATGGCTGAGAATTAAAATTTCAAATTAAGGAGATGAAATAAAATGATTTTCATTTAATAATTTGTTGTGTCACGTTCTACTTTTGGAGAATTATCAACACGTATGAGTGAGGGGGTACTCGAGGTATGACAAAAAGGCTCAGGGGGTACACAAGACAAAAAAGGTTGGGAAACACTGCCCTAAAGGAACGTACCGTGAATGTTTATATTTCTATTTTTAGTTCAATTCTGTTTGTGTTTTACGGATCTAGAGAATTACTGTAAAGGTTCACTGTGTAACTTGTCTGCTGGAGGATTCATCACTTTCTTGTCTCCATAGAGATGTACTTAGAATATTCCACAGTATGACCATAAACTTATGAATCTCCATGGAGACTTGCAAACCAAATTAGAGGTTAGATTTGTGGCGCGGCAACCCCACCCCTACACTGTGTAATAATGTTTTAGATATTTTTTAGCAATAAATCACATCTGCAGTTGACTAAATGCAAGACACATTTGTTCAATACTGTGGACAATTTAAACTGGCAACCATCTCCATGGAGCCAACCATTAACATCTCCATGGAGACAAACAGGTTGCAGACCCCCTCCAGAAAAGTCAAGCAGCGCACCTTTAAATTATCATGTGTACATACATTTGTATCTTTAAATCCTGTGCTGGTTTTCTATGATAAGGTTGTGTAGATTATATTAATTCCATTCCCTCTGATCCAGTGACAGAAAACAGCTCAAAATTCCAGGATGAATTAAATGAATACATTTTCCCCCATATTTTCCTTTTACTGAGACTATATTTCTGAAGTGGAAACAACAAGCCGTGTGGCCTTTGCTCTTTGAATATGCCAGGAAAAGGTGAGTCTAATAATGATGCACATATTGTTCACGTCTAACTGTTTATTAACCTTTGGAAATTCATTCTTCTCACTCACTGTGGATAAGGTTCCAAATGAAAACTAATAAAGGTGACTAGCTGCACAGATGAAACACTGTGGGTGAAATGTAGTATTCGTCAGTAATGACTAAAAGCATTGCATAGCTAAACCACAAGTATCTTATTAATACTAGGACAGGCCTGTCACAATAACAAATTTCAAAGCAAGATGCAGAGATATACTATGCATTACTATACTATGATATGCATTCTTTTTTATTTTTTTTTTATTGAAACTTCTTTATGTCACTGATACAATAAAAATAATGCAAGATAATCCCAGTAAACCATTTTTAAATAGACAGTATTGTTAGGAGACATGAGCTGCAACAAATAAATAACAGAATGTAGCAATAATTATCTATAGAAGTTAGTTATTCAACCCTCTACAGCTCAAATCTTATCATATTACAAAAAAAATACCCCAGATCTTTCCATTTCAGCAATGAAAATGTACACACGATAAATACTGAGCCCTAAAATCTACTGTTCCAACTTTCATATATTAAACGGTAAATCGATATAGTATTATCGTGACAGGCCTATATAATGACGTGCTTATAATTTTCGATCAGTTAAATCTTGTTATTATTTCTTGACAGTGTGGGAAGGAAGCAGGGCAGAGCAAAAACAGTAACAGTAATAACAGTAAAGCTGCTTAAATGACACAATTTGAGTTTTATTACGCCACCTATTTGTATTATATACAAGTTTACTGTACTTTTGCTACGTGTACATGTGATGTTTTAGTCACGGTGTTTATTGTCTTGTTTATCAGATGTTTTATGTTCACTGTGGGCCTAGGGGGCGCTGCAATTTCAAATCCTGTGTGTGCAACCTGTACATATGGTTTTTGACAATAAAGCTGACTTTGAACTTTCAACTTTGATTTATATTTCTGATATGTAGCCTGGATTAAGAGATCCAAGTTACATATCAGAAATATAACATCTTTTTGTTAATATTTTTTATTATTATTATTTATTTAATCAGACTGTAAAACTCCACTATATAGTCCAAATGTGCAATATCTTCTTTTTTCCCCCATACTCTCCTAGTTACTGTTTGTGTTATTATTATTATTATTACTTATTTTTATTATTACTTACTTTATTCCATCCTTGCCTGCATGCACTTTTCTTTCTTGTTCAAACTGTCCTGGAGCTACTGTGGCAAGTAAATTTCTCCTGTGTGAGATCACGTCTTATCTTATCTTATCTTTTGACAAGGCTGGGCCTCGTTAGTACTTGGATGTTAGTACTGGGCCTCGTTAGTACTTGGATGTTAGTACTGGGCCTCGTTAGTACTTGGATGTTAGTACTGGGCCTCGTTAGTACTTGGATGTTAGTACTGGGGCTCGTTAGTACTTGGATGGGAGACCGCTGGGAATATCAGATGCTGCAGTGGGTGCAGTGTGTCCTTAGGCAAGACACTTCACTCACATTGTCTTGTATGAAGGCAGAAATCAGACCAGCAGCCTTGTTTCTGTCAGTCTGCCCCAGGGCAGCTGTGGCTACAACTGTTGCTTACTACCACCGAGGAGTGAATGCCTGAAAATGCCTGAAAGTGTCTATGAGCGTATGGAAAATAATATATAACATTAATATACATTAATATACATTAATACATGTAATACATCTTTACTGCAAGCATTAGCCTTCTGTATACGATTGTAAAAATGTAAACAACAGAGGTACGAATCAGTCCACTGGAGCACTAATGGTGAATACAGTGTCAGAATACATTTGAGTCAACACTAACTCCAGTAAAATCTCTTATATTATACTCTTATATTATACTCTTATACTAACCTATAGCATGCTTTCAGTTGATATGAGACGACAAAACCCTGATCTGTGCATGACATATTATATTGTTATTCAAAATTGGAGCAGTTTAAAAATAAATAAATAACAGTTTTATCCGTGACCACCGTGTTGAGAATCTTAGCCCTATTCAAATTCAGCTCACACATCTACAAACATCAGGTAGTGAGACACAGCAGACTACATGTTATTTCAAAGACTAGCTGTTTCAATGGTCAGCATTGAAACAGAAAAACAGAACTGGGTCAGACAGGAACACAGCCACAGTGGACAATAGTGAGAAGAGGAGGAGGACAGACTGTCTGACAAAAATTCAAAGTGTGAGATGCGCTACATCTCACCCTTGAATGGACCTATATCTTCTAACAGACCCGCACAGACTGCTGGCCTTGTGCATTGTCTGTTTGTGTGAAATTAGAGCGTATGTATTTGGCAGCTCACAGCGGGTGCGAAGTGTCAGTGCCAAATGAGGCAGAAGGCTGTGGACCGAGGAGAGAGAAGAGGAGGGAGAGGAGAGAACAGGCCTGAATAAATTTGAAAAAAAAATCAATAGGACTCAATTTTTCAGAATTTTCACAAAATATATTGTGATGGCATTGCTAGCCAACACAATAGAGAATATAAATTAGCTAATGTATCTGTGAGGTCACTGTGGGTTGTACATGCATTTTAATGACAGATTTTTAATGACGGCTGAATGATTTTGAACATCTATGCTATCGACTTTAATCATAAAGCTCTTTAAAGATCCCATGACATGGTACTTCTTGATGCTTTTATATGGCGCCTTAATGGTTCCTTAATACTGTAAATGAATCCTTCTTCAAAATCAAGCCTCAGTGCATGAGAGAGCCTCATGAAGACAGTCAGAGTCATAAATATGTCTCTGAAACACTTTATTCTGGGTGTTGTTGCTTGAATGCAAATGAGGAGGACAGAGACAGGCCAGTGCAGTGGGTGGGGGTGTGGCCTAATACGCCGCTGTTTCCTGGTTTCCTGGTTTTCCTGGATTAGCGGTGCGCTGTCACCCATATCTTCCTCCGCGCTTAAAACGCGGAGGAAGATATGAGACGCGTTGCATTAAAAAAACACGTTTCCACAGAAAATAAAATTAAACCACTGCTGTTTCAGAGGTTCGGAGGCTCGGATAAAGGACATCCAAGCCTGAAAACACTCTCACGTGCCTCCAGGCAAATAAAAAAACATATCTCGCATTGTGTATCTCGCATTGCGTAGCTCATATGCGGTCCAAACTCTCTGGGCATGATTTCCAGAGACAGTGTCGACATCCAGGCGGTGGGTGGAAATCTTTCCGCAAGTGTGATGTCAGAAAGTTCCCTTGTTCAGAATCGCCCGTTTGGGCTGTCTTTTTTTCAAATGTGGAAAAGGATTGCAAATGCTCAGTTTACACATTTCGTAACTTTTAGTCATGGGGGGGGGGGGGGTCCTAAACAGGATAGGGGAGCTCACATTAACGTTCAAAAACCTCAGAAAGTGAAAATTTCATGCCATGGGACCTTTAATTAAAAATTTCAAAGTGCTGCACAAAACACATAAAAAAATACAAAGGGAAAAAAGCTGTATTCAAAGTTGTCACCTGCTTTTCTCCATTTAAATATCATTGCTTTGTCTGGAATGTTTCACAGTATGGCCTTAAACTTTTTTGTCTTCACCAAACCAGACCAAGTTACTGTCAGATCTGTGGAGAGGCAACCCGACTCACAGTCAGAATGCCTTTTTTTGTTTTTTTTTTTAGGTATTTTTGAGTGATAAAAGCACCTGTAATTGAATAAATGTAAGGTAGAGTTGTTTAATGTCATAATGTGGAGAGGAATGAAAAATCGAAAATCGAAAATCGAGCAGGTGATGAACCCCCAACCAAAAAGATACATAGTGCACCTTTACTAAGACTATAAAACTAGTAAAATCAGATAAGAGCAAAAATACAAATAAATAAAAAGGTAAAAACCATAAAAATAAATGGTCTGAAATTTGCAGTTTATATATGAAAGACCAGACAGTGAAGTTCTGTGTAATGATGGAAAGAGCAAACACAGCAGTGGGAGTGCCTCTGAGGTCAGCTTACTTAGCAAACAGTTCACACTCTATTCACACCAGTAACAGACTTCACTGCAGAGCATGTATCTACTGAGAGTTACAACAGACATACAATGACTTGGGATGTGGTAGAAAAGTTTGTGTTTTGAAATGCAAGAATGAAAATATACAGTCTTACAGTACACAGTGAGAGGATTCCATCAATCTGAGTCCATTCACTTCATAGTTACTGAAATAATTTTGCATTTCCATTGGTTAATGGTAATTAAACAATTAGTAATCAACTTCAATAAAAGCTTCATTGTTTTGTTTTTGTGTGTTGCAGCAATTGCAGAAGGCAGACATCACTTGTTAGATTAAAATGTTTTGACATTGAATGCTCAAGATCTTGTCTTGGTTGGCATGTTTTATTACTGACATTTTCAAACTGAAAAGTGTATTGCAATAATACAATTATGTATTTACTGTTTTGTAAAAGGTTTTCAATCATTGTGTCAACTTTAACGGTTACTTTCATTCACCTGCTGTTTAGTGTGATTGCAAATAGTCAATAGAGACTTGAGTTTTAGAAAGACACACATCCTGGACAGTCCTAAAACTGTAATATCCCACATTACCTTCTTTATTGTTGAGGGGCCCATCTTATGTTATTTTCTGATCTTTGTTTTAATGATGTTTCCTGATCAAATCAACCCTGGACTTGTGGTTTGTTGCACGCACAGATGTTTAACACACAAACCCTGCATATCGAGACTGAGTTCTCTCCACCTTGTGATGTCATGTGGTAATACAGGAAGTGCTACACTGTGTTTTTAAACTCCACACATCACTAGAATCATTTGGATATTTCCAACCCTGGAATTGCCCATCTCTACAGGACAAAAAGTATAAAGTAGCTGTTAACTTGAAAACTACTGCTTCATGACATCACAAGGGGGAACAGAGCATTTTAAGCTTTGGAGATGTAGACAAATGTAATAACATAAACATGTGTGAATGAAACAAAACACAACTCCAGGGGGGTATTCCATGAACGTCGCTAAACATAGCGGCGCCTAAGTGGTTAAGCCTCGCCTGAAGTAGCAGCAACATAGACTAAAACGTGAAGTCGTTCCACTAACGCATTTCAGCTACGCCTCAGCGGCGCTAACTTCAGTCAGGCCTATCCAGTTCTGGCCTAGGCGCGATCATATCGAAGATTCGGGCCAATTATTTCAGCGCATCATAACAAAAGTTGCTTTTGGAACTCTACAACGCACTTACAATAACCAAGGCGAGAGACATGGCGTTCTATAAGTTCTATAACAGTGCTGAATGTTGAGTTTTTTACGTATGTTTTTACCATCGGTATCAAGACAGGTCCGTGGGGGAGAGGACTCGGTACGTGGGAAACTCGAGATTGATACCTGCAGAGAGCAGTTGATGTCATAAAATGTTTATATTCATATTTGTAGAGCAGTCTTGTCAATTTTTAACTGTGTAAAAGTATTTGCACCAACTAATATGTTAAATTGTGTTATCTTGTCTTTGAGCAGGAATAATGTGAAGAGGACTGTTTCACAGGTAAAGACAAAGCATAAAAACATTTTGCAGAGTGGTAAGTAGGCTAATATTAATATTATTATTCAGTGAAATTAGTAATACTGTTGAAATGGTACCTTAATTTAATTTAAAATGAACAGTAGCTACCAAGCCACAGGAGGTGGGAGCCAACCTCAAAATCTTTCACCTGCAGAGGAGCTGGCACTGGCCCTAAACCGGGGTCGCCCACTGGTGGAGGTAATTGAAGGAGGGACCCCATCAAAGATCCTTCCTGCGAGTTCTCGTGAAGAGTATATTCAAGGTATTCTCTAGGCTAATGCTTGCCTCAGCTGTGATCCAAGCATTTGTATTGTATATTTTAATAGTATGTTTGTGTTCTAGTTACTGAAGATGGCGTACACTTGGACCCTCCTCAGCAGTCCTCCAGCAGTGCCTTGCCTGACCCTCAGCAGTCCTCCAGCAGTGCCTTGCCTGACCCTCAGCAGTCCTCCAGCAGTGCCTTGCCTGACCCTCAGCAGTCCTCCAGCAGTGGCCTCACACCAGAATGTCATACCTAATGTCTTTTATTGTTTTATGCCTATTGATGGAAATTGATAAATAGGATTTCATTAAAGAGGCTTGCACAGCATCTCTGAAGCAAATTTGTTGAATCATTGAAATGTTTACCTTTAACTGTATTCTTTGATAGAGATGTCACATAAAATATAAAATGTCAATGTCAAGTGAGAGTGATGTTAGGCACAGTTGATATAAGTGCTATGATGATATGAATAATTGTAGGTTAAATTCATTCACATTTGTGTAATGTGTGGCAAATGTAAATTCGTGAAAATATAACACATAATTGACTTGATGCATGAATACGTCAGTAATAGGAATCAAACCCGGGTCTCCCACGTGAAAGACGCAGCACTTAACCACTCGACCAAAGTCTTTCTCTGTGACGGCTCTGGAATTCTTCTATCTGATAATGTCGTAAAGACAGCGGTTCAAAAGAATATCTTAAATTACCGGAAATTTGTCAAAACTGACCAAGAACGTAAGGTAGGGATGCAAATTATCGGTTAATTCATTAACTGATAGTTGATTGACCTTATCGGTCGATTAACGATTAACTGATAAGCGGCGTTTTTCACCTGAATTTTAGTGTTTCAATAGGGTCTTTAAGAATATAAGCTATAGTAACATAACACTGAGTCATAAATATATCATAGTATTATTATATTGTATATTCCTCAATTAATTATTCCTTAGTAAAAAGCAGACAAATGTATTGATGCTGAATAACAAAATACAGTAATCCCTCGCTCTATCCAATTTTTTTTTTTATAGTGTAAAAATTTTTTTATAGAGTAACATTGTGTTCTGTCCTGATTGGCTAAGACACTAGACCAGGACTGAACGTGGACTGGACCAGGTCTGAACCAGGTCTGGACCTGGACTGGACCTGGACTGGACCTGGACTCGACCGGGACTCGACCGGGTCTAGACCTGGACTAGACCAGGATTAAACCACTGGGGCGCGTGCTGGTTTCGCCGCGCTCCGAGCCGCAGGCCAGCCGCGCGGGGCAAAGGGGCGCGGGCTGCGGCGAAACCAGCAGCAGCGGCACGCATTCCGGGTTCGATCTTGCCTCGCGGTACACCTGGGGCTGCTGAGCAGTGCCGTTGGCGCCTGCGGTCGGCTGTGAGTCGATCTTGGCGCAGCGCGGTTGCCTTGTTTCGTGACCACGCGGGTGCGCATGTCCGCGTGTCCGCGGTTAGCGGTTAATTACAATTAATGCATTTTGATCGACCAACGTCTTAATCGACAATTAACCGTTAATCGATTAATTGTTGACATCCCTAACGTAAGGTAATTTTTTTTTTGCTGATATTTTTTTCAGACAAAACAGATAGTCATGCGGGAGGTGCGCGGAACTGTTTTTTGACAATCTGTTTACTTCCAGTACGTATTCTTTGCGACACGGCCTGTTTAAGCCTCGTCTTTAGCCTGCCCGGGACCAGGCTAGCTCAGAGGACTGTGTTGCCGCAGTAACTCAGCTGGGACTAATGTTATCAAGAGTCATGGAACTGAACTCTCACTAAAACTAGCACTAACTATCGAATAAAGCCGTGTTTTGCGCTTAGCCGCGTTGATGGAATACCCCTCAGTTGTGTTTTGTTTCATTCACACACTTTAACTCCAAACTGATCAACACAATGTACTTTGTTATCTATGATTTTGCAAAGATCCATAGTCCAGTTGTACCCTTTTTCATTTCAGTTTCACTTCATGGTTTAGTGAAGTGAAAGTCTGTAGTTGTTTCTCCACACGTTTCTCCACAGCAGTCCAGAAGTTGATTAAACTCTCAAACTTTCATTTTACAAAGCCAAAAGTTAATTTGGAACAAAAGGCTGGACAAAGAAACCAACTGAGATGAAAAAAAAGCATTTTACTTAAAAGTTTAACAAAAAACATTCTTTATTCCATTTGTAGTAATCTTAAATGTGTGTTTGAAATAGCCTAATAAAACACTAAACCAACCTTCTTATCTACAAAAATATGGAAAACCAAACAAATAAACCAAACCTTAATAATTCAAAAATTACACTAAAGTATTGAATTGATAAAGCACATTTTTATATCCTGTAGCACAGAAGAATCCCATCCATTTCAAACGCCATGGAGGTTAATTCATATTAAATTTGCTAATTGTGATTTTGATTCATCTTGCAGTCCTGTTGGCGATTTTAGCAGTTAGTTATTTTGGATATTGCCAGTACTTTCTAATACATATCACAGTTACAATAATTACTATATCAACTTATCATTCAATATATGAACTCTAAGACAATATATTTTGGGGCTCAGTATTTATCGTGAGTATATATATTTAATTAGTGTTAGTTACTGTTAGGGTTAGAGTTAGGGTATACTAAATTTTGCTTAATTATACTATTTATTTGCTGCTGCTCATGTCTTTTAATGATATTATCTACTGAAAAATAGTTTTATTTTTGTATTTTCTTTTTAAAGGCAATAAAATAGCAACATATTATACTGCTGATTCATATCTAAACAGTGGCTAGCATCTGACAGCTCTGATCTGCATTCGACCTGGGACACTACACCCTTTATGTCCTGGAACAAAAGGACATCTGTGTCACTCTGGAATATGCTGGTGTGTGGATGACTGAGGAGGTGGGTGGGGCAAGGCAAAAACATAACATTCAAGTTGTGCAATATCAAGAAAATATGGAAATGGCTGTTTTATTGTTGAGGATAAAGGCCAATTGTAATAGCTTTCTCATCTCGGTAATGAATTGAGTATTGAATTGAGGAAAGCACTTACCACTTTTATTGTCTTGCTAACACGCCATATGCAGGAATTTTGTAATACAAGGATAGAACCGTAATTTCTTTAGGACAGCTATTTTAAATACAATGGTTATGTATTTCATCACTGTTATTATGATATCCCTGATCCCATACGCTTGTTTTTTATTTAGCAGATTCAAATTTCCTTCATGTTTATCTGTAAGTCATTGTTGATCTGTCTTGATATGACCATGTTTTCAGAGAGAGAGAAAAAGAGAGAGAAAGAGAGACAGAAAAGGTCACAAAATGAAAGGCGTCTGACAATAGGTCTTGTGTAAAGGCCCTAAACAGTTGTATATTGTTCTAAATATCATAGCTTTCATCTTTGTGTTCTGTGTAAGTTTTCTGCTGGAGGGCATGTCACATGCTTGGAAATTTTCCACAGTATGACATTAAACTTAGACTGGCAGGTGACTCCAAGTTATTATTCAAAATTGAATTGTATAAGTTTTGAGCAATTATTCAAATAATACTAGTGAAGGAGTATGTAGTTTAAAGGGACAGTGCGTTGTTGTTTTTTTATGTTAATCTGTATGGTTTCCTTCTAACAGTGTCGTGCAGTAACACTGGCTTACCTCTGACAGTCTCGGCTTAGCCCGGTTCTGCTCACGTTCTGGAGCTCATGTAAGTAGGTCTGGTAAGTTCGACGAGACATGAAATAAAGCTTGTTTTTCTTCGCAAAACAACATTAGTCCAAAAAGTGATGTACAGTATATTTCTGTCACAGACAGTTGTGCGAAAAAATCCAGTTGCCTATTTCGCATTCGCATATTTTCTCTCTAGATTCGTATCACTCCGCCCACGTTAGCTCTATTAGCCTGTTAACTTTTAGCGAAAGTGTACGGCAGATGCAGTATGTCGACGGCGGATGTTTACAAGTGAACAGGCTAGGTAGGCCAGGTAGGCCGTGCGCCGTGATACAACTCAGAGAGAAAAGGGAACCATGCGAAATAGGCAGCTGGACCACTGTCTGTGACGGAAATATACATCACTTTTTGGACTAATGTTGTTTTGCGAAGAAAAACAAGCTTTAATTCATGTCCTGGCAAACTTACCAGACCTACTTACGTGAGCTCCAGAACCTGAGTAGAACCGGGCTGAGACGAGACTGTCAGAGGTAAGCCAGTGTTACCGCACGATACTGTTAGAAGGAAAACCATACAGATTAAAGGAGAATTAACGTTTTTTACAATCTGAGCCTTATTTCGGTAATAAAACAAGTTGTTTTACTCACCCATAGCACTTTGGTGTCATATGGAGCATTTCCGGAGATGTTTTAGTTTAGCGATATCCGTAACGTGAGTTCTCGGGGCAAATGTTTGCGGTCTCCAAATAACACAAACTTTAGCACTTTTCAAATCATAGAAGCTCAATGTCTTAGTCTACACTTTCGTTTGAGTCAAAAGTGGCCTGTAATCCGAGATTTAGCCATAATTTCGAGTAGATGAGGACGCCAGTGCGCATGTGCGGAGTCACAGTTTATTTCGCTCTCAGCTCTCGGGACCCAAACATGAAACGCAAAGCTGTAAATTATGGAAATAAGGCTCAGATTGTAAAAAAAAGTAAATTCTCCTTTAACATAAAAAAACAAAACAAAAAAACGCACTATCCCTTTAAAAACACAGTGGAGCACTTGCCACATGACATCTAAAGAGCGTTTTCTGTTTGAGAGAAGAACTCAGCCTCAGCCTAGGCTTGTGTGTTAAACGTGTGTGAAATAAACAAAACACAACAGTTATGTTTGTGATAAGGAAACAACATTATTACAGAAAACAGTGTAATATGGGCCCTTTAATGTACTAGTATTTGTAAACCCCGTGTAATAACTCTATAACTTCTAGCATCTTCTCTAACTTTGGTATCCCACTAAATTGAAATGAAATGCATACATATTCAGAACACGTGCACAAGAGAAATTTATTGCAGATTGTCTGAGAAGTACAGTACTACTTTATGGGTTTGGTTCCTATAGGAGATGAAGGAGGCGGGTGATGGAAGACAGTTCAGCTAAAAATATCTGCAAGAAGAACTGTCTATTGACAGCCCTGAGTTACGTTACAGCAGCCCCGAGGAAGAGCAGAATCAACCTGCATGTCACTAACACAAGGCCATATTGTAAATAATGTACTATGTAACCTTTTGGTTGGGGTCCATCACCTGCTTGTATTTATGGATATGTCACTGCTTTGCTGCCAATTGCAGATGGTTTTGTTGCTCAAAAGTGCCTTGAAAAACGAGCATTCTGACTGTGAGCAGGGTTGCCTCTCCACAGATCTGGTTGGTTCTCCATGAAGATATAAAGGTTTAATACCACACTCTGAAACATTCCTGACATAGCAATAACATCTCCATGAAGAAAAGCATTTGACGGACCCTCCACCAGAAAGGTTACACAATACACCTTTAACTCTTAATTAATTCTCACCAACTATCTTTGCTATGTGCCTTTTTGCCAAAAAACTAAAACCAAATTCATAGTAAAAGTCTGGAGTAAAAAGTTAAAACTATTTATTTAGGTCTACTTAGTTTTTGCTAAATTAAACAGAAACAGGTTAAACACGCTTTAGCCTATGTAAACTCTCTGAAAACAAAACAAATACATTATGATTCAGGATATCCAACGCTGAAAATGATCATTCTAAAATCAGTGAGTGTTGGAAAAGCCTGTTACACACTTTGACACAGCCAGGCCTACCTGAAGTGGGTTTTCCAGGATCTCGCCACTGAACGCATCAGGTTTCATAGCACCAGATGAATCTGAGGTGTTCATGTTTTGCTTTCCAAACCAACGCGGACCATAAAATCCTAGAGACTAAAGTCGTCTCTTCCGCTGTCCTCTTTATCCCATTCCGCTCGGCCCACGTCTGTCCACGTCTGTCCACGTCTGTCCTCTTCTGTCCACGTCTGTCCTCTTCTGTCCACGTCTGTCCTCTTCTCTGGAATAAACTTCAGCACACACACGCGCGCGGCCCAGCGTGGCAGGGCTGCACGTGGTGTGGTAAAACAACCAATCAGATTGATTAAAATGCACGTAACCACCTCTGCTATATGTACATATGCATACACTATACATATGCATATACTGTACATATACAGTTCTGTCGTGACAGCGCGAATATTTAACGTAACGTTCATGCAACGATCAAAAGTAGGTTATAACAGTAATAAGTAAATGTAATGAGCTCTGGGCGCATCACGAGGACTACAGGTGTTTCCAGAGATGCACATGATGCGACACACTTTAACTACATTAAACAATTTAATTTAAATCCGTAGGATTACTCCAATAATTGTTTACTTCAGTGTAATGCTACTTATACACAAACATATTAAACTTAAAATAAAACAAACCTTTAATAGAAGAACCTATTAAAGAAGGTTTTAATTTGTTATTTTGCTTTATTTGTCTTTAAGGCCAGCTGGTCTAAATGCCAAAATGCTTTTGTGGCAGATAAAGGCCCGCCAGAAGACCATTTACCCTACTACTGTGTTATTTTATGTCAAAAAGTTCTCATATTTTCTAAGAGCCAGTGTGTTTCAGCCTTGCTCTACCAAACATACCATAGTGCTAAAGGGTCCTGTCAACCACAAAACGAGCCAACATGAATAAGCTTCTCAAAGATTCTCTTGATTTAAGAGGCGTTGCCTCCTGCTGGACACGAGGACAACTACATGTAGTTTGTGCTGGACAGGACCCTGTGAGTGTGAGGAGCTGCGTCAGACTGAAGCTCACACAGCAGCAGGTGTTTCATTTTATGCCATTATTTTGTGTCTGCTTTCATCTATTTGTTTTTACACAGCTTTTGAATAGAGCTAGTTATGGAAATAGATCAACATAACTAGTAATATGCAAACCAGGCAGACTACAACAGACACACAACAGGTGGGTTATCAGAGTGAATTTATTTGGATATGCTGTTTTGGTGTATTACATCTTATAAACAGTGATGGAAGGAATACTGCTCAGAGAATGCTGCTTCCTGTGGTTCTAGGACTATGAAAAGGCCTTTATTGATGAGAAAAATAAATCTTCAGTCCCCATATAAAAGGGAGGCTAAAATAGAGGTCATTGTCAGATTCAGAGGTTCTCTTCGCCCCATGGGCCATGGCTCAGATCTCACAACAGGCTCAAGGGCAAAGTTAGATTAGAACCATTTCTCTTTTATGTTGGTTGCACAGTTGTAATTTAAACCAGTGTTAAGTTAAGCCAAGCTGCTGATTTGATAATTAGAATGCACATAAGGCCACATACATCTGTTATGATGTTTTAAAGTGTCAAAAGCTTCAGTGTGCACATGTGTATTCCCTTGGAGTCTGTTTTCAGCATCAGCCCCTGTCATAATCACCATCAGTGCTTATTCTGCAATTACTGCAGAGGGAGAAGACTTCAATTCAACATCCTGTACCATTCCTGGTCCAACACTTTGTGCTTATGAGTTTCCTGTAGTTAATGTTCACTGTCAGTGCTTGATTACACATTATTCTGTCCTGCAGTGTCCATTATATTCTTTTCTCTTCTTTTCTAAAAAAAGCTTTCAATCTGTGTTTAACAAGTGACTTATTATACATGCAGAGGTCTTTTTGTGCATCTCATTTAAAGTGATAATTTAAGAAAACCTTTTCAGTCTGATTAATTCAAGTTAATAATACATAATATAAGATAATAATGTGTGTGCATATGTTGGGCGTTGACACAGGTTGGAAGGGGAGCATGTGGTGTCTGGTGTAGGCTGTTTTTAGAATAGTATTTCAACACTGTAACCCTAAGTAATGTCTGTTTTCATTTATTTTTGGCCAAGTTATGTAAATACACCGAGTCTGTACTTTTAGTATTCCCACCAACCTGCTCAGGGACTACAGGTGTAAATGAACATCCACACTATAACCTGCATCAGCATCTTTCCTATGATTTCTGTCTTGCTTAATGTATTGTTGTGCACTGTCCCTGTACAAATAAAAAGCATTCTATAGCATAATAAGCAGGAAGTCTTTGTGTGCTCATTGAACTTACTAAATGGAGGTGGCAACTACAGAATAGTAGAATAATTATTAGGGTTTAAGATGACCATAACATATACTACCTGGATTCTACCTGGACGACTGAGGGATTCTTCACACATAACATATGCAGATGCAATATTAGTGCAACTTTTAATATTTGTATGTATGTTGACATTATATCATCAACTTGGTGTCCTATTTCATTTCATTTTGTAGCCCTTCCATAACTTTTGTTTCCTGCAGTAGGACTGTAGTTATGAAAAATAAACAAAACTTGATTTTAGTGAACATGTAGCTCACTAAACATCTGATTCATGTACTTAAATCTCATGCAGAACACAATTCTCAGTGCAGAGAGATGCAGGTCAGTGGGCCAGACTAAACTAAATGTAGGGAGCTGTCCTAATTTGTCAGTTAGCTGTGGGTGCACCATGAAAATTGTTGCACTCAAGCCTAAATCCATTTTAGAATAACAAACAGTACATTTTAATGACATTAGTGAAACTCAAGTCTAATGCATATATGGTCAGTGGACAAATAGACCTATTTATAGTTATTATCACAAAAAGGCTTCTCATCCACTTGTGTAAACAGATACTGGACGGGGACACAGCAGCAGCAGCATTTATGAGAGAATGAAGAAAGTTGGTATTGTTTCCCTCTACAAAATAACTCTTGGAAAAATTATGAATCGGTACAGATAAATCTTGAAACTACTGTGTTCCCGTCAAAATGTCATTTGAATCGAAAACACTTGACAACTCCCAAGTCCTGATGGCTGTGGCTGCTTTTTCAACAATTAAACTGACGATGTGTGTTGAGAAGGGATGTGTTGATGTGTGTTGTTTCAAAACTAAGAGTTATTGAGTCTATTGTTTGAGGAGAACTGTTTATTTTTCACTGGATCAACACCACAATCCTACCAATATCATCACATGTGAATGCCAACCAAACATCCAGCAAATATATTAATTGACAAATCCTGGGGTTTAATATAAAAGACTCACATGTGTATCTCAGGGCTTTTGCTGTATTCAGGTTTAGGTTAATAGACTAAGTAGGATTATAATTCATGTTTTCCCATAGATAAATCAATCTAATGAGAGGCGTTTATATAAATCTGTCTATATGATTCCAGTGGAAGTATGTGCATTCAAGGCCAGGGATAAGCAGCTCAAATCCATGCTTATCTGACATGGTGAAGAATGGAAACTATACGTGAAAAGTCCCTCAGTCGTCCAGGTAGAATCCATGATCAAAGGAGAAGTTCAATTTGTCAACTGGACAAAGTTTGTTTGGTTGAAAACGTTTCGCCGCTCATCCGAGAGGCTTCGTCAGCTCTGGTTATTGTACTGGTTAGACCCTGCTTATATCAAGCTGCCGGGAGGCGTGTCTGACAATGACAAAAGCTCTGAAAACGATCCCCCTAATCCTGTCTCCCATTTATAATGGGATTCTTAGACCAGTCAAACAGAGCCAGGGCAGAGGGGTGGAGAGGGTCGTTAGACGTTGAATAGGGGGTCGAAACAGCCGTCAGAGGAATTTGAAAAACAAAGAGACAGATTAGGGGGATCGTTTTCAGAGCTTTTGTCATTGTCAGACACGCCTCCCGGCAGCTAGATATAAGCAGGGTCTAACCAGTACAATAACCAGAGCTGACGAAGCCTCTCGGATGAGCGGCGAAACGTTTTCAACCAAACAAACTTTGTCCAGTTGACAAATTGAACTTCTCCTTTGATAATGGAAACTATAGTTTTAAAAAGTAGTTTTCTGACGGTTTGAAGCTCAAGACGAAAACATGGCACAAACCTCGGCTACCATCTAAAAGTCTTTGGATACTAGTTTATATTGTTTCATATTGATTAGCTTCAATATTGTTTTAATGTTTAAGTAGTAAAGATTCCCTTTTATTCACATCAAATATATTTTTTATTTACATTAAATGCTATTTTTAAGATAAAACCACCATAATTTGCTGAAATAGCAGCAGAGGACATCACTGGCAGCAGTCTCCCCTCCATCCACGACATTTACCACAGCAGGGGTCTGCGTAAGGCACGCAGCATCACTAAGGACCATACTCATCCGGCACAAGGACTTGTGTCTTCTATCTGCTACCCTCTGGTAGACGATACAGGAGCCTGCCAGCACGCACAAAAAGACTCAAAGACAGATATTACCCCCAAGCTGTCAGACTACTGAACTCTGGATAATACTCTAAATAATACTGAACTCTCAATAATACTGCACTAAACTACTTTTCATTATGCAGAATATGTTTACTGCTGCTGCTGTATGAATGCATCATGTTTGTCACTACCTCACTGTAAACTACTGTTACCTGTGTAATAATCTGTGCAATAACCTATGTGCAATATTTATACCATACTATGTGCAATACGAAATCCACATGCAACACCATATTATGTGCAATCTGTGAAATACTCTACTTATACCTTATTTAATCCTACCTGCACCTTTGTACATTGTACCTTGTATTTTTATTACATTTTATTGCGTATTTTTATTATATTGTTTACTTCTTCCCCTGCACTTTTGCAACACTTTTTTACCATGTACTATTATTGCTGTTATTAGTACTTCTGACTATCTTAGCGAGTCAACGGTTCTTCTGATCCTAAACATTTCATTGCATTGTTGACCCTGTGTTGATTCTGCATATGACAAATAAACAATCTGGAATCTAGATGTAGCTTAGTCGAAGGAAAAAAAAATGCAGTGACAGTTATTTTCATTTACCTGTGTTATTATGCAGTGTGGTACTTTTAGAGCATTTCAGCTCTGTTGCTTGATACTCCTGTACGAAGAAAATAGTGCTGCTATTTAGCATAAAACACCTTGAGTGTGAGTGTGTGACAAGCACGAAATGTATATTACAAACTCAAGCACCTTGCCAATCACTGACAAATCAATTTAGAAGGTTTGTGATAGGTGTTTTTCCCAGGATCACATCATAAATAGCTGCTGCATTATTTATTACAATAAACTTCATATAATATACTCAACAAACCCAAGACAGAATAAGGTTAAATATTTAGTGTCATTATCAGTCAGTCTAATTAAATGCTGTTCTAATATAACTAGCCCATTACAAACAACTCCGCCATTTTAGACTCTTTGTTGTTAAAACATCTTACCTTCAGTCTCTAAAAGGCCACAGGGGGAGAGTGTTCACTGCCGTTATCTGTGAGTGAAGCAGGCTATAGCACCTCCTGGGCCTCTTCACTCCTGTCCAGCTTCAGTTGTTGGAAAAAACCTGGTGCAATATTAATGGACTGCTGCCTGGGAGGAAGAAACCCATTAAGAAGTAAACAGCGCCTCTGGCCCATGGTTTTGTTTCCGAAGTGTTACTGAACAGTTTTTCAAATGTAAAACACATTTAGAGCTGTGTATTGCTTTAGTGGACTATAGCCAATAAGTCCTCTAATGTTCCTATGGAGCCTTGTAGTGTTTATAGAATGGCTGCAGTCCAAAGGTGGTACCATAAACTTAGCAGACCATAATTAATTTTACAGACAGGAATTAGAGTTAGGCACAAAATATTATACATGAATAACAATACAAGATGGCAAAACAAACTAATAACAAAGTCAAAATCAAAACAAATGAAGTTAGATTTTTATTTTTATTTTTTTTTATTGAACAAGCCTGTTTCTATGTCTGTTGGAGACTTGGTTAATTATAAAATATCACAAACAAAAACTCAAGGGATTTGTGTAAGGCACTTTCATCTGTTAAAGCAGCAGACAGGTCTATTAGTGACAGACTGATGAAAGGGGCCGATGCAGATGAGGTGACGCTTTTACTTATTTGTGCCTTTGATTCACTAAAATATAGAGACCTGTAGTCAACGTTTGATATGAGGAGGTGGTTTTTTGGCAATGATCCGGTCTAATCAATGAATCACAGTGCTCCTGTATATTGGCACTATAGAGTTCAGAACAAAATCCAAAGTGTCTAATGTTTTGCATAAAACTGTGTGCCCGCAGAGCATCAGAGCATGAAACGCTTAAAACTTTTGGTTTAAACTCATCATTAACCGTAATTCTGGTGGTCTGTCAGAGTAGAGCGTGCGTGACCCAAATAATACAATCCCCAGCCCTAAGATTTACCATTCAAACAATCTATGCCCTGTTTTCCCTCATCTAAATAATACTGAACTCTCAAAAATACTGCACTAAAGTACTTTTCATTTTGTATAATACGTTTACTGCTGCTGCTCTGTATGAATGTATCATGTTTGTCATTACCTCACTGTAAACTACTGTTACCTGTGCAATAATCTGTGCAATAACCCACGTGCAATATTTATACCATACTATGTGCAATACGAAATCCACATGCAACACCTATACTACACCATATTATGTGCAATCTGTGAAATACTCTACTTACACCTTATATAATCCTACCTGCACCTTTGTACATTGTACCTTGTATTTTTTATTACATTTTATTAGATATTTTTATTATATTGTTTACTTCTTCCCCTGCACTTTTGCAACACTTTTTTTTTTACCATGTACTATTATTTCTGTTATTAGTACTTCTGACTATCTTAGCGAGTCAACGGTTCTTCTGATCCTAAGCATTTCATTGCATTGTTGACCCTGTGTTGATTCTGCATATGACAAATAAACAATCTTGAATCTTGAATTTTTCTTTAGAAATGTTTGTAATGACAAAAACAAAAGGTTCACCATGAGTCAACTTGTGAGCTCATAGCCAACATATTCTCCTTTACGCATCCCTGTTCTTCTTTCTCCTCCCGTTTTGTTGATTCATGTAATAATCCTAATGGCTACAGGTGTCACTGGCGCTTCGTCTGAGTGAGGACACACTTTGCTTTACCCTGGACACTCCGCATCCTCACTCTGAGCGCTGCGCCTCGCCCTCGGCTCCGCGTGAAGCTCGTGGTGAGATCGAGGGCGGTGCACGCGCGCTACGTGTTGCTGCGCAGCAACAGATAGAGGAGAGACAGAGGAATTCCCTCGCACTCCGCTGCCAGGGCGTGTATATCTCTCATCCATACGGACTGTGCGCACTGTGGCGGTACATGCAGCCGCGGGAGGCACAGGGAAACCATGTGAGGTCAAAACAACAGTGAAGAAGGCTGCTGTTTGGAGGAAATCGTCAGATACGAGTTGCGATGTGTCTGCTCTCAACTGCACAAAGGTCTGTGCTTCACGGATGCAACTTCTCCATGCAGATGATGGCACTGCTCGAGCTGAGCCGCGTCTGACTGAAGTGAGTACCGCTCTGCTGTCGTGTGTTTGGAACCTGGCACATGGTTAAAGAACAGAACATTCGTGTCTAATGGTGCGTGGAAAAGCTTTGGTTAGTGGCCTAATTGGTCACAATGAAGGGAATTACACAGAACACAATGGTAGTAATTTTAATACTGTCCAAAAATCCTCGTGGGTCTGTAAGGTCAACTCTTTCAGTTCAGGTTCACATTTATCTACGAGCAATAGGATTTATATGATTTTGTTTATACACAAGTAGATAATTTAGTATTATAGAAAACACAAAGGAAATAACATGTAGACCTACACCTTGTTATTTTAATTTAAATGTCTAGGCTACCACACAAGAGCGTGAATTTTAAAGAATTATGGCAATAGCATATAATAGCCCACGGCATTCCTTTAACCAAACTCCCGTTGTTTGTCTCCTTTAGTGACCACCTGTTTTTCTGACCTCTCCTTCTCTCTGCTGGACATGACGGGGCACATCCTGGCTGAACCAGTCCACGGCTCTCGAGCTGAAGACACCACTGCCATTCGCATCAATGTGGGAGGTTTTAAGAAACGTCTTCAATCTGACACTTTATCCCGCTTCCCTGAGACCCGACTGGCCCGCCTCCTTCAATGTCGCTCCAAAGAATCCATCCTGGAGCTCTGTGATGACTACGACGATACTGAAAAGGAGTTTTACTTTGACCGTAACCCCGCTTTATTCCCTTATGTCCTCAATTTTTACAACACCGGCCGGCTGCATGTCATGGCTGAACTTTGCATCTTCTCCTTCAGTCAGGAGATCGAATACTGGGGCATCAATGAATTTTTTATTGATTCTTGTTGCAGTAGCGCTTATCACTGTAGGAAAATAAACCAGGATAGAGCCGACTGGGAAGACAGAAGCGATGAAGGCAGCACTACTTCATCTTTTGACGATTTATTAGAGTTTTATAATGACGCATCAAAGTTTGACAAGCAGATTTTGGGGAGTGCGAGGAGGCGTGTCTGGCTTATGTTAGATAACCCAGGTTACTCCGTGGCCAGCCGAATCATCAGTATACTGTCAATACTGGTCGTGATTGGATCCATTGCAACTATGTGTATGAACAGCATGAGTGAGTTCAGCCTATTGGACAGTGAGGGCCAAACCAAAGAAGACCCCCGGTTTGAAATAGTTGAACATTTTGGGATCGGTTGGTTCACTTTGGAGCTCGTAGCCCGCTTTGTTGTTGCTCCAGACCTGTTGCAATTCTTCAATCACCCTTTAAACGTCATAGATCTCATCTCAATACTTCCATTTTACCTCACGCTGCTTATCAACCTCGTCATGGAAAGCACCCCAGCTCTGGCTAATTTAGGACGAGTGGCGCAGGTTTTACGTCTCATGAGGATATTTCGGATCTTGAAATTGGCACGTCACTCTACTGGACTCAGATCTCTCGGCGCCACATTAAGGAACAGTTACAAAGAAGTGGGTTTGTTGCTGTTATATCTGGCAGTTGGGGTGTCTTTCTTCTCTGTCATGGCTTACACAGTTGAAAAAGAGGACAGTGAAGATCTGTCTACCATCCCTGCTTGTTGGTGGTGGGCGACTGTCAGCATGACCACAGTGGGATACGGAGATGTCGTGCCAGTTTCCATAGCGGGCAAACTCACGGCCTCAGCGTGCATCCTGGCTGGCATCCTTGTTGTAGTGCTTCCCATTACACTGATTTTCAACAAATTCTCGCTCTTCTACAAAAGACAAAAACAGCTGGAGATCGCTATGAGGAGTTGCGATTTTGACGAAGGAATCAAAGAAGTGCCATCTGTGAATTTGAGGAACTATTATGCACACAAAGTCAAGTCGCTCATGGCTAGTTTGTCCAATATGAGCCGGAGTTCGCCTAGTGAGCACAGCCTGAACGAGTCCATACACTGAAATAGATGAAGGAGCTGTCCAGAGTGCTGAACCTGAAAATCCACACTTACTAACTCCACCACTGTCTCTGTCATGGTGCAATAATGTGTTCATCTAATGTATGTGTGTCACTATGGGAGTAAATGAGACTGAATATTTCACTGTGCTTTATCTACAATGGCTTTTGAGCACCACACTGTTTCAAATTGTTAAAATGCTAAATGACTTACAGTACGTAGTTGTGTTTTTAGTGTCCCGCAGAGCCAAAGTAGAGCAAAAAATTTGTTTTGTCTTAATTCTCATTTCCTCCACAGTCTAGCAAACCCTTTCTGTTTTATTTCAAACTTAAATATTTTCATGATTTTCTCCTTAAGCAGGTAAATTTGACAAAAAGCTGATTTCAGGCACATTTGTTGTAATTGGAAATAAAAAGACTACATGACAAAAATGTGGACAAGAAATAACCCAGCGAAAGTAATTTATAATTTTAAACATATTTTATACTTATACTCGGAGCTGTCTAAAATGCCCCCCCAAAACATACCATACACGATAATGCCTAGTTTGTATAAGTAGTTACAGTATCTTTTCAATATTATTATTATTTTTTGTTTATCTGGCTTTGTGGGGCAGTCCAGTCTTAGACCGTGTCACTATGTATCCCACTCAGCTCGTACTTGTTGTGGTCCGGTGTGTGTTTTCCGAGTGATGTGTATTTGTGATGTTGCAACAAGTTTCTCCAAGTGTGTGGCTAACCTATATCAACAGAACCCGTTTATTGTTCAGAGGAGAGAGGAATTCACGGTCTTCCTAATAGTGATTGAGATGTACTAGTGTTAGGCCTGGGGAGGGAATGTTTATGCCTTGACTGACAACAGATCTGACCTGGTGTGACAGGTGCAGCAACAAGCAGCCCGAGATGACAAGATCAATAAAGTTATACTCTGAGGACTCCATGTTTTATTGGTGTAAGTAATTTAACAGAAACACTTTGCACTAACTAAAGATGTCTCACTGATAAACTGCATTATGGGATATTTTTGGTGGAAAATTCCAAGGTTCATGGGAGTGTCTGTAATGGGGAGCACACATAAGACCAAATTAGTGCTCAGAATCAGTTTTTCTTTTAGTAACTGAAGTAAGTTTAAAGGCACATATACCATTTGTTTCTTGGCTGATTACTGATTTAAACATTTATGCTTTCAACAAATCACTCTTTACAGTTAACAGCACACTGGAACTCTGCCTTTTGATCTCATTAAAATAGATTTATAACTCAGTGAACGTTTCTTACTCAAGATGAAAAGGCATTGACGCAAATCAATAGCTGTAAAGAGCACTCTGTTCTTTCTGAATTGAACTGAATTGCAGGACTCAAATGAACAATACAATAAAATCCATAATTATTTGTTTTCCTCAATAAAAAAGGTTGTGTTAAAAAATACTATAATATTGATTACTTTGATTACTAATGTTATTGTGTAGAATATTATTACATACCTACACATTCTCCTGCGTGAGATCAATAAAGTCTTATCTTATCTTATCATACAGAATACATTTAGAATAAATAAGACCTTCACCTATTTAAACTTACCATAAGCCCAAAACATTTATGTACATTTCAATAAGACTGTTCCGGTGGAGATTTCATTTAAATTCTGTGTTTCTACATTAATATGCAGATACACAGGTAACACCATTGGACATGAATATACTGTAATTAGCTTCAGTCAAAGCAGACTGGCTCTCAAGCTGTCAACTAGAGCCTCCCATGGGATTTGACAGTGAGTACCTGGATAAACTAATTCCAAATGGGGGTGTATATTTGGACAGAAATTGAGACAGTTTTGCATTAAATTATTCAATGTACTGCTCTGCTAAAGCCCTATTTTTAAGAAGGGATAGCAAGTAAAATGGATAGATAAACTCCCTTCAACAAATTCAATAGTTTTAAAGGATTAAGTTCGTGGCCCATTACTGGCTTTAGAAAAATACTGCTCTGTACTATAAAAACATCAAAATGTCTTCTAGTGGTGTATATTTTTTTTCCCAACAACAGCGCGTTACATCATTCTCCTCTTGTTTACCTTGAATCTTGAGGCTAAGACTCTTGGGAGCAGACGCAGGATGCCTCAGTCCCAGAGGAGTTGTGTGGAAATGAGTTCACAGCAGTATATAGGTGACATTTGGACAAATCAACAGCTGTGAGGCAAAAGAAATAAGAGGTATACATCGAGACAATAACTTATGCTACTGACAAACAACAACAACAACAACAACAACAACAAAAACAAGAGCAGATTTAAACCCCAAAGACTATTTTAAATGCATAATATTGTTAGCTGGCATAAATAAACAATGACAATTATTACTTAGTTTGTATCTAGTCTTTAATTCAACATTCTACGGCTCAAACTGTATCGTATACTGCTAAAAAATACCCAAACATTTCCCAGTAGTGCGAAGAAACTGTACACACAATATTGAAGAAAATATTGTTCCATTTGCCATATATTGAGCAATAAGTCAAGTAGTAATTATTATGACATGCCTATCCAGAAGTGATTATTTGTCAACTACTATTACTATGATTACATCTCACAACTCAATCATTGTTCATATTTAGTCCCATGTGGCTCTAGGATATACAAGCTGAAGATGGCTGTGCTCCAGTTACAGAAACAGTCTGTATCTTGGATCTTTGAACTGGACAGATGGATATGAGACTCCCGGGTCCGTCTTCAGACAGCTGTGAACAGACAGAGGTCATTAGAGCAGAGGCCTTGGCTTCATGTCTTCACACCATTAACTGGTCAGGACTAGAACTGGACAAGTCATATCAGAGCTTTCACTACCAGATCATTGTTGATACAGTACAATAATAAGCATACTAGATTTCTTTTTGTGTTTATTTATATCTTATAACATTCCTTGCAAAAAATAATCTTGGTCAACGTAAAAAAGTACAGTTTGGATACAACATACATGTACATACAACTGTAGAATCATGCTCCTTTATGTCCAAGCAACCTGACGGTCTTCTTCTGGAGCACTATGCACCACCACCTACTTGTCTCTATGGAGATGTTATTGTGTTACCTGCAATGTTCTAACCTGGAAAATCCCAGGCTGCTTTGCACAATCATTCCGATCTAAAAGACAGCCTGGCAACTAGGCTAAGCGAGGGCTCCTGATTTGGGGAGCCAATCAGAGAGCGGGCAGGGGTGGAAAGACGGTGACGCGTACTACGCGACAAACGGAAGCTTGTAGTTTGAACTGACAACTGACATGATTGGCTATGGGCTACGTATATGCCAAATGATAGATATTCGTAACGCCCAATAAACGGCCGTTGGCAATCGTAAACCACACCTCCGCTACGAGATATTCAGTAGGTGGCCCCCCAGACCATATATCACTTGTGATATGGTCTGGTGTAAACCAGGCAAGCAATGTTCCACAGTATGGTAATAAATGTATCTATCTCCATATAGAGACAGGCAGGTGACACCACCAGTTGAATAACACGAGATACATGAGTTTAATGCCATACTGTGGAAGACTACAGGCAGTCTCCATGGAGACTAGCAGGTGGTGTACTCTCCACCATAAAATGTACATAGTGCACCTTAACGGTTCTATATTACACACATTTACTCTTGTGAGCTTTTATGCCATGCTCTAAAATTGTTACCTCCTCAAAAACATATTTCACACATGTCGGAGTAACCCTTTATTATTACTCTGTCTACATCTCCAAAGTTCAAAATGCTCTGTTCCACCTTCTGATGTTATGTAGCAGTAGTTTTTATGTTAACATTTTACCTTTAGTTCAGTGGAGATTGGAAATTCCAGGATTGAAAACATCCAAATGATTCTAGTGAGGGTGTACGGAGTTTAAAAACACAGTGCAGCGCTGTATTACAGAGTGTTTTCTGTTTGAGAGAAGAACTCAGCCTAAATATGCAAGATTTGTCATATGGTTTGTTTGTGATGAGGAAACCACATTATAACACAGATAAGAAAAAAATGTGAACATCAATCAACCTCATAAGCGAAAAGGTTTTTTGTAATTATCTGCTTAAATCTCCAAATTATCAGCCCTAAATCAAAAACACTAATCATAATGAAGGCTAACCAGAGGCTTCTTTAATTTAAAACAATGACTTTTGGCTGACAAGTCAAACAAGCTTGTGTTTGCTTGATTCATTTTCATGTTTACTCCAGGGAAAACAAAGATAATAAAAGCAATAGAGAGCAAAGGAAGCCGAATATACAATACTTATTAATGTGCTGTGTGTGTGCATGTATTTCTCTGTGATTGTGCGTCCTTTGTGTGTTTGTACGGGCGTATGAATGAGTCAAACATGCACGAGTGTGGCAGACAGTGTGCCTAATGGGGAACTTATTGAAGCTGGCAGCAACGTGTGGTCCCAGCGCGCAGTGTTGGAGATATAAAGTGTGTTACTAAGCAAGCGTCGTGTTGTGGCACATTACCATCTGCTACACTGCCTAAGCTTAAATACGCGTGGGAAGATCAGGAGGCTTTTGTCTGCTTGTTTGCTGTCACTGTGTCCCCTTTTGCCAATTTCATCATGTTGTATTTGTGAATATCTGAAATCAGCGTTAAAGAGGCACAAGTCTGACATAAAACAACATAGACCAAAGAGGAGCATATGTGTATTATTGATTCAAAGTGAGGATCTTGTTGTGCAGGGCTAATATGAATTGATCCACTAAATAAATGGTCAAAATCAAAATATAGTCAGTTTGTTAATATACTGGCCTCATGTGGCTTGACTTTGCAAATATTAAAAAAGAAAGTGGAAACAACTGAAAACTCAACACAAAATTACAGATTTATGTTATATTTTAATAATCTTTGGGGTATTGATTTTATATTGAACATGAATAAATGAACCCTTTTAGCAGAGTAGCATTAAGTTGAACTGGGGAACACTAGCGTGCCTTCAGGTATTCCCAGATGTATAAGGTATTTGGAAAAAAAAAAAATCCTGTTGTGCATGTTTTAGGTTGATGGGAGAAAGTCCCTAGAGGAAACCCACCCATACTCTGAACCTTCTTGTTGTGAGGTGAGACTGTTGGCCACTCAGCCACCATTCCATTAAATGTTCCACAGTATTGCATTAAATTTCTCTATATTGGCGGCACGGTGGCTGAGTGGGTAGCGCTCATGCTTCACAGCAAGAAAGTTCTGGGTTCGATCCCCGGGTTGCCCAGGCCTTTCTGTGTGTGTTCTGTGTGTAGTTTGCATGCATGGTCTGGGTTCGATCCCCGGGTCGCCTGGGCCTTTCTGTGTGGAGTTTGCATGTTCTCCCCGTGTCTGGGTGGGTTTCCTCCGGGCACTCCGGTTTCCCCCACCAACCCAAAACATGCACCATAGGTAAATCCTCCAGCTTAGGTCCTGACCAAGCTGAAGCAAGAAGATCATGGAGATGGTCCCCGGGCGCAGTAATGTGCTGCCCACTGCTCCTAATAACAGGATGGGTTAAATGCAGAACTGGAATTTCCCCACTGTGGGACTAATAAAGGCATAGCTTTCTTTCTTCTCTTTCTATTTTGCGTTGTTTCATTATGGGTGTGTTAACTGCTCCACAATACCAACCAAGTTACAAAGCAAAAGGAGAAATTCAATTTGACAAAAGTTTATTTGGTCAAATACATTTCACAGACTTAGGGTGGGGGCTCGGTCTCCGATCCAAAATGCTCTTCAGCTGATTCGGAACCCCCCTCCTTAAAGATGATGTCTTCAAGCTGAAAGATGAACGAGATACACGGGGTGGGAAGGAGGAGGTTGAGAGAGCTGACGTGGACGGTGTTGTCGGGATAGGCGTGGTCAAGATGAGCTGTGGTTAGCTGGCGAGGAAGTTGAGGCGTGGTTCAGAGGCGTGCATAGAAATATGTTATTAAATATACGCTGCATATATATGACTAGAAAAGAACATAGAATCAGTAAAAAAAAAAAAAGACATTTTTAAGTACATTTCCATTAGTTTTCATTTTAGTTTCCCTGTTAATTGTTGTATGGGATTTTCAGTTCATGTATTCTAACCCATGCTCTTCAAATATAATTCTTGAACCTGCTACCTACTTCTCCAAAGTAAGTCTTTGTTTCATGTTACAATTAGCAACTACTGTATATCTGAAGAAGGAAGTGTCTATACTTTGCACTCATTTACCACCTCTCCCTCTTCCTCCCTGCAGTGGATTTGTGAACGTCTCCAAGAATAATCTCTCATTACATGGATCGTGGCACAGCTAATTATCACCTACACATCTTGCACAAATAGAAGCAGGTAAATTGGAACCAGGATTTATTTACAAAGTCTCAAACTAACTGTGTGTATGCCGCTGCACTGAGATGTATAGAGAATACATTAACAAATATATTTGGACATTAAGTTTATTAGGATTTATGGAACTAAATCTCTTGGTGATTAAAATTATTTGACAAACAAGTCTTGCCGGATGACATTAAGGATATTTGATCATATAAATGGCTGAATTAATTTACTGAAAACAGACCAAAGTATATAGTTAATGTGCCATTTCCAAGCCTGGATAATGAAAAGTATGGCATCAGATGTTTAGGACAATGGAAAATTCATGCAGCTGAACATTGTGTGCCTTTAAAAACAACAATTTTCTTTAAAATTACTGTAACACCTTCTTTTCTCTCTTCTAAATATTGCCAGACTAACAAAAAGTCACGTAGGATCACTTGAGCAGGTCCAGCAGGAGTGCAGTTTAAAAGTGGCAATAATTATGGTCTTTCTTTGAATGCATATTGGAATAATACCATTACCTTATTCATCCTGTGAGAAATATGTTTTTGGATCTAGGCAACAATGGACACGGTAATGGATAGGACTGAAAGTACTTCAGTACTTAGGTTAAAAGCAGGGCTGGACTGGGACAAAAAAACAGTCCTGGCATTTTTGGCTTAGACCCTCATAATTAGAAGAGCACAACGGACTAATTTATGTACAGTTTGTGTTCCCTGAAGCAAAGTATTTTACTATTGTTACATCTTGGCCTAGGAAACCATGGTGCAACATTTAAAGGAAAAAGTGGTGTACTTGCTGCAAGTACAGCACTGCAGATATTTTGAGCTCTCAAACTTTAGAGCTAGTTGACAGGCTACTGCATCTCAATCACTTGCTACCACAGGATAGCAACATGCTTGCCATTTTCGAGACCACACCCCCAGGCGAAATTCACCTAGCATTTGGATTTCGCTCATCGAATCTACACGATTCACGTAGGTCACCTGTTTTTGCTTCAAAACGGCAAATTTCGCCAAAATGTGAACGATTTTCATGCCTGTCCATCACCTAAAAGTCCCGATATTATCCTAACATTACTACCTGCTGACCTGGTGTGCCTGTGCGACACTTCCCCGGTCACTCTGTCCCTCGGGTTCCCTCGGGTTCCCTCGGGTTCCCTCGGGTTCCCTCGGGTTCCCTCGGGTTTGAGCAGCCCCTCCAGAGTTATGCCTGTTATTTAAAACATTTTGCAGCGTCTATGGCGAGATTTTTTAATCTTTTAGCCCACAACTTCTCCACACCCCCGTTTCTACTGCTTCTCCATGTTTCCACGCTCAACACTGAAACTGGCGGGGATCAGTGCAGAGAAAGGGGTGGGACCGCTCTCGTAATCTACTATATTCTGATTGGTTTAGTCCACTGTCTATATTGACGATGGACCAATTACCCGATTACCAGTCCAGGCCTGGTTAAAAGCTTTAAAAATCCTACCACATGTTGTTCTCTGTACTTAAAATGTATAATTACTATATGGTGTAATCACTCAAAAAGCTGATTTGTATACAGGATGATTTCATATTCAAAATAAGGTTGTATACGAAAAAAAAATTTAGTCCAATTGCAATTCACATAAAAGAGTATAGCCTGAAAACCAGTGTCATTCAGGTCCGGTGGAAAAGTTAATAATGTCTCTGTTTCTCTTGTATCACTCATCGATGCATTGACATCTCCACACACAGTCCTTCGACACTCCCACATGGAATATAAAAGCAGACAGATCTATTATTACAGAAATGCTTGCAGCGTTCAAACACAGGATAGCAATTTCAAAAATCAAAATGAGATTTGAAATTGAAAAGACACACAAGATGTTGGTCTTTGAGACGCTGTGATTGTTTGTAATTTACATATAAATAAATGTGCACTGTATTTCTGTATAGAGTTTGCCGTCATGTTTTGAAATCAATTTCCTTGAGGATGCACCAAGGACAGAAAAGTGAAGACTTTGCTTTGAAAAGATGAGACTATTACAGGGCTCTACACCTGAGCCCAGTGATGTGACGTCAGTAAAGCATTGAAACATTCAAAATAAAGATAGAAATATGGACAGTGACGTGTTATGCCTTCAGTCTTGTTTGAAGTAGTAGTGATCGCATAAATACAAGTGCTAATGTCTGGGCACACATTGTGTTTCATAATGGTCATAATCCAGTTAAAGCAGCTTCTAGAGAAGATTATCATGTCAGACCATAGACTGTATAAAGAAATGGACTAAGGGAATGTGATGTCACCCATAGCGTTTGGCTCCAGTCAATAAAATCAAAAGGCTAATGGTTACAGGGGCGAATTTGGAGCTCCATATTAGGATTAGGAATTTATTAACGGATAAAATGGTAAAATAAAAACACTAAGATCATGTAAAACAGGTTAATACTGACATTTTAAGACCAAAATGACAAGGCTCTCTGTAGCAATTACTGAGAAAAGGGTGACAATTTCACATTGTAAAGTCAATTGGAAGCCGGAGGCGCTCCCATGAACACTTCCTATCTGGAATACGGCGGCTAGCAGGTTAGCTATATCCATTTATATTTACAGTCAGTTTGCCAGACAGAGAGGCAGACCCAAATAAAAATATATTATTGGTGGTATGGCAAATCAAATAGTTCTACAAATGGTTAGAAATTCAAATCTGGACTAGAAGGATCACTAGGCACAATTTCAGTTAAACATATTAATATGACTAGTTGTTCTGTACCCATAGACACAGTATGAATTTTAATGTAGTTATGGTTGTTATGTTAGTTAAAGGCCAATGTACCTGACTTTTATTTTTTCAATTTCTTTGTCCACCCAAAGGACAAAACACAGAGCCACAAACAAAGCAAAGTGGTCAACTCCATTCAGTGTGAAAACTGCAGTGAGTGCCACGCTGGAGAAACAAAACAGCCACTTCAGTTTAGTTTAGTTTATTTGATTTATTTGACAGGGACAATGTACAGGAGCATTAATCACAAAAAATCACAAACAATGAACATAAAGCATAAAAACAGTGCAATTCATAATATTTACAGTTCATAATATTTACAGTTCATAATATTTACAGTGGCGGTGATACATTTCATCAATTAGTAAAAAATAATTAAAACTCTTTTCCCAATACCTGTACCCCCTTCTCATGTCTAGTCTTTAATGCTGACACATCTGCACTCTTAGAAATTTTTGTTTAATTTCTAGGCTAAATTCACAAGAGAATGTACCAACACAGACCGGAGAGCCAGGGTGCAACGCAATCTGCTGTACATCTCCACCTAGAAGCCGCGGGCCACTCCTTTGAGGACAGTGAGGTACAGATCTTAGCCAAGAGTTAAAGAGACTATTTCTATTAGAAAAGACAATCCATCCTTGAACTGAAATGGAGGCCTCAGACATCATCTGTCTCCCATCTACAACTACATCCTCAAATCTAAAATTAGTCGGGCCAGGTCCAAAGGTGTGAAAACACCCATTATGAGCCTGAATGATTATGCTCTCAATACATTTGAATAGGCCTAGCTAACAAACAGAAACTGTAAACAAGTAGGTGTGTTAGTTTCAGAGTAGTTTCAGTGTATTTATCTCCTCCCTTCAGGCAGATATAAGGCAGTCTCCACCAATGTCTGACCAGAACTGAAGAAGCATCTTGAACCTGCTGCGAAACATTTTCGGCCTAAATAAATGTTGGTCCAGTTGACAAATTGAATTTCACCTTTGCCATTTCTTCAAGAATTGGATAATGCTCTTTGCACCATGCAGTGTCTTGTAAAATCTATTACAAGACTCTATTAAAAAGACAGTTGTTTCTCTATCATAGTTCAAATGTAAGTGTACAGCTTTTTAAAGAACAGAAAAAATGTCCCGAAGTTGCATCCAGTAAAAGTTTTTTTTTTTTTTTGCGGGACCCAATTAGAGTTTGTCTTTCACACATTTCTAGAAATAAAAGACATTTTGAAATGCAAAGATAAATCCTGTCTTATAGTCCAATCAGAAGTCTTGCATTTGTAGCTTTGAAAATCAGGACGCTCAACTTTTCAGATTGAAGTCAGTTAAAGATGCAGAGAGAAGCTAAGTATAGAGAGCAACTGGGGCATGTCATCTCACACTTGTCATTGTGAAGAAAAATCCTGGATATAAACAGCTTTCACAAATGGAGCAGAGGCTGTGATGGCACATTGTGAGACATGAAGTGAGCATAATAACCCAATTAGTCTATTTCAGTCTCCCCTGCCTCTCCCGCTCTCCCCCATTCACTTTACAGTGATCCTAATGCATCATGATCACAGTACAGCTGCAGGTATACCCTTATAGTACTCACTTATAGTACTCTCAAGGGAAAGGTGGGGATAATACAATGCAGCTATGCTATTGTGGGTGATTACAGTGTTGCAGAATTTGACTTTGTTAAGATGTGTGAAGAATCCCTCAGTCATCTGGATAGAATCCATGGCAAAAGGAGAAATTCAATTTGTCAACTGGACAAAGTTTATTTGGTTGAATACATTTCGCAGCTCATCCAAGCTGCTTCTTCATTTCTGGCTAAAGTGCTGGTGGACAATGCTTATATCTGCCTGAAGGGAGGAGCTAACTACAATGAAATTACTATGAAACTATCACACCTATTTGTTTTCAGTTTCTGTGTGGTGTCTTTTTTAGCATACCCATTCAGGACCATAATGGTGTTTTCACACCTCTGGACCTGACCTGGCTAGTCTATTCTTTTCTTTGTTTGCTTTCATTTAGGTTTGAGGATAGAGTTATATATGGGAGACAAATTATGTCTGAGGCCTCCATTTCTGTTTAAAGAAGGATTCTCTTTCTTGACAAAAATAGCCTCTTTAACTCCCCTCTCAAACCAGTTATTTTCTCTGGCTAAGATCTGTACCTCACTGTCCTCAAAGGAGTGGCCCGTGGCTTTTAGGTGAAGATGTACAGCAGATCAGAATCAGAATCAGAAAGGTTTTATTGCCATATGAGTGAACATGTCCACAACATTAGGAAATTGCTTCGGTGCTTGGAGCGGAATGTAAACAAACACTTAACATGCAGCAAATTAAATAGAATAAAATAAAGTAGAAAACCAATAAGCTATAATATAACACAAAATTTACAATTTCTTCAGCTGCCTCAGGAAGTACAACCTCTGCTGGGCCTTCTTTATGACAGAGGTGATGGTGCGCTCCCATTTGAGGTCCTGGGTGATGGTGGTATCCAGGAAGCGGAATGAGTCCACAGTGGTGATGGGGGTTGTGTGCTTCCTAAAGTCCACAATGATCTCCACTGTCTTCTGGGCATTCAGCACCAGGTTGTTCTGGCTGCACCAGGACACCAGACGGTCAACCTCCGTCCTGTAGGCAGACTGAGATGAGTCCAATGACCGTGGTGTCGTCTGCAAACTTGATGAGCTTGACAGATTGGTGGGAGGAGGTGCAGCAGTTGGTGTACAGAGAGAAGAGCAGAGGAGAAAGAACACAGCCTTGGGGTGAGCCAGTGCTGATGGTCTGGGAGTCCAAGACATTCTTCCCTAGCCTCACGTGCTGCTTCCTGTCCGTCAGGAAGTCAGTGATGAAGGTCCACTCTGGCACGCCCATTTATGTTGGTACATTCTCTTGTGAAGTGGCTGTTTTGTTTCTCCAGTGTAGCGCTCACTGCAGTCTTCACTACACTGAATGGAGTAGACCACATTGCTTTGTTTGTGGCTCCGTGTTTTGTCCTTTGGGTGGACCAGTTTCTGTCTTAAAGTGTTTGTGAGTTTAAAATAGACTGGGATTTCACATTGTCTGAAAATCCTCTGTAGTTTTTCAGAAACTGCACTGCAGCACAGACTGAGAGTTATTCGGACATTACAACACAGGGCCCAAGTAGTTCCTATAAGCACAGAGGGAAAGGAGAAAGAAGAACAACGTGCAATGTGCAGAAAGCCCTCTCTGTTTGTGGATATCCTAAATGGGCTTTCAACAAAACTAAGACAGACAAGGACAGGAAACAAGGCAACAGAGAATCAGAACACAGGAGAAAAGGTGTAAATATCCCTTACCTGGCCGGCGTTTCTGAAAAACTACAGAGGATTTTCAGACAATATGAAATCCCAGTCTATTTCAAACCCACAAACACTTTAAGACAAAAACTGGTCCACCCGAAGGACAAAACACCGAGCCACAAAGCAATATGGTCTTCTCCATTCAGTGTAGTGAAGACTGCAGTGAGAATATGAACAGCAAGTTTGTGTTTAGAGTTTTACATAGGACTTATTCTATATATAAGAGAAAATTGAATGCATGGATCATTCCAGAGCTCTACAGCTTTCAAAAAATAATGTTTTATGCTTTTTATGCTTTATGTTTTAGGCTTTTACAGTACTGGATGTTTTAACAATTCATTCAGGTTGTTCCATATTCTCTAACAGAAATACAACAAATACAATAGTTTCTTCTTTACTTCTGTATACTGTGAAATTCTTCAAGCCATCCTTGAAAAACACATACGTCACAATGTTCAATGGGCCTATGCAGTGTGACAGTCTCAGTAAGGTCACTCCTCCCCTACACATACTTTGGAAATAGAATAACCTTGTCTAAAGAAAACTGTTGCTGACAAATGCATCTAATTCCACAAGTGAAGTAATTAAACTAATCGAAGAGATGGTTACATCACTTTTTATACCTGTTTCTGGCTAAGTGGGAATGAATAAATGATTGCTATCATGCATTAATCAGCACTCATTTATGGAGGCCTGGTTTACTAGTCTGAAAGAAATTGACATTCCCAGGGACATAGAGACACTTGGTGAGATTTATGCAGCTGATGATGGCTCTACAGATCAAAAAGGCAGGAGGAGGAATTACAGGAAGATTAGGCTGATAGTCATTAAAGATCAAAGCTTTTGAATCTCAATGGGACTTCTTGGTTAAATAAAGGTAATACAAAAGCATCTCATAGGATTTATAAGGATCTAGAGATAAGAACACTGATGAACGCTACTAAGAGTCCATCCACCTGTGACTATTTAGCATTTATGTATAACAGTCATTTCAACTTTTCACATCACATAAAAACAGAAAAAAAACAGAGAGAGAGAGATAGAGAAACATACAGCTTCCAAAGTGTTGTTTTGATGTGATAAGCAAGAATGAAACCAGGACTAAAGCTGGTCTATAGGACTAAATCATTAAACTATAGCAGCTTGGACTGGACAAGAACTGAGCAAAGACTAAACCACCAGATTGACAAGAAGACTACATTTCATTACTAAATCTAAATCAGGTTTCAATTTTTACTTTTGTAATTCTGTAATCAAAATGTTCTTCATTATGTCTGTGATCTGCTTGTTTTCACAGTGCCTGAGTAGCTAGCGCTCATGCTTCACAGCAAGAAGGTTCGGGGTTTGATCCCCAGGTCGCCCGAGCCTTTCTGTGTGGAGTTTGCATGTTCTCTGGGTGGGTTTTCTCCGGGTACTTCGGTTTCCCCCATCAACCCAAAACATGCACCACAGGTAAAATCCTCCAGCTTAGGTCCTGACCAAACCGAAGCAAGAAGATCATGGAGATGGTCCCCGGGTGCAGTAATGTGCTGCCCACTGCTCCTAATAACAGGATGGGTTAAATGTAGAGATGAATTTCTCCAGTGTGAGATCAATAAAGTCACTTCTTCTAAACATAATTGTAAGGTGTTTAGAGGCAAATCTCTCTAGACTTGAGGGAAGCACAGCCTGAGTAAAGGTCCTGTTGAGATGACAACAGTTTTTAAAGAGGACACTGATCCAAATAGCTTCTTCACGTTTGCCACAGCTTTGGTGAGGGACTGGCAGGTTTATGGTGTTGTATGTTAACCATACAGTCATATTTGTTGATTCAACGCACACTGCAGATGTTCTTCTTACATACTGCTCTGCCACTCTAGGGGCAATTGACTCAAGAGCTCATTTAGAAAAACATGCAAATTGTTTTGCCCCCATTTAAAAGATGTGGATGACTCTCACTTTTGTCTCTATAAGCAGAAATGATGCCTGAGAGAACGCCTGCATAGTTTTAATAGCCTCCATTAGACTGTTACGGAGAGTGGTTAGAGTCATTTTATGTGGTTGTTTATAAACTTTATGTGTGTTTAATTGCTAATTACAGCCTGTTTTGCAAATCCTGACAAAAATGGCCTGTCGTTCTGGATGTTAGTCTCAATTATAGGCCAGAGAGGAAAAACAGGAAAATGCCATTGGTCACACAGCCACTCCGACAGTTCGGCCTCTGTCACTTCAACTAGCTTCAGAGCAGAGGAAGGGGAAACACAACAAAGGAAGAGGGACACATGTTTGCAATTTAGTGTCATCCCCAAACACCACCTACAGTCTTATCTTAGCCTTGACCTAAACTAAACTTTCAACTTTCAACCAAGTTTAAAGTATCACATCCATGAGTCAAACTGTTTGCTGTTGTGTGCTGTGGGATACACTGCTCTTGTTTGTACACATTTTCCTTCTCATAAATTTGCATGTTCGTCTAGCAAAATTGTAGATTTCTTATCCTGTTTTTCCCCTCTTCATCTATAAGTGGCCCTAATTTGCTGCCATAAGATTCAGTGATTAAATAAAACAAAACTGAGACTTAAGGTAATAACCAGTATAGTGACATGAGCATCGGTAACATCTGTCACTGTGGAGGCTGTGGTGGCAATAGCTTTTTGGTTAAAGTGTCACACAATTTGACTGGTGTTAAGAATTGGATTCCCCGTGTCTCTCTTAGAGCCACTGGGGACTGATGCATCATCCGGAGCAGCTCATTACTCGCACAGGGAACAGTTCAGAGCTCTTGAAATGCACGGCCACCTTTTACCACAGTCTCTCATGCACACACAGCCATAAGGTCACCGTTAATTAAGGGCCTGGAGATGGTGATGGATGCTGATATTTTCTCTGTAAATGCACACACAACACTAATAGATTCCAAGAAAAAGTCAACCATAAATCAGATTTTCTTGTGCCCGAGGACAGGGATTCAGTGCATGTCTGTTAGTGAAAATGGAGGATAACCACACAGAATGAATGGCACTGAGTGGGAGATTAGTTAATGGCAATACGTCATCTCTGACATGCACTACCCACTCCAAGAGTTTAGTTTTATCTTTATGTGTACAGGATTTTTTACAGTCTACATACAGTGTATTCAGCCTGATGCTCATAAGATTCAATATTCAGAACTTCAACAACTTTACTGTTATAGGAAAGCACAAATGAATCAACGCAGCACTCCTCAAGCCTTTTCTGTAAGAAAACCAAATAAAAACAAAATATTATGTCTTTTGAAGGGACAATTTTCCTCAAAATGGCATCATGGAAGCTGAAACCTATTAAACTGCTTTCACAACAAAAGTATTAGTATTTTTTTTCTTTACATCGGTTTGGCAGTGTACTTTCCCCCTATATTTAATTCATACTTTACTAGCACAGATTTGCTTTCATGGACTAAATATTTTTAATCTATTATGGAGCTGACAACAAAACAACTGGAGAGTGGAGACCCTGTGGAAGGCTCATATTGTGACTAATTATGAGGGAAAAATAATAACAAAAAGCTAAAATATAATTGTTAATATAAATTCAAAATAAGTTATGCATTATTACTGCTATACTACAACTACAAACACATTACTACTAACAAAACCACTAAAATTGTTAATCTCATTACAAGTAAACAGGGAGTAGTAGAAGTAATAATAATAATGGCAATATTGGTAGCTGTGGTGTTAGTAAAACTAGCAGTGATACGTCTTGTAGTAGTAGTAATAGTAATGGGACTTGTAGTGATAGTAATAATAATAGTAGTATTAGTATTAGAAGAAGCAGTAATATTAAAGGGATAGTGCAGTTTTTTTATGTGAATCTGTATGGCTTCCCCTTCAACAGTGAGATTAACACTGACTTACCCATGACAGCGTGATCTGGTCCCGGTTCTCCTCCAGTAGCGTAGCTCGTGAATGTTGTTCCGGTAAGTTCGCGGGGACATTTAATAAAGCTTGTTTTTCTACTCAAAACATTTGTCCAAAAAGTGATATACAAATCACAAATAAAAATGGTGCTGTATTCTGTGATTCAAAACTCATTCCTTTATTCATTTTCATTTTCTTTCTTTTTTTTAACATATTGTTTATTCTAGAATCTTTATTAGTCTTGGATATATTTATATGCTACTATGGTCCGCTTACACGTGCGTATAAAGACATTTTGGAAAACACAAGTTGTGATCTACAAATTAACCTGAGATAAAGTTGGATTCATCTTTCTAAGCCAGAATTAACCCATAACTCAACTACAAGGTAAGACAGCATCACAGACTTGCCACATCCCCTTTTGAATACACTGTACACCAGAGATTAAGTATTATTATTACCATGGCTCATACAACCATTAGTCATTGTCTTACTGCTGTTATTGCAATATTGATTTAACATTATCACTAAACTGCAGCTGTAACTGAGCATCAGGGTTCCCAACAGGGTTAAAAAGTTGATTTCAATCTTAAATTAGACTTGATATTTTGGGAGAGAATAAAACCGCAATATCAAGAAGCAAGCACTGAGCCTTGTATAGATAGCACTGCTGAGTCTAATTTGTTTCCTGAAATCCTCCAGCCTCCTGTCAGACTGATGCTGAAGATGCTTTAAAGCTGCTTCGTAGAGGAGGCTAATTGCACTTCAGGTTTTTGTTCTCACATCCACTGCTCTACTACACAAACACATTGTAAACTGACTATTCATAAAGTTGCCTCTCAGTGATCGAAGTCTTGTTTTGTGACGATTCAATGAAAATGTGGAGTTGGATTGGGGTAACAAGTGTTTTACATAGAATTGTTCCACTGAAAACAATTATAATCTGCACAGTATTGTATTGATTCAATTTGTGTTATGTTATGTTATGGGAAATACATTTTTATGTATTAATCATTCAGTTTTGTGGAGTCTGTGTGGACAGGCTACAGTACATGTTTTGTGTGATCGTAAACTGTATGAAGAAGTGGACTAAGTGAGTGTTATGTTTGGCTCCAGTCAAACGAAGCTCACGAGTCCGGCAGTTATAGGGGCGAATTTGGAGCCAATTCCATATTAGGAGGAATTGATTTACGGACAAAATATTGAAATAAAACCACCGGGATCATGCAGAGCAGGTTAATATGAACATTTTAGGACCAAAATGAACAACAGTTATGGAGAGCTCACTTCCTATATGCCTTTATATATACAGTCTATGGCGTAGATTTACTCCAGATGTCCTCACTAATGCAATTTGGCTTGGGGTAGACTACATTAATTTTTTACCATAAGTTAAATGTTATATATACATACAGTATATAATATATAGATGGCTGTATCCCCTCTTCACTTTCCCTTCAGGCAGCAGTGTCATTACCACACGTCTCTCAGCCAATGCTCATCGTTTTCCTATCATGCAGGAATCTCTATGCTCTATAATCAATAAAGGCAATTGTAAATTGTAAATTCTTTTACACCTCTGAATATAGATGACGTCAGGCAGGGTCACAAAGTAGCCAAGCAATGGAAATAACTAGCTAAATCAATATAAAGTTGGTGAAAGGCTCCAGTCTGTCAACAGAGCAGAGGGCAGCTAAGAGGTGCAAAGCAATCACCATTTTTAACACCATTTTCTTCTTGGCTGTGCTTTTAATATTGCATTTCATATCAGAAATAAAACCTTTTTTTTTATTGTTTTAAAAATACAGATCCATAAATGAAAACAAATGCAAATGTTTCAGCAGTATAGAGTAATCAAGTTCATTTATGAATTTTAGATCAGTGAGAGTTGTGAGACAAAATATAAAATGTATAGAAGCTCACAAATTCAAACTAAGCCCAAACCGAGTCATTAACAGAGGCATGTGGAGGTGGGCACACAGAGCCTGTGTAGACCCTGAGTCGTATTGAACAAAGACTGGCTGCCACTGTCACATTGGACTGAAGATATTGACAGTGTGTCTGCAACAGGATGGATGAGAGCTCTCTTATTTTAATGGGCTCCTCTGATATCACTGATCGCCCTTTGGAAGATTGATCTGTCGCTTCAGCTGCCAGAAAACATGGAAAATCAGGGAAAATCATAAGATCCTGTTGTGTAAAGGGTCTTTTAACCACGTCTCATTAAAAACATATGAGTGCACAGCAATAGTTTGTCTTTAGTTAGTTTCCCTTTCCTGCCTTCTCTGGTTTATGCCAGGATGTGATAATTAGATTTTTTTAGTCATGCTCACCAAACTGGTTTTGATCATGTTAAGATACTAATATGGGCAAAAAGAGCACATAGATTTATTAATGATTATACACTCTACTCTAGATACTATAGAATCTAATTGCCAATTTGCTCCAATAGCGCTTTTGATTAGTGAACACCGCTAATCACACCACAAGGACAGTATAACCAAAAAGTCAATATTATCATGATTAAAAGTGTACGAGGTTTTGATTAATTGGCTTGTTTTGTAGGTTAACTGCAGGAAGGCACAAGATAATAAGGTCACACAAGACATACTTGGCCTATAAATCATTCCCTGTTGTGTACCTGGCAGGAAGTTTCTCTCTATACTAGTACATTTTACTTTTAAACCACGAAACAGTGCATCAATGCAGCCGCCAAATCTACTTTATGAACTATATTTTATGAAGTATTTTCCGATACACTTCTAATTTACCATGTCCTCTTGTTTTGTTGCATCAGAGAGAGTAGAAAATAACTGTCACACATAAAAGATATTAACTGTTTTATGTTCACCGACGGAGAATACAGGCCTTAGGTGAAGATAATGAAGTCAATGAAGTGACACTCAGTAAATGAAGGAAACATGCAACAAAAACTTCTAATAAAAATTAAAGAACATATAATTATAGACACAAAATAACACATAAATCAGGCATAAACTTATAACTACCTCTGTTACACAGTATCATGGTTGGGAGGGTTACTTTAGAAATGTATATATATATGTATAAATGTAAATAATTCTGGTACAGTTACTAGTTACTCCTTAAAATATGTATTCAGTAACGTAATCCAAGAACCATAATATTAAAGTCATGTAACTTGATTATGTTCAAGTACTTTTGGATGACATTAACACAAAATATCTGATAACAACAAGAAAACAATAACATTTTGTGCATTATAAAAGAAACTGAGGAAAGCTAATTTGAACTGTAGCTTATAGTCCTACAGTGAAAGTGCACAAGTTTTGATCACATAGTACAGTCTATTAAGAAAAGAAAATCCTCTTGGCTTCTTTAAAAATAAAATAATATTCAAATTTCCACCCGGTAAATGCGTTCTTCTCGGTCAGAGCCGTGCCAGTCGCAAAATTGTTCCATAGTACTGCCATAGTGTACAACAGTTTGTTCTGATTTCCCTCCATCTCCAGCTTTAAATGAAAAAAATAACATAAAATGCTTTCAAATTGTAATCCTGCTAAATAATCCCCATTTTCACAAAATGTACCTGTAATCTGAGTACGTCTTCTTTCTTTCTTTCTTTCTTTCTTTTGTATCCTTTTACTTAACGCTGTTCCTTGTATTCCGTTACTCCCCAGGCCTGCACAGTAAACATTTCGGTGCATAGACTTTCAATCTATGCATGGAGATAAACTGTAGCCACAGCTGCTCTGGGGCACTGACCACCACCTATCATTCACTCTTTCACACGCCACATTCAGCCAAAGTGGACGAAGAGTCTTGTCTTGTCTAAATCTTAATTAAAAGTCCACTGTGTAACTTTCTGATGGAGGCAGGACCGCCACCTGTTTTCTCCATGGGGATATTATGGCTTTGGAATGCTGCAGCTCCATGAAAACAAGCAGGTGGCGCATGTAACAGGTCAGATCTGTGGAGAGGCTAGAGTGTGCATAGTGAGGACTGTTTTATAAAGTTATTATTTAGCTATATAATCACATGTAATTGAGAAAAAAAAAAACGCAAGATAGAAAAGTTTAATGCCATAAGGTAGAATATCCCAAGCAAAGAAATAAGATCTCCATAGAGTTAAACAGATGACAGACTCCACAAAAGTTACATAACGCACCTTTAAACCAAGATTTAAATTATATTAAACCATATACAAGAAATATAGTTACATTGTTATGAACAGTTATTGTTACTTTGCTTTTTTTAACCTCTTTGTACAAAATAAAAGGGCACATTTTCTGATATACAGTAGCTATTTCTTCTTTTGAGTTTTAAATGTAAAATGTAATGTATTGTTGATGTAATCGTGTATAATAAATAAATACACCAGACATTTCTTGGCCAGTGTCTTGACTGAAGTGCATCAGACAAGCGCTAAACCAAATCTGGTTTCTCTTCTCACTCTCCCACAACGTGTCAAGAGGCAACGACTGCACGTGAGCGACAGTATCTTGATTACATTTCTCATCTAAACAATGGCTTCTCTCAAACAGTGGCAGTTGGCAGCAGGCCAAGCATATAATTGAGAAAATTTAATATTGTCAGGTAGAAAGCTCTTTTCACGGGGGTTAGAGAGGCTGATAACACCAACACAGCCGTGAAAGGACAATTTGGAGCCACAAAGGACACTTGGTCTAATTATTGGAGAAGGTTTGGGGAGGAATTTCTTCACACATTGGTGAGATAAAGCAGCAGGTGACAGACAATGGAGAAATTTATATTTTTAAGATTAGTAAAATTGAATCTGTAGAATATTTAAAGTTTTAGATATAGTTAAAGTGAATTTATACAATGCACAACAGCGTCAAGCTGATAAAGGCTATTCTTATTATTAATGGTGGACTACAATCTCTGCTATCACTACTGCTCTGAGCACAGCAAATCTCTCCAAAATTGTTACACACAAAATACAAGAAATGTGTACAAGTACAAACATAAGCAGTCTTGTTGAAATTGGTTGGTATAGCGCTGTCAGTGGTGTTTGGCTCTCAGTGTTGTATGTTAATCACACAACTCAGTGCAGGTCCGGGTGAGTCCGGGTGAGTCATGCTCTGATCCTTCATTTCCAAACAAATTAGATGGAGGGTAGAGACAGAGATGTGGTGTGAGGGATCGATAAACCATTAAAACCTGTCTGTGCCCACTGTGCCCTGTGTGCCCCCTGCTCTCTCCTCCTTCACCACATACCTTTGTTTACAGAAGCAGACCCCGTGACCTCCCCTATCAGAGCCAAACAGCTCACACGTGAGGTGAGGATTTACTATTGATTTCAAAATGGACTGGTTTCGTTTTGATTAAAAGTCTGCAAAACTGCACTCATTAAAAACGCACACACAAACAAGAGCATAATGATGCATAACTAAATTTGTTTCAGACATTTGCTTTTAAAATCTGTCACGATCCAAACGAGTTGAGATGGGGCATTAACATGAAACGTCTATGCTGAAGGATCAAGCAGTACTTCTGAAATTTTAGAAATAACATTTTTAATAAGATAGAACCATTGTGTTGACAGTTGAACTTTTTTAATGTCGAGTTTGTTTGTTTGTTTAATAAAAACAAATTGCTTTCAATGCAATTTCGTTAGCATACACAATACAGAGGATCATTGCCGTTCAACAAAGAAATTCTTCCTCCAAAGTCTTAATTCTGCTGGCAGATGTAGAGCTCTCAGTTATAAAGACCCAAGCACATAATTGACAGTTAGCTATGTGAATTACGATCTCCATTAAAATCGGATTAATTGTATAATCCTAGGGAGAACCCAAAGAAATGTATTCATTTTCCATGAACATGATGACAAGAGAATTTGGAGTGTCTTGTAAAAGGTTAAGCGATAACTAAACATACTGTGGTGTAGTGCAGTCCATGTTAATTTATGAGAGCATGCAGATTTGCATTTCATTTGATCAGGCAGTGGCAGTAATTAAACATGCATAAGGAAGTATTCCTCATCTGAGCCAAACACACGGGTCAGAACTGTCCATCAAACAGGATCATTATGCTGCTAATTAAGATGCAACACCTGTTTAGGTTCACTTTGGTTGCAGCTGCATCATCAGTGCATTGTACAGTAGAGTGGAAAATTTGAAGAAACTTTTTAAGAAAGGAGACAGAGTTCACCAAAACCACCAACACTTCAAATTCCTGCTGGCAAAATTTCAAAATTGATTCAGTAAAACAGCCACTCTCCATTATGACTTATTTTTCACAAACCAGTGGGCAGTAGAGTTTAATTTATAGTATATGGATTCCCTGAAAATATTTGAACATTCAACCCACTGATGTTAAACATTAAGCCTTACTGTACTATATATAAGTCAGCAATCGTTTTAGACATTCTTCATTCAAAGCCCAGGTATTCACAGCCAGTTCATTATGTGATTATAGTATGGTGTACAATCTACAGATTGCAGGCTCTCAGAACATCAAACGCATATTAGATTTTCATTTCATCCAAACATTTAATATAGAAATGTTGGCTATGGATGACAGTCAACATCCCACAATACACATAAAAGAAGTCATTGCATGCTGTCAGGTTCCCAAGGAAACAACATCCCACTCTGCTGCAATTTCAAACCAAGCCTTATCTGCTGCAGCCCTTTCTCATATGAAGGAATAAAGACAATGTCCATGATTTTCAGCAATTTTTACTACAAAGTGTATCATATACTTAGGACACACAGGGACAAAGATGCAAAATAGAGAGAAAAATGTAATTTTTCATGCATGTACACAGACCATATCCAAAATGGTTTGAATTGCTTTTCCCTTGAGCTTGTATTTTGATTTGATAAACTCTGAGTTGGTTCAAGTCCAGTTCATACTCAAACGAAGGATGTCAAGTATCGCACTGCATTGATGCCATTTTAAAGCACGCATTTTGCAGTCAGGTCAGGTAAAAAGAATTAGCACTGGATATTATTAAGAAATGTAATACTTAAACTGTGACATAATGATACAAACTCCCTTTGTAGGTACATTTATGTTGGCAGGTGTGACTTGCTGAATACAAATGACCATGACTTAGAATAATAGAAAAGAGGATATTATAACTTATGGCATTCTTCATCATGACTCATCGAATCAAATTAAATGAAATGCTTTTTTAAGGCATAAAAACAGTATTCACGCAATTCTTTTCTCTTATAACATACTAAACATAAACTTAAAGCATTATCATGCTTTTGATTTGGCTCCAGTCTTTTAAGGTATTGCAGTATAATGCACATTGTGTTTCTCTCAAAAACCCTAATACAGTTCCCTTTGAACTTAAGAAGAAGTTGATCCAGTGTAAGTACCATAAGCAAAGTCTGGGTGTTAATTGAAGGAGCTGCAGAACACTGTTGTATTGAGTCTGACACTGGTGGGTGGCACTCGCAATCAATGGCACCACCAATAATTGTTACTTTCCATAAGTCATTCTTTGTCAGTGAAGTTTTATTGTTTGAATTATCTCTGTGCCATCTCTGTCCTCTCACTTTCTTCTGTACAACTCATCAGTATATATTCCTTTGACAGGCGCTCTTTGACAGGTGCTCTTTGACAGGTGCTCTTTGACAGGTTCTCTTGTCCCTGCCTCCTCTCCCCTGAAGTTGCACCTCTCTATTGTACATGATATGATAGCACGGGTAATTAGTGACTGAAGGCATCTGCAGCAGTGAGCAGGGCTCCACAGAAGGCTGAGAAAATATAAAGAGAGCGCAGAGACAAATGTCTTTGGTTGAGGTTGATTACCTGCTTGTCTTCATGGGGATGTTTTTGCTTTGGAAAGTCCCACAGTAAAGCATTAAATATATCTAGTATTTCTCTAGTTATAGGTTAGGTAAAAAAAAAAAAGATTAATTCTTACTGTGAGCAAGGTCGCCTCTTCACAGAACTGGCCTGTAACTCGTGTTCTTGTTTTCATGAAGGCTTGTGCAAAATTCCTAGCAAAGCGTTAACATTTCCATGGAGACTGACACTTTTAAAGAGCCATTTACTGTTTAAGTAAACCCTTCTTTGCTTTTACTGAGTTTGGTCCTGGTCTTGGTCTTGGTCTGACAATGATAAGAGGCTGAGTCTATTTTGGGGAAACATGAAGACAGGAAATAACTTCCATCTGATCATGAATTTTGCAACAAGCTACTCAACTATTTTAGAGTTTCTTTTAAACTGTCTCACTATATATAAGAGGTTTTTATCATGTGCATCAATCTTTTTTCATTTACGAACTACAACCTAAACCAGAAAACTCATATATACAGTAACTATTTAATGGTTATGATAACAGGAGAAATTCAATTTGTCAACTGGACAAAGTTTATTTGGTCGAAAACGTTTCGCCGCTCATCTGAGAGGCTTCGTCAGTTCTGGTTAGAGTGCTGGTTAGACACTGCTTATATCTCGCTGCAGGGAGGAGCTAACTATACTGGAGTTTTTCCGAAACTATCTCGCCTATTTGTTTCTGTCTTTTGTTTCTCTGGCGTCTAGTTTAGCATACCTATTCACCCCTACACGACTGTTTTTCACACCTCTGGCCCTGACCTGGCTAGCCCTATTGTTTCTTTTGTTTGTTTTGATTTAGGTTTAAGAATGGAATTATAGATGGGAAACAAATTATGTCTGACTCCACCATTTCTGTTTAAAGAAGGATTCTCTTTTTTGACAAAAATCGCCTCTTTCACTCCCCTCTCAAACCAATTCTTTTCCCTGGCCAAGATCTGAACCTCACTGTCCTCAAATGAATGGCCCGTGGCTTCTAGGTGAAGATGTACGGCAGACTGAGGTCCACTCTGGCTCTCTCGTCTGTGTTGGTACATCCTCTTGTGAAGTGGCTGTTTTGTTTCTCCAGTGTAGCGCTCACTGCAGTCTTCACTACACTGAATGGAGTAGACCACATTGCTTTGTTTGTGGCTCGGTGTTTTGTCCTTTGGGTGGACCACTTTCTGTCTTAAAGTGTTTGAGGGTTTGAAATAAACTGGGATTTCATGTTGTCTGAAAATCCTCTGTAATTTTTCAGAAACGCCGGCCAGGTAAGGAATAGTTACACCTTTTCTCCTGGGTTCTGATTCTCTGTTGTCTTGTTTCTTGTCCTTGTCTCAAAAACTAAGAGAGAGCAATGTGGTCTACTCCATTCAGTGTAGTGAAGACTGCAGTGAGCACTGCATTGGCCTGAGAAAAGAACTGGTTTGAGAGGGGAGTTAAAGAGGCTATTTTTGTCAAGAATCCTTCCTTGAACAGAAATGGAGGTCTCAGACATCATTTGTCTCCATCTATAACTCTATCCTCAAACCTAAATCAAAACAAACAAAGAAAACAATAGGGCAGCAGGTCAGGTCCAGAGGTGTGCAAACACCCATTATGGCCCTGAATGGTTCTGCTAACAAAAGCCCACACTCCACTCCCACTGCAGATTTATTAGGCCTACCTCACTAACAGAAATTGAAAACAAATAAGTGTGATAGTTTCAAAGTAATTTCATTGTAGTTTGCTCCTCCCTTCAGACAGATATAGGCAGTGTCCACCAGCGTCTGACCAGAACTGAAGAAGCAGCTTGGATGAGCTGCAAAACTTATTAAACCAAATAAAATTTGTCCAGGTGACAAATTGAATTTCTGCCTGGATGATTGAGGGATTCTACACAAATTATTTGGATTGCTTCCAGTTTTCTGGATTATTTATTTTACTACAAATCCGATAGCGTGGTGGAGGCGTTTGAGTGCCTGAATGATCCTGAGAACTATGTGGTCGGGGGCGTCATGCTCCTGGTAGGGTCACCTAAGGCAAACAGGTCCTGGGGGAGGGGTCAGACTAAGAGCGGTTCAGAAGCCCCTATGATGAGAAACACAGCAAGGCCAGTTACGTTGCCCGGATTGGCATTACTGGGGCCCCACCCTGGAGCCAGGCCTCGGGTGGGTGCTCGGCGGCGAGTGTCTGAGGGGGCCCGGCCGGGTACAGCCCGAAGGAGCGATGTGGGGCCGTCCTCCCATGGACCCACCACCCGCAGGAGGATCCATAGGGGGCTGGTGCAGGGAGGTCTGGGCGGAGAGATGCGTTTTGTGATGTGTGTAATAAATCACTTCTGCGTACTACACACAGACTGAAAAACTTGTACTTTAATAATTTTACTTAAGTAAAGTTTTGTCATGTGATACTTTTACTTGAGCATTTGTTTGCTCCAGTATCTGTACTTTTACAAACAAAATCGAGTAGCTCTTCTTCCACCACTGGATCTTTTTTGCACTTGCCTCCCAGGGAACCGTTCACAATAATCATTCACACACTGCTGTACACAGACACGATGCAAGAATACACCCTGCTTATATGTGTATCTTTGTGTCGTGTCTTCATATATTTTATAGTTTTCTTCTGAATTTGAAAACTACATGTTGATGCTACATTCTCAGAACCGTCCACATCTCTACAGCCCACCCAAACCCACACACTCCCAGCTGTACACTGCCCACTCTCTTTCCAAACAACAGTCAATACTAAGCTTTCAGGACACACAACTTGTTCCTCATATGAACCTTCCTCTGCAACTATTTTATTTTTTATTTTTAAGTATCTGCTGATGCACACTCTGAGAAAAAAATAAATAAAACCAGCACTTTACTCACTTTCCTTTCCTTTTTTTGTCGCTTTGACCTCGAAATTGCAGCAGATATTTTCAAAACTTGCCACTCAAGGAGCAAATACATCTGAATACAGATTGCCACTATAACACTCACTTTGCATATGCTGTAGTCTGGTGTACTTAAATACTACACACTCTCTCTAAAGGCTAAAGACACAAAGGCCAAAACTGAACACACAAATCACAATATGAATAGACTATAGACAGACACCAGATTTTCATACCGACTTTGAGGTCCAAGTCTGATGCGGTTAGATACTAACTAGGAAACACAAATTTGCTTTTTTGTGACCTAGATCAGTGTTTCCCAACCAGGGGTCCAAGTACCCCTAGGGGTACACGAGCACACTGCAGGGGGTATTCGCCAGTGTCGCTGTCAGGCATGGGGAGATTTTTTTGAATTTTTAAATTCTAATTTGAGAAAATTTGATTTAAAGAAAAGAGAGAAAATGCCTGAGAATTAAAATTTCAAATTAAGGAGATGAAATAGAATGATTTTCATTTAATAATCTGTTGTGTCACATTCTACTTTTGGAGAATTATCAACACGTATGAGTGAGGGGGTACTCGAGGTGTGACAAAAGGCTCAGGGGGTACACAAGACAAAAAAAGGTTGGGAAACACTGACCTAGATGATTGTTTCCAACTCCCTCACACTAAAAGTTCTGTAGCACTCTCTGGCCAGTGTCTGAATGATGGTTAAGTTTATAAATCTGATGACTGTGTTTGTATTTTAACCATAACCTCCTATGTCCTATGTTTTGTTCATAGTTAACTTTTTCAGACATACTAATTCTGTGTCTTGTGTGAATAGTTTTGCAAAGTGCACAAAGCATTAGCCGGATTTATTAAAAGTTTCAGAAAATGCAACATAAAAAAAGCAACATACTCCAATAATTATAACTCAATCCTAAAGTCACAGACTAGGGTGTAAACTTCTACAATCCTCTACCGGGGGGTTTTGTGGTAATTTAGTTTAATAAAGTGTTTTAAAGTTTTATTTTTTACCTGTAGTCCATGGGCACTGAAAAGCTTAAGATACTCAGACTAACCACAGATCTGAAGTACCTCTATAGTTTTAAGTACTTCATGTCTCAGAAACACTTCAGGCCAGGGAAAATGTGGAGATGCTCACAGCTGGGCATGTATACTCAACAAAAATATAAACGCAACACTTTTGTTTTTGCTCCCATTTTTCCTGAGATGGACCCAAAGATCCCAAATTCACTCCAGATACACAACACTACCATTTCTCTCAAATATTGTTCACAAATCTGTCCAAATGTGTGACAGCGAGCACCTCTGCCCCGCCGAGACAATCCACCCCACCTCACAGGTGCGCCACATCAAGATGCCGATCCGACATCATGACCAGTGCACAGGTGCGCCCCAGACTGCCCACAATAAAAGGCCACCCCGAAATGTGCATTTTTTTTGCTTTAATGGGGGTCTGGGGACTCAGAACCAGTCAGTATCTGGTGTGACCACCATTTGCCTCATGCAGTGCAACACATCTTCTTCGCATAGAGTTTATCAGATTGTCAATTATGGCCTGTGGAATGTTCCTCTTCAATGGCTGTGCGAAGTTGCTGGATATTAGTGAGAGCTGGTACACGCTGTCGTATACGCCGGTCAAGCACATCCCAAACATGCTCAATGGGTGACATGTCCGGTGAGTATGCTGGCCATGCAAAAACTGGGACATTTTGAGCTTCCAAGAATTGTGTACAGATCCTTGCAACATGGGGCCGTGCATTATCTTGCTGAAACATGAGGTGATGTTCATGGATGTATGGCACAACAATGGGCCTCAGGATCTCATCACGGTATCTCTGTGCATTCAAAATGCCATCAATAAAATGCACCTGTGTTCTTCGTCCATAACAGCCTTTGAAGAGGAGTGGACCAACACAGGCCACAATTGACAATCTGATAAACTCTATGCGAAGAAGATTGCACTGCATGAGTCCCCAGACCCCCAATAAAGCAAAAAAAAAAAATGCACATTTCGGGGTGGCCTTTTATTGTGGGCAGTCTGGGGCGCACCTGTGCACTCGTCATGATGTCGGATCGGCATCTTGATGTGGCGCACCTGTGAGGTGGGGTGGATTGTCTCGGCGGGGCAGAGGTGCTCGCTGTCACACATTTGGACAGATTTATGAACAATGTTTGAGAGAAATGGTAGTGTTGTGTATCTGGAGTGAATTTGGGATCTTTGGGTCCATCTCAGGAAAAATGGGAGCAAAAACAAAAGTGTTGCGTTTATATTTTTGTTGAGTGTAAATCACTCTATGGCACATCTCACTTGTCAGAACAGGTATATTGTCCAGCTGAGCGCAAAAACGTAAAGGTGCATTGTATAACTTTTTTTGGTGGAGGATCTGTCAAATGCTTTTCTTCATGGATATGTTATTACTTTGTCTGGAATGCTTCACAGTATGGCTTTAAACCTTCTTATCTTCATGGAGATCAAACCAGACCAAGTTACAGGTCAGGCCAGAATGCCTGTTTTTTGAGATATTTTGGGGCTATAAAGCCACCTGTAATTTGATAAATGTAAGGTAGAGCTGCTTAAATTCATATTGTGGACCAGGCAGAGCAATGACACATCAGAAACACGCAGGTGAAGGACCCCTCACCAAAAAGTTACATAGTGCACCTTTAATGTAATGAGAATTTCAATCTTTTGCTCTAAAACAATTGTTAGAAGTTTCCAAATCAGTGTAATGATATTTCTGGGGATAGTTGTATTGTTTAGAGCTTGGAGTCATTAAAAAGACATTACCCTGCATGTTGTTTTGTAGCCAATTATAAAATGTTGAGAATAGCTGGGAGCTGTATGTAGCAGCAGTGGAGCACTTTGGGTGTTATGAGGGAATATTTAGTCTGTTTCTCTCCCACATTCTGCCCACAGTTTGACCTGGTTTTCTCAGCTTGGTTCATGTGAAATATCTTGATCCAGTTACAGTAACTCCAAAAGTAGTGACGGAGCTGGTTTTATAAATATAACAACTGCCTGGCCTATTTATACAAATACATTTCTCATGTCTAAACTCTGTCAACAATTTGTCATTTTTACTTCATCACAAAATGGAACAATGAAACCTCAGAATACGTATGTATCAGAGACTATACACATAAATGAACAGAGCTAACCCACTAACCGCAGTGTTACAAACAACTCTGTTTCCAATTGACTTCCAATTGACTTACATTAAAACATTGTCACCCCTCTCTCTGTAACTGCTGCAGTGAGCCTCATCATTTTGGTTTTAAAATGTTCATATTAACCCACTCTACATGACATGTATTTTGCTATTTTGTCCATAAATAAATTCAACACGGGAAACCTCACCCGGCCCGGACACGGAAAGGATTGACAGATTGATAGCTCTTTCTCGATTCTGTGGGTGGTGGTGCATGGCCGTTCTTAGTTGGTGGAGTGATTTGTCTGGTTAATTCCGATAACGGACGAGACTCTGCACACCAACAGCTAATTTCTAGAATGGAAACTCTTAAAATTTCCTGATATAGTAGAATATTTGTCAGGACTTATTATGTTCAAAGCAAGAAATCATCAACTACCAGTAAATATTCAAAATGTATTTACAGAAAGAGAAGTAGGGTATAACCGAAGAGGAACAGCAATATATAAACATGCTCTAGTGCTGACCACAAGGAAGAGTTTTTGTTTATCGGTCTGTGGGGTGAAAATATGGAACAGCCTGAGTGATGAACTAAAACACTGTTCAAACTTTAAGCAGTTTAAAAAATTATACAAATCTAGTATTCTGAGTCTTTATAGTGATGCAATGTTGTTATGGTTAGTATATTAAATTATTATAAATGGCTTATCTGTGGACATTGTAAATATAAGTTGTAGTAACACCAGGTAAATGTGACGATGGTTCAGAGGAAACCGGACAATATTAATGTTTAAGTGACTGTAAGGGGTGGGATTCAAAAAGTTTACCCTTCTTCCCATAACCCTTTGAGATATGTTTACTTATGTAAAAAAAAATAATTAATATGCCTACACGTACATGATCAAAGGAGAAGTTCAATTTGTCGTACACGTACATGTATACGTGTAATGTATTATGTACTGTATATTGACTTTGTGACATACTCAATAAATTCATTCATTCATTCAATTCATTTATTCAATAAATTCATTCATTCATTCACTCTGGCATGGTAACTAGCTATGCAGAAGAGTTTGTGGGTGGCAGTTGCTCTGTTGGTAGAGCGTTTGTCCATCGATCCAAAGGTTGGCCCGACAATATATCATTGGTTGAGCGTAGGTTGGCAGTACGATCTTAACCCCACCTCGCCCCCAGTGTCTGTGTACACTGGAAGCCCCCATGACAGAAGTACATCAAGTACAAGGTTGCGTCAAGTGACATGAGGCCGTCCTCCCGTACACCCACCACCCACAAGAGGATCCATGGGGGCTGGTGCTTTGAGGTCTGAGCGGCAGATCTCTCTGGACCAGGGGTGGCCAATTATTTTTCCCCAGGGGCCAAATGAGAAGCAGAAAATATTGTGGAGGGCCAGGCCAAAAGTTTGAAGTCGACTCTGGTTATTAATTTTATTTCTAAGTTGAAATCAGTAAATGGCATTGTTTACAGAAGCTGGTAATTTAATGAGAGAGTGAGGTTTTACAAAAACTGAATTTATTCAGTAAAATAATTCAAAACAATGGTAAATGTGAAACATTTGTAACTCTTTTTCAGTCACATTAACCCCACAATGCTTTCTGAGTTTAACTTTCTTAACTTTGTATTAAGACACCACAATGTCTTTGTATGCAAAATAATCTAATACAAGATATGTCACAACTGCTAAACTGTGTAGAAAAAGTCAAAGTTAGCATGTTTTAGTTAGTGTTTTTTTCTTGATCAGTGAGAGAAATCTAGCCTCTGTTGAGCTTTAACAAGTGGTTACATGTTTGAGGTGGAGATGTGAAGCACAGACAGATGATCATCAGTACAAATGCATTATGTACAATTTTGCAAGCAAGCAACCTTTCGTGGGCCGGTCAGAGTCCGCTCGTGGGCTGTATTTGGCCCCCGGGCCTTGAAATGCCTGGGTCTGCTCTGGACTGTTGCACATGTGACCTGAATTATGGAAAATGTGGAAGAAAATTGATATTTTGTCCATAAATAAATTCCTATTCCAAGCATCGTGAGCTTCGTTAGACTGGAACTGAATGCTAAGGGTAACATACTCTCTTAGTCCACATTTTTATACAGTCTATATACAGTTTTATACAGTTATAGACAAATTATGATGTGGGTGGAAATTAGCATTGCCTTGCATTGTCCATAAGTGATATTTTTACACAGCTTGTCCTTCACACTCTCTCTTCCTCCCCTCTTTATCTGATTTGATTTGTCTGGAGTTGTGTTTTCATTCAGGGAAACTCATTTTCACTTGTCCTATCACCACCCTAGAGAGCTCAGAGGAAAATGACAATCGAGGAGAGTCAAGTCATTCTGTCTCAGCAGATTTGTGTGCACCCTGGACCCTGGACAAGGCAGTTTACTGATGCGCATTCAGTCCGTTACTTCTTCAATATCAATATATAAGATGTAATTCTCTCAATTGGACATATTTTTTTGTAAATCCTCTTAATAAAACTGTTGATTTAACCATCATGAAGTTAGAAAATCAAACAATAAAAGAGTCATTGGTCAATAACGTCTACTAGATCTTCCAGCAACTACATATACCAGGTATCTCTCTTTAGTCTCCTTTGACACAACAGCCCTCTGGTGAGCACAGAAGACATGTATGTGTGTGTGTGGCGCAGGACAAAGCAGTATAGATTCTGTAAATGTCATAACCTCCCTGGTCCGTGAACACCCCAGCAATCCTATCATCAGCGTACCAAAATGGCAGGTTGTCAAAACAAAACAAAGCTAGTTTTCTGAAAGCCTGACATTTTGGCTGTATGTGGCGGAGGAGAGAAAAATTGACTTGAATGTCAGATTGTACTGCAAGTTTTGTTAAGGTGAAGTATACTAGGCACAGTGCAATATTGTGAAATTCAATAAGGGATGTACACAGTAGTCGAGTTTTAAAATGAAACCTAAGCCCTCCCCCATCACTGACATCACTGTGGTGTTTCAGGGCAGGGCAGAATTAGAAGGTACTTTGTTAAAATGGAAATGCTTTTATAACAAAAAGTCCATATAATCATTCAATAATTCAATAATACACAGGATATATGTTATCACACACGTACACACACACACACACCTTAGTCCTGGTTTAGTCTTGGTTTAGTCCTGGTTTAGTCCTGGCTTAGTCCTGGTTTAGACCTGGTTTAGACCTGGTTTAGACCTGGTTTAGACCTGTTTTAGTCCTGGCTTAGTATTGGTTTGGACCTGGTTTAGTTTTGGTTTAGTCCCGGTTTAGTCCTGGTTTAGTCCTGGTTTAGACCCGGTTTAGATCTGGTTTAGTCTTGGCTTAGTCCTGGTTTGGACCTGGTTTAGTCCTGGTTTAGACCTGGTTTAGTCTTGGTTTAGTCGGACTAAACCAAGACTAAACCAGGTCTAAACCAGGACTAAACCAGGTCCAAACCTGGTCTAGTCTTGGCTTAGTCCTAAGCCAAGACTAAACCAGGTTTAAACCAGGACTAAATTAGTCCTGGTTTAAACCTGGTTTAGTCTTGGTTTAGTCCTGGTTTAGTGCCGAAATAGATGCAGAAATAATCTGATAATATGACTCACCCATAAGAATGCGGTCAGCTCCATTCTAACAGTTTGCCGTGTTGTCTTTAATAATCCGGAGCTCCGGAGAAAAGGACATAATCCCGAACGTATCCCGTGTCCCGAGGCGAGAGTTCCTTCTTACGTAGCATTAAAGTAGGAAGTTAAGGATTCTTCTTCTCTTAGAAATGCCGCGTAAATATCAGGCTCACAGCTGATCGGCGAACAGGCACAAACACAACAGCGGCAATCGTCATGATTGGCGGGAGCGCGTATCGGTGCGTAATTATGCTGCAACATGATTGGAAGCTGGAGCGCACTGGCTATTTTGACTTAAAAACGGCGAAATTCGCCAAAAGTTTAGGGATTTTCATGCCTGATTGATAAAATGCCATAAGGGATGGAAGAAGGGATGCCCGTTTTAGAAGAGGGATGATTTTGACTATTTTTTCCCACAGGGGGATGCCACCCCCCCCCCCCCCCCATCCCCCCTCAACTCGAGTACTGGATGTACATAAAAAAAATAATAGATAAATCTGCAATTATGCTTGGTAAATTTAAGGCTTCTGCATTTGACCCATCCGTCCAACGGCTCAATTCAAGATCTTGAACAATATTTGGGGACTTCACCTATCAAGCATGTTTTGTTTTTTGTTTGTTTGTTTGTTTGTTTTTGCCCAGGAGTCAAACCTTTAACCTTTTTACACTGAGGCAAGAGTACTAATCACTTTGTACCATGGAGTTATATCTACCAATGACAAATGGCAATTTACAAACTTTGACCTTTTAAATTGTTGTTCCTCATCAAAACAGACGCTGAGGAGATGTACTTTCATGCCTGCTTCATTAAATCATTAATCCAGAGTGTCTTTGAGCATTCATCAAAGCTCTGTTTGCATTTTGCCAGTTTTGTTGTGTCACTGGTAAAAATACAAACTCCTCCAACGCTGCTTTTAAGCCCACAAACCAGACTCCCTATGTGACTTTAACATTTGAACAACTAAAGCAATTATATACTCTAAACTGTACAATATTATTTTTCATCCCAGTGCTCACGGCCCCTTCTGTGTGTCCTTCAGAGTTCAGTAAAATGGAATGTGACAGCTATAACCCAAACAGAGTCTAAGGTTAAGATGATAAAATAAAAGTGGTAAAAAGGTGCAGGTTGTTAATATTTAAGAGGGCCTGAACATTGCCAAAAGAAGTCTGCAGAGTCAGCCTTTTGATTTATAGAGATTCTGTGATAGCTTCTGCGCTATAAATCAGTCTCTATTGTTTCTGTTTGGTGCCCAGAAGAGTAAAGCACCATTTTTCATCCATACTAGCCCTAACCTTGGCAATCTGTTTCAAAGAGCAGCCCATAAAGTATTAGTCCTGCAGCCCAGTGTCACTTAGCGATAGTGAGTTGGTGTATACATACATTTCTCTGCAGTAGTCATTTAAGGATAGTTCTCAGAGGCTCTGCAGCTCATTTATCACTAAATTGAATCAATAAAGTTCTTAAGAGGATTTAAGGCGCCTGCAACATTGAGAGATGGTGATTTTTCTATGGGTAAAAAGTGCTTTGGAAGTAAATATGAAAGATGACAGCTTTACTAAATTACATTTTAAAAGAACAAGGTGCTCCTAACACAGTGATGATTTCGTGATACCCAAGGCACCTGAAGTACATCATATATTGTACACTGAAATAGATGAGATTTCAAGAGTGATCGCAGAGCACATTTTTCAGCTGTTTTAGGATTAGAGCTGTTCCAGTATTGTATCAACCAATGGGTTTTACATTTGTCTGCATATGCCTCTGTCTGTGTGAAATAATAGATTAAATCAAATCAATAATACAATTATTTCCATAGATTTTTATAAAGTAAATTTAATAGTGCCACATAGATGGTATTATTAGATAATGGTAAAAAAAAAAAAAAAAAAAAAAAGGCTTACTTCACCTGATGAGTGAATCAATCAATCAATCTCAGAATGGAACAAACTTCCAACTGAGCTAAAATTATGCAAATGCTTAAAAAAATGTAGCCTGGAAATTAAACAACAGTTTTGTGCAGACGTGTCAGCGTTAAAGATTCGACATGAGAAGGGGGTACAGGTATTGGGAAAAGAGCAGTGGTGAAAGTAAAGCGGTGTGCACCGGAACGCAGCACCGGTATAAAATTCACAGCCGGTACGCAGCACCGCTAAGAGAATATGGTTAATGGTGGCCAAAACCCACATTTGAAAAAAAAGTAAGGTGCGCTATTTAAGTAGAAAACACAAACAACCACACTATGCTATTCGAGAATAACTGAAAGCTACCCGAAACTCTCGTGCAGAGATATCTGCAGTCCGTTAAGCAAGGATTGTCAAAACTTATCTGACTGTAGCCGTGAAAGTAGCCTAAACCATTGCGAGGCGGTGCTGCGCACTGGTAGAAGATTTAAGGCCAGCGCGCTGCCTGCACCTGTAAGAAAGGGTTTATGCTGACTAAAAAATATGAAATAATTAAGTATATTAAAAAAGTTATTTATCTATGAAAAAGGTGTAAAACGTAAAAAAAATAAAATAAAGCCCGAGTAAAACGAGTGTTGTTGTTGTTTTTTTTAATGGTAAAGTGATGCACTGGACATTATACCACCTGTAAGAAATGAAAACTACTTTCACCACTGGAAAAGAGTTTTAATTATTTTTTACTAATTGATTAAATGTATCACCGCCACTGTAAATATTATGAATTGCACTGTTTTTATGCTTTATGTTCATTGTTTGTGATGATGTTTGTAATGTCCTAGGGACTGCGGATGGAAATTAGCTCCGAGAGCTAAAGTCTGGTACAAAGCATCTTTTCATTTTTTGTGATTAATGCTCCTGTACATTGTCCCTGTCAAATAAATCAAATCAAAAATCTAATGGGACTCAGATAATCCCACTGCTGAAATACTGGCAAAGGCAAACACAATAAATGCCAATGTAAAAACTCTGCTATCACTGCAAGTGGGAAAGTACTGTACTTCATTCTTGTTATAATTTCTGAACTAGGGTTTCCCAGACTGAATGTGTTATGTTCATGTAATTCCATGTATAGGTTAGTTTATTTGCCATTGGTAATTAAAAAACACACTGACATTAAAAACAACCACACAGACAAAAAAAAAAAAAAAGAACATCAGTGTATGTAGTAAACTGAAGTTACTCTTTATTTGAACACTATCTCTGCATCTTGTGTGACTCATGGTTGCTCAGTGGAGAGGAAAAAGTCCTGACATTAAACTCAAGCTATCCTGATTGCTGGCTGTGTAATGACAGAGTTGCTGAAGATGCTAAAAGGTTCAGAAAATCTCTCCAAAATGAGAGGCCACCAAAACACACAAGAACATTAATCAAACCAAAACAAAGGAAAGATAAAGGAAAAATAAAGAGAGATAATATTATATTGTATTTACATATCTATCTTATACTGTATCTTGTAGTCACTCGGGCATTAAAATTTTTACCTGTGTAAGATTTTATAAAACCAATTTCTTACCTACTTGTTTGGAGATTCATATTACCTCTGCTGGCTGGCTTACGCTACTCAAACCATGACTCAGGCTTCATTTGCAGATGCATTCACAAAAATGTAGTCATAAAAATAGTCCATTCATACAACTCTAATGCTCTCATTGATGTGTAGTGTGGATAATGTGCTGACATGTTCCCCAGGGCATTCAAATATAAATAGTCAGCAAATAGCCCATGCTGTAATCAACAAAGTGATTTGAGTTTGTGTATACGATGTTTTAGGGATGCCTGAAACCACAGACTGTTAGATAAATGCATAGCTAGCCCACTTGCCAACACGTTCCAAATAGGAAGTGACCATTGGGGTGCTTCCAGCTCCATTTGACTGAGGCCAAGCACTATGGATGATGTCGCACTTTCTTAGTCCACTTCTTTATGCCAGTTCCACTTCTATATGCTAGAAAGATATCACAAGAAATAATAGAAAAGGGCTAGCCATTTCATGGCATCTTCTAGCTGCTTTTCATCTTGAAGAATATAGCCCCATATCAACTGGATCATTTTGAATTCTGCAAGATACAAGATAACAGATACAGTAGACTTTATGGAGGTTTGTCTTTCTTTCAACTGGACTAAAAGCATACACGTTAAAAGCAAACAGCAGTATAACTGAACTTTTCAGCCTGCTCAAATGTAGTGTCATAAACCAGACTTTTCAGCCTTCCTCCTCTGTGAGATGTCCAGATGGAAATGTACTCAGATGCCCCACAGGTCTGCTTTTATCCGGTCAGTGCGCCAATGACCAGCTTTAACAGCTCATTGGATCCCATCACCTGAACCAGAACCAGGGCCATGTCCCAGACAGCCTCCTACTTCTTCCTCCTTCTCCCTCCATCTCACTTCTCTCTCCTTCTCTCTCCTCCCCCCTTTCTTCTCACTGGGCTCTCATAAAATTGACCCAGGATGAGGGCTGAACCAGGGAGATTGGAGCTGACATGTGCAGAGCAGCTAGACCAGACCACAGATAAAAGGGACTCCGAAGGTGTTACACATGAATGATTCATCTGCTTTCACTAGCTATATATAGGACAAGTGGACCGGTGATGAAATTAAATGTGGCTTCTTTAGTTTACACATTTTTGTACTAAGCAAATTGTCAATGTCAAACAGGTAAAACAAACCATCAGCATCTCTTTCATAGTCTCAACATGAAATAGATTTGTTCTAGATGATTTATTCTAGGATCAAAATGTTTCAACCATTCTTTCAAAGGAACAATTTCTGTTTGGTCACAAGAAAATGTAAAAAGTGACTCAGTGGTATGTGGTGTGACTGGTAGTGTTTGGAGGGGCCAGTTTGTCCCAGGGCAGTTGTGATTATTTAAAAAGCCACCATGTGAGAGTGAAAAGTGAATACAGTATAGTCAAAGTCAAAGTGTACTTTATTGTCAATTCACTATGTAACAGGCATTACACAGAGGAGTGAAATTGCATTTCACCAGACACCAAATGTGCAATTTAAACTAAACACACACACACACGCACACGCACACACACACACGCACGCACACACACACACACACACACACACACACACACACACACACACACACACACACACACACACGCACACACACACACACATGCACACAAACACACAGTTACACTCATGGACATGAAGTGTATACAGACATAAACAATAAATAAGACATATAGGTAAACATATACTCTTCCAACAAGATGGAAAGTTCAAGGTAGCTCTTCTTGTGTAGCTGGTGTAGGTAAAAATGAAATGTGCAGTATGTAACCCAACCCAACCCAAAAAACATGCACCATAGGTAAATCCTCCAGCTGAGGTCCTGACCAAGCCAAAGCAAGAAGATCATGGAGATGGTCCCCGGGCGCAGTAATGTGCTGCTCACTGCTCCTAATAACAGGATGGGTTAAATGCAGAACTGGAATTTCCCCACTATGGGACTAATAAAGGCATAGCTTTCTTTCTTTCTTTCTTTCTTTCTTTCTTTCATGTAAGGTACAATAAGTGAAGGTGCAATTTGTAAAGTGCAAGAGTGCTGAAAGCAGCATGGACGTCAGTGTGTGTAAGATTGTTTTTTTGGATGTCAGTAACATAGTCATGGAATGTTATCGCTACCGGGAGCTGGTGTGGCCGCTAACGTACAGGACGCCGCCATCTTGATATGAGTAATGCATGGAGCTGTAAAAGCAGCTTTCAGTAACTTAAAACATGCTACATTGGACTATGAAATGAAATGTCTGAACTGAAAACTTTTCAATTTATTTCCCCCCTAGGACCTATTATCAACTGAAATACAAAGTTGGGGAAAAGGAACACATTTCTAGACCCAATCTAAGTCTCCTTCTGTCCAGTTCTCACCAAATGATGTAACCTGCAGACCAGAAGGCACTCTGTTATCACACTCTGGGCAGGGTAAATACAGAATCCAACTCTCTCTAACAAGAACAAACACAAACATGGCTACAAATGGAAAAGCTACAAATGTGAACAACTTTAAGAGTCTACATTTTATAGACTGGAACCATTTTTTATTTTTAAAGAATATTATACTACCTCTGCTGATGATGAAACCAAATGACAGTTTGCATCATAATCGCTCATTAATTTATCTTCAAAACGGTCGGTTCTGTTGTCTCACTGTCAGTCAGGAGGTGTGCTTCCCTCCATCGGCTACACTCAGAAAAGATTCAACATTCAAGATTCTTTATTGTCATTATGCAAGCATAACGAAATTTTGATGGACTCCCGGCTACAGAAGTAAGCCTATCTTTCTAATAATTCCATTGCTGTAATCCAGCTCTTGTAAGGTTACAGTGGTTTATCAGTGGTTAATTTACATCCAAGGACAGTTCATATGCAAAGTTGGACAACCTATGAAAATATTTGGCTTTCATGAACACATCTTAAAGCTAGATCATTTATTAAACTAAATCTTAAAATAAAAACATAATACTTTCAAAGCATAATCACAACAAAAGTATTTCAACTTGTATTGAACCAGGTTTCACCACCAAGGTTAAATCAAGGCCTGAATTAAAGGTCGTAACCAGTTCTTCATAAAGAGTAAATAGTATAAACCAGTGCAAGATCACCTCTCAGTCTTAATTCAAGCCTAAATATATTGGACCAAACCATGATACCAATGGCCTAAACAGGACTAAGTCAAGTAGGTCTATTTTAGAAAGTCTTAATAATACAGGACTTTTTTTTTTCTTTTTTATCTTTTAATATGGAAGCATCAGAGATTTTTAAGTCCCAAAAACAGACCCGTAGGCGAGATTCCTCAGGTTACCAGTAATCTAGTTTGTGAAGTCTGAGATTAGTCTAGTCTCATACCAGGACCCACAGAGCCTATAGATGGAAAATAAAGACGCAATTAAACTTTTCCATTCGCTTAGTGTATCCTGTGATCATCCACTTACAGCAGAAAACTCTTCCCTCCATTAGTTTAATAAGCATATTTAAAATCACAGCCTCTTCACAGTGTGTTAAGTAGAGGTGCACCTTATTCAATTTAATGAACCTTATTCAGCACCTTATTCAGTAAATTTCTCCTGTGTGAGATCAATAAAGTCTTATCTTATCTTATCTTATCTTAAATTTGTCTTTATTGTCACATGTGCATATGCATACAAGAATATATAACCCAGATGAAATTGCTGTCCTCTCCCACCTCAGTACAAACATTCAAGTAAAACATTCAAGTTAAAAAAAAAAAAGAAATGTAAAGACATACTGGACTAGACAAAACAAAAAAACAATAGACAAGGCAAAAAATGCGCAAACAAGACAAAAATGTGCAAACACTCAGGTAAACATAAACAAAAATACTAGGCACGGCACAACCAATTAAAAAAGTCAGAGCTCGTTAGTTGCGCCTAAATTGACTCCCAAAAGCTCATGGCACAACACTTACATCTAGTGGCGAAAGATGTAATCACAAATAAAAAGCCTGGTATCTCCAATGGAATGTATTATTACACTCAACAAAAATATAAACGCAACACTTTTGTTTTTGCTCCCATTTTTCCTGAGATGGACCCAAAGATCCAAAATTCACTCCAGATATACAACACTACCATTTCTCTCAAACATTGTTCACAAATCTGTCCAAATGTGTGACAGCGAGCACCTCTGCCCCGCCGAGACAATCCACCCCACCTCACAGGTGCACCACATCAAGATGCCGATCCGACATCATGACCAGTGCACAGATGCCCCCCAGACTGCCCACAATAAAAGGCCACCCCGAAATGTGCATTTTTTTTTTTTTTTTTTTTTTGCTTTATTGGGGGTCTGGGGACTCAGAACCAGTCAGTATCTGGTGTGACCACCATTTGCCTCATGCAGTGCAACACATCTTCGCATAGAGTTTATCAGATTGTCAATTGTGGCCTGTGGAATGTTGGTCCACTCCTCTTCAAAGGCTGTTATGGACGAGAGCACAGACCTGTGCATTTTATTGATGGCATTTTGAATGCACAGAGATACCGTGATGAGATCCTGAGGCCCATTGTTGTGCCATACATCCATGAACATCACCTCATGTTTCAGCAAGATAATGCACGGCCCCATGTTGCAAGGATCTGTACACAATTCTTGGAAGCTGAAAATGTCCCAGTTCTTGCATGGCCAGCATACTCACTGGACATGTCACCCATTGAGCATGTTTGGGATGTGCTTGACCGGCGTATACGACAGCGTGTACCAGCTCCCACTAATATCCAGCAACTTCGCACAGCCATTGAAGAGGAGTGGACCAACATTCCACAGGCCACAACTGAGATGTGTTGCATTGCATGAGGCAAATGGTGGTCACACCAGATACTGACTGGTTCTGAGTCCCCAGACCCCCAATAAAGCAAAAAAAAAAAAAAAAAAAGCACATTTCGGGGTGGCCTTGTGGGCAGTCTAAGGCACACCTGTGCACTGGTCATGATGTCGGATCGGCATCTTGATGTGGCGCACCTGTGAGGTGGGGTGGATTGTCTCGGCGGGGCAGAGGTGCTCGCTGTCACACATTTGGACAGATTTGTGAACAATGTTTGAGAGAAATGGTAGTGTTGTGTATCTGGAGTGAATTTTGAATCTTTGGGTCCATCTCAGGAAAAATGGGAGCAAAAACAAAAGTGTTGCGTTTATATTTTTGTTGAGTATAGCTTTTTATTTGGTAGTTCATGTCGGTATTTCCTCAAACACGTTATTATATCTATGTTCATCATGTTCAAATAGCCCAAAAGCATCTATAGTCTATTACTAAAACACACAATTTTGATGTAAGTCTATTTGATAAGCCAAAAAAGTATACAGCTCTGGAAAAAAAAAATAAGAGACCACTGCAAAATTATCTCTTTTTTTCTGATTTTACTACTTATAGGTTTGTGTTTGGGCAAAAGGAACATTTTGTTTGAGTCTATAAACTACTGACAACATTTCCCCCAAATTCCAAATAAAAATATTATTTGCATTTATTTGCAGAAAATGACAAATGGTCAAAAAGAACAAAGAAGATCCATGTTTTCAGACCTCAAACAATGCAAATAAATAAGATCAAATTCATTTTAAAACAACATCATAATGTTTACACTTAAGAAGAGTTCAGAAATGGAGTTAATGTGATTAACTGAAATTCAGGAGCAGGACCACGCCTCAACCACCTTCTCCTCCTCACCAGCGAATCACAGTTCACCATAACCACACCTCTAATTTCCCAGAGCCATTTATAGCCACTCATCCCTTCATTCCAGTTCGTCTCGGTTACCTCGACGTCGTCTCGGTTACCTCGACAGCTCAACCGCGTCAGCTCGCTCGAGCTGGGTTAACAACCCGTCACATTCAAACACCAACCTCTCCTCGTTCCTTCCAGTCCGCAATTCCTTACGCCGCGACGGATTTCTATTCAGGAATCCGCAGCCGGAGGATCTTCCATCGCATATCCGCGCCGTCCAGCCCACGGCCTGCTCCGCCCAGCGAACGCTCCAGGCGCGCGCTCACGCAGCGGACCTCCACCTCTAAGGAGCACCCACCGTCAATATCTCTGTGCTGGCGGCATATACGGGATATCCACATTGTCTCTCTCGTCGCCTCCTCCTCCTCGTATAGGCGAGCGCGCAGCCTGGCGCAGCCCGGTGTACTGTCAGAGTGAGACGGCTCTCGGTGCGCAGACCGGCTTTGGCAACCACGGCTTTCGGCACAGCGCGACCCGGCCTCCAGCAGCCACAGCGTTCGGTACCGCCCAGCACCCGCCGTTCCCCTTCAGGCTGACACATCAAGACGGGACCTTCAACAGTTTAGATCAAGAATGTAACCCCAGCGCCCTGGAACGAGACGAACGAGCTTCCGGGTTCCCATCAAGTTTCCCGCGTGCAGCTGCAGTCAGACGTCACTCCCTCCTCTCCTCCACTACAGCCTCATAGCTCCCCCTGCTGGGGGCTAAGTAGTATCACCACCAGAATACCACGTATTCTGTCTACTGTGCAGTTTCACTTGAATTCTCTTGTATCATCTCAGCCTGCTTTCAAGCAGGCCATCTCCCCCTGTGCCTGCACCCTTGGTGTCTCATTCTTGTCCCCATCTCGCAGGCTGCACAATTTCCCATGCACATGCATCTTCTCCCCATCTCTCATTTCTCTCTTTTCAGTCATCATGAGCTAGATGGCTCTCGTGCCCTACCCACATTAGGCAGGGCCTCTAATCCATTTCTGCTCTAAAAATTCGACCGCTCTCATCTGTCCAGCATTCAACCCGTACCTGCCCTGTGAACATCCCCAATATGCACCTCCACCCTCAGGTCCTTAGCTTTTCCACAGGTTCCAAGCCGACTGACGACTGGCCGATTGTCACAACGTTTCACCGGCTCTCATGACAGCATGATGACCGCCAGCTCACCCAGCTCTCACGACCGCATGACAGCTGAAAAGAAAAAACAAAACAAAGAAAGAAGAGAAAAAAAAAAAAAAAAAAAGACGGCTTGCCTGGCTCCCACGACAGCACAACAGCTCGCCTGGCTCCCACGACGGCTCGACAGCTCGCCTGGCTCCCACGACGGCTCGACAGCTCGCCTGGCTCTCACGACGGCTCGACAGCTCGCCTGGCTCTCACGACGGCTCGACAACTCGCCTGGCTCTCACAACGGCTCGACAACTCGCCTGGCTCTCACGACGGCTCGACAACTCGCCTGGCTCTCACGACGGCTCGACAACTCGCCTGGCTCTCACGACGGCTCGCTTGGCTCTCTCGATGGCTCGCACGATGGCTCGCCTGGCTCTCTTGACGGCTCTCACGACGGCTCGCCTGGCTCTCACTACGGCTCTCACGACTGCTCACTTGGCTCTCAGGACGGCTCTCACGACGGCTCACGACTGCTTGCTTGGCCTCATGACAAGCTCTCACAATGGCTCGCTCGGCTCTCACGTCGAGTCTTCCGACCCACAACGGGTCTTCTCCTCCACCTCTGTCCTGACCCACAACAGGTCTTCTCCTCCACCTCTGTCCTGACCCACAACAGGTCTTCTCCTCCACCTCTGTCCTGACCCACAACAGGTCTTCTCCTCCACCTCTGTCCTGACCCACAACAGGTCTTCAGGTGTGTGTTCTGTGTGGAGTTTGCGTGCATGGTCTGGGTCCGATCCCCTGGTCGCCTGGGCCTTTCTGTGTGGAGTTTGCATGTTCTCCCCGTGTCTGGGTGGGTTTCCTCCGGGCACTCCAGTTTCCCCCATCAACCCAAAACATGCACCATGGGTAAATCCTCCAGCTTAGGTCCTGACCAAGCCGAAGCAAGAAGATCATGGAGATGGTCCCTGGGCGCAGTAATGTGCTGCCCACTGCTCCTAATAACAGGATGGGTTAAATGCAGAACTGGAATTTCCCCACTGTGGGACTAATAAAGGCATAGCTTCCTTTCCTCCCAACAGATCTTCCTCCCGTCAGGTCTCCCTCCCTCCCAACCCACAACGGGTCTTTCTCTGCCTCTCTCCTGACCCACGACGGGTCTCCCTCCCTCCCAACCCACAACGGGTCTTTCTCTGCCTCTCTCCTGACCCACGACGGGTCTCCCTTCCTCCCAACCCACGACGGGTCTTTCTCTGCCTCTCCCCCGAGCCCCCGTCAGGTCTTCTTCTCTCCACCTCTCTCCTGACCCACAACAGGTCTTCCTCCCGTCAGGTCGACGGCATGACAATACGCCTGGGTCTCACGACGGCTCACCCGGCTCTCACGACCGCATGACAGCTCGCCTGGCTCTCACGACGGCTCGCCCAGCTCTCACGTCGGGTCTCCCGACCCACAACGGGTCTCTCTCTCGACCCACGACGGGTCTCTCGACCCACGACGGGTCTTTCTCCGCCTCTCTCTCTCTCTCTCTCATGACCCACGACGGGTCTCCCTCCCTCCCAACCCATGACGGGTCTCCCTCTCTCCTGACCCACAACGGGTCTCACTCCTTTCCGACCCACAACGGGTCTTTCTCTGCCTCGCACTCCTGACCCATGACGGGTCTCCCGACCCACGACGGGTCGACTCACGATAGGAGATCTTCCTCCCGTCAGGTCTCGCTCCCGACAGGCCCCCCCCCCCCCCCCGACCCCCCGACCCTCATCCCCCGACCCTCATCCCCCCGACTCTCATCCCCCGACCCTCATCACTCCGACCCCCCATCCCTCCAACCCTCATCCCTCACCTATCCAACCCTCAACATTCGAGCGTGGCTGCTGAAGGACGCACATCAGCATTATCATGGTCACGTCCGTCAACCATCTGCGCTGGCGCGAGTGACCCCACTCCAGCAAAGGTCCAACTCCTCAGTCAGGGGAGAAGACCCTCCACGTCACGGTTTCTCTACATCACTCCTGACTCATTCGCCATACGGCACCTTCACGACGCAGCTCCAGTTTCTCCAGTGTTCAATCCGAATCTTCGGCAGTAGTCGGATTCTGCATTGCTTCCAGCGCCCTCGAATCGCACAATTAGCCTTCAGCTTCATCGGAACTTCGTCCTACTTTTCCACCATTTTTTGGGGGGTCTGATTAATCCAGGCATTCCCATTCATTCTAACAATAATAAATCAGTCAATACCACCTTCTTCAGCTTCCCCTCTGCTCATCTGACGTCACCATCATCTGCAATTTCAGCACCCTCTCACGCCACTCCAGGAATGTCTGTGTCTCCACCGTCCAGGCTTGCCATCCATCCATCCATCCATCTTCTGCTTTTCCATTTCCGGGTCACAGGGACAGCAAATCTGCTGCCCAGAACACTATGCACCGGCCCCCATGAATCCTCCCGCGGGAGTAGGTCCAGGGTTACCTCTCAGGGATAAATCTCATATACAAGCTGATTTCTGGTGAAGACTGCCAGTCTCATCTTCATGTTCCCGTGCCTGATTAAAGGACTGCAAAAAACTGAACCTCGCCTTCCTCCGAAACGCCTACCACTTATTTCGGACCTTCTCTACCGTTGCACTCTCACTCTGCGCTCCGGCAACCTCTCGCCTTTCACGGACCTCTTCTGGCATAACACCCCATCCATTCTCCATTCATTTATTTCGCATTGGCGCCACTATGTCCACGGCCAGGGCAGATGTACCCGACCGGAAAAATTCGAACCCTTGGTTGTCGGGTCTCCAGCACCTACCTCGTGTACGATCGTCACGACCTCAACGATCTCCTCCAGACCCATTCCACTTTATGCTCTTTCAAAACTTTGGGGGTCCTGTTCCGCTGGGCCAATCGAAGATTGAGACGGAGCCCCCACCCACTGTCTCAACCCAGCCATCACCACCTATTCACCGAGACATCCACTATCATTCAATAATAAACATCTTCACTGCATTATGTTGATGGCGTGGTCCTAGCTAGTGAAATGGAGTTAATGTGATTAACTGAAATTCAGGAGCAGGACCACGCCTCAACCACCTTCTCCTCCTCACCAGCGAATCACAGTTCACCATAACCACACCTCTAATTTCCCAGAGCCATTTATAGCCACTCATCCCTTCATTCCAGTTCGTCTCGGTTACCTCGACCCCTCCCTCCCACCCCTATCTCGTTGTCTTTCAGCCACAAGACATCTCCTAAAGGGGGGGGTCCTGTTCCGCTGGGCCAATCGAAGATTGAGACGGAGCCCCCACCCACTGTCTCAACCCAGCCATCACCACCTATTCACCGAGACATCCACTATCATTCAATAATAAACATCTTCACTGCATTATGTTGATGGCGTGGTCCTAGCTAGTGAAATCAATATTTGGTGCAATAACCCTTATTTTTAATCACAGCTTTCATGCGTCTTGGCATGCTCTCCAGAAGTCTTTCACATTGTTCTTGGGTCCTAGTTTAGACCTGGTTTAGTCTTGGTTCAGACCGGGTTTAGTCCTAGTTTAGACCTGGTTTAGTCTTGGTTCAGACCGGGTTTAGTCCTAGCTTAGACCTGGTTTAGTCTTGGTTCAGACCAGGTTTAGTCCTAGTTTAGACCTGGTTTAGTCTTGGTTCAGACCTGGATAGTCCTAGTTTAGACCTGGTTTAGTCTCATTTTTAACCTGGTTTAGTCCTAGTTTAGACCTGGTTTAATCTTGGTTCAGACCTGGATAGTCCTAGTTTAGTCCTGGTTTAGTCCCATTTTTAACCTGGTTTAGTCCTGGTTCATCCCTGGTTTAGTCCTGCTTTTGACCTGCTTTAGTCTTGGTTCAGACCTGGTTTAGTCCTAGTTTAGATCTGGTTTAGTCCCAGTCTTTCACATTGTTCTTGGGTGACTTTATTCCACTCCTGGTGCAAGAACTGAAATAGCTCAGCTTTGTGTTTGTGTTGGAATTCAACAGACGCTGGAATGGAATGGCTGTAATACATGTAGAGATGCTGATTTCAGAAAAAAATGCAGTGGTCTCTTATTTTTTTTCCAGAGCTGTATGCTAATCTTTTGAATTTGTATTTATTTATTTAGTGTGTGTGAAATTAAGTAAATAAATAATAAAATAGTGACAGAAATACATGACACTCCAGGTTAGTTTGTTAATTCTATGCTGTGTTAATAGAGTTGCATGTTCTAGCTATTATCTTTATTGTATTTGAGAGAGGGGGTAAAAGTATCAGCTAAAGTCATCGTCTGTAATAATATTTTTACTTTACCTGTTGGTAATTCCTAAAATCCCTTTGTATCTCTTTTTTACGGCTGGCCAATGCTACCAGTTGCACCTCCAATGCCAGAGTAGGGCCATGGGAACAGGATGATGAGTTGCACAGAGAATAGTCACTTCATCATAAATCTCAATGAGCCGTAGACAGGCTACAGTAAGTTTTCCATGATTTTAGTTGTAATAATGTCTGACCACGCTGACCCCTGCTTCTCCCTAACCACTGGGCTCCAAAACATGTTCACAACATTGTCTTTCCCTGTTCGTATCTATGTTTTAGGGTCCATTTTCCCCTCACTCATCATTTCTGACCACTGTCGCCAACTGCTGCTGGTACAACTAACAATGGTTTCTCAATTTAGAATGTGCTGTGTAAGCCACCACTGGGAACAGACACTGTGTCCTTATAGCTCTTCTGTAGTTTTACTTATTTTGTATTTTAAAAAAACAAAAAAACATTAGCAGCTCATCTCAACCCCACACTGGAACATTATTTTTATTCTAGCTGTACTGTCACCTATTATTTAATGCAGACTTTTTATTGCCCAAACCACAAGACATATGCATTTGTCATAAAAACCACTGCCTTTCGGAGTCTTATATAAAACTGATCATGATTAGAACTTCAGTATAACTTCTACATTATAATATTTATTTTCATTTGAATAGTTTATATTTATTAGACAGTATAGGTGACAGATGATGTGCAGAAAGAAAAAAAAATCCTTCATTAACAACATTTTTCTTTTTAGTTCACATTTTCTGAGTTTCATTTTTGGACATTGAAATTTGGGCGGTGTGGCTTCATAGATAACTTCATATCATTATGCTCGTATTTATATATGTATCTATTTTTGTCTGTGATCAATTATTTTCAAATCCAGACTCAAAACACACCTGTTCAGACAATCCTACACCACATAACAATCACTTTCACCATCTTCCAGTTTTGTGTCTCTGTTTTTACCTTTGTATTTTAAGTATTTTTATGTTTTAACTTTGTTTTGTACAGTGTCCTTGGCTGTCTTGAAAGGCACTTTTAAATAAAATGTATTATTATTATTTTATTGATTGAAATATATGATGCTCCTTTACATCTCTGCTAGTGAAATTTAGGTGGAAAAAACTTGTTGAAATGTTATTTCACACACGCTCACTCAAACTTTCAAGAGAGACCACTTTTTCCTTTTATACTGCGTTTGTGCGTTCACACTTGCACAATCACCGCATGAAAACTGAACTGTGACTAAACCTCCAGGACTAAACCAGAGATAGAACTGGACCAAAACAAACATACATTACAACTCAAACTGACTCAAACCCAACAGGACAAGTCTGAAAGCACCTCAAAAAAATCAAGCAAGTGCCCTTTTGAGCCCTTTTCTACAAACAGGCATAAGACAATAAAAAATGTCCTCTGTGAGAAATCTCTACTCGCGTTGTGTGACACTGAGGTTTCACTTGACAACTTTTTGTTCCTGCTGTATAGGAAAAAACATTTAAAGCACATTAGCCAGCTTGAACCACACTTCAAATGGAAACTCAATCAGGGTGTGAAAAATCTCCTGGCGGGGCAGCCTCTGTGAGTGTGTGTCCATTCTGGTGTGAGAGTGACAGAGAGCACAAGGCAATAACGGGACTTGTGGGAATAAACATAATTTGCGGTTAAGGAGAGTGGTTGGAAAGGCTTTGTTGGCTGTTGGATTGGTGTAAAAATGTAAACTGTCTTACAGTGTTATAAATAAACAACATCAGCTGAATTTCACAGGGGTAATGATGAGAGAGTATTTTCAGCAGTTGGGGATCCAGTTTGTTTTGGACTGAAGACTGAAGCTGAGATAATCTGGACCAGGATGTGCTGAGTACAGAGGAATGGGCAGAGTTGGAAATGGCCTTTAGATCAAACAGTGCAGGAAGCTCATTTTACTTGTTGGTGAAATGTTAAATTCATGTACGACACATTGTATTGCAGACATAAATGAATACCAGGCTACAACAGTATAAGTACTAGTATGCATTATAAGGGTACAGTACAGTACAGAAACAAAAATCTAGCCAAGTTACAATTATTTGAATTAAGAAAGTTTTATCATGATTTGAGTAAATTTCACTTGACAAGTATCTACCAACAGACTTTCTGTACTACTACTACTTTTTGATCATTGCTCTGCCTGGAATGACATATCCAGTATGACATTTAACAACTTAGATTTAAAAAAAAAAAAAAAAAAGCTAGCAGGCTGTGAGCTGGTTTGACTATCCACAGATCTGACCTGTAACTTGGTTTGGTCTCCATGAAGATATAAAGGTTTAATGCTATATTGTGAAACATTCCAGACTATGCAATAACATCTCCATGGAAACAAGCGTCCGACAGACCCTCCACCAGAAAAGTTGAAAAGTTACACAATGCATCTTTACAATATGAAAATACGTCTTGCTACATTGAAGTTAAGAAAAATAACAAATCTTTGCACTTAAAATAAAATCTTGAATTAAGAGAAACACACTTATTCCATTGGTAGATAATTTTTACTTAATTTTACATCAAGTTGTGACTATTCAAATAAAGTAAAATATTCTTAATTTAAGTCATTTTACCTAGGTATTGCTTTTTGCAATGTAGGAGCATTTTTACATTGTTCTACCTGTATGCTGTATAGTGTGACCAGTTGATGAGAATCCCAAAACATACTTTTTCTTTCCTCATTTTTTTGTCTGGTGATGTCATCATCATGGTAACGGACCTCTGTGTTTGAGATGCCTGGTTACAGAAAGCACCTAAAACATTTTCTATAAAACGTCTGGGTGGGATAAAATGCTCCATCATCCATGCCTTAGCCCTCATGTTCGTGAGGAGACTCTTTAAATATACAGATGTGTTTCCTGAACTTAATTTTGATTTAAAGGCCAAAATGAATCATGACTCAATTTCTCCCAGGAGACATTGCCTTTTTAGAACCAATTACTTTGACTTTTGGTGTCATACATCAAAATCTTGGGGCTAAAATGGTCTACATTATAAGTTATGAGACCAATTTTGATCTCATCTTTTTGATAATTTTGTTTTTAACTTACAGTTTTTAACCTACACTCCAGGCAAGTAGACTTCTTTGCGAGAAGCAAGAAGTCAGCTTGCCATAATATGTAGATTAACATTGTTGCTGCAGCATAGTGAATTTGTATCACACTGTTTAAAGGTCTAATATTACACACAACTGAGCTTTAAAACATGTTAGAATCTTGTTACCTCATCAAAAACATAACTGGAGTTGTGTTTTGCTTCATTCACACATGTTTGAGAAAGTCTTTATTATTAGACTGTCTTCATTTCCATAGCTCAAAATGGCCCATTTCACCTTGTGATGTCATGTCGTGGTAGTTTTCAAGATAACAGCTTCCTCTTACCTTTTGTTCAGTAGAGATTGGCAATTCCAGGGCTGAAATCATCAAAATGATTCTAGTGAAGGAGTATGGAGTTTAAAAACACATGGAGCACTTCCTGTACTACCCCATGACATCACAAGGTGCAACAGATTGTTTTCCATTTGAGAGAAGAACTCAACCTAAATGTGCAGTTTGTGTGTTAAACATGCGTGAATGAAACAAAACATAACTCCAGGTATGTTTTTGATGAAGAAACGGCATTATCAGAAAATAGCATAATATCCTCCTGGGACCCGAACAAAAAAGTATATTTCAATTTTTATTTATTTATTTATTTATTATTATATTATTATTTATGTATTGATCAGATTTAGACCTGGTTTAGACCTGATTTAGACCTCTTTTAGTAATGGTTTAGACCTGGTTTAGATCTGGTTTAGATGTGGTTTAAACCTGACTCAAATTTGGTTCAGACCTGGTTTAGGCCTGGTTTAGACCTGGCTTAGACCTAATTTATACTTCTTTTAGTCATGGTTTAGACATGGTTTAGACCTGACTTAGACCTGCTTTAGGCCTGATTTTCTCCTGGTTTAGTCCTGTTTTGTCTTGGTTAATTCCTGATTTGGTTATGATTTAGTCCTGGTTTAGTCCTGGATTAGTCCTAGTTTAGACCTGGTCCAGTTCTGGTTTAGTCCTAGTTTAGACCTGGTTCAGTTCTAGTTTAGTCCCGCTTTGCCCTGGTTGATTCCTGATTTGGTTCTGATTTAGTTCTGGTTTAGTCCTAGTTGAGACCTGGTTCAGTTCTGGTTTATTCCTAGTTTATTTATCACAGTGCAGCCACAAACTAGAGTGTATCTCAAAACACTTAAAAGATTGACAGGTTAACTCAGTGTCCACTATAAAGGACACAAATGAATGGACCGGGTCTCAGGAGGATATGCAAAAGAAATCCAACTCGACCTTGCTTTGAGCCTAGAACCACTATTTGGGAAACCTGTATTTTCAGTCTCTTTTTAGATCATAAATGCATGGTGGTGCGTGTTATAGGTCTGTGTGTAAGCAAAGGAGTTTTGCTTCATTTCCCAAGGAACCAGCCAAACTCCCTCAGCCCTGTGTTCAAACCTGGATCAGGACCAGAAGTTTACACAGTCAGAACAGGGGGCAGACACCTTTACGAGGGCCGAGCAGTGACAGTGACAGTGACAAAACCCATTTCCTCACACACCTTGGATGTTGACACACAGAAGAGATTAAAAACAATGAATGGCATATCAATATTTAAGCTGCAATGAACTGTGAGTATTAATGACTTCTCTACTGAAGCGTCAATATTTCTAATAGTATTTCAATTACATTTTCAGTTTAATGTTGATTATTGGTTTTGACATCCAAATGGTCCAGAGACACAGCTCAGATTCCTCTGTTGAGTCTGAATAGCATTAGCATCCGCATGGTCTTTGTGGTTTAGTTTCCATCAAAATGCACCATCTCAGCATCTAGAAAATCAAGTTCACCCAGTATGGCAATGAAGAAATGGGTCCAATGTAGGGGACAATATAGCCTTAAAAGAAGATAGGCCTATTTATAAACCATAATGCTAATGTATTTACGTGCAGACCTGCCTATTTACACATACCATATAATGTTTATGAATTGTGTGTCTGCCTTCTCACCTGAATGGTAGTCAAGTGGCTACTACTTTACAGATTAGATCAATGTTTTATGATTATAGGTTAATAGGTTATTCATTTGGTTGTAAATAACATAAATCATTAATAAAAATATCAGCACACTTAGCTACCTGAACACCGATATGGTTATCTGTGTCCCACTTATGTCTTAACAACTTTACTTTCATAGAACAAGACTTTGCGATGTTTTCTCTACATGTTGACTCCAAATTGTCTCTATAACCTCAAAGAATCTTTCAACCTGTAGCTATTGACAAGAACTTCCTCTTAGCGTATGCATTCTCCAACCTTAGGGTTCAATGTCATTGTATCAGTTCATCTTGATATGGTACACAGATGTTCAACTCATTTAAGAATTTTGCATGACTATTTTGAGTAACCTGATTTGTCACCGAAAACTCTGAACTTGATTTGGAAATGTGCAACCCAATATTCTGTGCTTATTTAGTTTGATTACACTCTCTACTTATTGTAACATGATGTTTCATTCAAACAAAGATTTTGTGTTTGTATAAGAGGTCACTGCATCTGTTCTATTGTTGTTGAACTAAAGGAAGAATGTAGTTTTAAAAAAAAAAGCACAAGACTAGGATTACATGAACGAGATGTGTGGCCAATACATGCTCGCTCAGACACACAATCTTGCTGCCAATGGCCAAAGGGGAGCAGTAATCAATTAGGTTCACATGGTATTGCAGTAATTATGTACTCCAATTTACTCCTGCAGGGCGGGGGAACATTTCATGCTACTCCAAACCACTTCCATCCATGTATCTCTCAGATCAGATCACATTATAGCGCCCGTGCACCGATTCAAACTGGCATGGGAGGAAACCAGGTCCATATTGCACCCTAATTGGTCATTTCCAGGGGAAGCCTTGGTTTGCAAACCTGACTTCCAGGAGTGGACTTTCTCAAACAAGCGGGAGGATTAGGACGGAGGCTACATCTGGGAGGAAGGCCGGCTTTGATTGGGTTCGTCTCAGTAAAAACGTGGGTTGATTGTGGTTAGGGCAAAGTGTTACATCAGCCTTTACTGTAGTTTCCTGTGTGGCTAATGTTAAAGGTAGCCTATACTGTACACAATCCAAAGTAACTGAAGTCCAATGAAAAGCAGTACCATGTAACTTTTCCAGTGGAGGGTGCATCATCTGCTTGTCTCCATAAAGATGTTATTATATGGCTAGAATGTTCCACAGTATGACATTAAACTTATTTATCTCCTAGAGAGAAACAGGTCACTCTGACAGGTCAAGGTACTAGTCCTCTCAGAGTAACAATGCATTTTTTCCCAAGGTTTTATCGCACAAAACACCTGGAATTTATAAATGCAAGTTAAATAAGTTCAGTGTGATACTGTAAAACACTCCACACAAGCCCATCACCTGCTTTGTTACATTGTGCACCTTAATGTTTTTGTTTAAAAACCACATCATTTTTAGTTGATTTGTGCTATATTTTTCCTCGCCTGTATACTCACAAATCACTGATGCTCCTTATTATAGACTGAGCCCCGTAATTTAAAGTCAATAGTTCTGTATTATGGGGAACTGTAAAGGGAAAATAGTTTGGCTCACCACAGTTTATATGGCTGCATAACTGTCTGCTGATTGCAGCATATACAACAGGTATACAACAGAAATGTAATGTCCGCTTTCCTCCAACAAACAAATACCACAGTGAAACCTGGAAGTGCTTATGTACACACTCATCAGGAGCTGGAGGTTAACCCAGAACCTGATCCATAAATGTCATATTTCTATTTCTACAATTGTGGTTTTGCTGATTCTAACCACAAATTTCAGTTTTGCACCTCTGCCTCTGCTTCTCATGGTCTGTGATACTGGACAAGCATGGCACACTGCTTGTCAAACTAGTTACATCTATTCAACCAAAAAAAAAAAGAACATCAAAACAGTCTTATTTAAAACAAACAAACGATTCTTGTGTGAAGTAATTTATCTTGCCGTGGAAGCAACAAAACGCTTGAAAATAAGCATAATTTCAAACTGTTTTGATCAATACAAGTGGTGTCTCAGCTCACATGTGTTGTTCTACTTTAAATGTTCTTTTTTTGTACTTTTTACTGTTTACACTGCAGATATTATTTGCAGTTGTGCTGGATCTTGATGTGCTGAACAAAACACACAAGAGCCAATGGAAAAGCTCTATAGACCATGTTGTAGCTGTGGCTTGCTAACCATTCCCAGACTTTGATCACATGACTGGCTATTGGGTTACTTGCTGCAGGTTACTGATGATCCAGTCGATCCATATCTAATAGATGCTAATGTGAAATTCCTGTGTGACTTCTCCCGGTGCCTGTTTGTATATTTGATTTAGTGCGGTTGGGGAGAAATATGAAGCAGCAGTGATAACAGGGTGAATGAGTGAACAGTAGGCGAGCATGGATTTGATTTGGGACTTATTTCTCTGGCACAGGGAGGAGTTGAGCACTGGGGGGCAGTGTACTGTAGGCTTGGCCCAGACTTGGTCCTGAACAGGTCTGACAATAGTTAGATTGTTTTAGTGTTAGGAACAGAGCTCTCCTCACTTCTGCAAAGAAAATCCATCGTGTAACGGCCACAGGAAGGTGTGTCCAGTTTATAGACTGTGTGTGACAAGGCCATTAGAATAACATACATCTCATCAACATCATCATAAAGCAGTGATTAACCAATTACTAAAAACTGGTCATTAAAGGTGAACTATGTAACTTTTCTGGTGGAGGGTCTGCCACTCAGTTGTGGGACTCTATTTAATATATGCTGACCTCTGATACACATTAAAGCTCTAAGCTTCCACCACTCAGGGATAGGTTAATTCTAGAGCTTAAAGGTGCATTGTGTATCTTTTCTGGTCCGTTGAGGGTCCATCAAAAGCTTTTCTCCATGGAGATGTTATTGCTTTGTCTGAAAAGTCACTCAGTATGGCATTAAAGCTTTCTATTTCATGGAGACCAAACCAGACCAGGTTACAGGTCAGATCTGTGGAGAGGTAGCCCTGCTCCCACTCAGAATGCCTGTTTTTCTAAATATTTTTGAGCTATAAAACCATCTGTAAGGTAAGGTAAGGTAAGGTAAGGTAAGGTAAGGTAACAGTTTGATGTCATACTATTGAACATTCCAGGAAGAGCAATAACATATCTATATCATCTTTCTGGGATCATAAGACATCCAGAAAGACATTTTGGCATTTCTAGTTGGCTTAAATCTATCTCCTTCTACTCTTCTCTTTCTCACATAACCTGAATTTGGACCCAGCACTAAATATAAGATCTTTTGGACTACACATTTCAAGTGAAAACTAACCTTTTACACAAAGTAGTCCAGTGAATCCCTGCTCAGTGTTTCTGTGAGAGACGATTACTCGTGACCCTGTATGAGGAATTGTGAAAGCAATCAAACATAAAGGAAAGTCGACAGCTTGTTTAAAAAGCTTGTTTAAAAAACGTCACACCTTAATGAATATGTAAAATTAATTATGGAAACGCAATCACTTTTGAGTCTATTTTAGAAACTGGTCAAACACGCATAAGTGTGTGAGCCTGTGTGTGCTCATGCTATAATAACATCGGCAGGTGGCCCACAGAACCACTGGCCCACCCCGCTCCCCCACCGCAATGGAAAGCAGGTGTCCGCGCCTGGTCTGGGGACAGAATTGAATTAATGTGTGAAAACAAATGACTCCATCAGAAGTGTCTAGAGGGGCCATGGTGACAGCCCTCCGGTCATGTGACCCATCTACAGCCAGCCACAGGGAATCATGGGAAAACAACAGCCAGGTTAAAGGTGAGCAGAAGAGACGAGGAGTGGAGAGTTTACAAAGGACAATATGTATTCCATCTTATAGCAAAGGACTAACACTACCCGACAGCTCTCATAGGTGTGGAGTTTTATTAGGGCTCTTTGTTTAAAACATTAAAATGTGATAAAACCTTTAAAATCTATGTTACGCTGCTGCCTGCTTTCATATGCTTTACTTAATTTGTATTGTGTATAAATCTTTTCTGCGGTGAGAATTGCTGCCTTGTCTATATTTTAATCAACGGCTGGTCTGTCTGCAGTGGTCATGCAAATAGCAGCGTGTTAGTCCACATGATCTGCGGCTTTGAGGAAATGTTTTGTCTAATTGGAAGTGACGGTAGTCAATACACAGACCAAATCCACCCTTGAATGACATGCCGCACTCTAATACTGTCTCCAATTTCAGGATTACCCTGATAATAACTGCAGCGGCCCTATCCAACATACACACAGACAGCACACACACCGAGCCCTCTGGCATGGGCTCTGCAGGGCACACAGAGTCACTGTCTGAAATCATTAACTCCATTGGGCCCATGAGTCTCTGCTGGCAAAGTGCTCATGAGAACCACGTAGAGGAGCTGTAAAAATGACAAAGTCAATATGGAAGATGACCGCAATTATGATCTTTCACTGGACCAGGAGTCACAGTCTCTTTCTACATGCTAAAAACTCTATTTAACAACCCATAATGCAAGGTCAAACTGCACACCAATGCAAATGTAAATGTGTGTCTGTGAGTTCACAGGTTGACCACTGAATACTCACTGGTATTTTTCTACAAACTCATTTAGTCTAAGTTTAGGTTCCAGTGAGATTTGGAATCTAAATCTCAGTGGAACCTGGCCCCAGAAGGAAGTCTATTGTTTTTAGTTTTTAAGGTTTAGTTTAGTCCCAACTTAATCCAAAAGAAATGCAAATTTAATGCAATTTGTTAAAGACAGAAGTAGAACACACTTTGTCAAGTCCAGATGAGCTTGTTAAATGTTGTTTTGTTCACCATCCATTCCCACTGGATCATTTAGTAATAGTTTTCTATCTGCATCGAAAACAAATGGTGGCTATATTTAACAGTGTTTCCCATTGGTATCTAAGCGACTTCTCCGTATGTCAAATATCAATCATCTGTAGATGTAGAACCCCCTGTACAGCTCATGCTACCACCAAGGCTCTGTAATCTTATCATGAGCCTTTATTATCGGCCTCCCCCACAGAAAAAGCACCCATCCATAACTGGCATCCTCGAGACTTCTCTGCCCTTTACCTGCCCTCCAAATTGTTGTTCCTATCATTCAGTGATTTGCAGCGACCCCCACACTCTATTACCACTAAAGTAATTCAACTTTCTGTCACCTCAAATACAAGGTGGGAGGGGGCCAGGTTCAGACAGCGGGCACCATATCCCATAATGCAACAGCCAGCAGCCAAACTTTGATATTGAGGCTTAAGCTCCTGTCGGGTTGGCATGGCACTCCAGCACAAGGCTGCATGGCCCCATAATTTCAGCTCTCTAATTTGTGAAAATATGAATGGAATGACATCAGCAGCTATCCAAACAGTGATGGGAGGGAGGGGCTAAGTGCAGGGAGTCCTGGGGATTGTCGCTGGCCGTCAGTGGCTGATTGGGACGAGGCGCGTTGGTGATGAGAGCTTTAATGTTGTGGTCAATGTGTGCCACAGTCTGGCTGCTCAGACAGAGGGGGTTAGAGGGTAGGATGGATGGGGATCAAGTGTGAGGGAAGGCATCTCTCTCATTCAGTGCTGTAAAACCAGTGGCCCAGTATGTGAGGTCAGGGCCAGTTATCAAGCCTGATAGCATTATCAGGGAGCACACAGGGAGCACGCTGCAGTTGTGATGTATAAGGGCTGGAGAAGGCAGGACTCTGGTGCGGTGAAATTTAGCCACTGTGTTACGTGTTTGCATTTTCAGACGTTCACACGAGCTAAAGATATCAGCAAAAAACACAGGACCAGTCATTCCCAGAGTGCGTCTGGATCAGGGGATCATCTGTGGGAGTTAGATATGAGCCTCGTGGATCACACGTGGGCAATGGAAAGCTCATTGAGATTTCAAGGTGTCCTTCATTTTCAGCTTCAATTTAAGAGCATAGTCATTAGTTCAGAATGTTGCTGCAATTTATGAAAATAAATGTGGTTCTGAAAAATGTTATTATGACCTTATTCGGAATTCAGTTGACAATAGTCAACTTTTCTTGATAGTAATGTTCTACTGTATGGCAGTGCAGCTTTGAAACACCATTTTACAGCACCACTGGATACTTTTTTATCCATCTCTATATATGAATATTACCAGAGGCTATATATATATGCAGTAAAATATCAAACTTCTATTTTGAAACTGAGGTCTTGACTTGACATAAAACATTTCTACAATTTAGAGCTACAATTTGTACTGAAATGTGTGATGGATGACCCAGCTACCATCTCCTCATTCCTCTCGCTGTATTGCTCTACACACCATCTCTCACTGGTGAATTTACAACCTCCCTGAAAGGTCACCAGAGGGGTTACAAGTTTGGCATTCCGCACAGTGAAAAAGGGGGTAGATTATTAAGGTAGAAGTAACAGGGGAGGACATAGAAAAGAGTGGATGACTGATAAGGAGAGGAGAGACGGGGAGATAAGCAGTTGGAGAAAAGTGCTGAATCTTGTGGGTCAAAGCAGCAGTCAATAAAATCAGAGGCCCACCTTCAAAACGTGATAAGAGATAGCTTTAAGTGTGGGCTATTTATTGCAACACTAACTCTGCTGTGCTATATATTAACAGCCATGTTTTTGACCATCGATGGAAGCAGGTGATTTGTCGGCACTTTACCAAAAATGTGGTGAATGTTCTGCTCCTTTTTGATATATTATCAGCCCCAAGATAAAAATTGACTTGATTAATTTGTCTGATTTAAAACCAGGAATGAATCACAGAGGTTACAAAAACAGGGAAGTCAATTTTGTAAATAGAGATTGAATGTTATGAATGGTATTAGTCTAAGAAATGTACTTTACTAGAGCTAACATCAAGGGAATAAGAGCCAAGTGTTTGGCTCCTATTTCAAAAACAGTCCCAAAGCCTTCTAATCATTGGTTTAGATCAAAACATTCAGGAGTCTGGCTTAATTAGTCAAAATCAACAGGGACATTTTGGAGCTAGACACGCTGGAATTTGTGATAGGGGCAAAGACCTCGAAATATCAACAAGTCTACACACTAACTGTCAGACCACATCAATGCTGCTACTACTTCTGTGTTTGTGTGGTGGTTCTCCAAGATTAATTTCATCTTAATCATCTTCATCAGTAAATAGTGAATCTACTGGTGTGGCCTGGTTCTGGCAGAATAAACAAAGAGATTCAGATTGTGAGGAAGCTGATTTATGCTACAGTTATGATGGCTTTTTGTTGCCGCAGACTAAATTTCGTATCTGATACTTTCCTTAAAATGTGGTTTTCCTTTGATAGCAGTGAAGTTATTTTTGAGACTATGGCACTTGCATGTACACAAACACAAAAATTCCAGAATTCCTTAGTGAGAGCCAAAATTAATCTCATGTATTTTTAATGGGTTGTATTTTGTTCCATTTGCTTGCTTTTCTTAGAGTAATTCTGCTGTGTCTCTCATTAGGACTCAAAACCCCATATTTAAAAGTATACCAGTCTCCAAACAATTCAGTACAAACTGCCTTCACTAGGCCAGAGATTCACATAGTTTAGAAAGGTGAATAATGCTTAAAATTGTTTTCATCTTGTCCACCATGAATTCCTTTGTAAGATTTAATGTTGGTTTAAAATTCCAAATTCGTGAGATCTGGGTTTTTATCTTTCTCATAGGAGCAGGATTTGGCAGTATTTCTACTGTGCAAGAATGGATTGCTGAAATAATCAGTAGTCGTGTTTGTAATTATTAATCACAGGGTCCCTCACACTTCGATACGATACACGATACATGGCTCACAATACGATATTATCACAATGCAGTGATACATGCGTTATTGCTGTTTTTAAGAACCAAATACGTTTTAGCAACAGTATTTGTTAAACCACTACTTGTGTAAAATTAGTATGAAATACATCTATTTAAACTATCAAACAGTGAATATGTCAAGTGTATTGCATAAACTACTACGGCTACTACTTTTCTATTTAAATCTGATTGTACATATATATTTATTACCATTATCTTATGTATATAATTGTGTCTCATCTGACACAGGTCTATTGCTCTTTGGTTGCTATTCCATCTATTTTTCTTTTTGTTCTTTTACCCTCTTTACCCTCTTACCCTCGTTTTATATTGTACATTATATTTGATGAGTGAGCTACCGTACCCAAAACAATTTCCCTTGTGGATCAATAAAGTTTGTCTAAGTCTAAGTCTAAACAAGTTTCCTTCCATTAAATAAGCACCAAAATTGTAATACAATCACACACAAAAAATTGCTAAAAGATTCCCCCAAAATAAATGGCACTATATTGATACAGCAGCCCACGATAACAATATTGTATCACTAAATTTTGTATAACGATATATCAATGTTTAAATATTTTTGCACACCCTGTAGCTGCTGTATAATGTTGCACAGATGTTATTGCAAGGTATATTCTGAACTCTTGTGTTACTCATATGTGCATAAATACATCAACATCACAACTTTCCTCTTAGTCAGTGCTGCATGTAAAATAGTATGTTAAGGCCACTCTGAGAGTAGCTGAACTTTTTATCACAACTGATAAATGGTAGAATCCACAAGCCCTAAGTTTAAAAAAATGATTACTGTCATCTCACTCATGGCCTCTTTTAACCACCCACACACAAATCCCTCCTCACACAGAACTCTCCCGCAAAGGAGATAAATGGCTCCACATACAGCAGTTATCATATGCACTGAATTACACACAACATGCACCTCAATGCACAAAATGGTGGTTATGGCTACTTGAACTGCCAGTTTTACCAACAATGTAATTCACCCAGACATTGTTGATGAAATGTTTTGCTCAAGAACACACTAACAGTATGCAATGATACCTGGCTGGAAAACAAATCTACAGTGTTAGGTCACTAAGGTTGATGGTTCAGTTCCAACTCCATAGGCAAGACACTTCCTCCACCTCACCTCTTTGTGAAGGCACTACAGCCTAATTTTGTATGAAAAGCGCTTTATAAATAATGTTTGATTGATTGATTGAGATGAACTGTATGTACTATCCTCAAATCCAAATTAAATTGGGTAGTTTCAGACTAACTAAGCATTAAAGAGCCCATATTACACTATTTTCTGATTATGTTATAATGTTGGTTCCTCATTAAAAACATACTTGTAGTTGTGTTTTGTCTGAATCTCACATGTTTAACACACAAACTCTACATGCATTTAGGCATTTAGAGTTTTTCTATCAAACAGAAAACACCTTGTGATGTAATGTGGTAATACAGGAAGTGCTCCAATGTGTTTTTAAACTCCATACACCTTCACTAGAATCATTTGGATGATTTCAGAACTGGAATTGCCAATTTCTACTGAACCAAAGGTAAAAGGTGCTACTTCCTGAGGTAGAACAGAGCATTTTGAGTTTTGGAGATACAGACAGATTAAAAGTCAAAGATTACTCAAACATGCATGAATGAAACAAAACACAACTCCAGATATGTTTTTGATGAGGTACCAGTATTACAACATGACTTTAAGCTCACAAGGTAAAAGGAGAAATTCAATTTGTCAACTGAACAAAAGTTTATTTGATCGATTATGTTTCGCAGTTCATCCAAGCTGCTTCTTCAGTTCTGGTCAGACGCTGGTGGACACTGCCTATATCTGCCTGAAGGGAGGAGCTAACTACAATGAAATTACTCTGAAACTGTCACACCTACTTGTTTACAGTTTCTGTTAGTTAGGTGGGCCTATTAAATCTACAGTGGGAGTGGAGTGTGGGGTCTGGTTAGCAGAATCATTCAGGGCCATAATTGGTGTTTTCAAACATCTGGACCTGACGTGGCTAAACCTATTGTTTTCTTTGTTTGTTTTGATTTAGACTTGAGGATAGAGGACCCACAAACATTTGAAGATAGAAACTGTTCCACCGAAGGACAAAACACCGAGCCACAAACAAAGCAATGTGTTCTACTCCATTCAGTGTAGTGAAGACTGCAGTGAGCGCTACACTGGAGAAACAAAACAGCCACTTCACAAGAGGATGTACCAACACAGATGAGAGAGCCAGAGTGGACCTCAGTCCGCCGTATATCTCCACCTAAAAGGACCTCAGTCTGCCGTACATCTCCACCTAAAAGCCACGGGCCACTCCTTTGAGGACAGTGAGGGACAGATCTTGGCCAGAGAAAAGAACTGGTTTGAGAGGGAAGTTAAAGAGGCTATTTCAAGGAAGAGAACCCTTCCTTGAACAGAAATGGAGGTCTCAGACATCATTTGTCTCCCACCTATAACTCTATCCTCAAACCTAAATCAAAACAAACAAAGAAAACAATAGGGCAGCAGGTCAGGTCCAAAGGTGTGAAAACACCATTATGGCCCTGAATGGTGCTGCTAACAAGACCCCACACTCCCACTGCAGAGGCCCACCTAACTAACAGAAACTGTAAACAAATAGGTGTGATAGTTTCAGAGAAATTTCATTGTAGTTAGCTCCTCCCTTCAGGCAGATATAGTGTCTGACCACAACTGAATAAGCAGCTTGGATGAACTGCTTCTTCAACCAAATCAACTTTTGTCCAGTTGACAAATTTTATTTCTCCTTTTGACATGGATTCTATCTGAGGGATTCTACACACATCTTTAAGCTCACAAGTCAATTTCACATAATATAGGACCTTTAATCTTTCATTTCCACAAACCTTTCTTTAGCCAGTCACTACAATTGTCTCCACCATCCAAAAGATCCTTCAAGGCTCTTATGGGAATATCTTATGGGAATATCTTTAAATATGCTGCCAAAAAGAAAAATAGACAGGACAGAAGGGCATGTGAGGGGAAATACAGATGGATGGCATGTACAATGACAAGATAACACAGCAGAAATTGAGGGAAAACATGAACTGTGTGAGCTTATAGTCCTAGTCACATTAACACTTCCTTATTCCGCCGTGTGCTGCTATCACACTGTAAATCTGGTTAGCAAATTTTCATAGCAGGAGTAGGAGAGGGAGAGTGATCATGTCAAAGAGCCAATATGTGCTGGTGTAGTCTGAAATTTCAACAGTAACTAGGAATCAGGAAACTGCTCCATCTGTTACCAATGTAGCCACTTCCATTAAATTTCCTCCCGCAGAAGGGCATCACACCAGGCGCACTGACGCTTCATTTTAGGTCCAGTTAAAGCTTGTTTGGAGACCACCACTTCACCTATTTTCAGAATACAGCTATTTTCAAGGTCTGATATTACACAAAATAAAATTACTCTTTTACTGTAATGTTGTCACCTCATTAAAGGTCCCATGACATGGTACTTCTTGATGCTTTTATATGGCTCCTTAATGGTTCCCTAATACTGTAAATGAATCCTTCTTCAAAATCAACACTCAGTGCATGAGAAACAGAGATAAGATGAGAAAGAGTAATTTTTCTCTCTCTCAACACTCCATTCTGGGCGTTGTTGCTTGAATGCAAATGAGGAGGACAGAGATGGCCTATAGTAGAGGGTGGGGGCGTGGCCAAACTCTCCGCTCTCCGCTCTCAGCTGTGCCCTCTGATCCATTTCCGCGTTTTTGTGCGGAGAAGAGATAAGAAGCGTTCTATTGAAAAATAAACACATTTCCACAGAAAATAAAATTAAACCACTGCTGTTCAAAGGTCCAGAGGCTCAGATAAAGGACTTCCGAGCCTAGAAACACTCGGACGTGCCTCCAGGCAAATAAAAAAACGCATTTCGCATTGCCTAGTGCATTCGCGGTCCAAACTCTCTGGGCGTGATTTACAGAAACGCTGAGTAGACACAGACAGGGGGTGGAGCTGCATTTTTCGATCTGACGTCAATAAGGTGCCTTGTTGAGAATCGCGCGTTTGAGCTGTGTTTTTTTCTAACGCAGAAAAGGACCGCAAATGCTCAGTTTAGACATTTCACAACTTTTAACCATGGGGGGGGGGGGGGTAAACAGGGTGGGGGAGCTCACATTAACGTTCAAAAACCTCAGAAAGTGAAAATTTCATGCCATGGGACCTTTAAAAACATACCCAGAGTTGTGTTTTCTTTCATTTCACACATGTTTGAGTAATTCTTATTAGTCTGTCTACATCTCCAAAGCTCAAAATGCTCTGTTCAACCTTGTGATGTCATGAAGTGGTAGTTTTCGAGATAACAGAAGAGAAGAAATCAACCTAAATATGCAGGGTTTGTGTGAATCAAACAAAACACAACTCCAGGTATATTTTTGATGAGAAAAATTATACCATAGATTTAAAAAAGTGTAATATGGGCCCTTTAATAAAATAAAAGGAATACATTGAAAACACTGCAGTATCACATCATTCAGTTTTTAGTTCAAACCAAATGGTATTAGTGAGAACAAAAGAAAAGATAACTCTTGTGGTGGGTGCATGTGTGATGTTTTTCTTATTTTATTTTTCCTTAACCAATTAATTAGTGATGAATAAAATGTGTAACGGGTTATGTAAAAAAATAAAGCAGTTTTAAGCAGTTGCTATGGTTTTATGCTAAAGGTATTCAGTATTCTGTAACTGAAGTATTTTCCCCACCATTGCCATTTCTGTGTAGGTAAACCGTAAAAGCACCATTTGTGTGTATTTTGGCACATTTATACTCTGCCTGACAAAAGTATTAGAACAATAGTCCTAGTCTACTCCTGGTTTAGACCTGAGTTAGACCTACACTGCAATGAGTCCCCTTGTGTAGTGCCTTTACACATGATGAAATTTGCTTTAATATATCAATAAATTGATTTGTTGTCATTACCAATACATCTTGTTATCATTATTTATGAAAGTTCAGAAATACACAATTGTCCTAATACTTTTGTCAGGCAGTGTAGCTCTAAAGGAGCTATATGATGTTTGTAATTATTTGCCATCATTAGCACTGCATGGCAATATTGTAAATGGTGCCAAGTATTTCACCAAAATTATGATCAAAGTAAAATGTTGTTCCTGCATCAAAAACATACTTGGACTTGTATTTTTGTTTTATTTTACACATTTAAATTTTGTTTGTTTGTTTGTTTGTTTGTTTTGTTTTCTGGTGCTCTCTCTTTGCCTACTTCAAAATGTTCCAAGAACCCATATCTGATTCTTTCTATCAATTTTGGAATTTTATTAGCACTTCTGTAATGTATATATAAACAATCATGTGCCATAGAAGGAAAATACTTTGTAGAGATTTGAGCTCTTTATTGATACTACCACATATACTACATGTACTACATGGGCAGGATGTCAACTGCTATTTGATACACAGTGAGGCTAAATAGTTTACTGCAGTGTCATGCTCTTGACTACAGCCCAGACAGATGTCACATGACCCATTTCACAGTTTCTGCGTGAAGTGCAGTTCACTTATTACAAAAATATATCTTCATCTTGAGTAAACCGAAAAAAGTGCGGTCCTCTCAGTCGCTAATATTTTTGGTTCCCTCAGGTTGAAATGAAAGACAGGCTGAAGGCTGACAAATAAACAGCACTCAACATGGTAGACACAGCAGGAAGAGTCAGGACCAGCCCAACCTCCTCACATTTAAGCAGCTCCACAGTGGAAAGAATAACAGGCCAGGCCAAGGTCCAGTTTGTGTAGGTGGCTTCAGAGCTGTGGACCACTACTACACCTCGACACATCTGTGCACTGTTTGAATAGGAAGGCAATAGTGAGGAAGTGTGGGGCACAAGACAAAGAGGGCCACGAGACAGTATAGGGCAGTGGTTCTTAACCTTGTTGGAGGTACTGAACCCCACCAGTTTCATATGCACATTCACCAAACCCTTCTTTATTGAAAAATAAAATATGATTTATAGTTTTTATTTTTATTTTTTTCAAATTCAAGACATAGGTATATGTTTTACTGGTGCACAAAATGAACCGTGCCTTAACATAATTGTGTTCAAAGAACAAAACCAATAAAATGCATGAACTCACATCAAATTACAGACCTTTTCACAAAGACATGACCTTTCTTAAGACTACCACACTGAAATGGTTTTAATTTTTAACCTTATGTATTCCAATAATGAACTTATTGTATTTATGCTATTAATTGTTTTTAACATTTCCATGAGGCGACAATAATAATGAATATTCACTCCAAATCAGTGTGACTTCTTCTCACGAATCATATGAGTCGAGTGCATGTCTTGACCTCCGCCGAACCCCTGACACTGACTCACCGAACCCCCAGGGTTCGATCGAAGCCAGGTTAAGAACCACTGTTATAGGGGTTTTGAGAAACTACTGATATACTGTACCAACTGAAATGGGTTTACACATAATTATTATTTTATCTTAATTGCTCATCTCCCACCGACATGTAGCAACCACAATTCACCAAGGCCAGCAATGAACACAGAAAAAAGTGCCATTGCAAACTTAATAAGAGTTAGAGTTTTCCATTATGCTGCCATTCTTAAAGGTCCTATATTACACAAAATTCACTCTTGTGAGCTTTAAGCCATGTTATAATACTGTTACCTCCTGTTTTGTTTCATTTATGCATATTTAAATTTATTATTAGTCTGTCTACATCTCCAAAGCTCAAAATACTCCATTCCCCTTTATGATTTCATGAAGTGGTAGTTTTCAAGTTCAACAGCTAACATTTACCTTTTGACAATTGCAGGTTTGAAATTATCCAAATGATTTTTAGTGAAGGTGCATTGCATTTAAAAACCCAGTGGAGCGCTTCCTGCAACTACCACATGACATGACAAGGTTTGAAAGGAAAAACTCAGTATAAATTTGCACGATTTGTGTGTTAAACATGTGTGAATGAAACAAAACACAACTCTGGGTATGTTTTGATGAGGAAATATAACATAGATCAGAAAATCACTGTGTTTCAGATGACATCACAACATTCTATAGGTCAATATTAATTAATACAGATGTGGGTCAGCTAAAATTATTATTGCTAAAATGCAGATGTGTTTTGTAAAACAGTGACAACTTTTTGGTCTAGTCAGTTATAGAAATTATCAAGTTCAACATTTGTTTTTTCAATATTTATTTATTTATTTTTTAATATTTGATGGCAAAATACAATGTAACCAGTAGAAAAAACTGGCTCTTGCTTCCCATCTGAGTATGACTTTCTAGAATCTGAAAACGACCAATATGGGTGTCCATTATATTGCCATTATTATCAAAAAATAAAAACTTGTTTCACTTTTAATCCAACATTCCTCAATTTCTAGTTTAGTGGTGTTAATCTTGGTTAAATCATTTTCCCTTTGTGCGTTTGAACTTGAACTTTTCTGCCTGAGCCCAGACACCTCTGAAGAATGTCCCCTGTGAGGGCCGCAGACAAGCCCTGTATGAACGACTGAGGCTGAAATAGAAGAGGTATTTAAACCAGTTAACTAATCAGCGCTCATTATAGCCCACGTCTAGCCAAAACACAAACAGAGGCTCAGAAAGGCTCAGTCCACTGTGACAGAGCCAGATGAGATGTTAGCTGCATAGGCACGAGTCACCCTTCACCCTGTAAAATGTGAAATGAAATGACCACTAGTAAAATAAGAATATTTAAACACTACTCCAGTGTTGTTACATGTAATGGTGGATACTTAAAATATACACAGTCATACAAGTACTATTGGCTGGATAAAAATATTATTAAAGGTGTCTCATGTAGGTGTTTTATTTTAGGTAGGTAGGTGTGTATTTTACTAACTTTGTCTAGAATGTTTCTGGATACTGATTATCTCAATGGAGACAACTCTATAGGCTATATTACAGGTCATGTCTGTGGAGAGGCATCCCTATTCATGGAGAGAATTATTTTATTTTTGTGCAATAGAAACACCCGTCATTAAAGGCAAATTAACGTTTTTTTTACAATCTGAGCCTTCTTTCGGCAATAAAACAAGTAGTTTTACTCACCCATAGCATTTTTCTGTCAATTGGAGCAGTATCGCAGAACTTATGTTGAGCCGTTCTGTTCTAGTAATGATCCCGTATCGGTTAACATGGTGCTGTATCATATGCTCGGGGCATTACTTTGCGGTGTCCAAATAACACAAACTTTAGCACTTTTCAAATCATAGAAGCCCGATGTCTTAATGTAAGATTTCGTTTGAAGGAAAAGTGGCCTGTAATCCGAGATTTAGCCATAGTTTCGAGTAGATGAGGACGCCAGTGCGCATGCGCGGACTGCTCCCGGGACCCAAACATGAAACGCAAAGCTGAAAACTATGGATAAATCTCAGATTACAGGCCACTTTTGCTTCAAACGAAATCTTACATTAAGACATCGGGCTTCTATGATTTGAAAAGTGCTAAAGTTTGTGTTATTTGGAGACCGCAAAGTAATGCCCCGAATACAAATGCTAACGGATACGCTACAACATAACTTTCTTCAAACAGCTCCAAATGACACGAACGTGATATGGGTGAGTCAAACGACTTGTTTTATTACCGAAAGAAGGCTCAGATTGTAAAATAACGTTACTTTTCCTTTAATAGATGTTTTTAATGTCATATCATGGAACATTCCATGCAAAGCAATAACTTATCTATAAAGACAAATAGGTGATGGACCCCCCCACCAGAAAATTTGCCAATGTGCCTTTAAACATAATAAGCAGTGAACAAATATTAGCAACAATAACAACACAACACAGAAAGTTCAAACCGACTGCACCAATCCAATAGGTTTTTGCTTAAAGGACATGTAACTTCTCTAGGGATGACTCTGTGTAGATGTTATTGCTTTTCTTTAATTGCTTTAAAACACCTTGAATAACATACTTACTGGTCTTAGCAAAGTTCAGTGTCATATAATGTGGAATATTCCATCCAGACAAAGCAATGCATCTTCGTAGAGACAAGAAGCACGTGGCAAACTCTCCACCAGAAAGTTACAGTGCATCTTTAAAACAATAGTTAAGTGATCAAAGCCAACAGCAGTGCTCTATTTCACTTGATAAGTTTAGACCCAGGGATTTTTCAATGACAGCGTGCTCTGCTCCTAATACCCTTTGAGCCCCACAGTAACATCCCCTTATCTCCACAGATAATGAGAGATTTCCAAACAAGGTAGCAGCTATCTATTCCCTCCAACAGATAAAAACAAAATCAGATGCAGCCGTTCATAACCACCAACGGCTTCCAAATGATTGAGAATGGCACCCATAAAGCTCTGACCTTTGGACTGGGCAGTAGTGTCTGTGGCGCTGATGGCACAGAGATGGGCGTCTGATAACAGGAGAGCAGAAGTACATATTTAGACAGCTCCTCACTGTCAACAAACTTAGTCATGGCTCATTTTGAAGAGACAGTTTTTTTTTAATGTAAGATTGATTTAGGAAAATACATAGATCAAGACTGGATGAGAAAGTGCAGAGCAGGAAGCGTTAAGCCACATTGATATGGAAGGGATTAGTTTGCGAGTGTTTATGAGTGCACCACCTCTTCTTATCACACTACAGTCAATATTATACAGCTCTGGTACATCCAGAGTAGTTACACAAATGCACTTTATATTTGGTCCATCAATTTGACACTTTGATGGTACAGGGCTCATTGCTCTAATGGAAATATTAACCTGTCTGTCGTCATGGCTTGACCATTGTCCACAAGACACATGCAAACTGTTGACATGCCATGTTCTGCACGTTGATGCTAGCGACAGATAGCCGGTGACCTTATCGCCATCTTATCACAAGCATCTGCTGGCATAGAGGATCTGCTCACTATCAGCCCTTTTTATACTCCCATAGGTGTTCTCGAGGGGTCATAATGAGAGCCATAAGAAAAAATGCATTTCTGTTTGTGCTCCATTGTTTAAGATATATAGAAAACAAATGACTTACCTACACAGGCAGATGTCCTCTTAAATGCACCTCTATGTTTGTAAAGACTGTCCAGGCTGTAAGCAAACCTCTAAAATCAAAGTAAACAGCTCCAGTCTGGAAGAAAAGTGGTTTGGACATTGTAAATGACACTAACAATATCAAGCTGGCTTCTTTCTCGGGAGTGGTTGAATACCAAGAAAATATTGGCTTTTGCTTATTAAGATATGAACTACAGTATCTGAGTAGGATATCACATATTTTCACACAGCCACACATATTTTAATGTGCAGTAGAAAGGAGGAGAGGTCACATATTTAAATACAATAAAAAAAAAGAATACATACAATACATAATCTCATATTTATATCATAGTGATGCAATAAAACATTTCCGAAACAGTTAAACTACTTGTAATCATAGTCTTTGCTCCAGTGAGAACACAGGCCTTCTTTCATTGGCTTTATCTTTTAGCACTGATAAAATGAATGGCCTGATATAAACAGTGAGGTGTTCCCCCTTAGGAAGCAGTAGTGAAAAAGTTCAAAGTTACATCAAGAAATCAATAGACAGTAGCTCTGATAACAGCTGACAGGTGAGTGTTTATTTGTGTAGTTGGCCATTAGAGGGCACTAACGCTGCTGTTTTGAATTGTAAACATGCCAGACAAAACAGATAATAATGACTCCATAGTTCAAAGTCCCAGCAGTGAAAATCCTTCAGAAATAACTCATGTTGTGGACAGGTCTGACGACACTGACATCCAGCTATCGCTTCTGAACCTGCAGATCCACAGTTATTATCTGATAGAACAGTCGCTTAGGGCAACCAAACAAACACAAGATATGTGCGACTGCTGATCGCACTACTTCAGAATCATAACATTGATTTTAAAATCTGTCATTTCAAAGGCCCATATTATATTATTCAGATATCAGATATCTATATCTATCTATAGCTGTATCAGATCTATATTATAATGTTGTTTCCTCATCAAAAACATACCCACAGTTTTGTTTTGTTTCAATCACACGTTTAATACACATGACAGAAATCACACTGTTCCACCTTGTGATGTCATGCGGTAACAGTAAGTGCTTCACTGTGTTTTTAAACTTCTTTTTTGGAATTGTCAAATTCTATAATGAAATAAAGGTAAAAGGTAGCTGTAAACTTGAAAACAACCACTATATGATGTCACAAGGTGGAACAGAGCATTTTGAGCTTTGGAGATGAAGACACACTAGTATTAAAGGGTTACTCAAACATGTGTGAATGAAACAACTCCAGATATGTTTTTGAGGACATAACAACTTTATAACATGAATAATAGGACCTTTAAACAGATCTCAGAGTTCTACTCTTTCTCCACAGTTGTTCTTTTCCCCCTGTTCTTGCAGCTTCTGGGGTGATTTGAGGTTAATCAAACCTTATTTTGAGCAGCTCACATGTTGTAACAATTTTAACCAAAAGTCCAGATGGTGTTTTTTTTTTTTTTATTAAACAAGATTAATTTTCCATTTGTGAGCAGTCTTTGAATGAAGCTGTCTGAGGTCCAGTCTACAGGACAGTTTGTGGTGTGTTCAGCTGGATTAGTCTTGGCATCTCATTACACACATTGGTGCCTTCTGACCAGTGTGGATGTAGTGTTATTGGCAGGACCACACCAAAAGAGCCTGGGACCCTAAGAAATCTGCCATGACAAGCCTTTAAAAGTAAGCAATTCAAAATATCTAGGGCCTAATAATGGATACCTTATAACTTAATTAATCAAATATAAGAAAACTAATCTAGTATTTTTACTGTATCAATTGACATACTCAGGTCCAGCATCTATAGATGTGTCACGGTAATCTAATTTTCCATTCAAAAGAGCATAAAATGTTCTCTTTCCAAGAACTAATGAACAATAAAGCATCAGCTCTCAGGGGTGTTTATGAATACAATAAATAATGTCTTACAAACTATAAATGTTAGGTATCCAGGATGACAAATGAGGCATGTCTTTCCATATATGCCCTTGCCTGTGCTGTGGTTAGTTGTATATCATTGTCTCCAGTGAAGTGAAATATGTTTATAATGTGTGAGATCTCAGAAAAGGGAAACAGCCATGATGAGCGCTTCCTTATGACTCAACACACATCGGCATTTCAAATTATTACAGATGATGACCCAAACAAAAAGAATTATATTCAATATTTCCCCATTTCCCATTCCCCATAGACCATAGAACATTTTAAGAGTTTAATGGCACTATGAAAGATATGCAGCTATGTGGTAACTAATTCCAGTTCGCACAGTTCAGTCCAAAACAGTTTGGTCCAAAAAGAACATTTAAAACATATTTTTTCTTTTTTTATTACATTTCAGACAGATTTTAAATAAAAATTATAGGTCTTATCAGATATCAAGCTTGCTTCATGTAAGATAATATTTTGTTTTATTTAGAAAGGTCTAAGGGAAGAACTGACTTCCAGAACCTCAAAGTGGGTGGTAGTTACTGTTGAGCTCTATATGTCCAAAATAGTATAATAATTGTGCTATGAAAAACAGTTGTTCACAGTTAAATATAGGCTATTTATATTTTCCTTTTTATACTGTATATGCGTAAATAGTTTCTGTTACAACATGAGAAAATTACCCCAGAGTTTATGAATGACTCAACTGACATTTCATTGAGCATCTGCCTCTGTGTGTGAATTATTACAACACAAGATTTGCTATTCCCATATCTGTTCACTGTATAACTTTTATCTTCTTTTTGTCCTCATACGAGAATAAACATCCTAGAAAAACTTGAAATCTAAAAGATGCTTGTGTGCACATAATCTCTCAGTTCAATCAGTGAATGCCTAGGATGCAATCCAAATAAAACAATCTTTCCTTTAGCCTGGAACGCATCTTCAGCTTTTATTGTGGCCAAAGGTCTGCAGCAGCTGGCACAGAAAGGTCCATGGCTGAAATTATCTTATCTGGCCATCAGCTATAAATATTTGACAAGAGATGAGGAAGAGCGATGGAGCAGAGGCAGGGGGGAGGGCGGGGGGATAGTGACAAGCACGCTTAAGAGATTTCCAACAAATGAAAAGCTTTTGACGTGACAAGGATTTGCTGCTGGGTCCAAAGCAGGAATAGATTAGGATGCACTTTATAAGCATATGTTTGGGCCCGTCGAAGTTACACTGGCTGTACCTAGTTTAGGCTAATGTTCCCCATCATCTTGCCTGGCTCGTACTTGTACATGGAAACACAGGTGGTACCACAAATAAACACAGTAAATGCATCTGGATAGCTTTATATTTGTGTAACACTCCCATAACCCAGCTAATCAAAGGAAACATCCCCCAAACAGATTCAGGTGGTCTGCGCAAGTGGTTTACATAAAAGATCACGGTCAGTCTATTCTTACACGCTCAACATCAGATTTTTTTTTTTCAAATTCAAGCCATACTATCATCCTGACTGTTCCTCTCTGAAGTACATGGTCCAATCGCTTGTGGCACAAAAGGAGCAGATTATAGGAAGAGTGGAAAAACAAAACTAATTAGTGGGGGTATGTGAACCAGCCAGTGCTGCTTAAAATGTAATTACATGGGTTTAGAGATTTGGCTGAGGCCGTACTGGCTGCTAATCTCACACTGGCACAAGCGGACACGCAAATCGCAACTTGTATAATTCATGCAACTAAAGCTTTCTGTATGTGATTAAAAATGAAATGATTGATATTGTAAATAATTAAAAAATAACCGTGTACTTTATAGTTGGTGCATATAGAGGTCTTTTGGTTGCTATTTAGATCTCCTTTGTACATGTGTATAATAGTTTTCATGCATTTCAGATTCATAATTTTGAGGATTTTTTTTTCTATTCAAAGGATATAATTCTTCGTTTTATATATTATTAATTACTATGGCAATGGTCCTTCTTTTTTACCATTCTGAAACCCATACGATGATACTTTCTTACTGTAAACGCTGTGAAAGTGAAGAGTGGTGCCTGGTAGTTGAGTGATCTGAGCTGCAGCACACATTCTCTACCAAACAACAATTTTCTGAATCCTCCCCACTCTTTAACACTTTTATGTTATCCTGTAAAGTAAGTCCTACAGGCCCAAACATCTTTGCATTTTAGAAATTTTTGGGGGTTTTAGGATCAACTTCGTCACCTTTCCTTTAGGACCTATATCACTGAGATTTTTCCTCAGCCCATGGCATTTTGCTTACTATGGGAGCAAAGTATCTTTTTATGGTTTGACATATGATCTATAACAAGTCTATAAACCTTTAAATACATAAATATTTACTTTAAAATGCAATGAAACTTTTTAGAACCATTTTAGAAGATCATAACACTGGTAGCAATGTTTTACAAGGACATCTTGTCGTTTAATCACCAATTAACTACTGTAAACTGTTATCTTTGGGTGGATGCACCTTTGAACACTATCACAGGTGAAGAGGAGCGCACAGAGGATGGTAAAGCTATAAAATTAGGGGAGCTGTTTGACAAAGGCAGATAGAGGCCAGTATGAGGCAGAGGTGAAGGCTGCAGCTGATAAGACCTGCTCATCTCTCCATTCAGGCCAATGGTTTGTAAGCAGTCTATTGTGCAAAGAAGATCTTCGCAGAAGTTTTAGGTGTCAAACAGAAGTTGAAGTAACTCTATACTTCAGGTAATGTAATTTAAGCACACTGTTACATAATCTCATATATTCAAACGCATACATTTTCTTTAATTCATAGTCTGATCTGTCATTAAAATAACAATCAACTGAGCCATCTTTTGTGTCATGATAAAGTTTTGTAAATTAAGGGAGTTAGGATCAAGACTAATCTTGTTGCAGTGCAGCTTCCAAGCACCTTCACCCCACATCTAATTCATCCTGGTGTGGGAGTAAAACACCCAGAGGTTTCATCAGAACACCTAAAGAGTATAGCACCTTTACATTGAGAGGGGCTGCTTATGCAAGATGACTGTAAAAGTGCTATCATAAACTACTGTTTATGTCCCTGCTGTAAAAATAAGGTGTGCTTTCCCAGCGAGTCATTGTCCTCTGGGTTGTGTGCTTACTATGACTTTCTTAAAAATCTATGCAAACAATAGGATACAAATGTTTGGGAATTAATGTGCTTATACCATGTTCTAATTTTACTGATATGACTAAATTTTGTATTTCACTGATCTTTAATGCCTTTGTCATGTGTATGGACTGAATATTTTATGCCTATGTCCTGTTTTTTGTTTTGTCATCAACCTGCCAGTGGGTCTACAGATTAAACTGATCATGCACGGCTAGCTCTGGCACATAGCTGTACTAACACATGTTGATTAATGTGCACTGTCCCATATTTAATAAGTAATCATAAACATAAAATATCACTTTGAAGACAAAAGTAAAGCTGTTTCATATTACTATTTGTTACAAAAATGTGCATCTTTCAAATGGAAACAAAGTTTAACATACAGCACAAACTCATTTGGAAGTAGTGTATATAGTTTTAGACTATGTTTATGTAGTATTTTGTAGAATTATCTGGTGTACTGTAAAATTAAGAAATGCATTGGTTTGCTTTAATTAGGTGCCAAATGTGAGTCTTGCATATTTCCACAGCGTTACAAAATATACTGTATTTGTGCATGTAGAATATCTCTCAGCAAAGAGTCTGCAGGACTTTTCCATCACCATACACTTGGCAGCACATGTCTGTTCTAAGATTATCCAACGGGGAGCTGCAGAAGGTATGTTTACACTTATTAAAAGTGACAAAGAAGCAACCCGTTCTCCCTCCGTCCACTCCTGTCTCCAAGCGTGATGATATATTCTGAGGGAACCTGCTCCAAAAGCAACAAAAATCTCCATTTAAAGTGTCACGGTGCTATTAGAAGCTCTATAAAAACCTGTATAAATATGCCAAGTCCCTTGACAACTCCAGTCGTGCTGAACAGGACTTCCTGCTGGAGAATGTACTTTTTGGAGATGATGGAGCACACAGTTGGGGGATATGGGGAGGTGATTTAATACTGCTAGCATTTAGAACTACAAAGTACAGACAAAGCAGCCATTTGGACAACTCTTCAAAGGCCTAAACACTTGCAGCACACACAGACGCATTCTTTGGACTCAGTGGAAATAGTGAAGAATTAGGGAGGAAGTTGAGATGGGAGGACGCCAAACACAAAAACTGTCGAGCTTGTGATTGCGTATTAACATGAAGGAGAGAAAGAGAAGATTGTGTCCGTTTTCACCTAAAAAACAAATCTAATCTCCACTGTCCATCTCTCCATCCTGGAGTCTTCTTCCTGCGACCAGCCAAGCAGCCCAGGGATACACGCTTCACTGCCTCGTTACCCATAATTCACTGCATGTCAGAAAGTGTAGTCCAGTTCTGTGAAACCTGATTAAGCAGCACTGAGTCAGCAGCATGAAGAAAAAAAAATCATTTTGCCACCTTAAAATTAAATACTGAAACGGACACATAAAAAATAAACTAGTGGTTCATAAACTTTTCACAATAAATTAATTTTTATTTGTTTTAATATAGTATTGTTATAGATGTCTTTACTACTTTACTTTTCTAATTTGATGTTTAGCAAAAGACTGATACATGTTGATTCAATGCAGGCTGTGAGTGCCCTCGAGCTTTATACAATTTGTTTTGAGTAAGTAATAAAAGAAAGTAATCAAAAGCGTCCCAGGTCTTTCCTCTGTCTCTCATCAGGTGGATAACTCCAGTTCCTCCAGCTGAAACGCTGCTCTCTGGATCAGAGAGATACTGGCACTGACTTCTAAGTGTCTGTACACAATACAGTAATGTGAGAGAATAAATTTCCTCGGAGTATCAGCTTTGTAAACCGGGGCCAGTCTTGTGTGTGCTTTATTGACAGTGAATTGAAGACATATTGGCCAGGACAAATCAATCTGAAAAGGATGTCTACACTTTACTTGAACTGAATGAAATTACACTCACATCTGAGGATTAATAAGTGGACTACTAGGCTATAAAGTGCATTACAGTGCAAGACATTGTTTATCATTTATTATTATTATTTAAGAAATAGGAAATCAAAACAAAACAAAAAAAAGACATTTTTCCAATACATGACATAACACATTAAGAAAACAAACTGAAATAATCAATCCAATCAGTCTTTTTTATAGCAAAATTTACATTTTAAACCATGTTATACCATTTTTCCCTCATCAAAACAGTTGTTTTTCACTTCATTGATGTTGGTTTCAGTAACCCTGCATAAAAACTGCTTTATTTGCAGTTTAAATTTTCCCAGGATTGTTGCATAAAAGGTGGAACATGCCCTTTTTAAGCCCAATTGCTTTAAATGTGTCATGCAGCAAATCACATTCATTACAACAGTGCCTACATTAGCACGTCGGGCCATGTTCATTATTAGCTAAGATTGTTTTCCCCAATGGTAACTCCTTCTGCTGCCAGTAGACAGAGGGGAGCCCTGAAGCTCTGAAGCTGGAAAATAATATCTGGTTCATAATATAGTCATCATTTTAAGTTCTAAAACATGAGATGCCCAAGCAAAGGTACTCAAGAGCATGTTTAAAGGCCATTAACAAATAATGTATAAAATGTGTTTTTTAAAGTTTATGTTTTTATATTTCTTGGATTAGAAATTTTCATGCTTTAATTATATTCACTCAGATCTGCAAGCAAAACTCTCCATGGGTGCCGCGTTTTCATTGTAAATCTTTTGAAGGAGGTACAAAATGTGTGGCTTATTTTTAAAGTGGAATCGGAGTCGTTTTTTGACGTCTGTGCCAGTAACTCAACCTTAAGCGGCTCTTAATGCTACTGCTGCAGGAACAGGGTGTTTTTCCTTCTAATTATTTTACCAGTCCCACTTGCCTCGTCTCCAAGTGATTAATCAAAGTTAGAGAAAGCCAACCATCAAGTGGGGCATGTTTTGTATTTCCTCTTTCTTTCACAAGATTCTTATGTAGCCTGGCTGCTCTGGCTTTCTATGGGTTAATTGAAACCTTGTTTAGAAATACCAAGGTCAACATTTCCAGCCATGTTATCCCAATTAGTCTGCAATGAATCCCTTTAAATAGGGGTATTGAGTGGACGACCCAACGTGCTACTTGAATTCCCGGAGGACACCCACATTCAGGGGCCTGGGAAGTCTGGGGGCTCACAGGGAGGAACGCTGAGGAAGAAAAGCAAGAGATGAAGAAAAGTGTTTTTACTACTTTTGTTTTGAGGCAATTGTCATTTCTTATCAACATATTTACACAAAGTTAGTAGTAAATTGGGGCTAACCCAGGTAATAAAGACCATGAACTAGCCTGATCGATACAAATGCAACTGTGATATGATCCTGTGATAAAATGCTATTTAGATCAGATAAATCTATAATGAACAAGTGCTTTTCTGTTTAATGCATGTCTATGGCCTGAACTAAAAACTAAAACCCACTTTTATTGGTCAGCCTCTGTCCTGCTCTGAGTGAGTGACATGTGGATTTAATCAAATTACAGTGAAGTGTGAACTCTCAGAAGCAGCACATGGCTTTAATTACCTTTTTAATGGCAGATTAGGAAAAAAGTGGTGAAATCGATATTGTGACGCAGGCTCTACAAAATGTGATTTGATTTGGCATATTGTCCATATTTAACTAGACCAAGGCCAAACCAGGTCTAGAACAGGACCAATTACCAAATCAATAAATCAGGACTAAACAGCGCTCATAACAAGACATTTGGTGTAGAACACACCCATAAGACAAATGGTTAAAACAGTTGTGATAGACATAGTGAAAAGGCACTATGGTGGTCGAAGAAATAGGCCTGGTAGTATTTATACACCTATATGTGTTTTTAATATTAATAATGCTTTCTAAGTTAAGGTGAAGGGCTTAGGAATAACAACACAACAATACAATCTTTGAGCGCTGCATCAATATCTAATCCACAGCCAGAACAGAACACACTGGTCACCACACACATTACAACCCTCATCAGCTCTGCAATGCTTCGTATCACATGCCAGTGCAGGATATGCTGTTTGTTTTCATCCTGGAGTTGAGTTACACTTTTAAATAAATCATTGCTTATTACAAATACCTTTAACGCCATTTCAGTCGTCGGTGAAAAAATGAATCAAGAACAGGATGTGTACTCAATGTAAAGAACAGAAAAACAGAAAAAGTAATCTAATAATTCACTAATATGCACATCAGAAGAAATTAAAGTACATGTACACCTTACTAAAACCTCAATTTAAAACAGAAATTCAACAAACTGTAGGCTACTAACCCCAAACACTAGAGTTGTTCCATTTGAGCAAAGTTTGTCTTGCCCCAGTACAGATATATTGTATAAGGAGCTCTTGAGGTCAAAATAAGTCAGCTGTTCTCTGCAGAAAGCATTTCATTGTCTGTGTGTGTTAGCATGCTAATTGTTGAAACTCTCTTTGAGTTGTAGAAAGGGTTTATAAACTCATCGCATGCATAAGGTAAGTGAGGTACAAACCATGTTATAAATATGACTCTGTGGTGGCCTCTGCTCTCCTCTACGCTGTCGTCTGCTGGGCCCCGAGCAGCACAGAGCAGGACAGGAAGAGACTTAATAAGCTGGTCAGGAGGGCCAGCTCTGTCCTGGGCTGTCCTCTGGACTCTGTAGAGGAGGTGGCTGAGAGGAGGGTGCTGGCCAAATTCACGTCCATCATGGATGACACCTCTCACCCTCTGCACCGGACTGTAGAGGAGCTGAGCAGATCCTTCAGCAGCCGACTGAGGCACCCCCAGTGCAAGAAGGAGCGCTACCGCAGATCCTTCATCCCCACCGCCATCAGACTGTATAACTCTATATAGGCCAAACGTGCAATATCCTTTTTCCATACTCTCCTAGTTACTGTTTTTTATTATTATTACTTATTTCATCAGACTGTATAACTCCACTATATAGTCCAAACTAGTTACTGTTTTATTATTATTACTTATTTTATCAGACTGTATAATTCAACTATATAGTCCAAATGTGCAATATCCTTTTTCCATACTCTCCTAGTTACTGTTTGTATTGTTATTATTATTACTTATTTTTATTATTACTTATTTTATCCCATTCTTGCCTGCATGCACTTTTTCTTTCTTGTTCAAACTGTCCCTGCCTGGAGCTACTGTGGCAAGTAAATTTCTCCTGTGTGAGATCAATAAAGTCTTATCTTATCTTATCTTGACATTGTTCCCTCATCAAAAACTTACCTAGTGTTGTTTTTTACTTCATTGATGCTGATTTCAGAAACACTGTGCAAAAACTCCTTTTCCTCTGAACCTCTGTGAATATGCAGTTTTTAAACCCACTTGTTTTGCCGTGCCATCAAATAGCTTTGGACCACTGCAAATTGTTTAAAATGAACAAGTTCAGTTCTTAACATTTTTAAAACTGTAAAAAACTGATTACCAAGCAAAAAACTGGTAATATGTTATGATCTTTTTCATGCAGGTCCTCTTTTGAATCTTCTCTCATCCAATTCTTATAAGTCAAACATTATACAGTGCCGTGAAAAAGTATTTGCCCCCTTCCTGATTTCTGTGTTTTTTGCATATTTATCACTCAAAACATTGTCAGATCATCAAACCAATTTTAATATCACACAGAAACAACCCAAGGAAAGACAAAATTCAGTTTTTGAATGATGATTCCATTTATTAGTGCACAAAAAAAATCTAAACCTATCTGGCCCTATGTGAAAAAGTAATTGCCCCCTTAATCTAATAGCCAGTTGAGCCTCCTTTGACAGCAATAACTGTAACCAAACGTTTGCGATAATTGGTGATGAGTCTTTCACACCGCTGGGGAGGGATTTTGGCCCACTCTTCTATGCAGAATTGTTTCAATTCTGCCATATTGGAGGGTTTTCTTGTATGAACTGCCCGTTTAAGGTCACACCACAGCATCTCAATCGGATTTAAATCCGGACTTTGACTTGGCCACTCCAAAACCTTAATTTTGTTTTCTTTGAGCCATTCAGAGGTGGACTTGCTGGTGTGTTTTGGATCATTGTCCTGTTGCATGATCCAAGAGCGCTTGAGTTTGAGGGCACGAACTGATGGCCGGACATTCTCCTTCAGGATCTTCTGGTAAACAGCAGAATTCATTTTTCCGTCAATCACAGCAAGTTGTCCTGGTCCTGAGGCAGCAAAGCAGGCCCAGACCATCACACTGCCACCACCATGCTTTACTGTGGGCACCATGTTCTTTTTATCAAATGCTGTGCCATTTTTACGCCAGATGAAACGGGCTGCAGACCTTCCAAAAAGTTCAATTTTAGACTCATCGGTCCACAAAATGTTTCTCCAAAAGTCTTGAGGGTCATCAAGGTGCTTTTTGGCAAAGGTGAGACGAGCCTTTGTGTTCTTTTGTGAAAGCAGTGGTTTTCTCCTGGGAACTCTTCCATGGATGCCATTTTTGGCCAGTGTTTTTCTAATGGTGGAGTCATGAACACTGACCTTAACTGAGGCCAACGAGGCCTGTAGTTCTTTCGATGTGCGTCTAGGTTCTTTTGTGACTTCCTGAATGAGCCGTCGTCGCACTCTTGGAGTAATCTTAGTTGGTCGACCACTCCTGGGAAGGGTTGCAACTGTTCCCAGTTTCCTCCATTTTTGAATAATGGCTCTGACAGTGGTTCGCTGGAGCCCCAGAGCTTTGGGAATGGCTTTGTAACCTTTTCCTGAATTATAGACTTCTATCACTTTTTTTCTCATTTGTTCTTGAATTTCTTTGGATCGTGGCATGATGTGTTTGTTCTTGAGATGTTGTAGCCAACTTCACTTTGTTTGACAGGAACTATTTAAGTGATTTCTTGATTCAACACAGGTGGTGACAATCAGGTGTGGGTGTGGCATGTAGAACTGAACTAAGTTTTCTCAAAACTGTGGTTAGTCACAGTTAGTTTGTGATTTAACAAGGGGGGGCAATTACTTTTTCACATAGGGCCAGATAGGTTTAGATTTTTTTTGTGCACTAATAAATGGAATCATCATTCAAAAACTGAATTTTGTCTTTCCTTGGGTTGTTTCTGTGTGATATTAAAATTGGTTTGATGATCTGACAATGTTTTGAGTGATAAATATGCAAAAAACACAGAAATCAGGAAGGGGGCAAATACTTTTTCACGGCACTGTATAGTAAGTCTCTGAGCTCACTAATAATGTTTTTTCTCTCCCTTGTGCAGCTGAGTGCGTTGGCTATGGATATTATTTAGTGGATTTATTAGTTGAAACTCAGAGGCTTTTTGTGATATTGTTTTTTACAGGCTTATTGGATAAACTTCTTCTTTTCAGAGGGTCCCTACAAACATGCACCAAAGGCTTCTGATAGCCAACAATCAACAACAGATGCCCTGGTGACATTATTTGTGCCTAAGATGAAAGTGTTGAAATGTAAGATAAAGCGCTTGTTTCTGGGCGCCTTATGAAGTCAGTCACATTCCTGCATTGATGAGCCCCACTGTAAAAACTCTGAATGTGATTACAGAACAACTCCCTGCATCTGGAACAAAGCTATGCAGTCATTTCTTAAAAATATCAAGCAGATTATTGTGGACATTTTCATCTGATTAGCCTCCAAGCATTAGAGCAGAGTTTAAAATCTGCATCTAAAGTACGGTATTACTTACTGCTGCTCGGATGTCTTGTAAAGAGGCAAATAATACATAAAGCGTGATGGACAGAGCTTTGACTACAGTAATAGAAACATATACATAGAAAAGCACTCTGGTAAAATACAATGGCTAAAGGATATGCATCTTATGTAGTTTTCTACCAACTGATGTAGTATCATATTGAAATCGTATGTGTTGAGTTGCTGAGAGCCCCTTTACGCCGGCTCTTGACTCCATCTGCTGGTTCGTAGAAGATATAGCAGGTCATATATGCACAGACAGGTCAGCAGGTAATATATCCACAGATCATAGACTGTAAATATAAGTGGACATAGCTGATCCGCTAGCTGTGTTCCAAGTAGGAAGTGGTCATGGAGGCACTTCCAGCTCCATTGCTCCCCTCTCTGTAACTCCTGCTGTGAGCCTCGTCATTTTGGTCTTAAAATGTTTGAATTATCCCACTCTATGTGATCCTGGTGCTTTTTATTTCAATATTTTGTCCATAAATAAATTCCTGTTCCTCCTCTAATATGAAGCTTGGCGGCAAATTCGCCCCTAGCCTCGTGAGCTTCATTTGACTGGAGCCGAACACTGTGGGTGACGTCACACTCCCTTAGAGCCTGTTTACACGAGAACGCTTACTGGTAAAAACAACTAAATATTTCATTGGAAGTGCCTTTCATTTAGACGATGACAGCGTTTTGGGGGCTTAAAAAAACAAAAATCTGAAACTGCTCTCCAAAGTGGAAAACTGAGCATCTACACTGCCCAAGATGCAAAACTCTGGTTAAATCTGCTGTCGTTGTGTACGCGTTTACGTCACATCGGTCCATATATCAGTGCACTTTGTTTGCAGGACTCCCAGTCCACACCCTGTTGCGCCTTCATTGCTTTGTAGTCTAACGTGGTTTGAAACGATAGTTGAACTTCTTTGTCTGACGACACAAATTTTTTTTTTGCTACCGGTAGCCATGTTTTGCTTTTCTCAACGCAGATGAGAAGAAGGAAGATTCTACGCATGCGTGGGGACATAGTGATAATGTATCACAACACCACCTGCCTGGCATGCATACCCAATCGAATTCCACACACTTTTGCGTCACCGTATGCACGCAGATTTCCTCCCGAAAACACTTGTCTAAACATGGAATAAAAAGTGAAGATGCAACGCCACTTTTGCATCTTCTGTTCAGACCATCATCATATAAACGTAGTCTTAGTCCACTTCTTCATACAGTCTATGGTACAGACCCATTGCACTGCCCCCTTTTGATCTGTTACTAGTTAGATATGTCAACAATGCTAAGTTTCCAGACCCTTGAGCCAGTTTGCACTGTAACAAGTGTGTTTTGTGCAATACATAATAGTTGCAATTACAGTAGAGTAGAGGTTCTCAAAATGTGGTATGTGTACCACTGTCAAACATCTACCGTCTTCTAAATGTACTGATTTTAATTTTAGTCCCACATTCAAGACAGTCTTGGTTTAAGTCCATGCTAACTGATTTTGAGAACCACTGCAGGCAGGGCTCTCAAGTTTTGAGCGGGGTCGTGCGTGTGACTGTAATTTCCGAGGACCGGGGGGGGGTGCGAGTGAACAATTTTTGGCGCTTGAATTGCGTGAGAAATGCAGTGTGAGCGTGTGAACACGTCGAATTGCGTGTTGAGAGCCCTGTTTGTCTAAAGAGCAAACTTAAACTACAAAGCAACTAATGAGAGTTTTATAAATGAAGTGATTACCTGATGGTTCTCAGTTTGTTTTATCATCACTGCACTTTGTCAGTGCGCGCTGAGAGGGGCGGGGAGGAGGGAGCGGGACATTTTTAACGGATTCATGTAAGAGTCTGGTCAATGCACCGGGCCCGCGTCTCACCGCGCCTCACCGCGACTCACCATGGGCAGTTCGGCTCTGGGCCGCGCGTATTCCGCGCGTAAGCCGTCAGGGGGGACACGTTACGCACAGACGGAGACACTGGGACCGGAGTCGGTGCGTCTCAGAGGAGACGTGGCACCGGGACTGAGGCTCAGGACGTGCCCGGGGGACGGCGAGCAGACGCGCCGTCCCCCCCCCCCCCTGTTCCCCCTGCTCGGGGGAGCAGGGGAAGGGGGCGGCGCTGAAAACGCGCGGAGCCTGCATAAACTAAGCCACACAGACCGATTTTCTGGGCACAAAAAAAAAAACACACACAAAAAAAAACACTAATCAGCGTGAGAAATGCCATGTGTGGCGTGTGAGCGTGTGAATACGTCGAATTGCGTGTGTCACACTCTCAAGCGTGAGCCTTGAGAGCCCTGACTGCAGGACTGCTAACAATGTCCTAAACAAACGCAGCACAAAGTTCACATTGCACCATCGCTGAGCCTTAGCATTTCATTTTGCAGCTTTAAAATAACAGCATTAACAATTACCATTTCTCTGGGCAGAAATGACTTCATACTTCATAACAAATTGAAAGTATAAGGGGTGTCCTGAAGACAAATGAGGCTAAATGGCTATGAGCTCAATGAACTGTACCACTTGAATGTTATTGATGTTAACTACCCAAAAGAAAATATTTTCGCTGTAATACGGCTTCAATTGAGCGAAGCCAGAGGTTCCCAGATCACACATGGACGACTATGGCATGAGTAACAACGCAGTGTGAAAAAGTACTCTCTAGTGCTCAAGTAAAGATACCGATATGCTCAAACTATCAGTGGAGTAGTTTTTCAAGTTCTCAACAATGGCCATAATAATAAGTAAAAGTCTTTTGTTCCTTCCCCCCTCTGTCCCGATCTGAAGGATGATGTAGTGAACAAAGCAGCTAATGGCAGCTCCCTGTAGTGATTTCACAGCTTCCAAAAACACAAGTGCGAGTGTGGGACAGGGCCATTACTGACGCTGCTTCCACTGCATTTCCACCACTAACACATAGCCACAGAGCAAGGTTAAGAAAACATGGTCAGTGTGTTTTGGCAGGTGCGATATATCTGCTATATTTAGGCTGTGATGGCTAAACAGCCTGAGCTAAACCATGGACTGCAATTGTGATGCTGAAGACACTAACCACATGTGTTGTTGCATTATGTCATTTTAATTAGGCTAAAATAAATTTGAATGCAGTTTTGAGAACAAAATAACAGTTGTTATCAAAATCTGGTAAGTAACCTACAAATGGTATTTAGGTTAGTCTTGGTTTCTGATGGTATTATGTGTACAAATCTCTGAATCTGCTTTATTCAGCAATGCATTTATCAACTATGTTTTGCTTAAAGGGATGCCTGGCCATGTACTTATGTCTTACAATTGTAATGTGTTTTAGTGGCTTGTTGAAGCTTCTCATAGCACTGCACTGTAGTTAAAAAAAAAAGAGACACCACTGCATTTTTTTCTGAAATTAGCATCTCTACATGTATTACAGCCATTCCATTCCAGCGTCTGATGAATTCCAACACAAACATAAAGCTGAGTTACTTCAGTTCTTGCACTAGGAGTGGAATAAAGTCACCCAAGAACAATGTGAAAGACTTGTGGAGAGCATGCCAAGACGCATATTGCACCAAATATTGATTTCTGAACTCTTCATAAGTGTAAATATTAGTATTATGTTGTTTTGTTGTCATACATTATTTACTCAATATTTGGTGGTGGTAAGCTACTACTGTAACCACATCTGCCCTGGGGCAGACTGACAGAAGCAAGCATGCCAATCTGTGCCATTGACCCATCTGACTACCACCAATCACTGACTCACACATCACTTTTCATACTAGGCAAAAAAAAAAAATCTTCAGAGTCAAGTTCAGAGTGGGAATCAGTCTTCCAACTATCACTGCCACTGCTCCAGTCACTGAACCACTGTCTGTAATGTGTCTTTCATTCTACCAGCAGAACAAGATTGAGAGAAGTAGCTTGTTTCCCTTTGAGATTTAAGGCACCAAAGCGTTACTAGATTTACAAAAGTCTGTGAAACCCAAAACATGCACCATAGGTAAAATCCTCCAGCTTAGGTCCTGACCAAACCGAAGCAAGAAGATCATGGAGATGGTCCCCGGGCGCCCTAATGTGTGTGCTGCCCACTGCTCCTAATATATATACAGTATATATAGGATGGGTTAAAATGCAGAGAAGAATTTCTCCAGTGTGAGATCAATAAAGTTCACTTCTTCTTCTTCTTCTTGAAAGCAGCAGCTGGTAGCACACTAACCAGAGAGGCTAATCTTGTTTACATTCAATCTGCTTCCTCCTTTCTGAAACTTTGGGAAAGCAATGTCATGTAAGACTTATATTAAAATAAGTGCAGCTGAAATGGTCTTACTGGCAAGAGGTTTATGTGGCCAGTCCACATCTTCCCTGGGCAAAAAGCAATTGTTATACAGCAAATATTCAAGCACTTGGATAATGAAACCTGCAACCTATAACCACAAGTGCTCATTCTAGTCCAGAGAAAATATAGGAACCTACTTTTGGTGTCCATGTCAATTGGGAGAAAGCAGTGAACATGATGAAATGTAGCAGTAGCAAAATTTTGACTGTATATTTAATACTATAAGCAAAGAAAATACCATAATGGAAGTATTACATTGAGCTGTGCAGCCAATCCATCACAGTACCTCAGAGTGACAAGAGGGATTGCCCTGATGAGCTGATCTCGCTGGTAAAATAAAGTGGTGGATGAACTTGGGTTTATACAAGGTTACAGTGTTTTCCTTAGTGCACTCTGTAAAAAGGTCGGAGCAACTTTCATTTTATGATCCTTCTATCAGAAAACCATGTCTGGGGTCTTATAAAACTAAAATGTCTTATTTGGGCCATTGCTTCACTTTTTGTTTATCTGACAGATGCGGATTACATTGTATCAAGGAAAACTGCCAGAAACTGAGGCCGAGAGGTGACAAGAGAGCGTCTAGCTATCATGACATTCACAAAAAACATCTAGACAAATTTTGGCATGGATACTTTTACAATATAGTTTAATCTTAAACTTAAATAATGGTGCATGCTTACTGGAGCCTTACACTTGAGTAAATTGTGAACCATTTTATGAAGGGAAATTTGTCTTGGGTATTTGCCCTTACACAAACTAAACCATATACCACTTGCTCCCTTCCTCTCCGCATATTCTGAAGTTAGGGTCCTTGCTAGTGAATAGCCTTTCCTTTGCTGTTAAACTGCTGTAATTGTCTCAATGGTTTGCCCAGGTGGTGCATAATCTCCAGCGTAGACTGTACAGTATATACAGAGACCACTGCATTTTTTTTCCTGAAATCAGCATCTCTACATGTATTACAGCCATTCCATTCCAGCGTCTGTTGAATTCCAACACAAACACAAAGCTGAGCTATTGGGCGGCACGGTAGCTGAGTGGTTAGCGCTCTTGCTTCACAGCAAGAAGGTTCCGGGTTCGATCCCTGGGTCGCCCAGGCCTTTCTGTGTGTGTTCTGTGTGGAGTTTGCATGCATGGTCTGGGTTCGATCCCCGGGTCGCCCGAGCCTTTCTGTGTGGAGTTTGCATGTTCTCCCCGTGTCTGGGTGGGTTTCCTCCGGGCACTCCAGTTTCCCCCACCAACCCAAAACATGCACCATAGGTAAAATCCTCCAGCTTAGGTCCTGACGAAGCCGAAGCAAGAAGATCATGGAGATGGTCCCCGGGCGCCCTAATGTGTGCTGCCCACTGCTCCTAATATATGTATATATATATATATATAGGATGGGTTAAAATGCAGAGAAGAATTTCTCCAGTGTGAGATCAATAAAGTCACTTTTTACTTCAGTTCTTGCACCATGAGTGGAATAAAGTCAGTGTTTCTGGTGTTTTTATTTTGCTATTTTGTTCATTAATACATTTTAATTCCTAATATTCATACTGCTAGCCTTGTGAGCTTCATTTGACTGGAGACGAATGCTACGGGTGACATCACACTTACTTAGTCCACTTCTTTATACAGTCTGTGATCTCCTGAAGCAAGAAACTAGGTTAGGTTAGGTTTCTTTATTAGTCTCCACCAGGGAGAAATTTGTCTTGGAGGTAAGGGAAGGTTGCAGTACAGACAGAAATATACATACATACATACATACATACATACATACATACATACATACATACATACATACAATACATACATACAATACACATACACAACATCAGATAGAAGATAACGGTGTTGGCACAGACATAGATGTATTTGGTGTTCCCACTCCCGTTTCTGACCCTCCCCCCGAACCCCGGACCTGCTCCAGCATCCCCACTAACATTCACATCATTCCCCATCTCCACCATCATTACCTTTCACACAAACCATGCACCACCACTATATAAAAAGTACATATACACATTCATCCTGTCATAAATAAATATAAACTCAGTCCCCAAGTCAGACACATTCACTCACTAAAATTCACTAAAAATAAAAATACCCATCCCAAACGTTAACTACAAGGGTCCATCCATATCAGTCCAGGCAATCACCTATCTTCTCTGGTCATTAAGTAGCTTCATAGATATGGGGACGAAGGAGTGCTTGTAGCGATTGTGCTTGCACAGAGGAAGCCTAAATCTCCTTCCAGAATTTAGGAGGACGTATTCACCGAGCGTGAGAACTGTTGTCAAGAATTGCGTTTGCCTGCCTCAAGGTTGCCTGCTCAAAAAGATCCTGAGGACTGAGAGGGGGCATCACTCCCATGATCATACCTGCTGCTCTAATTAGGCCAGAGATCTCTGCCCTAGATTTTACTGTTAAATTACCAAACCAGCTTGTTATGCCATAACGGAGAACTGACTCAACTGTCGCTCTGTAAAAAATTAACATAATGTTTTTACAGACAGCAAAGACTCTGAGTCTGCGTAGAAAATGAAGGCGTTGGTGAATTCTGGTGCAAACATTGGCCACCTGAGTGCGCCAGCTGAGAACATTGTCTATCTCCTATGTCATTGTCTATCTACTCCCAGATACTTAAAGGTTTTCACCCTGTATTGTAGATTTATAGACAGACCGATAAGTGGGAAGCAACTGAACTGCATTATGATCGGAGAAGTGGGGGTCTGGCTCTGGCAGTGTAGGCGTCCTTAACATTACCGTAACATTTGTCGTATTGGTCGAAGCCCGGCAGGGTTTTGTTAAGAGTGCAGTGATTAAAATCACCAAGTATAAACATTGGGGCATCGGGCTTAGTTTGTAAAAGACGATGTACGCAGTCAGCGATTAAGTTTGAGGCTCTGCCAGCATTCCCACTAGGAGGGACGTACACGACGCAAACAAACAAATTGCTAAATTCTCTGGGGAGGTAGTGTGGCCGCAGAGTGACGCACAAAAGTTCCACATCGGGTGTGCATATTTTGTCTCGCACTTCAACATCATAGCTTAATCTTGACAAAACAGTATCTTTATATGGCGTGGGCTCTGCTTGTCTGAGTTAACATATTGATTAAACAAAGGTATTCCCACTATGTACCGTTAATCAAAGATATTTGAGTGTAACTGGTAACTCTAATCACCTATAAGTCTAATGTGAGGTTATGTCTCAACCAAAAAGTACACTGCACATAATAAAAAGTGATGTGTTTTAGCGTTTTAGATTATTTCAAAAAACTGTACTAAATCCTATTCTATTGGGGACTTGTTTATAATAACTACACGTTAATTAGCCTTAATAAAGCATGAACAAAGACTAAATTAAAAATGAGTGCATGAATAGTGTAATAATAATAATTCAGGCCTATTAACTATTTAATTGAGGTGTTAGGGTAAGGAGTTGGGGTATTAATTAAGTAATTACTAAGCCTAAATATTTAATCATAATGATTTAAGTCTTTCTTCATGCTTTATTAATGCTATTAAAAGTGTAGTTGTAATAAAGTGTCTTCATTGTTTGTACCATTTAAAAAGAGGTATTATCTTGGTCATGTCTTAGTAGCCAGTTCACTGTAATATTCCACATTTATTTAACAAATTAAATTTCACTTTACAATGAAACAGCTGCAGCCACTTGGGTTACTACTCCACCCAAGTTTCAGACTAAACTACATGTGGTTAAATACGGTAAGTTGAGGACCAGTTCATAAGTGATGAAGACAAACACTGATAATTTAACAACAATTGAAAGGAAATTCGAATAAAGCCAACGGAAAAGTGTGTTCTTTTTTACGGAAACTAAATTTTGAACTGAGCCCATGCAATCACCACATTAAAGAGCTCCCATTTTTTAGACAACCACTGGTATGTAATGCTGATGCCAGGGCAGTGTTTTCTATTAGATCTCTCTGTTTTTTCAGTTGATCTGGCAAATTAACTTACAACAGGCCAAACACAAGATGCAGCCTGGAATAGAGCATAGCAGCAAATTGCATTTATCAAAAACACTCGGTGAGACTGTTTACTTTATGTGATCTAATAAAAGCGGCTCACGCTGGGAGCTCCTCAGTGATTGTATGAGGATATGGGAGAACAGTAAGTACCAGTGCGCAACCACATGAAGCACAGCCACATTTAAAGATCATCACAATCATTTGTGTAGAACTCACTCAGTCCTGCATCTGTGTGTGAGACACTTTTTCCCAGTGTCGCTGATGACGGGCAGCCATTGTTCATGTTAATGATGCATTCTGTAATGATACGTGTGTTTGTTAAAACAGCAGGTTCCACTCTTTTCATCTCATAGTTATTTGGAGCCCGTATATTTATGTGTTACAATGATGATCTGTCTCATTCTCTGGACATGTAACCTTATAGGACCTGCACTGGTTTTCAAATCTGTCTAAGCTTTTCTACAAAGCTCATTAGACAGATTGTTGTTGTGTCCTTGAGTATTTCCCCCACATATGAATGTAGTGTATGTGAATGTGGTTGTGGCCTCCATCAATTGTGGAGAGTGAGTGAAAAATGCAAAGCACTTATGGAAAGTCCAGTGCATTATGATTATTCCCACAGGTACTACATAATCGAATAATAATTCCATAAGAACCAACATTCAAACTGCTTTACTAAAAGCATAAATAGTTTTAAAGCAACAACACAGGTTACAACTTGCAAAATTAGTATGAATTTTTATGGAAAATCCAAATCTGACTGTGCACTATTCACTGGAAATGGGTCTAAAATAGGTTATTTGGTCTGGCCCAATCATGACTTAGTTTTCTTTGCTCTTGGCTACCATATTGGATAAATTTGCACATATGTGAAGTTTATTCCGTGTTCGATTGAAGTGCTTTGGCACAAACACTTTCGAGCTTCCGACCACAGCTTTTATAGAGCTGTGCCGTGGGTTAAGTGAGAAAAAAGATGATGTGTAAGTAGAAGTACATCCAGCAGCCACCTGGCATACACAGTTTCATCCACAACACAGTTTTATTGGTCTATCCTTACCATCAAAGAAAATCTACTCTTGTTAAAAATCTTGTATAAAAACATCTCCGCCAACCTGGCTTATATCCATATGTCTCACTTTTCTTCTTTCTTTTGTATGTCTAGAATCTTTTTTATGTTGTTTTTATACTTAATTACTTAAAGCAGTAAGTACTAAGGTATAAATACCAATAAAATACTAATGAACTTTTGAGAACAAATTTACATATATAATTTTGAGATAAACTGAAGACAGGGAGTGAAAATGAAAACAGATTAAACAAAATACAGTGTGTGTCTTTAACTTAGCCAAAGAATTCTGGACAAAAGCATGACAGATGACCCTCTGAAACTCATCACTTTTTCACCCTTTGCCACACCCCTCTCCTGAGCCTCGATACAGAAATGATGAACTTTACAGACACGATGGCTGTAAATCAAACGAAGACGCCCCTTCACCCACTGAAACTATTCATTTAAAATAATTTCTCTGTGCTAAATTTGGGGTCTAAACCGTTTTATTATGCTGGGCACATATGTATGTTCCAGAAATACTAAATTACCAAAAAGCCTTGCATTCTTGCAGCTCCAGTGTATTCCCAATGCCTCACTCACAGCCAGTGCAGGTTCCTAAGGGTCATGGTCCTGCAATTTTTATGAAAGTCTTTAAATCATCAAGTGCTTAGTAAAAAAAAATGGCTGGATGTCCAAAAGTGAAACAATGCAGTCAGGTAAGTAATGGGGCGCTCATGCTGTGGACCACCCAGCAGACATACATGCAGATGTTTGGTTCAAGAAAGGACAAATCTCATAGCACTGGACATTGAACTTATAATGGACAAACTTGAAACAAGTGATGGATGTAAATAGCTTCTGTGTCTTCTCCCTAAGGTGTCATCAGATACTGTATGTTTCTATTTTGGGACATCCCACAAGAGGAATCTGTCTCAAATTTGTCCCTGCTGTGGAGTGAAGTCAAAGGTCAAAATCAAACAGAGACCAGCAATCAATGATATATTATGAGAACTTTGTAATCCTTTGTGGTGAATTATTTAGATTGCAATAACAATAAAATGCTAAATATAACAGACTGCTGCGCTGTACAAAATAAAACCCAAATTTTGTTGTACAAAGAGAAGAGCAACCCCAGCAGGGTCACAGTGTCACAGTGACTGAATCAAAAGCAATATTAAATCTGGAAGGTCACTATGCACTTGGGAACGTTATATTCTTCAAAAAGAGGTCATTATATTGAAATTAATATTTTATTTTAATTTCATGTATTAGATGTTGTTGTTCGTGTTGCTATGTTACACAGACAATTCACATTAGTTACTCAACACCAAAACTGAGCAGTAAACCAGAAGCCTTTGAAGCATTTCTGCCAATGAGCTACATCTAGTTGAAAATAAATGGCTTCTGTCCAGGAGCTGGTGATGGTTCAATGTCTTGCTCAAGGAGACCACAGCAGAGCAATCTATGTCAGCCAGCAGCCTGAAGGCCAAAGGGATATCTCTCTCTTTTTGCCACACACATCCAGTGCTGTGGTAAAGGTATTGAAATATCCCATTTCAAACATGTGTGTAATAATAATAAAAATAAAAAAAACACACAACTCGCAGATTCATTATAAAAACATGTACACAATCATTAGATTCATTTTTTTTTCAAGATTCAAGATTTATCATATGCAGAATCAACACAAGGTCAACAATGCAATGAAATGCTTAGGATCAGAGGAACCATTGACTCACATTATTAATTATAATATATAATCATGTTACAATTTAGCTGGATTTGCATGTTTTCCTCTTGTTTTAACTTACCCTTTGGCAAATCAGGTATTTTCTATATTTAGATTTGTAGTGTAATTAATATATATTTAGCTTATAATTTCTCTTCCATTTGTCCATAATTATGTCCTCTGTTTCATCACTACACATAAAGAGGGAGCTAGTGTTTGCCCACTCTCTCCTTTCAGTTGCTCCTCTGGGACTCATTGACCCTTCATTATGGAGATTGTTCAGAATAAGATCAGGGCAATGAAGATACCCCAGTGTGGGAACTGTAAAATGTCTTATGTGAGTGCCCAAGCCACAGACTGCTGTTGGAAACATAGCGGTCAAGAATTAAGTGCAGAGCCAGATAGGCCTGAATCTTCTACTCCATACTCTCTAGCACTGTGGAATATATTCAAGATTGTAGATTTTGACAAGGATAAAGTGCACCAGGGGTTGTTAAGGATGTGCTGATGGCCCAACAACATTCTTTGGACAAAAAAAACAACTGCACATCTCAAAACGGCAATCAGCTTTCATTTTTACACTGCATTGGCTTATTTTAAATGGGGATACTTGTGGAGACCAAATTATTATGATCTTCCATAATATCAGAGGGAGACCTGACTTTATTATGTTGACTTTTAAAGACTGGAAGGCCCTGTGGAATCAGAGCTTACCGTCAACTGTCCAACCAGACCCGAGTTAGCCAGTTTCGCATGACCTTCCCTGTCGCAGAGTATATTCCCAGCTTTCATGTCCCGGTGGATTTTCCCTTATAAAACGCAGATAGCATGAAGCTTTCAAGGTTGATTTGAAGATGCAGGCTGTCTTACCCTCATTACGCTGTGCAACAAAAACAGAATACAATTATTTTCCAGTGGTTAAAACGCTGTAGTGAAATTTGTCCTTTGCATTTGACCCATCCTTTAATGCAGATGTTGAGACCTGGGAGCAGTCACAGTGCAGCTCCTCTAGATTTCGGGCCAGGATGATGATCTGCAGAGCCTGGTGAATCAGACTACATGCTGTTCATGGCATTGGAGCACACAATGACATATACAAACATTAGAGTAGTGTGCCCCACATGATTCTTGAAAACCTGAGCTGAGTTCACCAATGCAGATGTTAAATGTGAAGTTATCAGTATATTTGTTCTGAATGGATTTTATGACTGATCCCCCACATCCTCGATTCAATAATATTTCGATAATATTTTATGTGTTTTATTGCTGTGAGACACAAGATAAAAGAATGGTTTAGAAACATAAAGGAAACGCTGAGTTTGCTTTGAGTTTCAGAACAGCAGGTGCTGTCACCAACTCGCTCTCCAATTTTCAGTAGTTGTTATATAAATATGGAAGCAAGCTGTTAGGTTTGAAATCAACTCATCCATCAAAGTCTATTTAATTTTAACACTTGTTATGGGAAGTTAGGAAAATGAAATGTCTGTAGCATTAGTCAGTTTGAAAAGTATTATAAATGACCTAGAATAAGTAATGCTACAAGTATAAATTCATGTTTTCTTGTCTCTCTTGGATCTGTGTTATTCTAACAAAACTTTTTCTCCAAGTCTACTGCTCAGCGTCAGTCAGTGTCTCGGCCCTTAAACGTTTATCCCATTTCGAGCCACCCAATCCAGCAATAAGTCAGTCCAAACACTGCAGCTCCAGACATTTTGCCAAACAGATCAACAGTGGCAAACAAGTGTAAGAAGGTCTATGAATCAAACGTCCCCTGGCCATGGAGTGGTGGATAGGCAGGGGTGCATGGAAGCAAGGGAAATTCCCATTAAGAGATGGCAGAGGAGCAGCCAAAAACTGCAGCAGAATGTGCACTTCATTAATGGGAAAGAGCCGGGAGGACCGACCCAGGCCAACTTCTGTGAGGCTCGGGAAAAGCTCATAAAAGAGAGCGCCAAAAAAACACACAAGTACAGGGAGCGAATGTAAAGACAGCAGAGGACTCCTCAGAGGACGCACTCACTGTGTTACTCCAGTGGTTTGACTGCAGGCTATAATGACATCATGTGTCTGTCAAGGGCCAAACAAAGATGCAACCATATGTAGTAATTGGACTAATGTGTTGAAAAATATTTTCTGTGGAAGATAAACTCTTAACAAGTCAAACTTCCCAATTTCTCAACTTATGAGCACTGTTGTTTACATATGCAGAATGGTGGCCATAAGCTAACACTTATGAACTGTTTTTCTATGTGTACATATTAATGAGAGGAAGATAATTTACATTGAGCCACCAATTTGACATTACTTTGGTTTATGGTTATTACTTGCTGCTTTCATGAAGTGCTCTGCAACAGAGTCAGCGAAGTGCCTCTCTTCTGTCTTCATAACAGTCAAAGAGACTGCGTAGGGTTCTATGTCCTGCACTCACACCAGTATAACCGAACCGGTCCTGCTGCAATACTCTGTATGTTTATGGATATAATAACAGAGTGGAGGAGTGAGGGGCTTGTATAGTGAAGTCGTGCGTGTGTGTGTACATGCCTCCAACCGGGACTTCTCAGTTTCATACAAATTGTCTTGCTTCTGGTTTCCAGCTGGATCCTGTAGTTTTTCTAACCTTAGTAGCAGTGGCCACATCTTATGAAAAAACTAGTTCACTACAAAAACAAAAAACAAAAAAAACAAAAAGTTTTGCATTAACTCTTTAAAATGCAATATTTTTGACAGCAGTAATATTTTTATATTAACATCATAGTAAAATATGATCTTCTGGGGAATTATTCATTGATGGATCCTAAGTTTTGCTAAGCTCCTGAAAATATCAGACCCTAAAAAGTAATTTTGGAGTTTGTTGCATTTGCCTTTGCAGGTGTGTTGAATTCCTGAGATTAACTTGCACTTACAGAGAGTGCTGAGGCAGTACGAGACAGAACTATGCAGATGCCTCGACGGGAGAGATCACATAAAACACAAGCTGTTTCATTGCCTTCTGCACATACCACTTCACTTAACACTCTGAGTGCCTATGATGCTCTGAGAAATTCTCCATAATATGTGGATCTTATTAACTTTCTCAAACCTGGCTTTAGGCAGAGGAGAACCCACGAAGTAACATGTGCTATAACACAAGGCACAACACAAGTGAGAGTGGAGATAGGTTAATAGGCAATTGTCAAAGGTGCAACTACTTGCAGGTGAAAACTTTGTTCATTTTCTACAGTAATATGTTGAAGAATGAACATCACTTGTGGTTTTGTCTCAAAATGAATTAGAGCCATGTCAGAATGTGTTCGAGTCAGAGCTTTAAAATGTGGTCTTAAGATTAAGTGCTACAACACTAATTCACAGTAGGTTTCGCTCCACACGCAACAGAGCAAAGACAAACACATGTGGACACAGGGTGAAGGCCCCAAGGGGACCATTAATACATGAGGGTTTGTTTCTGTTGAAGGCAGGAACATAGGGAAGGCAAGATGGCTGAATATTTACAGGGAAGTGCGGTGTGTTCATCAGCGTGCAGGGATTAGCTGGTGAAGACTGGGGCTCGGCTCACAGCACCTGGACAGTTACAGATCCCAAAAGTCCTCTTCCACTGTTTGGCCACACCATGCACCACGACAGCCTGCTTCCCATAGCTTTCTTATTCTTTCCAACCGCCACTTCCATCTCCTCTATGCACTTAGTCTGTGTTTATTCTCTCAGTAGTAACAAAAGGCTTGGGCCATGGAGTACTGTATCTTTTTACAACGTGGTGACATCACTTGTAAAAGCTCAGAGGTAAACACAAAGCACACGGGCTCCTGGTTTTGCAGGTTTAAGGGTCCCAGCCTGTCCATCCAGAGAAGCCTGGTGTAACCCCTCATCGCACCCGTCCCACAGCCAGAGTCCTGATTGGGGTCAGGAACATTGCTCACGTTGGTTTCACAGCCCAGTTAAACCAACCCCATGGACACGCTGCACTCTGCTGTTAATTCAGTCAGTGCAGAAGAGCTGGGAAAAATGTGGACTTTTTTCTTTATTTTTTTCTGTAACAAAAAACACATGAATCAACTTGTAACACTCAGAGTGAGGGAAAAGATAATTGCTATAATGAAAAATAATATTGTCCAATTCATCACAGGAACAGGGAACAGCTGGTCTCATGGAGAAATAATGCAATGGTTACTGATGTTGTGGAGGTCTACGGGCAACTTTAATACAGAAAATATGTAAGGTTATACAATGCATGTAAGTGTTATGTAAAAAAAACATCTACATCTACTGTATTTTGAGTTAAAGATGTAGGAACACATATTGTTGTAAACATATAAACCAAATGCAAAATTGAAAAGTGTAATAAGAAAACTAAGAGGATGCAAATTTGGGTTGATCGACTCTTTATTTGTTAACAGGGGTTTCACTTGCTTTTCCAATTGCTAAAAGATCATCAGCACACAAGGGGAGGTACATGAGACAAAAATGCTGAGGCATGTTTTTGGTAAATGGGAGTTGGCGGATAGAGCCACAGAGATCAGCCGATTGCCACAGCTCCTGGCCTTGACTTTGCCTCACTGACAGCCTTAATTAGCTGCTTTTGTCTGGGCTTCTTGCTGCGGTCACTCTCACAGCGTCTGGTGACTGCTGCTGTTTCCCTACCACCTTCTGATCCCCACAACCAAAAGTCCCTGATACACAGCAGCTAAATAAAAACACACAAATTAGCCATGTGCACTACGGTAAACATTTCCAGCTCCACAGGCCAGCTGGATCCTGCTATTGGAGCATGTGCTGATCTTTGCTGTACACTGTTCTCTGCAGAAGGGACTTTCTAGAGGAGCCTGTATGTGTCACATTCAATACAGCTGTATTAAAATACACAAGAAGAGAAAAATAAAATAAGTCACTCTATGATATTGTTACAAAACTATGGTAGAAACTCATACAGGGATTATTGCTATCAACCAGTGACAGACAACTCAGACAGTTTGTATGGAGAAGGAAATCTGCATTCTCAATTTTTTCTTCTCTTCGGATTGCCAAAGTGACACATAATCTCCCTAACAAATATAACCAAGGGTTAAATTATCTTTAAATGGTATAAATATTGTATTGTATGTATTGTACACTTTATTGACCACATAAGGAAATCTGTTCTCTACAGATCCAGATCTCAGACTACCTTAGCTGGAGGTTTTAACATATTTTGCATGTTTTGGGTTGATAGAGAAAACTGTAGTGACCGGAGAAAACCTACTCAGACACAGGGAAAAACATGCAAACTGTTGGGCGACTTCTTGCTCTAAGGCAAGATTGCTTGCCCGTTAGCCACAGTGCATGGTCTATTTAGTTGAATTAATCTGTCAATGCATACATATCAAATATTTTAATTTTTGCAATTATTTTCAGGTAATACATTTTGCATTTGCATGTCATTTATTCTGACCTCTCTGTGCCATCATGTACTACCAAATGATCTGCCAAATTCTGAAACTATACAATCACTATTGCAGTCATGATCTTCAAAATTACCAAGGGGTGTGTTACCTAGAAAGCAGCAGCAGTTTCCGTGTTTAAGCCATCTACCATGAGTATGACCTGAGATTTATAAATCCAAAAAGTCAGAATAATTGTGGATATGAAGTTTTTATAGTATATTTAACAGCTCCCAGTGCAGTGGAGCCTGGCCATTGGCCTCTGGAGCCTCAGTCCTTTATGCACATCCCAGAGACCACATTCCCTCTCCTTTTTAACCCTGGTACTATGGTCCACATGTGAAATCAATACAGCTGTAGTTATAGCCAATCCTCACATGTAACATCAAATCTGGAACATATTGCCAAAAGTATTACCATTTTAATACTTCTCCTCAAAGACCAACATTTCTACAAGAACCCAAAAAGCAATAGTAAGATCAGTGACATTTGAGAATAAAAAGGGTGTTGAATATGGTTCTGCTTTCATCTGTATTGATTCCTGAAACCACTATTTTTATTTCCATTTTAGTGCTGAGTGGATTTTTGAAAGTTTCATCTCCAAATGTGTATTACGTGTGAAATCTGCCAGCAGAGTTCGATATGCACCATCTCAAGACCTCTCTTAGGTGTTTAATAATAAAGACTGGGTTCATCCAGACCAGACGTTCTACTAAGATTATAGGCTTCGCAGACCCACCCAAGGGCCCCGGACTTTCATAAAACATAATCTTGAAACACACGTCCACCATCCATCACTCTGACACATGCAGTGACAGACAAAATTCAAGGCTTTGAGGAAATATTAAATCGACTGAAACACTGCCCACCTCTTGCAGTTTTTCTTCACCTGTGTCATTGTGCTCACTTTTTTCTACAGAACTAAATCTGGTATGGTTGCAGATGGCAGAGCTAGAACAACCACAGAGCTGTGAAATAATGTGATTTCCAGGATGTGAGCAAATTTAAAAGGGCATCCCACTGAGTTCTAAAGGACTGGGACTAAATTAGATGTCTCAACAACCAAGTCCCCAGACACAGCAGAGTCTCATTTCCACTCAGCAACTACTGGAAAAGGATTGGACTAATCTGCTGAGGCAACATATTAGTATGTCATAGCCATAAACTGAGGACAGGTTTCTCTGTGGTGATTTTGCTTAGAGACCTGACAGTATTCTGGCCCCCCATTTGTTCTGAACATTGTTGGCAAGGTCTTCGGTTACTACCAAGGTTGTCCTTTGCCACCATTTCTGTTCAAAAGTGATTCAGGATTCAGCACGAGTCTGTGCTAGACACATGGTTTATCTCAATCAATCAATCAATCAAACAAACAATATTTATAAAGCGATTTTCATACAGTATGTAACATAAAGCACCTTACAGTGGTTAAGGATTAGAAGATTGACTTTTATTGATCTCACACAGGAGAAATTGTTTCTACATTTGACCCGGGGACCATCTAGGGATCACTTTAGAAGAGCTGAGTATGAATATCAATGGTTTCTTTCAAATTACATTTTTTAATCTTGCTTGACCCTGGTGCTGTCTTTTGAGCTTGTAACCACACTGCCCATGTGGCACTTTTCTTCTCCTCCATCACACATTTAACTGAAAATCCCCTAAATGTCCAATTATAGCAGTCAAACACCAGCTACAGGCTTCCATTTCCCGTTTCCATTCACAACAGAGAGTGAGCAGTGTTGTTTTGTACTTTCTGTAGTACTGGAGCATTTTACCAGAACCTGGGCATTCATCTAACTCTAACTGTAATGTAAAGACGCACTACAGCTTTTCTCCACACTTCCTCTCCCATCAGTAGCTACCAACACTCTCCCGCTCAGGACCTTTTTCCGCCCACTTCAAACAAATACTGATGCAGTGACTGGACTTCTCTCTCCATTTATGACAAAGCACCAGTGTTGGTATAAAACAGGTCATTGGGACCTCCCCAGGACCCCAGTCCTGCCAATATCCACAGCCACTGGAGAGCCCCCTCCTGACTAATAACTCCACTCTCACCCTCATGTCATAAACAGCTTAAAACCCTATTAAAGGCACAAATACATGGCAGAAACTACGACGACATTTGCTAAAGATTTCCTGTCTGTACACTGCATGCATGGCTCTATGCAAAGTATATGTCAAATGACATTCACTACCATTATTCAATCCTACTTCTAAGAAACACAAAATATGTATTTCTTATTAATAGTGCTATGAATTGTTGTTCAAGTATAAGATTACATAGCAATGGTCTGAACATCTTTCCTGGCATCAGCTTGTGAGCATGCCTCCTGTAAATGCATGGTTAAAGTTGGTGATTTACAAGAGCTGGAGAGGAAGCGATTACGAGTGACTGATGAGAGAGAAGCAGCGGCCTCCCTGCAGACCGCACCTGCCTGTATTACCATTTACTCAGTGCGTGGTAGCGCCTCCAAGCATTTTTCTCTGTTTGTCCACAAGAATGTGTGGGTCCATATACCGAATGCAACAGGAATTCAGGCAATTAATTCTAACCACAGCAAGTGCAGATCCATCAATAACACATGCCTCAACTCAAATGTTGATGTTATTTTAGTTCAAAGAGCAACACTGCTGGATCAGAGCCACTGGTGGTATTTTAACTGGGGAAAACAATCAAGCCTTTCAGTATTTTGTTAATGATAATAGTTCAGAAACTGCACCCTTTTTGTAGGTAATTTTAATTTGTCCAATACTTATGGGGAGTAGCTAACCGTCCTCCACAGCCTAAGATTATCCCTGTAACCATGTCAAGATCGGCTCTCATGTTTTTAAGTGGACAGCCATTTCCTGCAGCCTCATTGTAATGCACAAATGTCTGGCACATCATAAAGGCCGAGAAAGGTTCAGGGGAATAGAGAAATTATAAGAACTCACACAGGATGAGAGTTATTGTGTTTGCTGTTGATGTGGGAAACTGACCATTGTGTGAATAAATTCCAATTTAGCAACATCAGAGACATGTTCTAGAGGAGCACTGAAGCATGAATACTTCTCTGCAGCAGCCAGCCGTGAATAAAACTCTTTTTATTTTTGTTTCTTTTTCTAATGTCTTGCCTTTTTATTTCATCACTGACTTACTATGCTTTGTTCCATTCCCTTCGTAGTTACAAAACAACTAGATGTACACTATTTTAGATGAGACCCTGAGGACCCAGCATTTGTAGCAGCAGCTATTAATCATAAATGTTGAATTAAGGAGTGGAGTCAATGCAGAGTCTGAAACATGGCCACAGGACAATAAACAGGGGCGAGGGTTTTCAAGGACCTGGGACACTGTCCTAGAGAAAGCAGACTGCAGATGGCGTTGCTCCCAATGCGGGTTGGAGAAAGGGCACCAAAACTTGTGTAAATCAGCTGTGACATTACATGACCTCTCTGAAAAAGGATGCCGAAGCATCTGAAGCCTGTCAAAGTATGGGAAAACATCAGTGGTTTGTTTAAAAGCGCTGGCATTTATTCTACAAAGTAGAATATACACCCCAGTTTACTTCTTCAGAGTCATTGTGTTTTTTCTTTTTGGGTGGGATGACACACTGTTGCCCTGTGTGATTTATGCCTCCAGTCTGCAGCAGTGATGGCCTCTCATCAGCCTATTAATCACATTGGAGCATGACCAAGACAGAGGTGCTCTGACACTTTTACTGTCCATCACCTGCACATAGGAGCTGTCCAGCAGTAGGGACTGAAGCCTCTGCATGAACAGAACACAGGTTTTTGTCTAGTGATTTATAATAGCATCTGATATTGGTAAACAGTCCTTCATTTGTGGCAGTACAAAATGTCAGCAAAGGGTTAAGCACTGTCACCTCGCAAATAGAAGATCTCATGTAAAATGTTACATTGTGTGGGGTATTTCAATTAAGTTTGTATGTTGTCCCAGAGCCTAAGTGGGCTTTTCAGTGTAACTGGATTCCCACATCAACATAAAGCATAAAATCCAGAATATTGCTGATGAAAACCTTGGAAAATGGCTATAGCTTCTTGTTTAAATAAAAACATTTTAGAGCACTGCTGATCAAGCCAGTTTTTCTCTTGATCTTACCATGATAGCATACAAATGCCAACAACCAACTGTGGCAAAGGTTCTCCCAATCAATTGAATTATTATATATATAACAGGATGAAGAACTTTTACTATATGATCCATCTACAGTATTCTTTGTCAGATTAAATTATTTCCCATAAACTTCTCCAATACTAGTGGGGAAAAGCTTGGCCCAGCCCTGGTGCAACACAGAGGCTAAGAGGGCACACACACCTTTTAAAAAGGCTCCAGTCCTCACACCAGATCCTGCTCCAGATGAAATCCCACTTAAGCAACAAAACAGTCCCTCCTGTCACAGCTGAGCGGCAGAACATACGTGGAGAAATACTTTTGTGATGACCTGCCATGAACAATGTAAAACCGCACACACCGAAGAATCAAGGAGGACAAGCATGAGACACTTTGACAAGGCCCTCTTTGCCTGTATTGTAACAGTGGAGGAAGTGAAACCAGGAGTGGGCTGGACTGTACCAGATCCCTGCTGGCTTTTAAGCATACACTATATCATGTCATAATATAGTGAATGTATTTTTTTTTTCAATGAATTATCTTGGAACCAGTTAAATATTAAAGGGCCTATATTATGCTGCGTTCAGATCTGTTATAATGTTGTTTCCTCATCACAAACATACCTGGAGATTATATTTTAGGCTAAATTCTTCACTCAAACAGAAAACATCAGAAGGTGGAACAGAGCATTTTGAGTTTTAGAGATGTAGAGAGACTAATGATAAAGCCTGTGTGAATGAAACAAAATACAACTAAGGTATGTTTTTGATAACAACATTCCAACTTCACTTAAATCTCACAATAGTCAATTTTGCATAATATAGAACCCTTAATGATGAAGTAACCTAATCAAATCAGATTAATGAGTAAGTGATGTTAACCAAGTCAATATTTTATTTTTTCCAGTTTATCACATATTGATACAATCCCAACTATACAGTACTGACTTTGCCGACGTCCTTTTTTTCTCTATATATCTTGAGTCTGAATGATGACATTGCAATGGTTTATGAGTCTGCCCAGGCCCCACTTGTTGCTGCTTCTCATCACTGGCTCTTGCCTCTGCTCACCGTCACAGCAGACATCACATTATTGAGGCTGTCATGTTAATGGCACAGAGCGTTACAGAAGCGCCTGACCTGCACACAAAATGAGAGGGAGCTATCTGCTGACTAATGGGATTTTGTGTTCAGCTGCAGTAACTGGTAGGTTTTTATTGGTTGGAAGGAGCATGATAGCCTGGCATTTTTTTCTTTTCTCTGTGCAGCTCTATGGCAAATGGTGTTCGGTCACGCAAAGGTGACGGGCAGGTGCTGTTTAACACATGGCAGGAGACTGGTGAAGAGAGTGGCAATGGAGGGCAGATGGAGAAGAGATCATGAGGGAGCAGAGGAATGTGAGTGCCCTGTGCAAAGCTGATCACACTTTCACATAAAATAAACAGAAACAGACAAATAAGGTCAGCAAAAACTACTTCTAAACATTTTATCAAGGCTTTGTACAGTATGGCCTTTTTACACTGGAGATGCAGATTTCTTGTTGTTAATGAACTATTAATGAGTATCTTGTGTGTCTTATTATTTCCTGTGTTTTTAGTAGCTGTATTGTGACCTTAACTGTGATTGTCTTTTTAAAGTGCTTTATAAATAACATTGGTGTGGTCTGGTCTGGTATTTTCCCCAAAGACCAGATACAAACGTAAATAAAACAACAACAATTTAGATGGTGTCAAACATGCGGCCCGGGGGCCAGATCCGGCCCTCCAAGGCCTTTAATCTGGCCCTCGGCCTATTTTCTATTCAAATATTTTAATTATATTTTAATTTTCTATTAAAATATTGGTAATTTTCTGCGCCTCTTTTCTGCTCAGTTTAGCACAGCAGTGTCTCCAGCGCCTCTGTGCGTGGCCCCTCCCACCAGAGCAGCACAAATGAAGAAACTCTTTCCAAACGCTCTTAACTCATTGACTGCCGGTGACGAGTTTTCTCATCATGTTGAATCCGAACGTTGAGTGCCGTGACGAATAAATTCGTCAAGGACGTTTTTCAGCGGGGGTTGCTAGGATACGACCTGGAGCAGCTTTGAAGGTGTAATTCACACTTCCCAACCTGTAGGTGGTGATCTTGTATCATTATCTGCCGATCGGAGACGCGGTAGAGGAGAGGAGTGTAGTGTGTGTACTGTGTGATTGGCGAGTGGAGCAAGATGGTGAGGCGAGTGAACCCGGAAAAGCAGAGGACTGTTGATCAGCGCCTACGGAGCGGTTTGATCGCTTTTGGGACCCAAAATCCCGGATCAGAGGATCACAAAGACACGCAGCGAGGTCAAGGCAGGGGGCGTGTCCTGATCGCGCTGCGCGGAGCAGGGACTCTGATCAGAATTACGACAGCGCCAAAGAAGTTTCCTGACTTGGATCCTGCTCTCCAAAGAGGCACGAGATGAGAAGAATTAAGTTTACATGATGCTGCTGTGGTAATTGTAATGAATGAAGTTATATGTGTGTGTATGTGCGTGCGTGCGTGTGTACGCACGCGTGTGTGCGTGCGCGCACGTGTGTGTGTGTGTGTGTGTGTAGCTGTGTGTGTGTAAAGGTTTAGAAGTGAAGAAGAAGTGAACTTTATTGATCTCACACTGGAGAAATTCTTTTCTGCATTTTAACCCATCCTATATATATATTAGGAGCAGTGGGCAGCACACATTTATGCATGGGCTTGTGTGTATGTACATATACGTATATGTGTGTGTGTGTGTGTGTGTGTGTGTGTGTGTGTATATGTGTATGTAGGTGCGTGTGTGTGTATATGTGTGTGTACTCTGAGCCTCAATATTGTTGTGAAGTGACAAAGTTCTATTTTATATGAAAATATATTATTATTATAATATATTATTATTTCCTCTTGCCACTATTGATTTGAAGGAATTTTCAATTCACAGAGCCTTATATTCTTATATTAGTAAATAAAAAATGTACTTTGTCATCAAAAATCTCTTTCTCTGTTGCTTTAGATGTTTGAGGTGTCACTAAATCAATAAATATTGACGTCAAAATCACCGATCTGCTTGAAATGACTCTTTGTACAAAATGCTCGTTTTCTCCAATTTTGGTCAGAAAACTGTGTTTTTGCTGAAACTTCCCTATGTTCTACTATCAATTACTTGAGAACCGAAAAGGTTCTAGGTGAAAGAAGAGAGTCAACACTTTATTTTGATGTGTGCCATGTCTATATAGTCAAAGAACTCAGTATTCTGTGAGTCTTGGAAAATCAGTGAAAATGGTCTAAAAGTTCTGGCAGTCTGGGTTTGACATTCTGAAAACAGGCCGGCAGTGAATGAGTTAAAGGACCATCATTTTGACTGTTGACCGTGACACCCTCATCAGCAAAATGTCAAAAATGAGAAAAGTGGATGCCGAATGCAGGATTTTCCAAGAAAAATTGACTAATTCCTATTAGGGATGTCAACAATTAATCAACTTACGATTAATTGTCGATCAAGACGTTGGTCGAACAAAATGCATTCATTGTAATTAATCGCTAATCGCTTGGTCACGAAACAGGCAACCGCTCACCGTGCTCACTTATTATTATTACGTATTACTATCTGTATTATTTATTACTTACTTTATCCCCTCCCTGCCTGCATGCACTTTTTCCCTCTTGTCCAATTGTCCTGGAGCTACTGTGGCGAGTAAATTTCTCCTGTGTGAGATCAATAAAGGCTTATCTTATCTTATCTTATCAACGGCACTGCGCACGGGCTGTACGCGCGGGCCTCGCGCGTACACCGGGGCTGCTGAGCACGAGATCGAACCGCGGCGCCCGGAATGCCTAGTCTCAGACCTAGCCACAAACCAGCCGCACGAAACCAGCAGCGGCACGTGGTGGTTTAATCCTTGTTTAGTCCAGGTCTAGACCTGGTCCAGTCCTGGTTTAGTCCAGGCCCAGTCCAGGTTTAGACAAGAAAAGAAAGAAAGCTATGCCTTTATTAGTCCCACAGTGGGGAAATTCCATTTCTGCATTTAACCCATCCTGTTATTAGGAGCAGTGGGCAGCACATTACTGCGCCCGGGGACCATCTCCATGATCTTCTTGCTTCGGCTTGGTCAGGACCTAAGCTGGAGGATTTACCTATGGTGCATGTTTTGGGTTGGTGGGGGAAACCGGAGTGCCCGGAGGAAACCGACCCAGACACGGGGAGAACATGCAAACTCCACACAGAAAGGCCCAGGCGACCCGGGGATCGAACCCAGACCATGCATGCAAACTCCACACAGAACACACACAGAAAGGTCTGGGCGACCCGGGGATTGAACCCGGGCCTGCTTTGAAGCATGAGCGCTACCCACTCAGCCACCGTGCCGCCTGGTTTAGATCTGGTTTAGTTCTGGTCTAGACCTGTTTTAGTCCACGTTTAGTCCTGGTCTTAGCCAATCAGGACGCAGAACACAATGTTACACATAAAAAAAATGTTACTCTATAAAAAAAAAAAAATAAAAAAAAAAAAAATCTGCGAACTGCGATAGAGCGAGGGATTACTGTATTTTGTTATTCAGCATCAATACATTTGTCTGCTTTTTACTAAGGAATAATTAATTGAGGAACATACAATATAATAATACTATGATATATTTTTGACACAGTGTTATGTATACTATAGCTTATATTCTTAAAGAATATATTGAAACACTAAAATTCAGGTGAAAAACGCCGCTTATCAGTTAATCGTTAATCGATCGATAAGGTCAATCAACTATAGATTAATGAATTAATCGATAATTTGCATCCCTAATTCCTATTTGTTCGTGGAGGTGAATGGGAAACCTGCACGCTTGTGTTGAAATAATTGCATTTTTCTTAAAGTTTCAGGTTGTTCATAATATTATAATATTTTGTAAAAGAAAGAGTTCATCAAATAAAAAACACTTCTGTAATAGATTTGCGTTTCTCTGCACAAATATTTGGACTTATTGCTGTTTTTGGGGTATATATACCATGAGTTTTTCTGATCCGGCCCCTTTGGGCAGAGGTGTGGATTCGAGTTATGTGACTTCGACTCGAGTCAGACTCGAGTCACGAATTTGATAACTTTAGACTCGACTCGACAAAATGTACAAACACTTGCAACTCGACTTGGACTTCAATATCAATAACTCGTGACTTCACTTGGACTTAGGCCTTTTGACTCGTGATGACTTGCTACGTCCAATGAAAAAAAAACTCTAAAAGTATGTTGATAAGGACCGCACTCGTTGTACTTGTGAATCTGCGAAAATGTATGCAAAGAGCATGTGCGCACGGCTTGCACAACATCCAATCACAGTAGATCTACGTTGCTTTCATTCGACCGCATCCAAGGCAAATTGCACAACAAATGATGCGGAAACAAGCATCCACGCGCCAGTTTGTAAAATGATGCCGAAGGTGATTTCGTTTGGTTATAAAAACTACGAAGTTGTCAACAAAAAACGAACGGCAATATGCAGAACGTGCAGGTCAAAGATTACAGACGGAGCTTCCACAACGTCCAATTTTGTCCGGCACCTGAAGCTGCACAAAGACTGAAATCACTGTCATAAGTTTTCAGACCTTTTTGTTCAGTATTTAGTAGAAACACCGCTTTGAGCTAATACAACCATGAGACTTTTTGGGAATATTATAACATGTTTTTCACACCTGGATCCTTTCATTTTTTTCTAATGTTATTTGATATGGTGTAAAAAGGTCAAATGAATACAGATCTTGCAGACATTATATGATTTGTATAAATTTTATTTCTTTGTAAAGGGGACTCGAAATGACTCGAAACTAAAATGCTAGGACTTTGGACTCGACTTGAGACTTGTGAGCTTTGACTTCGGACTTGACTCGGCACTTGGATACTCTTGACTCGGGACTTCACTCGCACTTGAGTGCAAAAGACTTAGACTTACTTGGGACTTGCCCAGCAATGACTTTGTCCCACCTCTGCCTTTGGGATCAAAGTAGATTGGATACGGCCCCCGGTCCAAAATGAGTTTGACACCCCTGATTTAGAATCTATGCAGTTGTTTATTTGAGTTATTTGTGGGTCATTTCCTTATACTTTGTGGAAATATGTGTTTAGTTTAAGAATATACATATTTTTAATGACACATACACATATTCACAACATACCCCAAATCAAATTGCTTTCTCTTCTTCACTATCTCTCAGATCTGATTTCCTGAGACACGGAGACATCTACAAATGTCTTCCTCGAGCCAAGACTAGTTTGAGCCAAAGTCTTAAACTGTGAGGAATGTGCTCATCAAGGCCTGACACAGCTTATTCTGATAAACCCTGTCATGATGAGACTACAGTGAGTGTTAGCCAATAGGGGGCAGTCTTGTACAAGCAAGTGTGAGGAGAAGAGCAGCTGGGGTTTTAGAGCTCTGGTGGAAAAGGTTATATTTGTATGTTGTTTTTTTTTCATGTTAATTTTAAGTAAAAGTATAAAGTATAAAAGTGTATATATGTAGGCCTATATGTGTACCAGGATGCTGTATTAATCTAACATAAATACAAACTATCAAGTTATATGTTTCTTTAAGATAATTCTAGAGAAGAACCTCATTGATGTCATTATTGACGTCATGATGAAAGCAAACAAAATGTGAGAGCGGTCTTCTACTAGTGGAAAAATAACATGATATTCATAATGAAATCACACACAGAATACCACAGAAATGACACGAATATGGCAATAATCAAAGGTTTGTGCTTTATGCAAACAACATGTAGTGAGGTACATGTATTTTAAGGTAATAGATTTACAATGGGGAAAATGTATTGGTGATGAAAGCCAGATAAGTATACTTTCTGGAATATTTGTCTATATTTCTGTGGTAGCTCTGCAAACAGAATATTTCAAATTCATTCATAACACTACTACACTGATACTCTTTCTGTTTGCTAAAATCATACACGTACTGCTTGCAAAATAAGATGAAATTGTGTTTTAAAATATACAGCCTGTTCAGTACTCAAGCACTTACACAAATGTACATGCCAAACACATTCAACTGAAATAATAAAATAACATGCTTTCACTTCCGGCAGTGTCTGATTCCTCATCACATCTGTATGTATACTGTATTTGCAGAGTGTGCTTCATGTAAAACAGGGTTACAGGAAAATGTGACTATAGAGGGTCGCTGAGTGAAAGTGCTGCCGGGACAGGATGAGCTGTTGAGGGGAGTGTGGGAGGGAAACGAGGGGGCCCTAAACCACAGACACAGGTAACTCAGGTCTGCCTCCTCCTCTTAAAGTCTATGGACCTACATCCTGTCTACCATTATCATGTACCCCGATACACTGACAAGATCTGAACGCAACAAGGCCGATAAGGACCCAGCACAGGTAGGAGATGAGAATACACAGGAAATATGAAATAACTTTATTAATATTCACTTAGAATACATTTGATTCCCTTATATTCTCATTAAGGATGAACATGTATTACCAAAAGATCACATTTTTAAGATAAGATAAGATAAGATAAGACTTTATTGATCTCAAGCAGGAGAAATTTACTTGTCACAGTAGCTCCAGGTAGGGACAGTTTGAACCAGAAAGAAAAGTGCATGCAGGCAAGAATGGCATAAAGATAAGTAATAATAATAATAAAACAAGTAATAATAGAATAAGTAATAATAATAAAACAGTAACAAGGAGAGTATTGAAAAACGATATTGCACGTTAGGACCATACAGTGGACTTATACAAGTAATAATAAGAAGAAACAGTAACTAGGAGAGTATTGAAAAACGATATTGCACACAGGAAATACACAGATTATCAGACATTTAATGTGATCCTTTAATGCAAGATAAAAAATGTAACAATAACTCACAATTGTTTTTACTCTCATTGATTTTATATATGGTTTAATAATGTTATAATGTGTGTAACTAAGCCTGTCCCGAAAACTCAAATTCAGCTTGACCCCTTGTGATCTTCCTATTTTTCGCCTCCTCTTCTTATCTTGGTGTGTGTAGTGGAACAGCAGTGTCAGGCCTGTACTGAGGCAGCTGCAGCACAGCTCTGTGTAGTTTGATGGGGTCAAATGATCAGTGAACAATGGAGATTTGAGGGGACACGGAGAAGAGCCAACACACACACACACACACACACACACTATAAACCAAGCAGGCAGCTAACAAATTTTATGTAAGTAGCTTGGCTTTTAAAATAAGCTGGTATTGTTTTAATATTTGTACTCATGAATGCAAAGAAAAGCTACATTACAGGACCTAGTTTAGGCCTGTAACATTTTACCTAGAACTTCATTAATTTCTGTCAGTATTTTAACTGTTCAAGTAGGCCTTTATTTCAACTAATTACCTGAAACTATGCCGAAGGAGGGAACGAAATTGTTGGAAATAATGCTCTAAAGAAGCACCAACAAATGCCATAATCTGACCACACATTTCACTTGTTGAAAATTAGTCATCAACGCCGTCATGGCAATATTTGGAAATTATATGAATTGTGAAGATTTCACTATGAATCAATGAACCACAGAAATTTACTAGGCCTAATTCATAGCAGCTTAGTCTTGTTTTGGGAGCCTGATTGTGGATGTTATTTCAGTTGAAAAAGTTGCCTAAATAATGTGCGTGTGACCATGAAAAGACAGACATTTCCTCAACACGATTAAATTTACAATTGTTAAGCATTAAATAAAGGAAGCCCACTACTGTTACTGTGGGTCTATTGGGTTATAGATTAGGCTACACCGTTAAATGATAAACTATGACTATATTTTATAACAGACCACCTGCTTTCTGCGGTAGAACCACAGAACACTCAGGAAGAGATAATAACGCGATGGGGGGAAAAATCCACCACTGAGTTCCATGTAAAAATGTTCGTCTTAGTATGTCATCTAATCTCTCCCAATTGTGCTGTGTTTTGACAGTGAAAATAGCGACGCGGTGATATGAAACCCAATGAAAACCACAAGCATGTTGTGTGCACAAAAAACTCGTGCAACTCAAAGACAAAGACGAAATTTGGGCTTCTCGAGTATGACTGAGGAGCAAGACATCTATGTGTGTTTTATCTGTCGCGGAAACATTTGTAGCCTATAGAAATTAGGATGGCTTCATTTCAGGTATTACACTTTTACGGGAATAGCCTATAAACAACTGTTTTAATTCAATTATTTTAAATTAATGACATAATATAAGATAAGATATGCCTTTATTAGTCCAACAGTGGGAAAATTCCAATGTTGCAACGCACAGATGAAGAACAGCAGGAAAATGTAGCATGCAATAAAACAAGATAATAAATAATGGCTTAAAATAATTTAAAAATAGACCTAAAACTAGACTCTCAAGTAGGTTATAGCTGAATATTGTAGTGCAGATAAAGTTGAATGACATATTAACACTGTAGGCCATCAATTTCTCGTTGATCTTATAGGGTAAGGAATAGAACTAAAGGAACAAAATGCATTTTTTTTATTTTTGTAGGCAGCATGCATAGTCTACTACGTATTTGAATAAAGCACGAAGGTTGTTGTTACAGTCGAATGTCAAAAGGAGGCGCTGTTTACTTTCATTCTGCAAGTCCTCAGTTCAGAGCTGCAGCTGCTGGTGCCAAAGTCGTGCTCCTTCACTGCGTAATGCCATTCATCTCCATATATATATGATAAATATAAAATGTAGGCTACAACTCTGTGTATATGATGTAAAAACACAGAGAATTATTGTATTGTATTTGGGCTTACTGTATTTACCCCAAATTATTGTGCCCATCATGATCCAAACCGTGCATACAAAGTTAATTTAAAAGATGAAGATTTTGTAAATAGTTGTAATTATTTTTTAAATGTGTGCTTTGTATGGTGTTGTGCATTGAACATGTATGTGTGACTATGTGAGAGTGTCTTTAAATCTGTGTTCCTGTGTGAAGGTGTGAGAATGTGTCAGTGTGAATGTTTCTTATTGTTGATTGAGATTTTTCACTGTAATTTATTAATGTAACAGGGACTGCAGATGGAAACTAGCTCTGTAGCTATAATCTGGTGCAGATCATCTTTGTTTTATGAGCTTAAGGTCTCTGTACATTGTCCCTTTTCAAATAAAGACTAAACTAAACTAAATTGCCTTACGGGGTTAAACCGACTTTGCAGAAAATTAAATGAAATATTTCATTTAGTGTATTTTCATCAACCAGCAATACTGTCAGATTGGCTCGGTTATGGATGTGTTTAAAGAACCTTCATTAAATGTTTATGCAAATGTGTAATTCAAGAAATTACACACCTTACCTTTTTTTTATTGTCAAGCTTTATTGTTAAAGCCTGTTAATGAGGAGCACTTGTGTGGTGTCTGCAACTGGCGTTTACGGTTTACTTTTGCTGTTGCTCTCAAGGCCTGTCACAAATATTTGAGCCTTACCATAATTAAATAAAACCATTAAATGTGGTGTCTCCTAAATGGAATCCGAGCTCTTGAAGAAAACGTCTTGTAAGTTGCTCAAGTATCCAAGCGCACGTTTTCGAGTTTTCTGAGTAAATGGATCGAGGTTTTCCCTTTGCGCTTCCAAAAGTGTTTCCAAAAGAAGGTGCACGAGAGGTGTCAGAGGAGGCAGGTTCTTCACGATGGTCTCGAGCCCTAGTTGCTATCCAAACACAAATAAACAGAGAACGAACATTGGAGTTAATGGCAGAGGAGGGTGGAAGGCGTGTCGAGGGCGGGCAATGCGCTCGAGAACCCCGAAGCCCTACAAAGTGAAGGACGGACCGGCGCGTACGCACACTCCAGTCCCAGCTACAAACGGGGCTCCTATGTTGCAACAGTTTTATCATTTTTAATCAAAACCCGTGTGTCATTATTTGTACAACTTTGCAGCAACTTGTTACATCTCTAGGCTTCACGGTTGCAGCGCGAACAACGTGAAAGTTTCATGGACTTGGAACTTGGACAACTTTTAGCGTGGCTTTTGAGGAGTTTGTCACGTAGTTGTTGTGGATTACTGACAGAGTAAAGGACATTTGGCAACTTATTACTGTGGTAAGAGGCATAACTTACTTGATTCTTACTTGATTTTATGGGAGAGCCCATTTCGGGGGAAATGACACTTCCCCCGAAATTGTGATCCTTTTATGCGCTACAGGTTTAAGTGTGTATAAACATATAACTCAAAGGACAAAAGAAATACATTTTTCATTTTTTAAAAAAAGGGGACTTTGCTTCGTTGAAGATCTTCATCTAGAGGTCATAGTTCAACTATGTTTTCACATCACTACGCTCTGTCCACAGCACGAAACATGGCTGGAACACGGGTGACCGTGACGCGCGCCAGGACTTGTCACGACTTATAGGAAGGCTCGTGCCAAAAGAGCGCAAAGTGACAGGACTTTAAGTAGCAGACGAAACACTTAGGCTACTGTCAAAGTTGAAATGAAGTCCAAAGGTTGCTGAGTGAGGAACAGACTGAACAAAGATGAACCTATGGGCAAGAACAAGTGCTCGCGTGGTTATGTTGCACCTGTCCAAATTTAACCCTCTAGCTGCATTCAGCGCTGGTACAGAAACGGGCCTTTTGAAATGCTACATAAAAATGTTCTTTTGTGGAGCCAAAATAATACTTTCATTATTCACTGTTCATAATCTGGCGACGTTTAAAAGCACGCATTGCATTTGAATTGAATAAAAGTTCAACTTTCGGTTTAATAATAATAATCATCATAATTATAGAAGAAGACACTCATCATTTGGAGGAGAGGGTTCCCAGATTTCTCCAGGCTGCTGGGCTTGGACAGTGTGGGGCTGTGCTAAAACCAAACATGCCATCCTCCTCCGAACGCCTTACTCCCACAACATGCGGAGTATTAAATGTAACTGTGATGTCCAATATCTATTTTCAGATTTCTGTTCTTTGTTGAAATTTGAAGACATGCCACGTGCCTAAATTTTAAACTAAGTAATGGAATCGATTATACAGGCCTACGTCCGTATTATTTTCAGTCATAAAACGAAAACGAAATTGACACAAAATTTAAACCACAGCTTACTCCAAATATTTAATAAATGCCCTAGACAAGAGAACAATTGAACATGTTCTTTTACACAGACTATGTGCGCTATATATAGGCCTAGTCTAATTAATTTATACTTGTCTACTTAATGCAAATGAGTAAGACTAATATCCGAATATTTGTACATTTTACAAATGACTTGCCTGCAACATGATGTAGGCTACCATACAGTCATTTTAATACAGCCAACTATATTGAACAATGATATTATGATAGAGTCCAACCAAACAATTATAAACGAATAATGTCACGTCACACAGCCCGTGCCATTTCAGGTGTCCTGGAAATAAAGTAGATAGACACAGAACAGTTTGATGCATATAATAACATATATCAGAGGGTTAGGGTTATCATGTCTCATAATCTCACTCTAATATTTTGTGTCTCTTATCTCTTAGGAAGGCGTTAAAGTTTTTGCCATCAATATGGGGAGCAAAGCGCTTCACGCACCGATTCCACTGCACCCGGCGCTGCAGCTCACCAACTACTCCTTCCTGCAGGCTGTCAACGCGTTCCCGGCGGACCAGCTGCAGGGGCTGTACGGCCTGAGCGCCGTTCAGACTATGCACATGAACCACTGGACTCTAGGCTACCCACACATTCAGGGCCTGCGGTCCACCATTACCGAAATGGCTGCAGCACAAGGGCTCATGGACCCTCGTCTCCCTTTCCCTGCGCTGCCCTTCACAGCCGCAGCTCAACTCTTTCATCCCAAACAAGGCGTGAGTGCGCACGTCGTACAGTCGCTACATAAGGACAGACCGAGGTTTGATTTCGCCAATCTGGCCCTGGCCGCGACGCAGGAGGACCCACCAAAAGCTGCTAATCTGGCCAAGTTGACTTCAGGACTGGGGGGCACAATCTCAGAGCTGAGCAAACTTTCCCCGGATAGAAAGCCCACGCGAGGCAGGCTCCCGTCCAAGACTAAAAAGGAATTTATTTGTAAATTCTGCGGGAGGCATTTCACTAAGTCGTACAACCTGCTCATCCACGAGCGGACCCACACTGACGAGAGGCCATACACCTGCGACATTTGCCATAAGGCTTTCCGGAGACAGGACCACCTCAGGGATCACAGGTAAGACCGCCTTTTTACACGCTCATTACGCACCAGTCACACAGGCACAGCGCTGCGTAAAACCTGCAAATGATTTTGTTTAACCACATTATAAGGCATGCATGTTCCAAAAATTCACTCAGTGAGGGCGCTAAAGCCCCTTTAGTGCTCTGTATGGTGTGTGCAGGGGGCAGACGTCTAATGAAATGTTCATTTTTCTTTGCAGATATATTCACTCCAAGGAAAAACCATTCAAATGTCAAGAATGTGGGAAGGGATTCTGTCAGTCTCGGACTCTAGCCGTTCATAAAACCTTGCACATGCAGGTACGTTCAACATCACTGGACATATTTTCAAACTGCATTTACAACTGACCAATAATTACGCCGTCTCTGGTGCATGCATGGGGAGGCCATTTAGCAGTTTATCAGTACGCAATGTATGATTCACTAATAATTACCCAAACTATTGTAAAAAGTGAAAACAACAATAGACCAACAGATGACAGTGCGTTTCATTTGAGTAACTGAAAGATCTATCAATTTTAAATAATTAAAAGGAATAATCCTTTGCTTGCTTTAAATCTAAACAGGAGTCTCCCCACAAATGCCCCACATGCGGAAGAACCTTTAATCAAAGAAGTAACCTGAAAACTCACCTTCTCACCCATACAGACATCAAGCCCTACAGCTGTGGCCGCTGCGGAAAGGTGTTTCGGCGCAACTGTGACTTGCGACGGCACAGTTTGACGCATAGCCCTCTCCAGGACTACTAGCCCGAATGGACAGACTAAACGTGCAAAATACAAGCAGCTTTGCATTTGGTCAAAGACATTATCCAAACCCGGACTGCACTGTTCACTGCAGAGAGATTTGGTTCAACAACGGAGCATCTTTTACCTGTAAATATCTAGAATGTGTAAATACTGTTCTCCATGTTTCTTTGTCTTTTAAATAATACAGCTTTAAACTATGTTCAATTGTATTGTAGAAATAAATATGTTATATAAATACAAGTGGTTCTGATTTTTGACCAATTTATTGTTTATGACAAAGTCCTAGCTTTAAGTACTTAATATATTAATTTAATTATCCATTAAAATACTAAATCACGTAAGATAAATACTCTCTAATTCGTCTCTAATTTAAATAAATGCTTGTCTGTGTAATCAGCAAACATGATATTACATCACATCTCCCAACGCTGCAGCGTTATTAACCTACCTATTAAAGAATTAAATTCAGATTTTCCTCTACACTTTAACACTCCTCCCATGGCATAGAACCAGTAAAGTGTCTTTCGTATGACAAATATTTACTGTTGAGAGGAATTAATTGTTCGTAGTAAAAAAAAAAAAGAGAGAGAGAGAGAAGATCTCACAGTATCACAGTGCGCACAGGTCAATCACGCTCACGAATCTTGTTGTTGAACTAGCCTTATTTAATTTCTAATTAGGCCTTTTTACCTTAGAGTTCTCGCCCTTCAGGCCTCTTTCTCTCTCACTTTTGTCACTTGATTGAGTCCACAAGGAAAGATTTCCACAACAATAATAATAATAATAATAAAAAAGGAATTTTAAAGAAAGGTGATGCTCATTTCTTTGTCCTTAATGAACCTTCGTTTGATCACACAGTGCACCTTTTAGGCAATTATTCAAAGGATTATTTAAATAAATGTATAGTAATAATAATAATAATAATAATAATAATAATAATAATAATAATAATAATAATAACGTATTTTTGTAGAGTTTTGGAAAACAATAACTTGAAGGTAGGTTATACAAAATTCATAAATAATAATTAAAAGGAAATCACACAACAAAGCGCATAAAATAAACCACTTTGTTTCACCCAATTTAAATTAAACAGTAGGCAGGCTATGGGTTCGGCCATAGTAGCCTGGGTCTAAATAAAATCCAGTCGTGTTATGGTCACATAGGACTTGTGCAGGGAGTGAGTAAAAATGTCGCACAAATGTCCCGGTCACAGTTTACGGGATGAGCAGCGCGGGCCTCCACTGTCTCTGAGAGAAACATGTCTCCAAACGGACAGAAGAGGAACAGGCTGGCAGCGGGCCACAGCCGCGCTCTCTTCTACTCAAGAAACAATCTGGCAGAGGTGACTCTTTGCACAGGTTATGCAAAAATTAATTAAAAGTTTAACATATAGGTTTGCAATAATTTTACACTACTAATAAGGTAATTTATTTAGTGTGTGTCTTGGTGGAAAGTTTCTAAAATGGCTATAGGCTGAAGTTTGACAAGACTAGGCGATATGGCTATGCTGTCAAAGCAAATTCATTGAAACAGAGGTTTAAATTCTGAATTTGTAGACAATGTTTGATCATGTCCGTCTATTGCAGACGTAGACCTCTTATATGCACACATGCTGTTAGGTTACATTACATAGTCTGCAACACACTTTTAGACCAGCATTTTAACACTTTGGCCTAACACATAGGTAGTCTAACAAATTCTGATATTTCAAACTCTTACAGAGTTATTAAGGCTATAAAAATTCTGTAATAATGTGCATCGACAATGTGCATCGATGAACAGCAGGCGGTGATTCTTCCAGCAAGGGCATTTCAACAGCATATTCTTCTGTGCTTGAAACTTTGATGTTAATTAGACAGCGAGTCGCCAGATATCTAAAAATAAATCAGCATCTCCTTAATAATAATTAATTTAGACCATAACCTTACCATTGGAAACACTGTAAAAGTCTAAATGTTAATAACATTTAGACATTTAATAATGTTATATTATTATTATTATTATTATTATTATTATTATTATTATTGTTGTTGTTGTTGCTGTTGTTGTTATTATTATTAGGCTAGTCTACCAGGCCTACAGCACAGCACCGTCAACCCTATCAACTAAGATCACAGATGATGAATTGACGACTTTACAAAACTCGTAGTCTACACATGTAGCTTTCTTATCTCGTAGTGAATAATAACAATAATAACAACAACAACAACAACAACAACAACAATAATAATAATAATAATAATAATAATAATAATAATAATAATAATAATAATAATAATAATAATAATAATAATAATAATAATAATGACTGATATAATTATAACTATTAATAATAATAGTTATAACTATTATAATTATTGCAACTTTTATGTGTAGCTGAGAATAAATAATCAAAATATCAACATTGTTTAATTCTGCATTTTAGATGTTGAGAGCCACAAAGTCTGACTTAGCAACTTAACAAGATGGACAATTGTAACATATCCCGTTTTGTAACAAGCTAAAACGGGATTTATTCCACAGCGACAGTCCGGCTCCATGTTTGGACTCGCTCTGCACCTGTAACATTTGCGGCCACAAGATGAAGAAACAGAAAATTCCTACGGCCATGAACGCCACAAAGCGGAAGTACGGAAGCTGCGCGTGGATGTTTACGGATGACGTTTGACAGGAGCTACACAGCGATGTGGCTAGCACTGCTTTTCGGGATGAATTTTATTAGTTAACCTACAGATTTGGTCAAGTTGCTAGGTAGGTGAAGTGGTAAGAAGGTAAGCCTGTGTTTTCTTTCCTTAACACTCCTAACAACATTCTTTATCTGGTCGAATAAAACTTCTTTGTAGCAGTTAGCTTAGCTTCTCTTCTATGGTGTTACAATGAGCTGAAGAAAAGCACACTCTCATCGCTCCTAAATACCCCAGAACAAGACATATTAATACTTACTTACAGCGCTACCTTTGTCTTTTCGAGATAGTGTGAAGAGGTTAGCTATGTATTTCTAGCCTCTTTTTATCTGTTCTTTTAGCTTTAATTGTCACTGTCCTCAGGACAGCCAATCTTTGTAACTTGCCAAATACCAATAACGTACTCTCAGTAACGTTAGGGGCTAAATGTATGATATAATGTCCTCACTGTGCTATTATTAGTTTTAATTACCATTTCTGCGTACTATTGTACAAAAGCACTGAGTGCCGTCATGGCTGTGAACCCTTCTGTCATATCTCTGTTGTATAGGGCTGAGGCAAGATGTTGGAGTCCTATGTTACACCGCTCCTGATGAGCTATGTCAACAAATACATCAAGAACCTGAAGCCGTCTGACCTGCAGCTCTCCCTGTGGGGTGGGGATGTGGTCCTTAGCAAATTAGACCTCAAACTGGATGTACTGGAACAGGTACCTCAATGCTTTATTAATGAGCATAAAATAATATCCATGTTTATTTCTTTTCAGGGGTGGCTTGATCTAAAGTAGAGTGGTCTTAGCCAACTTTAGAAAGATTGTATGATCATTGAACAAGTTTTGCTAACATATTGATAGAAAGAATACAGAACTATTCTTTGGACTGACTACATTCTACACGCACACAACCTCATAAAATACAGTAGTAGTGGAACGTTAGTACTGAAATCATGTACTATATGGACCACTGTAAGAAGTGCGTCAGCTTTACCACAACGGCATAACTTACTGGCTACTGTCACAGCATGTATTTTACTCTCTACTGTTTTTTCTGTATCATTTATTTATTTATTGGTTTATTTGACAGGGACAGTGTACATTAATTAACATATCTGTAAATGTATGTAGGAGCTGAAGCTGCCCTTTACATTCATGAGTGGTCACATACATGAGCTGCGGATCCATGTGCCCTGGACCAAACTTGGCTCTGAGCCTGTTGTCATCACAATCAACACTATGGAGTGCATTCTCAAACTACGGGATGGAGCCCAGGTGAGTGTTTGTCTGATTCTCAAGTCTGCACAATTTCAAATGGAGAATTACAGTACAATTCAACAGTAATGATGATAGTTTTTATTCCAACATCTCCTACAGGATAAGAGCAAAATGTACAACATTGTACCTCTTTTTTTATTTGTTATTATGATATGATTAAACATTTTAGATTGAAGATTTTTCCTTATTGCAGTAGTATAGTTGTGTTGCCATGGCTTTGTAAGCCATGATATGTGGTGTCTTAGAGAAAGCTATAAATATGAATTAAACTAAATGTTAGTTTAATTAAAATAGAGGGTGGAGTGAGGGTGTAACTATGAAAGTATGGCCTATTTTTCAAATTTTTGCTAAACTGAAATTTGAGATAGTTCCTGACCAGTTTTGGACGGCTGAAATTTCAAGACCAGATGTGCCCACAAAAACGCATTTCTTGGGAAGTCAATTACAGCTAATTATATAGATTGTGGTAAAAATGTGTAACACATGAGCCTGAGTGCCTGAGTGGACCAAAAGTAATGGTAAAGCTCATATTTTGCAGGTGGCTACTGCTTGAGAGATCAGATTTCTGGAACCGTCTGTAAATTTAAACTTATTGTTATGCCTCTTACACTTGAACCCATCTACTGTTGTTGATAGTGGTGAGAGCGTGTAGTCTCAAAACAACTATTTGTTACAGATGTTGTCTGAGAGGCACCCAGTCAGGAGAAGGCTTTCGGAAAATTGCAAATGACATGTAGACAAATTATTCAGTGGTATGTAAACCCCAGGGACATAATTTGGATCAGTGCCAAGAGTTGGAGTAGAAATACTTCCAGTATGAGGAATTTAAATGAGCCACTGTACCTTTCTCATGTACAAAGGAGAGATCTGACCACTGCTGACTACTGTGTTCTGCTGCCAAAAAACTCGCATGGCTTCCTTGTATTATTTAGATTTGTGTAATTTGGTAACTTATACGGTTGATTACCTTTATTATTATTCCTTAGCTTCTCATGTCCCAGTACCACCCACTGTAAAGACATTTTGAAGAAAATGGTTGTAGGGTATTGTTTAGTCGATCTGAGTGAAGAACATGGAAATTTATTCTCATAAGTAATATTATAGCTCCTTCTTGTTGGTTTGGAATTGACATGAACCAAGTGAGCCCCTTGCGACTTGCGTGTGGAAATGATAAATGATCAGAATAATCCAGTTTGTTTTCTTAATTACTATTAGGGGCTCAATGCTGGCCTGTGAAAACATCCTCATGTCTTTTGAACTTCATTAAGGCTTGTGTTACTTAACCGGATTTATTCAGCCTGTTTTAATGCTGCTGTTTCCTCTTGGGAGGAACTGGGTAATATTAACGATATTCAGATTGCCCAATTGGACCCATCTGCAAAGCTCTAAATGCTCCTCATATAGTTTCCAGAAATGGGGTGTTTTGCAGGAGTTGGAGATTACAGGCTCCACTGACAGTATAATCACTCCAAATTAGCTGTAATGAGAGCTTGCAGTGCAAAAATATGGTATTAGAAAACAAAATGTAAATGTTGTCAAGTTGTTTTGAATATTGCTTGCACATTTACTAATACATAGGTCATAATATGTTACACACTAATGCATTTAAATTTCTATTTCTATTGTTGAATGCTCTTTAATGGTTGTTACTGAAATATGTGAACTTTTTAATTTTTTCGTAAAACATGCATTTCTGTTTCACTTCCTGAGTGGAGTGTGCTGCTACAGATGCTGTAGATGAGGTGTGATGGCTGCTGTGGAGGGGGACTGACTGGACAGCGGTTTAACTGGATCAGGGTGTTGACTCCCAGGCAGACTTTATTCTTTACGAGTTGGAGATAAGGGCCTCCGTTTTACTGAGGAGAGCTGCTCTGGGTTTGGCTCGACTTGCTGCTTGATCTGGGAGTTTTATGGCTGCAGAGAACGTTCGCCACTGATGAAGGTTCTGATTAATGCATCGCCTCAAGATGATATGGGAGACTTGTTGGTTTGGCTCTCAGTCCAAGTCCCACCACCAACCCTCATCACTCCTTAATAATGGCTAATACTTGTGATTCAGAGAACTCCCTTTCAAAGACACTACCTTTTCTACAAAGTGTTTCATTCAAATCTGGATAGTGTTTGAGATATCAATTAACTATAGTTATGCCATGGTCAAATGTAGCTCTTTTTTATCCCTATCTACATGCACGTAGTAAATCATTCAATGTTTTCAGCACCGCCCTCTGGCAGTCATCTGGGGTAGATAGAATCAAAGTTACAATTGTGACTTTCCTTGTCTTTATAAAAAAAAAAACAACATGATTTTATTAGGACTTAAGTGAGGAGAATCTTTGTGGCTCTTCAAAAATAAGAGTAATGTTTCAATTGTAGACTTTTAAAATGCAAATAACATAAATATAATGGATATGTAGAACTATTAGTTGGGATTGTTTGTATCTTTGCAATGCATTGTGGACTTAGTTAAATGTCCTAAACAGCCTGTGGAAGTTGGTAACCAGATACTACAATCGAGATAATCTCTGTCCCAGTGCCATCCGGAAATCATGGCCTTTGATTGTGGCTGCACTGGGAGCAAATGGCTTACAGAGATTGTAGCATAAATCCATGCATCAGCAGGGCTCTTGTTCCGAAAAGTTATTTAAAATGGTGTATAGGCCAAAATTTAACGCCATAATTAAAATAATTTTTCCTCTTTTTATGTTGCGGCCTATACACTTGGAATTGTGCAGCTTCTTTAATTCTTATTAGATGATGGTCTGAGGTTACTATTTACTTTTTTAACCCTTTTGTGACACTGGTAAATGTAAAAAATGTATATTACTATTGTGGCCATTAAGCTGCAGTCCCCCTGGTTCATCTTGGAGGTGCTTCCTGGTGGGATGAGGTTACTGCATATCCTCAGACAGTTGTCAGACACAGGAAAGCACTCAGGGAAAAGTCCATGACTCAAAAGAGGGATCGATCCACAGTGTGCAGGATGCTGCTGTTCCACTGTTTAATCCCCTGCTCTCAGGCCATCCGGGACACAAGCGCTCCGTCTCAAGTATTAGGGAAGATACTGAAGTCTGGGAAACAATTACCGGGCAGTTAAGACTAATGATAGCCTTTTAGGCCCCTGACTTAAACAGAAGAACTTAAACAGAACTGTGCAACTAGACTAGGACATGTTTTATGTTCATTATATTTAGTGTTCTTGCTTTTGGCTTTGTCTGTGCCGAGGCTTTGCCACATTTCACATTTCAGTTTTCAGCCAAAGAATTATGTTTAGATTAAATTAGATTGCGTTATTTAAAACGGGACAGTGCAATTTCATGAAAAACGTGATTAAACAAGAGTAAAAAGCCAGAACTGGCCAAGAGGCTTTTTTTCCCCATCTGTAGTCACCTGCCTCTGATGTTAGAGGAGAAATGTAAAAACAGCTAAGTTTTGCAGCATTTGTATACAGTGGTCCCTCGCTCTATCGCGGTTCACTGTTCGCGGCCTCGCTGTTTCGTGTAACATTGTGTTCTGCGTCCTGATTGGCTAAGAGACTAGACCAGGACTAAATGTGGACTAAACCAGGTCTAGACCAGAACTAAACCAGGTCTAGACCAGAACTAAACCAGGTCTAGACCAGAACTAAACCAGGTCTAGACCAGGTCTAAACCAGGTCTAAACCTGGACTGGACCTGGACTAAACCAGGACTGGACCAGGTCTAGACCTGGATTAAACCACCACGTGCCGCTCTTTGCTGGTTTCGTGCGGCTGGTTTGTGGCTCGGGCTGAGAGGACGCGGTCCGGACGCCGCGGTTCGATATCGTGCTCGCAGCCCTGGTGCACTTCTCCAAGGGGTTGGTGCGCATCCGTCCGGGACGTGGCAGTGCTTCTCGCGCATCCGGCGGGGCTTCCGGAGCCGTGTCTCCCCCCACGTGTCACTATTAATACATTTTGTTGAAAATCTATGAAAGTTTGAGTGTTTAAATGAGAGAGAAATGTGAGAAAAGGTTAATTCCAGTCTGAGAAAAGCGTATAATGTGTGTGGTGAGGCGTTTACAGCCTTAAAACATGTAGAATAATTGTAAAATATAAAGTTGTCCTACTTCGTGGATTTCTCTTATTGCGGGTTATTTCTGGAACCTAACCCCCGCGATAAACGAGGGATTACTGTATACTGGTTTGTTTGTGTTAATAATATTGTTAAAGGTGGTCTAGAGGATGTATTTCTACCTAAGAGGTGTATTAATATGTAGTGGTAAACTGCTTCCACAGTTTTCAAAAATATTGGAAAAAGGGTTTGCAATAAGGCTTGATAGTTTTTTACAGAAACAAAACATCTTGAATAATAACCAGTATGGATTTAGGGCAAAACATTCAACCGCAATGGCAATAATGGAACTAACTGAAAAAATAGCATCCGAAATTGACAATGGGAATTATTTCTTAAGTATATTCATTGACCTACAAAAAGCTTTTGATGTTATAAATCATTCAATATTACTTAAGAAAATGAACAAGTATGGCATTCGAGGGGTGGCTCATCAATGGATAGCGAGTTATTTAGAAAACAGAAAACAATATGTACAAATTAATGACACAGAATCAGAAAGATATAATATCAAATGTGGTGTTGCCCAAGGCTCGATTCTTGGGCCCAAATTATTTAATTTATATATGAATGATTTTGTTAATGTATCTGAACTTGGGAAAATTTTATTTGCTGATGATACAACATTATTTTACCATGGAAAAGATATGAAAGAGGTCGAAGTAAACGAAGAGCTAAAAAAAATAAAATATTGGTTTGATTTAAATGGATTGATTCTTAATATTAAAAAAACTTATTTCATTTTATTTAATGATAAAAATAAAAAAGACGACATATCATTAGAAATAGATGGGATAAAGATTAAGAGAGTAAGTGAAACAAAATTTTTAGGAGTCATGATTGATGAAGGACTAAACTGGAGGTCTCATATAAATTACACAAATGCAAAATAGCTAAAGCAATTGCGGTGATGCATAAAGTAAAGTTCTCACTAAACAGTGCAGCATTATTAATCTTGTATAACTCCATAATCGCACCATATCTAATGTACTGTGTGGAAATTTGGGGGCCGACATGTAAAACTTACCTACAGCCATTATTTATTTTACAGAAAAAGGCTTTGAGAATTATCACCAACAGTCATTATAGAGAACCATCCAACCCATTATTTGTTAAACTTAAAGTGTTGAAAATGTGTGATATTGTTGAATTAAGTATCCTCAAAGTCATGTATAAAGCAAAGTGCAGAGTGTTACCTGTAAATATTCAAAGACTGTTTGAGATGAGAACAAGCCAATACAATTTAAAGGGAACCTACATGTTTAAAAAACCTAAATTCAGAACCAAGGTTATGGAGCGAAGCGTCGCTGTGAAAGGAGTCAATTTATGGAATAATCTTGACAAAGAAATCAAAGAATCAAGTACAATAATGGCATTTAAAAAATACATAAAATCCAATGTAATGTGTATGTATGAAAAAGAAAACTAAATTGTTACACTTGAAAATGAAGCTTTATGTTAACAATTGATTAATAATTGTGATTGAAATGGAATGTAATGAGGAAAGGTTTTACAGTCACTATCGGTGTTGGTGTTTGGAAAAGGGAAGAGGGGGCAGATAACATAAGATAACTCTTCTTTCTGCTCCCTTTCATTCAATATTTTGTATTGTTATCACAAATGTTGATGTCTTTTTATACTTATGAATGAAAAAAAAAACAAAAAACAAAAAAAAAAAGAATGAAATACTTTACCTCTAGTGTATGCAGGTTCTCTGGGTGGGTCTAACAAACTGAATAATGTAGTTTTGTCAGTGCCAGACATTTAGGACATTTAGTAGGATTCAGGTTTTTACCTAATGTAACCTAAAGTACGTTGATTATGTGTGTAGATTTCTCAGTAGATTAAGGTAAATCGAGGGGGGGTGTATGGAACATAAATGATGGGTGGTCTGTGTTTTGTGTTTCACGATTCCACAGATGCTCACACACCTTTGGCCTGTGAATAATTACTTTCTTTTACACGCCATAGTGGTCTCTGTGCCAGAAAACGCAAGCTGTTCAGCAAGTAAAAATGAATATCTGGCTACGTTTCTTTGTTATAACATGTTTAACTATTTCTGCATGTGCTGTGATCGAAGCTCTGTCCTGGAGGTTCCTGAAGTAGCCCTTGATGCTGGTGTTGCGTGTGGGCACTTGGAATAGAGTGTGCCACAGTTAGTAGTGTTGGCTCTAATCTCAACCGGCTCAGAGCCCTGTAATGTGTGTGTAAGAGCCCAAGAATGCTACATGAATAATTGCCCAACGTGTCACTCTCCATTGTGGAGGAGAGGGGAGAGTGTTGGGGAGACTGTGTAGAAGAGGCATATGGTGAGCTCAAAACATAATAAACACACTGGAGAGGAACACACTGACAGAGTCTATCACTCAACTTTGACATTCACGATACCACATTTGTCTTGGTCTGCAGTTGTTAAGATTCATGTGGTTTATTGGTGGAACAAGAAGTTTCCATTGGGTATATTCAATATGCCTGTCCCACGTTCTCATGAGTGATAAGGGGTTGTCTCATGAACCACATGCACTTATTTGAGTATACTGTATGTATTATGTTCAATACACACATTTACGGTCCACAAATCCCTCATCAGTTTTCTTCCAAATCAATTCTGGAAGCCCAAGCCTGGGTAAGGTCACAATGCCAAGCCAGCTAAGTCAATTTTATTTGTATAGCACATTTAAAAACAAAGTGTCCATTGATTGAACCAATATCGATATCGGCTCCACAGATCAGACGGGTATTGGTTCGAAGATATTGATAAAAAAATGTTTCATAATGAACTATTTATACAAAGCTGTTCTTTTGGATGAAAATAAATGACTATATACAACAATATGACCAATCACAGATTAAAATAAAATGTATCAGCATTTCAACACAGACGAGTTTTCCTTGTACTCTTAGAAATGTTGATCTGGTTTCCAAAGCTAATGGATCTGTATTTCTTAAGTCTTAGTAAGAGCTTCTCGGATTGCTCCTCTGATTCAGGCCAACACTTGAGCACAGCCCTGGTTTGTCTCTTCATGATGTAACAAGGATGTTTCTAAAGTGAGCCTGACACTTCTCCATCCTTCAGAATGCTTGATAAATGTTGACAGAACTCGAGCCGCTTTGAAACCTGGATAAGAAAAGCTATGCAAACATAAGTCCCACTGCATTCCTCTTGCACGCTTAAGCCTCCTACAATATGGCTTTGGTATTTCTCAACAATGACAGAAAGTCTTCTCTTATTTCTCTTAGTTTGATTTATTTGATCTTGCTGGGCTGAGCACTTTGATACTCACCAATAACGCTTGTGAAGGGTCATGTGCCTGTGGCCTGTACAATTTCCCTTTCAAGAGCCTTTACTGGAGCTTGATGCCATATTTCATAATATAAAATTTTCTGATAACTAATGTTTTAAACTATTGCCACGAAAAATACATTACATTTTTTAAAATCCTTTCAGTGGCTTAGTCATTGTTGTTTGATCATTGTTTAGCACAGGGGTGCGCAACCTTTTTTTTTTTAACCGAGATCTACTTTTGAGCTTGATGGTGTGCCGAGATCTACCAAGAGGAGGGGTCTAACAGGTCATTCTAAAACGGGTCATTTTAGAATGACCTGTTAGACATGGCAAATGGGCCTTTGGAGTGAGATTCAATTCAATCTCACTCTGCCCCTGAATTATTCAAACAGGAAATTGAAACAGAGTAATACTTTAACATAAATTTAGATTAGTTTTTGCTTTGCACTTAGTCTTGCACTTCTAATCAGAGCGCATTGAGGAGGACACAGGAGCTCATAGCTATTAGCAGGAGGAGCGAGAGCGTGAAAAGGTGAGGAGCGGCACGCTGACGTGAGGCGGATGGACATGTATAATGTTTTATAAAGTTTAACCTGCTCTGTGATACTCGCTGGTACACAAAGGTACACGCTGTTGCGAACAAGCTGTGTGCGCTGGGGGCGCGTGTGGTGACGTTCCGCGTTCCAGACGAGCGCACAGGCTGCAGTGAGAAGTCCTGCGCAGTCCCGCACACCGGTAAAAGTTTATTGCTGACGGCAGTGGCCATAATGAAATATGATCGCACTCATCTCGAGACCAAGACCGGTGTCGAGTACTACGACACTACGATGAACCCACACTACCTTGGCGATCAACTGGTAAATCACGATCAATGCGTTGGGCACCCCTGGTTTAGCACAATTGGACCATTTTAGAACCTTTTCTGTCGATCACTCTTGCTGTTTGCGGTGGGGATGGGACGAGGCACAATTTACACCAGACAAGATGAGACACGAGAGTGTGACATTATTGAAAAAAACTTTGAATTGATGCTGTATATTTCACAATTTTGAACACACAATGTTATTCATTTATTTATTTTATTTTATTTCTGTCATTATAGCACAGCTTTTTGGAGCTATTGCTTCTGAAGAGCTATAACTCACAAGCACCATTTTTTTTGTTCAACCCAAATATAAACACACAAGGAAAAAATCATCAGATCATTTTTCTCATGTGTGCACACTTTTATCTCGTTTGTCAATTTTATCAAAGATCTTGAGGCATGAGATCTTGTCCTATCCGTATGTGAAAATATTTTTACATTTTCATTTAATCATAGCAAAAGAAAAATTCAGTGCTGTCAACTGGACAAAAGTTTTAGAGTGAAAGTTTTTTTTGCTGCTCATCCAAGTGGTTTCTTTACTTCTGGTCAGGTCACTGAAACTAAAATACCTATTTACAGTTCAAAACTAAAACACCTATTGTGAACCTAGTTAACAGCGTAGTTAAGACGTTTTTCTGTTGACAGAATTGAACTTTTCATAACCGGATGACTGTGGCATTACCCAAACTTAAATAATCATAGTTAATATATCATTTATTTGCCTGATATTTTAGTTCCCAGCTGCTCCTGGTGTAATCTTCACATCTTCATCAAGTGTCCTCTGTGCGTCTTGTCTTTGTCAGAGCTCTGAGAAGTTTTATTGCCGCTAACACATTGCAGTTATTAGCATGGAGGGTAGCCGTGCCAGCGTCAGCAGCATGCCTCACATGCTCAGTCTGTGCTTGTGGTTTTCTGATGGAGACATCTGAGGAACCAAAAGTCTCAGATCTAAATCAGGAACCATTTCTCCCACTCCTTTTGTCTCCCACCACTTTTGAACTCATTTTTCTGAACTGGAAAAAAGAATTCCACAACTTTCTGCTGTTCCAAGCTTTTCTCTTCAATTAGTCAGGTGATTAGAGACATGTGGATTAAAGTTCAGGTAATGTTAGCTTCCAGTGGCTGAGTCTCATTCGACTCCAATAAAAAGAAATGGAGATACCTGAGATCAGGCATCCTGCAGTTTTCCAAATTCCATCTCGCCACCTTCATCAGACCCATGGAACTAGAGTCAAGACACCTTCCGTTTGTTATTTTAGATTCAGCTGATCTCTAACAGACATTACAGAAATTACTTGATGCATTATTCATATCAGAGCTTCTTGAACTACTCCCAGACTGTTTATCTTAAACTATTGTGTATGAATGAGAAAGTAAGTGCAAGTTATTCAGCCTTATATAAGCATACAAAACATCAGGGAAGACTTGCCAGAAGCTGTTCAGACAAAGCTGAAAACAAATGCTTCTAGCTTCAAATTGCTGTAGCCAATTTAAGCACTGAAAATGAACAAAATTAGTGCAACGACATGGTGCACTTGGTGGAATTGATGGTTTTGAGCTCTGAAGAGATTAAAAAGAATATTTAGGGGACTAAATATGCCATATTAATCAAACTTGTGAGTAAATTTAGCAGAAAATAGCACTGTAAAATTGATGTTAGTTAAGACGCTTAAGACGTGAGTTATGATGCTCACAAGTGCAACATGTGTAAGCAGTGTTTTGTTATAATAAACAAAATCACCCTAGAAAACACACTGCAAACTATAAGATCTAGGATGTTGTAGTGACTGATTATACTTTTCTTGTGCAAAGTAACATACCCATTTTAATAATCAAAACAGTGAAAATGTCAAATGTGTTGCATAAACTAGTCTCCTTCCTCTAACCAAGCAACAAAACTGTAGCATTGTAACAAAAGAATTTAGTAAAATATACCAAAAAATACTCTTGGTGATATATTGATACAACAGCCCACGATCTCGATACTGTATTATCACATTAAACGATAAGATATATTGATATTTCAATATTTTTGCACACCCCTAGTTGGTAGTCTGCCTCATTGACAAATAGAACTGTGAAAAATGGTTCCTTAGTTAACTCGACACTCACTTGTCTTTTTAATGGCATTTCTTTTTGTGGTTTCATTTTTTTATATAGCGCCTCCCTGCTGTCATTGCTGTAGCACAAGTTCAGCATTAGGCCACTAGGTATCTCTTTGGGGTCTCCTGAGATTGGCTGATGTGGTCTAAAGTGAATGACCATTTTGACAAGACCTTACTTGGACATCAGCTGAACTACTATTGTACTTATTGGATTTGTATTGGAATGGTTTCCTAATTATTCACCTTTTTGTTACAATGGCCTTTCCTTTTTGGAACAGCAAGCCATTTCCAGACAGGAAAAACTTAGTGAACCGTGAGCTTTCATCACCCTAGTTTTTTATTGCTATGTGATTCTGTAGCCTTTGGAATCTTGTTTAAAATGGCAAGCACATCCATATTTGTAGTTCATATACAGTGTGTAGAATAGCTGCCATACCATTTGGTGTGTGATTTTAAAGTAACATGAAAGATTCTTTGCTGATGGACACAGAGGAAGCGGCACATTAACATTAATTTTAGCTGTGTTCAGTTGCACTTCCTGCTACACAGATCTTTAGAAGTAACGCACTATTTGCTTAGAAAAATGATGTCAAATTCAAGTTAAACACTGCATCACATTGTATACATTTCAGAGCTGTAATATTTCATTAGCAGAGAACATTCATAGCAAATGGGGATTTTCTTTCCCAGTAGTGGATTTTATTACTTGAACAGGGGAAGGGGCGCACATTTTTGTAATGAGCAGTTTTCATTGAGATAATTATTCACAATGTCACACAATCTGATATTCACCGGGGTACATTTCATTTTCTAATCCCTCCAATCTGCCATGGATTCCAGCTGCTCAGCTTTACTGTACAAATGTAACGACGAGCACAGCTCCATCCAGAAGTTGGCTTAGTAGCTCAGATTCCATCACTTTTGAACAATAATGTTTGCTTCTAAGCATGTAGATATGAAGATTTTTATCATAAGTACTTTTACATAGACAAAAGATACAAAAAGTATTATTTCTACTAAAAAAATTTGCTGAGCCTTGAACTCACAAAAAGTTTGTCTGGCTACTACTACTTACGTTATTATTATTTATGATTTATGATTTATTTATTTATCAATCAATCAAACATTTATAAGGCGCTTTTCATACAAAATTGTAACACAAAGCGCCTTACAGTGGTCAAGGATTAGAAGATTGACCTTTATTGATCTCGCACAGGAGAAGTTGTTTCTATATTTGACCCGGGGATCATCCCCATGATTTTGTTTTGTTATTTATGCTTTGGTCGGGCCCTAAATTTATTTTTTTACTGTAGATTTTACTTGACAGGTCGATATTTACTATCCTTAGAAATCCACTTAAATGGATTTAATTTACAGATAAACCCAGCAAGGGCTTTTTTTGGATTCTGGACCTTCACTTCTGCCTTGGCTTTGTCCCAGACCTAAAGTAGTACTAATTTCAACAATTGTTTTTAGATGCCCAAATGGTTCTTGTATTTCTCCCTCGCATCCTCTTTATATTACACAAGATGAAACCATGTCTTTAATCAGAGTGTAATGGTTTTGTGCATTTGTTACAGTTTCATTAAAAAGGCATTAGCAATAATTGTTGAGTTGACCTAATGAATGATGAAAGGCCAAGAGGAAGTAAAGACAAAGGTAATTTGAGTGACCTATGATGAACTGTGTAACTCATTGCAGTCGGCCAGTCCTCAGGGACTGGAAGAGCTTAAGTGTAAGAGAAGTGGCTACATAACATTTTGACATCACTCGAACCAAACTATGGCTGTGTTTGAAAGTCTGAGCTATTTTCTCATAGTCAGAGGAGTGTAGACTGGAAACAATTCTCATGAAAAGGAATTACTTCCACGATTATTATGACAGGGAGTTCATTATTACATATACTCGTATAGATGCGTGAAAAGTCCCTCAGTCGTCCAGGTAGAATCCATGATAACAGGAGAAGTTCAATTTGTCAACTGGACCAAGTTTGTTTGGTTGAAAACGTTTCGCCGCTCATCCGAGAGGCTTCGTCAGCTCTAATAAGAATACTGGTAAGACACTTGCTTATATCTTGCTGTAGGGAGGAGCTACCTAGCTAACTACTTTCCGGAACTATCTCATTGGTTTCGGTCTTTTGTTTCTCTGGCGTCTAGCTTAACGATCCCTATTCATCCCTACACGCCTGCTTTTTCACACCTCTGGCCCTGACCTGGCTAGCCCCATTGTTTCCCTGTTTGTTTGATCTAGGCTTAATAATGGAATTGTAGATGGGATGCAAATTATATCTTACGCCACCATTTCTGTTCAGAGAAGGATTCTCTTTTTGACAAAAATAGCCTCTTTAACTCCCCTCTCAAACCAATTCTTTTCCCTGGCTAAGATCTGAACCTCACTGTCCTCAAAAGAATGTCCCGTGGCTTCTAGGTGAAGATATACGGCAGAAGACGGTCGTCTTCTGCCGAAACGTTTTCAACCAAACAAACTTGGTCCAGTTGACAAATTGAACTTCTCCTGTTATCATATACTCGTATATTTTTAAGTTGGCTATCCTGTTTAATCTCTTCTTATAGCCTTATAGCATTATAAATACACATTTATGAACAAACAAAGTAAGTAAATGCACTATTTATCCCAAGCCTAGATAATCCAACAGTGCTGCAAGGACCCTAAAATTATGAGAAATTTGTTAAAAATTAAAAAATAAGATCGATATGGCCAAAAAAGTGTAAGTCCCCAGTGAGCTTGGTCAAACGCAAGCTCATCCTCTCTTGTCTGTTTGCATCTTTTATCATCTAATATGTAATACTAATAACATCAAGTGTTTATTTTTGTCTCAACCCTTCAAGAAGATAGATTGGATCCAGTGGGGGGTGGATTTAGCAGCTCTGATGAGGTGAACTCCAGACAAGCTAAGTCTTCTCCCCTGGTCCTGGTCCAGACGCCTGTAGGACAGGGGTCAGTCATGGCCTTCCTGTGGCCTAACCCTCCATAGGTGCCCACTTACCCTCTGGGTAGGGGGTCCCCTCACCTGCCACTCACAGCACACAGGCTTGTATCTCTGATCTGATCTCATAGTTCTCAGCTGCTCCAAGTCTCGCTTTCTCTGCCTTTGTTATTTTTTCCATTTATCTCTTGTCTCTTGTCTCTCTTTTCCTTTTTGCTACCGTCATCTTCGGTCAACAGCTGAGCTGACATGCCTTTAGGGGAAGCAGCCCCCCTGATTTTCATTCCCTCCAGAATCTCTGTGTCCATTGCTCAGTCCCTGCGCTGTGCCCTGCTGTGGCACTGGGAGGATCAGTTTACACTGCAGCAGCTGAGCCAGACTTCATTTGTCCCTGGGCTTCCCTCCGAAAAGGCATGTTTCATCTCTGGAGAATTACTCACTGCCCACGGTGACATTGAGCGCTTAATTGCGCTACTTCCAAATTTGGCAGTCTTGTCCTTTTGTGGCAGTTTGAATTGTTGAACCCCTGTTCCCTTGGCCTGCAGCAATAGGCATTCCTAACAGTATAGATCTGGGATCTTACAGCGGTTTCCAATTGTAATGTATTTATGTGGGGCATTGTGGTGTAGCCTCTAAATGTATGACATCTACATAGATGTTTTTATTTCGGTCCAGCTGTGGCCGCCATCAAAAATGATAGCGGCTACAGCTTGTGTGATCAATGAATAACATTGGAAGGCATATAATTTTGTCAAATAAATTTAGATGGTTTACAATTAAAAATCATAATATTTGATAAAATAATAATAATAAAATAAAAGTCGCTAATGTTACAATTTTCTAAATTGTGTGTGGTTTAAGCACAAGATGCACTGTATTGCCAAAAGTATTCACTCACCTGCCCTGACACGTATATGAAGTTAAATGACATCCCATTCTTAATCCATAGGGATTAATATGATGCCAGTCCACCCTTGGCAGCTATAATGGCTTCAACTCTTCTGGGAAGGCTGTCCACAAGGTTTAGGAGTGTTTTGTTTTTTTTGACCACTCTTCCAAAGCACGTTTGTGAGGTCACACACTGATGTTGGATGAGAAGGCCTGGCTCTCAGTCTCCACTCTAATTCATCCCAAAGATGTTCTGTCGGGTTGAGGTCAGGACTCTGTGTAGGCCAGTTAAGTTCATCCACAACAAACTCTCTCATTCATGTCTTTATGAACCTTGTTTTGGGCACTGGTGCACAGTCATGTTGAAAGAGGAAGGGGCCATCTCCAAACTGTTCCCACAAAGTTGAGAGCATGGAATTGTCTAAAATGGTACTTTATGCTGAAGCATTCAGAGTTCCTTTCACTAGAACTAAGGGGCCAAGCCCAGCTCCTGAAAAACAACTCCACACCATAATCCCCCCTTCACCAAACTTTACACTTGGCACAGTGCAGTCAGATAAGTACTGTTCTCCTGGCAACCGCCAAACCCAGACTCGTCCATCAGATTGCCAGATGGAGAAGTGCGATTCGTCACTCCAGAGAACACATCTCCACTGCTCTAGAGTCCAGTGGCGACGTGCTTTACACGACTGCATCCGACACTTTGCATTGCACTTGGTAATGTATGGCTTGGATGCAGCTGCTCGGCCATGGAAACCCATTCCATGAAGCTCTCTATGCACTGTTCTTGAGCTAATCTGAAGGCCACATGAAGTTTGGAGGTCTGTAGCAATTGACTGCAGAAAGTTGGTGACCTCAGTGCACTATGCGCCTCAGCATCCACAGACCCTGACCCGTCAGTTTACGTGGCCTACCACTTTGTGGCTGAGTTGCTGTTGTTCCCAATCGCTCCCACTTTGTTATAAAACACAATGCACATTTCATAAATGTTTGTAGAAACACTCTGCAGGCTGAGGTGCTTGATTTTATTCACCTGTGGCCATGGAAGTGATTGGAACACCTGATTTCAATTATTTGGATGGGTGAGTGAACACTTTTGGCAATATAGTGTATGTTCTGAATTCATTTCTGCACTTCTGCATTAATATGTATATGAATGGATTAGAGGAATGTATTTAGTTTTGCCACCTTTTTTAGTGTTTTCATTAGCTGAGATAAAAGTGACTCCTGATGCTCTACTATCCCCTGCTTAAATGCTAAACACATGTGACCATTGCCATGCTTTTTCCAGACTAATCTCTGATCAGAACATAACACACAGGTCTGTCAGTTCTACAGCCATCAACAGTGCCATACCATTAATGTTAACCTGATTTGTTTCCTTTCCTTTTTGGTGATATATGTTCTATTATTTTATACTTGCAAGATTATGTCCAGTGATCATGGATTTGAGGCATTGTTTAGACAGTAGTTAGATTTGGTACTGTTTGCCTTTATTAATGAGGGTGGCAGGCATGTTAGTCTTGCTATTTTTAGTCAAGCAGCATTATAGCTGTAAGAATGTGCATTGTTTGTTAGGCCTTGAAGTACAGTATGTCCTTTTCCAACAGACAATATTTTCAATGCCACAAAAATCAAGGAATACAAGTACAAATCTATAAATCGTTTAAGGTAATCATGGGATTTTTATTGTTGTGTTGAATTTGTGTGTCTTAAAGGAATTAGTCATAGTCATAGTCATAGTTTGCTTTATTGTTGAAAAACAACCAAACTATGACTGACTAATTCCTTTGAACCTTGCTTTGTGCACTGATGCACAGTCATGTTGGAAGTCATATTGACTACAGTTTTCTGTACTGATGGGAATCCAATAAGAATATTTCAATCAACAAACTGTATGAAGCTTTAATTGAGTTTACTTCCACTGGACTAACAGGAATTTAAATGATTTCCTGAGTGTGTTTTTTCTCTTCAGGATGACCATGAGAGTGGCTCCAGCTCCACCAGTCGCAGTGTGTCAGACAGCTCCAAGGCCATAGCCAAGCCCCGACGCATCCAGCAGGCTGCCCCCAGCGACCCAGACCTGCCCCCAGGTGAGTCAGGGCCACTACAGTTTGTAGCCACAGTCTAACTTCACAATATTAAAGGTTGTGTAACTTGACTCGTGGAGGGTCCGTGAAATATTTTTCTCCATGGAAAGTTATTGCTTTGTCTGGAATGTTTCGCAGTATGGTATTAAACCTTTAATCTTCATGAAGACCAAACCAGACCAAGTTACAGGTCAGATCTGTGGAGAGGCAACTCCGTTCACAGTCACAGTTCTTATTCTTCTAGGTATTTTTGAGCAGTAAATACACCTGTAAATGTAAATGAATAAATGTAAGGTAGAGCGGTTTAATGCCAGGCAGCAGGCAGAGCATAGAAACAGGTGACGGACCCCCAACCAAAAAGTTACAAAATGCACATTTAAGTTATTTAAAATGCTGTTTAAATTTTTATTCACAAGTAAGTAGCTATGAGAAGTGCTATTGCTAATTTATTGAATGGGGGTGTGGGTATTCTAATTTTATTTTTCTAAAAAAATCCACAGTTTTCTTCAGAACAGCATTGCATATTTAGCATCAATTTAAACATCTTTGGTAAAGGTTAATTCTTTCTCCTGTTATTATTTAGCAATTATTTTTCTCAGGAAAGTTTGTTTACCTACTTTACATGTTTTGGTTACTTCTTGAAGCCTTCCTCAGAAGCAATATGTGATGGTGTTGACGTGTCTTGTTGGCTGCATGTAAAACAGGTAAACAAACTCTCCTGTCTGACAAAAAGAGTCACTAAATTCAATTCAAACATGCTTAAAATTTCCTCCTTTGGTTCTTTTATATATAGTAAAAAATCAACATCTTAAAGGATGTGTAAAAAAGTGGGAAACATGGTCTGTGTAATGAATGCAAGCTTAGATAATATGTAAAGGTGTGACAGATCTATATTAACCTGGCTTCTTATGGCCCATGATTTGTATTATATTTATTTATTTTTTTCAAAATTGTTTAGTTGGTCAACACAAATGTATTATTCTACTGGCAAAACACAATGAGCTTTTTCTGTGCTTCATGGATAAGCGACCCCACAGTCCTGGCTAGTTGTATCTGGGGAGGATCCTTTTCCAGGTCTGACGTTATAAGATAATATCTCTTCCCAGCTGTTAAAGCATGGACCCTCACACTCTCATCTCACAATGCATTTTCTAGAGACCTTATGCTTTGACTCCTCTACTTCTTATTCCAGGTGTCTTACATGTATTTGTGTAAAAGTCAATGTAATATTCAGGGGTCAGCCTACTATCTGATTTGATCTGTTTAGGTGTAGTTTGGCCCACTTTTTAACTCATTGCAGAATAGGATAATTCTGGGGTCATAGGCTGTGACACCTTAGTGAGGCTGAGGAAGCCGAGGAAGTAAGTGCATGTTGTAATCCAAGTTTTCCTAATGAAAGGTGGAGGTTAAAAGGTAGATGGAGTAAAACTAACCTGCTATGACTCAGACAAAGGATGTTTGTCTTAGAATTAGATACAAGAACAACATACCAGGAAATTTAAATGTTTTCTTATCGTTGTGGGTCACTGGAGGAGGTGTCATGTATTATGTGAAACTCATAACTTTTTCAATATTTTAACAGTGTCCTTCACTCCATAAAACATAGTTGGAATTGTATTTCATTCAATTACATTTGAGTAATCCTTCATGCTTACTTAGGGCTACTTGCTAGTTGAAAATGGTTTGTTAACAGGAAAAAAATGGTTTACAGGAAGACTCATTCTTGCAAGTGCTTTAATTGTTAGGGAACACTTACTATCTGTTTACATGCTTTAATTTGAGTGAATACATAGCATAACTGATCAAATTATAGCAGCACTATAAAATGCCTATTACATCCAATTAGTAAGTTCTTGTCTATAGTAAAATTGGTACAAATACACTGTTAAACAAAGTATAGACCAAATAGGACATTACCACAACACCACCTGACTAAGTTATGAGCCTACTTTCACAATCTTAAAATCTCTGCTATGCATCTGTTTGCCCCCACTTCAAAACAACCAAAACAAAACATGGCCGACACTAAAAAGCAGCCACCAGCAATTATCCAGTCATTTGGCCCTAAGCTCTCACATGCTGAATGCATTTATCCTTCATGTTCTGCCTGTGGTGGAAAATAGTGATGTTAATTCATATGCCATGAGATTGGTAGCCACACAGAGACCAAAGACCAAGTGCTTCCACCTTTGTGTGATTCTGCAAGTGATTATGTTTACAGCTGCTTGTGGGGGACCATCGGCCACCGTTTGTGAGAAGTACTTCTTTTAAGAGCCATGCGAGTTTACTGTTGTGCCCGTTTACACTGTTGAGACATCACTAGACACCACATTACACTCCTTTGTAGAGAGAAATAATGATGGGCTCTTCTTTCACTTATTTTGATCCAGATGCCCTTTCTTATCCTGCTCTCTCAATGTATGTAGCTTTGGGAAGCCAATATGTAATTTTCATTTACTCTTTTAAGTAACACTGACTGACATATTATAGAGTAGTTATGGGTACCAAACCCATGGTCTATGTATCAGCATTTTACAAGTCAAATTTTGCAGCCTTTCATTCTTCTAATTATTGAACTTACCCCAGGGAGCCACTTGCTATAGCTACTGTAACCTAAACAGGGCACATAATTCCTACTGCGTTGCTACTATGTATATATACTTAAGGGAGATTGATACTTTAGACTTTTGACTGTGAGGGTCTCACAAATTTTGCTTGCCTTGCTGTGTCTGCTTGTGACTGGGGGAAGATGAAGATTTGTGAGCAATGAAATACAAACACTCCCTATGGTCCTGGTACTGGGGCTCCCGATATCTTAAGAAAATAAATTTCACATGTTCTGGTCTTACTGGGAAATACACAGTAATAGTTAACCCAAGGCCCCAGAGCTTCCCTGTGTTCTGCCCTGTTCTGTAGAGCTACACTTTTTAAGAGGCCCAAGTGCAACCAGCATGGCTAACGTAACCATAATCAGACATATTTGCTTTGGTTTTGGTATACAGATTTTCTCTTGTTGAATATAACCATTGTATCTCTGGAGCTAAAACTTATAAAAGCTACTGGGTGCATGCTTGTTAGTTGCTGTTATTTTTTGATTGCTTGGAGAATTTGATCTAGGAAAAAGCAAATGTGACAAATAAAACCCTAATCACCTTTATTTAGCCACTAATATTGTTTACGGACCTTTTAAACATTAATAAGCTTCATAAAGTCCTGCTAAAATCTTTGTCTTGACCATAGGTATGCAAAAGGGCAGAAAATTCCCACCTGTTTTTGACCGCACATAGAAGAACACACTGTGACATAGACAAATATAACACCGACAATGACACTAAGGATCAGGTCTATTCCCTTACTTGTTGACCCGGATGCCTAAATCTTCCTCATCAAGCCCTAGTGATCACATCTGGCAATCACAACATTTTTGAAGTTGTTACTCTCTACTGGTAAAAGAATAGATATTTAAATTTATATATTTATACGTTTTTATGCTTCTGTGCAGCACTCCTACTAAAGAGACAATCTTCAGAAGGATTTATTTATTGTTAATTCCCATGGAAACTTTCCAACTTAGAAAATTTCCAAAATTTGCACCCCTTCATGATCACTGGCACAATACAGCTGCATGCTCATACTTGCAATAAGCAATACAGGGAAAAAGGTGACCAGTCAAGTGTTTTTTTATAAATTGCACAGTGGAGAGTACTTGGCCTAGTCTGAAAATGGCATAAAGGAACCATTTTTCCAGTGATTTTATGGTTGAACAGTTTTAAGTGGACTACTTCCCTGTGGGCCACAGCACAGGTGCCGACTGTGTCAATTGTTTACAGAAGTTGAGGTCTTAAGCGGCTGGACTGTACAGGGAGTGAGGGGATAGGAGAAATAGCAAGTGAGCTGATGTACAAAGGGGAGAGAATGACACTCTGACATGGATAAATTAGATCCAGAGAGGGAACTAGCAGGGGGCAAAGTGCTTGTTTTACTGCCCAAGCTGCAGGTGCAACTCCAGTGCTGTGAGCGACCCCACAACCACAAACCTTTCCTCACAGTTACATTCATGCACGCATTAGAGTAGCCCGGCTTACCTCCACCAGGACGCAGCGCATGCCCAGCCACGCACACATGTCACGAAACACGCATTAGCTTTATGAGGCCAGTTTACATTATGTCACCCTCTCTTCCTGCTGCCGGGTTTGGCCAGGCACCACTTTCAAGACAGTTTGGTCAATTGGATTATCCCTGTGTGTGTCTAGGCCTGTGTACAAGTCACAGTGGAGCAGCTCAAAAATTCACCCAAATGTTCCTCTCAACAGGACCATTTAGTTTAGCCTAATTATCGGTAGTGTTATTGCCTCAGCTAGGCATGTAGATACAGGAAGACTAATATTTACTTTGGAAAATAGTGGCAATATTGGTTTTAAAAACTTATGTATTTGATCCATGTATAAAGTGTTTAACAGTGCATGGGAGGAATGAATAATGCTATTGGGCCTGTGGTTTCGAAGATTTATGACTGTATATTTTCATATTTTATGGTAAAACTCCCATGTCTGTGATACTTTCAGTTAGCTTTTGCTTGAGTAATAATGACATAAGCATGTATGTTTTCCTGTGTAGCTTCTGTTTCTGGGCGTTACTGTGACGATTAGGACATTCTGGTTACAGTTTGAAATGGCCTACTCAACTCTGAAACTTAATCTGCCAGACTGGGCCTTTCTCTGCCTTTTTACATCCCTGCGCCTCTTCATCACAAACCTCCTTACATTCCGACTTCTACAGGCAATATTTATGATCATGATAAATCTACATTAGGGCAAAGCTTGGCTGGAGTGGATGTATAGTATATTGATAATGCAAATTGTGATTCAGAAATAGTATAATGTATTGATACAGTATGTGTTACTTTGCTTTTTTGCAGGATATGTGCAGAGTCTGATCAGGCGGGTGGTGAATAATGTCAACATCGTTGTGAACAACCTGATCTTGAAATATGTGGAGGACGACATTGTGTTGTCTGTGAATATCACAGCGGCTGAATGCTACACTGTGGACGACATGTGGGAGAGGGCTTTCATGGACATCACTGGTAAGGTCTCTCGGTTTCATCTCAGTGTAGCCAGGTATACTGTCTGTTCTGGTGCTGCGGTAGATATACATTTTATATTATAATTGTAGCATTTTTATCAGAATTATATAATAATAATAATAATGATAATAATAATAATGATAATAATGATAATTATAAAAAAAACTAAAAAAAACAAAAACAAATGTACCCCACTTCATGAGTCTTACAACTGCTGGTCACATAGTGTATGACAATACATTAGCTAATGAATGTAACATCCATTATTTAATTTAACATTACATTTAACTTTCCATTTAACTTTGGGTTCCTCCCGTGGTGGATCCATGGGGTCTGTGCATTGTGATCTGGGCGGCAGATCTGTTTGGACTGTTGCCCCGCAAACCGAACTACGGAATAAGCGGAAGAAAATGAATGAATGAATAAATACATTTAACTTACAAAATAAACACATTTTATTGAATCTAATTTCCATATACAAACCACATTATTATTACTATATATCTAAATTAACTTAATATTAATATGATTCTATGGCAATACCTAAATTGAAAGTGTAATTTGGAAAGCAGTTTTTTTGTTGTTTTTTTTTTTGTTTAGGGCTTTATATTTTGAAGCATGTTTGACAGTAAGGGGAAAGGATACATCTTGGGGATAATGTGTTAAATATGCTTATAACAATATTTTGCATAGCTGTTAAAATATATTTATTTATGAAGCTTTATAAATTATATTTTTCTCATACTGTATTACTTAAAACTTGATACTGACTAATATTTAGTTTTAGTTGATTGTACATACTTATTATTATTATTATTTATCTTAATTTTGATGCATGCTCATATTTTCCTACTGTTTCTGAAACTTGCGTTGTGACACCGCAATTTCCCCATTGTGGGACAAATAAAGGATTATCTTATCTTATCTTATCTTATTACTCATTTCACAGCTCCAGAACTTGTGCTCAGGAAGGTTATCAACTTTGCCGACTGCACGGTCTGCTTGGACAAAAGGAACGCCAGTGGGAAGATTGAGTTTTACCAGGACCCTTTGTTGTACAAGTGCTCCTTCAGGACACGGCTTCACTTCACTTACGACAACATCAACTCTAAGATCCCATCAGTCATCAAAGTGAGCTCTGTGAACATGCTGAAACTTATTCATAGTAGTATATCATTACTGAAAAATACTATCTAATACTAAGTAATTTTAATATTCAATACCATATTTCTCATTTTAATTTCTTAAATGTGCTATTTACAATTGTTTCACTCCTGTATAATAATTTGGGTAAAAATTAATGTGTGTTTCGGATATATTTTGACTTTTTTTTTCAGATTCAAACAATGGTTGAGAGCCTGAAGTTGTCCATCACAGATCAACAGTTGCCAATGTTCATTAGAATATTAGAATTGATTATTGCTCTTTATTACGGGGAGATTGGAGGACACAAAGATGGAGAAGAAGAGGGGAGTGGGCATGTCAAAGAAGCAGGTAAGAACTTTAATATATTTTAGTTATAATTATTTGTACTACAGTTTAACTTAATGCTGTCTACTGAAATGCACAAACAGTATTTTTTTTTGCTGGTGGGTACATCAGATTAGTTTAAGAAGTTATTACAATATACATTTTATTATTATTTATTGAATGGGTCAGTGAAGCTCACGTTGACCATGGTTTGTGCTCCTCCAGTCTTAATCCCAAACACTACACAACACCTAATCCAACACAGGCCTCTGTCTTCAGGCCTAATGTCCTTCATGTAAATACTGGCTCATATGAGTGGACAGAGATGAAATGCATCCTGTAGGAATTGTATTTTTATTTTTTTTAAATAAAATTCAAATTCAGAAAATTACACTTGAACAGTATCAGATGACCCCCAAATATAGTGAATCTAAATACAGATCTTTTGAGGCAGCAGATTCCTACACATTGTATAGTGTAAAAGTTAATTCTAATGTCTGTCTCAAAGTAATATTTTCTTGTTATTGCTATCATTCTGCAGATTTTACTTATCTCATTTTGTGTTTTACATCCACCTATTTAAAAACACCTGGCCATTAAGAGTTAAATTTAAGTAGCTTTTCCCCTCACACTTAGTAGACCTGCAGGCTTTCATCTTCCTTGCGCGGTGTGCAGACATTCATGTACTCACTACTCATTCATTCACTACTCTTCCTCAGGGTCTGACTCTTGGCCTGGAAGTCTTCTGCTCATTGGCACAGCTTCCAGTTTAGTGACCAATGCCAGATGTAGGAGGCAGTGTCATGCTCCTGCTATGCAGAGCCTGAATGAATTAGGATCCCATCTCAAAAATATACAAGGAATCAGCTCTTGGAATAGGAAAAGTAGGGCAAACAGAGAGAAATATTTTATGGTAAGATGTAGTGCACTTAATTGATGTTATTTTAACAAAGGCATACCTAATTATTATACTTAATTGTTGTAGTAATGTGATTGTCTTTGATTGTTGAGGAAAACGGTTTAAATGTATTTAAATGTACTTGGGCATTTTGACTATACATTTAACATATATTAAAATATTGTAAAATAACATATAATTTAATTGTAAAATGGATTATGGAGAGCAACAACATGCAAATACAGTAGTAGTAATTTAATAGTTATGACTGGGACAGCTCAGTGAAATTTAATAAAGTGAATGAAATTCTGGAAAAAGTCAGAGCAACATGTGTTTATAGATCAGCTGGTCACTGCAGCTCGTATGAGAAGAACCAGGAACAGTTACACTGCAAAAAAGCTTGGCCTAAATTTAAGATATAAACACTTAAATCTATCAGAAAATGACTTGAAAGCAGTGAAATTATCTGTCAATGCAGTTATCTTAAAATAAACTACCTCTAGACTAGAATTACAGTCTCTGGTCTAGTAAGTAGATAATAAATCTGAAAACAAGATGAATAACCTGATATAAGTTTTTAAATCCTGGCCAGATCAGCGAAATTTGCAGTGTAGGTCTGTCTGTAGCCCCTCTCCCTGCTTTGATAAACGGAAAACAAGGCACCTAGCTTTATTCACATTGTATACAAGACTCAATTACATGGTTATAGAATAATTATGTGGTTTTAGTAGCTCTGTTATAATAAGACGGTATGCAAACTAACAAAACAAACAAACAAATAACAACAAGCCACATCAAAATGCTCAAATACTGTAAAATACGGTAAACTAAATACACTATATGATTTAAATACACAATAAGAGTAAAGAAAAACATGACAAGTAAACTTAAAATGTTCAGTGCACATGAATTAATAGTATGAATAATCAGTCACAGCTTCTAGTTTCTTTTTAACTGGAGTTCTTGAATTTTAAAACCAAGTAAAAAAAAGCAGTACAGAGTGATTAATGGTCAGGTATCTTTCCGATCAAACATGGAGGGACACCTGCTGGCCTATAAGTGCACTGCCTACTCAGATATGACTGCATGGTTTGAGAATGAATACCTAAATGTAAACATGTATAGGTGTACTTTCATATCATTTTCTGAAAGTGGTGGATGTGGTTTAAAGGTTGAATTTCGAACTTCTGTGATCAATAAGCAATTAATTCTTCTCTGATGTAGTTAAAGCCTGGTGGTTTTGTGTAATTCCATGAAGTAGCACTAATAAGATATTAACTAACATATTTGACGAGCCCAGTTTCTCTTGTCACCGAAGATTAATGTAACAAATTCTGGCTAATCTGCCCTGTTTTGATCAGCGCGTTGCTAATTTAGTCTTTGTTTTGATTGCCTTAATTCACACCGAGCCGTCTTCAGGGTGTTAGATGAAGTGAAAGAGCTTAACTTGTTGAACTGACACCTCAAAGACTTCAACTGAGTAAAAACAAGGACAGAGTGAAGATGAAGTGCGATAAAATCTGAAAGGGAATATATGATGAGTGAAAAGACATAGAAGGGATTTCCAAATTGACAATGCACAAACTGATAGATTTAATTAAAATATGTCATAATTTTCACCGCCTTGGCCGCTGGGATTCCTAAGCTGTGACCTAACGGACAATATTGTTTTCTGGCGGAGGCCATGAGGAATGGTATTACACATTCTTGTGTATTGAGCTCAGCTTCCTCTCTCCTCAATGCGTATGGAAACGGACACGATGGGATGAGTTCAAGGGTCAGCATCAGGGAGAGGGGCTGGTATATTGGAGAATATGTGACACCCCTTTCTCCTAAACTGAATGTTTTGATAAGTAATCTAGAAAACCTACACCAGTTTGTTGTAAAAGCACACTCAATGCATGTATTAAAATCACACTCCACGTGACTCAGTAAATTGGATCTTATTGATCTTTATTCAAGGTGGACCATTCTGCCACGCTTCATCCTGACATTACTATCCAATGAGGCAGTAGTTGCATGAATCATTCACTTAGCTTTGACTTGTATTGCTTATCAAAAGACACTCATTTTTGTAGCACATAGAGTGATGCCCGTATCTAAAACATCAATGTTCTCCATTGTCCAGACCCACTCCACGCTTTACCTATTCAATGTGACTGTACCTGCTTGGGTCTATAAAAGCATGCACTTCATTATATTCATTCAAAGACAGAAACATCTCAACTTCCCCTTCTGCAGTTGCATAGAAGCAAGGACATCTACTTCTACATTGCCCTTGTGTTTTAGTTTAGCTTTTAGCTAAAACATCATGCCTTTTTAGTGAAGCCTAAAGACATGGACATTTTCAGTAGTGAATTGATCACACATTCAAAACATACCATTTCAGCAGAAGTAGTTTATTCACATGTGTTTGTAAGATTTGTTCAGATCTCAATGTTTTGACTGTTCACTTCAGGGGATGCTTCTGCAAGTCATCTGCCTCCATTTAGCTCTGTTCTCTCTATCCATGTCCACTTTCACTACATCCATCTCCTCTTTGGTCTTCCTCCAGACCTTATGCTCTCATAGCTAATCCTATCCATATCTCTATTTCTCTCACACAGATATGGATGTGGATATGGAGAGCCCTATGTCTAGTCCAGACCTCTACATGCACTCAGTGAACAGTCCAGGAGAGCCAGACCAGGGCTGGGTGTCCTGGGCTTGGTCATTTGTTCCAGCCATCGTCGGAGCAGAGGAGGAAGGGGATGACCTGTATGAAGAACAAGAAGGAGGAGGCATCACAAAAAGTCTTCTTCACCACACTCCCAAAGACCCCATAGTGTCCATTGGTTTCTACTGCACCAAGGCTTCAGTTACATTCAAGGTACAGTATGTCCTCTCAAAATGTCCAACACAGGTGTATACATTTGCAACATGTATGTTTAAATATGGCATGTAGACCATAACTGACACCAGTTTTACTTAAAAAAAATAAAAAATAAAAATCTTTATTCACCGTGCAGGGTTGTCTGGCCTTGCAGCGATGGGTTCTCTATAGATTGTGTAAACAGGGCTCACACACTTACAAAACAGTAAGAATAGCCAAATATTTACTCCCAAATTTATTCACCAGGTACAGTTAAGTCTCCAGGTTACAGTGAGTGATGGCCAGATTATATTGACAGATGACCACAAAAGGTTGTTGTTACTGATACAGAAAATTATAAATTCTTGGATAATAAGCCACAGCTGCTTCCAGGTTCATGCCTGTTTCCAGTACATCTTGTTCACTATGTGCTTATGTCTTTATTAAAATTAAATGTTTATTTGTCTGCTTCTACTTTTATCTTTGTTCTCTTTCAGTTGACTGAGACCCAGTCGGAAAGCAGCTACTACAGTCCTCAAAAAGTGAAGTCCAGAGAGGTTTTGTGTTTAGAAAATGAGGGAATTACTATTGAGGTAAAACACAACGGTCACTTTCTTACTACTCTGATACTACTGATAATTGAAATATTATATAATGACCTTTAGTATAAAATGTATAGAATTTGATGAACAAATAAGTCGGCCTTAGCAAGCCCTGATTGTACTCAAATCAGAGATATGTTAAGCCTTAATTCAAATTCATGAAATGATAAACAAGTTATGCTGTTTTTCTTGTACATTGTTGTTAAGTAAGGTTAAGTTTTTAATCTAGTAAAAGTAACTCTACATTAAACATGTGTTCCAGGTGCTGATGATGGGAGAGCCCTTCTTCAATTGTCAAATTGGCTTTGTGGGTTGCCAGGCACTGTGCCTGAAAAGCATCATGGGAGTTCGAGATTTTGAGGATAACATGAACCGAAATGAGAAGGTAAAGATTAAACTTGCTGTAAATGCTGAGCTGCAGTATGGCCCAGGTCAGGGATTTGGTTGCATCATGCATATGGGGTCACTTGCCTGCCTCAGCATCTGGCTCCAACAATATGCAATTCTCTCTCCTCACTCTTTCTCCCCGCTCTTTCTCCCCACTCTCTCTCCCCGCTCTTTCTCCCCGCTCTTTCTCCCCACTCTTTCTCCCCACTCTTTCTCCCCACTCTCTCTCCCAAATCTTTCTCCCCGCTCTCCCTCCCCGCTCTCCCTCCCCGCTCTTTCTCCCCACTCTTTCTCCCCACTCTCTCTCCCAAATCTTTCTCCCCACTCTTTCTCCCCACTCTTTCTCCCCACTCTCTCTCCCAAATCTTTCTCCCCACTCTTTCTCCCAACTCTTTCTCCCTGCTCTTTCTCCCCGCTCTTTCTCCCCACTCTTTCACCCCAGTCTCCTCCCCGCTCTTTCTCCCAACTTTCTCCCAACTTTCTCCCCACTCTCTCTCCCCACTCTCCCTCCCCGCTCTTTCTCCCCGCTCTTTCTCCCCACGCTTTCTCCCAACTCTTTGTCCCCGCTCTTTCTCTCCGCTCTTTCTCTCCGCTCTTTCTCCCAACTCTTTCTCCCCGCTCTCACTCCCCGCTGTTTCTCCCCGCTGTTTCTCCCTGCTGTTTCTCCCCGCTGTTTCTCCCCACTCTTTCTCCCAACTCTTTCTCCCCGCTCTTTCTCTCTGCTCTTTCTCCCCACTCTTTCTCCCCGCGCTCTCTCCTCACTCTTTCTCCCAACTCTTTCTCCCCACTCTTTCTCCCCGCTCTCTCTCCTCACTCTTTCTCCCCGCTCTCTCTCCTCACTCTTTCTCCCCGCCCTTTCTCCCCCCTCTTTCTCCCCGCTCTTTCTCCCCGCTCTTTCTCCCCGCTCTCACTCCCAACTCTTTCTCCCCACTCTTTCTCCCCGCTCTCTCTCCTCACTCTTTCTCCCCGCTCTCTCTCCTCACTCTTTCTCCCCGCTCTTTCTCCCCGCTCTTTCTCCCAACTCTTTCTCCCCGCTCTCTCTCCTCACTCTTTCTCCTCACTCTTTCTCCCAACTCTTTCTCCCCAACTCTTTCTCCCCGCTCTCACTCCTCACTCTTTCTCCCAACTCTTTCTCCCCGCTCTTTCTCCTCACTCTTTCTCCTCACTCTTTCTCCCAACTCTCTCTCCCTCACTCTTTCTCCCCGCTCTCTCTCCCCGCTCTTTCTCCCTGCTCTTTCTCCCCACTCTTTCTCCCCGCTCTTTCTCCCCGCTCTTTCTCCCCGCTCTCTCTCCTCACTCTTTCTCCCTGCTCTTTCTCCCTGCTCTTTCTCCCTGCTCTTTCTCCCCGCTCTTTCTCCTCACTCTTTCTCCCCACTCTTTCTCCCCACTCTTTCTCCCCACTCTTTCTCCCCACTCTTTCTCCCCACTCTTTCTCCCCGCTCTCTCTCCTCACTCTTTCTCCCTGCTCTTTCTCCCCACTCTTTCTCCCCACTCTTTCTCCCCACTCTTTCTCCCCACTCTTTCTCCCCGCTCTCTCTCCTCACTCTTTCTCCCTGCTCTTTCTCCCCGCTCTTTTTCCCTGCTCTCACTCCTCACTCTTTCTCCCAACTCTTTCTCCCCGCGCCCTCTCCTCACTCTTTCTCCCTGCTCTGTCTCCCAACTCTTTCTCCCCACTCTTTCTCCCCGCTCTCTCTTCTCACTCTTTCTCCCAACTCTTTCTCCCCACTCTTTCTCCCCGCTCTTTCTCCCCGCTCTTTCTCCCCACTCTCTCTCCTCACTCTCTCTCCCTCACTTTCTCCCCGCTCTTTCTCCCCGCTCTTTCTCCCCGCTCTTTTCTCCCCGCTCTCTCTCCTCACTCTTTCTCCCTGCTCTTTCTCCCCACTCTTTCTCCCAACTCTTTCTCCCCGCTCTCACTCCTCACTCTTTCTCCTCACTCTTTCTCCCAACTCTTTCTCCCCACTCTTTCTCCCCGCTCTCTCTCCTCGCTCTTTCTCCCCACTCTTTCTCCCCACTCTTTCTCCCCGCTCTCTCTCTCCTCACTTTCTCCCCGCTCTTTCTCCCCGCTCTTTCTCCCCACTCTTTCTCCCCACTCTTTCTCCCAACTCTTTCTCCCAACTCTTTCTCCCCGCTCTCACTCCTCACTCTTTCTCCATTTTCACACCCACTGCTCCAATTAAGCCTTCAAGACAAAACAAAAATATTCTTTATGCAATAAATGCCTAATTCAGTATTAGTATTACTTCTTAGTGTTTGTTTTTTTCTGAATAGGATGCAGTGTTCTTCATGTGTGGGGACAGCCTGAGCAGTAAAGGCATGACGTATCTCACAAACTCCCTGTTTGACTACCGAAGCCCAGAGAACAATGGAGTGAGGGCTGAGTTCATCCTGGATGCTGCTAATCATAAGGTCATCATAAAATGACACTTTATCCACCTGTTGTGTCCTTCTGTGTGTATTTCAGGCCAGAACATAGTCAAATGTGATTTTAATTATATCAGAATCAGAAAACATCTGTGATAATTTAAACGGTTAGCTACAGGCCAAGCCTGGGACAAAACCCACTCAATTAAAGTACATCAAGCTGCGTTCAAAATCAAGACAAAAGAAAAACACACATTTACATTTAATAATAACTTTGTTGTCCAGTTTGTGTCTCAGGCACTATCGCTAGGTTACATGTTTATATCAGTTGTAGCTGCTGTTTTGTGACTACTAGTCTAAAATCTATTGGGCTATAACTCAAGATAACAGAACTCACCGCAGCAGTCATACCTTTAGTGTTTGCTCAAACCAAGCAATGTTAATGACTCTCAATGAAGCAGTTGTTTGTACCGCATCCATCCATCGTCCTATTGATCGGCCCATACTTGAAACTCAAAGGTTTTCGTGTTAATTCATTAGCACTATAAAAACAGCTTTGATCCAAGAGCTTGCCATGGCTATTAGAAGTGACCTAATAGATATTACTGATTAACTTTCTGATAAGAGCCCATTGAGGTGGCTGTTTAAATAACTAGTGAGTGTGTTTGAGTAAGTTGTCTATCTCCCCCTCCCTATATATTGTTTTGCTTTTTCATTCATTGTTTGATGTTTCAGTTTGTAGTTTGTTCTTATTGCAAAAAAACAAAAAACAATTCTTTTTTAAAAATATATATACATTATATTAATATAATAATACTGAATGGATGATTTTTTTCAGACAATGCAGGCATCCTTTATCTGTCTTATCTGTTCTTTATCTGTCTTGCTATTGAGGCTGAAAACCGATATCATGAGATATCAGTATTTTAAAATCTAGACAAGGGCCCACAAATTTTGTGAAGTTCCAAATTAAGTTTTCACTCATGTAAACTCTTTTTTGGTTTTGAATTTTTTATTAAAGGTAGAATTCCCTATTTAGCTTCAGTGTGCATCCAGAGATGGAGCAACATCTCTACTAAAACAGTAGTAATAGTTGTACACAACAGTTGTACTTTGGTTTAGAAACAATAGTTGTGCTGTAATATATCCTCAGTACAACCTGCATAATATTGTGTCAGAAAATCTAAAAAATAAATAAATAAAACTGAATAACCCTTCTTTATAGTATAGATTTAAACTTAATATTACAGTTTGGAAAGATGGTGTAAAATGATTTTCATACTTTTTAAAACATGTAATGACAAATAATTACACAGTTTTTAACATTTACTATGACACATTGGCCAAACCCCTTAAATTCCTGTTAGAACATTTTGATCTGCTTTCTAAGTCCTATTTTGAGATGATAAGACCTACTTAGTTTTGTTTTTGGTGGCACACTTCCAAGTAGGGGTGAATGAGCTTCCAATTCGTTTTGTGCGGAACATATTTCTTTGGCATGACTTATCTATTGCATTACGTGGGGTGTATTGTCATATTCTTAAGTTTATCTGTACAATGATTCTTTTTTCCTGTCTATAATTAATGCCGTAAAATGTTACATTTTTTACAAGTGACGTGAATTGTAGTGTAGAACAAATGGAAATATGTACAAATCTGGAAGAAATATGCTTAACAACATGCTAACAGCACGCGGTAGCCAGCTTTTAAAATAATTCCGCTTCAACTTTAATAATTACAGTTGACGTTTTGCTACAGTAAATTTCCTACAGTTATGTTATCTCTCCTTTGACCCCATCCATTGAATCCAGCATGACCTCCGTCGTGGGCACCATCAAAGGCTATCATCATGTTTGCATGAGTCCTGCCATGTTTACCTTCTTCTTTTTCTTTTGTTTCTCAGGAGACCTACACAGAGATAGCAGGCATGCAGCGCTTTGGTGCTTTCTACATGGATTACCTCTACACAATGGAAAACAGCAGTTGCAAAGGTAAAGTTTAAATTAGATTCTGGAGTTTGTACACATACTGTACCACTGATCAGTATGCAGATTCTCACAGTTGTTATATAAATAGTCTTTATCCAAAAATGTATTCTCTCAAAATATAGATGCCCTCAAAAAGATTCTCATATTATTTCTGTTTGAAGGAAGTAGTAGTTTAGTTCTGGTTCAGTGTAGTTTTGACCATAGGTTTTGAGATAGTTAAAGTTTGAATTTTGTTACATGTAAAAAATTACCTCTTTCACACACATTTTGTTTCCAAATATTGATCTCAAGTATCTTTTTACTTACATCTTGTTGTACCTGTTTTCTGCCTCACCACCTCTGTTTGTTCATGGTGTCAGAGCAGCTCCTTGGAGAAGTGAATAAAGAGTCTGTCTTGTTTGAGCCACAGCCACCTGGTCCTTGACCCCTCCTGTCCTCCCGCTCACCCCAAACTTACCTGGAGGGCAGCTGTCAAAAGTGTTTAGTCTGTGCTGACACATATTTGAGTTTCTTTCTCTTTGCTGCTTGCTGAAACACTGTGTCTCTACCTGTAAGCTATTGAGAAAGTGAATAGGCCCCTTTTGCCTAATTAGGTGTCACTCTTGCTGGCAGACGGTTAAAGACGGGCAGGATTCCTCTGTTCTCAGTCCATGCACTCGACAATGTTTATTCAAGATGTAAGGATCTGAAGTTAGCATTTACAGATAAAACGGTCACCACAGCTGAAAAAACTAATTTACCCTTTGATGTCTGAATGTTTAGCCATTTATTTTCCAAATGACTGGCAATGTCACTTTAATACATCATTGATTAAAACAAGGTTCCAATGCAAACAAAAGGAGCAAAACATATTTCTAAATATTATCACATCAAAAACATATGGGGGTGAGGGAATATTGTGCTTTTTCCATTTTTCATATATTTTTAAATCACATTTAAGCAGAAAAAAAGCTGTTGGCAGTGATTTCAACAAGAAGAAAAGTACATTTAAATTCACTTTAGCTTTAGTTGGTCTATACCTTTCGAATTTTCAGCTGCTCCGTTTCTGGTGTTCCTTCTGACTAGTGGATTGTTTCCTCCTCTGTCAGCCTCAGATAAGTATCTAAATTAAAATAAACACAGATAGTCTCATCCATGGCTGTCAGAATGCTGTTTGACGTCCTCCTGCCACAGTTTTTTTTTCCTAGTTGTACATGGGGCATATCCAGTGTCAAGCAAACAAATTGGTCTCCATTGCAACGGGACCAGTGTAAACCCTTGAGTCGACCAAAATGGCAGTGAGTCAACCTGGGTCACATTGATTTCACATTAAAGCATTCCAGTGGATTATTTTCTTAACCTTTTTTTTATTATTATTTTTGGGAAATAGAAACTTCTGAATAACCCATGTCTGAGCTAATTTTGGCCATTCTAACGCCATATGGTATTATGTGTGTCCATTGCAACCTATCTATACCAAAGATTCAGGGGGAAACGATGATAATTTGGTTGATGTGTAGATTTTCACTTTATAAGCACTTTGCATTAATTTTCAAAGAAGGCTTGTATGACCAAAAATGGTTGAGTCAAAACCCACAATGCATACAGCTCTATTTTATAAATTTCTGTGACTAAGAGATAAAGGCACAACTCCCTGAACTTGGGTCTTATAGATTGCTAAATGCTTTAAAAGGCCCATAAGACGTTATTTTCTGATCTGTATTCTATTGTTGTTTATTTATCACAAACATACCTGGAGTTGTGTTTTGTTTCATTTGCACATGTTTATCACACAAACCCTGCACATTTAGGCGTGCTTCTATTAAACCAAAAACACTGTAATGTCATGTGGAAGTGCTCAACTGTGCTTTTTCACTTCACTAGAATCATTTGAATTTCAGTCCAGGAGTTGCCATTCTCTATAAAACAAGAAATAAGAGGTAGCTGTTAACTTGAAAACTATACCTACATGACATCACAAGGTGGAACAGAGCATTTTGAGCTTTGAAGATGAAACGGTTACTCAAACAAGTGTAAATGAAACTAAATGGTTATGTTTCTGAGGAAGTAATAGCATTATAAGATGGCTTAAATCTCACAAGAGTAAATTGTGTGTAATATAGGACTGCTCTTTACAGCAGACACATTTTGATAGTGTAACGTAACATGAATAAACCAACTTATGGCTGCCCTCTAGCTCCCCTCTGCCATCTATCCACCCCTTCCTATATTTTTAATTTCTGCCTTTTACTGCTGGGAAGTCTTTTAAGTCGACCTCTGCTGTGGAGGTCTGCGATGAATGAGGGGACAGCTGTGAGCGGGAAGTGGACATTTGGAATATTCATCATTCCAGTCGCTAAGGCCTCTGTGAGCTGCTGCTGCTGCCGCCGCGTTAGAGCAGACCCCCTTTTGTAGTTTGTTCATTCAACACTTCATCAATACACAGCTGCCATTAAAACTTCTGGACTTTTTTTTTTTTTTTCCAAATAGAGATATAAACGCAATAATCATTCAGGTATTTCTTAAAGGTGCAAGATGTTGTTGCTTTGACTTGAAATTTCACAATATGATTTTGAATATATCTGTATTTATGGAAATAAGCACCATGCTGATTTACAGATCTGATTTGTGGAGAGGTGAGCCCGCTTATAGTAGAATGCACGTTTCACTTGTTTTTATTGTAAAATGCACTTATAGTTCAATAATAAGCTTCAATGTCATGCTTTGCTGCTGTGCATATCTCCATGGATACAATCAGGTGCTGGAGTGTACCAGAAAAGTTACATAGTGTGCCTTTAAGCATGACTAAGTAAACTGTAATTTAGACATATTCTGCATTTTTAAGGTGTTTTTTGGACATAAGAATAGCAGTTGAACATGTTACACATCATACATGCATGTTGTTTTCAGAGACGCAGGAGGTTTCACTCATGAGTGGAGAGGAGACTGTCCCATCCTTCCAAGAGACGTCCATTAAGCGGCTGGTAGTTGGACCTCTGGACATTCGGCTCCACAGCAGCGCAGTACATCGGATCCTCAAGATGGTCACTTGTGCCATGGATCACGAATATGAGCCCTACTGTAAACCCCAGCAAGGTTTGTCCAACCAACTCCCTCTCACTTCACAAATGATCTAAAGATAGATAAAGTCGTGTAATTTAGAAGTTGAGTTGATAAAGTCACTCGTGAAGAGCAAAGGCATTTTAGAAACACTTTTAAAAAAAAATTTCAGTCTGTTTTTTCAGAGTGTGAGGAGAAAAAACAAACAGGTAGGACTGTACTGAATATTTGGGATGCTGGTATTGGCTAACTGCTGATACTGGAAATCTTACTTTAACAGATATCGGGTTTTAAATATTGGTTTAGACGATATCCTGTTTGGACATGCATTGATGTAATAAAACTGTTTACTGGTCGTAGTTGGTCCAGGAAGTCTCATCATGTTTGGACTTTTATTTATACAAAGCTTTTCTGTATCAAAACTGAAAAAAATGAAAAAGCTAGATTGGTGCATCTATACTGAATATTTAACTTACATTTATGCTGTCTTTCTGTTACTGCTTTTCTATATGCATAGCCAGCACATAATATAGTAATGTATGTATAGTAATATAGTATAGTAATAAGTATAGTAATTTAATAGTAATAAAATATTGGCCCTTTACATTACTGTACCCTCACCGCCTTGTTATTCCTTGCACAACTCGTCTCTCAACACACATCTGTACATGAAAGTAGTGACCTCTTGGACCAAAGTGGGGAGCTTTAGCCAAACACCTTTGTTGGTGATCAGCCTCGCATGGCTTTTATGAGGTCATCTGTGGATGTTGTGAAACTGCTTTCAGTGCACGTCTTTGTGTAATATTTCCAGCAATAACTCAAATTTTTCAGAAAGATAACATCCGTGGGTTTTTGTTTGAGCATCTGCAATAGATAATAAATGATGGAATAATTACTGTAGAACTTTTGAATGAGGCAAGGTAGGTCGCTCTGTTCTTCCTGTTTGGATATGTCTGTCTCTCTAGCCTATGTTACAGGAGGGTAAGTTTATGCAGACCCCCAGGAGGGATTGAGAAACTGAAAGGAGATAACAGGAACAGCGTATTTCCAAAGAATTGCCAACTCCTCTTATGTGTCCACTACAATCACTGGTGCACACCATTAGTTATGAATCCTAACAAGTCTCAGACAGGATGTGTGGACCTTTTTAGGATTAAGTAGAGGTCAAGAGTGTTCCTCCTAGGGCTATGAGGCAACCATTTCCCAAACAAATGATTTATGAATTGATTCCAGAGTGTTTTTAATAGTTGCCATATTTGTATGATACATGCTCACTCGCCAGTTTTGACTTTTGTTTTTGCTAGGAAAGTACATATACATTACTTTTTCCAATTGAAACAAAACAAAATAAAAACTATCTATCTAATCTCTCTATCTAATCTATCCTAATATAATTGTATAATCTTAATATAATCTAGTAGACCTATTTATACAATGCATGGTTTAAACCAATGCTAAAATATATGTAATACTTTAGAAATATGTAATAATGTGTATTTTGTATATTATTTACATTTTGCATTGAAATTGTGATTTAACTTTTTTTTTTTGTCATTTTTTGTCATTATAGAAACCATTGAGGAGATGCATGCTCCACCTACTTCAGAGGAAATTGCAAAATTGGAAGAGTTCATTCCATCTAGATTGACATGTCTAACATTTCATCAAGTCTCTTTGACTATTTCAATGGCAGAATTCAACCTACTACACACACTAATGCCTATTATCATGGGGCAAAAGGTAACAAAATTATGCATTGAAGATAGTCTTACTTGGTTTAGAAAATTTTAAACATATTTTCTTTTTTTTAGGCTGTCCAGATGCCTATCCATACACCAGTGTTTCAGCCTGTGCGTCCTCTTCCATCTGTGCAATTCAAAGTAGAAAAAGTAAATGTTGAACACTCAGTGCCTATGTATGCTCCAGAGCTCATCAGCACAGTGAGCAGCCTGAGTCAGCCTTCAGACAATCTCCTGCACCACTGCTATGCACACCTCTACCTCAAGGTGAGACGTGAATACCACACATTACATTAGAAATCTTTAAAATAAAGTAAAGAGATTGAAATATAATAAATATATACACATTAAAAAGTCAAGACAGCACAAATACAGAAGAAGATAAATACTAAATCTAATGTCCAATTTCATATTCAGTATAATGCAAGGTTGACGTTACTGGCTTAGATATAGCCATGGCCTAATTAACTGAAGTGTGGAGATGGTGTTGTTTAGTGGACTTAATTGGCTTACAACTTACATTTCCGATGATTGATTACTAAAGAACCCATAGTGTGTCCTTGAGGTATTCATGTCTGATGTTTTTATGAACCAAAGTATATACAATTTAAGTAGGTGTTTAAAATAGGAATGCCATGTAGCACTTTTCACAACTTCACTGCATCATGACCTTTGTGAACCTTTTAGCAGCTCTGCTGACCCCTTTTCACCTGGTCATAAAAAGCTTACCACTGTTTTTGTGAAGCACACCAGTCCAACTCTGGACTTTCTCATTCAGGAGATGACCAGATGTGTAAAATATTAATTTCAAGAAAAAAGGTGAATTCTCTCTAATCATCAAATTTCTTCTATAAAATACATGGCACTTGATATCTATGCATGCATCTCTGTTCAGGGAAAAGATCACTGTGTTTAACAATTACATAGTTACTATGACTGAATAACTGAAAAACTACTGGTTCACTATGAAGTCTTTATTCAGTCTTTAAGTAGTGTAGTTACTATATTAAACATTTTCTGTTGATAATTGTCTGTTGATGAGGCCTTCCGGGGTGCTTGTGCTGCCCAAGCCTCTAAACATCTTCTAAGATGTGTTTTAATGGTACATTTTTTAAAGGCAGGATGTTTGGTGGACTTCATGCTGGGAGTTCTTATCACAGGGTCAGGGTGGGGTCGGCTAGTCAGTGGCCAAGGCCCACACAGACCAAGCTGTTAATCAGCCTTTATATCTACAATGGTATTAGTTCCCCCCTTCTGGTTTTTGGCAGTGAGATCATGACAGAGTGGAGGTCACTGTGGCTGCATTTCACCCAGTTCAGGAAGTGATACGAAGTGGGTTTAAACCATGGCTTATCTTAGTCTCTGTTTTATTGATGCTGTCAGAGCTAGAGTGACTGACCCATTGGTAATGGTCAGCTATTGTCTCACTATTTATGGTTGTTTACAAAATCCAAATTATCAACCAGGAGGCCATTTAAAAAAACAGAAGTTGCATCCTTCACTGACTAATTTGTTTAACAATTGTGCCCTATTGTTTTTCTCCAGGTGTTTGGTTTTCAGACTGGTTTGACATGTCAGGACAGCACTGGGGCCTTCCTTCCTCTCATTACCATCATACCCTCCTTTAGCACTGCACTCTATGCCAAACTGATACAGCTGCCGGGATACTGGTGAGTTGGACTTTTCTGTTGAATGTTACAGTGTAACTCATGTTAAAAAATCATCTCTGTGGAGCAATCAGTGTAGAATTTTAGGATTAAATGGAAGTCATTCAAGATAAAAACTTACTGAAGCCAAAGTATATCCAACTGACAGAACTACATGAAATGACAACTCAATTGTAACTTAAGGACAGGGCAGTCAAGCGACCAATATACAGAAGTTCTTAATTCTGCAAATATCAATATCTCCTGAGTCTCTAGTTTTAAGGTCCCATTGGCACACTAGCAGAACATTTTGATGGTAGATGAGGCAGGTGTCTCAGGCAGTGGCTATAGGGAAAACCACACACATAGAGTAAGAACATATTTTCGCACATGGTTTTAAACAATGAAGGAAAGAGGCGGTCAGTGATGGAAAACAATATTGTAAATCACTGTTCATGTAACAGACAGAAGATGAGTCATGGGTATGTCCTATGGTGAGGTAACGCAGAATTTGAAGCTAAAAGAGCACACAAAAGCAGTAATAACACATAAAAACTGCTATTAAAATTAGGTGTGACTCTACACATCTCTCATAAATTTATACATAAAGAAAATTTTATTTGGCAACTCCAAAAGACAGTGCGTGGAGTTGCAAATCCTCTTGGCAAAAACTGCACTATCTTCACTGGTGGCTTTCAGGTTTAGATAAGCAAATTTGTATGAATGTAAAATGATAAGGGATTTCTTCACATTTTCTGTTTAGTTGTGACACTCCTGCCTTGCCACATTACTCATACTCAGTGTTCAGCTTCAATTCAAAAGTGTTTTTCTGGTGATAAATCAGACAATTTATGAAGGCCTTATTTCAAAACCTGAATCTGTTCTTGGACTGCTTCATCCATTGCGTATTTGGTACAGGGTTTTCAATGTTGCCTTAATATGGTATGATGTTTTTTCCTATAACTTTTATGCAAAATATATTTTTTGCAACTCCTAATTTTTAAAGACGCATTTATTATTAGTCCATTAGGTTCTTGTATTGAAAATATTGTTTACGTTGCTTTTTAAAAAAAAACTTTGGTGCTTAAACTAAAATAGTTCCTCAATCTGAATCGATAATGTGATAACATGTTCTTTAGAATAGGTCAAGGCACTACTTTGAGTACATTGCAGTCATAGCAGTCATTGTCTTAACCTGATGTCATTCTCCATCAGTTTAACCTTAGCTTGATGTTTCCGACACATGTACAGGTTGGAACTAATCAGGGCAGTTACAGTTGCGTTGTCTGACTGCTTCCCTGTACAAGTTAATAGGGCTCAGTATTAGTTTGTTGGATTAGAGGTTTGATGCCTGTCATTACATCTTGACTGACTCATATTTGACCTTGTTAGTTCAGCTTGTCTTCTCTCCAGACGTGTGCACGGTGACAGCTGACGGTGTGCTCCTGTGAGAATGACAATTAGCAAATTCAGTACAGAGGTGAAAAAAATCTCTAAGGCTGTTTTGAACTCAATTTAGTAACAACTTTTTGTTTTGGACCCTCTGAAGCTTGTCAATATAATAATAATTAGTAACATTGATTTGGTTATTTTATGTTTGCTGTGTAGGGCTGTTTACATACTTCCCTTAAAGGTGCACTGCGCAACGTTTCAGGCTACTAATTTCCATGGAGATGTTATTATTTTGCCTGAAATGTTCCATGATATGATATTAAACATATCTATCAGCATTTATTCATTACGGGTATTTCTATTGCTCAAAAATACAATGATTACTTCTGTGAATAGGGCCGACTCTCCACAGATCTCAGTTGTAATGTTGTGCTGTAACCTGCTTGATGGGTTTAATCTACACTGTGTAATGTTATAGACAAAGCAATAATATTTCCATGGAGATAAACATGTGGTAGAAATTAGTACACAGTGCACATTTAATTGTGAGTTCACTGGCCCAAATAATTCAGATAGCCATCTTTTTATTCCTTGATGAGCAGTGAGAGTATTGTAAAATTACTTTGTATAAATGGGGGACGAGGATATTTTCTTTGCAGTATTCTCAAATATTCATACAATAAGTGCCCACTTTTAAATTAGCAACGATATATAATCTTTTGACAATGGTCCTTTTTAAAGCTTGAGTGGAAAGTGGCAGATAAGAGCCAAGAGATGCACTCCAGCAGGTGGTAGCATTTAATTTGACTGGATTGGTGTTTGGGATTGACTTTCAGCACTGATGTAACTATAACACTTTGTGTTCAGACACTGAGCAGGGCCATGGAGCTTTGAAGTTTAAGACATTATGAAGTCAGGAGCTAAGAGTTGGAGAGTCCTTGGTAGTTTATGTACGTTCTTGGATCATTTCCCCTTTTATACATTTAGGCCCTGCTCTGAAGCGTATGTTGAGTGACAGTGTAGTAGCTCACAGTTGGATACACTAAAGGTAACGTCATGACTATTTCTCTTTGTGCGGTTTCACTGTGTTTTGGTCAGGCGTTTTCTTTTTCCACAATACATCTTCTCATGCCAACCCATGTAAGTAAATATGTTAGAGACCGCCTTGGTTTCATGTGGAAGATCATATTGAATTTGCTTTGGACAAGGCCAAACTGAAAAAAGAGGATTTCCCCATGAAAAACTATTCATTACAGTTCACTACAGTATTGTTAATGAACATGATTTGTGCTGGACTTATTTATTCAACCCCCTACAGCTCAGTCTTCAGAAAAGAACAAAATCTTCCCCACTATTACAAAGAAATACCCATGATACACACTGACCCCCAAAAATGATTGTCCCATCTATCATATTGAACGATATATTAATATATATAGTTGATATAGTCAATATAGTAATTATTGTGACAGGCCTAGCTGTAATAATCTTCTGACTTCTGAGTTTTTAGTTTACAAAGAAAATTTTAAGCTACAGTTTTTTATTAATTGGATAGAACTCAACTTCAAATTGAGTTTAATTCTGCCTGCAACATTTAAAATCATTTTAATTTCTACATTTTGTCTGTATTTTAATACATGCATGAAATTATTCATTTTAATCTATTTTTTTTTACATAAGTAGCCTATGCATTGTGTTGCAGCAACTCAATAAAGAGTCTTAAAGGTTCTGGTAGTCACCGCTATTATCCACACATGTTATAAATGAGGGCAGTAGCCAAAGGACATCAGGGTTAGATGTGCCACTTGAACAAGTCTCCCCAAACGCTAACCTCAGCCTCCACATATGTGTGCTCACACCACATAATACTTCTAATGTCAGGCCACCTGACAGCAACCACATATGGGACTGGGACCCACCAAGAGCCCCAGCAGGAGCAGCGCAGTGTGGCTCGTCACGTTACAGGCCATAATTCAGCGCCACACCAGCTTTTATGTGGCACTTTTAACAGCCCCTGTTCCTCACTCTGCTATTTCTGAGGGGGTACTTTCTATAACCATATGGCATTACAGGTGCATGTGCTAGAGCCTCAAAAGAGACCACTTTCGCTGAGTTGGGTCCCTGAATCAATCACACTGCTTTCCCAGATATGTCGTTATTGGTATAAGATCATTATAATGTCAATGGTTACTTTGTATTTCACTGGACTTTTTATACTATGTTCATTCCATTTGCTGTTCCGATAGTCTAGACTCTAGACTCTACGCCAAGTTGTGATTTATGAAGAGCACATGAGCTCGGCATCTGAGGCATGAGGCTTCTGGTGCGAATGCCTCATTACTTCTGTTCAGAGTTATTCAGAGCAGCTCCTGGTTTATGTTTGAATGCACAGACCAAAGGAGGACAAGCAAAACAAACCTGGATCTATATTATATTCAAACACTAACTCTTACAATCTATCCAATGTAATTGTCAGTGTTGAAATTCTACATATGCAAGACTCATTTCCTGGTGACTGTTTATTTTTAGTTATATTTTGAAGGTAAAAATGAATAAACATGGCTATTTTTTAATCTAAATCAAACAATATTGTAGTTGTCCCAAAGTACCAATTGTAGTTGAAAAGCCAAGTGTGCATGCTCTACACATTGATTTTTGTAATTTATTTAGACATGATACTCTGACATTTTCATGGTTTTATAAATGAATATATTACAATTACAATATTACATACATATAAACACAAATCACCATTAAAAAATATATCCCCTAAAACTTGAATTCTTATTTATAGATTTACTTCGAATAGCAAATATTTTCAGAGCGACTTTTCTCTACATGTTGCAGCTGAATAAGAGTTTGCTCCAACAAGTAGCCAAATGTATTAACAGGTGCGTATTATAAAGCTGGACAGTGGACAGACAAATGATGTAATATTATTCCACGTTTTCCTCTGAAACCTGGTGGAGTCTGAAACCTGGGGGTTGAAACGTCGTGTTGAACAGCACAATGCTTATGTTTTCCTACCACATCTGGATTCTGACAGTTTTATTTGGACATGTGTTTAATACAGATCAATGGGTAAAAATAAAGAATCTACTGTGTGACTTCGCTTACTAATATCATGCTCATACAGCATAGCAAAGGATACTAATTTGTTTAAATATAAAGACTCACAAATCTTTTTAGCAATTCAAACATGGATTTTACATTACATTACATGTACAGGACAGTGAGAACATTTGTTGTCAATCTATACCAAAATTGTTAATTTTTTTAAATTTTTTTTCTTTGAACCTAGACTGAATCAAGACTTTAACACAGCTGTGGGTGTCTGAATTCTGCCTGAAATAATATATGAATGTCTGCGCTGGTCATCTGAATGAGTGGGGCTGCAGGGAAGGAACAGTGGGAAATGGTGAAGGGGTAGATGGATTATCAGCTCTGAGTGGATTATCATCTTCAGTGGTGTACATTCCTCTGTCCTCAAGTCACTGCCAACACACTGCAGCACCGCTTCCCAGGAACAGCTCCGGAGCTATTGTACTCCTTAGTATGAAGGTGTTTGGATTTACAAATCTACAATTGATGAATCTCATCATATTTTGTCACAAATTGACCATATTCATCTTGTATCTTCACAACTGTTCCCAACACTCATACCTGTATAATTTAATCATTTCACTGCTTATGAGTTTGTTGGATTTACTGTCAAACTGTTGAAAAGCAGGTGTGCAAACCTGCAAATGAGATGTTTTGGTAACCACAGAAATTCAGTAGTTAGATTGTAGAGTTTGTTAAACAGTCTACAGTTGTGCCTGTCTGGGTCATATAAGATAAATAAGATAACGTTCTTAATTACAGTTTTGTTGTTTTGACTTGCAAAGATAAAAATTTGAGCTAGGGCGGGTTGAATAAATAACTTCTCTGACTTATTATGAAGACCAACTAACTGCAAGTGTTTCATTTAGCTATTTATTTATTATTTATTGTCATGTTTTTGTTTTGTTTTTTTTAAAGATAATCCTGCTTTTTCAGTCATTGTGTCATATGTGCATAATTGTAGTTTCAATATTATCATTTATCATCAATATTTCCTTCAGCAGTATATTGCACAAAATGAGCTACCGTGACAGTGTCTCCTTTTATTGTTTAGTCTCAGTTCTATTGGTTGATGTATTTTTAAATGGTCTCATTCAGTCTAGTCATGGAAGGAAATGATCTGTGCTGGTTATCCTGGACAAATAAGTGTCAAGAGGAAGACAATGATGTGATTGAAAATGTAGTTGAAATTAGACTGTCTATTGTATTTGGATGAAGGTATTACATGTCCTCTACAGCTGTATTCACTGGACAGAGGCAGGAAGCTACACTCTCTTACAGTGTTTTTCTTTAAAAGCCGATGAACCACGTCATGGCCATTTTCTCGCCTTGCACTCCACAGCTGTCCGCACAAGTTGATTAAAACATTTCTTTTAGTAATCCCTGTGTAATGAAGCCCTCTCCTGAGATGAGACCTCTGTGTGTGTGTGTGTGTCTGTGTGTGTGTGTGTGTGTGTGTGTCTGTCTGTGTGTGTGTGTGTCTGTGTGTGTGTGTGTCTGTGTGTGTGTGTGTCTGTGTGTGTGTGTGTCTGTGTCTGTGAGCTTTTCTCACTGTGTGCACTTTAGGTCACACATCTTTGTCCAGATGGAAGCATAGGGACAGTTTTGGGTGAGCAGAAAACGTTCTTGGAAAGCTCTGCACTGTTGACGACACATCAGTCAACAACAAAATCACATTTATAATTGCTACAGTAGCTGACAACTATGATGAACTGCGATGTGCTGTTAAAAGCGGGTGCAGTTTCGCCTTTATACTTGATTTGTACATTTTAAAATTAATCCGTTGTTTCATCATTTCATTTATTTGGGATTATTATGGAAATTGGTTGGTAAGATATTGTTAGCATGATAGAATTTAAGCAATTATTTTATTTTCTGATGTGATGTTACAGTGTTGTTTCCAAACAGAAAACACTGTTCCACCTTGTGATGCCGGAATTGCCACTTTCTATTGAATTAAAGGTAAAAAGTAGCTGCCAACTGAAAAAATACATCTTCATGACATCACAAGGTGGAACAGAGCATTTTGAGCTTTGGAGATGTAGACAGGCTAATAGTAAAGGGTTACTCAAACGTGTGAATGAAACAAAACAACTCCAGGTATGTTTTTGATGAGGTAATAACATTCTAACATGGCTTAAAGCTCGCATTAATCCATTTTTTGTAATATAGGACCTTTTAAGATGAATGAATGAATGATGATAGGACCTTTTAAGAGGAAATCTTTTAAAATTTTAGGAATTACCAAAGTACAGTGTTAGCGTTTGTCATCAATTGTGATTTTAACTATATCTGACACTGAGTCTTTCTCATTGGTGAAAGTAAATGTTCCTCTTCATTCTCATGTTATTCTCCTGATAATTCATTAACTTTTAAAGTGATGAGGGGAATTCTACTATGGTTCAAGTTTGAACAGCAAGGAGTCAAACGCTGGATGCTTTCAGTCCTTTCTTCCCTCTCTTTTCAGGCTAGTTCCCTCTAAGGATCCTCTCTAAACAGCAGTACTAACAGATTAGTTTAACAATTACACTGAATGTTTATATTTCCTAATTAAGGCGAGGTGTGACAGTGAAGGATTAGCGGAAAGTCTAGATTGGAGCTATCTCCAGTCCTGTGAGGGTGGCCATCTTCTGTGTCTATCTCACAAATATGTCAGACTATAATGGATTACATTGGCTGTGTTGTAGACTTTGTAAATAGGCCAGTTAAGAGAAAGAGAACGGAGCACACAGTGGTTTAGCCTGATCTAACTTTTTAGTTTACAAACATTCTGAGTGCCTTCCTGTTAATTTTGTAACTAATCTAATTTATTCTAATTTAAATTATTCAAAACTTACAGTAAGAATGATGAATAAAACAATATATTTGCATTACAACAATGCAGTTTCAAACTTTTATGATAGTTTGGCTGATCTGTCTTGGAAGAAGGCTTGACTGCGCTAATAGCTAATGCCTATTTTCCTTTTTATAAAGCCATCAAGAGGTGTCTTTTAAGCATCACAGATGCATTTGGGAAATAAAACCACATGTAAACAGCACACAGGGCATATGTTGTGATAATAAGAAACTGTGTGTAGTCCCACTTCTGCATGCTGTTTAAACCATTGGACCAGCTGCTTGTGGTAATACTCTTTCAATCACTAAATCTGACTACAAAGGCGACTGCATTTTAGAAAAAAAATTGTGCCATATTTGTTGGGTCATCCCCATACCCTGCCAAACCCTGTTCATTAATGTCTCTATTTTCAGAATAACTTTTACTTCATAATTAAACTAACATTGAATTTTCTCAGGCCAGAACCAAGCATGATCGTGCAATCAGGTTTGTTTATTTCAGTGACACAAAACGCAAACAAACAAATCTAACCCTAACCCTAATGCAAACCCTAACCCATATCTTATCATACAGTGTCTTTCAAAGCTTACAGTAACGTGCAGTTTGCCAGAAAGCTATTTACCATGTTGCATGGAGGAGAAGCCAGTGTTCCAGCTACTTAATGAAATCCGATGAGTGTCTGGCTGTCTTTAAACATGCTGCATTCCCATAACACCCTAATGAGACTCTGGTTCTCATTTTGGTCTAAAGTTTGCAAAGAATCGGGTATAATATAATAAAAACAGGTGCATAATTAAAGTTTTAGAGGACCACATGCACATGACAGCTCCCCTAAAATGCTATAAACACTGGAATAAGCCAACAAACTTTCATCCTTTGCCAGTCTTCTCATTGAAGTGGCTTTGCAGGCACATTTGCTCAGCATGTGGGGACATTGTTGCTTAGTCCCATTCACATTGTTTTGAGCTCATGCTCTATACATTGTATCCAGGCATGCTTCTTTTGCCAAGCTGCACATATGAGGACAAGACAAAAAGCCTATAAAAAGCTAGTTTGAATTATGACTTGTTGTATAGCCTGCAGTGTGAGTAGTAATAAAAATAACAGTGATAAAACTAACCTTGCATGGTCAAAGTAGTGCCAAATGTATTGTATATAAGGATTTAGTCTACTTATATCTGTAATGTCAAGGTAAACCCATTGACCCTGTCAGGCTGAAAATGCCTTTCTCTATACGTCCTTTGTTGTTCGTTCCCCTTACATCTTTCTCTATCAAACTCTCCCTCACTTGCAGCCTTAAAGTAGTTTCCCCTGGGACAGAGAAGCAGTTAAACATGCTAAAGCTTGGCCTGTGTGCAGCTAACAGCCCATGTCACACCACTGCACCACCCAGGAGCTGAAGAAAGGAAAAAGATAAAGAGACATGGACAGACAAAGGGGAAACTGAGGACTTAAATGATCGCAGAATCGTATGCAGAAGGCACAGACCTGGTGACATATCCCACACTCTCAAACTTTGAGACCAGACCAAAATGCATGTGTAATTAAATGAACTGTGATGCTGATTACTGACACGCCACACAGGCATCTCTGGAGTTAGTCACGCTTCTATTGTCACTAAAGAGCCCAAGTTCAATTATTAAGCCTGAATGGAATAAATAATATGTTTTCATGTCTAAAACACACTGAGTACTGTAGCTGTGTAGAAACAAGTGCCAATCTCCAAAACAACCAGAAAACCCATAACCATAACTCTCTGCACATGTAAATTAGGGCCTGGCCGATTTTTTTGAGAGCAAATACCAATACTGGTATAAGGGACTTTGGAGGCGATAGCCTTTATACCAACCTATATATTCAGTATTGTAATCTTATATTGTACATCTTCAACTGATTATAAAACTTAGTAAAATCATTTTGTTAGCACTCCTGTTTTGATATTTGTAAAATAGCTATGGTGCATTGTGTATATATTTTCTCAAGTTTTCTGTTTTTTGTTATAGTGCGCCAGTTTCACAGACTTCTTTTTCTACTCTAAATTCAAAGAAACTAAAGATGTCTATGTGCTGGGGATTCCCTTTTTTCTTGTTGCTGATGTCAGGGATGAAGCAGAGGAGCCAAGACTTCACTGGACCCTTTTTGAAACGATGGAGACAGTTTGGACAATGAGATGGTGGCATGTAATGTGAGGAAGTAGCACCCAAAGAGAAAAAAAACAAACATAAAAACACTTGCTTAGACTGTATTTGTATCAAAGACAAATGGGATGCTGGTCCGCTGGGGTTGTGATGGACAGCGGCCTGCAGATCTGGGCCTGAATGTTCTATTACCTCATTGCTCTGAAGGCTCAGTTCATCAGCCCATCACACACACACTGTCTTTGTGCACGCTCTTGGAGACAGATGAAATGTTAAACACGTACATACTCTTTTCAGGGTCAGGTTTCTGGGCTGTACATCTCTTCACATAAATCATCATCACAGTTTTGACAGAGAAGAAAAGTGTTCAGCAGCAAATAGGCAAACTTCCCCCAACTGCCAAGATGCTAGGAAAGCCTAGTGCCTTTGGTACTTGTTCAACTTGCTGCTGGAATGCTATTCTACCTATTTGGCCCCCACTGCTATCAATGAGCTGTTTTATATTGCAATGTGATATTGATGGATTTGTGGAAGTTGTGATTCATTAGTTTCCATTGGTGTCTGTTTGATGCAGTGTGTGTTGGCACCTGTGCACAATGCTCCATTTCTTCATTTATAACGCTCAATATATCTTAACTGTTTCTCATATACTGTCCTTGATATAACCCTGGCTTTCTCTGTGCCTCTTTTTCAGGACCAAGCGCTCTTCAGTGCCGACAGCAGAGTATATTTTTGAGCTTCCATACTTCACTGTGCAGGCCACCAGAGCCCAGACGCTACTACTGCAAGCTATTTACCAAAGCTGGACACACAGTGTGGTGACAGGAGTCCCACAGGTGCTCAACGAAAATCTGCTCAATGAAGCGTTTAAATCCCCAGGTAAACTAAGTTTATTCCTGACAGATATTGTGTCCTGGAGCAAATGTTTTGACGTAGTACAAATCTTTATTTTAAACTAAACCTCCGGAGTATGCAGTCATTATTTATTATTTAGTTTGGCCCCACCACCTGCCTAAAGAACATGTATAAAGCCTTATTTGAACATGTTACTATGAAAAGGACACTGCACAAAATGTGCCTATACAGCTCTCTTATCCAGTTTGTAGTGAAACCGTTTGTAATAAATTGCATTTATATATTTTGGGAAAAATAATCAGTCTTCCCTCCTTAACTGCCCAAAAACATCAGCAGAGCTTATCGACCATCTGTGAAAAAACCTGTATTGGTCGATCTCTATACACAAGTCCATGCACATTTTCAAATTAGTCCTATGGTTGTGTCGTAGCTTTATTAAAAATTCTGTATATAGGGGTCGGCTGTCCCTTGGCATTTATGGAGGCACTAGCTCTCCATCTAGGGAAAAATCTACTGAAAACTGCTTCACGCTTCATGTCATCTTGAATGCCTTAATGGTCAAATAATAAATTGCGCCCCTTGTTAAAAAGGGAGGGGATGCTTAATTCAATAAAACAGTAGCGTTTCTCATGATGGTAGCATCTGGACAGTCCTCTGGAGACCTTGGGATTTTCCAACTCATTAGGATCATCTTGTTTGGTATGTCGTCAATGTTCCCCATACGGCTGGCTATCCACGCCTCTCCTTTTTTACTGTTGTGTCGCTGCCAAAATGTATGAAACTGGTCTCCCGTGGAGTGAAGTCAAATATTCCTCTCCGTCTGCCTTGAACTTGGAACAGGACTTGAATAGGAGCGTATGCACATCTGGAGTGAGCGTTGGCAGGTTACAAAAAGAGGGTATGATTGGAGAAGGTGAAAAGTGATGGAGAAAGCATGATGTGTTGTATAAGTACATTTTAGCTGGAGTAAAAACTGCTATAACCTCAATGACATAACTGAAGTCATCTAATGCATTTGCCTGTGAAAACGTGCTGACACAGGCTTTAAGGCGCGCTACCTATACACTATTTTCCCTGTGACAATATGAGCAATGGAAAAATAGAAGAAGAGAAAGTTTGTAAAACGATTAGCTTTATGTAGTTGTGAGGTTCTTTGAAGGGTGTGCGCCGATGTCCGTCTGCTTGCACATGTGATGCAACCATGCCAAATAGTTGTGGTTCCTGTGGGCATTGCGGTTCTGTCCACACTGTAGGATGATGAAAACCTGACAGCTGCTTTTCTGGCCCTGGGCCTCTCTCCATTGCTCCAGGTTGTTTTATAATGACATCTTTATATGTTTTGGATGTTGTCTTTGCCATATTTGGAGGGAACCTGACTGTTATTCCTCTTCTTTAATGGTGCATTTTCAACACAATCATTGGTCACGAGTTGTAGCCTGGTCAGCCATCCCACCAATTCTATATAGACTGGAGTTAGATTTCAAAAAATCTGTAACAATAAATGTGGCCTAGATGGCTGCTGTGCTTACGACTACCTATGCTTAGATCAACCTTTTACTACAGAACACATCACAAAGACCACTGCATTTTATGTTGATAACTTTCACTTGTTGAATGGACTGAAGGTTGTATAAATGAGGGAATAGGAAGGGACGTAAAAATCAGTACAACACAGACGTATATGAATATATTTATTTGGATGAAGAAAACACATTTAGTTGTTGTTCTTGTTCTTCTTCTCCTTTCGGCTTGTCCCTTTTTCAGGGGTTGCCACAGCGAATCAACTTTTTCCATCTCGCCCTGTTTTCTGTATCTTCTACGCTGGCTCCAACTACCTCCATGTCCTTCCTCACTGCATCCATAAAGCTCCTCTTTGGTCTTCCTCTTTGTCTCCTACCTGGTAGCTCCATCTCTAACATTCTTCTACCAATATATCCACTGTCCCTCCTCTGAACATGTCCAAACCATCTCAATCTGGCTTCTCTAGCTTTTTCTCCAAACCTTCCTGTCTGTGTTGTCCCTTTGATGACCTCATTCCTGATCCTGTCCATCCTTGTCACTCCTAAAGAGAATCTGAGGATCTTTAACTCTGCTATCTCCAGCTCTGCCTCCTGTCTTCTGCCTATTGCAAGTGTTTCTAATCCATACATCATGGCTGGTCTCACAACTGATAAATACTTATCTTGAAAACAACTGTACAAGCAGAAAGCAACACCAAATTTCAAAATGAAAATTAATTTCCTTTCTTTAATGGTTTTGTAAAATGCAATATTGTTTTTCATATTTAACTTGCATAAAGAACTCCTCTGCTCTTGATCCAGTTGTTTTCAGGAGTTGAGGGTGTTTCATTTGGAGCTGTAGTTGATAACACAGATGGACAGGGGACATAATGGGGGGAGCTTTTTGAGAGATTTCTTTCATGCCTAAAGAGTATCCCACAATCTAGAGAAAAGAAAAACTCACCAGATCATCAGCTGTAATCTCAACACACGGACAGACATGATATAAAGAGAAAAAAATGGTAGAAAGTATTTGTATTAGTATATTCGTATTAGATGTCACAATAATGTTGGAGAGCCTGTATGTATTTCCCAGAAAACAATACACTATTACACACTACATTCTTCTTATGTCCTATTATCAAGAACAGTTAGCAGCACATCTAAATGTACCCAGCCTATGTACACCTAACCTTTTGATAGTTTTGACTTTTCTTAATATTCATCCCTCTTTTGAAGATTATTACACAGCTGTGTTTATGTAGCCTCTCTTTTGGACATGATGAAGAAAATGTGATTCTCCCAATGCAATATATTAGCAAAAATGAATACAATTATTAACAGAAATAAATGTGGTAGCCAAATGTAGGGACATGTCTGATTAATCTCCCTCATCTTGGACTATATATACACTCAACAAAAATATAAACGCAACACTTTTGTTTTTGCTCCCATTTTTCATGAGATGGACTTAAAGATTTAAAATTCATTCCAGATACACAATATTACCATTTCTCTCAAACATTGTTCACAAATCTGTCTAAATGTTATGATAGTGAGCACTTCTGCTTTGCTGAGATAATCCATCCCACCTCACAGGTGTGCCACATCAAGATGCTGATCTGACATCATGATTAGTGCACAGGTGTGCCTTAGACTGCCCACAATAAAAGGCCACCCTGAAATGTGCAGTTTTGTCTCACAGCAAAATGCCACAGATGTCACAAGCATTGAGGGAGCGTGCAATTGGCATGCTGACAGCAGGAATGTCAACCAGATCTGTTGCTCGTGAATTGAATGTTCATTTCTCCACCATAAGCCGTCTCCAAAGGCGTTTCAGAGAATATGGCAGTACATCCAACCGGCCTCACAACCGCAGACCACGTGTAATCACACCAGCTCAGGACCTCCACATCCAGCAGGTTCACCTCCAAGATCATCTGAGACCAGCCACTCGGACAGCTGCTGAAACAATTGGTTTGCATAACCAAACAATTTCTGCACAAACTGTCAGAAACCGTCTCAGGGAAGCTCAACTGCATGCTCGTCGTCCTCATCGGGGTCTTAACCTGACTCCAGATCGTCGCCGTAACAGACTTGAGTGGGCTCACATTCGATGGCGTCTGGCACGTTGGAGAGGTGTTCTCTTCACGGATGAATCTCGGTTTACATTGTTCAGGGCAGATGGCAGACAGCGTGTGTGGCGTCGTGTGGGTGAGCGCTTTGCTGATGTCAATGTTGTGGATCGAGTGGCCCATGGTTATGGTATGGGCAGGCATCTGTTATGGATGAAGGACACAGGTGCATTTTATTGATGGCATTTTGAATGCACAGAGATACCGTGAGGAGATCCTGAGGCCCATTGTTGTGCCATACATCCATGAACATCACCTCATGTTTCAGCAAGATAATGCACGGCCCCATGTTGCAAGGATCTGTACACAATTGGCGTCTGGCACATTTTATGGTGCTGTTTTAATTTGATTTTACTTATATACTCAACAAAAATATAAACGCAACACTTTTGTTTTTGCTCCCTTTTTTCATGAGATGGACTTAAAGATCTAAAATTCATTCCAAATACACAATATTACCATCTTCTTCGTATAGAGTTTATCAGATCTGTCTAAATTGTGGCCTGTGGAATGTTGGTCCACTCCTCTTCAATGGCTGTGCCACATCAAGATGCTGGATATTAGTGGGAGCTGGTACACGCTGTCGTATACGCCGGTCAAGCACATCCCAAACATGCTCAATGGGTGACCTGTCCGGTGAGTATGCTGGCCATGCAAGAACTGGGACATTTTCAGCTTCCAAGAATTGTGTACACATCCTTGCAACATGGGGCCGTGCATTATCTTGCTGAAAAATGAGGTGATGTTCATGGATGTATGGCACAACAATGGGCCTCAGGATCTCATCACGGTATCTCTGTGCATTCAAAATGCCATCAATAAAATGCACCTGTGTTCTTTGTCCATAACAGATGCCTGCCCATACCATAACCCCACCACCACCATGGGCCACTCGATCCACAACACTGACATCAGCAAAGCTGATACTATGTATTCTTTATGTTTTATCTCTGTGCAGCACTTTGGCTATGTTTGTAAAATGTGCTATATAAATTAAGTGGATTTGGATTTGGATTTGGACAATTCTTGGAAGCTGAAAATGTCCCAGTTCTTGCATGGCCAGCATACTCACCGGACATGTCACCCATTGAGCATGTTTGGGATGTGCTTGACCGGCGTATACGACAGCGTGTACCAGCTCCCACTAATATCCAGCAACTTCGCACAGCCATTGAAGAGGAGTGGACCAACATTCCACAGGCCACAATTGACAATCTGATAAACTCTATGCGAAGATGATGTGTTGCACTGCATGAGGCAAATGGTGGTCACACCAGCTACTGACTGGTTCTGAGTCCCCAGACCCCCAATAAAGCAAAAAAAAATGCACATTTCAGGGTGGCCTTTTATTGTGGGCAGTCTAAGGCTAATCGGCTAACCGGCTGGTTAGCTCAACTAACCGGCTGGTTAGCTCAACTGGTAAGTCATGGACTTTCCCCCTGGGGGTTGTAGGTTCAAACCCCCCCCCCGGGCAATGAGCTAACCAGTGTGGGTCCTTGGGCAAGACCCTTCACGGTACTGCCCCCCGGGCGCCGAAAAAGATGGCTGCTCACTGCTCCTGAAAAAGGATGGGTCAAATGCAGAAGTCAAATTTCTCCCGTGTGTCACTGTGTGTCATTGTGTGTGAGACCAATAAAGGCTTAAGCCTAAACTTAAAACTTAAAAAAAAAAGGCACACCTGTGCACTTATCATGATGTCAGATCAGCATCTTGATGTGGCACACCTGTGAGGTGGGATGGATTATCTCAGCAAAGCAGAAGTGCTCACTATCACACATTTAGACAGATTTGTGAAAAATGTTTGAGAGAAATGGTAATATTGTGTATCTGGAATGAATTTTAGATCTTTAAGTCCATCTCATGAAAAATGGGAGCAAAAACAAAAGTGTTGCATTTATATTTTTGTTGAGTGTATCTGTGGCACAAGGCAAGAGAAAAATTCAGTTATGGAATAATATGGCAAGGTTCTTTGCTTTGCATTCCATATACAGTGTTAATGTGAGTATAGTCTTTGCTGTGACATGTTATTTCATCAGTGCCTTTTGGTATATTACACTGAGGCTCACATTAGTGTTGAGTTTTACTGGTTTGGTCTGAAAAAGCTTGTAAGCCATGGTTTATGGTTTTGGTTGTACAGTGAAAAAAGAGAAGGCATCTATAGGAAGGCTTTTCTGTTCACTGGACTTTCTCACACTTACATTACATGTCCTCTTAAGCAACTGCCTGACTTAAGTGTAGTGTTTTATAAAAAGCTGTTGATTGATGGATTTCCAGAGACATTTGTCTATCACCGTATTTCATTGCTTTATGTACATTATATCTTCTAATCTTATGATGAGCCAAATTAGGTTATATTTAAGGTCCTGTGTTATGCAAAACATCACCCAAGTGTCCAAGACACATGGCCAGAGGTCAGATGACACGACAACAAAGTCGATCATCGACCTCCGGCCTAGGGTGTCCTGGTGCCACGAGCCCTGGTGGACACCCTTGTGCTCAAACATGGTGTTTGTTGTGGACAAACCATGAGTAGCACAGAGGTCCAATAACAGGACACCCCTCGGGTTCAGATCAGTCACCCCTCTCCAGGTGTCACGGTCATTGACCACGTGGGTGTTGAAGTCCCCCAGTAGAACAACGGAATCCTCAGTTGGTGCACTGTCCAGTACCCCTCCCAGAGACTCCAAGAAGGCCAGGTACTCTGCATTGCTGTTCAGACCGTAAGTCGACACAACAGTGAGAGACCTGTCCCCACCCGCAGGCGCAGGGACACGACCCTCTCGTTCACCAGGGTGAACACATGGCGGCTGAGCTGTGAGGCAATGAGCAGGCCCACACCAGCTGCTCCCCGTGGGCAACACTAGAGAAATGAAGAGTCCAGCCCCCCCCCTCAAGGAGTTGGGTTCCAGAGCCCAAGCTGTGCGTGGAGGCGAGGCTGACTATATCTAGTCGGTAATGCTCAGCCACCGTGCTGCCCCACGTCACTACCTCGCGCTGTGCCCGGCCGGGCCCTGTGGGGGAAGGCCCGGCCACCAGACGCTTGCTGTCGAGCACCCACGTGTTACCGGGCTCCACCCAGGAGACAGGCCTGGGGTGGGTGCTCGACAGCGAACGTCTTGTGATGTCATGAAGTGGTAGTTTTGAAGTTAACAGCGTCCTTTTGCCTATTGTAGAGATTTGATCTAAATTTTTCTAGTGAAGGTGTATGGAGTTTAAAAAGAGTGGAGCGCTTCCTGTTTTACCACATGACATCACAAGGAGTGTTTTCTGTTTGACATGTTCAATCGGAATGAAACAAAACACAACTCCAGGTATGTTTTTGATATGGTATATGGTATGGTATGTTATCTGATAACATTATGAGCTAGATCATAAAATAGCATATTATGGGCCAAAAAAAAAAAGAATATATATATTTATATATATATATATATATATATATATATATATATATATATATATATATATATATATATATATATATATATATATATATATATATATAATTTTTTATATAAAGTTTTGTTATACTGTGTAGCAGTCATATAGCAGTAGCCATAATAGCAGCAGAATGGTGGCAGTAATCCAGGGTTATACCGCAGGCTCTAAACCACGAACCACAGTTTTAAAGAGACACTGGCCACTCTGACCTCCCACACACTCCTCATGTCTACATGCACTTGTGCTGAACTGTGTTCTTCTCATTTTATGTAACAACATAATCTTTAACAGCCATGTGACTCCTAGTGGCTTTAGTGGTGGTCACTTTGAAAGTCTAGATTATAAATATAACTAATAAAACCCAATTTTTCTATTCTGATTGTTTTGGACCACTAATACATTTTAGTGCCAAATCTATGTTTTAAAAATAGGTATGGTTAAAATCTCTTTAATTGTTGTGCTTTTTAGGGGATGGATTTTTTTTTACTGTTTTTTACTCACTTTGCTTTTATCAGCGAGTAACAGATACGACTTATATTTAGGAGAAATTACTTCATGAATATTTGAGACATGGTGTGCTCTCACTGCACTACTACTGCTCTTGGCAATATCATTACTAAAACAACGTTTTATTTTTACAAGTTCCCCCTTCACATAAAATAGAGGTATCCTTCACTCAAGGTTATGTCAGAAACAAATATCTCATCCCAACATTTCAACAGCAGCATAATTGGATCTTGTGCACCGAATCTGTTGTGGTACGGTTTGGTTACATACGAGTGATCACAACACTCATGAAGATTATTATTTCTTCCACAGACCTACATTTGCATCATGCCAATTTGTGGTCATATATGTCAACCCATAATTCTTATTATTTATTTCAGTATTTCATCAATATTTCTTCAATTAAAATGAAAACGGAGACTAGACTAGACTGGATACTCTTAGGCAGGAGTAGCCACGAATGTTAGTAAAATGGTAAACTTGATACACCTTGAGAGGCTTGGCCCCTCACCCAAGTGTTCATATGTCTTTGTAGATGTTACCTTGGGTTAGGGAGAAAAATCTGGCCGTCAGCTTCATAGACTGACCTCAAGGCATTAAGAAAGCAAAGCAGAAGACACAGGGAGAAACAATAGACTTTTCATCCATACAGTCTTATTTGTGACTTTAAAAACGCATTGTGTCAGCATTAGGGATGAATGCATGTTGGATAAAACTTGAGAGGGTTTTTGTCAGTGCAACTTCAATGAGCCACAGACATCTCCCACATCACTACACTGTATTGTGATGAAGCTTTAAGTCAATCCAGACACTGCAATACTTTCTTTTGATTTGAGTTTTCATTTCTCTGTTGAGACTTAACAATGAGCGGCCATTCGTATACACATACTAAGTTTTAGACTGTAGGTTTTGCATTAGTCAAAGGATAACCTTTCTTGGATAAAGTCAAACAATGTCCTGAAAATATTAGTCATGTCATTTTAGGTCAAATCATTTAGAGTGGTGGCTACTAATCTGAGTACACACTTTTTATATTTGCATCTACAAAACCTCAGTTGCCTCATTGGCAATCTTCACACGAAGATCATCTGTCTGTACAAAACTTAGATGTAAATATTAATCTAATTTGATAGCTTATAAACAAGAATGACATGCTTGTTTATTTCTCTCTTTCTCTGAAGTACAGAGATGCAGGTTATTAGCCAAGTTTCCATAAACAAAATGAAGTGTGGCAGTGGATGTCAGTTTGGTCTGACTATAAAATATTGTGTACTGAATTGTATTTTTGTCTTTGCCCATCTTGCCCGGCTGGTCCTGCTTTTGTCCTGAGGCTGAATAGAAGTAATGTGAGATTGAAATAATACTACTGCTAGTGTTACTGCTACTACTACTATTTCTATTACTACTATTATTATCATTACTATTATGATTATTATTATGGCCCTATCCATCTATTCTCTCAACCAACCCACCCAACCAAGTCTCACCTGGTCCTTGAGTATTAACCACTATGCTGTTGGCAATAGTATATGTGACCTGTTTTTATTGTCTTGTACTTTGGCTACGTGTACATGTGATGTTTTAGTCATGGTGTTTATTGTCTTGTTTATCAGATGTTTTATGTTCACTGTGGGCCTAGGGAGCGCTGCAATTTCAAATCCTGTGTGTGCAACCTGTACATATGGTTTTTGACAATAAAGCTGACTTTAGGAAGCTGGCTGAAGGAAATTATAATATACAAACTATGTTTAACTATGTGCAACATTCATTTGACATAGTTTTATCAAAATATTGGCATAAAAGCTCTACTGTATCTCCACGTCATACTATTTTGCAATTATAGCCACTTGTATATTGATTGAAAACATTTTTTGTTGTTATGATAACATTCTTCTGAAGAATAAAGAGGAATCCCTAATCTGTGGCCACGTTGGAGTGACTGAGGCTTTGGTTTGGCGTCATTAGCTGTGGTCTGTAGTTTGGAGCATCCCTTTCATGGGCTGACCACACGGGCATTCCTCACAGCCTGCCACTTCAAAGCTGTTCTGCCCCTGTTTGTGCGCTAACCAAACTTGTCATGGCAGCATTAGTGACGAGGGATAAAGAGAGATTGAGAGGCAGTGCTTCTCATTCCTCACTATGTTTTATTGGCCCTATCTCACCACAGGCTAATTGTCTCTTTGTGGCAATGTGGACATTTTTTGTGTGACTGTACATGTTTATCTGTAACTAAGAGCTGTAACTCTTTGTCTTTTCTTTCATGTTTCTGAAAGGATGAAAATAGTCAAGATTTTCACTATTTTCATCCTTTCAACAAAAAAAAAACAACCTTCTGCTCTAGACCCATTAGCATTTCCAAAATTGCTTCCGTATGAAGTACCCTTAATTGTGGTAATTCAGTGGCAAGATGAGAAAAGTTTGAATGAGTGGAGAACATGTGTCACAGCTTTAGTGGTCAGACAGAAAGGGAAGGCAGCACCTGGAAGGGATGGTAATCAGCAAAATGAGACCTCCTTCACTCTGGTGCTACCACTGACACTACTGTTATAGGCTCAGAGCTCTTACCAGTAGCATGCGGTGACTTTTATGGGTAGGCATGAAGACTATAGGTGGTCGCCAACATTTAGTCGATAACACTTTATTAAGGCCACTTTTTATGCAAACTGTATTACAAATGAATATATTTATTTTCACTTAGATTAATTGCATGTATACTGAGCCATTCTGAAGTCAAATTAGAGAAATCTAGACCATATAGTTTATTTGACCATATAGTAATATTTGTGGAACTGTATTTGATACCATCATTGTACAAACAGGGCTATTTGTTTCTACTTCTTATTTATGTAGCTGAGCCTTCAGGACTATTCTTATCTATGTAATTATTATAACGCATCTAGTAGAAACCATATGAAGGACATATGACTGTACAGATGTGTGATGCACTTACTACGTAACATGACGATCATGAAAGAGATGCTAACAACAGTGCACTGGTCAGACAGGTGCACTTATAATCGCCACTACAACCATGTTTCAAACAGACAGAAGTGAAGGGGAAAACGGGATTATTTGGATAATTCAAAAGAATTTAATTATACTTTTGACACACGATGATTTTAGATTTTATTGGGCAACTACTGCTTGCCTTGATACCCCTGACTGCACGCTGCTGGCTCTTACACTCATACAAGTACACTTACAAGAGGTAGATTATCTTCATAAAATATTTCTCTTAAAGAGAATTGATTTTCCTTATAACATGTGAATATATCCCATTTTGTATTATTATAGCTTTAATGTCTTTAATGTCTTGGCTTTAATGTAATAATTGTCTTTTAATTAATTTCCCATTAATTATTTGCATATCAAGCTGCTTAAAAATCTCTTCTAAATTGTGTATATTGTGCTTGGTGTTCAATAATTCATGTCTGGATATGCACAATATCATACTGTATTTTGGGGAATATATTTTCTATTTGCTGTAACCACAGTACAGCCCTTTACCTGTTGTGTGTGTGTGTTAGGACTGGGGGTGTGTAAGGGCTGGGCATGGTGCCAGCGCACCTCCTGTTCCTACTTACTGCTTTTACTTGAGCCCCTCCTAACTTTGGAGAGACAGTTATTGTTTCTGCATCAGCACTTAATGGCTCAGCTGGCTGCTTTCAGTCTAGCTAACCTGTCTGTGACTACCTTGTTTCTGTCGGGGCCCCTAGCTGTCGTGGGCCAAGTGCCAAGTTCCCAGTTGTTAGAACTGTCCCGCTCTCTCAACTGCATATACCTGGACTGTAATATAAATAGTAGGAGAAATTTGTTGTTGTTGTTTATATGGTGTAAGATAAATTTGAATCAATTTTGAATCCTGTATCTGCTCTCATCTTTTTTGTCATCCATTAGACATTAGAATATACCGTGGTTTTTCCACAAAAATCTCTCATAACTTGCAGACGTCTGTATTTCTAATTAGTTTCTTACTGACAGATAGTAGCATTTCAGGCTGACCTAAGGGTCTGCATTAGTACTTAACACTTCTTTCTGGCTTCCCGTTTCATCTAGTAACAATTCAGCACTTTTAGGCATTTTCCTTTGGTGTATTTAAAATGCAGTTTTCTTCATTCAAATATATGTATTATATATGCTTCTATTTGTTCCCCTTGCACAGATGTGTAGACCTCTCTGGCACAGCTTTGTAAGCAGGTGACTTTCCCATACCACTTTGCAAAGCTGTGAGCACAGGACATGTTGGAATGTGTAAAACATTGCTTTTATGTCTGCAGATGTCCAGAGAGACGGACACACACACTCAAATACATGTCCTCCACTGTGTTCAGTTTTGTGATTGATAATGTGAAATCTACAAGAATGGGAAAGATTGCACAGTGATAAAAAAAATATGTTTTTTCCTCTTTGAATCAGTTTCCTCACCTCTGCAGAACCTAGGCATGGCAAATCCAGCTGCCCATGTGTGCCCTCACACCAGTTGATTGAGTGCCGTAGCCTCTGGCCCTAGCTGTGTGTTTATGTTCTGGTTGCACCTGCCTTCAGTGGAGGAACAGCCACTCCACCACACACATTTCACTCAGTTACTCACAGTCACTCAGAGACCTCTGAGCGGACACGTTGCTAATGCTTCAGTTCTCACACACACAAAACGGAATAAAAGCTGAGAAACTTGCGCTGCTTTTCCCTCTTCCTGTGTACCATACTTTTTATAGTCAGGACAGCTGGTCAAAACATTGTCCAGAGCCCCAACTGCAAAACTCCTACCACCCCCAGCAGGTGCACCGTGCCCTTTAGGACATCTACGTGGGCCAGGCTCTGTTATCGTGATACCCCACCAACACTCAAGAACAGGCAAGCCTCTGATGTCCAAGATATGAATCTCCAAAGTATTTTAACAGGGACTTTTAGTTTTTAGTTGAGGAAATATATGTATCAGCATGTTATCTTTAAAAGGCACCTTAGGATAGAAAATAAATTGTGAACTTTGGGTGTAATGCAATAATGTAACAGCAAGTTCACATCTCAGGTAGATTAAGAAGTAGGCAGCGATGGATAAACAATGTTATTAGTGTCCCCTTGGAGGCCCCTTAGACAGCAGGTGAGGAGGATACTGGATAATTTGTCTGGGAGAGAGGAGGGAAGTTTGCATTTAGAAAATTCTGCAATTGGCAGTAATTCTTTGTGTTAAGTGATCTTTGGTCCATGTGACTGCAGACTTCCTCTTTTCATTCCTCATTTCTTTTATCCTTATAACTAAATGAAATGACAATACACACAGACTATATTAAAGGTCCTATATTACGCGGACTCTTATGAGCTTTTTTAAAATTACTTCCTCAAAAACATACTCAGTGTTGCGTGTTGCTTCATTCACATATGTGAGTAATGCTTTATTATTAGTCTATCTATATCTCCAAAGCTCAAAATGCTGTGTTCCACTTTGTGATGTCATGTAGTGGTAGTTTTAAAGGTCCCATGGCATGAAATTTTCACTTTGAGGTTTTTGAACGTTAATGTGAGCTTCCCTACCCTGTTTAGGGCCCCCCAATGGCTAAAAGTTGCGTAATGTCTAAACTGAGCATTTGCGATCCTTTTCTGCGTTTGAAAAAAACACAGCTCAAATGGGCGATTCTGGACAAGGCACCTTATTGACGTCAGATCGAAAAAAGAAATGCAAATGCAGTTCCACCATCGTCTGGATCTCCACCCCCTGTCTCTGGAAATCACGCCCAGAGAGTTTGGACCGCGGAGGAGCTACGCAATGCGAAATGCGTTTTTTTATTTGCCTGGAGGCACATGCGAGTGTTTCTAGGCTTGGAAGTCCTTTACCTGACCCTTTGGACCTCTGAAACAGCAGTGGTTTAATTTTATTTTCTGTACAAATGTGTTTTTTTTCATTGAAAAGGCTGTCCTTTCCTCCTTCGTGCTTACACACGCGGAAGTGGGGCCAGCACACAGCACACCGCTAACACAAGGAACCAGCGGCGCATTTGCCCGCCCACCCCCCCTTCCTCTTACCAATCTGTCTCCTTCTCATTTGCATTCAAGCAACAAGGCCCAGAATGAGTCGTTCAGAGACTCTGTACATGTGTCTTTCCCATGCACTAAGTGTTGATTTTTAAGAAGGATTCATTTACAGTATTAGGGAACCATTAAGGCACCATATAAAAGCATCAAGAAGTACCATGTCATGGGATCTTTAACATCGATCGTTTACTTTTAGTTCAATAGAGCTTGACAGTTAAGGAAGGATAAGGAAACAACATTATAACCAGTGTTGGGGAGTAACGGATTACATGTAACGGCGTTACGGTAAAAGGATACAAAATAAAAGTAACTGTAATCCGTTACAGTACAAGAAAAAAACGATGTAATCAGATTACAGGTACATTCATTGAGAATGGGGATTACTTAACAGGATTACAATTTGTGCTGCTGCGTGGTGTTCCGCCATTTCTGCGAGCGGTGTTGGCTGGTTCCTACTGCCTGCCGCGCTCCCGTGTTTCCCCTCCGCACCGTAGTGTCGTAAACTCCTCTCGGTAGAGCTCCCGTATCCTCACCGTGCAGTCTACAGCTCTTAAGGTAAGCACTGCTACCCTCCACCACTGATAAGATGTAACTTGGCCCAATGCCACCCAGTCGGAAACCAAACGCTTCAGGCCAGTTCTGATTGGTTGGAGGGAGGCCCAGAACTAAGGCAGTCAAAAGTTAGTAAATTTGTGCATTTAGGGCAAACTGCTCATCGTTTCTGCGGTATGGTTTTGGCTTTTCGTCGGCATCCATTACGTAATGACGACAGTCGAGTCGTAGGCCGTTTCCCAATTCACCGACGGCACGCTTGTTAGCGTCCTTGGAACGGGATATGCGACATATCCGGCGCGACAAGGGCCGTTCCATTCGTTTTTTCCCCCTGCACCGTCAAGACGAGCTCTGAACGGCGCCGTCGTTTCCATGGAAATCGGGGCGTGGACCAAGCGTGCAAACATGCACGCTCCGCACACTTAAAAGCCCCAGCATGCACAGCGCGGGACTACAAAGACCGACTCGCCAGCGACATCCACAAGTGAGAGTTGCGACGTCACTATAAAATATACGTACTGGTTCTCCTCACCTACAACTATGCTACATGAAACTCTTCATAAACTACGCTAAACATGTGTGACAGTAGCCGTAACGGCATAGATCACGGCACCTGTATTACCGTTCACATGCTTTTCCCCTTACACTTCTATATTTCCTTTGCTGTTGTAATGCTGGATATTCTACAGTGTCGCCATGTCCAGCGTTTACTCTAAGCTGCGCACTGTTCGCACATTCTCAGCGCACAAGAAAACTTGTGCAGCGCACTGTAAATCAGGGATGAAAGAGCTTTTTATTCAGCCGCGGGGCATTTTTTTTTATATCTGCAAAGTGCGAGCCGCGCGGGGGGTGCATTTCGGATGTGGAGTTAGTGTGTTTGCTCAGAAACATTAAAAATTAGGGGGAACATTGGCCATGTCCCAATTCCAAGTATTACTAGTCGCAATAGTATAATATTTTTGTCTTTAGGGAACAAGGAGCAGACCACCCAGCTCATTGAGCTGAGGCGGGACCTGTTCAATTTCGCAGGCGGCCATGTGAGAAACGTAGTGCACTAAGGACAGAGCGAGTGTGCGCCGTCTCGACGACAGACCGACGGCATCTGAGTCTAAAATGTGATCTAGTGGTAAAGTCTTTGCCTGATATCAAGAGACCCGTGTCCAATCCAATGTGTGAAACCTGACAGCATTGCTGGTCTAAAACAGTGATTGTGTAATTTTACAAGCAAGGGTGTCATTGTAAATGTATGAAGTACCGTAATGCAGTTAGCTGGCAGTCAGTGGCTAGAACACTTGACATTGGGAAACTGTGTGAAACCTAAACATGCGCCATAAGTAAAATCCTCCAGCTTAGGGCCTGACCAAAGCATAAATAACAAAACAAATCATGGGGATGGTCCCCGGGTCAAATATAGAAACAACTTCTCCTGTGCGAGATCAATAAAGGTCAATCTTCTAATCCTTGACCACTGTAAGGCGCTTTGTGCTACAATTTTGTATGAAAAGCGCCTTATAAATGTTTGATTGATTGTTTGATTGATTGAAAATCTTACAAGTCTGGTGCAGGCATCTCTTCTTGTGGACCTCCTGTGATTGCCTGTCAGCAATTCCCTCCCAGTTTAGTACTCTTTTAAGGTTCACACTGTCAGTTCTCACAAATAAAATGTTGAACATGGGTTTAATGCTCATTTAAACTTAAGTAATCCAAAAGTAATCCAAAAGTAATCAGTTACATTACTTTGTAAAAGTAATCCAAAAAGTTACAGTACAATTACATTTTAATCAAGGTAACTTGTAACTGTAACGGATTACATTTATAAAGTAACTTACCCAACACTGATTATAACATAGATCAGAAAATAGCGTAATATCAGCTCTGTGACTGTAATTTTAATAATTTAATTGTTTCATTTCTGTTTGTAATCTGAGACTAAAAATTAAGATTTTTGATCAAATGCTGAATGTTCATGATTAATTTGCACATACGTTGATATAATATGTTGTGGATTGCCCATGCATTCTAATAATAAAACTCCCATCTATTAGTCTATCAGTTGTAGTAAAATCTTTGCTCCACCTGTTTCAACTGAAAAATACTGGGTCAAGACCAATTAGGAGCCAATCAAGAGAAGCACCAGCAGCAGCTATTAAACGTGCTGGACCTCACTTCATTTTCGCTTTGTGTTTTTTTCTTTATTAGGTGTGAAATCTCAAGGCCTGTCACCAACTCTCGAGGGCTCGCTCCAAAACCTGGAGTTGAAGCTGTGCAGTCGTGCGACGGTGAAATGTGCGTCTGGGACCGTGGGAGCTGTAAAAGTGTGCGCCAGGACTCCAGGTGTGTGCAGCTGTGGCCAGTTAAATCTTTACTGCTCCACTGTATAGGACGGACAGACACACAGACGAGGAGTGACCAGATTTCTCCTCTACCTATTCTCTAAGTCATTCCTTTATTCACTCCACCATACACTGAATGGATACATAATGTGTGAATGTGTTTGAATCATATTACAACTTAAATTAACAAATGTCAAATTAGTAAACTATTACTAAAACATGCATACAATATTACATAAGTTACATATAACAAACGTATATATTTTTGGTGGTACCTGATTTTTATGGTGATTGCCAAAATTGTGCCAAGATTTTAGAAGCAAGTAAGTAAGTAAATACAATAAGTAAAAACATAAACCTAAATGTTTTCCGGCTTTGTCAAATTATTTTTAGTTACACTGTAAAAGTGAATTAGGGATTTCATTTGCTAATAATGCCAATAATCATGAATAATTGTAATTCAATTGTAAAATGATTCTGCTCACACTAACATTTGATACTGTAAGATCCCTACTTTGACCATCACTCAGGTAGCTCTTCCATTCTACAACTTTACAATAACATGTCCAAACCTCATGTCACTCATCACTGTTCTCTAACTCATGAACGCTCCAAATGCATTGTCCAGGTTCGGGAGAAGGGGTGAAGGAGAAACTGGTTCCTCTGATCCAGGGTCCATCTGACACCAAAGAGCTGCACATGAGCCGCTGGCTTAATGAGATCCGCAAGCCCGAGTCTCTGCTGGCCCCTGACCTGCTGGCGTTCTCTGTGCAGGTCCCTCACCACGCAGATGATTGCAGGAACTCCGGTAAGAAGTGTTAAGAAATGACTTCCTTCACTTTGCTTTCCCTCTGCTTTTATGTGTTCAATGCTTCTTCCACCACATCCATCATCACAGTCACTTATTTTTCAAAGCTCTTGGAAATGAAGGATTAAATGTGTGGCAAATACTGACAAAAGGAAGTATACAGATGTTTTTAGACACACTGTAGTTGGTTCTTCTCTGCCTTTTTTCCTAGTCATTCGGTATAGGGATGCACCCATCTGATACTGGTATCAGATATTGGCACCAATACTGAAATATTTGCTGGATTCGATATTGTCTTCCTAATATTGCTTTAGCTGATGTTAGCTGACTTTTGTCCTGGTTGGACATACAAATGGATGCGTGAAAAGTCCCTCAGTCGTCCAGGTAGAATCCATGATAAAAGGGGAGTTAAAGAGGCTATTTTTGTCAAAAAAGAGAATCCTTCTCTGAACAGAAATGGTGGAGTCAGACATAATTTGCATCCCATCTACAATTCCATTCTTAAGCCTAGATCAAGCAAACAGGGAAACAATAGGGCTAGCCGGGCAGGGCCAGAGGTGGGAAAAACAGTCGTGTAGGGATGAATAGGGATCGTTATCTAGACGCCAGAGAAACAAAAGACGGAAACCAATGAGATAGTAGAAACCAGTGAGAAAGTAGTTAGCTAGGTAGCTCCTCCCTACAGCAAGATATAAGCAAGTGTCTTACCAGTATTCTTATTAGAGCTGACGAAGCCTCTCGGATGAGCGGCGAAACGTTTTCAACCAAACAAACTTTGTCCAGTTGACAAATTGAACTTCTCCTTTTATCATACAAATGGATGCAATAAGAATATTTACTGGTCATAATTGGCCCAGAATATATCACAACGTTAGAACTGTTAATTATACAAGGCTGTTTTGTGGTTACCTCAGAGATAAATAACAGCTAAATAACACATTTGCATAATTTTTGTCTCAATTAATTATAATTTAAATTAAATTAAATGCTGTTGTTAGTCTCTGCTCTTGTATTGGTTAATTTTGGGTATCGGCAATGCTTAAACCTATTGTATCGTAATCAGTATTGAAGTTGAAAAATTCAGTACACAAATTTTGTCCTGGATGTCCATTAATATTTTACAAGTTAACTTTTATTGCCTTGTGATCATTACACTGTATAGGTAATTTTTTTCTTGGCTTGTACATAACTTAAAATTAATTGTCCTTTGTTATCTTATTCCATAAACTCAATAATGAATATTGAAATTTGTCAGATATTAATATTAGCTACAGTAGACATTGATCGGATGTGATTTTGGAAAACTGCAAGTAGACTACCAATATGTCATAGTTTAGAAACTTAAGATTTGACTTTCTATTTTGATGAGCTGAACATAAATTGAACATGTAATATGAGGAAAAAAGATGGGAAAGTAAATTATTGTAGGCCTAGTTTATATCCATTCATCATAGAGTCAGAATCATGTGTGCTGTATTACTTCAGCTCATAAAGACATACATATTTTTGAATATTAAAACCTGATCCGAACACAAACCAGACAGGACTGAAAGGAAAAACAAGGAATGAGTGAGAGAAAGATAAAGGTAAAAATGAAAGAGTATTTGGGGGCCGACTCCAGAAGCAGTGACTGTATCTCCAGCAGATGTGAACCAGGGGAGGCCTGCGCTCTTTCACTGCTTTAATACTTTTTTCATTTTTTGTTCTGTCTACATGTTGCTGTCTGTTCAGTCTTACAATAGTCTTTTTTAAAATAACTTTGGAAACTATTTGACAAGGTTTTAGATTTTTTTTTTTTCTTCGTTTTGTAAGAAGTCTTCATTTGCCCTTCTCAGAAACATACAGTATTTTTGTATTTCTAGTTCATCTGTCGTGGGGTATAGGTGTCTGTGTTTTGTATCCTAACCCAGAGGCCCTCTATGTCTCTGGTCCCTGCACATGTCCTAGCTGTCATCCAAAGGGGCACAGTGTAGTTTTAATGAAATGATGGATGTGTCTTTCTCTTTAGAGATGAAAGGTGAAGCAAAGGGACTGAATTATTAGCTCCCCAAAGACCAACTCAGAGGCAATTGTTTGAACACTTGGCGTCTGCTTCAAAATGTGTGTTTATTTGCACCATGTGTATCTGTTGCCTCCATGTATCACACCCTTATATAAAGAGAGGTTCAATAAGATTTACTAGACACATTAAAACCTAATCAGTCTTTCACTGTAGTCTACATGGATTTATCCGCTTCTGTCTTTTGTAAGGTTTTAAGACTGCTGTACTTCTAAAGCAACTTCTCGAGCATCTCATCTTGCTGCAAATGCCACCGTACATGTCTGTTTGGTCATACCTACTGTGTGTACACATCTTGTTTGATGGAGTGCACTTGGATTTCACATCACAGAAGTTGAATAATTCTTGGTTCTTAAGGGGACCCTTTTAGTTTTCTAATAAATATCTTCAAAGCTTTGCTCCACATAGCTTGATTAATTTGGGCTGAGGCACATTTTTTCTAGAATTGTCAGAATGTCATTTTCTGTTGTGTTACCTACAGACCAGATTATTAAACATAGAAGTACTGTGTTCTATGTGAGTTGTGAGAATTTATATTTATTATGTTGATCCTTTGATGGAAAAAGAGATGACTCAAATAGGGCCAGTGACATCTGTTTTCTGTCACAGTGTTTACCCGAAAATTAAAAAGAAATTCCTGTTTGCACTTACACACAGAGACTGAGTAAGTCATTATACACCATGGGTCATATTTTTGAAGAATTTCCATATAATTAACTGATTTAAAAAGTTAGAACAGTCTACAAAATTAGCAATTTAATAACCTGACCATTAAATAGACTTCTGCTTTGAAATTCTATAGTTTTTATAATGTAATTGTAGAGCAGCTTGGAAATACAGTATCGTGCTCGGTCTTTTAGTCTTTCCAGATGAAATCAGCATGAGAAATATGGCTACTTAATATATGCCATATAAGTGATTTAATATTTTTCTTTGATAAATCTTACCATGATTATGAGAGAAAGTTTAATAGAAAACGTTTGGTGCAGAAATAACCATAAAGACATCTAGAACCTTGGACTGAAAAGTGTCTTGAACATGTCTAAGATGGAGGTAGTTGTCTTTTAAGCTACAGCGGGCAGACATCCATGCTGGCAGGCTCATTCCAGAGGGCACAGGTTAGTCCTGCATATGGGCGCAGCTGTGAGCCAAGCCCTTGTCATCCCTCTCCAACACTTACGGGACTGCTGTCTGTATCCCACTGACTGGCATGAGATCTATAAGTCATTGGTGACGTTAATCTGAGGAGAGTAGAGCCACATGAACTGAGCCCAGAACTGTTTTTGGCTCTGTTGTCTGTAATGGTTACCAGTGCTCACCCAGAGAACAGTATCAGTCACGAGGAGGCTTGATCATTCTAAGCCCTGGACAGTGGCTGCTATGTGACTCAGACTATAGTCTATGGTCTTGGGTCTGTCACTGCTGATTGATGGGGAACACTAAGGGGAAGTAAAGGGGCCAGTTTTGGAGGTGGGGGGGCAGAGGGCGTGTGGGGAGCTGGGCTGTGTGCTGAAGTTCAGGCCGAGCGGCAGCCTGCAGGTGTTCCCCCAAAGAACCTTAAAGCAGTGTGACTGCTGCGGGTCGGGTGGGCTTCAGGATCATAGAGAAGCATAGAGTGAAGGATCGCATGTGTTTTCCCCAGGCACGCCAGCAGCTGCGAAACAATGATTTATGCTCCTCTCAGAACTCTAGCATCTCAAAATGTTACATTTAATCAAGTGCACTGAGAGCAGAGCAAATGTTAAAGATGTTCTCCATAAAGGCCTGCGCTTTGGATCTCTTCACCATACCACAGGAGCTGTGGGAATATGGGAACAAAGTGATCTTTAATCTTCATTGAAACATATTGGGGGCAACTTATGAAAGCTGAACAGAATGAATCCTGAGAATGTCCTGGGCCTGTAATACTTGGCATATTTATTTGCTTATTTCAAACTCCCATTGTTGCTTTTTCATTTAACAGATGGAAGGATGGATTTTGTGAGAAGAGAATTTGCCACTATCATCAAATGCATTACAAACCTACTCGACTTTTGTGCCAGTGCTGCTGAGTTCATGTGACACTTGAATATAGCTGTGTGCTGTGCAATTTGAGACAGGTGGATGTTACAGTGGAAGTCTGTAAGAGAAATGAGAGCAGGTGGAAGCGAGGCGTCACCTGACTTTGATCTCACCACTTCACACAAGAGCAGCTCAGTGCAGCAGACACATACATACACTATAATCTAACACATACTCCTCTAGTCTTTTGTTTCTCCGAGTGGGTTCAAGTGGCTTTGTCAGTGGGGTGTGAAAGTGGAGATGTATGCCATTAGACTCTCCTCTCTTTCACATCCCTTACGTTTCATTTCTAATAAAATCAATTGCCAAATGTGCATGAAATTCAAGTATACATATGCGCAGTGGACATGGTAACTTAGTTAAGCTTTATAGGAAGAAAAGTGTTGTGTTTCAACACATTGTGAATGGTGTTATTCTCGTCATAGCTCATCTTATTGAATATTTTGTGTTTTCCTAGGGCTGTGCATTTACTCAAATTGTAATTATTTCAAAAGGTCAATGTTATTTTTTATGTTATTATATAAGGCTGTCACAATAACAAATTTGAAGTGTGATATATTGCTGAAGTAAATATAGATGATAAGCAATACTACTGAAACAACCCATGAGCAGATTTAAACCACCAAAACTATTAAAAATAAGTAAAAAGCAGATTGAAACACTTTAGTACTTAGTTTGCATAGAAGTTATTAATTTAACCTTTTACGGCTTAAATCTTATTGTATAGCCAAAAAATAACCACTAATTTCCCCGTAGCGCAAAGAAAAATTCCACACAATGAATATTGACCCCCCCAAAATATTTTTCCAGCTTTCATATACTGAACGATAAGTTGATGTTGTAATTATTGTGACAGGCCTTATATTATATCTTTAGCTCAAGTTTTTTGTGTTTTAACATTCAGTCTGTGTGTGTGGAGATTAGATCCTCTGAGGGGAACAGGCTTTTGAGGTCAATCAGTGCCCATTATGGAGCTGTTCATCTGTGAAGTGCCTGGCTACTTAGGCCACTCTCACAGTGCTTAAAGCTGGGCCAGAGTGTGAGGCAGCTGGCCAAGGGGCAGGACTCAACGTACGAGCAGGTCAAATAGGAAAGGAGCGCCGCAAGTCTCTTCAATTTACTGTGATTTCTGAGTCATATGACACTGGTTGCGGAGACAAAGACAACTCTCCACAGACACAAAGACAACGCTGCTTTTCTTTCGAATGATCGAGATGTCTGGGTATCAGTGAGCATTAAGAAGGGGAGGGTCTTTATTATACAGTATTGAGATTATATTGAAAATTTGAGACTTCAGTTAGTTAGAGACTTCAGTAGTTCTCAAGCAGTTACAGAAAGACGCTACATGAACCAAAAACCCTTATGCGTCAGAAAATAATTCAGTGATCTCTTTCTGTTATCAACACCACCCAATCTCTTAACGTTATTCCATTTTGGCTGTGTGTATAGAAGCCTGGCAACTGGCATATAGTCTGATAAGAGTTGGCAATTAAGCATTTGAGTGTGAAGGAGGTCATTCTGGGTCATTTCTGTTTGACTTCTAAAGCATTTGTATCAGTATAACAGGTCAGTGGGTGAGAGAAAGAGGTAATTGGTTGTTTTCAGCGTGTGAAACTTAACGTATAATTGGTTCATTTTTACTATAAACTCTGATGCCATGTAGATATTTTCTGACCATACTAAAAATGTTTTTACTAGAGAATTCTGATGTTGTAGAGTAAATGAAGTGGCCTGAGAGTGTAAATAGAAGCAGAACACTGTCTAATGCAGAAATCGAGCAGTGCAGTGGGTGATTTTCTGTTTTGTCACTGGCTACTGTTGGTCCCTGGTGTTTTGTCACTCAGTCTGTTTACTCTTTATCCCGTTGTGAACCAAGTAGTAAAGTGGAGGAGGTCAGTTTAATTAACCTTATCTAATTGAATGTTGTCACTGGATCAAAGGTGGACACATTCTTCTCTGTCAGATCGAGAACACACAGCACAATCACAATAACCGGCCTCACTGGAACGGCAAATCTGTGGCTCCAGGTTAGACTCTCAAATGACAGGGATTGTGGCCTGCGGCGGGCAGAGCTACAGGGTCTTTATATTGTTTTCAGAATGAAGTTTTCATTCATTCTGACTTTTCATTTTAAAGCCAAATCAATTTATTCCTCGGTCATGTAAACGTTTATTCTGCTTAAAAATAATTCCGGTTGTTCGGCGCATGCTCGTTGGTTCGCTCTTCTGACATGATGACGCACTGCGAGATGGCGGCCCGGAGCAAAACATTAGTCTCGAACTGAAACGTTTTTTTTTAATAAGTATGCTTGAAGAACTATAAATAATGAAAAGAGTGGATGGTAGTAAAGAGAAAAACACTAACCAAGGGGAGATGTCAAAAACCCGGTAGCAGCTGATTGTGTGTTTTCTTCCGGTAAACGTAATACGTTCGTGTCCCTGTCCAATCAGAACCCTTCCCAACCCCCAGACGTTGAGTGGAATTAAATGAAGCTGATTTCACATGTTTTCCATGTAAACCTCAATTCACAAGTATTATTTCCATGTAAACTCACAGGAGAATAATTTAATTTAAAACAATTAATTCAAAATAAAAACACATCATATGAACGTGGGCAATGGGTAGAAAAAGTGCAGTAGCTTTTGATCCCCTAGTGTTTGGGAGTTTGTCTTTACTTTTACAACTACTGCAACTCCAAACTCAAATGGATGGCAGATACATTCCATCTTAAATTAAAAATAAAAGTAAGCTCATTTATTACACATTTGTAACACACTTAAAAGACAGTGGTGCTAACCATTTGTTGACTACTTATGCATGTCACTGGTGTTTTATTACCTTGTCATATGACGCTGGCTTGGCTCGTGATCTGTTGGGAAAGAGACTCTTCTTTTTGCTGACGGGGATGAAACATTCATTTGTGGTGGCTCCCAGTTGAACACTAGTTTATCAGTCGGCTGCACTAGCCATGCTTCTGTCTTTCATCTCTTATTATTATAGCTATAAGAGGGATCACATTATTAGAGGCTGGTTACTGATTGATTTGTTGCCAATGTTGGAATCACATACAGACTAACTTGACTTCAGAGGGATGGTGGAGTCTGGACTGGACCAGTGTCAATAGCAAAGGCCTGTATCTGTCAGAGCGCTGGAGTGGTCATACGTAAACCTTTGCTGGCTTGTGAAAATGGGAAGAGCCCCTTTACTTCTTCACAGCTCAGTCGACACATACGTCCACGGACTATAGGACATCCTTTCATTTTTCTCCCATTTTCCTTCTCCTCCTCCTTGTTGTTCTGCTGTGCACACTTTCCCAGGCTCCATCAATTAATCACAGAAATCTGGATCCAATTACTAAAAGCATATGAAATGCAACTTAAAATGTAACATGAACAATCAATATATTAAGCAAAATGTATGTTATAATACAAAATAAAAATCCTTCAAAACTTTTCATTATTCCTTAGGAAACACTGTTAATACTGCATGGTTTCCATCCGGTCACTGATTCTTTATTATTCCTTTTTCTGGTGTACCAAATTCACCCTGTAAGCGATGAATGGGCCGCTGAGTAAAACTTCTAGAGAGAAACAGCATGAACTCTGTAAATAATGTCTGTGCAAGTGTTCTTTGATGCTGTTGTGAGGATTATTGCTGAATGCCATTCGCGAAGATGTAATTAATTAAGATCATTAAGTTAATGGTGACCAGGGGCTTTGGTGGGGGTTTGGGCTGAGCAGTTTGTGGCAATGGGAGAGGGTTCTCACAAGTCTTCCAGAAAAAAAAGAAAAAAAAAAGTCATTAAATGAATCAGTCGGTAGGAACCAGAGCAGGAATGGGGGGGGGGGGGGGAGAGGGACCTCTGCCAGGAATGGAATGTGACACAACCTGCACTGATATTAAACTCTCCTATATAACAGGTTTATTTCTAAGCATGACCCTCATACCAGTTACAAGGCGTTGGCAATGTTCTAGCACCCTGGCCTGAGTTCAGAAACTTTTTAAATTCTGAAAAGTACAGTTTATCATTTGGGATTAGAAATGATACTTGACTGGGCAATAAATTCTGCAAGGCCTTTTTTTCCCCAGTTATACCATTTATTCATGTGGAAATGGTTTCAGTTACCAAATAAGTTAATCATAAAACAAATACAGTATGGTTAGAAATCATATTACTGATGCAGGCATATACTGGTGTTTTTTTTTGTTATTTTGTTATTTCATGAATTTTTTTAAACATGACAAGAAGGATGTAATTTTTTATAATAATCATCTCTGAGTAATCCCTCAGTCATCCAAGTAGGTTCAATCACAAAAGAAGAGGGTGAATACATTGCTTTTTCTGGTCTTTTAAAAAAAAAGTTGTCTAGTTGACTAAATTCTGACTTCAGTTCTGAACACTCTTATGTATAAGTATTTGACTTCTACTTTTTTTAGTGTTAATGTTCCATCTTATCAGTGGAGTTGGTAAAAAGTGAGCATTATGGACTTGTAACATAGTGGGGTGAGCAGTTGTGTAGAGCCCAGATACTGATTTATCTTTGTAATGTTTGCCTCCTCACTGCTGTAACTCCAGTGTTTGGTGTGAAGGTGCTGTAATGGTTTAGGGAGTAGGTGCTCAAGGTCTCTGGTTCATATCAAACAGGCCACTCTGCTGCTCACTGCTGACCTGGGACTGCAGGGGTCATCCCTGATAAATCTGCATCATGTACTGCTGCTAAACCACCTCCTGTTTCTCTGGGTTTATTTTGCTTTGCTATAGAGTGCTAAAACATGAGCGCCACATGTTCTTTTCCTTTGCAATAGCTGCCTGAAGATTCCAACTTCAAACCAATATTGAAAATAGTGAATCTTGTTTTTTTTTAGTTTGTTAATAAAATGAAAACATACAGTACTTGTATAAAAGGCCTCCCTGCACCCACTAGTTTATGGCTGCAGGTCTTAACAGCCTTGGCAGTGCTGTGAGTGCTGTTATTTATCAGTGATTTAGTGTAGCCTTGTGCACTGGAGTGGAGGATGCAGAGGAGCTGTGGGTTTGTCCTCCTGTGAAACCCAGTGCTTCGATCACTATCAGCCTCTCCTCTTTGGGGTCATCTGTGCCTCTGTACCCCACTGCTCTCACCCCACTTAACCTGCGTTTACTCTCTGCCAGCTTGGTAGGAATGTTAATGGAAGCTGTGGATGGGAACAGACTGAAGGTGATTGGGAGCTCCATCTATGGGAGGTAGTCCGTAACAGAGGCTCTCCTACAGGGAGAGTTATGTCTCATAGGTGAGGAGATCATGTCACTCCCTTGGGCCCCCTGCCTCCTCTGGTAACCTGAGCCAAGCTGTATCTGAAGGCCACGCAGAGCCATGTAACTGGTCATCTTCAGCTGCACTAAACTTTTATGAGCAGTTGTCAGTGTTTGAGTTAAACCACTCTCACTCAGCCTCTGTTTCCCCTTTACATCCTCTGCTCATGCTTTCTTTAACACAAATACACACTGTATCTTACATTTGCTGACCTATAGCTTATGGCAATCCATTTTACTGAAAAGAAAGTTGTTTATTTAACTTGTTCACCCATTTTCATTTCTGCCTTATCAGCGACATTAGTATTTTAGCTACTGATGGGATTTCTATAGCGCTGACCTAAAGTGCTGCTTGTCATTATGTCATGGTTAATAATTATTTTGACATTAATATCTTTATGAGATCAGAGAGGGTGTGAGGATGGAAACACACTGTGACCTACCCATGCACACATTACACAAATTAATAAGGAAAACATTTTACTACGAAATATGATTCTGTGTTTTGAAAGCTGTTGCTAATAGGCCCCTAATAATAGTCTGTATTAGCCTAATAAGTTGTCTTACTGCACAAGCTGTCTGGGTAGTGAAGGTGGTTTAACACTTAGCCTTGAGGCTACGTTCCACGCTCCTGTGAGTCCTGTCAACATCCACAGCCAAGGTGCAGAGTCCGCTTCAGGCCTGGGAACCTTGTACCACCAGCCTGGTCCCTGGTGGACTGCACCATTAGATCGGTCTGTACTGACTCTAACAGATAACATGATCTAAACTAAAGTCACTTAACAAGAGGAAATATGTCCAAGTGACTCTGTAGAACAACAGCTGGAGGCCTTGATGCATGAAAAAGATACTCTCAACTGTTAGCACCATGTCATCTACAATTACAATGTGAGGCCGTGGTTTGCATATGGTAAAGACCCTGTGGTTATGCTGTGTTTAGGATGGTGATATGTATGTATAATGTGGAACTATGTCATTTCATTTGGCTGAAACAATATACATAATTAGCCATCATCAATCAATTCCTTGCTTTTCAGTGGCATATTAGCAGCAGTTTGGGAGCACCAATTATTTGTTTTGAGGTGTGGTTCTTGTTAGTGGCCACACTTTATCAGGGAAGTGTTGCAAAATTCCCATGTTTGTAGTGGGATTTTAACTGCTGAAGATTGGGAAAAGAAATGCCTCAGTTTGACCAGAGTATCAGCTCACTCTGTTAAAGTGAGGCCTGGGTTTGGACAGGCAGCAGATATGAGTCCAGGTGCAGGCCCTAAATTCAGTCCAATGCCTCACATTGGGATGAATGACCGACTACATGTGTGGTGCAAGCTGTAGCTCCAGGGCACAAGCCTCATAGTATCATGCTTTTGAATAACATTGGGTTTTGAGTGGGCAACAGACTGGCAAATTAATAGAACACTTTCTTTATGTTGCCCTATTTGGTCTGACACAATAATGCATGAAGTAGTGAAATACCTTGCTACAAGAAATCACAATAAACAAAGTATTGAAACTACCTTATGTCACAACACAATTACCCTTTAAGCATGGCAATCCCAGTTAACTTTTTTAATTAACCATATCATCCCCCATGTTGAATAGAGCTTCCAAGATAATGTTCATTTATCAATTACTGAATGATAATGATATTTTCCAGACACAAGAAACAGCTTTTCATAGCAAGATATAGGCCAGGGGTTAGCAACCTTTACCACTCAAAGAGCCATTTGGACCTGTTTCACACCGTAAAGAAAACACTGGGAGCCACAAAACCCTTTTGAAATTTAAAATGAAATAACACTGCATATAATTTCTTTTTTTTTGCCTTTGTGCCATAGAATTACATTTTGAAAATGAATGAACTAAAATAAAATACATTTTAATTAAATGCAGTGGTCCCTCACTATATCGTGGTTCACTTTTCGTGGCCTCGCTGTTTCACAGATTTTTTTATTTCCAATTTTTTTTATAGTGTATCAACGCGCATTTCTGCATCCTGATTGGCTAAGGGACTATAGACCTTTGCCGATTCGTCAGTCATTCTCCTCTGTGTCTCCTGTACAGTACAGAATGCGTTCAGTTTGCCAGATTTATATAAATGTTGGATCGCAGTGTGACTCTGAAGTGCTGTTTGCAAGTTTTCTCCCCGACAAAACCCGCCATAGTGAAGCGGTCATAAGAACTGTGACATACACACGAAATACACTTTCGTTTCGTTCTCTAATACTGTGCTTTTTTGTTGAAAATCTACGAACGTTTGAGTGTTAAAACCAGAGAGAAGTGTGAGAAAACGTTCATTCCAGTCTGAAAAAAGTGTACAATGTGTGTGGTGAGACGTTTACAGCCTTAAAACATGGGGAATAATTGTAAAATATAAAGCTGATGACTTTCCAGATTTTGCTTGTCGTGGGTTATTTTTAGAACGTAACCCCCATGATAAACGAGGGACCGCTGTACTGAGCTGCATCAGAGGGATCAAAGAGCCGCATGTGGCTCCGGAGCCGCAGGTTGCCGACCCCTGATATAGGCCTGTGATAACCAACCTAATGTACTGGGCAAATTAACTAAAATCAACCGAATGAAACGTGAATAAATTTTGCTAGGGACCTATGGACAACCATTTTAAACAAAAATGTTGTGTAAGCATACTTTATAGTCTTAAAAAGTTATTAAATTACTATGATGTAATTTCTTTGTATCACCACAAAGAATGAAGTATTATTTTTTTTGGGTCTGACAAATCGCTATGCTATTAGACAGCCCTGTTCACTAGAGTAGGTGGATGAATGTTTTTCAGTGTAACTTTACCACTTATTCCGATACCCACAGTCTTTGAGCTTTTTGTGCCTTTGTACATGTGAGGCCTAATGTAGCACTCTCTGGCAGGCCCTGGGTCATCTTGTTACTGAACTCCGTAGACCTCCGCCATTTCAGTGCCATTAAATCACACTCGCCCTTTCATCTCAATCGGCTTGGCTTCTTACTAACTCCTATATGTTCTTGTCCAGTCTGAAGGCGACGAAGCGATGTGTGACAATCCTTAGCCGGGGGCCCCTATAGTGAACTAATGCGGGTTGGCTAATCTCTAAGCCCTGTGATGGCCAACACTCTCCCACCGCTTTGCCACCTCCAGCGTGTCAGCCTCAGCATTTCAGCGCCACTTCTGGTCCCCTTTGAGCGCCTGGGCCAGTCTGCCGGTCGCCCCGTCACTTCCAATCTGCCCACTCCGTCAGGTCCGTTTAAAGGCCCCTTTAATGCCCCTTGATTAAGGTGTCAGAGGTTGCACTGCCGTCTCGTTCCCTAATGTGAAAGGGGGTGGAGGTAAGGAGGGGAATAAGGGTGTGATAAGAAGCAGACGGGAGGGGCTAAAGCAAAGAAACCTTATCACATGTTAGATTTATGGCTCTATACAGCAGTATGATTAGCAGCAATACGTGTGTTTCAGGCTCTAATAGGTATGCATATTGAATTGCGAGTACTACCTTTACAACAATGATATCTGGTTGTACAGTTTACCTTAGATAAATGTCATTTTGAGGAATCAATGGTATACTATCGACACATAAATACATGAACGTAGACATAACTTCATTTCTACTTCAAATTATGAACTTCTTAAAATTATTATTAAGTCTTGAGCACCGATAATGCATTGACACTGCACTTCATTTATTATTAAAAAGGAGGTTCTGGAAAACGTTGACAGGCCTGTGCTAACTGCTCATCAGCATGCCCTCTAACCTAAGGCGGTCCGTCATTCTAGCCTCCTGCAGTGACAAGCTACTCTTCTGTTCACACCTCTGTTATCAGCCTCCTCTTCTCCTCTGCTATCAGGGACTTTTACAGGAGCTTCCTCTGGAGCACAGGGAAAACATGCATGAGCCAGCCACACTAGAGGCTACGAGAGAAAAGGGGCTCTAGTCATATCTACCGTCCCTACACCGTAAGTTATTTCATCTCCCCCTTTAAAGAAAATCAACTTCTGTGATTTCAAATATTAAGGAGATAATACTCTTGGTACTCTTTTTTTTCTTGGTGTGTAACAAATTTATTTGCCTTTCATTAATATGTGCAAATTTTATGTTTTGAGGTGTGAAGCTGACAGACTGCCCTTACAGCCCTTACATCGCAGTGACGTGCGGTGAGGTTTACAGCTGGTGAGGCAAAGTGCAGTACGCTCACTATTGATGGGCACTAAACTGCTTATATTTTCTTTACAAATGCATAAGAATCACCTTAACTAATAAAAGCATTTGGTTTATAAAGAAAGGGGGAAAAAAAGAAACTTTAATGCAAGTCTTGAACTCCAGGTATCCACACTAAAAGCAGATTAACCAACTGAGCTAAACTCCATTATAGCATGGGGAAATTGGTTGTTCATATAACTTATACTGCAAATAATCTGTGGACAAAATTGTCACCTTAGGACTATAGATAATGTGTTTACTAATGATTTGTTTAGTTGTAAAAAGGCTCAGTTAAACAGCGCAGTAAAATGTGACAACATCTAGTTTGAACTTATAGTCCATATTCATTCATTCATTTTCTTCCGCTTTTTCCATTCTCTGGGTCGCGGGGGCAGCAGTCCAAGCAGTGTTCCACTGCCCAGGGTAGTCCATATTTCTGTAGTAAATGTGCGGACGCCCCCGCTCGGAGACGGACACGGAGACAGAGCACAAGAGGCCAGCCTCACCTCGGCTCTGGTCAAACGTCATTTAATGTTAGATTAACTCACTAAATGTGCTTCTTCATACACAAGATTATTTGTCTTGATGATAAGAAGACAAAGCACTTGAAAACAATTCATATACAACTTATTTGATTGATTGATTGATTGATTGATTAATTGCATTTATATAGCGCCTTTCATGACACCCAAAGCACTTTACAGTTCATTGTTCATTCACTCCACACTTGGTGGTAGTAAGCTACTTTTTTGTAGCCACAGCTGCCCTGGGGCAGACTGATAACTGATAACTTTAAGTGGAGAAACAGTGAGGCAGAGCGTTGAATGAACACGCCCTGTGCAGTGTGTATGTGGCTGCGCTGTCGGCGTGAGGTGAACCTCACCTCCTCTCTCTTTGCATTATATCGGCAAGAACTGGGACATTTCGCTTTTTTAAACCACAGAACTCACCACAAATCACAAGAAATCACCAATAATATGGTAAATAACGCTATATATATAATATATAAAGTATTTCTTATTGACACTGAGCAGATTTGTTATCCCCAAAATTACTGGCGAGGCACTGCCTCACCTGCTTCCCCTGACCGCACGTCGCTGGTATATTGTAATGTGTTCCTGATTTCATTATGATATATACTCTAATTTATCTAAGTTCCTTGTGATTAAACGGTGATTCCCTACTATCTGTTGTGGCATGCAGCAGGTCCTCTGAAGTGACACAGTAGGTGGTGGGGTGAACACTGGGGCGCCGAGGAGCTACTGTGCTATCTGGGGGTATCAGTGCTATCAGTGATATGAGTGCAGAGGAGCACTGATCTGATACCAGGTGTGAACATGAGGTCAGCCATGGCAGAGGCGGGGCAGAGGCGGTCAGAGCAGCAGGAGCTGGAGACGCTGCTCAGACAGATGTGTCACTCCACAGCAAGTACAGAGTAGAAGACTGTAGCGCCGCAAGAATTTCACACTTTCACATTTTTGACATTTTTTAGAATAGTAGAAGACAAATAGTTGTAGAATTAGTTAAGAATAGTAGCCTTTCAAATAATTATTTACAAAAGAATGAAATACTAATTTAATAATGCCATTTAATATACGCTTTTTACATACAAAATTATATTAAAATTTTTTTATTTTAATTGATGTATATATTTTTATTTTAATTGATATATACTTTTTGATCCCCCCCTTTTGCATTTTTATTTTAGTTTTATTACTTGGTTGAGTCTAACTTTTAGGAAAATGTACTGATGCATGTCCAAACTTATCACTCAATGTTTGTGAAGCATTTTAAGTTTAGTAAAGGTTTACGATGAGAAAATGTTTTTGTTTTCTGAATTCTGCCATTTTTGTCATGTGTGTAATGCATGTATTGTTGTAATTGAAAAAGAAACTAACATTTTAGTAAATTGAAAACATGAATTGCAAATTCTGTTCACAACTGCAGTGACTCAGAAATCCTGATTATTGAAACGGACAGGGCTTTATATGCGTGACTCCGAACTCGTCATCAACAATGTCAATTATCGAGTTTAGCGGAATTACTGTATTTATGACCAACAATGCATTGTATATTAACCACACGTGAAATAGTCAGGATGACACAGGCCTGGGTGGAGTGAGGATACGTGGATACGTGCTTCTCTCTAACCATGTTACACTGGCCACTGTCTTTGCGGTTTATCCTTTGCAGGCTGCTGTTGAAACTGACAGGCCAAATAATCCAACGCAGAGAGACTTTGAGGAGTTTGCTATTGAGTAAACGGGCTGAGCGTACACATCTGGCTTGGCACAGAATCAAACACACAAAATGGGAGTATCGGAGAAAAAGTGGCACAGCTGGTATGAAGCAAGACAAGTGTTTGAAGCTAACCATTTGGACAGCGAGGGGTGCATTAAACCTTCTTTGTAAGCGTTGAACTATGATGAATTATGTTTTATTTACTGGTTAGTAACTGTTTGTGTGATACAGGCCCAGATGTTGTGATTGTCCACTGCCTGTCTGAAGATCATTAGTAGATTTGCATCTGTGTTCACGGGCCAAGGCCTTGCAACATTCTCCACAATTTGGGGCTGTTTAGGATAGAGGGCGCCTTCCACTGGGACCTGCTCAAACTAGGATTTTGTGTCCTTCTTAATGAGATTGAGTATTCCCACACATGTATTTATGTATTTATATTAATGAACTTTTTAAAAATAGGTGACCTGTGATTTCTAATTATCTCTTTAATAGTGTTCAACTACTCAGTCAAAATGTGGAACGCATTATCCTGACATTGGCTTATAGTTGTAGAGAGAAGAAAAAGAGAACACAAACTAGGATTTTGTGTCCTTCTGAATGAGCTTGAGTATTTTATGTCTGTAAAGATAGTCATAAAAAAAAATCCCACACATGTATTTATTTATTTATATTAATGAACTTTTTTTTTTTAATTGGTGAACTGTGATTTGTAATTATCTCTTTAATAGTGTTCAACTACTCAGTCAAAATGTGGAATGCATTATCCTGACATTGGCTTATAGTTGTAGAGAGAAGAAAAAGAGAACACAAACAAAACAAAAAACTTACAAAAAAATACCCTGCAGAAAAAGTTTGCACTGTCTTTTCCCTTTGCTTATTTCTTCTTTGACTGGATTCACTTCTGCACAATTCTTTTCCTTCCTCCTCTTGCCTTAATGAGGAAACAGCTGACCTTTGGCAGGTCCTTGTAACATCACTGCCCCCTTGTGGCCTTTTGTCATGCTCTTTTGCAGGCCACTTGTCTGGTGCACATGAATTAAACAATCTTTCATCTATTTCAACAATTATTACTTACTATAAGAGTATCTCTATATAAAAACATATATAATATTACTGTGTCAATTGAACTTGTTACAATATATAACAAATAAACACCCAGTTGTAGATGGGAGACCACTCTAATCATGCAAATAACCACTTTCTACCCGCTCCACAAGCTGAATATGATCTACCTGTGAGTCCTCCATAAATATGTTTAGCTTGAGTCTGTTGCAGAAGTGGCTGCGTGGGCATATGGACATTAGAGCTAATGTTATGCAAAAGATGTGGAGGAGCAGGAATGTGGCCAGTTAGGGCCTCTCTGTTCTGTAAATAAATATTTGGTGATGACAATATTTGAGATGTGTTAAACATGAGCAGGGTAATTTTCTAGTCAAATAAACCAGTTCTGTGAGGTGACGAGGGGCACGAGGCCTTAAGTCTTTGACAGAAGGGGCTGGTGATGGAGACAGAGTGGAGTGTATCTGCCCTGTCCAGATTGTTTTACTCCAAATGGGACTAATTGTGTTTCTCACTTGGAACATTTGTCAGACCTGCTGCAGACAGATGCTCCGAGATAACAGAGGCACAAGTCTGTGGGTGTCCATGTAGGTGTTTGAGATTCTAATATGTCCCAAAATGTGTAGAAACTAGACATTTTCAAACTGTTCTAGATTTTGCATTTAAACTTGAGTGAAACAGGAGGAGGGTTTTGAACTTTTGAACCTTATATCTTTGGTGATTTCAATGATACATTTCAGTTTCATATTAAGGAAGGGACTTTTTCTAAATAAAAATAATGAAATCAGATACTTTTGGATCATTACTTTACTAAACAATACTTATCTCCTTTATCAGCCAGATGTGGATTTAAATTTCTTATTTTAGTTTTGTTATATCTGATTATATGCATGATTATTGTAAGATTTCCATCACAGTTTTTAATGTCAACATATTTTACAAAAGAGAGATCCTAAATGTTATACATTTATCTAAATCTGTGATCAAAGTGTGGAGTTCAAAGCATTTGTAAAAAAAAATACAGCAATATACCATCTTTATTGTTGTCTGAGCACAATACTAGACTGGACTTTAAACTTTGACTTTTGGCATATCAGGTAAAAGTTATCCTTCATCCATGTGTGTATGTAGCTATTTTCTGTTGTATCACTGATAGGGTGAAAGATTTGGATTGACCCATATATTTGAACTTGCATAGTCCTCTCACAGTGTGTGACTCTTTAGAATGCAGACATCCTGCTGTTCCTCCCCAAAAGGCACTGTGACATCTGGCCTGTGCGCACACTTTATGAAAAGCATAACTTTTATTTTTACGGTGGACAATTACCTTTTGCACTCGTCATTTGCAGCAAACATCAGGGTGTGATCGAATCTCAAGATGTAACCCCTCATAGGAGTGTCTTTGTTCTTAATGGCTCCAGATCTAATCAAAAGCAGTAAATGTTTTTCAGTGGGTCATTCATGGGTTAGCCATCAGACAGTGACCCTCCCTTCACTTTATAGAGGGCTGGGTGCTCAGGAAAGATGAGTCTGTACCGTCAAGGTCAGGATGCAAACGGTATGAGGTACTCTTTGTCTTTTATAAAGTCTCATTTTAAATTCTATTAGACATGACTCAAATTCCACTTTCCTATGTTTTGCTGCTTTAATTTGAGCTATTAATTCAGTCAAGTCCAAATTATTAAAATAAATACACATTTACTGTGTAACATAGTCTGTGAAGTAGCGTCTAAGTTACTAAAAATGTTCAAAAATGTTTCCACTGAATGGAAGGAATGAAGCATACTTGTGGGCACCTTACTCACAGCTTGTCTATATGTCCAGCCCCAGTCTCTCCAGTGCCAAGCCTTACATTATAACTGGGTGTATGCAGCTGTAATAGTCTGCAGTGAAGCATATTTGAAAATGTTGTGCTCATTTTACCCGAAGGCACATAAAGTAATCATGTCTGTAACACAGTCTACTCTCATGATGCTTTGGTCTATGACTCAACAGCAACTGAGCACAACTTTAGACTGTCTCAAATATATATATATATATATATATATATATATATATATATATATATATATATAATGGCTTTGCACTACGAGATGTTTCACGTTTCATACGATACCATACACAGTGCTGTATATACCCACCTGATATTACAGAATTATTTGCTTCTGATATTTGAACCTATGGCAATGAAGCAAACTCCACTCCTCTCCACTCCACACATTTTAGCTGCACTTGCACAGGAATAAATGTTTGATTAAAAAAAAAAAGGTTTCTTTCCTGGAAAAACAGTCTGTTGGCATGCTGCTGACATGATGTGAGAAAAGATAGTGCATTTTGGTAAGCTCCTGGAAAATGCTTTCTTCAGAACTGAATAATACATTAAAATTCAAGCTAAGTCATGAATAAATATGCTAAATGGGTAGTGCAGGCCTCTGTGCCTCTGTATTGAACATCACTGACATATGGTACAGAGTGATCCATGCCCAAGTTGTGATTGAAGTGTTGCTGTTGCCCATTGAGATACATGACATCATACAGGTCAGCTCCATGTCTTGGATACAATGAGCAGTTGCTATTTTGCAACTCTATCTCCTATTTGATCCAACTTTGTTTCAGGGTTCTGACCTCTCTGCAATGCAAAACATGAGCCCAACACAATCCTCATAAGTTAGGTAATGCGCTGTGGACGCGTGTTGACCATCTCTTGGGCCTGGAATCAGAGATGGGTTGATTTGAGCTTTTGTCTGGTCTTTATTACTCTGGAACTGTGATGAAAAAGAGGCTACACCCAGCCTCAAGCCTGAACTCCCAAATGAGCATCACCACCAAGATTATACTGCATTGACTCATAGGCCAACAGTAACCAAATCTTTGCTTTCACGTCACATTTCTCTGGGCTTCCGAAGGGGATTAACTCGAAAAGATTGTCTACTGAAATGTATACGTTTTCCAAATTTCCTGTTTAAAAAAAGTTGTATTTCATGTTATGGAAAACTGTAGTTGTATCAGTTGAACTCTCGGCACACAGAAAAATGTTAACTGAAGGAATGATAATTTGTGTAGTGATGTAGCTTCTCTCCGGTTCTGTCCTTCTGTCTAATGGTAGTGGTAGCAAATACGATTTCTAATGGTGAATGAATGAGTTCTTTAAACCGTACACATCAGGTTTTATTTTTTATTTATTTATACAATACCCATCTAGTTGCTGCAATAATTCCCAGCCATCTGCAACCAATTACTTATAAATTATTAAATATATATTACTTATAACATTTGTTGAAAATAATGTATAATAGTTGTGTATATTGTGATAAATCTTAACATGGAATAAAATTGCACTTTTTAACTTCATTCATTATATTATATATTATATATTATATATTATGGCTGTATGTACACATACTATCAATATATAGTTTCTGAATATAAACAATACTGTATAGACTTTTAATCGATGCTTACTCCCCTTGATCTCAGTTAATCTTATATGCAACCATTGTAAATTGTAATATACAATCGATCTTATCTTTCACACAATGTAAAATAAGATTCAGGTTATTTCACTATTTTTGGAGCCACTTACTGTATCTTTGTCTTCATATGCTGAGTAAATTATCGCTCATCCTGAATATATATGATTTGGTGCTTTGTAGCCACCACTGGATGGGTCATGGTCACAGTGTACATCAACAAGTGAATGTGTCTGAAGCTGGAGTTCATTGGGCCCCACTTTACTTCACATTCCTCAACCTTTATTCAACTGTTGCAAAAGGCAGTGGGCCTGCAGACGGCCAGTGAGTAATCGCTTGGAAAGTGCACTCGCAGAGGAGAAATACTTATGTGCCCCTGAGGATCTGCATGGATATATTAGTGATTGAATTGAATGAGCTGGTTTCTGACGCCTGTCTCTCTCTCCTCTACAGACATGAGCTTGTGTATAACTTCACTGGGACTGGTTAAAGGTGTACTATGTAACTTTTCTGGTGGAGTTGTCCTCATACTTACCATACTTGTCACCATGTTCCACAGTAGAGCTTTAAACTTATCTGTTAAAGACAAGCAGGTGCCTTTGTCAGGCCAAGTTTCAGATCTGACCTGGAACTTGGCCCTGCAAAGGCACCTGCTGAACAAATGCGAGATAGATATTTTTAATGCCATACTGTGGACCATTTTTATTGGGGGATAAGCAAGTGGCAGATCTCCAATCATCAACATGTGGGCATTTCTTTTGCATATTTCATATAACAAAATTCCGCAATATGTTATTTTTTAAAATTGCAAACGCAGTTTCGCCAAAAATGACTTTTTGACTACTGTAAGTTTTTTTTTTTTTTTGAAATGTCACTGTTTATTTGAATATTTTTCTCAGCAGTTTTTCTTTGATGCCGTAGACTTGTTGAGCAAAGCACTTATATAAATACAGTGGTCATAAAGTGGACAAAACGAGTTGACATGTGCCTCCCTATGTAAGACATATTGAAACAGAAGGGAGACTTGTAGCTCTGTGGATAAAGCTTGATAATAATGTTGTACTAATGGAGAGGCTTTGAAGTGGGATGTTGTTTTTTTCGGCAGAGCTCACAGTCTGGACGCAGCCCCCTCCACAGCTGTGCTCTGGTGTGGGGGCTGCTCCGGACAAGTGCTCTACTAGATACTGACAATGCTCTGTTTACATAGACATGCCCAATATCATTTTTAAAGCAGTGTCTATGTTATTTATTTCTTACTTTCCTCTAATTTAACATTTTTATGTATTTAGGGTTTTTTAACGTCACAACATTCTAGGCCTGGTCTAGCACTATGTAACTTTTCTGGTGGAATTTCTGACACCTGCTTATATCCACTGAGATGTTATCATTATTTGTCTGGTGTGTTCCACAGTATGACATTAATCTTATTTTTATATAATTACAAGTGTGTTTATTGCTCAGAAATACCTTTGATGACAACCAGTAACTTGGCCTGGCGTCACCTGCTTGTCTCCATGGATGTACAGCTCTGGAAAAAATAAGAGACCATCTCTACATGTATTACAGCCATTCCATTCCAGCATCTGTTGAATTCCAACACAAAGCTGAGCTACTTCAGTTCTTGCACCAGGAGTGGAATAAAGTCACCCAAGAACAATGTGAAAGACTTGTGGAGAGCATGCCAAGACGCATGAAAGCTGTGATTAAAAATAAGGGTTAATGCACCAAATATTGATTTCTGAACTCTTCTTAAAGAGATAGTTCGGGTTTTTTGATGTGAATCTGTATGGCATCCCCTTCAGCAGTGTCATGTATTAACACTGACTTACCCCTGACAGTGTCCTCTGAGCCGAGTTCTGCCCCGGTTCTGGAGCTGACGAAAGTAGGTCTGGCAAGTTAGCGGGGACAGTTAATAAAGCTTGTTTTTCTTCTCAAAACAATATTTGTCCAAAAAGTGATATATTTGTGTCACAAAACAGTTGCCCAAGAAAAAGTCAGAAGTCATAATCGCTTGGTGCTATTTTCTCTCGATTCCTATCACTGCTCGCCTGTTATTATTATTAGCCTGTTCACTTGTAAGTGGCGATGTTTACAAGTGAACAGGCTAATAATAATAATAGGCGCACAGTGATATGACTCGAGAAGAAAAAAAAGCTTTATTTAACTCTTTCTCTACTGGAGACGTCGTTTGACGTCAGAGCGATTCCAGACGTAGTCTACCGAGACGTCGATTGACGTCAGAGCCGTTTTTCAGCGGGGGTTGCTAGGATACGTCCGGGAGCAACTTGTAATTCATAGTTCAAGGTGTAATTCACACATCTAACCCCTAGGTGGTGATCGTGTGTGTGTTAGTTTGGCGATCGGGGGCGGAGAGCCCAGAAGCGCTCACCCGTGTGTACTGAGTAGTGGAGCAATATGGCGTTAGCTCCCTAACGGCAGCTAACAATCGATCGGTTTTTACGGAGTGATCCGAGCGGTCGGAGTGGTCTTGGGACCTAAGGTCCCGGACCACAGGACCGCGGAGACACGCCGGATCAGGCAAGGACGGCAAGAAAGAGATCTCGTCTGTCCGAGGCAGGGGCCATGTCTATTCGGGTCTCAGACCCGGAGGACAGCGAATTTGAGTCCAGCGAGCCAGACCCCGACCCGCCCGATGAGCGGCTGCCGTCGGGATCCTCTGGGAGAAGCAGATCCCCCTCTCCAGAGGAAGAGATGGGTAAGAACTAAGTTTACGTGCTGTGTGGTGAATCAATGAATGAACTTACTTTATCTCCTCCCTGCCTGCATGCACTTTTTCCCTCTTGTCCAAATGTCCGGGAGCTACTGTGTGAATGAATGCAGGCGTGCGTGTGTGTGTGCGTGTCTGTGCGTGCGTGCGTGCGCGTGCGTGTGTGCGCGTGCGTAGCTATGTGTATAAAGGTTTATGCGTGTGTGTGTGTGTGTGTGTGTGTGTATGTAAAGGTTTATGCTTGGGTATGTGTGTGTGTATATGTAAAATTGTATATGTAAAATGCCACTATTGATGTGAAGGAATTTCCCATTTACAGAGCCTTCATCCAGCAGAGGACCTACTTTGCGAGCAGGGGTGGGGACCTCTGCTCGCAAAGCGGAGAAGAAAGGTAAAAAAAAAATATATATTCTCCCCATTACATTGCAGCAATACAAAAAAATTACATTAGGTAATGTTGTACATTTCTGTCATTTTACAGGTGGTGCATCTGCCACACAAAGTGTGGAGTGGCAACAAAATGTTGGGAACCCAACATGATTCCCTTCACGGCCACCCCTGGACTCCGGAGCGCTGCAGCGGAGCTGAAGTCTGACGTGCCAGCAGACTTCTTTGAGCTCCTCATCACGAATGAGCTGCTGTCACACATTACTGAGCAGACAAACCTTTATGCTCGCCAGTACTTTGCCGCTCTCCCTGAAGGCCAACAACACACACACACGCGCGCACACACACACACACACGCATACATGCACGTGCACACATTGTTCACGCACGTGCACACATTGTTCACGCACATGCACACATTGTTCACGCGCGTGCACACATTGTTCTGTTGTTATTGTAACTGTTGTTATTCTCTCAAGATTGTTCTCTTTGTCAATTTGTATATAGTTATTTCTTATATTTGTAAATTTAAAAAAAAAAATTTGCAATCAAAAATCTTTCTCTGTTATTTTAGATGTTTGAGGTGTCACTAAATCAATAAGTATTGATGTCAAAGTCACTTATCTGCTTGTAATACACAAAAAGGTGTATTTCACAAAAAGGTCATTTTCTCAAATTTGTTGTCAAAAAACAGTGTTTTTGCTGAAACTTTGCTATGTTCTACTATCAATTACTTGAGAACCGAAAAGGTTAGAAACATAATTTTTTTTCCAGGTGAAAGATGAGAGTCAACACTTTATTTTGATGTGTGCTACGTTTATATAGTGAAAGAACTCAGTATTCTGTGAGTCTTGAAAAATCAGTGAAAATGCTCTGAATCTCCGGTAGACAAGGGGTTAGGATTTTGAAAACAGGCTGGTAGAGAAAGAGTTAATGTCCTGGCTAACTTGCCCGACCTACTTTCGTCAGTTCCAGAACCGGGGAAGAACTCGGCTCAGAGGACACTGTCAGGGGTAAGTCAGTGTTAATGCACGACACTGCTGAAGGGGACGCCATACAGATTCACATAAAAAATACGAACTATCCATTTAAGTGTAAACATTAGTATTATGTTGTTTTAAAATGAATTTGATCTTGTTTCTTTGCATTGTTTGAGCTCTGAAAACATGGATCTTTTTTGTTATTTTGACCATTTGTCATTTTCTGCAAATAAATGCTCTAAACGATAATATTTTTATTTGGAATTTGGGGGAAATGTTGTCAGTAGTTTATAGACTCAAACAAAAATGTTCCTTTTGCCAAAACACACATCTATAAAAACTGATCATTTTGCCGTGGTCTCTTATTTTTTTCCAGAGCTGTATAGTGCACCTTTTAACATGTAGTTTTTGAGTTGCACATCCAGAATACATATGATATCTTATGGGACAGGAGTATTCCATGTGGTATTTTATTAAGGAATGTCCAAAAGCTAAGTCCACAAATGTTGAAGTTAACAGTTTATTATTTGGGATTATCCTTTATCCCAGTATATTTATCCAATGTGTGTGGTATGGTGGATGTGATAACTTAAAATTAGGGATGCACCGATCCAGCTTTTTCTGTTCCAATGCGATGTTGATACTTTGGTTTAAGTATCTCCCCGATATCAACTGATACTGAAAATATCCTAATAACCAAACAGCGCATGGTAAAAATTATCCAAATGTCTTTTGTAACTCTTCATCATTTAAAGCTACAGAACATCTCTGGAAAAATGCGAGTTCAATATTAGGAGGAGTTTGGGATGAACATTGGCCAGTAAATTATCTTATTACACCAATTTATAGACCAAAATGGGATACTGACAAAACCGATATTTCTGAACTGATATTCTATCCATCAAAAAAATTCAATATCAGCATCGATATCAGATACAGTATCGTATTGGTGCACTCCATACACAAAATATCCACAAATCAATGCATATTTGAGGTGTAAGGGCTGTAGATTCATTAGTGCTGGTGCAGGTGCCGCTGACTAATGTTTTGGTAACAGGCAGCTCCCCCTCAACTTTAGACAAAACAGCAGAGATGAAAGAGCCATGTGTTAAACTGGCACACCAGCACTTTTTAATATATAGGGTTGTATTACCGCTCAGACACAGGGCCGTTTAATACAGATTACGTATTAGCTTCAGGGTTTACATATATTTTGCTCAAGTTTCATTTTGCTTCAATATTACTCTAGTTCTCTCCTCTCTGTCTCTCCTCTTCTGTTCCAGTTCCCTCTAGTCAGTTGTATTAATTAACCTTGCATGTAATTATTTTTGTTTTAGTCTCATATTGCTGGCATTTCAACTAAGGACCTCCTCAATCAGGATTAACTCAAACCACAAGAAATCACACTTCAGAGCCTTTTCTTACAGCAGCCCTTGTTGTGTCCAATTTCAGTCAAATTAAAGGTTTATTTTATTTGGCGATTTTTTAACTCTCGCCCTGTACTGTGAAAAAACAAACTGACCTGCGTGCCTTTGATTTGCTGGTGACTTTCTAAATGCCCATACTCCCTCTCTCTGTACACACAAAGCAGGTCTCTGTGCTGGGAGCAGGTCTTGAGATGATGATCACACAGGTGGCAGCGAGAGAGCCAAGCTATTACCACAACATCTGACATGCACATTGGCCATTACTTATGTGTTACCACTCTGTTCACTTGTTAGCTTATGTTTAAGGTAAGACCAAGAAGCATACTAATACTGGTCCAGATGAGAATGAGAGAGCCATAGTTCTATTTTTTCATTTTTTTAGGTGGTTTTTAGCTGTCAATCTATGCCTTATTTTGCTAATAATTTTGAGGTAATTGCGTTTGCCAAAAATATTTAAACTGTTGTGTTAATGAAAAGAATACGTGGAGTCTACAAGGTCCTTGAAACCACTTGTTGAGAACTAGTGCTATGGAGTGTAGCCCATCGAGGTTGGATTCAAACCTTTTTATCACTTTACATTATTGTATATATGTTCAGAAAGGTGTTGTATATTAGTACTGTCGCATATGTGTTATCCCAGCCGCTTCATCTAATCTTTTCAGTTAAACTCTGTAAATGATTTCATATAACCACTGCTACTGCCAAATAAAAATGTTTCTCAAGCTATAATATCCATTTAATGTAAATCGCAGCTAGAAGGAGGCCAAGGTTTCAGTTTGGCTTGTTTAGCATTTCCATCAGCTAACATAAATGAAGTAGATTTAAAGTAGCAGTCTACTGTATACATACTTGTCCTAAAAGCCTGCGCTCCGTCCCTCTGAGCCCTTGAGGTCCACAGGAACCTTCAAGAGCTCTTCCTGCTTCAGGGGCACTTAGCCTCAGCACAGTAGTAACAAACTCTCATCACTCTGACTCAGGCCTTTGTGTGTGGCGGCGTGCTCCCAGGACTGTACTAGCCTCTGCAGTAGTTGTAGATCCAGCAGCAGTAGTAAAATCTCATCATGTTTGAGTGGTCCTCTGGGGGTCCGGACTCCTCTTCGCTGTGTGTGGTTTGACCCCAGCCCCCACATGCCCACTTAGATAAACAGGCCGTAAACACAGTGGGCCAGAGCAGCACTCTCCGCTCCTCACAGCATATACAACATCAGCAGATGAAAGAGCTGCTTCCCGACACTAATAGTCACCAGGGACCCGCTCCCAACAACGTCACTGACTCATAATTAAAAGTTCAGCTTCTAAGGTACTCTAATAAAAATAGCCGAGCGGCTCTGACTATGAGACCAAGTTTTCTCTAGTATGACTCGCTATGTAAAGAACTAGATCCAAACATTTGAAGATGTTGTACCTGATTTTTACTCTTTTAAAAGAACAAGAACAAGATGATTGTAAATGGTTTTCAGTGGTCCATAGTTATTCCTCAATTACCTTACATTGTGACCTCCCTGATTATTCACTGCAATGAGTTTATAAGTGCTTTTCATGACCAGTGCGGAGATTTGCCGTGGCAGTAGTGCCAACAACAACAACTAGCATGGTAATGCACATATCCTGATTATTGGACAACAAAACACTTTAAAACTGAATGCATGCACACAGCATGGAGGACATATTTTGACCTCAGCAGCTGTTTATATTTGTACTGGGGCAAGACAAATTTTGCTCAAATACATGGGAAAAATCAGGCACAGTTCCTTTAGGTTTTCCCATCACTTAATTTCACTTAATTTCATGTGTTTTGTGCAGTGAAAAAACACATTTACCACTTGTTAAACAAATGTTATTTATGTCAAATACAACATTTTTTGTACTGTTGTGATGCATCAAAAAATGAAAAAAAAAAAAAAAAAATCATCTGTTCTTAGACTCAACAAATGCTCCCAAAGCCAACCGCTTCCTCTGTGTACTTTAGTCTAGACCGTGGGATTACAACAGGGGACAAACACGTAATCTGGGTTTCCCTTTAAAGGCAGTAGGATGGATTGTGGTTTGTTCTTTGTATCAGGCTTGTACAATCAGTGCTCCCTTTTCCTGTGTGCAAGCCTTTAGCGTATGTCTGTTGTCTGCATTTCCTGTATCATACATCTTCATAGAGTCAGCAGACAGTAGGAGGCACCTATGTGAGGCTTGAATGTCATTAGATACACTCAATGTCCTGATCATAACTCTGAGATTAGAGTTTCTCTGACAGCGGCTATTCCTACACTCACCTTCAAAGACTTCCTCCTCATCGTCTCCTCTTCCTCCCATCACTATATATCTCTCCTGCCCTCTCTCACGACCACCCCTTAGTACTGGTCCTTTTAATGCCCGAGAATAGTAATTGTAATTTTTAGTTGTAAAGTTTGGATAAGTGGTGATGTTGTATTTCTGTATTGTATACAACTCTAGTTTTGTCATGTGTACTTCTTTGCACTATTGTGAAATGCTTTGTTATTTTTGGGCTAAATTATGAGATTTGAGCTCTGAAAAGTTGAATTAATAACTTCTATGACTCATTGCAGATGCAAACTAAGTACTATACTGTTTTATTTGGCTATTTATTTATTGTAACTCACTTGTTAAACAACATTTTACATTTAGAATAGTTTTTGTGCTATAAATCTGCTCTTGGGTTTTTGAATCATTAGCATAAATTAATTTCAATATTAATTATCTATATGTGCTTCAGCACATATAGATAATTAATATTATCTATATGTGCTGAATTGTTAATATACAAACAAACTTGGTCCAGTTGACAAATTGAACTTCTCCTGTTATCGTGCTTCAGCAATATAATGTGTTTCAAAATGTGCCATCATGACATGGCAGATTACACATGCAGATTACTCACACTGCGTCACATTCAATAATCTGATAACTCTGGATCTGTTTGGCACACATGTAAAGAGCCAGTGTTTTTTCTGCCGTTGTTTTAAGTGGGACAAGTGACTGTAATTTTTACTTCTCCTCCTGCTGCAGGTGGCTTTTTGTTTCTAGTTTTTATAGTGCACAGGTCAATCACATTAAATCCTGATGAGCAAAAACACAGTGGCCATATCATTAGTGAACCTGTGGACAGAAGACTCATCCTCAGGTCTTTACTCTGCTATCATTGAGGTGTGCTCACAACATGGCTTCATTCAACACGGGGCTAATAATAGGCTAGAGAAGCAGGGGATTTCTTCTGAAACTTCTGGATGTTGTGTCCTGATTGTAAGCTTTAATGCACACCACATTTACGACTACAAAATATTCAGTAAACAATGCAATATGTTGAGAAATTCGTATTTTCCAGGATGAACAATGGTCTGATAGACAGGTCTGTTCTTTTATCAGAATTTGGGGCCAAGCTTTGTGGATGTGCATTACTAAGAGATTGGCCAGTGTCAACTTTATTTTTATTATTATTTTTTTATTTTCATAGAAATATTGTTTTGGTTTAGGAGGTATTTGTTTAGAGTAGTTTATTAATTTACTTTACAGGGACATTAATTTACATAAAAGAAATAATGCTACAGGTAAAATCACATCATAGTAACTTTTTATTCAATCCCCCCTTATAAACACCAACTTGCACATTCAAGTGATTTGCCTTTATCTGTACAGAGAAAGCATGTGACACCATACGTCCAGTTCACATGTCAGATCAGTGGAGAGGCGAGCCCACTCACTGTAAGAATGCAAGTTTCAGATCAATAAAAACCCATGTTACTGACTAAATGTAAGATGGATACATTTAGTCAGTCGGCAGAAACACCTCAAGCTGCATTAGACTGAGCACAGGAGCCCCCCAGGGCTGTGTGCTCAGTCCGATGCTCTTCACTCTGCTGACCCACGACTGCTCACCAGCGTTCAGCACCAATCACATAGTGAAGTTTGCGGACGATACGACTGTGGTGGGTCTCATCTCTAATAACGATGAGACAAACTACAGGAGTGAGGTGAGCCTTCTGACCCAGTGGTGCAGCAATAACAATCTCCTTCTTAATGTTGAAAAGACCAAGGAGATTGTTATTGACTTCCGGAGAGGCCCCACCCAGCACCCCCCACTGTCCATCAATGGTGCTGCTGTAGAGAGGGTGAGCAGCACCAAATTCCTGGGGGTGCACATCAGTGAGGACCTCTCCTGGACAGTGAATACTGTATCACTGGCAAAGAGGGCTCAGAAGCGCCTCTATTTCCTCCGCAAACTGAGGAGAGCTGGAGCCCCTCCACCCATTATGACCACCTTCTACCGAGGCACCATTGAGAGCGTCCTGACCGGCTGCATCACTGTGTGGTACGGGAGCTGCACTGAACAGAACAGGAAAGCCCTGCAGCGCATAGTGAATGCAGCTGGGAGGATCGCTGGTGTCTCTCTCCCCTCCCTCCTAGACATTTTTAACACCCGGCTCACCCGCAGAGCGTCCAGCATTGTGGGTGACCCGAGCCACCCCGCACATAGCCTGTTCAGCCTCCTGCCCTCGGGGAGAAGGTACCGGAGTCTCCGGGCCCACTCCACCAGGCTTTCAAACAGCTTCATCCACCAGGCTGTCAGGAGGCTGAACTCACACCCGAACTCCCACCTTACCCATCTCCCACCCCCCACCCCCCATATTGGCATAACCTGTATTCCATAAAAGACATATCACTCTAGACACTTTAAAAAACTGCTGCTAAGGACGACTGTTGCACTGCTGCACATTTACACTTACTACTGGATTTTACTCCTGTTGCACTGTTGTTTACTACTGTTATTGCACACTTACATTTACTACTGGAATTTTTTAGTACTGTTGTTTACTCCTGTTATTGATTTTTACCCCCGTTGCACTGCTGTTTACTACTGTTATTGCACATTTACTACTGGAATTTTTAGTACTGTTGTTTACTCCTGTTGCACTAGAATTACTACTGTTGCACACTTATTTTTATTTATCTTAACTCCAATGCACATTCTACTGCACATGACCAATTCACTGCTGTATCTTCCATTGCACATTTTGATGCACACTGCACACTTTGGAAATCTGTATATAGTATAGGTTATTTGTTATTTATTATGTTGCACTGTTTTAAGATTTTAGACCGTAGACTTTAGTTTTAACTTAGATCTCTGTCTTAGATAGTTTTTGTTGTGTTTTGTCTTCATATTGTATTTTGTACACTGTCTTTTTGCACTACCTGGCCAGAGAGAAACGAAATTTCGATTCACTGTATGTTGAACACATATGGCAGAATTGACAATAAAGCTGACTTTGAACTTTGAACTTTTTGATTTAATGTCATACAGAGACATTCCAGACAAAGCAACATCTCCATGGAGACCAGGAGATGGCAGGCCCTCCACTAGAAAAGTTACACAGTGCACCTTTAACTGGTGATATTAGACTGGGTCACCCAGAGGATAGCTATTGAAAAGTTGCCTTATGAAACTCAATTGGCTGTTTGGTTAACCTTTGTAAGCATTTTTACTGTGATACTATATTATGTTTAAGGACTTGCGGCTTTAAATCAGTGTATTCCACGCTCTGCAGATTTTACTTCTAATTGTTCATTTGTTCTTCCCTCTCTGTTGAGCTCATCCCTCCGAGCGTCGACTCTGCTGTGACCCTTTCCTGGTTCAACAAAATCCAGCCAATCAGTACCAGTGTTTCACCATATTGTATAGCTCTTATATACTCTTCTAAAGCTCGAATTCTGCAATGCTGCTAAAATAGCTCATCCTGAAACCATTAGACCAAATTGCTAAATGGTTCAAATGTGCAACCACTTAAGGCTATGTCTTTAAGAGGAATAATCTTCAATCTACTGTGGCAAGCAAGAAGAGCATGAGGTGGATAGTGGGAGCAGCAGCTGAGCAGGGCCCCTGAGATCAGAATGGAGAAGAATGCCGAGAAACAGAAGGAGCTTAAGAAATATAGTCGATTTCATAAGCTCCGTCTTTGTTTAACTTTGCCTTTTTTTCTCAGCAAAATGATGTATTTATGATTGTGCTGCCGGTTGCAGGAGGCTGTGAAGGATCACATCCATGGGAACATTGGACCCAGCAGTAGTTATTGAGGTTAATGGGAAGATTAAAAAACACATTTGCTCATGCTTATTCAGAACACGCCCCATACTTAAACAGTCGTTATTGGAGATTGTGAGGGATTTATGAGGTGTATTTATTGCATAAACACATTACAATTATTGATCTAGTGTCTTCATTCTTATTTATTATGCATATCATTTCATATTAACAAAGCCAGCATACTTGAACTTCTGGCAACCTGTAATATAGATAAAATAGTTGGCTTCCATATATTATTATTCATTATCTTATTATGTTTGTAGCAGCCATTTATTCCTTAATCAGTTAATTAACAGCTGCTTGCGTACATCCCTTTAACTCTCATTCTTTTTAATTTATTTTATTACACTGACGTCAGCTATAAAGCTGTGGGCAGAAAAGTTGGTTAAATTGCTTGAAGAAATCTGAAGTTAGACTTGGCCTAAAGTCAACGTTCCTTCGTTCTAGCCTGTTACATATTTGTCACTTTGAATAGCTGATAAGTGAAATAATGTAGTCATGACAGCGTGTGAGAAATGTTTCGTCCCATTTACGACGCAATAGTGGGCCAATGCAGTGGATACAGTGACAGGAGACAAGCTGCATATAGCCATTTAGACAGTGGATTCCTTAGTGCAGTATTTCCAATCTCAGGGGTGCCCTCAGAACTCTGTATAAGCACTTTGATCTGTCAATGAGATCATTACAGAGTCTACTGAATTGACAAAAGGCCAAGCTGAAAGACTGGAGCGTAATTAAAGACAGGATCATGTCCTCGATTGTCCCGTAAGCCCCGCAGAAAGCCAAGTGGTGGAAAAATACGAACAAGACAAGACCAGACCAAAGGAATCACACATGCTACATCTGTTTGTTGCAAAATACAGCTGCGTCAAGAGACTGGTCAGTGTTTGGATGGACACCAGGTACAGCTGTCCGTATAAAAGATGATAAATCAGTATTTTAACCACTGTCATTTAATATTCTGATTTGGTGAGTCTTGCATTTTCTTGTTTGACCAAATATTCCCAGGATTTTGTTGCGTAACTTCAACAACTCCAGACTGTTTCTCCAAGTGTTTGAGTAATGCTGTTTTTATTTCATTTCTACATGTTACAATGTAATGTATGTGAGAATGTAATGTATATCATATAGAAGAAATAGTTGGACCAAGCCCCACGTTAACGACAGACATTACTCCCTCTACCCTATGACAAACTGAGAACTTGACTTGAACTGTGGAGAAAGCCCATGAGCCAGCTGAATGATAGCGCCGATAAGAAGTTTTCAAGGTAACTGCGCGAAAGTGAATTTTCTGTGGGAAAGCGGCAGCAGAAGCAGAAGTCTGTTTATTTTATTGAGCACAGAAGTGTCTCTCGTGTTCCACTAACTCTGCAACGGGGCTCATTTAGAGTTCACAAAGTGCGCTGTTTGCCCATGATGGATATGGTAATGATGCATTAATGCAATCAGGGCCACGTCTGTTTTGTCTCTCATTAAGAATGCTAGCTATCTTGTTGACAACAGTCAGGTCAAGATTGATCGTGAGTTTGAAAGTTTTCCGACCATGTGATTTGAAATGAAGACGATGAAGATGGAGTCTATTTTTGTAAGTGGATGTTGGAAATAGTGTTTAAAAGAAAGTAGCTGGAGACACAGAACAGCTGGGACACTTTGAATAATCCTGAAAGTAATGGTAAAGTCTTGTTTATTTAGTGTCATTAAAGGCTATAGATCAACACCAGGTGTTTGTCCATGATCTGTCTGCTAGAAATACCCTACACTTTTATCTACCTTTGGTGTTGATTTCATGTGAAGTTCGCTAACAGTGGACAGCGACAGGTCTTTGAACATACAGATTGAAAACCCCCTAGAAAAACTGTTTACTACACTGTTGAATGTGATTATGACCAAACCACTGCTTAAATATACTATTACAACTTAAAGTCACTTAAATCAGAGGTCAATTAAACTTCCTATCTCAGGTTGAATCATCCAGTGCATTTTCAGATGCATGGCAAAAGGGGAAATTCAATTTGTCAACTGGACAAAAGTTTATTTGGTCGAAACGTTTCGCAGCTCATCCAAGCTGCTTCTTCAGTTCTGGTCAGACGCTGGTAGACACTGCCTATATCTGCCTGAAGGGAGGAGCTAACTACAATGAAATTGTACCTGATGACGCTGTAGAAGCGAAACGTGTTGTTCGCTCTCACCTAATAAAGGATAAAGTCAAACAAGTGTGTGGTAAATCTTCTTTTTTTGGAATCAGTGAATATTCCTGCTGTTACCAGCACCTGGAAGCTGTGCATGGACTCTTGAACTTTTGAATTTATAACTTTGAAACTACTAACTAGCAGATATAAGGCAGTGTCCACCAGCGTCTGACCAGAACTGAAGAAGCAGCTTGGATGAACTGCAAAACTTATTCAACCAAATAAACTTTGTCCAGTTGACAAATTGAATTTCTCCTTTTGCCATGGATTCTACCTGGATGACTGAGGGATTCTACACACATTTTCAGATGCATGTTGAATTAAACTTACATTATTAATATTAATCTTACAGTGTCACTTTTTATTTCACATTTACATTTACATTTTATTTCACACAAGGAACTAAGTAACTTTTGGTGCTGTTCTGCTTCGAACACATCAGTCTAGAATAGATATTTCCATGTTTGAAAGGTGTGATCCCTTGTTTCGTTATTTGTGTGTTTGACGTAATACATTATTTAGTAACCTCAACCGTGAAAATCTTAACTCAAATATTGCCTGTTCACCTCATTTCTCAGATGTGGAAATAGCCTTGACCCCTAAAAAAGCGTAGAAGCAGTATATAAGACTATAAGACTATTTACAGTGAGTACAGGAGAGTGAGTACCATCTTTCTACAAGCTTAAACTGTTTACATCATACTGTATATGAGTGCATAAGCAAGTATCCACTCTTAGGCTCATGTTCAGCCTCCAGTGAAGGTCTCAGTGTGTGCCTGGATGTAAACATGTGTAATTGTTTTTCTAAGCTTTGGCATGTACAGCACAGTACACACATGCTAACATGGTCTTGTAGTGCTTATCCAGCCCTCTCTGATACACTGTGCATGGGATTTTGCATATATGGAGATTTACTCTGCTTGTTACATTAATCAAACTGACATGTGGAGACTTTCCAAGTACTTTGACTTATCAAGTAGATTGGAAACAAAAACATTTTTTTTACATAATGAGGCAATGTCTTTGCCCCCCTATGTGTACTTCTTTGTATCAGAGCTCTATATGAAGTATTTCTGTGACCATATGGACGATTTCCTTTCCACTCTTTCTGCCTGGTGCTGTTACTGTACCCACAGCTACAGTCAACATTTACGAGGTGGGTTTAGGTTGTCAGCTGCAAGCTACTGTACTCACACAAACTGCAGCAGTACCAGAGAATTGTTTAGGCTCTAGGGGGGTTAGAGGGAATGAAAGAGGGAGAGATGGGGAGAAGGTTAGAGGGAGCAAGAGGGGGAGAGAGAGGCAGAGAGATAGGCATATTGAGCGAGAACGCCTGCTTTCCATAGGCCAGGGTCTGTTTCCAGTCATAGCTGCCCGTGTCCTTCCTGAGCCCTGGAGCTCCTGTGGCGGCACTGCCCCGGGACAGTGGGTCACAGCAGTGTACATCTGTTCACTGTCATAGCACGAGCAGAAATGGACACAAATAGAAACACTTCCTTAGGTTTCAGCCTGGTATTATACATGAATATTGCACACCATGTTCCCTTCACACACCCATGTGCCACTGAAGGCCTTTGGTTCTTATCCACACACCAGCAGAACACCTGTCGGGCTCCGTGGCCTGCTCCAGGACACCTTCAAGTCATGAGCTCATCGGAAAAGCAATTAAAGGGAGCGTAGGCCCTGCACACTGGCGTAATGTTTTGTTTAGCTACTTGGCTTCGAAATTAACCAAACCTGTCACAAGTCATCTGGCTGACATGGGTTGGGCTCTATTTATTTATTTTTGGTTTCTGTTGGTCCCGCTGCTGCTCCATGGCCAACAATGAAGTGATTCTGAGGGGGCGATTAGCTGACTATAACATCTGCCCACCTGGGGGGTAGTCGGTGCTCACCCCATACCTCTGTCTTTGGCTCTGATTGTTGGGTCACGGCCTTGTAGTTGAAGGTGGTGTCCCCTCTAACCCCAATCAGGGCTTTGGTGTTTCAGTGGGGGTTCTGAACTTGCACTGACCTAGCCGCTCCCAGTTTATTAAATTACATGCTTGAGTTAACAGAACAAAAGCAGGTTTTACATTCAAATATGTATAAACTGATAACAGACATTTTTAAGAAAAAGGTGTACTGCTACAAAACTCTGGTGTCAAGACGCTGAAGGGGAGAGAAGTGGCCCAATACTGAAAAGGTCGAAAAAGGTTAACAGTAATCCGTCATGCTGGTCCATGTTCAGCTATAGCCCCAGGCCTTACACAAACCCCACAGGATGACAATGTGTTTTTACATAGAGAAGAATAAACATTATCATTGATTAACTCTGATCATGTTTGTGCTAAACTTGACTGCACCCAGCAAATTTGTGCAAAAAGATGCACACGGTTATACAATATCAAGGTGGTTGTCAACTAATTGGTAAGATATGTTTTGATGTGTCATATCTTACAAAAACGGGTGATTAGTATTTTTACAAAATTTTGTTGACAAAATTAATGTTTCAATCTAAAGAAAAATGTACCACCAAGTGCATATAAACCTTGATGTTGGAAATAAATATTCATTCATCATTAATCAGACCTTTTAGAACATTTCAAATTACATGTCTGACCAAATTCCTGCTCCTTCTGCGGTTGCATGCATTTTCACAGTCAGGGCCACTGAGCAGTCTCACTGTTTACTCGAGGAATCATTTAGGAAGTAAGAAAAACAGCTCTGTTATCATTGTCATCACATGCTGTAATTACCCAAACGCCGGTGGTTCAAGCAGAGAAAACAGTCCACTGCTGCCGAGGTCGTCCTGTAGGCATGCCAGGCTCGTTCATGGTGCTGCTGCTTCAAAGGAGGTGTCACTCTTAAGCGGTTATGTCAACACGCCGATGAAACGGGAACACACAGAGTGGATGGTAAAGCCTTGGTCTTCAAAGACTCAAAAGGCAGGTCAACACATACTTTGTTTCTGTGTCACTGTCAAAACAGCAGACAGGAGGTAAGGAGAAAAAAGCATGTTTGTACTGTTAATCTCAGAAAAAAGGCCCTTTGAATGTGATTTGATGTATCAGTTTGTCACGGCTGTCAGTGGCAGTAGTCAGACAAATGTGATACACATACTTGGATGGTATTCTCTAAAACAACACTGCCACGGATGCTGAAACGCCCTCACTTTCCAGATCTTTATACAATCTGCAAAACCAACACATATACTCTTCACTCTCTCATCCCCTCTGTGTTTATTTTGTACCTACTATTGTTGCTTGTTTTTACAATGTAACCTAAAAATTTGCTTCAAGTTTGTTTTGTTTGCACGTGAAAATAATTGCTAGGCAAAGAATGAGATTTTTTTTATGTATTCTTTTGAAATAATCACATGTTTAGGGGAGTCCTGGGCCTGAGATCCTGTTGTATGAGTGGTAGGGTAAACAGGAGCATCCAGCACACGTAGACACAGGGAGAACATGCAGACACACAGAAAGGCTCCAGACCCTCTGTATGCAGAAGCCTAAACCTTCATGCTGTGAGGCTGAAGTGGTAACCACAATGTATGCCTTTGTTTTAAGTTTATATAAGTGGCCATTTTTTTACTCAAGGCAAAAATAATCTTAAAATCTGCTAGATGTATTTTTTCCTTCTTTTCAGTTTCAAGTTTATAGCAGTGTTGCTACAAGACTGTGTGGCAGAGGGTTGCTGGCTTTGCAACAACTGAAACGATTTTCATATTTATGATAATTTGCTAATTTCACCCAAGAACTTAAATGATTTATAATGCAGTGAGTCATTTATGTCAGATGTGCTTACTATGTCATGCTTAATGTTTCTCATAACCACATTTTAGGGTCAGTTTATTGAACACATCTTCACTCCTCGGCCCATTCCCAGTCATTTGGGTTCTGTATGGCTCACACTGTTTGGGGCGGAAACCACTTGAAGTCTTGCGCCAGTGCTCCAGCTCCAGGCGAAGCTTATTAAGCAGCCGCACTGTGGTGCACAAGTTCAAGCCACAAGACTGAGGTTATGATTTATTGTCAAAAAACAGGGGCCATCAGGCATCTGCCACAGCAAACTGGAGATAGATGGAGAGGTGCACGGAGAGAGAGAGAGATGAGAGAGAGGCCCACAGCACAACACCTTAGACCATGGTTGTATACACTGGACTGTTTCCTATTCCTATTTTGTGCTATTTTGTATTTGCTCTGTTAATGAAGACCGTGATATTCAGAATTTTGTTTTGTCACTAAATCTTTCCCCCTATATTCATCTGTAATCATCCCTATGCATTTAGTTGGAACCCCACAAATGATATAGACTGCATCACGTTTGACTACCATTTAAAACATGCTATATCAAAGTTCAAAGTGGTAGCCTTTAATTGCCAAGTACTTTCTGCTCATTTCCATGTGCACTTCACTTATCACACATGTGTGTGGACCACTAATTACTTATAGTTGTAAAATGTGGCAAATTAGAACAGATTTTATTTGAAGTAGTTACACTTGCTTAAGCGCTGATCTGGTGCTTAATACACATTTGAGGGCTGCCTAAAAAGGGAGACGTTTTAAAAAGTCAAAAACAGACTATAAGCAATCAGGCTTTCTCTGTGGACAAACAACACGCATTTACACATTTTACACATTGTCACACAGTCTTGCTTTGCCTAAGGACTTGAAACCAAAGCCGGGGGTCGAGTCCAAAGCTGCATTAAAGTGCTCAAAGTCCTTGTAGAGCTGAAACATCCTCCTGTCGTCATGCTGGGACGCTCCACGGCACGCCAGAGCCTCTGCACTAATCCTGACGGCATGGGACTCATTATTGATAGGATCCTAATGCATTACCTCAGGGCCTGCTTATTGTTGGTGCAGATTATTATTTAAGAGTAAACCTAAACCCAAAGAAAGTCTAGTGTTTCATAGAAATTTATCAAAAGAAAATGTTTTTCTTGGCTTAGCGTGATAGCACTTTGAACATTACAACTGAAACAAACTGTGCTCCTTGCTGCTTTTCGGTGTTTGTACCACACTAACATTAACATTTTCAGAAGTGCAGGAACCTGACACTGATTCATTGTAGATTTAAGGCTAAGTCACATTTACTCTGACGTTATTATTCTACATAGATTTTGGAGATCCTTTTTGATGTGCCGCCTACTTTTTTAGTCAATGGGTGGCTATACCTCTCCTCAATTTTAATTTTTGTCTTCTATTCTCCTTACTAGAAAAGTTGCATTCAAACTAATGACCAATTTCAAACTTCTAACCTATGTTTTCAAAGTAAATCACATATTATTTTTCTTTCAGGTGCAGTGCTTCTAGTCAGCGTCCAGGGCATAGCTGTCAATGTGGACCCAGTCTTCTGCACTTGGCTGCTGTACAATCCTAACCGGGGGAACAGCAGACAGCAGCAAAACGTAAGAAAGATTTCATATTACTAACCTTTACGCTTAATCCATTTTCATGTCCAATTCATATGATCTAAATAAATGTGTCCCTGCTTGCCTTTCCCTGCTACCTTTTTCCATTTGCTCTGCTCCCTGTCTTCCGTCCAGTCTCTCTGTATTTATTTGACATGGGTTACGGTGATGCTTATGGACATTGAAGGCCGTGTGCCCACTCAACATACACATACAGACATGTTCACTTTTGATTACCTGGGATACTGCGCAGGTTCCCCCTCATAAAACCACAAAGTATATATAGGACTTTTAGTATGGTATTATAATGCATTTAATGTTACTGTTTTCATGCCTCCTGCAGTTTGGACAGGATGTTGGCATATATATGTGTGTAAAAGACAAAGTTAAAAGGAGTTAATTGCACCAACTCCTTACTCTCTACAGGGTAAACACATGTTATGAGTTGAACGGCTGCCAATGCGAGAATATTCAAAAGAAGAAGAAGAAGAAAAAAAACATTTAAGGTTACTTTCTGTGCTTTAGCTGTCTGTCATGGCCCTATCTTGAATCCTTGGCTGCTTTATCCCAGGCCTTGTGTTAAAGGACACATTGCAGCCTGCGAAGGACACAGGAAAGGACACAGGATCAAGGTGTAAGTTCATACTGTCCAACTATAAACAGGACAAAGGATGTTCTCCAAAGCATAACAGAGAACAGGACTGTATAGCAGGATTGTATTGGTATCATCACACTGGGGGTGTTGTACATATCTCTATAGGCAGAATGTTCAGCAGTTACCATGGTGCCACATTTTTTAAGATAAAAAAAAAAAAATTATAAATAGACATTTTCAGGAGTCTGCTCAATATGGGCGTTTATGATCCAGTTTACGAACTGAAAAACTTATCTAATTAGCTAATGCTAGGTAGCGTGTAACTGTGATTTTATGTGTGCGAGATTTCTTTAAGTATACAAATAATCTCACATATTGCATTTCTAACAAAGTCAGCTCTTTCTGATCAGATTGTGTTAAACTAAAGCTCAAAGTCTGACTTGAGTAACAGTTTCTAACAGAGTAGTGCTTTCAGTTAGCGTCACACCCCCAGGGAATGTTGATGACATCAACTGCAAAGTAACAACTGCAAATCAATATGTATTCTGTTTAATGTCTTTACAATATTTTAATAGTGCACAAGTCTGATTACTTTATCTCTAAATTTAACTGATAGGCATTTTACATCATTCCTGAGCCAGTAGCTGCAAACAGTTATGAAATTTAGTAATGCATATTTTAATCTTGCAACCACTGGGCTTTTAGGTCCCATGTGTCTCCCTCCAGAACAGCTTGTGCATGGTGTTTGGGTCTAGTTGTAGTTTGGATCTTAGCCTTGTACAGCTGCATTATAGTCTTGCCCAACTATTTGGCCTATGTTAATGGCGTTTCCTAAGACCAGACCAAACTCTCTTCCATTCTGTCTGCTAACAATCACACAGTCTGCCTATGTGTTTGTATATATGTGCATGTGTGCAGTTGTGTGTCTAACCTTCCAGCAGTTTTGGGAGTCTCTCAATGAAAACATGGAGCTGTCACTGGTCCTTGTTGGTCTTGGAGGCCCTGGTTGTGTTCCACTGCATTTTTCTGTTCTTTCCCCATTCTGTCTGTCTGTTACCCCTGCCTTGTGTGCCGCATTATATCTCAACATGAACACATTTGGTGACTATGTAATATAATAGCAAATTAAAATGACCAGATAATCTGATTGTTAAATAGACCTGTCACAATAATGACTATATCGAGCGCTAACACAAAAAAATTGGGGGGGTCAATATTTATTGTAGGTACTTTTTTTTGTTCCACTGTTCCACTCTTTTTTCCCCCCTCCCATTATGATATGATTTGAGCTGTAGAGTGTTCTGCTATTGCAGCTCATATTTTTTAAGAATATTGTAGATTAAAGGGATATGCCACCCCCGGGTCAAACTTGGGCATCTCCCCACAGTCCAGAGACTAAAATAAGTGGTGGAAAGCGTTTTCCTGGTCACCCAGCCAATGTCCGAGTCTGTCAGCACTGACCGCCGCGGTATCTGCAGCTACTCCGCGTTAGACTGGAGTCTAACGGCGCCAGAGAAAGATTTCGGCCAAAAGGAATTAATTTGCTCGATGCGTTTCCCAATTACTTTCTGTGCAGTGCGCATTCATATCGAGTGCAAATAAATGTGCAAATCAACACAGAGAGCTTGACTTGGCCATTTTGGGTGGGAACTATTTTTCAGTGCGGAAAAAGAAAGCCGAAGCACACAGCACGCTGCCAGGGGAATCCCTGTTACGCACCAGGAAGGGAGTTCCCCTGTTGCGCAGCGTGGTGCGTGCTTCGGCTTTCTTTTTCCGCACTGAAAAATAGTTCCCACCCAAAATGACCAAGGCAAGCTCTCCGTGTTGATTTGCACATTTATTTGCACTCGATATGAATGTGCACTACACAGAAAGTAATTGGGAAACGCATCGAGCAAATGAATTCCTTTTGGCCGAAATCTTTCTCTGGCGCCGTTAGACTCCAGTCTAACGCGGAGTAGCTGCAGATACCGCGGCGGTCAGTGCTGACAGACTCGGACAATGGCTGGGTGACCAGGAAAACGCTTTCCACCACTTATTTTAGTCTCTGGACTGTGGGGAGATGCCCAAGTTTGACCTGGGGGTGGCATATCCCTTTAAGAATAGCGAAGGAGAAATTCAAGAGTATTATGCTGCAGTATTATTGTTCATCATCATCTATATTTACTTCAGCAATATATTGCACTTCAAAAATTGCTTTCGTGACAGGCCTAGTGTTGAAACATTTTTTGCTAGCTGAACCGTGTCCTGTTATTATTGTGTTAGATGGCCTTTTCTTACTGGACACTGACACTATATTTCCTGCTTTGAGATTTTTCCTTTCTGTTGTAGTGTACTGCTGCATAAATTCTATTAATTGATTGTGATTTCGTGACAGACTTCCGGACCTGTCCCGTTGGTGAAGAGGAGAGATGATGAGGTCTCAGTTGGGAGCATGCCACTGGTCAAGCAAACCTCCAATCAAGCATCAGACTATGCCAGCAGTCCAGTCAAAACCAAGACTGTCACAGGTATGTCTGGACTTTCAGTACTACTACTACTACTCAAACTACAGCTGCTACTAACTGTTACTCTCTGCAAGAATTAAATTCAAGTCCAAGTTTGAGTTGAATACATGACCTGCATTGGAATGTCTGAACGTTCAATATTACTACTATGCAAACTACAGCTGCTACCAACTTCTTTGTAGTTGCTATCTGCAATAATTCAATTCAAGTTCAAAAACACTGTTGATTTGAGTTGAATACATGAATTTAAAAGGCTTGCGTGGCTGGGAGGAAATGTGTGCTCTATTAGTCTCATATTTTACAATCTTTCCTGAAGCCACATGGTGTAAGAATTTATTTTTATTATTAAGATTTTATGTTTATATTAAGCAAGTTAGAACCTGTTCCCTTCATATCCTGTTCAGAGACAGATAGAAATTATGTCCTCCTTTGTCTTTGCATCTCTCTCTTGTGAGGCTGGGAAAATAGTCTAAAACCTGACGCTCCGTTTTACTCAAAGAACACACTGTTAAATCGTTTGGGGAATACAGTTTCTGACAAGTCTACCAGCTCTGTGCAAAACCATTCTTGCCGGTATGTTTAGCAAATTTAAAAGATCTGTTTATTGTTCCTCTGAGATTTTGTTCAGTGATTTAAAAAGTAGTCCAAAGCCTGTATTTCTACCTGGAGGATAACTACAGCAGCCCCATGCTTTAGGAGCTGTCCATGAAATTACTCAGAGCTCTACTGGCTGCTCAAACGGATTGAACTTGTGAGCTTGACTCGCAGATGCCACATATACACAGTTAAAAAGTAGTATAGAAGATTTTCCAAGGAATGAGAAATCCAGCGACTATTTGTCCCTTTTCAAATGTTGCACAGCTCCCAAAGTAGAAACGTCTCCTCCCGCCTCCTCCTTACGCTGCTTGTTTACAGCCGGTGCGCGTTCAGAATCGCTGTTGCTGCTGTAACTATACTGTATGTTTTCAAATTATAAGCAGAAGTTACCTGTCCAGAAGTAATTTAGCAACCAACTCGTCAGTCTTTAGACTATCTGCTTCAGTGCACACCATCGCTGGAAGGAATCTCTAAGAATCACCTTAGTTTGGCTTCGCTCCTTTTCCCCTTCTCTTCTTCTTTCAGCGACCTCAAAAACTGAATTTCTTTTGCGGCTAACTGGTAGTGGATTCTTGTCTGCCATTGCAGCAACAAACTTTGTGCTAACTGCAAGGAAGCTACATTGGAAAAAGCCTCGTTATCTACTGGCTAATGTTTATCTGGCCCCACCACGTCTACAGTTTCTTTCTCTTTTTTTTGCTCATCATAATTACAAGGCTGCAATTTGAAACAAAAAAAAATTCTCCATACAGCCTTTAATAGTCCTTGTCGCCTTAGTTCTCTCATGTACCAAACATTTAATTCATGTCTAATATTGGTAGGCCATTATTAGAGTGATGGTGATATTTAAAAGATATGCACACATTAAAAAAAAGGTCCTTATAGCTCCATATACATTCACTGCTACAGCTTCTAACTGTACAGAATTTTTACATGTATAACTGTTTGTGTAATCTCCCAGTCATCCAGGAGGGATCGATAGCAAAAGAAAAATTTCAATTCTGTTCACTCAAAAAACTTTTATCCAGTTGAACCCAGTTGTCCAGAATGAGCTCTTTTTGATCATACAGTGGAGAAAATAAGTATTCGATCCCTTGCTGATTTTGTAGGTTTGCCCACTGACAAAAAATGAACAGATCATTTTAATGGTAGGTTTATCTTAACATTGATAGATAGCATATCAAAAAGAAATTCCAGAAAATCAGATTATAGAAAATATATTGTGTGATATAAGTATTTGATCCCCTACCAACCATTAAGAGTTCTGGCTGGGACTTCTGGGTGGACTTCCAAGATGGAGGCAGCATAAACTCCATCTCTCCGCTCTCCTTTTTGTAAACTTCAACTTTCTCGGCATAGTAAGGGACGGGATTTACTGTATGAATACATAACATGATAACTATGCCTCCCAAGAGTAAATCCAGAAGTACAGCTTCTACAACCAAGCAGATTCTGGTGAATGAAATGAGTGAAATGAGGAAGAAGACGATGTTAGCAGTCACTCGGATGCGGAGACAAGTGAGGATAGCGATGCTAATCTGGAATTGATCCTCCATGAACTGCAGCAATCCTGCCGGGAAAATGCATCGAACTTTAATGAACTGAAGGCTGATGTAGAGTCAATTACCACTAGGATTAGCGAAGTGGAGGCGCATGTAGGTGATGTGGATGACAGAACGATGCTTCTTGAAGAAGCAATTGCGGAGCAAGTAAAACAACCACACAAACTTGCTGCTAAAGTGATCAATCTGGAGGGGCGGACAAGACAGGAGAATATCCATATCTACGGAGTGCAGGAGGGTGAAGAGGACGGGTCATGGTCGGTACCTGCATTTATGGAGAGTTTGCTTAAAGGGGCCCTATACACTCTCCAGCCCCTTGATCTGAATATTGAGAGGGCGCACTGCTCCACCGGTCCCAAAGCACTGCCTGGCGCCCCTCCATGATCTATAATGGTCAAGTTCTCAAGATACAGGATTAAGGAGGAAGTTTTAAGGGTCACTTGGCAAAGTAGGAGCTTCACTTTTAAAGAGAAGAGGATTTCTGTGGACCATGATTATACCACAGAGGTACCAAAACACAGACGTGAGTACAGGGAAGTGACAAAGCTGTTGTTTCAGAGATGGATATTTTAGGTGGGCAAAGGAGAGTACGGGAGTTAGGCATGGATGGATTGATTTAGTGATTTTTTTTATTTTTTATTTTTATAAGGACCCCTACTTACAAATATGGATAGCCTATGACCCTAAGTTTGTGCCAAATGCTATCAATAATCAATTAAAACAATGGGCGAGTTGTGGGCTCATAATTTATGTTAATCTGTTAGACAATAGGGGGATTATTCAAACTTTTCAGAACCTTAAGAATGCATACAATTTAGATAATAAGGATTTTTACTCAGCGTCTTTGAGTGTCTTGAAAAGTGCTTTATAAATAAAATGTATTATTATTATTATTATTATTATTTATGGATTTCTTCAAGTTAGGCCTTAGTAGAGAATAGTAAGAAACACAAACCAAATTCCTTTCAAGTATAACTGGAATCTCTTAAACTTAACTGGAATCTCTATAAAGTTAACTGGAATCTCTTAAACTTTATACTGAGATACTGATGTTAAATATATAAAGGAATAGAAGAAGAGTGGGAAGATGTTTTGAAGAATAATGTAAAGTGCACAACATCCATCAACTGGAGAGAATTTGTCTGGAAGAATGTGATACGCTTTTTAGGGTGCCTTCACAGGGTGCTGCTATGGGGAGGGATACCTCTTGTTGGAGAAAGTGTGGGACAGAGAGCGCTGGCCATTATCACATATTCACATATTCATATTATCACATATTCATGCGCCGGAACAGTTCTGGTTCCAGGTTAGGAGCAGTATTGAAAAAGTTGTCTCTATTACTTTACCAGACAATTTTGAGACACTGTACCTTGGAAAAAGGCCAGCTCAACTTATAGAACATAAGAAAAAAATATATTTATAACATACTACTGGCTGCTGGAAAGAAGTGTACTATGAGAAGATGGCTTAGTGATAAAGTTCCTTGCCTTGAGGATTGGATGAATGTTGTCCGTACTATTTATGTAATGGAAAAACTGACATTTTCTGTGAGACTTGACTTTGACAAATTTGTCTCCACGCCGCTCTCTAGTTCAGGGGCCAAACTGGGGCACTTCCTGGTTGTACCATAAATGCATAAGTGCATGGTAGCATGGTAGTGCGCAAAAGGAGGCTGCATGACCCCGGACTCAACCATTAATGTTAATTTGTGGGTTTATTCTGTTTTATTAGTTAATTAAAGTCTTACCATATGGGGGGTTATTTAAAGGTCCCATGACATGGTACTTCTTGATGCTTTTATATGGCGCCTTAATGGTTCCCTAATACTGTAAATGAATCCTTCTTCAAAATCAACACTCAGTGCATGAGAAAGAGAGATAAGATGAGAAAGAGTCATAAATATCTCTCTGGAACACTCCATTATGGGCGTTGTTGCTTGAATGCAAATGAGGAGAACAAAGATAGGCCAAAGTAGCGGGTGTGGGCGTGGCCAAATGCTCCGCTCTTTCCTCTTTAGCGGTGCGCTGTGCGCTGGCCCCACTTCCGCGTTTTTGCGCAGAGGAAGAGATGAGAAGCGTTCCATTGAAAAATAAACACATTTCCACAGCCGAAGCACACACCATGCTGACAGGGGAATCCCTGTTACGCACCAGGTTGGCAGTTCCCCTGTTACGCAGCATGGTGTGTGCTTCGGCTGTCTTTTTCCGCACTGAAAAATAGTTCCCACCCCAAAATGACCAAGTCAAGCTTTCCGTGTTGATTTACATATTTATTTGCACTCGATATGAATGCGCACTACACAGAAAGTAATTGGAAAAGCATCGAGCAAATTAATTCCTTTTGGCCGAAATCTTTCGTTGGCGACGTTAGACTCCAGTCTAATACGGAGTAGCTGCAGCTACCGCTGCGGTCAGTGCTGACAGACTCGGACAATGGCTGGGTCACCAGGAAAACGCTTTACACCACTTATTTTAGTCTCTGGACTGTGGGGAGATGCTCAAGTTTGACCTGGGGGTGGCATATCCCTTTAAGGACATGGAGTTTCCCAGCCAGTCTCCGGACCTTAAAGGAAAAGTAACGTTATTTTACAATCTGAGCCTTCTTTCGGTAATAAAACAAGTCGTTTGACTCACCCATAGCACGTTGGTGTCATTTGGAGCTGTTTGGTAAAAGTTATGTTGTAGCGTATCCGTTAGCGTGAGTATTCGGGGCATTACTTTGCGGTCTCCAAATAACACAAACTTTAGCACTTTTCAAATCATAGAAGCCCGATGTCTTAATCTACGATTTCGTTTGAAGCAAAAGTGGCCTGTAATCCGAGATTTATCCATAGTTTTCAGCTTTGCATTTCATGTTTGGGTCCCGGGAGCTGAGAGCACAGTCCGCGCATGCGCACTGGCGTCCTCATCAACTCGAAACTATGGCTAAATCTCGGATTACAGGCCACTTTTGCTTCAAATGAAATCGTAGATTAAGACATCGGGCTTCTATGATTTGAAAAGTGCTAAAGTTTGTGTTATTTGGAGACCGCAAAGTAATGCCACGCTAACGGATACGCTACAACATAACTTTTACCAAACAGCTCCAAATGACACCCGACTTGTTTTATTACCGAAAGAAGGCTCAGATTGTAAAATAACGTTACTTTTCCTTTAACGCTATAGAAAAACTTTGGAGGGAGCTGAAGCTCAGAGTTGCCAAACAACAGCCACGAAACCTTAATGATTTATAGATGATCTGCAAAGAGGAGTGGACCAAAATTATATAAATTTATATATATGATATGTGCATAAACCTGGTCATCAACTACAAGAAATGTCTGACCTCTGTGCTTGCAGACAAGGGTTTTAAGAAGGGGTGGGTATTGGCAAAGAAGTCACAATTCAATTCGAATCACGATTCATATGCCACGATGCGATACTATCACGATGCATCACGATACTTGAATTATTGCGATGCATTGCAATATATTCGACATACTTCAGTGAAAATGTACTAAAAAAAAGAGGATAACTTAAATATCAGTGGCTGTGTATCGGGGTTGTGTCTTCAATTGATACATAACTCTGAGCAACTCAATTCATAAGTGAATTTAATGAATAACAAAAACAAATAAACCAAACCAATTACAAAAAAAGTGCATAGGATTTTTTCTAAAACAAAAAATGATGTTCAAACATTTGCCATTTTGGAGGTAGCTACCGTCATAACAAACAATATCCTTTCACAAAGAAAATAGGATTAAAAAAAAAACAACAACTAATAATTAATTTATTTATTAATAATTAATTAATTAATTATTAATTAATAAAAATCGATTTTTGGCATCAAGAATCGATGCAGTATATTGTGAAAGTTAGTATCGCGATACATTGTCATGACGATTATTTTGTACACCCCTAGTTTTAAGTCCTTTTTGGCTAGAGGGTTCAAATACTTATTTCACTCGATGAAATGCACATCAGTTTATATATTTTGGTTATTTTCTGGATTTTCTTTTTGATATTCTATCTCTAAATGTTAAAATAAACCTACCATTAAAATTACACTGTTCATTTCTTTGTCAGTGGGCAAACCTACAAAATCACCAAGGGATCAAATACTTATTTACTCCACTGTATCTAACTTGACTGGATGTTGCATAAAGAACACAGGGACAAAGGATGCCCATATTGATCTCATCTTTCATTCTTGAAGTAAAGTAATGTATAATGAGAATAGTTAGACAGGTAGAGAATCTGGGTTTTGTGTCAAATAGAAAGGCTACCGTATATTAGAGAATGAAGAACAAATTGTTCTTTGTTGCTTTCTAAAACATAAAGATCTTAACACATGTGTTAAGATCTGCTTCTGTGGAGACCTATTTAGTTCTGCAGGATTGTGTTGATTTCCCCAATGAACTCTGAAAGAGGAGCTCATCATATAAGTCTTTATTGCAGACACTTAGGACTTCTAACAACTTAGTGCAATGAAATTATTCTCGTTTGCCTCAAAGTTATGCTCCTCCAACTTTGCATTACTTGGGCTGAACTTTTGGTACTCATTAAAAGCCTACAGCCCACAGAGCGCCCACCAACCATGCTCTATAAAGCGGCCAATTAGGAGCTCAGCTGTAAGTAACTGCTTATTCCTCTGAAATGAGTTTGAAAAATGCTTTTGTTATCAAATTATAGGGCTTTGTTTTGTTACGGTTGATTATGAACAGCGAGTTCTCTCTGTACGTATTGATTTCCATTGTGCGTATTGATTTCCATTACAACCATTGGTTTCACACAAATCACCTCGGGGGATTAGAAAAATACATCAAAATCTGCTCAGTCATTTTTGGTGTTTAAAGCTTTCTTTGAACCATCTCGCTGGTTTCACAACCCCCCATCCAAATAGCCATTTTGAACCCACGCCTGGCACTGTTATGATGTAAATCAAGTGTTGTTTTGTTCCTACGTTCAGCTTAGTTACAGTTTTGTTGTAATCAAGGGGACTTTCCTCATAAAGCTAAGGGAAAGTGCCTGTAAAAGTAAATGTGGAGACGCGCACAAAATCGGGTGAATCACTAGACCACTGCCCCTTACATTCCACAGAGGGCAAAGTGATATCATACTATGGGACCAAGGAGCAGCTCACAACTCAAAAACTTATATTAATTTAACCAAATCAGCCCACCTCTGTTCCTCTGCGTTTGGTCACTGCACATGTTAAATACACTGAACCTATGAGAGAGGACTTTTAGACCTTGCTGTGGCTAGAACTTGCTCTGGCCAAAAATGTAATAAATTATGGAAAAAACATTGAGTTATACAGTATTATGACTCATGCACAATTACATTTTTGTACCTTATATTAAATAATGACCAATATGTATGGCAAACAAGCATACATTAACATCAGTTTTGCCGACAGGATAGAGTACAATATGCTAAATTAAATAAACAAGCATTAATATCCAATAAAAAATGATATATTATGCCCAGCTAAATATACTAAATCCTTTGGAAAGTTTCACAGGTGTGTAGTGAGATTTTATGAGTACAACAAACATTGTACAAACGTTGCTTAGTTACATCCCAATAAAAGTGCTCCGTGTTGTTTTTCTGTGGTTATCCCTTGTACTAACAGTCTATAGAGCAACAGTTGTAGAGCGAGCGCTTTCTTCTTGAGGTCGATTCTTGTCTGCCCGCACAATTACACCACAAATTGGTTCACATAAAACTAGCCTCTAAGTATTTTCTTTATTTGTCCCTAATGAATGTTCGTATTGGCAGCCGCACTGTTTCTGATTGAGAGCCCTGAGCTTCTCATTGTTCGCTAACATGTACCAGAGTAATGATCTCACTGACTTTACTTTGCAATCCTAAAATTAGCTGCTGGCCTCTACACAGCATACCTCTGCTCCTGAGAAGCCCATTTCTGATCTGGCTGAACTCCTGAAGGTTGGAACAAGTACAGTATCCCCATGGCCTGGTGATTAGATGGAGTTTTTGTTTGCTGACATGAGAATTGCTTAATGTATCAGTAATCTATGGGCATTTTGAATAACAATATTCTCTAGTGTATCAGAGGTGACTATACTATTGTTATTATGTAAGCTATGTATTGACTTTTTGTATGTTGACATAATTTGATTAGTTCTGATTTGATTGGGGTGTGACTAAACGGATAGTGAGATCTTGGGTGCAAACAGGTCATTCTCAGATGGTAGGTCAGGACTCATGCTAGAAAAGTCATGACTACTGTTTAAGTATACATAAATATAGGACACAGTTACATGCATCAAAAAGTATCGTATGTCAGCCAGAATTGGGAATAAATTATTCTTTGCCATTTACGTTTTCAAGTAGTATCTTAATTACAAAGTTTATCTAACTAATAAATCAGACCATTCTTCTCATGCCTGTTACATATATATATATTTTGGGAACATGGAAAAAGTCCAGGTTTTGTGGGTGAGAACATTTCTGTGGACTGAGCTGAATAGATGAGGTATGGCGAAAGAGATGGCAGAATGTAATTAGTACAGAAGTGTGTACAATAGAGAGAGCTCTGATGAGAAGACTCGAGGCCGGACGACACTGTCATCTATTACTATTATCCGAACCCTAGTAGCTTGATGGAAGTCAGGCAGTTTTTATTGGCTGCTGTGTGCTTTTCAGAAGGGGATAATATTTTCATTGTGGGGTTATTTATATAGTTTAATTTTTCTGGTAAAGTCAATAATTTATCAAGGTAATGATGGTTGGAGTAGAGGAGGGAAAATAAGAAAAGGGGGAATAATGAGATTGGGGGCCCCCGTGTGAGAAGTATAGCCGTTGTCTGTCGATGTTTCTTTGGCCTCTCTGCACTGATGAGTCCATACTAACCACAAATGAACAGTGTCCTTACGTATCCCTATTATTAATGATAAGGGCATTAGGCTTTGTAGCTGTTGGCTCTGGAGTGTGGGGTTACAGCTGGGTTTGAGGTTCATCAGAAATACCACAACTTCTCTAAAGATTTGTTTCACATGATGTTATAGCACAGAATGAGGTTAAGATTTTCACAGCTCAGATTGGAGCTGTCAGGAGTGGTTATATGCATTGTGAGCCTTTTTTATGGCTTAGCGCACAGAGCTTCAGCACTTTTAAACAAACACTTGATGGAATTGTGACTGACAACTGTCTGAATTTGAATTCTGGCCATTCTGGCCAAATGAGTATGGTACGTGCAGATACATTGAAATAAGTGTTTGTGTCCCCATTAATGGTAGTTTATAGCATGCTAAACTTAAATATTTTTAAATTGTACTACTACGACTACTGCTGCTGCTGCTACTGCTACTACTACTACATATTATTATTATTATTATTATTACAGAATTTTAGTTGTTGCTCTAAAAGCTGCTGTAATGAATGGATTCTTCCATACAGACTTGTAAATATAATAAAAATAATATGACTTCTTTAAAACAAATAAGCAGGCAAAACACTAATGCACTAAATGAACTCTGTTGTGTGAAAATATACACTTTAGCTCACTTTCTCAATTAGTTATTTATCAGAAAAAAATTACTTACTTTTCTTTACTTGCATTTACACCAGAATTTAAGATACAAACTGTGAAATCCAGTCAAAGCAGTCAGTTACTTAGAAATGTGTTGATCCACAAGGGAAATTATTCGGACACAGTAGCTCACACATTATCAAAATTACATTATGGTCGTTTTCACACCTGTCTTGTTTGGTTCGTTCAAAACGAACCAGAGTTCGTTTGCTCCTTTGATTCGGACCTTTTGGGCTGGTGTGAATAAAAACCAAAAATCTCGATCCGGAGCAAACAAGCGAACCGAGACCACCTAAAAAGCTCTGTCTCGGCACGGTTCCATTTGAATCCTGGTGCGGTTCGTTTGAGGTGAGTATGCAGACCGGACTCGATCCGACACAAGTTGGCTTTTTGTACTTAACGAGCTCCCGTCGTATGTCGAGCATTATGGGAAACCGAGGCTGACGAAACGAAACAAAACTTACAAGGCTTACTTACGTTTTGCGTGAAGAGCAAGAGTCAGAACTTGATGCGCACATGAGCGCTGTCCTCCGTAGCCGTCTCGCCCTGTGTCTTCGTCGTTTGTAAATTGTAAAATAGTGTAACCCTCACGATGCTGCTCAAACATTTGTGCGAACTGTAAAAACTGAGCAAACCATATCGCTACGACAACATTGAAAGTAACGCCATGATTCTCCTCCTTCACGTGTTTGGACACGGCGTTTTGACACGGCTCATTTCTGTCCAATGGCTGAGCGACCTCAGCACACGTGGTTTTGTTTATAGATGTTGGTCCACTTAGAAAAAAAGTGCAGTGTGAAAGCGAACTGCACCAAAAAAAATAAATAAATAAAAAAATTTGGTCCGGACCAAAGCAAGTGAACTATCGTACTTTCCTGGTGTGAAAACGACCTAAGTTACAAGTTGCATGCTATTGCGCAGCTATTCATTTGTGTCAGTCCCATGCCCACATAAAAATATACAGCAAATTGAAGAGCAAAACCAATAGAAAATAAACAAAAATGTCTGTGTTGAAAGTGTCGAATGCTTAGTGTAGAGCTAACAGTTATGATGTTTGTGTTTCTGTGTTTTTGGGAGTTGAAATGTTTTGTGTAACTGCCAGATTTGTTTGCCAGATTTACACTCAGCACACCACACACCCTCACACCTTTTGCAGCCTCGTCACTCCAGTAAAATATGTTTTCTGTGTCCCACAAATTGGACTGTCCTCTTTATTGTCTCTTAGGCCCTGAACTAACGTGATAGAGACGTTAAACACTACGTATGTAATGACTGTGATGTTTATAGACAGAAACACAGGCAGGAGCTGGACATGGTGAAAAAGGGAGCGGTCCAAGAATAAAACAAAATGGGGGAAAAGTCAAAAGAAATGCATTGGGTCACACTTGGACTAATGGCCTGTAACGGGTCAGGATGAGGACACAGGCTGATGGCACGATCATGATCTGAGTGGACTCCATGGACTTGTTAGCTCGAGTACAACTTTAAGAGCTTTGGGTGCTCCTGTCATACTTCTACTTCATTATCTTGCCTTTACTTCTGTCTTTCTCATTTTCCCAAACTGCATACTACTTTTTAAGGTCTACTCCCTTTAGTGCTGTCAGACGCCAAGTCACTATAACAAGATATGGCAGTTTCATTCCAAATAATGACCTAGGATTAACAAACAGAGTCGGGAAATAGCATTTAAAACTAAGTAGGGAGCACTGTGCAGTTAGGCACAGTTAGACCCGTGCTGCATTGTAATGGCCTGTGCCAGTTAGTGAACACGGTTTCTGATTGGTCTAGCAGATTCTCTCTCTCCAGAGTTTTTGAGTCTGGCCAAATCCCCAAAAGAGCCAACTAAATAAAAGATGAATGATTTTACTTGTTGGGTCAAAGTTGAATGTGAGGTCCCTAGTATTAAGGCTATAAATGGATGTTAATAAGTCAAGGCTAGTCCAGGAGTATAACCCGCCTCAATACCTAATACAGCATAACCTTTCCTCAACCACTTCTCAACTGCATCTGACATTTTCCATAGAGCCTTATTTAAACCTAAACATGTAATGATGAAGTTAATTAAACAGTAGATGCTGGTCATGGAACTCTCAGCTCGACCCTCTTATACAACTCTGTTTATTGATCTTCCGAAGTCTCCGGTGGTGTTTGCAATAGTATATTTAATTGGTGATGGTGGTGTTGTCCATTTTAATAAGGCAACTGACTTCATCACCATAAGTGCCAATCCAATCCAATCCAATCCAACTTTATTTATAAAGCACTTTAAAAACAACACAGTCAACCAAAGTGCTGTACACAGGTTAAAACACAAAACATGAGACACAGTAACATCAAAAACAGAACATGATAAATGTCAACTACTCACACTGAGTTAAAAGCCAAGCTAAAAAAAAGAGTTTTAAGAAGAGATTTAAAAACAGGAAGTGAGTCGGCCTGTCTTACATTCAGTGGAAGTGCATTCGAGTCTTGGAGCAGCCACTGAAAAAGCCCGATCACCCCTAAGTTTCCTTTTTGTCTTAGGGACTTGATCTCCAGACCTGAGAGAGCACCAGCAGGTCAGATACTGTGGGGCCAGGCCATCGAGACAATTAAAAACAAATAAAAGAATCTTAAAATCAATTCAATTCAATGCGAAACTGAACAGGTAGCCAATGGAGAGATTGAAGGATGGGAGTTATGTGATAAAATTTCCGAGAAGTGGACTTTTTCTTCCTCCGAGATGAACCAAAAAGTAAAATATGTCTGAAATGAGGATTTGGTGACAAAAGCTCAGTATAAACTTCTTAGTCTTTATAACTTAGCTGTGAGTGACAAATGACTCTTATCGGGTTCACTGCAGACTTGAACCACACTGGTATTAAACTGGCGATCTACGAGTTGGTGAGAGAACCACTGACACCCCAAATGTGAGTCTGCGCCTTGAATTTACCATGTCATAATATGAGATGAGAGGTATGAGATATGCTTATTTGTAGCATTTACATACACAGATGTTACTAAAACAGCACAAAAATGTCACCACAGTTTTTACAGTTTACTGATACAATTTCATACATCATGTTTCAATATCTGCACATTTCTTTGTTTAAAAACAATTCTCAAAACATTTGCATTCCCAAGCAGAACTTTAGATTCTGCTGTCAACAAAATTCTCAAATAACACATTTACTTGATTGTGTGCAGCCATATTGACTACCATTGACTGTCATATGGGACAGATACATGTACATGATTTCAATAGTAATAAAAGTCATTCAGAACTGTTGTATTGATCTAAGTCTTGGCTCCACATGTTTACATAACAAAAAGTCTCTTCACACATGGATACAGACCTTTAGAGACAGCACATGCCCAATCTCCAGGGGTAACACCTCCCTGGTCTAGACACTTAGACCACATGAGAAAACACTAGACTCAGATCTATGTCCTGTGCACTCCCCTAAAGTGTCCTACCGGAAACAGCTCCCCAATGTGCTGTGACAGGACACTTCTAAACACGCACAACCCCAAATGCACCAAAAATACTATTGACAACCCAATGATATCACAGCGGTTTCTGCACCACTTTATGCACATTACTCAATGAAAGACATTCTGTGAAACTTAATCTGTCCTGTCAAAGTCAATATTTACCATCTACGGCTGTGTGGAAAATGTAGTTGCGTATAAAACCATTGGAATTAGCTTGTTGCATGGCTCACAGGAATAGTGTCACTGACAAATAAGCAGAACGAAAAGGTAACTTGTCATATGTATGCAGCAATAAAAGTAATGCTTAGGAGTGAGTGAGCCATAGTGATGTAATAATGATGACAGCCATTATGACAAATGTAATTCCTCCCCTATTCCCAAAACGCCATAGACACCTGGATGCATACTGTGAGAAAAATATAGTCTAGGTCCTCTTTCAGTTGCATACTTCACTAACGTGCACCTGCAACCTTAGTCAGTCATTTTCCCGCCCACTCATTTTGGGCTTTTGGCCACTGCGACCAGAGATCTCACCATTCCTTACATGCACTCCTCCGGTTGCCATGACAAACGGTTTAGCTGTTTTGGCGATATTTGGGTATTATGACTGACTAAAGCACAATGACCTCACTCCTGTTTCATGACAATTGTGGGACAGAAAGCTGCTGAGTAAGGCACAGGTTCAAATTATTGGAATATGTCTTAATGTGTCTTTGGAGAGCCCCCACTCCTGAATTCACCCCTGGAGCACTGATGGCTTTAGCATACAAAGACATCTATGGCTAGAACCTGGGGACAATGCAATCTGCACATACTATGACTCTGGATAACTTCATATTTTTGGCATTCATTTTTATGTGTTTTAGATGTCCAACCTCCTCACATTACCCAACATTGCTCACCAAATAAGAAATCCCTTGGGTCTATTTATCATCTGCTGACGAAGTTTCTGGTCATTAGCCCATACATTATGAACTGGTGGTAATGTTCAATTTCCTGTAATATGATTCTGTATCAATTTTTACAGATGTATTAATGCTTTGTTACTTTTTGCCTTCACACGAAAGAACCACTTTTTCTTTTTTAAACCTATAGTCTACAACTCATTTTTAATTTAATTTTAAATACCGTAATGAGCATCAGTGCTAACCTTTTTTGAATGTTTTCTAGTTGGTTTAGAGCAGTGCTTCTCAATTATTTTCTGTGACGGCCCCCCTAGGAAGAACAAAATTTCACGCCCCCCTCCCTGCGCGCGACTATAAATAGTATTATTTGTCTAGAAAATTGTTATTACTACACCTATGCATAACATTTTATCCTTTTATTAACATTAAAAACAAAAAAAATAAAGAAAGAAACTTCCAACAAAGACTGCACTCTGCACTGTCTTTTTGCACTGAGGACTCAAATATCAATGTGTATTTAATGCAGCTTTGCGGACATTTGTTTCTGTCGGACTAGTACAGTACGGCAAAAAAGCATGTTTCCCAGGGTCACACGCGCCCCCCCAGCATCACCCCCTCTCAGGGGGCACTGGTTTAGAGTCTCATGTGTGTTGTTCATATATGACCAAACCTCATCAAATGTACTATCTATGAATCCTAAATAAAAATATCGTCATGGTTACTTTGCTGATCGGTGACTGGGCTGTAGGTTGAAATGTTTGAGGCTGGGGCTAATATTGGTCCTTGTTGCTGTGTGATTTTTCTGCTTGGCTGTTGCCATGAACATCACAGACAATGGGATTTGGTGCGGACTACAGTGGGTTCACCAGGACATGTCATGTCTAGGATCATGTCTAGGACAGTGTGTGTAAGGCAGTTCTCACAGTGTCTCTCTGTAGGAGACAAGAAACCTTAGTCCCAACATTACATCAGCCCATTGAGGTGTCAGGTCAACTTTATATAACATGATACTGTACAGCAAATGAAAATAACAGGGATTATGGCAAGGGGAATAAAAGACGGTCACTCTTCAGTATGTTTCATATGTATTTGACAAGGTTGCATGTAAAAGCCTATATCGATTTAACATAGTACTGTATTTAAGTAAATTTCCTCTGCCCAAACTGATGACACCTATTGACTTCATGCTTATTTGTACAGAGTCGCGCCCTCTTTCCATCCCATTGAAAGTGATGCCCGAGAGCCCAGTGGTAGAGTCCTGGACTGCCTCAGAGGAGAGAGTGAAGGAGCTCATCTCTCAGGCCTGGGATGCTGTCAAACGCCTAACTCTACAGGTAATACTCCTGTACTGTCTAACCTGCACAACCTTTGTCATAAATATTTTTTTTGTCCAAAAATAGCATGATCCTGCTCCATTTGAGATGAGTTCCAGTGTTTGTGACAATTGAGGAGTTTCCTATGTGCAACATAGCATACTGTGCATACTGTGCACAGAACTGTTTTAGGAACATGTTTTAAATTAAGTTTTGGTCAAGGTTTATGCTTATGTTAAGGCTACTTTTGTCTTTCTGAACAAATGCAAGTGGAACTGTCCACATGCCCCCACATTTCCCATAAATATGACATTGGATGTGAGATCTTTTTTCTGGCTAGTCATCTCCCTGGTAGTCATTTCTGGTGCGCACCAGTATACTATATATAAGTGCTCCCATTGTGTTGCTGCTTGCTGTATCTTGATTGAATCCATTAAATGTGACCACATCAGAACTGACCTCATCTGAAGTCCATCAGGAGCTGCTGACAACTGCGCTCCTTGAAGCAGGACCAGGACTTCAGGCTGCATATGTAGGTGCCTGCGTGGAAGTACTTGCTTTCCTTCTCATGGAGTAATTCTGATTAGGACATATGGCTTCCACATTTGCATGCTGACAGAATGTTACTTTTTTACTTAAACGATTCTCTTTTGTTTTAAATAGATCCATTCAAAGGATGACATGATAAATGTCACAGAAAATGTATGTTTTCCTCTAGCTTCTATGTTTGTGACATCACAGATATTATTGCAGGATATTTAAAGAGCAGCTAAACAACTAAATTTTACCCCATATATATTAAGCCATTGGTCCTCCATCTTAATTTTTCTTGTTAGGACCACACAAACCTATGCCAATCACACATGAAAGAAAGCATGACGCATGTGAATTGAAATTGTGCTCTGTAGCCCTGGTCCCATGTCATCTGGTTGAGGTGTTTACAGTACTTCAACAAAAGTTAACTCAACCCTCTAATAGTTTGCTGAGCCCGTCATAGCCTCGACTTTCCTGTCCCCTTCGGCTGTGTGACTATGGACCACACTGTGCAGAGCTGCAGTAATTAGGAAATAGTGTGTCCTGTTGACATGGGAGTGGAAGCCAACCAAACCCAGCAGCCCGACAGCTGGCACCTCGGGCCTTGGATATCCCGAATTTAAACCACTCCATTTATTTTAGTGTGGTGTAAACAAAATACCTAATGGCTCACACTTCTACAGCACATGTACTCAATTTGGCATAGGGACCTTCTTTCCATCCTTTACAAAGAGGGGAGCAAGAGCAGAAGTGAGGATGTGGTATCACAGTATAAGGGAAAAGGTTACAAGAGCTTTATTATTCTACAGCTGCTCACATCCACTTAAGACTGGGAAAGTTGTGGTGGTGACTTTGTACATTTTAAAATCCCGAATAGTAATCAGATCTTAATATAGAAACTCATGTGTAATGGAAATGGTCCTAAACTTCACCTCAGTGGGAATATTCTGTATCTTGCAGCTGCCATGCCCTGCCATTAACCCAGAAACTGCACACACAAAAACATATCTGTGAAATCAAATGTATTTAAATGAAAACCTGCTTCTTGTAAATTTATAAAAATGTGCAGTGATGTTTTTCTTTAAAAATATTGTCCTATTACAGTCAGCTAAATCGTTATCACTTTGGATTTAAGATTCAGACTATTGTGATTCATCATCTCGGTGTCACACCAAATACTCCAGCACACTGTGGTGTCATAAACTGGTTTCAGCTTTAGTTCTAATGCAGACTTTTTCACAGTTGGTTGTTCATAAGTGTGGATGGTGTAATTGTAGTTGTCAAATCTCATTAGGACTTTAGAATCATGCTGTAAATGTCACTGGCCGGAGTGGCCTGGCACTCTTCAAAATGGCTGGTTGCCCTTGGCCTTAAATGCATGACCCATCTCACTCAGACTAATGTGTTATAGCTCTCTCCCTTCCTGGTCTGCTCAGGTTTCTCTGTATTTGTACCTCTGCTGACCTCTGACCTCCAAGCTTTTGTCTGTTTGGTCCACTCCACACAAATCATGCCTTTTAAACTTGTGACTGCCTCTCCTTCTTGTTCCTCAGCCCTGATAGTGATTGCATGTGATGAGGATGGTGATTCTATTTCAGGAATTTTGCAATAATTCCTCCTATTTAACACATGAATGTGTTCAGCGCTGGCAGAGCTGCTTGTTGCTACCAAAACTGAAAGGGGATCTGCTGAAACAGAGAGGCTGTTGCCATGGAAAAATGAAGTAAGAGTGCTCCCTGCAGCTGCCATGCATTAATGGGGAAGATATATTTTAGTGAAAGAAGAGAGAAAAGCAGTGGGGCACAAAGGTACAGTGACAGTGCAGGGGCAGAAGGTAAGTTTAGAGACACTGATGACGCTCTGTGTTAAAATGTCCAGATGGTTTTCATAAAGAGGAGCTGACCCCTGACTGGCTTTGTGAAGCACATTACTTCATCTGCCCCCTCTTTCAATACTATCACCTCCACAGTCAGCACCTCGTCCTCCTTGTGTATATTTTTTGGCATTTGTGGTTTTTCAAGTTGTGTCATCATTACCGTTAATGGTGAAAGATGTTCAAAGTTTCACTGAATAATTATTTCTATACAATCCTGCCCTAAATTGTTCTTAATTACAGCAATGCAATAGTAGAGGTATGTGATGTGTATAATTAGTTGAAATAAAGCTCCTGTAGGTGGGGATAAATCTAAAAAAGTTCTATCAAGTTCTAGTCCTAGTGAGCATGTTGTTCGTGACATATATATCCATCCTGGTTAGTTTTGGACAATTTTAGGAGCATACACTGTCATGGTGGATATGTTCTTAGTATCTTTTAGGATAGACTCATAGGTTTCCCATTTTGTGGAAGAATAAATCTGTTGACTCAATCTCTTCTGGGGATCCCGTTTCTTCACAAGTTCACTGTGGTTCCTGTAATGCAAATCATTACATGTGAAAGATTGTTTTGAGGTTAGGGCTAGTGTTATGAGGTATGTTGTGGTGGAGGTAAAGGTTAGAATAACTCTAAAGGAAATGGAATACAGTAATACAGTTTAAAACCCAACCATCCATCTTACCAGTAATATACTTTGCTTTATGCTGTATGTAAAATCACAACTGAATATATTTATATTTTTGCAAAAATATGCAAAAAAAATCTGACCAAAATATGCTGTGACATAAGATTAAGACAAATGACAAGCTAGTAGTAAGTTTGATTAAGAACAATGATTGATACACATTTGATACATACAAATTGATACATATTATTATATTTATAAAATTAAATTGTGGAAACCTAAGTTTAATATTACAAAAATAGTAGTATGTTTGCATGTAACTCATGTGTGCCATCAGCTGCTCCTGTGTCAGTGCAGAGATGACCTCATAGCCATTGGAGATACTCACACATATTTGACCTCTGCCTGGACCCAACTGGAAAAGTGCTTACCCTTTTGTCTGTAATCTCTGAACATAGAAAACACAGGCCAGTTTCATTAGGACTAAAACTCAATTTTTGCCTCTCTAAATTTGTGAGAACTTGGATTTCAAGATGCGTAATGGTGTCAAATAAAAAAAATTGACTTTCACTCTGATCATCAGAATGTGTTTTGGCCAGTGTCCTGGGAGGTGAAATCCTCCACCCCCCATGTTCAGACAAAGAATTATATGTGCCCATTGCACATCCAGTAAGATCATCTAAGGTGGACATTTTCGCCTTTGTGATACATTCAGTCCCTATAAATCAGCAGGGGTGAAAATGTGCCAGTGTAGGCCAATAAATTTTGCCTCATCTGCAGTTGATTATAACCCTGATTTGACCCAGAACTCCATACTGATAACATTATTAGAGTGTCCTCTGACCTCCATATTACAGTAAACACTTACAGTGCATGTGTTTCTATGGCATGAAACATGGATACATGTCAGCCATTTAATCATCAAATAATAGACAATAGGGTGTAGCACAACACATTGCTTTGAAGTTTTGTTGTGATATGGTTGAGTTTTTTGATGTATGTATGACACTGATTAAATGCAGACCCACACTTGTAGTTGCTCACCACTGTAGGGTGATGGAGGGGTAATTGTTTGAGACTTGGGGCAGGAGTTGGCGAGGCAAGCCGGGCCAGACGAGGCCAGACGCACTCCTAAGGCCACTGCTGCATCAATAAACGCAGCGATCAAAGTCGCAATTAACCCACCGCACTAACACAAACAGCTGGGCCAGCAGAAACAAACAAAGCCTTCATGTCACCTAAAGCGTTTATTTTTGCAGATTTCCACCTCAACGAGGGAGACCTCCAACGCTTGTCAGCTTCTGTAAGCAGTGTTAGAGCTGAGGAATGCAGGTCACAAGGATGGCTTGCTGCCTGTGTGTGCTGTGCCAGTCCATAGATTACTGTTGCGGTGGCATATGGGTGAGATCTAGCCTGATGTGTTGTCAGGAGGCAACAGGCTTGGATGCCTTTTTCATATACAACAAAGAGGAAATGCATTTTTGAAAGCACATCTGTCTTGTCTCATCCTCATATACAAATTAATCATCTGAATTGAGATCCAGACACAATTTATTCTACAACAACCACTAATCTAAATGGCTTGTCCACATAGCTGGGAAACTATGCTCTACCTTTGAAAAAACATATTTCTGGATCCTTGGATTGGGAGGTTCTGATTGAATTAATCAAGATTTCAGTAGCGCAAATGGTGGAACTTAAAGATGAACTTACAATACTCCTCCATGCACAGCACTCACACCAGCACTGGGGAAAAACAGTTTAATAAATTCATAGATTTGTCTGCATTAAAGAAAAACATTTCCTAATTAAAAATTAATATCTCTTTGCAAACATGTTATAATAATTATGTTGACAGCTTTTATGACCCCTGAACTTCTCTATTTGGCTTTTTGGCCTTGTGTAAACTGATACAGTAGTGATCAGGCCAGGTGACTGGAGAAATCACCAATCAAATAAAGGGCCTTTTCATAATACTACAGTGCATGTAAACATAGTGACTGTGGGTGGGTTGTCTAATAAAGGAAGGGGTATGTTGTATGGACCTTCTGTTCATCTGAGCAGCCACTGAGGAAACCAAGTGTCCCGTCTGGAGCAGGCACAGGAAGATTACATTTGGTGAAGTATCAGGTTTTTCAAAACAAAGGGATGTGTTTTCCGTTTGCTGCCGATCCCTCCACAGAGCCCCCTCTCCTCCAGAGTTGCAAATGTTTTTACTAAGGATGCTGTGAGGGTGTTTCTTATTTCCTCTGCTATCTCTGTGTGATTTCCTGTGTGCATGTTGAGGTGTGCATGAAAAGATTGTGTGGTAGAGAAAGCAGTTAAAACATGGACATAATTTCTAACATGACTTTATCTTGAGTTTATTTCCAGACAGTAGAAGATATGAGGGCCAATAAACTGTGATGTGACCCATATGAATTTGCAGTGGCCTTTGGAACCAGTGGAAGACTGTTGTGCCATAGTGATAGCCATTTATTGCCTGAGAAATTCATAGAAGCCTGTGGCCATCACAGAGGAGGTTCCTTACATTTTGAGAGGGTATTTTGCTGCTACCAATACTACCAGTGTACTTCTAGTACTACTGCTACTTGCTATATATAAGTGAGAAGATGTATTCCTTTGTATATGGCTTTGGTTTTTCAATTACACCAAACCACTTGTATGGCCGGCCTAGGGCCAGATTCAGGCAGTACTATGCAATCAAATTTATTTCAGTGACACATGTGAAACAAAGCAGCTAACTGATCACTCACCATTTTAACATAATCAAACATAACTCATATTAACAGAATTTAGTTTAGAATTTGTGTGTTTTTATCATATCTCTAGAGAAGTAAATTTAGTGTTAGGAAATTAACTGAGTAAAGTAATTTTGTAATTCTTGTACATGTCCGTTCTTGGTGTAAATCGTTGTCGTTTATTGGTATGTTCCACTGAACCTTAAGAGGCTCCTGTGGTTATTATATAGGACATTTCCGCATGTGCAAACTTTTGAAACATTAAGTCTGTTTGGCCCTCTGCTTCCTTTCTATTGGAACCTGCACTGTTGGAACCAGATAAACCATCTCCTAAGAACTCCAGGGAAATGTTCTGGAGATGGCCCCCTCCATGGCCAAGGAGAAGGGAGGAAGTTTGGGACTCTCGTGTGGAGCGGGGGGTATTAAGACTGAAAGACTTGAAACAGTGTCCACACATGTGGCTGGATCATGAACGCTATCTGATGAAGCGGGAAAATGATCAGAATAAAACTTTGCAGGACCCGCCACAAAAATGAAACAATCCTTTATTTTAAAAGCCTATGATGTGATGCCAAGATGGGATGAGGAAGGAGAATTAAACAAATGAAAAAATCTCTGGAGGCATCTCACATTTAATCAGAGAATCCTCCAAAAGAACATGTTTTGTTCTTTGTCTTTCCTTGAACAGTATTTATTTACTTGTGACAGCATAGGCCAACTTCTTGATCCAAAGTCCTGATTAAATTAGTGCTTGAGTGACTGTACATCAAAGTGTAAAAGGATCCTCGTTCATCTGAAAGCCTGAGAGGAAGGGATCAAGCCTTAAGTCCTGGTATAAGCCACGGTCACCTACTAAATAACAAGGCTGCTACTCAAGACACTTGAGTTTTGGAAGAAACCTGTTTTTTTACAATACACTGGGGTATAATGGCATAGTCCCTATATACTCACAAGTCCCTTTGTTCTCCAATCTTCCACTGTCATCTCTGAGTAAGCCAGCCAGATAACTGAATTTTCTTTATGGTTGGACCAGTGAGAGACTTCAATGAGTTAAGTGCACGAGTAGAATTTTTTTGTAAGCAAATGTATACTTCTCTTTTCTCTGCTTTTTCTCCAAATCTGTGCCACACAATGCTTATGAAAACCATTCTTGTTCCTAAGGCGTAATAATTTTAACAGTAAAGGGCACCACACACAACAGGATTTTTCGTCTTAAGCCGGGCGTACACTGTGCGCTATTTTCAATCGTTTCACTCAGCCCCAGCTCAAACTGTACGATTGAATCGCAGGGTTTAAAAGGTCACAGCTAACGATTCATGTTCTCACACATGAATCCAATGGTCGGATGACTTGCCTGTGCACACTCTACGTCCACATCATTACATGTGGAGTTCTTGTTCCAGACATATAAAGTAGAAAACCGGAAGTGCAGAGACACAATGATGGCAAAAGACAGACCTGCTGCCTTGGCAATTTGTGCCATTCTCTGAACAGACAAGCCCAAAAAGAAAAGGCGACGGTTGTGGTCATCTGGTAATGTGTGTGAGGCCACATCGAAAAGGCTCGGGTGAACCTGCCAAAGCTCAATTAGCTGAGCCTCCATTGCTTGTGTCCAAATCACTCGCTGGCCTGCCATGGTCCTCCACCATGGATCTATAATAAGAACGAAGAAGATAAAAAGATTTTATTATAGTTATATTATAGTTATATGTCCTCCACCAACTGGCAAAAGTTGTCTTGATCCCAAAAACAGTTGCACAAGTGAAAAATTTACCCAAAAAGGGCCAAAAATCACACAGTGTACACCCGGCTTTAGATACAAGTCAAAACTGTGTTATTATTTGTGAAATGTGGTGTAATACTTCCGATACATGATTTTTAAAGCATAAAAGTTTGGTGGTAAAGTACACAGGAATTAGATTCACCATCACTAATCTGCAGCTTCACTCCGATCCGTGCGCTGTGTGGATGTAAACAGACGCACCTTTTTACTTTTAAAGAATGCCTCAAATTGCATTAATAGCTCGGTTTTGTGGACTGAGCATCTTTATTTGTTGAGGGCTATTTCTATGGATAATGTGGATGAGATGCTGCACTGACAAGTGAATAATAAAGTCTTCTCATTATTTTCGCAATATCCTGAGTTTGTATCTTGGGTCTCTGTGTCCATCACTCTTCTGCCCCTGATACTGTTTTATTGGCTGTTGCCGTAGCGTTGCTGATGTTTGGTGGTTAAGATCTGACAAGAGCCACTCAGAGTCACACACACATGAGGAGCGCAGCAGCTTCAAAATCGCATATGAATCGCAAAATCGCATATGAAGACCAAAAGTCTGGTCACGCCTCCCTGAACCCGGGGAGAAGCAAATCACAGCCAAAATCGAGCAAATTCTCCTGTAGTATGTGGCAGCCTTAGGCCACTTTATTACAACAATCTGTGCAAGTCCACCCCCATATCACAGTTTTGTTTGATCTTGTATTTATTTATTATTTAGTTATTAGTTTAATTTAACAATGCACATCAATTCATTCATTCATTCGTTTTCTTCCGCTTTTCCATTTTCTGGGTCGCAGGGGCAAGCAGTGTTCTGCTGCCCAGAACACAATGTACCACCCCCATGAATCCTTCTGCGGGTGGTGGGTCCACAGGAGGACGGCTCACGTCACAACGGGCCTTGATGTATCTTCTGCCATGGGGGCTACCAGTGTCCACAGACACCGGGGGCGAGGTGGGGTTAAGTGTCTTGCCCAAGGACACAACAGCAGCGCTCATTTGTGATCACATGCGGTCAACCCGTCAAGAGCGGGATTCGAACCACCAACCCCTGGATCACGACGCATATGCTCTACCAACTGAGTTACTGCACATCAATTAACATGTCTAAATACACTAGCTATACCATTAATTTCTGTAGCCCTTAGGCAACAAATATAATGCCATTAATATATTAAAGACAGCATTTACATAATATTAATTAAGGTAGTTTAAACGTTAGAAACGTTTGCTGGGTGAAACATGCATTCTGCAAAAGCCTAAAGTCATAGACTTATCTCCTTGTAAGAACGCATGTTTTCAATGCAAAGAAAATACCTGTAACTGACTAATGCTGGATGGGTCATTTCAAAGCCATAGAAGCTGTGATAATTGACGTAAAAAAAAAAATAAAGGAAAGAAAAATAAGGAAATGTACTTTCACTGCACAATTCAGTACAGTGACTAAAAGCTAGAAGTCATTTGGGCCCAGAGGAGCCTGTACTGCTATAACCCGTCACAGCAGTAACACTGTGAACAAATAACCCCCCAGTCTGAGCTCTAGCCGGTCCCCCGTGAGCTGGACAGAGGTCAGTGCTATTGCAGGTGCCATCTTTCAGAGGAAGTGGTGAGCACAGCAGCATTCTGGGAGGATATTAAAAATTGTGGGGGCTCTCGCTGTACAGAGAAGAAGAAGAAAAAGGAGATGTTAATTCAGGTGTTTTGGCTCAAGCCCAGAGATTTATTTTATTCCATTTGTTTATTTAGTTTGTGCCTTGTGCCTGGTGACAACAGTTGGAGGGGAAACATGATCCGTGCTTTGTGTATATTCAGGTTTGTACTGTATGACATGGAGGTGTGACTTTAAAGTGTGTCATCGGAGCATGTTTTCGTAGCATAAGTCGGCACGTGCGGCCTCATAAGGACTTGATTGGTTTCAGTCTTTTCTCTTGTGGAGATTTCCTGGTCAAAATTGAAACGTGTTTTTACTCTTTTTGAAGTTTATAGATAGAATGTGCTGTCTGCTCCTGGTTACACTGAGTGAGTTTTTACTACATTAAGTTGTCATTAAAGGATTTTCGGTTTCTGGTGTTAGTCGGATTTTATTTTAAATGTGCATAGGTGCCTTCGCAATTTTTCTGGGTAGTGCCCAGTTTAGTCCTGATGTAGTCCTGGTTTGGTAAATTCAATTCTGAATTCAAATGTATTTATTTCCAAATTTAGACCTAGTTTACTCCCAATTTTAATGTGGTGTGCAAGTGAGAATGAACCCTAAAATAAAATGCACTGAAATCTATGCCTTCAAAGCTGTTGTTGATCAAACAAGAGTGAAATGAGCTTGATTAAAATGATCCCAGAATGGGACTAACAATCAAGGAGGTGGTTCTTATGTTATGCCAGGAGTTTATTTGTTTTTTTCTGGTATTTCTGCAATATGATATTGAGAAAGCTGGAAGAATTAAAACAGCTGCATAAAGTGAAGTTTGACATCTTAATTTGAGATGTGAATTGACAGGACCTGATCCCACTCAAACCTGAGGAAATACAGTCGCAGACCTCCAGCAGACACTCGAGAGCCCGTCTATCTTTGAGATGCCGTTTTATTCCACATTACTTTATACCCCACAGAAAGACCAGTTACGTAACACAAAATCCCACACTGCAATTATCCCACCGGCTTTCAGATATTACTTCTGCCCAAATCTATTTTAAATTTGTGTCATATTTTTCCTCCTGCCGAACTTGGAAAAGCCTCGTTTCCATGGGCCTCCCCAACAGAAAATCCATTTCCACTATCCTTTTATTGGCAGCTCTGGCTTGGGAGAGCCAAGTGAGCAAATAGTCAGAACTGTAACATGCTGCAAATGTAGCTCCAGCATGTGATGGAACAAACTATTTTCCACCATCTTGGCATATACCTGGCACTTTCCTGTCCCATTTTAGGACATGAGGTCTACCATAACTTTCTATAACTGTCCCAAACACGCAGTCTATCCGGGACACTGTCACCCTCAGCCTACATCTAGTGCGATGTTTATTGGCCTGTTAGAGAGCTGTTAAACACAATTCAGTGGAATAGCAAACATGACCCTGCTCAACCTCAACTGAACTTTTACACCTCAAATTGTGACATAAAACACACGCTCACTCCAGCTCGACTTGCTGCCCTGTGCACTTTTCCCTTTTTTGTTTTTGTTAAGTATTTTTTGCCTTTGCTTTGCTGAGGTCACCACCCTCTCAATAAGCTCCCCACCCTGGATTAGTGCGTGGTCACAAATGAGATGTGAACCTGGATAAAGCACCATAAAAATTCTGCCATATGACAAAGTAAATTAAACAAATTAATGGTCACTATACTCACAGGCCAAGCGGTTCAGTTCTATCTCATTGTAGGCCAATGTGTATTTTACTGACTGCCTTTTGGACCAGTAGACAAGGGAACAGGGGGTACAGTTATGACGGGATAAAGACCTGGTCGTGGGGAAGACATGCTGTCAGTGGTTTTGGCTCAGGTCAAACCAATGATGTTTTGGGATTTTCTGACCTCAGGCTGTTTCTCTGTTTGGACCTGTTATGACAATTTAGTGCCAGTGCCTGCTAGCTCTCCTTTTTTTATGGAGTTTTTGTGTGTGAGAGCAGGGTGACCACAGACACCTGACGTTCACTGCAGCCAAAAGAGCAAGGTGGAAGATCTGACCCATAGTTTACACCCTAACAACTCCTGACATAACCGCACGACCGAGCAGCTTTGGCCCAAACGCTGTGTAAACGTCTTTAAATGACCAGTGCCAGTGGTTAGCTTTACCTCACATAATGCAATGCACATAATTTCAATATATTATGTCTGTATTAGGTCTCCATACAGATTATATTTGTCCATCTACTACTGGTCTAAATATACAATATACATATACATATACAAGTAATTTAAAGTGTAATTGGCTGTCTGTCATAGATAACAAATCAGTGGCTTGTGTTGGCTTTCCCCACAAGGGAGTCCCATAAGCTAAACTAAAACGGGTTTAGTATCACCCAGTTTAATTTTGAGGTTATTTATATTTTTCCACTGCGCACACTGGTGTTTGACACAAGTTTGTGCTGTTGTGTAAACATTAAACTCTTGTTTCGAGATGATGCCATTGAGATAATGTGTGTTGTCATCTGTGAAATGTTTTCTAATTATGAGAGTTTGGTCATGTTGTGATCAGTCACAGCTACCATGCATTTAGCGGCATTTGTAGTTTTTGTTGCTATGGCAAATGACCACAAAAGCATTCAAATGTCATAAGCAAACACCATTAAGGTTATTAGTATGTTTTACTGTAATTGCCCACCACAGCAATTATAGGGCTTGGTGCCAGTTTTTGTCTGCCCTGCCACAGATTTAGAGGCATGCCCTCGCAAAGCTTTTCAAAACAACCAAGTGAACAGTCACAATTTCCAAAATGTTACCAACGAAATAACATTATTGCAAAGGGATAACTGAAAACATTACTATAGTGAACCATTTCACAGATGTTTTTCAATAACTTCTGTTCATTTTTTCAGCAAAGGAAAATGTACATAGTAGTTAGCATAGCATAATATATTTTAGACACACAACCTACCTAAACACTTTTATTTGCTAACAGTGGTGCACAATGAAAGATACATTATGTATAGTTATTAGGCCTAATACTCCAGACAGTGTGGTTATTTATATCGGATTTCCCAGCCATCCATCAAACAGTTGTTGTGATAGTTCACTCCCACAATTCACTCACCACAACTGTAATCCCCTGGAAACCACAAAGTATGTACCTAATTTCTGCAAATCCATTTTGTGTCAATCACTGGCTTAGTTTAATGTAAAATGTGGATGTGTGAATGAGGATATCTCTCTGCACACATGCAAAAACTGTACTTTGTTTCCAGAATCTACCGCTTAAATAAGTTGATACTTCTCTTTAGGGCAATGCAACATTCTTTTGTACTAAAAGAAATTTATCATACCGTTTTCTTCCCTATAGTTGGAGCTCCAGGCCTGCTGTGTGTTCCTGCCCAATGACAGTCTGCCCTCCCCCAGCACCATCATCTGTGGGGACATCCCTGGGACTGTCCGGAGCTGGTACCATAACCAGGCCTCCATGCCTGGGACCCTGGTGATCTGTCTGCCCCAGATTAGCATCCTCAGTGCTGGGCACAAGTACATGGAACCACTGCAGGAGCTGCCCTTTGTGGTGTCCAGACCCATATTAGAGGAAGGTAGGTACACTGCTGTTAGTAATTTTTGTATGGGTGGTCACTTTAAATACAGGGAAGATAAAGCTAAGATAACTCCTATACATTGACAGGTAATCATAATGTTGAATGCTTAACTGCTAATCTCAAGTATAGAAAATAAAAAAAATAGGTCTTAAAATAGCCTCATGAACTACCTAATTTCTTTGGTATTATAAACACATCAAATTAATTAATAACTGAAATGAATGTTTTGAGAATAGTAATAGGCTACATTATGTGAATTCATCATCATTATGGATTTTCAACACTGAGCAAACCTTTGACCCAATACCACTCATTTACCATGACAAAAGACAAACAAACTTAAGTGGAGTGAATTTGAGAGATGTATATCTTGCACATGTGGTGAGCACACCTGGGAGAGTTGACATTAGCAATATAAGACGCTCAGGCACTGTTTTCTCTTCAGAAGAAAAAAGAGGGGGCACCCTCCTTTTTTTCTCCAATGACATCAGAACTGGGCATACGAGATTTCAGAAATGGGAAAGAAAGAAAAATGACAGCAAAAACAGTTACATCAGCGGCCTTGTCAATGTTGCAGCTAAAATTAACAACCTGTGCTTTTAGTAATTCATTCCTGCCTTTTCAAAATGTCTTCATCTCTCTTGTTATTGCCTTGGATCAAAGCCGCCTGCCCACAGCGTAAGGGAAATCTATTCTTCATGACCTTGTGCATCTGAAAGTTCCCTCTATGTCCTCATAGACACAAAAAAAAACAACAAAAAATCAACGACGTGACAGCTTCTCAGAGTGTGGCATCACTTACAATAGATCTACTTAAATTTTTAGTATATAATTGCACTGCATTTCATTTGACTTGCATGTACAGTATGTGCCTTTGTATTTGCCTGAGCAGCCAGTCCTCCTGGATTCAGACAGAATGTAGACTGGAACTGGACATTAGAGGATGAAAATCCTTCAAACATGAGACGATTCAACCACAGCTGCTAATTTGTGGCATGTGTCTCCCAAATGTGGAAAACATCCAAAATTCTCATAACACAAAATATATAATTTATTTTATTTATATATATATATATATATATATATATATATATATATATATATATATATATATATAAAAACGCGTTAATTACATTAATTAATTACACTGCAAATTAACGCATTATAAAAATTAATGCAATTAATTTTGAGTGGCAATTCAATGCGCGCACATTTTAAATTTGGCGTGTGGGGCCTTTGTACGGCAAGTTTATTTATAAAAATGTGACCCGCACGCACCCGTTTTCCTATCTGTTGCGCTCCGCGCGCCGAACCCTTTTCATTTTCAACCATAAACTGTGTTCTGCCACGACTAAGGGTGCACCAGTTTTGCCCTTCCAAATCGCGCTAAACCCGATCATTTACTCACCTGCGCACGGCCGCCTTCTCCCTCCTCCCGTGGTGCTATCTGGCAAACCCGGACACATCCGCGCCGGTAGTTTAAATCCTCCAGTATTTGTATTCTCTGTATATTTGAAGCTTTGTATATTATTTATTGACGTTGCATGAAAGCTACTGTACGTGGTCACCTTTTGGCACCAGAAATATTCGCCATTTAATAGTGGAATGGTGTAAATGAGCTTTTGCATGAATGTTATGTAATGTGGGAGGGGGAATGGGGGTATACAGGTGCACTCTGCAGGTCTGCCAACAGTCTGGTCTTGGTTACAGTGGAGGTAACGTGCACAGGTGAAGTCTGCAGTAAAGTACAGTCTGTACCACTGTAAATATTTTTTCATGCACGTTTGACACCTTTTTTGCACTGTGGGAGAGCACAATAAACCACCTAAAAAAATGTATGAAAATGTGCTTAATTAGATTAATTAATTACAAATCCTGTAATTAATTAGATTAATTTTTTAATCGCCTGACAGCACGATATATATATAATCCCCCTGGTCAGGTAACCTTTGTATTGTGTTCTGTATGTCTTTCTCAGGTGATGCTTTCCCTTGGACAATCAGCCTGAGTCAGTTCAGTGTCTATACCCTCCTTGGACAGCAGCGGAGCCTGAGTCTGCTGGAGCCCATGGGCTGCACCTCTACACTGGCTGTGACCTCCCACAAACTGCAGGGTTCAGAGGGCAGGCATTCCTTTGTGGTGTGTCTCCATGTTGATCTACAGCCGGTGCATGTCAAGTTCTCCAATCCACAGGTCAGTCACATGGGGGCACTGCTATACCCACACCAGTAAAGCCTTTTTTAAACCATATTGTACAAAAAACATGAGCTGCTACAATCATTTGTACAATGAAACACTTTAAAGAGCCCATACCACAGTATTTTCTGATCTATGTTATAATGTTGTTTCCTCATCAAAACCATCCCTAAAGTTGTATTTTCTTTATGATTAACACATAAACCCTGCATATTTAGGCAAGGTTCTTCTCACAAACTGAAAATGCTCTGTTCCACCTTTTGATATCATGTGGTATTTCAGGAAGTCCATTCACCTTAACTAGAATCATGTGTATCATTTAAGACCTGAAATTGCTCTCTACTGAACAAAATGTAAAAGGTAGCTGACCACTATATGACATGACAAGGTGAAAACAGAGCATTTTGAGCGTTGGAGATGTAGACAACCTAATAATACTTACTATAATAATATTATTCAAACAAAACGAAGCTCCAGGTGTGTAATAACATTTTAACATGGCTTGAAGCTCACGAGAGTAAATTTTGCATTTTTTAATATAAGATAAGATAAGATATGCCTTTATTAGTCCCACAGTGGGGAAATTCCAGTGTTGCAACGCACAGATCAAGAACAGCAAGAAAAAGTAGCATGCAACAGAACAATATAATAAATAAATAAATAATGGCCTAGGATAATTTAAAACTAGACCTAAAAATAGACTCTGGAGTATAGTTGAATATTGTAGTGCAGATAAGTTGAATGACATGTTAACAGTGTTCGTTGTACAGTCTGACAGCAGCAGGAAGGAAAGACCTGCGAAACCTCTCCTTCACACAGCGAGGGTGAATCAGTCTGTCACTGAAGCTGCTCTCCAGAGCAGACAGAGCGTCCTGTAGGGGGTGAGACTCATGGTCCAGCATAGAGGTGACCTTAGCCAGGACCCTCTTGTCCCCCACCTTCTGCACTGAGTCCAGAGGACAGCCCAGGACAGAGCTGGACTTCTTGATGACCTTGTCCAGCCTCTTCTTCTCCCTCTCTGTGATGCTGCTGCTCCAGCAGACCACACCGTACAGGATGGCTGATGCCACCACAGAGTCATAGAAGGTCCTCAGGAGTGACCCTCTCACTCCAAAAGACCTGAGTCTCCTCAGGAGATAGAGCCGATTCTATAATAAAGAGTGGGATATATTAATTATTAAATCATCTACAGCTCAAATGTTAACATACTCCCAAAAAAATAAGTTATCTGCTAGTGCATAATAATGGTCCACATAAATATTGAACCAAAAATCATGTTTCATCTTAATATATTTAACAATCACATGACATAGTAATTATCATGGCAGGTCCAGCTATGCCTTACTGTGCCCTTTATTAAATGTTTGTGCTAGAATTGAATACAATTCAATATAGTATATCTTTTTATTTGGCATCTAGGCCTTTGTCAGTTTTTACAGTGGAGCAGTTAGTTGGAAACATGTTTCACTGTCAATGCCTTTTAATGAGGATGTTGCTGGGAGCATGTAAGGGAAGAAAGTCAAGAACTAGGCAATGGAAAATTGCACTTGTGTCTTTGTAGATCTGACATAAACAAAAGCCTGGCTAGAACAAGTGTGTCCACATGGTCTTCAAATGCACAAAGTAGTTCATCATGCTAACTGTCTTGATTGTCAAGAAAATCAATCTGTAAACATGAGAGTGTTGCTATGTTTGTTTTGGTCAGATCACAGTGAAGGAGAACAGGGAAACGTGAAGCCCATTGTTATTGCACACTGTTATTTTGTTTTGGCGACTGGATAACAAATACAGATGGACTGGATAGCAAAGATTTTAGCTGTCAAAATTCTGCTTTAGTTTTCATTATGCTGTGGTGACTCTAGTGACATATACATGTACCATAACACAAGCTCTGATTTTCACAATTGAATTAGTTTTATTAAATTTGTTTCTTTGTAAACACTTGAACTGTATAATCTTTGAATCCTCTCTCGGACCGCATTGATGATTGATGGCAGGAACACTCTGCAACAGAAATAAATTACAGAATTCCTTTTATTTGTGACTATTTTCCCCACAGATGCTCTTTTGTTCTTTTTAAATAGCGTGTGTAAGAATTGCAAAACTATTAGGACATCAAGACATTTTTATTTAATAATCAAGAATACAATACAGTCTGTGATGTTTTCTTCTAATTCCTTTTTCCCACCATATGCAAATTATAACCTTTAAAGTGCTATAAGAGCAGCATGGGGAGAAAAGGACTATTTAGTCATCTTTTTAATTATAGTCTACATTTGTATGTGTACTGGGATGTCAGACTCCTGTACAAAGTTTACCACCAACATAGTTACAGATTTGGTCACGCTGAAATGAAAGGGTGGAGCCTAAGTAATGGAATGGAAACATACATCATAGTGTAGTATTTCATCTTGGCATAACCAGCAATGCAAATGCCCTGTGCAATACAGTATATATGGTACATACTGTAATAAATTAGATGGAACGTTTGCTCATTGATGCAGGCAGTGGCACAGACATAATTACATGCAACATTCATAATTCATAGACAAAAGTAACTTTTATACAATATAAAAGTAAGGAATCGTTGGATTTATATAGCACCTTTCAAGATATCCAAAGAGTTTCACGGTGCATTATTCATTTACTCCAAACTCAGTAGTGGTAGCCACAGCTGCTCTGGGACAGACTGGCGGAAGCGAGGCTGCCAATCTAAGCCATCGACCCCTCCAACCACCACTAACACTCACGCACATGCCACTTTCATACTAGGCAACATGGGTGTCTTGCCTAAGGACACAATGACAGTTTTTGCCACTGGCGCCCCACTGTGACGCCTCAATTTCCAAGTGAACTCCCATTCATTTTACAAACAAACCAGCTGGTAAAATATTCAGTGTGTATTGTATATAAGTTTAGTTATAAATTATTCATTTTTATTTTATTTTATTAGTTCTAAATTTAACTTGTAGCACAAACCACATCTACCCAATTTACGTCCATTTGTATTTGTCCACCTGTACTCACTATGCTCACACAGCAGTGTTTAGCATAGCCTCCTTTAGCATTGACTGTAGTGAGATAAAGACACAAACACAGGCCATCTGCGCTCCCCAGCCTTTCATGTGTGTTTTCATGAATGACAGTGAGGCCTCTGTTCACTCTCCAGCCCTCACTACTGCAGCCTCAGCTCCTCTTGATCTCCAGATGACAGCTCTTTGGAGGACCTCACATCACAAATGTTCAGATCCATTTCTCTCTTTATAAAATGGGCCGGCTATATTATGATCTGTGTATGCAAAGATACAAATGTATAGTGAGATTTTTCCATCACTAAAAATACAGCATAATTTTTGCAACCTGTCAGCATAAAGTACTTCTTTTGAGCTTGTAGATAGTCCCCATTTTGCCAGTGCCACGCCATGCCTTTTTTAGTCAACAAATCAATGCACAGAACATGTCTTTAACTGACATACTGCTCTTCTGTACATTTACTTTATAGTACTGCAGTGACATAACTTTCTAGTATGATTACTTTATGTATCATAGTGGTATTATTTGACCCATTCGAAATATATTTGATTGCTTTCTTGGCCGTTCAGTGTCGGGAGCGCTGGGCTGTGTGTCTCCAGCCGGCAGCACAGTTGAGTGGGGTATGGCAGACAGCTGTTGGCTCTGTCCCGGCCCTGCTGCTGCTGGATCAACGTTAGCAGCTCTTCCTGGACATGTTTGAAATGCCCCAGCTGTAATGTATTGTGCTGCTTTTCATTTGATTTATGCTTATTTATGGAAGGCCTCCCCGTAATGTGTGCGCTAACAGCCGTGCCTGTGTGTGAGAAGGCGACTGAAAGCAAAATGTGTTTTGAGCTGTTTTCTGCCTCTGCACCTTTCTTTGAAGGACCTTTTTGGCAGAAGAGGGCAGGGGGTGAGCACTTTGCTGGCAGGGGAATCAAACCAGTTGAAATCCAGAAATTAGCTCACTGTGAAAGAGCGTGCTTTTCTCCCTTGCTTTTGCCTCTCGAAGAATATTGAGTAAAAGCATTGCATTCCCGTGCCTTGCTCTCATGTTTTCCACTTGCCTTTTTGGTTTTGTTATTGTTGTTTGAAACTGAGACCTTCGTTCATGATAATTAGTTAAGAAGTTTGTTCTAACCATGGTGACTTGGCTTAATTGATGACAACCTAACTTTCCTCCTTTGGTGTTTCTATGGGAGTTCTGTTGTTAAGAATAACAAGTTTGTTCATTGTGGCACGTGTAAGGCCGTGCAATAACTTCTGACATTTATAATGCATTTACCATCCTTAAAAGAAAAATAAAAGTGGATAATTTTCATTATTGCCTTTGCTTTTTTCTTTTTCATCTATTTAAATTTAGACCTAGATTTAGTGTCACATAACCGTAAAGCTGCTAACACAAATCATGTTAATGACCTTTAGAAGACGGTTTACATGAGAACTCCACAGTGACAATGTTTGAGTCAGGCATTGGCAAAATCATTTCAAATATGTCTTCCAGTGTAAATGCTTCTTGTGTGTTCTTTTTGTGATTTAATGTTTTCAAATATTGTCTCATACGGGATTAGAACTAGATTAAGGCATGATTCACTATGTTAAGATTTATTTGTAACCTTTTTTACTGTATCTCAGCTGTAAACCAATTATTTTTTCATAACAATACCTGGGAAAAAATACTTCACAACATACAACATGCTTCAGTTTTAGTGCACAAACTTATCAGAAGCAGTCAGTGTTCCTTAAGTTAACCAGCAATATTATTTTGAAAATCCTGCCTGTACATTGTACAAACTGTATATTGTGTCTTTTTACAATAAACTTCCATTCTGTCTTCCTCCAGGTCCAGCTGTTGTATGAGCTGTTTCTGTCCTGGAGCTCCACTTGGGCCCGGCTGCAGAAACGTGGCTTCCTCCGTCAAACCTCCAACTTCCCAGAGATGCCTGTAGTGGGCGCTCCATCCTCCCCTGTGCGCAGCAGTGCTGGGACCGCCCCACCGGACACCAGCACCTGCAGCCCCTCTGCAGACTTTGGCTCCCCCACTGAGGTTAGCATTTGAGATCCATTTAGGATTTAGTATGTACTCTTTTTATTATAGTTCAGTAATTTTATTATAATTTTATTATAATTATTATAGTTCATCCAAACAATGCTCTAGTTGTAGATTTCATTTTACCAATAACATTTCTTCATTGTTTTATAACCACTTAATGTTGAATCTTTTAATCCAATTAAGTCCCTGAGTCCTCTACAGAGACCTCTCATAACACAAGGATATTTACATCACCAGCTAAATGATGTGTTCAGATGTAAATATAGTATTTTTACAGCAAGAGCTTGCAATTTATCTAAGCAGTCTGTTTTATTTGGGAATGGTGTACAAAGCTGGAAAAAATTAATCAGCCCTCATGTTTCTTTATAGTTTTTTCCTTCTCCAAAACAGATATGTAGATAGACTAAGAGCTCTGTTTCAATCTTGTGTGCCTGGCCATGATTGAGTATAAACCTGCTTCTTAATTTGTGGAAAACAATAACCTGTGTTTACATTTTTGCTCAGTTAAAATATCCAATGGAGAAGAAATATGGCCTGCCATGGTCCATGCGTTGTGTGCAAAGCTAACAGAAAAAGCGTGTTCTCTGCATTTTTTATCACATATTTTTCCTCCAGCCCCAAGGTGGTACTTAGACCTGCTCAAAGGCCCAGGGCTGCTGCCTCCTGTCAGCACAGTAGCACTCACTGCTGCTACCTGGGCCTCTGTAATGTTGAGTCCTTTAGGAGCGTCTGCGTAATGTTTTTAGAAATATGAATGCATAAACAGGACAGTGTTTATGGCACTGTTTGAGTTTGTTGTCCCGTGGTAACCGTGGATTTAATGCTTTGTGATCACCCGGGCCTTGTCAGTAGTAACAGATCCAAATGAATTACACCAGTACTATTATATGACCGAGGGATGGACACACAGGCATGTCCCAAATACTCTCCTGAGAATACATTATAGTTTTATTAGTTAATATATTGCAAGACAAATAAACAAACATACTACCTTGCCTTTCAGTAATGGAACAAGATATTTAGAAACAATTACCTACATAAAACTCAAAAGGCCCATCAGTATAGAGTGATCCATTCTGATGTAATTTTAATAGTTTTTAATAGTTTTAATACTAGAAATAAAAATGTTAAATGAATTAGAAGTAACATGCCAAACCTTCAGGTTCAAGATTATTTTTTCATTCAAGTGCAGCTCAGTAATGCTGTTTTAAGGTTATATGAGAATCACAGTGATAAACTATGCCACAAGTGTTGCTCAGAAACACATGTGTTTTGTATAACTGGATATGCATCTCAGCCTGCATTTGCTTCCATGTGATGGTGAGTGCTTTTCTTGCATCATTTGTGGGACTCCTGCTACAGTACATCTGAGAGGGGCCCCTGACAGCCCACTTGTCACTGTTTACCTAAGTACAAACACTGGTAGAAGTGTTTGGTCCTCAGGGAGGCCGGGTGATTGAGCAAGAATGTAGGAGCTGTTTTGATAAGTCTCAGCACCAGTGGCAGGACTCACTCCCCAAATCCCTGCCCTCACCACCCACTACACTGCCTCTTCAGGGCCCCACCTGGCTCCCTGTAAGCAGAGATGGGCGATATGTGTTGTACTGGGGCTATATTAAGTACTGACTGGTGTACAATATAATAATGTCACATTCTTAGATGGGAAGCAGTTGTCAATATTTCCGGATTCTATGTATGTTTTTATTTTTGTCACAAACTGTCACTTATACTGTAATTAAACTGGACTGAAGTGACTTACCTAAAACATTACAACTACACAGTATGCAGGTGATATTTAAACTTTTAACCTCTCATTGTGTGAAGAAATAATGATTAGATGCAATGGCTACAAGTAACACAGTTTTGAAAGTTTGAAAAGCGCACTATGTAACTTTTTGTTTGGGGGTCCGTCACCTGCTTGTTTCTATGGATATAGATTATGGCTCTGCCTGGAATGTTCCACAGTATGACTTTAAACAGTTCTACCTTACATTTATTCAATAACAGGTGGTTTTATAGCTCAAAAATACCTCGAAAAACAGGCATTCTGCACCTTTAACTTGCAAAACAATACTTTGATTTTTTATTTTTTTTAATCTAGTCTCCATTAACCGAGGTGCCTCTGTGTGATGACATTTTTCTTTTATAATATCATCATTATCCATTATTCCTGTTCTTTATAGCCTGTTCTTCCTCCCTCCTTTTTTAACCTGTCCGCTGCTGCTGATGGTATGACCCTCCAGCCTGCTGTTGTCTTCCAGTGTTTGGGTCTTCCTGATGAGCAAAGACAAACGCTGCAGAGAAAATAAACCCAGATCCTCCGGCGTTTACAGCACAGAGGCCCAGGAATTAAACTGTATATGTTACATCTTGGCTTTAGAAGGTGTGGGAAAATAGCTCCTTCTCAAATTATGTGGATTGGTGTATTTTGGGGGGCCCAATCTGGCAACTTGCAAACGTGACAAAAGCCCCCTCGACCTGTGTGCCTCTAGCTGTTTTAAACTTTAGGCCTTCCATACAATTACATGCTTTTTCCACTGCAATATTATGTTAGAAATCCTCCTTAATAGAACAACTTCACGCACAGTAAAACTTATTAGTATTAAATACTTTAAACTCCAAATTACTTTCAGTTCAGGTGCAGCTATATAAATTAATTTTCTGGGTTTCATTAGTGCCTCTAATAATGACTTGTGGTGACCTAATTTTGGCAGGAACTGTTAAGAATCTTGCTTAGAGTTATACCTCTTAATTGTAGTTCTTTTTTTTTTAAATTCTCAGGTAGTAGAATAGTATCTGTAGTGAAAATGAGGTATTTTAAACTAAAAACATTTGACTCTGAATCTGTGGTTTATAATGCCAAATATGTGAAGGCCGAATAAGATTTGTAGTAATTATGTGATAGCAGCGTTGGTTCATATTGGGACACTGGAATAGCTGTGTCTGATTCTTCTGTGAAATCTCTTAGTCCTACTCAGCGCTTGGAGCTTCCCACAGCACCAGCGGCTGGCTCCTGTTTCCACACATGACATTATGGAGCTTAATCCAAGTGACTGGCCAGAACCGTAAACTAAACACTCGTAACCACACACACACTCTCAAGGCAGACACTGGGCCGTGTTTTGACTCTTGCTCAACAATAATTAGGCCCCAAATGGCACTTGACAGTACAATATCTCTCATTTGGACTGAAGGCCATCATTATTACAGTGCTCATGTTACTCATGCCCATAAAGCAGAACCAGTAACGTCATACTTAAATAATAGTGAATTATGTCTTTGCTGCAACTACTTAATTCCTCTGTCTGTACTACTGTTAGCCATTGTTGAGTTCTACTTCTTGACACAGTACAGTTTTTTCCCTGCATTTACTTAACCTTTCCTACTTTATTTTATCTAAAATTTCAAAAATAACATACATTTTGTAATCATCCCCTGTTCTTAAATAAATTGCCAAGAATCAAGAATAAATTTTCACTTCCCAGTATTGCTGTCACATTTAACCTGATCATATGAATTCGCACGATATTTGTGAGTTCACAAAGTGAGATTCCATTGATCAGGCTTGGACCACCAGTGGTTTAGATCAATCACAGGGTCACAATATTTGTGGCAGCAATACTGAATGATGTACTTGTAGAATATATAATCAGCAATACACATTTTGTTTTCAAAAACAAATGTCCATTTGTGGATGGGAAAGATGTATGAGCCCTTCTCTCAACTGAAAAAAAAAGTTTGTTTTCTCTTGTTGTGATGCTTCAATCAATCAACTTCAAATATTTGTCATGACATTCCGCCTTTTCAGCAAGAGACATTTCAGATTGATAAATCTGTAGAACTCAGTACACAGTGCTACATGACACTTCTGTACATTAATATAAAACAAAGTGTCCTTCTTATCTGAGTTTAGGCCTGCAGTGCTTTAATAGACTTGCTTCTGCAAGTTTTTAATTTAGAAAGTCTAATCTAAGATACTGTGTTTGTTTGCAGCCCTTTTCACTTTCTAAATCAGCCACACAGATAAATGTTTGGGAAATGCATTATCCAGGAAGAGATAAAAATCCAACCGGTCCCTTGCTGTCCACCAGTGTGCTCTGCCAAACCTCCTGTGATGAGTCAAGAGCTCAGTGAAGGCCTCATCTGCTGTATCCTGGCTGCCTCTGCGCTGCCCCCACCTCCGGCCCGCACTTCCCTTAGCTCTCCCAGGCTGCTGATCGTGTGTGTCCTGGCCTCTGCAGTGAAAGCAGCCCCCGTGGGTGACAATGGGCTGTATTTCTGGGGTTAACACAAATGACAGCCCCACACAGTGGTCCCTTTTTTAGCACCACGGTTTGGAAGAGCAGCACTGCTCACCAGACACTGATGTCATCTACACAGGGAAAGGCTTGAAAGGTTGCGGTGGCTTTGTTATGGCTACATGCACAACACAACAACTCCGTGGACTAATTAGACATGTGCACAAAAGGCCCATGTGTTTGGTTCTTTGGTCTGTTGATGGAGATGAAAAATAGCGTAAAAAACATGACAGACATATTTTCATTTTTCAGGGAGATTCTGTACCAGCTGGAGATGACAGCCCATTTGCTGATACAGTCACTCTGGAACAGAAGACCAGCACCATCGGAGGCACCAGCGGGAAGGTCAGCCTGTGGATGCAGTGGATGTTACCAAAAGTCACTGTCAAACTTTATGCTCCTGATCCAACTGCCAAGAAAACAGGTACTTGGTCTATTTTATCCTGTCATATTTGCATTGGGCAACTCATATGATAACAGTTATATATAATATTGTCATCTCTATACCTTACATATTGTCTTTAATAAAGCTACAAAAACATGAGGAATTATGAATTCTATGAACTAGCTTTTTTCTTGTAATAATCCCCTAACGTTACATTCTATGGCAAAGGTCAGGCTAGTAATTTCTACTACACAATGAGGCCTGCTGATGGTCATTTTGGTCCGGGTCAGGCGCTATAATGTGGCCCCAAGAGAAAGAAGTTTGGTGACCCCTGCTCTATGGTAACGCACAACCAAGTGTAAAATAAAGGACACTATAGCATAACGTGTACAATATATCTAAATATGGACTAAAACAGCAATAAAGATTAACTAAATGCTTGCATTAGGTTGATAATTACCTTTCAATTCCCTCTTTATAAACTGGCTCAAATCTTTAAAAATGTTTCACTGTGTATTTAGAAATAGTGCTTGATATATTGTGTAGGTTTCTGGTTCACTCATTAAAACAATAAAAATGTCCACAAAGCCTGTGGACAAAGCTGAAACTGTTTAGTCCATCTGCATAGTTCATTGAGTGTGCAGCTTAAACTCATTAGGACCTCTTTGGAGGATATTTCAGAATTAGGAAGACCATTCACTGATTTTTGATGCACCATTTGTCCTGTACAGGAAGCATTTCATATTTCTTAGGATTGCTGTAGCGCCTAATTATGGGATCACCTCCTCCCTACCGATTCAGACCTGCAGCTCTGTGGAACGGATCTGCAGCTGGGAAAAGTGGGGATTGGCGAGAGAAGACAAATAAATAAATGGGTGATGAATCCTGAGCGAACGGCCTCTTGTCCCCTTTAGATTTACTAGGGTGATGAAAGGCTAGATTTACCTTTAATTGGTGTCTGTAATGTTTAGCATCTGCCAGCCAGATCACCCAGCTTAAGGGCTTTAACCATGGAAACATATCTGAAGACCTCACAGAGATGGTTTGACTTAGAAACATCCTAAATAGGCATTACTTCGGATTTTTGGGTAATATGTGCCATCTGAGTTGAAAGATGAAGATACCACCATCTTTTTATGTGAGCAGCGCATTAGGCAGCATGCAACAAAATCAAAGCAGATTTTTGTATGTAGCATGTCAGAAGACTGTGGTGTGTGTGTGTGTGTTTGTGTGTGTGCGTGCGTGCGTGCGTGCGTGCGTGTGCATGCAGTATATTAACAGGCCAATATTATTCAGATTTCATTCCTGAAGATAAGCAAGCCACATATATGGTTACATCTAATCTACCATGATGTAATGTGTTTTTCAGCTGCAAAGGGAATGTGTGTCTCTGTAAAGGGGATGAAAACAGCTCATGTAGATATACTGGTCCACAGATATGGTGCAAAGCCAGTATGTGTTGGAAGGCTAGACCTTGAAACAAGAGGCTCAGCTCAATTTCAATGTTAAAATCAACTAAGCAGAAAATTTTGACTTTTGGAAATAATAATGAAACTTTAATAAGAATATCCCAAGGATTTTCCAAGGATTTTCAAGGGTGAATTTAGAAAACAAACTCATCCAAATCAATGGTGTGTCATATGAACTGCTCTGTACCTAACAACTTTCCTTTCCTCACTGTATCCACAATAAAGCAGACAGTCCTTGTTTTTCAGTTTTAATATGTGTGTCTTGGAATCATTTAAAGGCAATAGTACGGCAACAGTACAACAACAACCACAACCTCAAGCCTGCTGTCCATTTTTCCCAAGCTCCCCGTTGATTGTGGGTCCTGTTCAGTGGAAACAATGAGGAAAAGTACCAGGCTTCGTTCAATACATAGTTAATCAGTACTTGTATGGAGTTTAAACACTTTCCCTGCAGTGGGTGGGTTTGTTTTTATAAGAGGTGCACTGAGGCATTCAGATACAGGCCTATGTACTGATGAGAAAATGTCCAAGGCTATTGGACCGGACTGAACAGTGCATATTTAGTAGGTACGAGGACATCCATCCTCAAAATGAACAGATGAAAGCTATGTGGCTGTTTTCCTGGCTTTGATTTTTATAAGCAATGTTAGATCATGCATGTGGTTTTATGTGATATGGACGTTAATTAGATGCTTACACTGGGGTCTGTTGTCAAGTTACCACTACCTTCATTATGGAAAAGATGAAATATGAACCTGTTCGCTTTTGGTGAAAAATTCATCAATGCAAATTCTCTTTTATGCTGTTACAGCTCACCATGAACTAACTAAGGAAAGTGTGGGCTTTATGTTTTAGTATTTTAGTATTTAGTAGTATTTTATCACATTTAATATGGAGAAACTAACACTGCACCTATATTGCCCATTGCTGGTCAAATTTTGATAACCAATCCCTTGTCTCTTGTACACTGTTATCCATTAATAATTGAAATTGAACAGGCCCAAAAACATGTTTATTGTATGTTTTGACAGAAATCTGTGTCATCAGTGAACTTGAAGACTTGAGTGCCTCTGTGGATGTTCAAGATGTCTACACAAAGATCAAATGTAAAGTTGTCAGCTTCAACATCGACCACTACAGATCGAGGTACAGAGAAATGTCTATAGTTTTTGTTGGTCACTGTTCCTTGCATGTCATATTTTCAAATTAGCACTTCAAATCCACAAGACGTTTAAATGGGAGGGTGGATTGACACTTGACAGACTAATTCAGCACTGACTCAGATTTTACAAGCTCTTTTGGACAATTTCTTTGCCCGGGTTGTCATAATTAATCCAAAAAACATTAACATATTGTTAGCAACTTAACCACCATGTGATGTTCCACTGTACAGTAATTTATCCCAACCCATGGTCCAGCATGTGAGCTTAAGTTCCCACTTCTTCCACTGTAAAAACCCATTGCTTCAGACAACTGGTGACTTAAGTTCAGCTTTTGTTGCTTGACTTTTGAACACACTGTCCTCATCGGTTAGCTATTTAATTATATTATATCTTCACATTTCCAAACACTGGTCATTATACATAGCCATTAAGTGTCATTGCATACATGTGAGGGACCAAGGATCAGGGGGTATTGAAACACTCCAGCCAACATCCCTGAAAATAGCTAGTGTAGATCCTGGGCCCTTCAGCCTTATTGTGTTTCTTTGTTAATCAGCACTTCCATCTGTGATTGGATAATTAAAATTGATTTTGATTTGCCAGATGAAATGACCTTGGTGGGGTCATGTTAACGGGTCGCAAAGGGCTCGCTTAAGGGTTGGCTCTGAACTCAGCACTTAAAATGTTTCTCAGACCTCCCTGTTGCAGTGCACTTATTTGATTTATATGGTGTCAAGCCACATATGGCACATCCACTGAGCAGTATCTGCGATCAGCCAGCACAGTGACAGGCTGAGGGCCTGTGAGACCCTGGAGGTGTTGAAGGGCGTTACATCTGCGTAGTTTTCTCTCCACAGGTGTGTGTCCAATTGCTTCTGAGACAAAGCCAACCTTAATCTCTTTAGTAGACCTCTCTGTCTTCTTAAGTAGATAATGGATCAATTTTCTCATTTCTAGGTTATTTCAGTTTAATGTGCATTTAACAACATGGTCTCAGCACACTTCGAACCATCTAGCATTCTGGCAGGCAGAGGCACTCCATCATCCAAGCCCAGGTTGTAGTCACGGCTGTTTAGGACGCAGTGGAGGACCTCTGGGCTCTAGGCCCACTCTAATCTGTATCATCCACGTATACAAGAGAGCCCACAGGGGTTGGAGTCCGTATTAATCATCCTGAACAGATAATTGTGAAGTATGTCGTCACCAGGCCAGGTTATTTGTGTGCTGTGGTTCAGATCAAATCAAGCTTGACACACAGAATGTCACATCTGGCGCAAGCTTTTTTACGGCTAGAAAGTTAATGGAAACTTAGAAGGTGCTGGAGAATATGGAGGTAAATATATAATTGAACCTGTGATTGGGATATTGTGGAAAGAAAAAAAGTCTCAAGAAATCTGAAAACTCTGAAATAGGCAAGTGCAGTAAAGACAGTAGGTGACTGATGATTGATTGTCTACTCCTCAGTCTTCTGTTTGGTAAGATGATTTGGAAGGTACGATGAAGTTTGATACAGGAAAAAAAATGCTCTGCAAAGGACGACCAGTGACAGATCCCCCAAGTTTGGTCCAAGGAGCAGCTCACACAAATTGGAGCTGATGTTTTCCAGCTGCATGGCAAATGGCAGAAAGAGAGAGAGGATGAGTAGATGGAAGAAGAGCAATGGAACACAGTGATGAAAAGATGTGGGGGGTCCATATGCATTAGTCACCTTATGAGAGAAGAGCTAGACCATCGGTTCTAGTTTCTTTTCACAGCTATAATTATATATTTTAACCAGTACCATTCCTGACTGTACGATTCCATATTAATACAACTATTTTCATTGTCTACACTTGGACCACAAACACAGGCACCATATTTGACCAAAAACATTCCACTGTGTGTGTTGCCCTATTTCCTTCCATCCTTCCCTGTTGCCCTTTTTTATATTGTGCAGGTGTTGCTGTTAAGGTGGTCTTTAAACTAAATACCAAATTATTTACATGTTTTACCATTCAAAATGTAACCTTTTTTTTTCTTTCCCCAGAGCCTACGGGCTGCATTTTGTTGTGTCTGTGGTCTGAGTTTTCTGTGCCTTTTCTAACTACTGTTGCTATTAAAGCGATGCTATCAGTGCGTGAAACATTGTATGAGTGCTTCCAGATGTTCTCGGTTTGAGTTTGGCCTTATGTGTCTCCCCAGGCCAGGGCAAGGCTGGCACTGTGGCCACTATGAAGGAGTTGTTCTGCAGTGCAAGGAGACAGCTGTGGTGAGGTCTCAGCAGCCATAGGCCTTAGCCTGCCACTCTGCTCCTAACCAAACCCAGTTTGTATGTTCAGCCTGGACAGACAGGGAAACCATGTACACTACAGTTCTGGGCAGTGGTGGACTCCCTCCCCTGTCTCTCCACTGACTCCTGTTGGTTTAATCATCAAGCCAATGAGGTTTCGGGCTAATCTTCTCTCTGTGTAGGAGGATTTTTCTCTTGATGATCCACTGATCAGGCATAGCATAATGACCACTGACAAGTTAAATGAATAATCTTGTACCATGGTGAACAGAGATTATTAGCACATATTAGAAGATAAGTTATTGTGTTTGGAACACAACACAATTGGCATGTGTAAAACACAACACAATTGGCATGTGTAAAAATGACATTTTTAGTGAGTCCCTGGTCTGCAGGTGTTAGAATCAGAAGTGGTCCATAGCGATGCAACAGCAGTCATGGACAGCCATATGGTTCCAAGGCTAGCCAGCTGGTGGTCCAGATGCTATACCTGATTTATGTGCCTGGTAATGGTCTTATACACAAAACTAAATTGTCTGCTAAATATTTTGTGGTAAATTTTGAATTGAGTACTCAAGAACAATGTATGTATAAGACTATTTCTTGCTTTTTTCAAGTTGTACAATTTTCCAAATCAGGTTGCTCTTCTGTGATTTCACTAGTATCATTGATGACTTTTATGGATTTTCTTCTCTCCCTTTCTCTTTGCTTCTCTGCTCCACTTCTATGGCTGAATCCATCCATTTGGGACCACTTCTGTTTGCCTTGTCCATCTTCTCCTATCTGCACCTCACCTCCAGCCCAGAGGAGGGCACTAGGAGCTCGGGCAGCTACGGGGGAGTGGTCCTGTCTTGCACTGACAAGCTGAACAGACGCACTGTGCTGGTTCGCCCCGTCAGCAAGCAAGACTCATTCAGCCATTTCTCTGGCTTTTTTCCTCCTGTAAGAATTAGTTTGTTTAATTCTCTTCAGTAATTTCTTCTTCCCCCTATCAACAGTGGGTGTGATTTTGCTCATATTAAACTAAACCAATAATTATAATATTAAAATAAAGTATTTTATAATTTGCAATGCAACTTTTGCCACTGTTAATAGGCGTTATTCTAGACCAGGGGTCGGCAACCTTTACCACTCAAAGAGCCATTTGGACCCGTTTCACACAGTAAAGAAAACACTGGGAGCCACAAAACCCTTTTGAAATTTAAAATGAAATAACACTGCATATAACGGCTTTTTTTTACCTTTGTGCCATAGAATTACATTTTGAATATGAACGAACTAAAATGAAATACATTTTAATTAAATACAGTAGTCCCTCGCTGTTTCGCTGATTTTTTTATAGTGTATCAACACGTATTGTGTTCTGCATCCTGATTGGCTAAAGGACTGTAGACCTTTGCCGATCCGTCAGTCATTCTCCTCCGTGTCTGCTGTAGGCTACAGAATGCGGTCAGTTTGCTAAATTTATTTAAATGTTCGATCACGAGCAGTGTGACTCTGAAGCAGTGACGGACTGAGCGGTCTGGCATTTGAGCACATGCCATCTATTACGGATTTGACCACATGTCCGCGCGCCCACTTCTTGCGGCAGTGTTTCCGCATAACGAACTGAGTCCAGGTGGCGGAACCAGTCCTGAGAGCGCACGGATGCGTTCTCACTACAGTTCTGTGTTTGGTGCAGAGCTGTAGAACCCCTCCCCCCCGTTCCACAGACTACGGGGCCGCTTCTAGGTGTAAATTGCCAGGGCCGATGATCGCAGTCCGTCACTGCTCTGAAGTGCTGTATGTTTGCAAGTTTTCTCCCCAACAAAACCCGCAGCGGCGCCAGGCGCCTCGGTCAGAAGAACCGTGAAATACACACATATTTATACACGCAATATAAAGCTGACTACTTCCCGGATTTTGCCTATCGTGGGTTATTTCTACAACGTAACCCCCATGATAAATGAGGGACCACTGTACTGAGGGATTAAAGAGCCGACCCCTGTTCTAGACAGTCCATACTGGCTTAAACTAGAGTGAATTTTTTTTTAAATGACTCCTATTAAAATTAGCAAGGCAGTGCTAAATCAGTTGGGTAAGACTAGCTATAATGTGGTCTAAACCAGGGGTTACAACCTGTAGCTCGGGAGCTACCAGTAGCTCGCCACCCCCTTTCAAGTACAGTAGCTCACCAAGGGATTGGTGAATTATACATATTGTCCCCAATAACTCAAATTTGATTAAGTAAATGCCTATTATTATTGTAAATCTACAGTTTTAATGCCTGATTTTGTGGACTCATAAATAAATAATGGTTAATGTTTTATGTTTTATCTAAGTGTACCCCATCTAAGTCTTGCCATGGCTCTTATGCATACTTTATTTCTTGTGACCACTAAAATTAGCTTTCTGGAATTTTCATTTTGTAAAGGTAGCTCACCCGAGTAAAAATGTTGGAGACCCCTGGTCTAAGCTAAATAAAATAAGCTTTGGCTGATCAGCTTGATAATCAAAAGCAAACCAAAACATTAAAATGCAGCTGACATTGACTTCATGGTATATTATGCCCCTATGTAACCTCTTTTCATTATTTTGGACTAACTAGACTGCAGCCAAAGTCCTGGAGGGCTCCCACCAGCAGCATGGTTTCTTGTCCATCACCTACACTCAGGCTGTCACCAAAAATGTTCGACACAAACTCACAACTCGTCCCGAGCGACTACCCCGGAGCAGCGGCACCACTGTGGGTCACAGAGTGTCTCCTGACCCCCTGGCCGACAGTGCACCCCAGTATCTGAGAGAGATCTTGCTAACTGCACAGCCTTTTGACACAGTTCTCTCCTGTCCATTGCTGGCCACTGTGGCAGGGGTTTTTCAGGTAATCATTAAAGCTGTCTCCTATCAAGACGTTCTCACATCATGTCAGCAGGAGTTTTTAGGCATTTGCTGCAAACAACCCAACATTTATTACTGCTTTGGTTGACATCACCTTGTGTTGTTTAGACCTTAACATAATGAACGAACATTCACCTTATTTCTCCAGACAACAATCCCGAGACGTTACAGGGAGCGTGGGAAGTCGGCCGGTCAGCCAATGAGAAGCCACACGCTGACCTCACGCAGCCTGCCGCTCATCTACATCAACACCAGTGTGATCCGGGTGTTCTGCCCTGGTTCACAGGACCAGCACTCCTCCGCAGGTTTGTTCAGACCTTGTTTAGTGGTTTGGAGTTATGTCACAGGCCAAGTGGGGTGTTTCGAAAGTCTTTTGGTGCTGACATGAAAACCCTTGTCACAGACCAGACATAGCATAGCCACCACATTAGTATGCAGGCATTTGTCAAGATAAATAGATGAGGCTGGATGAGCTAAACATAAAATTTGTGTTGAAACGCTGAGGAGAGGTTGTTTTGTCTGCTTGTAGTTATGACTAACAGTAGAAAGAGCAGCCTATTTTGGGGTTTGTTAGAAGTTTTTTTACTTGCTGGTTTTGGTGCTGTCTGGCTGTAAACTTGATTTTGCATGCATGTATGTAATTCAATTTTGTGTGTGTTATGAATGTTCCAGCCGATCCACTCATGAAGAAAGAAGACACTCTTGTGCTAAAGCTGGGTTCTTTAAGCATGGCACCTCAAGCTGACAACCCTTTGACTCGCACAGTGCTTCGGAAAGATATCTACCAGTAAGACACTTTTTAATACACTTAAAATGTCTTTCTCTGCTGAAAGTATTTCAGTCAAAGGTGATGTATGACATGCCATGAAATGTTGGCGTCTTTTTGGGTCCAAGCAGGTGACAGCGCCACGTAGTGCTTGATTGTGGTTCCTATTGACACAGTGCACTGATTGACACCTTGGGGGTCCGCTCGGCCCTCCAGCTGAAACACAAGACTGTTGACACAAGCCCCCAGTGCCATGCGGATCAAAGCTGCTATGGCAGGGAAATTCTGCACTTCTGAAGGAAATAGCTCCACGCAAAACACATTTCTCCTCTATAGGCAACTATGAGAATCTGGATTGTGTCATAGCTGCCTCAAAACCGCAGCCCCACGGCATGTGTGTGTGAATGGTAGATATAGAGCTGGCAAACACATGTAATGAGAGAGATAAAAGTAGTGCCTAATGCGTTGTGCAGCTGCTAGTGAGATGTGAGCTGACACAAGACGTAAAACTGAGAAAAAAGGTGGACAACAGAGAGCACTTCAGACTTCACTGCAGCCTTCGGTTAGTGAAAGTGTCACGAGTGAACGGACTGCACCATGCACAGAGACTGAGGGGTCTAGGGCCTTTGGGCACGTCTGGCAATCTGTAACCATTAAGGCATTGAGATGGAGAAGAAAAATACAGTTGCTTCAACATTGTCCAAATTTCTTCCAGAGTATGCAAGCTATCTCCCTTAAAGGCTTTCATTTACTCTTTTGATCTATTAGAGCGCGTATGGGATTGATCAGTAACCATAGCTACTGTTTTGCAGGGACTTTTTGGACTTTTTTTAGTCTGCCTGCTTGCATACATGATTGCTGTTTGTCATGTTTCAAGTATTACCCTTTCCACAATTGAATGTTTGTTTCTATGGAGACCGGAAATTGTTTAGTTGTTGGCCATGTTCTTATCATGTCAAATGGTAAGTAATGTCCTGTGGCTATGGTCGATTTTTCATTTTTCCCAGTGAGTTTTCTCCAAAAGCAAGTCAGACCAGTCATGCAATTTCACCCCATATTGGCCTGTAAATGTCAGATGCTGGTAGTTAAAGGACTAGTGGGTCTGTGGCTACTGTACCCACATTTTCTTTGCAGACATCGATGCCTTAATGCTCCACCCTGAACTAAACATGCAGCCTTGTGGCCAGTGCAATCGACCTATACAAAAAGCCACATGAGTATCTCTGTATTTAGCTGGGCTACTGTGTTATATACAGCACATACAAGACAACAAAAGTTCACATGTTTCTTAAATTGTGTGCAATCTCGAACATTTAGTCACCTCTTGAACCTAAGCACACAGAACCACTTCCCTTTTGACATAAACCCCAGAATTATGCTCAACCACGTTCTCTGTGTTCATTTTTTAGTCCCAACTAAGCATTATACACTTACCACCTTCCTTTTGCTCAAGTGCCCTTCAATTTGGGGCATTCTCACTGACTCATATGATTGGTTAAACTGCAAACATGGACTTGTTGACATTTCGTGATAAGCGCTTATGATTCTTTCTATTCATGCTCTATCTAACAGCACGCTCTCCCAAGTAGTATAGAGAAAGTCATTGTGCAAGTCTGTAATCATGCAAACCAATCTGTGTTTACAATCTATAACCAACTGTGGCTTCCTTTGCCATTCGCTGCACTCCTGTTTTAAGTCCACCACTAATTACATCCACTGTCATAATTGAATGACAGATCCAGGAGGCTCTGCAGGCTTTTATTGTCCACTGTAGATGTGATGATCACAATACCCCGAGATACGATTTACAGTAATGCCACCCTGCGCGAAGAGAGGAGCCAAGGCTAAAATAGCAAAGTAAGTGTAAACATCCCGACTTGGGATATCTTGATAACTTTACACCAAAAATGATTCTGACACTCATTGGAGCTGAGTGTCTTAATTATGGAAGGCAGATACGCTGCATCAAAGGAGGTAAAATAAACCCTTTAAACTGTAGGGCAGCAGTGTTAAGTTGATATCCACCACTGAGCTCATTTGGTAACAATTAACACCATTTCATTTGATCTTGTGATGGTAAAACATTTTTCCCCTAAAGGAGTTGGTCCCAAGTGACTCTTTTACGAAGCAAGAATTATGACACTGAGCTGCACACTTCCCCTCACTCTCCCTCTCCATCTTTACCTACAAGGCCGCTGTCAATTTACACAGCTGAAATCATTTTCCTGTCTTGAAACGAAGGCTTTTTCCAGCTACACAAGCGTCTGCGCCGGGAATGTCCAGCACACATCCAGACCCCACTTTCTTGTGGTTTGAGCCCATCGAAAAGACTCACAGATCTTTTACTCTCCACTCCCAGTTTTTCTAATTTTTTTCATTCATGGAACACTTAATTGAAAGCTTCTTGTAGAGTGAGAAGCTTAGGGTCAATAGGGACCACCCTCCTAAATACCCAGTAAGAAATTCAAGTCGCCTTTGTAAGGGCACAGAGTCAAGTGGTAGTTAAGAACACTTTCTGAATACATTCTTTATTTGCAGCAGTGCATGTCACATCCGATAATAACTTCTCATTAAGACTGACCAGACTAAATTAACACGCTCTATTAGTTGTAACCATATATTCAGCTGATAATACTGTTACACTGTTATATTTTCCTTCAACATCCCCTGGTTTTGTTGAATGCCATTATCATAAGAGGAGATTTTCCTGTTATAAAGTGTATCAAAAGACAAATATCCTATCTCCTCTTATCTCAATTTCTTAATTAAATTATCTCTACAAACATTACACCGTAATAGGGCTGCAACTTAGTCATACAATATAATAGTCGTTGTATTTTGATGTTTGTAATCTTTATCTGGATTATATGAAGTCTAAAACGCATACAGAAAGATCTTTGTATAACAAAGACAGTAAATAACAGAACGAAACACTTGCATTTTTAGTTTGCATTTGTAAAGAGCCATAGAAGTTATTAATTCAACCTTCTATGACTCAGATCTTATCATACAAAAAATAACCTATAACCAGCTTGCATAAATAGTGAATTATTATTATCGTGACAGGCCTAGCCTTAAATCTTAAAGATGTATTGCAACATTTTTAGTAGAGGTTCCACCACCTGATGTCTCCATGGAAATGTTACTGCTTCGTCCAGCATGTTCCTACCTACCTACCTACCTACCTACCTTAAACCTACCTATCACAAGGGGAAACAAGTAAGTTACAGCACTACACTACATTACAATCTCTCTGTGGAGAATTGTCCCTATTCACAGAAGGAATTATTATTTTTGCGCAGTAGAAACGCCCGTAATGAATAAATGCTAGATGGAAATGTTTAATGTTTGTTTTAATGTTTGTTCATACCATGGAACATTCCAGCAATAAAATCTCCACGGAGACAAGCAGGTGGTGGACCCTACAGTACATCAGAAACGTTGCATAGTGCACCTTTAACAATTTTACAGCGACACATCTTTGTCCATTGCAGTTTCTCTTCTTGCATCCATCTGCACATTATGTTTGTGCATCTCGAAATATCCCAGACAGTTTCCCGACAGACAAACCCACACCTAGATGACACAGCTCTAGATTCCATCACACGCTGCTTACCTCATGGTCCGTCTGAGGGGAGCGTCCTGCTGCTCTGTGGTTTATGCTTGTTTTTCCTCTTTTGATTAGCGAACGTGCCGGTAGTTACCATAGCGAGAGCAGAGAGTGCCACTACGTCAATGGTGATCAAAATGAGATCACTCATTTATTTAGAACAAAAAAAGCTCTCTTTTTCCACAACTGCCTTTCATCAGAATTGTTTAGGGATTGCTTCACCTTAGACTAATGGTACTCAAACCGTGGAGTAAGCAAGCTCCTTCATGTAGTTCGAGGATTCCTCTGCAGTTGTAATATTAACTTAATTTTGATTTAATTAATTTTAGAGTAATTTTAATGTACACTTCTGTCCTCCTTTGGGTTATTCCTGTGTAGTATGCTTCCACGTTACTTTACTTTAAATCTGTGTTAGCTTGTCTTTGGGGTTTGACTAGGTACTCAAAAGGTCTTGGATAGTGCTTAATGTGAAGTGTTTGGGAACCACTGCTATAACAACATGAACAGAATGAACTGCTGCTGAATAGTGTACCTTGATTATATCATATGTGTATTATGCTCTGTACTGTCCTGTAGCCATTCACTAAACTAACTGTGGGTATCAGGCGTACTGTACAGTGTGGCCCTTGTGAAAGTAAACCGAATATTTTCCTCTGTTCCATTATACCTGCTATATCCGATGTTATCGACTTGACAATAACCTCTCACCTTATTATGTCTTATTCTGACTTGCAGTCCTTGGACTCGATCTTTGTTTAATCGTATTTGAAAATCCCCTTCTGTATTTCCCCTTCTACTCCAGTCCATGGCCTTGTGCTTGCCTCATTGTCCTTTTCACCCCAAACATTTCTCTTTACATTTCTATCTCTTCATTTTTCCTCCAGTTATTTGTTATTTCCTCTCAGTTTTGCTTTCTCCACTGTGTTTCTCCAGCGTTGGTTAAACTGGTTCCAGTCCCGAACGTCTGTGGTCAGAAAGCCAACCCCCGTATTGCTGTTGAATAGCTGCCTGCTTAAAGCCCACATATATGTCCTAATAAGTGGTTGTGATGGGGATCTCCCTTCCACAGATAAACACAGCATGCTCCAGCCAGGACCTGGGTCTGTTACTAATAAAAATCACTGGCAGTGGGCTAAGTGCATCCTCCTTTAGCTTCAGTAGTATCCGCACTGCAGCCGGCGATGTGTGGATGGAGGAATAGAGATTTACATGTGTCCATAGGGATAGCAGGATGACATGTAGTGCGTGTTGTGTAATATGTATTTTCTTTGCCTCAACCTGACACTAAGTGAATTCACCTGGTCACAAAATGATGGGAACGCATTAGTTTTGCACTTGTGATGTTCTCTTATCTTTGCCCGTTGTATTGAAATATGGAGGTAAGAGACACTTAAAAGCTGACTCAAAAGAGAAAAAAAAATAAACTTCAGAAATGATATGATGCTATACTTTTATCTTTGAATATTGCCAGATTGCCCTTATAGAACCACATTTTGTATTTTTTGTTGAACAGAACTCACCTGATGTCAAATTGTTCAGTCAACTCTGAAGACAATCTATAAAACGCTCATAATCCTGCACAAACTCCTCAAACATGTGATTATATTTAGTTAGATTACAAATTAGTTCTTGAAAATCATGTAGAGTGCAATGCCGTAGCTTGTATTTCCACATTTACTTGTCCTCTGTCTGATGTGTGAAGATGAGGAATAACGCTGCTTATTGGCACAGTTCAAAGGTGTATGGAGCTGTCAGAACGTCAGCAGCACCTCAGTAAATTCACTCGCGGTCACTGGAGTTCACACAGAGCGCCACACAACTGCTGCTGCAAAAGGCGATTATTAGGGCCTTTCATATTCTATACCATTTAATCTCTTGTCCTCACATTAGACCTGTGCTTTGAATAACTTTTCTTTCAGTATGTCTGGGTGACAGCTGTTGATGCCCTAGATCCATAAGAAATGTCAGGGCCTTATTTCTGCACGCTCTCAGCTGGACTCCGTCTTTCTTGTCTTCCCTCCTCATCTTTCTTTTCCTCATAAAACTGCAAGTTCCCAGCAAATGATTCATTAGATGCTTCAGTGCGCACTTGCTTCATCACTCACTTTAGTCGACTGCCAAGTGCCCCATTTCCCCGTTTGTTTACACCAGCCCAAAGTGCGGCGCTTTGCTCCGCTGCAGCAGCAGAGGATAAGAGCTGCTCCAGGCCACACACAGTGACACCCTGGGCCCACATGAGTGTACATTCACTGCACTCCTCCAACTCTATCATACACTTTAACTTACTGTTCGGTCTCTACTATGGAAGCTTGGAGGGTTCTAATTAAGATAGATTTGGAAACAGCAATGTTTATGTATAGATCTGTTCTATATTTTGGTGTAGTACTAGATTTCAAATTTATTTCATTTGAATAATTATTGCGTTTGCCTTGGTTTAAAATCTTAGGATTAGTTTTTGTATTGTTCTAGCTGGGTCTAGATTTTGTTATGTTTGCCCTGATGCAGTTATGATTAGTTCTGGTGTTCATTTTGACACCACTTGTTCCATCAAAGAAAACTTCAAGTATTCTTCAACTGAACTCAAATTTAAGTAAAGAATTAAAGAATATATTTAATTAAAATATAAATAATCTCCTTTTCCTTAAACCTTTAGAGTGGCATTTGCTCTGTCTCCGGGATAACCCAACCAGTCATGAGCTATTTAAATCAAAGTTGTTTTTTATCTCATTTGGCCTTTACTTTCAGGGCTCTAATTTCTAGTATACACTCTTACTCTTTTAAATTTTATGTTTTTGTAAAAATGTGCGAGCATGTCATTAGCACTAAGCTGTGGGCAGAGCCAAAGCCACTTGCTAAATCTCTTTCATTACTTTGAAGTATTCATTTTGCTGAATTTTGTTAGCGGTATCATGATGTAATTACTCTATTTTAACCCTTTTTTGTGACTTCAGCTCCTTGTTGTATCCTACAAATGTTGGCTAATGTTAAACTAGGACTCAAAATCGGACTTAGTTTGACTCTAAATCACCAAGTTCTTCGGTTTTCTCGACCAATGGAAGATGAAATAAGGCCGGTTTGAAGGGTCAGCCAGCATAAACATTGTCTTTTGTCAGTGCAGCAAATGAAACACCTGGTGCTGAGGAGTGCTCATAACATATTTCACGGTGCCTTGACACTTGGGATTAATATAGCATCAAATTGGTTTACAAATGTGGACAGCGGCTGCACAGAGTAAATCAAACACCCCTTTTTTATTAAAGTTTGTCCCAGAATTTATGCATTGAATGAGACACAATGACCCACATGAAGACAGATAACAGTGGGCTGGGAGGGCTTAATGCGAAGAGGAAGTGAACATTTAGTCTGTGTCCTAGAGTGGCTTTGAGGTGAATCAGATCCCTCCTGCATTTATATTCACTTAAAAAAGAAGAAAGCCAAAAAAGGGAGAGAAAAAAATTAAATTACTGCTCATGCAGATGATTGCCTTAAAAATATCTTTATGCAATCTATTTTATTATAATGCAGTCTTAACATAATCTTAAGATTTTCCCCCTCCTTACACTCACCGCTAACATACAGTCAGACTTCCAGGAAACTTGGTAGACAATACACTTTGCCCATTCTTGTGTGAGAAGCACTGAGTCGGCTGACAAAGTTGGTTTGTGTTTGTTGAGCTAAAGTTACAAAAACAGCCCAGAGGAAACCAGACGAATGTTAGTAGATTTGATCTTTGATCTGTGAACCAGAATACCTGACCGCTGTGTGCAATCAGACCAACCACTCACCAGTACTCTCCATCAGTCTTTGTAAAGGCCCTCACCACCGTTCGTTTAGATTTAAAGCTCTAGGACCATGTTATTGGGCTTAAATTGAACAAATATAACTGACTTATGGCCTCTATACATCGTACCCTAACTTTGTTTTTTAGTCTATCTCTCTGGCTATCCATCACTGACGATATTCGAACCGCACTCTTCATATTGTCTTCTGCTGCTGGTATGAATGGGAAGCTGTACACTGCATCTTGTGACTGTGTTGTGGTGTCTGCTGACTTCTGTGTACGGCTTGTGGCTCATTCCGTAAATATCTGTGGGCCCTGTGAAGTTATTCTCAGGCCTGGCACTCTGTGAAGATTGCACCACAACACTTGTATTGATCGGGCCTGCACTTAGAGGTTTAGGGAGATTGGGGGGACCCCAACCCCAGACTTTTGTGATACATTTTTATAACCATTTGATGCATACGATTTTGAAGTTGTGTTCTGGAGATGGAGGGAAATAGTAGGGTATTAGGACTCACCGCAGCTGAATCAAACAAGTAAACCACAAGCTCTTTTTCCCCTTCGCGTAGCCACTCGAGTTGAAGGCTTAATGGATGAGATGTGCGTCTATTGGTCCAACACTTCTAGCCAAAACCTATTACATGTAAATCAATTTATAACGAGTAGTGACATTTATTTAATCTCCTCAATTTTGTCAATGTCTCTGATTGGTAAATTGCATGGAATATAACTGTATGCAGCCTTACATTTTGGTCTTGCCTGTGGCTTTTCTAACACAGGCCAACCACTAAAATATATCGCAAAATATTCATTATTTCCAATAGCTTTAAATGTCTATATTTTATAAATCATTCTTTATTTGATAGATCTGAGGTCATTTGTCACATTCAGGTGGATTCCTCAAACTCTTATACATATTTATTCACATACTGATACATTTAGGAATGGTTGATTAAAAAAATATATATAAGAATTTAAGCTTCTAAGTCATACACTACATGCCCAGGATCATAATGGCACACCTTTCTCAAAGTTCAAAGTCTGCTTTTATTGTCAATTCTGCCATATGTGTTCAACATACAGTGAATTGAAATTTCGTTTCTCTCAGGCCAAGCAGTGCAAAAAGACAGTGTACAAAATACAATATAAGGACAATACAAGAACTATCTAAGACAAAAATTATTGCAAAGAATGAATAAATAACTACCTATTTACAGATGTCCAAAATGTGCAATGGAAGATGCAGCAGTGAAGTGTGCAGTAATGTGCAATAGAATGTGCATTGAAAGTAAAAATAAAAATAAATGTGCAACAATAGTAGTAGTGTAATTATGCACACATCAGTGTTGCAAGTGAAAACAGAAAATAAGGCAAAGCACACACACTCATTCCAAAGCTGCATTTAATAATTTGACGTTTCTATCAGTGAATCTTTCGTATATTTTTTTTCTTTGCATACCACTTCCATATATATATTCTGCTCACTCCAAGAGTGAGCCACAGGAGGTGTACACTCAACAACAAAATAGACTGTACAAGAGATGAATGACAGACAAGAAATCTTCTGCTGACAAGCCTGGATTTTTAAAAGGGTTAAAATACATAAATATTTCACTGAACAGTCTTGGAAACTTGTATATCCATACTTAAAAGAGCTTATCATTTGTTAAATCAACAGCGCATTTCCTTGTCAGGTGTATATCCATCCGCTGCTCTTTGAAAATCCTCTTTACTCCTCTTTATTCCCACTTCATGGCATTTGAGGTGACAGCTCTTGTTTGAGCACTTCCCGGAAAGTGCTCCTGTGTTTTGGCATGTTCCTGTCATTCGGATGGGGAAATTATGCTGACACAGCGGAGCAGAATCACCTCTGAGATGCCATCATCAGAAAGGGCATTATCCAGGGGTTGGCCACCTGGTCACTCGGCTCCATTCCCACAGGGGACAATCGGACCATCCTGGCACAGGATATGAGGCTCTAAGAATACTCTAACATTCACTAACCAGGAAGCTATGTGTTCAGTTTTGACTGGGTTCAAGAATATGCATGTGCATAGATCTGTAGAGCTGGTTCCTCTTTTTCCTGGTGACATGTTGATGTGCATGCTTCCTCTGAGGTTGGAGCGAGCTGTCATTGAGCTGTCAGCAGATGGGCCGTCCCATCATAATCAGCAGTAGCCCCAGACCAGCTGGACGTCCAGGGGAAAGTATAATATTAAATGGATAGTTTTCTAAACTGGAGGCTAGATTGCTTGGATTCAGAGAGAGGACATTTTCCTCTTTTAATGTACATTTGGCTCCATTCTATTATGTTGCTTTGGTTAGAAAATATCCAAGCAAAATGCAGGTAAGTGTTTATGTTAAACAGACAACAATAGAATTATACATGCCTTCTCTTTGCAAAAAGCTCAGCCATCTCTTATTAAAACAGTCCTTGGCTGTGTGCGTGCAAGCTCCATTTCTAAATGGCATTTATCAGTTGGCGGCACAGTAAAACATCAACCAAATGAAAAGCAATTGAAAGTTGGAAAAAGTAGCACAAGGGAAAAAAGCCACTCCAAAAGAGCAGGAATGTACAGATGCTTTCAAATGTCCATGTGTGAAGCCACAAGCTCTTCTGTGGCTCCCAGAAGCCAATGAAAAGCCAGTGGCATAATTGCCTAATGCTTGTGTAATAAGAGGCACATTACAAGCCCAGGAGGCCTGGCGGATATGAAAGGACCCGCGGTTGGTGCACTAACCGTCTTCCTCTCTCTCTGCACCACTTGTTTTTACTCACCACCACCAATGCCCTCTCTGTCTGAACCTCTCTCTACACTCTTTACACACACACCTTTCTCCTCTCAATAAACAAATGTGAGACATGGAAATGAGATGCTGTATCCTGTCATTTGTGGTCTTTCAGAAGTCTTACTTATTTAACTCAATTTAAACTCTGCTGTGTGGCAATATTTCTCAAACGTCACCCAATTTCTATTGAGGCAAAGCTTGTTTTTCGTGGCTTGAATTGTTTTCTTTAAACCAATTCTTCTGTAACATATCTGTTAAAACTGGAATTGTCTAAATTTGATGTGGTTTCCTGCAATGAACCATAATGAACCTTAATGTAGATAAATTACAGAAACTCATCAATATAAAATACAATACATTTTACTAATTCGTGCTTTCTTAATTCTTTTCCCAAATCCATTTACAAAGCTTAATTACAACTAGTAATTACTATATCAGCTTATCGTTCAGTATGATAGATGAACAATATTTTTCTTCAGGCTCAGTATTTATCACTTGTACCTGTTCTTGGCACTAATGGGGAAATTTGTTCTTAATTTTATATAGTATTAGGCTTCTGTGATGACATTTGAGTTGTAGATGGTCCAGCTCATTCTCTCCCCTGTATATTGCTGATCACAATATGTTCATATGGTTCTCTTAGAAGTTTTCTGTGATTATCCTACTTCAAGGTTACTGTGAATGTGGAATGTATTAATTGCAATAACTTCTTATGGTGACAGTCTTAATTACAACTCAACACTTTTATTAATTTTCATTTTCATTTAATTTAATAATCATAAGGCATTTTTCGTCTTCATTTGAGCCATCCTTTTATGAAACTAATGCCATAGAAGATTGTGCTGACCATTCTGTGTGTACATAGACCTTGGTCCTGTCTCTGTAGTAGATTACTGATTGTCTTTTTGTCTGACAGTGGCATTACTTCATCGGTGTGTTTCAGAGGATCACAGACACCTCTCCAGTGGTGGTCTGCTTTCTTCAATGTGCACTCACCGTAATATCTGTCCAATCAGCACCCCACCTGTGACACTGTATCACCACACATGCACGCTCCTCTGTTATACACATGTAACTGGGGCCATATTAACAAGAGAAAAAAACACTTTGCCTGATCTATTTATCCAGAAATGAAAGCTCTTGCAAGAGTTCCTCCTCCATTCCTGAGTAATGACGACAGCGCAGTGTTTAAAGCATCATGGTCGCCCCTTGATATTTTTCCATCTTTAGCGCTAACTACCAAGAAGGTGCTTGAAGGGCTTTGTAGTTTTTTTAGGGCCCCATATATGAGTAGCGTGGTAATGGACTTGGGTTATTAGCATTTTAAAAAGACATCTTTGAAGAAGGAGACTGAGAGAGCACTCCATATGAAGGGCACATGTTGGAGAGACGGGAGGCCAGTACTGACACATCACAATCTGTCACTACACACTATTCTCGAGTGGAGACGCACATGTGTTCCCCTGGCAGGAGACTGCGCGAGCTCATTGCTGGTGATAGTCTTGGTGATTAAATGCATGACTGGATTCACAGATGTAATTAGGTTGAGCGAATTCGTTACAGCAAACAAAAATAGTCACATTATGACAATGTTCTGGGTGAAAGTGTCCTAACTAATAAAGAGTTACCAGTACACCAGCTGCTAAGTAGCTGATTTTGAGAATGTGTTTTCTGTTAAGCAGATTATATTATTAAAAGGCCCATATTGCACTATTTTCCATTCTATGTTATAATGTGGTGTCCTCATCAAAAACATACCTGGAGTTATGTTTTGTTTCATTCACACATGTTTAACACATGAACCCTGCATATACAGTATAGAGTTCTTTACTCAAACAGAATTCACTCTTGATGTCATTTGGTAATACATGAAGTTTTCCAATGTGTTTTTAAACTCCATATACCTTCACTACAGTCATTGGATAATTTCAGCCCTGGCATAGTCAATCTTGACTCAACAAAAAGGTGAAAAGTATCAGAGCGTTTTGAGCTTTGGAGATATTGATGAATGATTACTCAAACCAGGTATGTTTGTGAGGAGGTAACATCATAACATGTGTTGAAAGAGTCAATTTTGTGTAATATAGAACCTTTAATCCACCAGCTAGGTACTCCTGCAAAGGATGCCCATCCTGGGGAATAGGCTCAAATTTCTTTTCTTTTTTTTCAGCAGCATGGCATGTAATTAATTATACATGCAAGATGCAACAATTTATATTGTTTATTGTTTGTATATGTCAAAAAACTAAAACCTATTTGTAGTGTTGTGTGAAGAATCCCTCAGTCGTCCAGGTAGAATCCATGGTAAAAGAGAAATTCAGTTTGTCAACTGGACAAAGGTATTTGGTCGAAAACGTTTCGCAGCTCATCCGAGTTGCTTCGTCAATTCTGGTTAGAGTGCTGATGGACACTGCTTATATCTCGCTGCAAGGAGGAGCTAACTACACTGAAATTATTCTGAAACTATCCCACCTCTTTGTTTCCAGTTTCTGTCTTTTGTTTTCAGTTTCTCTCTGGCGTCTAGTTTAGCATATCCATTCAAAACCCTAATGATTTTTTTCACACCTCTGGACCTGATCTGGCTAGCCCTATTGTTTCCTTTGTTTGTTTTGATCTAGGTTTGAGAATGAAATTATAGATGGGGGGCAAATTGTGTCTGACTCCCCATTCCTGTTCAAAGAAGGATTCTCTGTTTTGACAAAAATAGCCTCTTTAACTCCCCTCTCTAACCAGTTCTTTCCCCTTTCTATATTACTATTTATAGAGTTGCATCTTTTCATCTGGACACTTTCCCCTGTCCTGTACACAGCAGCATGTTATCTTGTTTCCCTTTCATACCTCGTCTGTCCCTAATCACAGTTGCTCTCTCCTTTCTTAACACTCCACACTACTCCACTGTTCTCTCTGTCTCTCGTTCCCTCCCACAGCCTCCCTCTCTCCCCCCTTTCTGGTCAGCTCACAGGATGCTGTAGTGCATTTCCTCCCACCCGGACCACAGGAAAGAGGCCAAGTACAACTCCATTTGATGTGCCATCTCCTCTAATTCTTTACACCTGGACACTAGCTACAGAAGCCCCGCTCAGCTCCCGCCCATGCGTCTCCTCTATTTCTCAATATTCCCCGCAGCTCTTCTTTTATGTCCCTTACAGAAGGCACAGGGGTTTGTCATGTTAGCATCTCTGTCATATCCTGTTGCAGTTTAATGAAAGCAAGCCTCTGATTCTGTCCTCCTTGTGTGTTTGTAATTTTGTTAGCTTTTCTTATTTTCTCCTGTCTCTCGTCTTTGCTCGCCCCAGTGAAGCCGCCTGCAGATGTTTGGACAGCGGCTTGTTGGTCAGAAGTTGAGACGTTGTGCTGCTTGAATCTTGTATTTTATGGCCCGAGTCTGTTTAGAGTGGTGGTTTTTCAGGAGCCTTGCCTTCGGGGGCCACTTCCTCCTCACTGTTCAGGAGTCGAGATTACAAAACACTGACTGGCAGGAGGACTGTGCTAAACTGAGCAAAAGCTATAGACGAACACTAGTACAAAATGACCTGACAGGGGTAATCTATCAGATACTCTTGAGGAAGTTACCCTAATTTATTTTACTGTAAACTATAAGGCAAGCATACAGTGGGTTACAATTTGTTTTGGCATTGATATATAATCCACAAATAATTCTGTTCAGTGGTCAATTATGGTTTATTACAGGATTCAATACAAGCATTTTGGAATAATCTTTGTCAGCTACCGTTCCCTGTTATTTCTTCTTCTCCTAGACAAACCACACAGAGTCAGTCAGTGCCAGTGTGCATGGAGACATCCGAATTGAAAGATAGTCCTGGCACATAACAAACTTCGATTTCGCACAAAATCTAATATTCATGATACAAAAGTTTGTGTTGTCTCAGTATCTCCTATTATTTATTTATCTAATTTGTACATGTACATCCACTGTACATTAGCAGTATAGCTTTGGTTTTGATTACTGTTAAGGGGGAAATCTCCTCTACAGAAATGTCACTTAGTGGTTTGGATGAATGCAAGATTCGTTTCAGCATTATAAACAATATCTCGGCTCTCATTCAAAGAGGAGGAAGAATTAGTCGGTTTAGGGAGCATGTGTGCCCCAGATTGTAATTATTTTATGCTGTTTTTTCTTGCTGACTTTAAAGTATTTTGGCAAGTCATGAGAATGATGGATGCAGATCTGCAGTCCTTAGGACTCGTCTCAAATTCTCAAAGTCCAAAGCGGATCTAATTAAAAGGGGTGATTTTTGACATACGTTTTTAATTCCATTTGGTGGGGGCTTCTAGAAGCAAGTTGTGTTCAGTTTCATCTTGCCTTTGTTTGCTTGAAAGAAAGTTTTTGAATCAGAACAAAATGTTTTTAAGGTCAAGGTTGCCGTGAAGACCCTACTGTTTTAGCTATCTCATTACATGTTTGCTCAGCCTTCCCGGTTAAACCTGTAGCTTACATTTACCTCATCAAATATGGCTGTCATCTACTTGACATTGTTTAGGAACAAAATTCCATCTTCATCCCCAAAATGCACAAAGCCTTGATATGTAATCTAGCTGCTTTAAACATTTGTCAGATTTCAATAATTGCAGTAAACAGAGTGTAATCAACTTCAAAGTGCACTGCCAGACTTGTCATTTGGACAGATAAAAATGAGCATCTTCGAAAACATGCACGACACGCCTGTTATTGTACGTGTGCTAATGTGAACCAGCCTCAGAAACACAGTGAGGCGTCATCATTATGAAAGTTTAAAAAAAAAACAAAAAAAAAAACAGTAGTACTTCAAGCTCCTGGATCCATAAAGTGGGCCTAATTTTACAGCTCTATAAAACACCCTCCTTGCTGCTGCTAGAATTAAACTATTTATGTGCAGTAAATCACAAGACTGTAACCTCCGGACATGGCTAGGACTAGCTGTGTATCAGAGTTTTTTAGGTTTTCTATTATTTTAAGGTTTATTAAATTGATACTAGGGCTGTGTTTAAAGTACTACTATTTATAACTTCACAGCTAGCGAAGTTACTAAACTGGCTTCTGGTGCTAACCCTGTAAAAACTGTGGCCCTTTGCATAAAAAGGGGCTAGTATTATATAATGGAAATGTAAAATCAAACAATGATACATCCTTCTCATCCATGCTGTATTTATCCCTGAGTAAATGGGAGGCTTTGTTTGCTAAGTGATTCACATTACATTTAGGGCCACAGTTATATAAGCCACAATTTAGTGATTTGTAAGAATGAATTCAAACTAAATAATGTTAAATGACTAGAATTAAAATGGCAGTTGAGTTACATCATGCTGAAATCACTTTGTGGGGACCTAAATCTGGTTTCAATCCCAGATTAGAGGAAGTCAGTGAGGCCTTCTCCTCACACCTCTGCTCAAACTCTGCCTGACATGTTTTATAAAAGAGCATTATGTTCACGTACAGCATGGAGGGAAGCATTTCAGATCGGCTGCTATAACAGAGGAAGTGGACTGTAGAAGAAAAATGGCAACTTTGTCCTGCTTTGTCAGAACCAGTAAAACACACTTATCTTAAAGGTCTTATATTACACAAAACTGATTCTTGTGAGCTTTAAACCATTTTAGAATGTTGTAACCTCCTCAAAAACATATTTGGAGTTGTGTTTTGCTTCATTCACACATGTTTGAGTAATCCTTTATTATTAGTCTACATTTCTAAAGCTCAAAATGCTCCACCTTGTGATATCAGGAGGCAGTAGTTTTAGTTAACAGCTATCTTTTACCTTCAAAGCAGTATAGACTGGCAATTCCTGGTCTAAAATCATCCAAATGATTCTCTTGAAGGTGTAAAACAGTGGAGCACTTCCAGTGAGTTGTATATTGCTAAAAGCTGCACATCTGAGGGTATAAAGTAATGTGGTCATTGTCTTTAAATGCTGCTCTATAGTTGTGTGATTCAGGAACGCTGTGAGCCAGGAGTAGATCACAGGTAAAACTGAACAGACCAGGCCTGTCGTGATGATGTTCATGCCCACAAGGCTACAGTCAGACTGTAAGACTTAATGCATGAACACACTAAATACTCCGCTTAGTCAAGTTATGTCAGATGTTTCAGCTAATTGCATAACCTATGAATTGGAAGTGTATGCACAGTATTTGTAATTGCATATGTCTTGTTATTGAAGGTGCACTATGCAACTTTTCTGTTTGTCATCTTGGAAATTCTATGCGATTTTCCTGTAAAGTCCCACAGTATGGCATTAAATCTTCAGGCCAAATTATAGGTCAAATCTGTGGAAATGCAAAACTGCTCACTGTGAGAATGCATGTTTTTCAATGTATTTTGAGCTATAAAAACACCTGTAATTGAATATAATGCCAGATGCACTTAATACAAATAATATGGTTGAACATTCAGAGCAACACAAAATCATCTCCAGAAGACAAACAGGAAAATTACAAAATAGAGTGAACCCTCGCTCTATCGCGGTCCACTGTTCGCGGCCTCGCTGTTTCGCGGATTTTTTTTTTCCAATTTTTTTTATAGTGTAACTTTTTTTTTATAGTGTGTGTTCTGCGTCCTGATTGGCTAAGAGACTAGACCAGGACTAAACATGGACTAAACCAGGTCTAGACCAGAACTAAACCAGGTCTAGACCAGGTCTAAACCTGGACTAAACCAGGTCTAGACCAGAACTAAACCAGGTCTAGACCAGGTCTAAACCAGGATTGAACCGCTCTTTGCTGGTTTCGTGCGGCTGTTTTGTGGCTCGGGCTGAGAGCACGCGGTCCGGGCCAGATGCACTTAATACATTCATTCACACGTTTGAGTAATCCTTTATTATTAGTCTACATTTCTAAAGCTCAAAATGCTCCACCTTGTGATATCAGGAGGCAGTAGTTGTGTTCTATCTCGTGCTCGCAGCCCCGGTGTACGCGCGGCCTCGCGCCGGTCACGTTTCTCTGTCACGGATTTGTCCACGATGAGGGCTGCACGTGTGGAGCTTCTCCAAGGGGTTGGTGCGCGTCATTTCGCGTCCAGGGACGTGGTGGTGCTCCTCGCGCGTCCGGCGGGGCTTCCGGGGCCGTGTCTCCCCCCACGCGTCACTATTAATTCATTTTGTTGAAAATCTATGAAAGTTTGAGTGTTTAAACGAGAACAAATGTGAGAAAAGGTTAATTCCAGTCTGAGAAAAGCGTATAATGTGTGTGGTGAGGCATTTACAGCCTTAAAACATGTAGAATAATTGTAAAATATAAAGTTGTCCTACTTCGCAGATTTCTCTTATTGCGGGTTATTTCTGGAACCTAACCCCGGCGATAGTAAAAAATAGTAAAGTGTATAGTATCACCTTTACATCTGAGTCTTATTTCCACCTCATTGTCATTCTCTATAGAAAAGGAAAATCCACAAAATAGTCGTATACCTACCTTTCCATTAGCACAGCAGATCATGTTTTTGGTGTGAAGCTAAACCCGAACAGAAGCCCAGAAGATGAAGGTGACATGTGCATGTAAAAAACCAATGGCTCTTCCAGGACCAAACTTCAGAGAGCGAGTCTGGAGTCATGTCAATGCAGCGAGTGATGTGCGGCCAAGAATAGCGTAATATTGGGGCTTCAAAAAACATGTTAGCTTCATAATGTGTTAATAAATGATCCAGAATCCACGTTGTGACTGCAGCGCGCTATAGGAACTTTCTGTACAATGAATCATGGAGAATGATGAAAGAGGAGCGCTCTAATTTGTGTAGTCACTGGCATGTGCGAACTCCACTAAACACATGTGCCCAAGCCAAATGAAATATCTGTATGCCTCTCATATGTGGCTCTGATTTAGCATGCAATCTAATGTAAGAAGCAGGTTAAAAATATAAAATGCATGATGGGATTGCAAATTACATCGCCCAACTGACAGCTTTAACAGGTTGCCATGGTAAAACATATGTTACCCAGTGTCTCCAGTGCACTCCATGTGTTTATAACTGTGTAGCATCTCTGACATGGGAGATAAATGGCATCTGTAATTGCAAAATGTTCAAATTAAACATATTTCATGAAACATAGCATTCTTACCTGACTCTGATTCCGTACTCAAGGGTGGTATAAATTTGTGTATACAAGTAATAGTTTCCTGCACAAATCTTGTGTAAATATGACATAATTGGTCAGTTAGTCTTTAAAGTGCAATCATCATAATGAATAACTTCTGTAGGGTGCAGCCTTGTACAGATGAGTAATGCTGTTTTTGGGGCTAAAAAAGAATTGTCTTTGTATCATGGGAACTTGCTGGTATATCGTGTCAATTCAAGAATCTGTGATTTTTGTTTTTTGCGGTAAGTATTGAATTTGTTGCGATTGGTGCAGAACACAAGTATTTTTGATCTGCCAAATGGGATCAAGTTGAAGTATTGTGCTGTGGTGTTGTTGCGTTTTGATTATTTTGTTTTTTTTAATCTATCCATCTGACATTCTTTATACAGCGTTTGGAGTGACTTGGGTTTATTTTTTGCTGACTCTCTGTTCCAGGCCACAACTTTCCTCCCATTTACTCCGAGGTCTCCCCACGTCCTTATTCACAGCCTTAATTACTATAATTGGTAGATGCAAATTAACGGCAATTGAAGTTGACTGGGGTCATAAATCCAGTGCTCAGAAGTTGGCGACTTGCTGGCAGTCTGCAGCAGACCACCATGGGCAAAGGGTGCTTAACTTACTAAGTAATTGCAAGTTTCATGAATCATAATGCTTCTGAAATTCCCTTCAGCACACACTCGGGCCCAAACGGTATTAGGCCACAGGGAGTCGGACACAAGTCACCACAACTATCAGAGACTGGAGGGCTAAGGATGTTTGGATAATTGGAACAATTCTGAATCAGCCTCAAATGATCACTGTCCTAAAAGTCAGCTTGCCACTGTAAAAGACAGTAGCATTTGGAGGTCTGAGGCAGTGAAATTGAATTTGGGTGTTCAGTTGAACATTGGACCAGTACACTCATTCACTTGGCCTGTTCTTCTGTTTGGGCGGTGATAGGAAACTACAGCCAAGTACCCCTACTTGGACCTTTAAAATAATTGCTCTTTTTGTGTTTAAATAAAATGTTTAGCCTAGATCATGAAGGTCAAAGTAGCCGTCGTGACATCCAATGTTATGTTATTTCACATGGCATATGTTCCCACAATTCAAATATGCAGTAGTTGGGTTTGGTTCAAAACAAAGAACCTGGAACGGTCATGAAGTGTAGCGCCTCTATGTACAAAGCTAATTTAGCTTGACGATGTGGAATTAAGGCTGAGATGTGAATGAAATCTCTGGTCAGTGTGTATGTTGCGTGGGAGAGCAGAACCAGGCCCCAAGTCTCAAACACACTCATGTATGGCCCTGCCTCGGCCCAAAGTGTAAGCAGACAAGTATTGCATGTGATTTTTGGGGGAAATGGAGTGAAAAACAGGTCCTGGGGTTGCGGGTTCAGGCTGTGGCTTTGAGAGTGACGAGATCCAGAAGCCAGCGGCACTTGGTTTTACCTTGGTGCTTCCTGCCCCGCTGGCCTGGGGCAGAGGGCGACGGGAGGGGTGTTTGCTGCTTGGAGAGAGTGGGAAAAGTGGTAGGCCAGGGGGAAAACTAATAAGGCCCAGTTCACCCTGCAGCCAAAGGATCAGCTTAGCGTAGCTCCGAAACTCACACCCACAAACAGAGCTGCAGAGGTGATGCAGCCTTGAACTAGGGTCAGCCCCACAAACCACACTATAGTAATCAGGGTCTCCTACAGACCACTGATCTTTAGTCATGGCTTTATTAATACATTTGTGTGTGTTTTTGCTACCCTTAGCCTTAAATGTGATGGAAACATAATTGTTTTTATCTTGCTATGACTGGTTTAATTTGCATAAGAGTTGGAATTTATAGCAGTGTCACAGTTACCATAAAGCAGACTGTAGTGTAAGTGTTTCTCTGGTCTTCACTTAAGATAAGGCTAGCTCAAGAACAAGGGCAGAGCGACACAGTTGAGTTTAAGAAATAACCCCCCCCCCACCCCCCCACCCCTCTGCTCCCCTTTTCTCATCTGTGAAAGCATGTCATTTATGACTTGTTATTTTGATTTGGCTCCATATTTTTCACATGCCGGTGGCAGGCAGATGTCCGATAATGGCATGTGTGAGTGGATGGACTGTGTTCCACCTGCTCCTCTCTGTGTTTTGAGTTCAGTAGTGGGCAGTAAGAGCTTTCCCAAGGCTTTCTCTGAGTCCTCTCGCCCAGCCAGTGTGGTCTTCACATGACCAGTCAAATATGTCAAGCCGCCAGTGCATTCCCCCACATGTACAACAAGAAAATCTGGCTTCAATTATTATTGCACCCCAAGGGGAACTTCCAGAATTCCTCTCCTCCTCATTTGTCAGAAATGAAGCTCTCTCGTTTCCTGCGATTGGCTGAAATATGTCTTTTGATATTAAATCACACCGGTTTCCACTGGCTGCATGACTAAGACAAATGTTTATCACATTTATTTATGTCATTGGAGATGACCTGCTGCTCTGCATGGCTCAGACTTGGCTGCACACTTTCCGCTGTGTTGATTATGAGTAAGAGAGTTTCTAAATAAGCTCTGTTAAGAGATCATTTGGAAAGCACATGATATAACTGGTTTCTGAATGTGAAAATACTTGTGTGATAGAGGTAGTGTTACTAAAGCACTAATGAATCTAGACTGACACATCCCACCCAAATCTCACTGTGCTTGCGGCTTGATTTCTAATATGGTCTGTTGATAAATGTGGTTCCAAATGTTGATTAAGGATCAGTTTCACTTGTTTGTATGTCAACAAATCTGGCTAAATCCAGACAGCTGAAGATCCCTCTGATCTTCGGCTGTCTTTGTTGTTCTATTCTGTGCTTATTGTCATAACATCACTCTCTGGTTATAACCTCTCCGATGTGGCTAAAGGAAAGGGGTCTGAATATGAAAATTAGCACTGACATACTAGCTGAAACAAATAAAACTACTCATGCAGCCCATACATCTGCAGCCATTGTGAGCCTTTCTTTATACCATTTAAGCTCTCATTTGAATTCACCAGCACAAATAAACATATCATAATGGAGCTAAAGGCCTGATGTCATATGCAGATGTTGAATTTTGATTATTCGTATTCAATTTGTCGGGATCTTGTCTCTCAAACGGCAAAATACATGACATCATATTTTCTTGGCTCTAATTGGACACTGCTTTCTCAAGTGTAAAGCAGCTTGAGTACTGCTAAGGCCTGACATATCTCCACATCTCTCCTCTGTATTACGGTCTGTGTACGCTCCAGACCACCTGTGTTTCTATAAACCCCAAAGTAGAGCCTGCAGACTACTGTGCTGTGCAGGCCAGGGCTTTACAAATATTTACTGATAATGATAAGAAGGCATAAAAATAAAGCTGAAGTGATTTCACCTCCACCATTGGCTTCAGGAAATACTGTATTTGGTAATGGATGAAACCTGATGCTCAAACCCTTACATTCTGCAAGTATGCATACATAATTACATAAAATGGAAGAATATAAGCTAAGTCACTTTTTTATTATGTTAAGCTAAATTCAAATTTCATTAACAGAATAATATTGGTTTTGTTTTATATGGGTTTGAAGTTAGACAAATGCTTTACTGATGCCACCTCAAATCTTTAAGTCTTGTACTTGTTTCTACGAACTGAGCTACTGTTGCACCACAGCCATTAAATTTAAAATATGAAAGTTGTCAGAATGAAACACAATGTTATGAAGCCTGCTGATATAACATTACATGATTCACAAGCTTTAAAAGATTTCCTTGGAATTGCCTGATTGTCCCCTGATGCTCTACCAAAGCTGAACTATGCAGACTGTTTGAGTGAGAAGTTTATGGTTTGTGAAATTACTTAAAACTATTTTGTTCTGTTGTTTTTGTTCCTTATTCTAGGCGTGCATTAAACCTTGGCATCCTGCGGGACCCCGGTTCCGAAGTGGAGGACCGTCAGTACCAGGTGGATCTCACGTCCATCAACATCGGTACAGCCCAGTGGGAGCAGCTCAAACCGGACAAGGAGGGGGTCAAAGGAGGCCTGTCGGCGGAGACCGAGAGGAACTCCCAGAACCCAGCACTTGAGTGGAACATGGCCAGCAGGTCAGAGGCACACACATGTTCTTGCTACTTAAACCCAAGTTTACTCTACCAAATGTACAGAATTAACTCTAATCAGATGTATTTCAATGATGAGATTAGGGCATCTAAATGTGCCCAAACCCAGTTGAAATAAGTCAAACCTGTAGTCACCTTTGATTAATGTGAATTACCTTTAAAGAGCCTATAGTACATGGACTCTTATGAGCTTTAAGCCATTAGAATGTTTTGTGTTTTGTTTCATTCACACGTTTGCCTCACCCGTTATTATTAGTTTACCTACATCTTCAAAGCTCAAAATGCTCTGGTCCACCTTGTGACGTCAGTAGTAAGCATTAGTTTTTGAGTTAACAGCTACTTTTTACCTTATGCTCAGTATCCATCCATCCATTTTCTTCCGCTTATCCGGGGACGTGTCGTAGGGGCAACAGTCTAAGCAGGGACTCCGAGACTTCCTTCACCCCAGACACTTCCTTCAGCTACTCCAGGGGGACTCCAAGGCGTTCCCAGGACAGCCGGGAGACACAGTCCCTCCAGCGTGTCCTGTGTCTTCCCCGGGTCCTCCTCCCGATGGAACATGCCCAAAACACCTCCGAGAGCGGCGTCCAGGAGGCATCCGGAACAGATGCCCGAGCCACCTCAGGTGGCTCCTCTCGACGTGGTGGAGCGGCAGTTCTACTCCAAGCCACTCTGCGGAGGAAACTTATTTCAGTCGCTTGTATCAGTGATCTTGTCCTTTCAGTCAATACCCAAAGCTCATGATCATAGGTGAGGGTAGGAACGTAGATTGACCAGTAAATTGAGAGCTTTGCCTTTTGGCTCAGCTCCCTCTTCACCACAATGGTCCGCCTGTCAATCTCACGCTCCATCCTCCCCTCACTCGTGTACAAGACCCTGAGATACTTGAACTCCTCTACTTCAGGCAAGGAACCTCCACCCACCCAGAGAGGCAAGCCACCTTTTTCCGGTCAAGAACCATGGCCTCGGATATGGAGGAGCTGATCCTCATCCCAGCCACTTCACAATGCAATGCAAACCACCCCAATGCATGTTGGAAGTCCCGGTTTGATGAAGCCATTAGGACAACATCACCTGCAAACAGCAGAGATGAGATCCTGTGGTCCCCAAACCGGATCCCCTCTGGCCCCTGACTGCGCCTAGAAATTCTCTCCATAAACACAATGAACAGAACCGGTGACAAAGGGCAGCCCTGGCAGAGTCCAACATGCACTGGAAACGGGTCCGACTTACTACTGGCAATGCGAACACAGCTCCTGCTCCGGTCATACAGGGACCAAACAGCCCTTAGCAAAGAGCCCCGGACACTGTACTCCCAGAGCACTCCTTACAGGACCCCATGAGGGACACGGTCGAATGCCTTCTCCAGATCCACAAAGCACATGTGGACTGGTTGGGCAAACTCCCATGAACCCTCGAGCATCCGATGGAGAGTATAGAGCTGGTCCAATGTTCCGCGGCTGGGACGAAAACCGCACTGCTCCTTCTGAATCCGAGGTTCGACTATCGGTCGGATTCTCCTCTCCAGCAGCCTGGAATAGACCTTACCGGGAAGGCTGAGGAGTGTGATTCCCCGATGGAAACACCCTCCGGTTCCCCTTCTTAAACAGAGGGACCACCACCCCGGTCTGCCAGTCTAGAGGTACTGTCCCCGACCACCACGTGATGTTGCAGAGACCTGTCAGCCAAGACAGCCCTACAACATCCAGAGACTTAAGATACACAGGATGGATCTCATCCACCCCCGGAGCCTTGCCAGCGAGGAGCTTACCAACCACTTCAGTGACTTCCGCCAGGGTGATGAACGAGTCCCCAGCCTCTGCTTCCTCCTCAGAAGACGTGATGGCGGGATTGAGGAGATCCTCAAAGTATTCCTTCCACTGCCCAACACCATCGCCAGTTGAGGTCAACAGCTCCCCACCCGCACTGTAAACAGTGTTGGTGAAGCACTGCTTCCCTCTCCTGAGGCGCCGGACGGGTTGCCAGAATTTCTTTGAGGCTGTCTGATAGTCCTCCTCCATGGCCTCTCCTAACTGCCTCTGCAACCACCCGGGCTGCTGCACGTTTGGCCCGTCGGTACCCGTCAGCTGCCTCAGGAGTCCCGTGAGCCAGCAAGGCCCAATAAGACTCCTTCTTCAGCCTGACAGCATCCCTTTATTCCAATGTCCACCATCGGGTTCGAGGATTGCCACCGCAACAGGCACCACAGACCTTACGACCACAGTTACGAGTAGGGGTGTGCAAAATAATCGTCATGACAATGCATCGCGATACTAACTTTTACAATATACTGCATCGATTCTTGATGCCAAAAATGTATTATTATTAATTCATAATTTATTTATTAATTATTAATAAATAAATAAATAATTTGTTTTGTTTTGTTTTTTATAAATCCTATGCACTTTTTTCTTTGTGAAAGGGTATTGTTTGTTATGATGGTAGCTACCTCCAAAATGGCAAATGTTTGAACATCATTTTTTGTTTTAGAAAAAATCCTATGCACTTTTTTTGTTATTGGTTTGGTTTATTTGTTTTTGTTATTCAATAAATTCAGTTATGAATTGAGTTGCTCAGAGTTATGTATCAATTGAAGACACTACCCAGATACACAGCCACTGATATTTAAGTTACATTTACATTTTCACTGAAGTATGTCGAATATATTGCAATGCATCGCAATAATTCAAATATCGTGATGCATCGTGATAGTATCGCATCGTGGCATATGAATCGTGATTCGAATTGAATCGTGACTTCTTTGCCAATACCCACCCCTAGTTACGAGTGGCCGCATCAACAATAGAGGCCGAGAACAAAACCCACTCAGACTCCCCAGCCTCCCCCGGAATCTGGGAGAAGCTCTCCCGGAGGGGTGAGTTGAAGGTCCCCCTGACAGATGGCTCTGCCAGACGTTCCCAACAGACCTTCACTAAACGCTTGGGCCTGCCAGCTCTTTCCAGCTTCCTCCCCCGCCAGCGGACCCAACTCACACCCAGGTGGTGATCAGTTGACATGGAGGTCAGATGACATGACAACAAAGTCGATCATTGACCTCCAGCCTAGGGTGTCCTGGTGCCACGTGCACTGGTGGACACCATGTTTGAACCATGCTCGAACATGGTGTTTGTTATGGACAAACTGTGGCTAGCACAGAAGTCAAATGACAGGACACCGCTCAGGTTCAGCTCAAGGAGGCCATTCCTCCCAATCACCCCTCTCCAGGTGTCACTGTCATTGCCCACGTGGGAGTTGAAGTCCCCCAGGAGAACAACGGAGTCCCCGGTTGGTGCACTGTCTAGTACCCCTCCCAGAGACTCCAAGAAGGCTGGGTACTCTGCACTGCTGCTTGGACCGTAAGCGACACAACAATGACAGACCTGTCCCCGACCCTCTTGTTCACCGGGGTGAACTCCAACACACAGCGCCTGAGCTGTGAGGCAGTGAGCAGGCCCACACCAGCCCGCTGCTGCTCCCCATGGGCAACGCCAGAGAAATGGACGTAACTGGCTTTGTTCTAACATTCATCATAGGGTGACCCTACCAGGGGCATGAAGCCCCCGACAACATAGCTCCCGGGATCATTGTGGCATGTTAAGGTGGCGGTTCAAGGGGGGGCTTATGCTCAGTAGACATTGGCATTTCCAGTGCTGAAATTATTCAAATGATCCTAATGATGCTGTATGGAGTTCAAAAACACAGAGGAGCACTTCCTGTGTTATCACATGGCATCACCTGGTGCTCTTCTTTTTGAGAGAAGAACTATAACTTTATATAAACTTATATTATAAGTTTGTGTGAATCAAATAAAACACAACTCCATGTATGTTTTGATGAGGAAACAGCATTATAACATAGATCAGAAAATGGCATAATATAGGGCTGTCAAATAAAAAAAGGTAAAAATAAATAAATAAAACATCATGGTGTATAAAGATTATACACTCAGATTTTATTTGAATAGTCTCTGCTTAGACTGTTGCCCCCGCGACCCGGCCCCAGATAAGCGGAAGAAAATGGATGGATGGATTTTATTTGAATAATGCTCCTCAACATTCCAACTGATTGGCAGAACTATGGGCAGCATAACTGACAAAATGCTGACAAATTGCTTATTATTTGCCACATTTTTCCTTCATGGAGCAATTGTTTTCACCCCACAATAATTATTTTAGAAAGATGTGATTTATAGATGAGTAATATTTAGTTCAACTGTGTAACATCTTTAAGCAGAGTGGTAGACTTTTGCATTTGTTGGCTGAGTGGCTGGCGCTCATGCTTCACAGCAAGAAGGTTCCGGGTTCGATCCCCGGGTTGTCCAGGCCTTTCTGTGTAGAGTTTGCATGTTCTCCCCGTGTCTGGGTGGTTTTCCTCCGGGCACTCCGGTTTCCCCCATCAACCCAAAACATGCAGGTAAAATACTCCAGCTGAGGTCCTGACCAAACCGAAGCAAGAAGATCATGGAAATGGTCCCCAGGCGCAGTAATGTGCTGCACACTGCTCCTAATAACAGGATGGGTTAAATGCAGAGAAGAATTTCTCCTGTGTGAGATCAATAAAGTCACTTCTTCTTATATTATATATATTACAGTGTCTTCTACACTGTAACAGCTTTTTCACATTTTAGATGTGTTTTGGGCTCTTACAGGAGAAATTATCATTACTCACCACTGAGAGTCATATAATGTTGCCACTCACAAATAAAGTTCCAAAGGTTGTAACAACATCTGCGTAACCTCTGGTGAGTGATTATATTACCAACAGATGAGCAAGAAAGATCGCAGAGCTCTATTTCTCCCTTTATTATGTGTCCTCATTATGCAGTCATAATTTCAAATCTGTCTTTTTTTTATATGCAGGAGCTAAAACAAGCACAACTGTAACAGCCCGGTTGGCCCCACTTTCTGTTTTCCAGTCTGTTTTTAAAGGGAGCAGGCCCAAAAATCACAGAATTGCAGGCAGTCTCCCGATTTGTTCCTCTTCAACTAAAAATAAGCCTTATGGAAGATTGCAGTGAAAAATTAACATGGCTGTGACTGAGACAGAGCCATTTGGGGTCACCAGGGCTCAGAATGAGGCTGGTGGAGATACACATGCCTCCAACTGTCATACATGTCTCATGCACTATGCACAAACACTTGTAAAACCTTTGACCACCAATCTTATTTCACTATCTTGCTTGTAATACTGGCTCCTATTACACTAGCTGTTGGCATACATTCAGGAATAACACAAACTTCCAAAGGAATGCTTGTACTACCAGTAACTAAATTGTGTCCAATTAATTCCTCTTTCAAATGTACTTGATAGGGCCCCTGGATCCATAATTGTTCCACATATTTAGCCATTTTGTAATTTGCTTACTATGCTTCAGCTATTAATGACATCATTTACTTTTAGCAACACCTCTTACTTCGCTGGCATTTGTTTCCTTTTCACAGTCCATGACACCTGTTAAAACTAAGCAGGCCTTCCAGATCTGTCCCTTAACATGGGACCACCCTGATTGTTTTCTGCTTAACGTTGGGTAATTTTAATTCAAAAGTCTTCCCTCACCCGACCTCCTCACACTGTGTCAGCCAGGTCTGTTTTAGAGCCCATTTAGGTAGCGGACTTGGATCTTTGCTGAAGTCTTACACTTAACCTGGCAACCCCACAGCAGTGTCTAACTGTTGGTTTTCGACCATAGGCTACTGGGGCTCCATTTACTCCCTTTATTCTTCATTTAAATGTGTTTCTACTGATGGGAACGCATCAGGAGGGACTGAGTGCCAAGGTCAGATTCTCTGAAAGGGCTATGAGGTGAGATTTTGGGATCACACTTCAGGGCTCCACAAGTGAGTTTCAATGCCTTTTGAGTCCACTCAAGTTTCCTTAGACATGTTATAGTGGCAGGTCTGGATTTTGATTCAAAACTTCATTATGAGATGACCTAACATGCAGCTTAGCAGTTATTATTGTACTCAAAGGATTGACACCCACGGTTTAGCTGTATCTTACATAGTATAGATTTTTAATGCCACTATTGCCACGTGATTGAGCAAAATTTAGCTCTGATCGTCGATACGACCTTCAGTGTACACTATCCTTTGAAGCTAATATTACAGGAATTATACTGTGCATAAGACTAATTTTGGAAAAGCTAGATATGTGTAGTAACATTGTAAGATAGTGAACCAATTGAAATTACAACATGGTTGCTGTGATTAGCACTACTGACACACAGCATGAATGTCCTATGCTGGGACTGCTGTGCAGAGGTTGCCTGTTCCTCCCTTATGCCTAGGTTTCCTATGCCACTAGGTTTTGGGGGATCTACCTGGTTAACCATATGTCAAATAAAAGGTTGCTGTTTTGAACTATAAAAAGCTAAATAATAATAATAATATAACGTGGTCCCCAAACTTATATTCAGGGTATGGCTTTGATGAAACAAAGTCATATCCTGTTAGTTCAGTCTAAGAAATAAATGAGACAATGAAAACACTCTATGTACATACTTGGTTTCCAAATGTTGGTCTCCAGAGTAAATAATTGTGTAATTGTAGCAAAATATTATAGTTTATATTTTCATCCAGAGCTTTTGTCACAATGAGCAGTCAAAACAGAGAAGGCAGTATAATCTTGAGTACAGTATAAAAAGTGTCAGATATCTGAACTGTCCTTGGCACTCACTGGCGACCTCTTAATAAACCCATCAGTTGTCAATGCTCCACTTTTCTTTCCTACCATGGCAGAATCACCACTGGACACTCTTTTGGAAAATGAGCTTTACTGTAACTTTGTGTGGTGCAATATACACCAGGCCTTCCCCACTGCGACCTCAGTCAAGTCCAAATAATGTTCCAACACAGAGGAAAGGGAGTCAAGTTCACAGCTTTACTTGTCTGTTACAATCAACCCCAGAAGCACACTGCTTTGGCCATAACAGGCTTTGACACACACCACTTCCAAAGTTCACACCTTTGCTATATTCACTGCAGTAGACCCCATTTTTCTATGTTGAGCTTGTGGCATGTTCACGCTGCAGTTTTAGGAGTTTTATTCCAGTAGTTGTGGATCTACACTGGCCTCAGTTGGCTTCCTGAGGTTTTGAAGGAAATTCCTGCTCAGCGGATCGACTGACAGGATCTGTCCTCATCACAGTGTGGAGTTGTCGGCTCGGAAAGACCTTGTGTCAGAGAGCTGTGCACTCCCTCTCCTCCCTCCATTAGCCCCAGAGCTGGCCGCTCTACTGCCACTGATATCGTCATTCTAGGCCCAGGCTTGGCTCTTTAACACACGCTTTTATGTGTGCACAAGTTTGCATCTAGTGGTGATATTCCTTTTGAATATTTAAGCTTTTTTTTCTAAAACCCTAATTAAATGAGTCACTGTTGTAAAAATTGTACCAAGTAATGTACCACATGGTTATAATTTGTAGCGAGATCAGACTTATGTTCACACTTCAGTCACACTTCCAGGTATCTCCTTCCATGTTATATGCACTTGTCTTGGTCTTAAATGTGCTCCAGTCTCTTAAAGTCTAGGTCCCAGCCTACTCCCATGACTTCTCTCAGTTAGTGTGGTCTGCACTGTACCAGTACATAAAGCTGTTTTCATCCGAGTTAGAGGCCCCCTCCATATTACTGGTAAACTGAGCTTTACGCCTACATGGCCGGCTGGTGAATGATAGCACCTGTCCCATGCAACGAGACACTGCTTGTTTCTATCCCCTGGCTGAGGAGAGATTAGCCAAACACCAATTGCTTTCTCCAGATCACTTCTCCAATGAATCAGGCCTCCCTCAACGTCTCCACTTTAAGAAAAGTGTCAAAAAATAATCCCTTCAGGGTGCTCGTAATGCACATTTGTGTTACAGCAGTGAATATGATATTGGATCTGCTAAAGCACTGGAATTGGGGCCACCTAGAATCAAGCCCATGTCTAATCCTCGCCAACTATAAATATTGGAAGCCGTAGCCCTTGATTGTTTTAATAGCAGCAGATGTGGCAATTAACACCACCTTATAAAGCCCACTTTTGTATTTGTTTTAGCGCTAACAAATGTTCCCACAAATATGAGTTGATTGTGGGAATGAGCATTAGTGAAATAGAGAAACTCGGTTTTTGGTTTGATCTTGTGTATATACAATTAGGGGTGTTCCCAATTGAAGCTTGTCAAATAATGTCTCACTCTCCGTCAGTGTAACCAAGTATTCAAGCTCCCAACCTCAAACTTGTTAGCACGGATTTTGGGAATGTATACTCCTTTTGCAACAGTTTTGAGGTTCTCATATTTTTGAAGTACATGGTGTTATTTTAAATTTAAATTGCCAGGGCAAATCTTAGAAGTGTTTTATTCTGTCAGAGTTGGGGCATAACAATAGCTCAGCAGAGAACATTTTGTGGTTTTAACTTTGTTGTGTTGATTTGTCAGTCTTGGAGCTGTGGGGACCAGTTGTGCAAAAGTTTTACAGCTTGTAACTATGACAACTTGTAATAATAAAATGCTGTACTTGTTTTAAGAAGAAATCACATTTGGAAAGTTTTAATCAGTTATTGTTCCTTGATGCTTTGAAGGTTTTATCTTTTCAATTTGGTTTCCACTGTTGAGGTATGGCTTCAGTTACCTCCACTTAATTAAAAAGTGTAAATCTCTCTAAATGGTTATGAATATGGCTAGGATATGTTTTCATTGTCAGCTCCAGAGGACTTATGGCACTTGTAAAGAGTTTTATATGTGTTTTGATCTTCTTTGTCTCTCTTCTCTAGCATTAGGAGGCAACAAGAGCGAAGGGCCATCCTCACACCCATTCTGACGGACTTCTCTGTTCGGGTGACCGCTGCCCCTGCCATAATCTTCAGCAAGAATCTCTCCCCTGAAAGTGCACAGGCAGAGGTCAGTTTGACGCAGACACACCTGGTATAAATCCAGGCTAGTTGTTTTTACTCAATTATTTTCACTCAAGTGAGTTATTGTAACTATCACACCATCATATTTAATGTATGACAATAACATCTTAATTGTTTTTATATCAGTTATTGGATATTTTTATTAGAGCACTATTATTTTGTCATGTTAACTTCCAGAAAAGGTCACACAAAGCAGTGAATCTCAAACTTTACACTCAAATCTTGGCCTAGCACCCTAAAGACCAAATCAGGATTTAACAAAATGCCTTCAACTTGTCAACCTTAGAGCAGTTTCTATAAATAATATATCTAATTTCTCGTGTTCCTTTTTCCTGATATTACCATCGCTTGGTATTGCAATGTCCACCACCACGGCTTTGTTCTGTTGCTTATCCACCACCACTATGATTGCATACTATGTGTAACATGGGGCAAGACTCTTAAATCACAGTATATTCATGCATACAGTGGACATGTGTGTGTCCAGTGCAGGAAGAAAAGTACTGTATAACTATGGCTACTTGGCCATTTACCAGTCATGTAATCGATAATGAAACCTGTGGTGTATGGATAAGTTACTCCCAGTGTTATTATTGCATTATGATACATATGGTGGCTATAAGAGCAATTACTTATTTGAAATTATAACAAAGTTTAAATTGAGTATTGGATTGTTAATAAGAACTCCATACAGAAGGGCCCATGGAGGTTACATATTATTCCCTGTCCACCTTGTTAACATCTTGTGCCCTTTGACCATAACCTGTTGCAGCCTTTCACTTTTATAGAAATCTGCAGATGATTATGTGAAATGTCAGTTTGAGTTAAGAGTTTGTCTCAGCATACAGTAACTTGCTCATTATAGGGAGCCTACTTTTGGGTGCACCGTGTAATGGAGGCTTTTGACCTTCCAAGTTCAAGCCTTTTTTTGCTTATACAGCTGATGTTTTCTGGCTAACCGCTCTGAAACTTCCTGCCTCTTTGATGCCGCCTCTGTCCATGTTAACGTGCCCCTTGACAATGTGTAACAGCTAATCCATAGTTCACACACAGGGACATGCATGCGCACAGACACACACACGTTCTCTCACATTCTCTCTACTGCTCAAAAGACATGAGAGCTGGTCACAAAACATACACAATATAATGACTTTTTATGACTTTGGTGGTCTATTTTCCTTACTTAATGTGATTTATAAGCACATTTATAAACATGAATTGTCCGGTGTATGTCTGTTCTGGAGATGCAGTCCACCAGCTGTCTTAAGTTGTTTGTTCCAATGAGTTAAAGTGTGTTGTAAAGTTTTATTGACCTTGTCACATAGTCCATAACAGTTATTGTAGCCTTGCGGTATCGTGACCTTGTGACTTTATTGTATTTATATTGCAGCTGCACTTTTAATAGTGGTCAATATAAATTCTAATATATGACTATTTAGCCAGTGCAACTTTCCCAGAAATTGCTGGTACACAAAGTCTTTAAGTCAGTAATTTGGAATGTTACAATTTTCTTTTCTTTTATGTTTTTTGCTTTTATTTATATTAGGGAAGCACTTATCCATGGAATTAAAGCATAGTCAAGATCAAGGTTTATTTGTTATTTGTTCTCTAATACAGGGTCTTGGTCTGTCTCTAATACCAAGCATACTACTTGCAAGCAGCTCTTAAGTTATAAGCAGACATTAAGTCATATCACAAGTCAATCATAGCTTCTGTTTTTGTCTAAACACTGCTTTTCACCTATTGTTAAAGCTTTTCAATTAAAAAGACCACTTGAGACATAACTAAAATCTAGACCACATTTACTATTATTATTTCCATGTTCCTCTGAGTTCCTTTCTCTGAGACAGGCTTCCTTTCAGTAGTGGTCAGCTGCTCTGTGAGAAGTAGTTGTTGGTCTGACCCATGTGTCTTTGTGGAGTTTGGGTGATCTGTGGGTGGGACCCTGGAGAGGACAGAGGGAAGAGGAACAAGTGAGTTCATAAAGGCAACATGGCTAGTTAAAGCAGGGCATTGTGTGTAGAACAGTCGCATTTATGGAGCAGTTACAAAAACACAAATCGCTTTTTGAGTCTTTGAGCTAAAAACTGAAGGCCAAAGTTTGAACTCCGTTAGTGGGTGGATCCCTGGAGAGGACAGTGAGACAAGGGAACACCACGTTAATAGAGGCAGAAAGACTGAATCAGAGAGAGCTTGGATGTGTGTTTTGAATGTGCTTCCTGCCCCCCTCCCTCATGTACTGTGCATAATCCATCTTTGCTCTCCTGTCTTGGTAGGAGGTGGTGGTGTGTGGTCACTCTCTGGAGGTGAACCTGACCAGCAGCCTGGACTTCTACCTCAGCGTGACCCAGGTGCAGTTCCTCCAACAGCTCCTACGGGATAACATGGTTGGCGTGGAGACAGGCCAGAGAGGAACGGAGGTACTTGTAACACTAGATTCACATAAACTACATGCATATGATCAAAAAGTTCCATTGATATCAAATAGATGGTTAAACACAAAAAACTTGAAAAAGTTGTACTGATAGACAGAAGAATCTGAGGCACACTGACCAGGTACATAAAAGTCTTGTATTACAAACGAAATGCATGCAGGCTTCCACTAATAGGTCTTCTTCAGGGCATTGTAAAGATTTTAAAAGGCAACAGGTGTCAGTTCATGTGAAAAGAGACTCTGCTGGCTTCAGCCTACTACAGTCAACATGATAGTGCATAAAAAATATACATTGCTTTCTAACAATATAGAATACCTTATTAATACCTTACTTTGGCGGCACAGTGGCTGAGTGGCTAGCACTCACGCTTCACAGCAAGTTCCGGGTTTGATCCCAGGGTCGCCCGGGCCTTTCTGTGTGGGTTTCCTCTGGGCACTCCAGTTTCCCCCATCAACCCAAAACATGCTCCATAGGTAAAAATCCTCCAGCTGAGGTCCTGACCAAGCCTAAGCAACAACATCATGGAGATGGGTCCCCGGGTGCAGTCATGTGCTGCACACTTCTCCTAATAACAGGATAGGTCAAATGCAGAATGTGTGAGATCAATAAAGTAAATAAATTAAATTAATTAAATTAAATTAAAAACAACCCCCAAAAGGGATCTCCTATGTCCCCTGTGCTTGACTTGTCTCTGCAATCTAAGTACTAGGTGCTGTGGTACTTGTCATATTACAGTATGTTCACATACACCACAAGTTCAGAGGTTCACAAACATGCCTTTCCAATTTCACCATTCGACTTTGTAATTGCGTTCAAAATTACATTATATTACAGCCATAAAGCCTGACCCTTAGATATTTTCACGCCAATGTGATTAATCTTTTGTACAAGTTGACACACTTCCAAACTCCTGACATGAATCCATTTCCAAATCACTCCGCAAAGCCGTGCCAACTTTGTTCAGAAACCCATTTTAGGGGTTCCGCTGTTGTTGCCCCTCGTGTTTTTGGGTGAGGTGAACACATTTAAATATTTACTTGCTTGGAGTGAAGCAGTCCTCTAATGTGGCCCTAGTTTATAGTCCTGTACTCAGCTACAGCTTTTAGAAACCTTCCTATTGTTTACTGGACAGGGAGCTCCCAGGCGCCATTTGCCCTGTCTGACCGCTTAATAAAGCCTTCTAATGGAACACAATATAAAAATATTTACCAGCTGTGGTGCGGATGGGGCCATAGTGCAGGCAGAGGGGACAGAGGGGAGCAGTGGTTTTACAGTTATCTCCACTCAGCATAGACTCTACTGTGGGACGTGTGCTTCGAGGGGAGCGACTGCTTCATGACTCACATCCTGCAGGCTTCTGAAACAGGGCTCCTCACAAATGAAACACTTAAACCAGTATTGTTCAGTGGCCTTGGAGTGATCAACGGTACTTATGGACTGTACTGCAGGAGTTCTATATGTCCTATATGTTTACAATACAATGTGCAAGAAAAAATGCATGCTAATTTTAATACTTTGTGAAAGCCCTATATTTTTTCTTTGATACCTGTAACTTGTAAGGATGTCCAGTAGGGCTGGGCAGTTGATTAATAGTTTCCAGTCATTAATGACACATATGCTTGGCTTTAATCGAGAGGTCTACAGCCAGTCCTTTGTTACTAAAAACATGTGGCTTGGAGCACACTTTAAACTTTAGAGGAACAAATTTGACAATTTAGTTCTGATAAATTGCAGATAAAAAATTGCATTGTTTTTGTTCAGAAAATGAGAGATGAAAACCATTTGTTGTTAATAAGACAAAGTAACATCAAATAGAAAAATGAGAGGAAGAAAAACATAATTATTTATTTATTTTTGTGATCTCGTCCTGCCCTAATCTAGTGAGCGAGGCATTTGTGTTTAGAAAAGGTACACCTGTCTGTCCTCTTCTACTTAAAGCAGACCACACGTATTTAGAAGGTCATGCTTAAGTCCATAAAGTGTATGTAATGCGTATTACCCAGGACAGTGGACATCTTGTGTGGAGTGTTTGTGTAACTCCATAGAAACATATGAGAGGAAGCTGGTGGTGTCAGGTTCAGCCTGCACCTTTATTTACCCATTTTCTGTTGTTATTTATCCAGTCAGTCAGCGGGTCAAAGAGAGAAGTGCCGGCGATGCATATGGTCTTGATTTGGGGTGATCTCGGAGTGGTCACCCCTGACTTGTAATGATTCATGGCTTGATTCTGTTAAAGGGCAGAGAGAGGCTGTGGTGGGTTCAGTCAGGTTCAAACCTGCTATTCTGGGAGGTCTCTTAGCATTAGCCTCAAAATAATAAAACATCCCACAGATCTGCCATGCTTTACACCATTAAAAAGGAATATTTGAATGGCTGTTTGTTTTACCATATTTCATGTCCTTACCTCATTTTTTGTTCAAAGTTAAAAGAAACCCCAGAATGGGAATTTCTCATGGGCATCTTGACAGTAGCTGCGGTGAAGTGCATGCTCTTTTTCCTTTATCCATCTTTGCCATTTTATCCACTAGTTGGAAACACCATTCCTCTCTCTCTCCTGGAATGCACATGTTGTATTATTGCTGCCTCCTGCCGAATTAAGTGAAATTGAAATTCCCCACAGGTCCAGAGTGATGTAATGTGCAGATCGGCAACGCACTGTTGAGAAATGAGGGATAGATGCTTGGGAAAATCCTGCTGTGTGCTCTTTTTAATATAACTTTTTGGTCACAGTTGTTAGGGGCCTTGACGTTTTATTGTACCATATTAATATCTATTGCAATATATCCCCCTCTTTATTGGGCTTTTTAGTGGTGTCATTAGAGAGCATAACATATCATTAACACTGGGGCCTTTCTGTGTGTGTGTGTCTTCACCTTCTTTGAATAAGTGCAGTCTGGATATATCATTTGTGTCTATAAATATGTACCTCCATCTATCGCGTAACGTCCTGGCGTGTCTGTCCTGCTGCCTGTCCTGGACCTGCTGTAGGCAGCAGAGCAGTACAGGGCTCGTTCTTCCAAGCCTATTTAACAAGCTAGAGAGCCCTCTAGTGGTGGCCTTGACTACTACACCCAGTGTTTACATGGCACAGGGAGTGTGGCTGCTTCTCCTCACTCACCGAGGCCTGTGCCAGCAGCCTGTCGACCCCCTGCTATCACATTAGACACAGCACAATCAAATGATAGCAGTAGTATTTGCACTGACAGTGTTTGGATTATGAGGTTGGATCAGGTGGAGACTCTAAATGCTTTTTGGGTACACTACAATACAACACTTTCTTTCCACTCCCAGTTAACATGTTACAAATAATCAACATAACAGTAAAAGCTGATTTTTGAAATTTTGGAAAATGAGCTCCTCCGTTGTGTAACCCAATGTTTTTATGATATTTATAGTTTCTGACAGATATGTTTGGTCTTTCTCTAAACAACCTGTTCAAAGCTCAAAAAACAAGGCTTGGCTCCGGAGCATCTGGTACAAGTGGGATTGTTTCTTTTTAGTAAAGGATTTCTGTCCCCCGCAAGTCTTGCTCCCCATTCACTTTGTCTTCTTTCCAAATCCATAGCTTTATCTGTTTTTTTCCCCTGTGTTTGTCTTAAACAGATTCTCTGCAATTCTCAGTACTGATTTCAAACAGTTCCCACTGCCTGTCCCAGCTGTATTTTATTGTCTGGGTTAATGAATTTGTTTTGTTGGGGCTTTTAGGTTCCCTGGCAGTGAGGAGGCGAGCCAGGCGCGTGGGCAATCTGCACTGGTCTCATGTTATTTAGTCTTCTCTGTTCCACTTCTTGCATAGTGAGCTGGCAGTTGTTGTTTTGGTTTGTTTTTTTAAACTAGATGCCCTTCCTGTCATGACCTGCCCTATTATGTGATGAAAATGATACTGGAAAAGAATTCTGTAATGAATGCTTGCCTATTGTGATACTGTTATTTTATTTATTATAAGAATGTCATCATAAACTGTATAAAGAAGTGGACTAAGGGAGTGTGACATCACTCATAGCGTTCGCCTCTACTCAAATGAAAAACGCAATTTTAACGGTTACAGGAGCAAATTTACAGCAGCAGTTACAGAGAGACGAGCCTCAAGATCCAATTGAGTCAATGGAGCCAGAGTCAGAAGGAGCCAGAAGAGCCTCCTGGTACACTTCCCGTTCCCACTTCCATGTCTATGGTCTGAATACTGTCAACTGGGCAAAAGTTGGTGCTTGTTGTTTTTTGAGAGTTTGTTTCTCTCAACAATTTTGAAAGTGATTACAGTAGTTGACTTCAATACAAATCATAAAAAATAGTAAGAAATGAATACATAAATAAATTGTAATGAAAATAAAAGCCCTCATTAGCTATGCATTATTTTAATTCTTTTCTTCTAATTCTTTTATATGCAGCAGCTCCATTATGTGTCACTAACAGCCACAATAGTGATTTGCTGCTCTACAAATCACTGCATTATTACTTGTTTAGCCCTGGTCTGGCCCAGCTTGACTCCTGTGCTTGATGTTAATGATGACATATTGGTGCTGGGCAGAGATCAGGCAGAGATCAGGCAGCTTTCAGCAGCGGGCGGCTCTGGCCTCTATGAATAGATGATAGAGCAGCTTCTGGGACTTATCTGACTACTCTGTCATCAACAGTGTCGCCCTGGCCACACAGCATACTCACGTTCGGATGCCCTCACGCACACACACACCCCACACATTCTCAGGATGTAACTGGCCCTAGCCTTTATACAAGGGCCAGTCTGTAAGGCAGCTTTATGGCTCAACAGCTGATCTGCCATTGTGCTTTGATTTGATGTGTCAATTTGCTTATGACGCTAAAGTTCCCATAAAGAGGTTTGTGTTTTTACAATGTTGTTGTTGTTTCAAATGTTTCCACTCAACATTTGACCTTCCCTTAGTTTGTGCAAACATATTATCAGAATAACTGCTGCTAAATTTAACCAAATAGACTCACTTTAATGTCATCTGTGGTATGCCACAATCTTGGACTGTCCCAGAGCAACCTTTCATTGGTGCCATCCATATATAACAGCTTCTTAAGTATTTTAGTACTGTTCCTATAAACTATAAGACACAGAAATAATGTAGTTTAAAATAGACACATGTTGGTATGCCTCTCTATCTCGACCTTCATGCCTGTACTGCCCACACATGGAGGCAGCCTGGGTCACCCATGCGCACTTACCACAGCACACAGGAAAATACCCTCTGGTGTAAGGGAAGTCCCGGCTTGCTTCTCCACCTCATCCTGGGACGATTACACGCTTGGCAAACTGGGCTTTTGACTTCCTCCCACACTGAGAAGAAATTAGCATATGCGCACAGAGCCAAGTTTCTCTGTGTTCAAAGTGATCAGCCCCTCACTAAAAACTTCTGTATCTACCACAATTTGTTCTCATTTTATCAGTTTCTTGTCTTTTCCGTGCTTCTGATGACCCCTTATTTTCCTTTACGACTGGCATGGAAAATTGCTGCTCTTCCAGCGCTGGATACTTCTGCAGTCCTCTGGCTGAGAATGGACAGGCCTCCTTATTGTGATACAAATGGATTTTGACAGAGTGAAGATTATGATATTATATTATACAACATTATTATGTCTGTGCAGTCTTTAGCGCCCGGACAGAGGACATCCCCAGGCCCCTCTCTTTGCTTTCCGGCAAAGTTGGCCTAATGTAGGACTTGGAAAAAGTAGTTGACATTGCCAGCCAAGATGAACCACTGTGAGAAGTGAATTTACACTAGGCACGAAAACACGGATCAGTAGCTGTTTTGGTTTGTCAGTGGGTTTGGACAGCAGCGTGGAGTTATTAGTGGGGAGGACTTTGTGTGCGTGTTTTTGAAGCACATCATCCCCTCAACCACACTCAAATACAGTCAAATATGTTTGGACAGTCAGCCTTGTTTTTCAGATGTGCAAGATGGGATCATGTTAAAGAACATGAAAGAGGGGAGCCAACACTTGGGAAACTATACTGATATTGAGACATTGACGAATGCTTCAGGGAGTAGATTACTGCATCCCTTCCAGTTCCTTCAGACCAAACTGATTTATTTATTTTATTTATTATTTTTACATTAAAAGATCAAAAGATCATACGCGGTGGAAAGATAATTTTACATAAAACAAGAAAGAAAAAAAACTACCTAAATCTAAATTACTAAAATATAAATATCTTGAATCAAGTTTTTTTCATGGTAGTCAAAAACAGGCTGCAGTTCTTAAATAAAACCATTACAGCGGACATAATCCTTGCCTGTGGGAGAATGGGAGCTCTATGACCCTTGGGCTTCTTTGCAAACCCATTCTCCAGTTCAAGTAGGAGTACTAGCCAAATGTCAAAATCACAGCACGCCTTATCTGCGGCGTGGTGTGGTTGACAAGTTTGGCCTGACAAGGAACCTATGCCTCGATTGTTTTTGGTCTGTGTACATTTAAAATAAACCATCTCTAAGGCCCTCCTCACTCTGCTGAGTGTTTCATATTGTCTCGTAGCTGTTGAGCCTGAGAATCCCAGTCACTGCCTCGACCTGCCCTCTTCCAGGACGGCGACGTGTCAGAAGAGCTTTTATGTTTTCCCATCAGCCAACAGAAATACAGAGACATCAAATGAGACATAGTCCAGAGCAGATGTACTTCAAGACAGCATTTGAGAATAGATGGCTATATGACAAGAATACACAGGGGAGCACTAAGGCAGAGTTCCACATAGATGAGAAGTGACAGTGAGAAGTCCAGATTGGACAGAGTATTGTCTCTAGTCCTGGGACCAGTCCAAAGCTTTAGAAGTGGGACTGGGGTTAGTTTTTAATTACTCAACCTGGCCATTAACCTCCTCTAAGGGCTGGATCCTTTTCACCTCAACCCTCCCCTATCCAACCTCTCACTGTTTTTGTTCACCCGTTGCTGCTGTGATAATAATAATAAGGCTCCATCTCCTTTTTTCCATTTTGGCTACCTTAGATCCGTTAAGTAAGCTCTCTTGTCCCAGTTTATCTAAAACATACTTTTTTTTTTAACCAGCGTTCATCATTTTGCCCTTCTCTTGTTATGAAATGGTATAGTTTTTTTTCCTTTTTTTGCCCATGTCTTGTTGACCCTCCTATGTGAACCAACTGCTAATTGACAGCCAGTCATAACAACTCACCTTCCCTGTCCTGGCCTGTAACACACCCTGCTCAGAAAGCATAACCATGGCACATTCTTTTCAATTGGCCCCTTTAGGAAACCTGATCCTTTCCAGATCAGTAGCAGCTGAATTTGCTCCCCTCCTCAATCGGTTTTGGCAAAATTGGCGTGAAAACTTGAGATAAAATCACAAGCATAGGAATTCTATTAGAGCCGAGAAACAAATGGTGCCATTGACCGGAGGCGGTGCCCGGGCCCCTGCCTTGAACCCAGGGATCGAGTGTCAAATTCAGATGAGCTGGACTCAGGAGTGCCCTAAGAGCACCAGAGGGTCACACACCCACGGGACTAGTAAAAGCAGGGCAAGCCAGGCCAACTAGTACATAGACTTTGTGGAGGGAGAAAGCCCAGAATCTCCTGGTCTGAGAAGAAGAAGTGAAAAGAGGAAACAGACTTTGCCTAACACCTGAACAAGCACATTTCCACCTACACAAACAGGTGAGCGGCAGTATTAGGTTTACTCTTTGTAACTTGGACAGGGCACTGTGTGAAGTTCTGGATCATAGACAGTGCAAATATTGTACCCAGGGGCTAATGGGAGTTCTCAAACAGAAGTGAGGCCTGCTGGCTCCTTGGACTGGGACTGGGAAAACACCAGGTCTCCCTTAAAGGACCTGTTAAGTTAACTTGGATTTTCCCACTTAAGGTATTGTTAGTAGAGAGTTAGTACTACTTAGTTAGAGTTAGTACTTCTTTTCAACTGGATTGTGTTATAGTCACTTTGAATCTGATTATTTTTAGGTGAATTATTGCACCATTTGACACAATCATTTTTAAAAATGTTGAGGGACAGTTAATATTTTATTCCCCAAAATCAGTATGGATTCAATTTGATTTCATTGTTATTTCATTGTTTCTGGTTGAAGTTATTTTAAAAAAGCAAAGTGGAAAAGAACCTGATATCTTGTGATAGGAACGTTTTCTCTTCTACTTAAAATCTTTGACACCACACACGATGATTTTTTGATTTTTATGTATGCTTCACTTGTAATGCATTTTACTACAATATGTCCTGTGCTTTCAGGCTTGGCTATATATATATATATAGGCTATACATTTATATAATATACAGTGGTACCTCACCTTACGAAATTAATTCGTTCCAGAAGTGGTTTCGTAACGTGAATTTTTCGTAAGTTGAGTAGCTATTTCAATGGAAAAAGCCTGATTCGTTCCAAGGCCCCGATCCAAGTTTTTTTTTTTTTTTTTTATAGTGTAACTTTTTTTATAGTGTAACATTGTGTTCTGCGTAGAGACTGTAGACCCAGGACTAAACGTGGACTATACCAGGTCTAGACCAAGGTCTAAACCTGGACTAAACCTGGACTAAACCTGGACTAAACCAGGACTAGACCAGGTGGATTAAAGCGCCGCGTGCGGGTCTATTTCCTGGTTTCGTTTCGAGTCACAGCTGAGGCGAGCAGCGAGCGCATGAACAAGACCCGTGTTCAAACCGTGCCTCCTCTAGACCTCCTCTAGACCAGGTCTAGACCACCGCAGCTCTTGCATGCGTTCGTTCATGCGCTCAGACTGCGTGCGGTCCCCCTCGCTGCTCGCCTCAGCCATGACTCGAAACGAAACCAGGAAATAGACCCGCGCGCGGCACTTTAATCCACCTGGTCTAGTCCTGGTTTAGTCCAGGTTTAGTCCTGGTTTAGTCCAGGTTTAGTCCTGGTTTAGTCCAGGTTTAGTCCTGGTTTAGTCCAGGTTTAGTCCTGGTCCAGTCCTGGTTTAGTCCAGGTCTAGACCTGCTGGCAGCCCCGCGCCGGGTCATGCTGCGCTATCACATGTGTCCGCGCGCAGTTTTCTCCCCCCTCCCCCTCCCCCCACACTTCACTATTAATAATTTTGTTGAAAATCTATGAAAGTTTGAGTGTTTAAACGAGAGACAAATGTGAGAAAAGTTTAAATTCAGTCTGAGAAAAGCGTATAATGTGTGTGGCTGAGCGCACATTATTTGAATTTTTGAGATTTCGCGTTTCGTAACTTGAATTTTCTTTCGTATCTAGAGACCAAAATTTAACGTGAAGGCGTTTCATTTTTTGAAATTTTCGTTTGTTGGGTCTTTCGTAAGGTGAGGTACCACTGTATATATATATTTTTTTTACAATTTTGTGTTGTTTTAGATGTCCAGTTGTGACATTATTTACAATAATAATGCACAAACAGAAACCAACATTTACGTCCTGTATTTTCAGATTTGTGTTTTTGCCTCTGATCAGCTGTTTCAGTGTTTTTGTCCACATTCTGATTTAAGTATATTTGTGTATGTGTGTATGTCGTTGCTTTAGGCTAAATCTTCTTCTATCTTGCCCCTGAAATTTGACCATGCTATTTGTCCCAGATGAAGCCAAGGCAGTGATAGACCTGCACAAATGAGTGCCATGAATCCACTGGAGGCTTAATGCACTATAACAGCTCACATGGTTTGGATAATCAAGTGATGCACTTGAATGTACATATCACCTGTTTCAGTTTTCCCGTTTGGAGCCCATCCAGTGCTTTTAGATATTAAGCGATGAATCATGTTAAAACACTTCTCATGCTCCAGCACTTGGACGCATCTTCAACTAAAATAAATTTCTGATAATCCTGCTGTACATCGGGCCAAACCTGAAAAATATGTGCGATGATAAGTCTGTTTTGGAGTTGAGAGTGCTACAGGTGTTCCTCCTTTGTTAAGCTGCTTCTGAATCCTCCCTTTGCAGCCTAACAATCATGTTCTTGACACCTGACATTGTTTTTCAAGTTTTATGTCCTCTTCATCCTCGTTTAATACACAAAGAGCATGTCTAGATCTTTGGTACTAACTAATCTTGGTACTGTACTGTGCGGTTTTATCCATACAGCCCAGCCCGTATCAAGCATTCAAAACAAGCCCAATAAGGGGACAGGGGGTCTTGCCTCACTCTCCTATGAGACTGCAGTACTCAGACCTGGGATCAAATCCAGATAGAAATTAAAAGAAGATTACTCCAATTGGCTTCTAATTTCTGCTCTGTAAATAGACAGTGAGCCAGGATTGTTCTCAGCATCACAATGCATTTTAAATCGTGAGTGCTTTGTTGAACTTGTGCATGTTTTAAAAGTGTGTTTCTCTTTGCTTGCCCCGTATCAGCAGTGGAGTGAGTGGTCTGCCTCTGGGGACTGGGCTGATCACGGCTGCATCACTCACACTCGAAATCTCAGACCACCTCAGCTGAACAAAAACGACATAATGTTTCAAGCGTTTCTCTGTGATTTAAAGGTGCACTGTGTAAACATTTATACCAGAGGGTCTGCCACCTGCTTGTCACCATGGAAATGTTATTGCTTTGTCTAGGACGTTACAAAGCATAGATTAAACAAGGGAGAAAAGCAGGTTATAGCACTACGCTACTTTACAGTTAAAATCTACCCTAAAATCACCCCTAGAGACACCCGCAATGAAAACATGCTAGATGGATATTTTTAATGTCATACCACGGAACATTCCAGGCAAAGCTATAAAATCTCCATGGAGACAAGTAGGTAGTGGAACTAGACCTGCGCGATTTATCGATTAAATCAATTAATTCGAATTTACAGTTCAGGACGATGTATTTTTATGAAAATCGAACTGATGCGCCGCCACGTTCTACACGGGTAAGTTAGCGGGGCGTACCCAAACGAGCTAGCATGCAAGTGAGGGAAAGCCGGAGCTTGTACCAAACAAAGGTGTCGCTACATCTGTTATATGGAACTGGTTTGGTTTTCTTGCGTCGGACTTAGAATAAACGAGTGCTCGCTGTAAGATCTGTTCAAAAGCTGTTGCAGCACGACAAATGTATCCTAGCGCCAAAAGCAGAGGCAGCGGAGTGGGAGAAGTGCAGGTCCCCACAGCGCGAGCACATATTGTAAAAGACACGGTGCCCATATATACTGTGGAAAAGCCCGGATTCTTTAACATGGTGAAAGTTTTGGACCCGAAGTATGTGCTACCAAGACGCAAATATTTTTCTTGTGTTGTCACAGCTGTACACAGACTGCACAAGCTAACATACATGAACACACAGTGACTCCCTCTTTTCTGCATCACTCGAGGAAAAACAAAAACTAAAACACATCACTACCCACTCCAGTCCATCTTTCCCACAATCAGGGAATAATTTAGCTCCATAAAATGCTTATTTTTAAAAGAAAGATATTTATATAACTGCGATATATATATATATATTTTAAAACAATAACAGAATTGATGCTAGGTGTAATGTAGTTGTTTTATACAAGAACGTTGCATTGTTTTGAGCCATTTGTCTGTCATCTGTTATTTGTTTTTGAGTAGGGCAGAGAAAAATCGATTAAAATTGGAAATCTGATTTTTTTTTTTTTTTTATCTGAGATTTTATTTTTAGGCCTTATCGCCCAGCTCTAAGTGGAACCAAATATTTACACAACAATGCATTACTCGCTTCATTTACATACAGTATTAAAAAATTATTCCAATAGCATTTATCATTAGTGGACAAAAGATAACATTTCAACTTATTATTATCAGATCTCCCTGGAATTTTCAAAGACTACTGGAAATGTAACCGTCTGTAAGTAAGTCACATGCTGACGTGTGTGTTTGTGTGTATATGTATATATACAGTATCTATGTTGTTTTAGATGCCAAGTTATGATAATGTAACAATCCTTTGCTTTGCCCAAATTGTAATCATGCTTCAGAAGTGAATCCGAATCACATTTACACACAAACCACATGCACTAATGAGACTTTCCATTAAGTCATCATGCTTGCGGCCATGTAAGTGCAATTTCCGACTGTCATTAGCCATTGAGCAAGACGGTAACCTGCTATTGTACAGGCAGTTCTTTATTAGAGTCATTGTTTCAAATCCCAGACAGGGACGGTAGCTCCAGAGACAAACATTTCAGGCCTCACTGTTACCACCAGCTCATCTCTACAAATTAGACCATTACCCCATGCACTCTTCCTTAACTGTATCGGGACACTGACAGCTAATAACAGCCAGTTGTTTATGTCTGTATGCTCATGGAAAATAAAGAAATGGAGAGGAGAAGGAAACGCGATGATACTATACGAGGATTATACTGGCCAGAGTCACTGCAATTAGCACAGACCCTAGGGTGCTTCTGTCTTTCATTCACTAAACGTTGGCCATGTCTTATAATTACACCTTTTCCACATCTGGCCTTCATCTTCCTGTCTTCGGAGTCAACAAGTGCTCTGAATATTAGCCGCTTGTGTGTCCGCGATTGCAGGGAGAAGGCTGACCGGTTATCAAAGTTTTGCATTGTACAATAATCAAACATTAATAAGCAATGTTTGTTCTGGCAAGTTAAACAGCTGGCGCGGTACCTTCTACTTATGTTGTTTACCTCATTGTTAATATTGTGTTTATCCTTTAATTTGGTGATAGAAATCAATTTGACCCGAGCCAAGGTGATAATGTTGGACTAGAAAGTCTGTATATCATTTTTGAATAGTTGCGTCATGAGTCCTGAGGCACTTTAAGCTGTTTGTTTTAACTAACACGGCTGCAGTGTTAATCTAGAAATTGTCTCTTGGCGTCTTTGAACATTTCCTGTGCTAAAAACGAAAACTGCCTTACTTTGGTAATGCAAACAGTGTGTGTTATTGTAGTGATGTGGGCTAATACATGGCCTCACCATCACCCCTTTAACCCCATTGAGTTTTATAGGAGAATCTGATTCAGGAGTTAGTTTGACAGCGGTGGATCTGTGGAAGAAATATGTCTCCTGACGAGGATGAGGGCGCGGTCTGAGGCTTTTTGACGGATCTTGATTGCCACAGATTGGGCTCAGGGCACAGTAGGTTTGGCCGAGTTGTCTAACAGCCTGGAGTCATGCTGCATAGGAAAGCAACTCTGAACGTGGAAATACACAGCCTCTACAGTGTTCATTCTCTACATGTGTAAAGAGTGAACACTTTAACCCAGGCCTGGACATTGTACAGCTCCCAACTCACTAACGGCCCTTTAGTTGACTCTTTTTATGACTTTTTTTTAAGGCAGTCTCACTTTTTCATTGCTTAGTCATAACATATATACTCTTACCAGTCTTACCAGCTTGTCAAAACAATGCTATTTACTGTTTTTTATTCAGAAATACAATTAATATTATGCAGAATTGAGTTAAGCATTTTGGCCCGGCCCTCTTCAATATTTTCAGTTTCTCATGTGGCCCCATGGAAAAAATAATTGCCCACCCCTGCTTTAACCAGTGGCACAATTAAAATAACCTCAGTGCAATTTTAAGGCAGAAACTGTTTTAAAGAGGGGGTATTATCCAAAATTGAGTTTTTCAGCTTTCTGTGTTACATTATGTTATAACATTGTTTCCTTACCAAAAACATGAATGAAGATGTAGATGTCATCCATGCATATTTGAGTATTTTTGCAATCTCTCCTGGGCCCTATTAAAACCCTCTTTACGGTTAGCTGCAAGATTCTGTGCAATGCTCAGCCCACAAACCTACATGCCTCCAGCAACTTGACAAATCTGATGCCATGTGCAGTAGTTTTATTAGCAGGATGCACGCTGACTGTATTGTGATGGCACTCAGAAGTGGAAGTGACTTAACACAGGAAGCGACGTGAGGGAGAAAGTACAAAAATAAGTTGTTTTCCTGTCCCATCCCTATAAATTAAATAATAATAAAAAAATGCAGGATAAGTAGTATCCTAAAGAGCAATATTAATACAGTATACTACAATACTATGCTAACATTGCAAACCTGTCAACTTAAATCATAACATTTAAATTAGATTGTGACATCAAATCATATTGCTGCTTTTCTTTGACTGCATCCATCTGAATTTGACACAATAACATTAGCGACTTTTATGTTTGAGTAGCTCTTCAGGGGAACCTTTTTTTTTTTTTAAATTACATTAGTATTTCTATAAGCTTTGTTTCAAAAGCAGGTTGTATCTGTATTCAATTTATATAGAGAATTTGTAAGCAAACTGATGTCGTGTGCAGGCGTTGAGCGAAGACATTTTAAAGCAGTTCTTTTTGACCAGAGGCGGCAGGAGACTGTAGTCCCTCACATGGACAACATTAACTCACTGTTTTCACAATTTTTCTTTTCATTCTCAGCCATTATCATTTGCATCTTTTGTTTATGAGCCAGGGCTTTCCCGAACCATAAACCAGCTGAAAAGTGATGAACACCATCATCTCCTTGATTTGGAGTCTGTCCATGTGTTTCTTGTGTCTGTTTTTATCTGTCCTCTCCCTTTCAAAGTTAGGGCTGTCTAAATCCTGTTTTCTTGATTTTCCTTGTTTTAATAAATGTAGATTTTGGATCAGGCATCTTCCCACTGACCCACTGCTTCAGGAATGTCAACACTTAGAAATTGGAGCCATCACCTGGATATTTGCTTTTCCCTCGTTTACATGGAATTAGGAAAGCCCTGCAGTTAATGATGTGCCAGGAAAAATGAATGATTTATTGGTAATCCTGCTCAAACTGAAAGAGGAGAGAAACTTTGAGTTTGAGCTTTAGAGAAGGGGAAAGTGAGTAGTGCAAACCAGTGGTTTCCAAAATGTGGCCTAGGAGTCAAAAGTGGACCATGGGAAGAAAAGAGTTTAGAAGTGCTGCATTAGCATACAGTTCTTATAACTGTCATAGATGCATTTTTAAATTAATTTCACATGCTAAAGCCATGGATAAGGTTGCACTGATGAAGAAATTCAGACTAACTAATACAAACAAATTATGAGGCCTAAATGATTATTTGTTTGATTTATTGTAATCTTGGATTTGCTGTAGTCTCATTCAGAACACAGTGAGAGGAGACACTAGAGGAGACAGGGGCAGTGCTGGTTAAAGTGGTCCTACTTAGAGGCCTGTGGGTTTAAAGTACAGTTGACAGTCTTTCTGAGGCACTCTGCCTCCATTTGCCGAGTTGCAGGTCACGACCTTTCCCTGCTCCTTTGTTGTGGTTCAGTTAAAGTGCATAGCAGGTTGCCTTTGTTATTGAAACAAAGTTCAGTGAATTAAACGACTGCCTTTGATGCCCCTCTTTTGCTTTGTGACTGCTGTTACGGCTTACAAAGAATGGTGACTTCATATTATAAATGTCTTCCCCTCTCTGTATGCTGCTAGAATATAAGAGCCTCTTTATGGCATTTGGTTAAGTATTGGTGTTATTATTTGGGATTAAGATGAGGAATTACTGCATTGAAGTTTTCCTGCATGTGCACAAAAGCACAGAGTCCTGATGTCAAGTTAATGGTTCTGGTAAACAATTGTGGGTAGCACAGCAGGGGCCTAACCTGTAAACTCTGATGGAGTCAAGATATAGAAGTTAATTTCCATGCAGGCATCCTGCAGCAAGTAGCCAAGTGAATGCTTTGTCACAAAGATTTAGGATTATGACTTCCCATGTAATTCAATGGGAATTCTACTAGCTTTACAAGGAAAAAAAAAAAAAAACATGGGAAAACTGTGATAAACATGAAACATTCAAGACCATGAAATGTATGGGAACATAGACGCTAATGTTGGCCTCAGCCAAAACTGTTCTAACACATTATAATGAGAATAAACAACTACATCCATCATCATGATTATTAAAGTCAAAACAAAGCTCTCACTTATTTTTATTGGACGTGTTGCACAACCAAGTGAACACTGTCCCAAAGACGTGTCACCTGCTCACCCCCCTCCTCTCTTGTTACTAATGATGTCATTTCCTGTTCTGTCACAAAGCCACCTCTCACTGTATATACTGCCCAATTTAACATTTACAAACTTTTCACTCCCAGTAATCACTCCTAAAGTTACCCCTTCTATACTTTGTGGTTTCTCCTTCATATGTCCCACGTCAGGCCAGTATCCAAGATTTAAACCATATTTAGTGTCATTCGGTATAGCATATAGAATATGCCCTCCATGGACTTCACCAGTTCTTCTTGGAGATGGCGCTTCAAAAAATGACTGGATTTCGACCCCACTGAATAAACCTGCTTGTTAAATTGAGCTGTTTAAAGTAATACTGGTCATCTCTGTTATTGACTTCATATTTATTATACTCCTTCCTGTCAACTACCAAGGGCCTCCCCATCATCTTAAAACATGTTCCCTGATCTCTGAACTTCAATTGCAACCTACTTTTCATCTGGAACCAATCAGCCGCATATGGGATGCTGTCATGTTGGACCAGCGGCCAGCACTGTAAAGCGGGTGGCATTTGGGTGAAGTGACATTTGCTTCCGCATATTAGCCCCATTTTGGCCGAGCTGCTTCTGAGCTGCACTGACAGAAACAGGGGTCAGGGATCAGAGGTCATACAGATGCACTAAATGTGATTGGCAAAATCTGAGACATACTTTTGGGATTATCCTGTTCCAATTTGAAAGTGTGGGGAGCACTGACATGACATGACACTTAACAAGAGTATATTTCTCAATGAACAAATGTTCATTGAGAAATATACTCTTGTTAAGTGTAAAAAGATTTTTTTTAAAAAGGAAGAAAATCTTATATGTTTATAAATTAAGCCATATGTAAGTAATTTTATTTAGTTTAAAAAGACAGATTTATTTTCTGATTTATTTATTTTTACTGTGATATATTATTTATTATTTATTTGTCTTTTTTGCTGGTTGACTGGGAGTTATCATTGACCAATTATATGCATATAATATTTACTTTTGACTAAACTAAGCCCTCATAATGTCTGCCATTCCTCCAAATCTTCAGTCTTCTGTTTCTGACAAAACAGAGGTCAGAGGTCGTACGGATGCACTCAAACATGATTGGCTCGCTGCAGCTCATACTTTCACACTATTGGGATTATCAGTTATTTTCCTTGGAACGCTGGCCTCGAAGGGGATGACCTCATGATTGGCAGGAGGGGGTGTGGGGTGTACAATAATCGTGCTCATTCGAGATCACCAAAGTCCAACTCAAGATTGCAGTGGGACGTGAAACCGGCGCTGGTCATTATATAATACAATCCACAGTAATGTTTGGAAAGAGGGATTTCAGCTGGGACCTGGGCCTTTAGCTGCTGCTCATGTCTGTATGCTGAATTTATTGCCCTCTGTCAATGAGTAAATTGCTGAAAGGTTGAAGCATATGGAGTTTAGAGCAGTTTTTCATGTGTATGTGCCCTCTGCTGTATAGAGCAAGTACATATATGAACCACAAAAAGATCATGCAAAAATGCACCCACACCTAAACTCAACTTAGATAAAGCTTGACATTTTTCTGTCTTTTTGGGTAAAAAATAGTTCATATAGTTCATATGACAGTAGCATAATGTGTAGGTATTGGTGGTATTAATTTTTTCCATCTTCAAGACACTCAAATTGCTTTACATTAAGGAACTACTCACCCATTCACACAGACATTCATACAAGGGTATGTCTTGACACAACAGTTGCATTCATCTGTGGGTTAGTGGGTCTAACCACTTTACCAATGATGTTTTATGTTGAGAGCAGGATTCGAACCACCAACCTTTCAGATCGATGGACTGACTGAGCTACTGTTGGTATAGTAGACCTGCGCAATTTATCGATTAAATCGATTAATTTGAATTTACAGTTCAGGACGATGTGTTTTTATGAAAATTGATTTTTTAAATTATTTTTTAAATGCAAGCGGAACTAATGCGCGGCGCCACGTTCTACACGGGTAAGTTAGCGGGGCATACCCAAATGAGCTAGCATGCAAGTGAGGGAAATCCGGAGCTTGTACCAAACAAAGGTGTCGCTACATCTGTTATATGGAACTGGTTCTGTTTTCTTGCGTCGGACTTAGAACAAACGAGTGCTCGCTGTGAGGTCTGGTCAAAAGCTGTTGCAGCACAACAAATGTATCCTAGCGCCTAAAGCAGAGGCAGCGGAGTGGGAGAAGTGCAGGTCCCCACAGCGCGAGCACATATCGTAAAAGACACTGTGCCCATATATACTGTGGAAAAGCCCGGATTCATTAACATGGTGAAAGTTTTGGACCTGAAGTATGTGCTACCAAGACCCAAATATTTTTCTTGTGTTGCCACAGCTGTATACAGACTGCACAAGCTAACATACATGAACACAGACAGTGGCTCCCTCTTTTCTGCATCACTCGAGGAAAAACAAAAACTAAAACACAACACTACCCACTCCAGTCCATCTTTCCCACAATCAGGGAATAATTTAGCTCCATAAAATGCTTCTTTATAAAAGAAAGATATTTATATAACTGATATATATTTTTTAAAACAATAACAGCTTAATTGATGCAGGTGTAATGTATTTGTTTTATAAAAGAACGTTGCATTATTTTGAGCCATTTGTCTGTCATCTGTTATTTGTTTTTGAGTAGGGCAGAGAAAAATCTATTCAAATCGGAAATCGGATTTATTAATTTTTTTAAATCTGAAATGTTATTTTTAGGCCGTATCGCCCAGGTCTATGGTATAGCAAAGTTTTTTTTTTTTGTTTTTTTTTTTGTTTTAAGTTTTTTTGTTTGTTTTGTTTTTATGACTAAAACTAAGCCCAGAATTGCAGTAAGCTACACATTTGTTTGGTTAAAATGAATCCTGGGAAAGTCCTGTTCCTGTGTGGCTTATATGTTTAATACTGTTTATATACTGATTATATCTGCTGATTCAAGCTTCTTGAACAACTGTCTCCTTTTTCTCTATGTCCCTGTTTGTGTTCCTCATTATCCTATATTTCACTTGTAAGGACATCTAAATATAGACTCAAATGTGCTTAGGGGGCAATCTCTTATAGTGGTGGTTACAGAGAAGGCAGAGTACTTGCTGTAATTGTAAATGCATGTGTACAGTCAGAGCTTTGGGAAGGCACACAAAGGAGCGTAAAGAGGATCTGGCAGTTTGTGTCCTGGCTCAGCTGCCGTATGAGGCCCTTTAGTGTGGGATGCTCCACACATGGGACATCCTGCCTTTTGTTTACCCAAGTACACAACGTTATGGTATAGAAATGGTCAGTTACAGTATGCAAAATTGTAGTCATTAAAATACGGTTCCCTCAAATAGATAAATAATTACAATAATATTTTATTTTATTTTCATTATTTATCTATTTGAGACCTATTCTATCTTCTTCTCAGTAGTAGAAGTTATTTTTATAGATGTTACCAGGGATATGTTTTTTTTTTTTCATTGCAGCCTTGAAAGTGGTATTATTAAAAGTGTCACTGTTAAACATATGTAGTTTACATTTAAGCTTTATAAAGTAAAAATAAGTACACTTGCAATATCAGTTAATTCAAAAAGTAACTCAAGTAAATATAACTAATTTCTACCCACCTCTGGAAATAGGCCAATGCCATGACTGCTTAACACAGCACACATGGAAATGCACAGGTCCAGCTCAGCTCCCTCTCCTCGTCTCTCGATACTTGGAAAATCTTACATTTCTGTAGAAAAGAACGAAGTGCACACATCCTGTCCTCATTAGACCAGAGAACAGAGAGGGATCTGGCAAAGGCCGATCCTATGGAAGCTCTCTGCATTCAGGCCCAGCCCAAAAGAACTGAACATGCTGCTGCGTTTTATATGGCCCTTGTTCTTAGCCTTTGATGACACTGTTTAGAATAGGAAATATCTAATAAGTCAAGTATTCTGTGTAATGTGCTGCCAGTGGCTTTAGTATCCGCCTGGAGGTCCTGAAACACTATCAGCACCACAGCAATAATATACATTTAAAATCCAAGCAAGCAGGAGCAATGTAAAGAGGGGATGGGGCAGCTGAACGAACACAGCGTAATAGCAACCATGTGCAGGCAGGGTGTGTGTGTGTGCGTGTGCGCGGGCGTGTGTGTGTGTGTGTGTGTGTGTGTGTGTGTGTGTGTGTGTGTGTGGAAGGGGGGCTATGGGGACAGGACACACCTTGAGAGCTGAAAATCCTTCTGTATGACTCTCCAGTTTCACTATTTATCATCATGGTGTTACAAATGCTGCAGTAGCTAATTGGAACTGATGTTGCACCAATTAAGGTGGAATGGGAAAGCAAGGAATGGCTCCAGTAATGGGCCAAACGTGTTGAACTTGTTATTGGTGGCAATGATGAATACGTATGCAGTATTTTTTATTTTTTTTACATTTGCCTAATAACTGTTGTCTAGAGTTTTTTTTTACAGATTTACAATTATTGTCATGTGCTGCCCACTGCTCCTAATAATAAGGATGGGTTAAATGCAGAGAACAGTTTCTCCTGTGAGAGATCAATAAAGTCATTTCATTCATTTTCATTCATTGCCAACCTAACATTTCTTTATGGTGTGGTTTGATTGAGAATGCTGCTTTTTGAAAATAGTTTGGGCCTCAGTGGTAGATCTGGTTTTGGGGCACTTCATTACTTCACTCTGCACATTCGCAAATCTAATTCTTATTTTTTAATTGATTCCATTGCTTTAAAACATTTCCGTGCAACTGGATCTGGAAACTGTCTTTTTGTTTAGTCCATGTTGTTCCCAGCTTTCCTTCATTTTATACAGTTACTTACCACCAGTCCAGTCCATCTTTTGCTAGGTACCATTTAGTTTTATATGTTTGTCTCATTTGTTCCCTGTGGGAGCCAGCCGCTGTGTCTTTCTAGTCTCAGGGATGGCATGCTTTTGGTAGCTGGATAAAGATGCCTGTTTTCATTGTTGCTTGAAACACAGAAACCTACTCCACTGTGATTTATTTCAGCTGTCACTGAAAGCCTTTTATTGCCAGAGAGACTGGAAGTCTTCTGACATCCCAAGCATAAAATCTCTGCTCTCTTTTACACAATGCCACAGTTGCGGTACATAACAATTTGATTTGTTCGAGTAGGGGCCTTTTTTTATAAAGCATACCAATAATGCAAGAAGTTCAAAATGATTGTATGGTCACAGAAAAAGTCCCACATCATGCCTTTAATGCCTCTGTAGCTTGCTCTGCTTCTTAAGTCCATTTGTTTGTGATTTTAATCAAGCAAGCCATTTAGTCTGTGCCTTTGTTTCATGTAAAGTCAGATGGTAGACAACAACAGTAAATAAAAAGGCCCTTTTTTACAATAATGGCTACATTATTAGAGACACCTGGTTCTTGGCTGCTGTTGTTGCTGCTTCAGAAGAACTAAGCTTTGTATTACAAGATATTGCAGTGTGTGAATTTACCAGTAAATTAAAATACTAAAGTATTACTAAAGTATTTGAATTTAGGGCCCATGTTGTTTCCTCATCACAGACATACCTGGAGTTGTTTTGTTTCATTCACACATGTTTAGCACACAAACTCTGCATATTTAGGTTCTTCTCTCAAACAGAAAACACTCTGCTCTACCTCTACATTGATGTGTTAATACAGGAAGTGCTCCACTTTGTTTTTAAACTCCACACACCTTCACTAGAATCATTTGGATGATTTCAGCTCTGGAATTGCCAATCTCCACTGAACTAAACGTAAAAGGTAGTTGTTGAAATTACCGCTTCATGACATCACAGGGTGGAACAGAGCATTTTGAGCTTTTGAGATGTAGTCAGACTAATAATGTGTATGTGAGTATGTGAATAAGGAAGCAACAGTTTTCTAACATGGCTAAACAGTAGTCATTTTAAAACATTGTTTTAAATGTTTGTTCTCAGGTGCGTCGACATGAGAAGACGCTTCTCTGTCGAGATCCTTCAGCAGGTGTGGAGGCCCCGTCCCGTCACAGCGGCACAGGTCAGGACAGTGGCTTTGGCAGTGACAGTGCCCGCATACGCATTGTCCAAATTGAGCAACAGAGTGGAGCCAGCCACCACTGCATCGCCCGGCCATCCCAAAAGTCCACCATTACCAAAAACCTGAGCTTCATCCCCTTCGACATCTTCCTCACGGCCAGCAGACTGTCAGTCATGACCTATGCCTGCTCTAACCCCCCATCAGCTGACTCCCCTCGCACCCCTGAGAAGAAGGAGCCTACTGATAAGGTCATTACATTTGTAACAAAGCAATTATCCAGAGTAAACCTTTTCTAGATAATATTTTTATCTTTTCACATGACCAAGCTACTTTTTCAATTATTACAGTACATGACAATAACAAAATAAACAATAATTTTAGGCGGGATGACATTTGCATATAAGTATTTCTTAGGTGTTACTGAATTTAGTTTCAATTAAAGTAGAACATAATGATCCACGGCTGTCGTCGATTATGACTATACAGCAGGCTCAAGCATAATGTGTGTTCTTTAAGACACAAGATCTCCTCTAAACTTATCTGTTTTGCATTTTTTTCAGATGGGAAAGAGTGTCCTGAACCAGCCTGAAGTGCAATCAGTCTCTCCTCCAATCTCTCTGTCTCCAACTCCGGATGGCCCTTTGGCAGCCGCCCAGGGGTCTCTGGCAGGGCTAACAGCTGAGGACATACTGAACAGTAACACATCTCAGTCCGCCTCTCCACTGATGAGGGGCAGTCTGCTCTCACTGGAGGGTCTGCCCATCCCCAGCCGCTCGTCTGCCCGCCAGGCCCTGGGGGTAACTATAGTGAGGCAACCGGGGCGCAGGGGGCCCGGGGACCAGCTTTTGGAACCACTGCTGTACCTCCAGGTCATGCAGCCCTCCATACTGCTCAGCTGCCATCACAGAAAGCAGAGGATAGAGCTGTCTGTGTTTGATGTGGCCTTAAGAGGAGTGGCCTCAGACTACAAGTGCCTGGGTAAGATACACGGTCTCGTTCTAGTTAACTGAGAAGTGAACAATGCGTACCTGATTTTACATTTGTTTATTTTAGAACTTAACTTTTATGCATGTTCTTATAGTGCCTCTCTTTACAGACCTGGGGAAGACATTGCCAGAGTCTCTAGATTACAACGTGTCCTGGCTGCAGACAGTAGCCGCTGAAGTGGACAGTAAAACGGGCATCCCTCCCCCTCTGCTCTGTCTCCAGCTTAAAGACTTTCTCAATGGGCCAGGTGGGAACCATCCACACAAACACACTTCAGCATGGTCACGCTACCATCCTAATAATTCATTTCAATCTGGTAAATAATTATAATAGTTTGATTTACTTTGGAAGGTAAAGTGCTCTTGCATTGTCTTCTTCAGGAAGAGCATCTGAGGCAACAAATATGTATTTATAGTATTTATCGGTATGGTGATTCAATTTATACAGTATTTACATAGAACTATAACTTTCTCCACACAACTGGATTGTATTTTCACTACATGAAAAGAAGTCATTATCAGCCCCTTGTTAATTCCATCTATTTTTAGACCAATGTGATTGCCATATGTGTTTTTTTTTAAACTCCAGTTGTTGACCTTAAGGTGTGGCTGACATCTTAACCATACAAAACGGCAGTGAATAAAAGCATGAGTGGGTTTGGCGTGTATGAATGCATGCTACTGCCTTGTTCCTCTGAGAGATTTATGAATAGTGTGTGTAGGCAGGACATCCTTCTGACTACTCTCTGAGCACAGCTGGCCAGATGGTGCAGATACACTCGGACATGCATTATTTCAGCCACATGTAAACGGCACGGATGGACCCACACTGTGCATGCATGCAAAGGAGAGAGTGTAGGTGTTGAAGTTTTCGGGAAATATAGTTACTTGCCTACATACATCCCATCTTCCTGCTGTCAGCAAAAGCTCTCTGTACGTATCCTGTTCATTCACACAATGCTGGCGAATACACAGACCTATTAGGAATAAGTAGTTTGGTAGCAGTTGTGCAGGGACAAAAGCATACAGTTTCACATTAATTGTACTATTATTATATTGCTATTAATTATATCATGTTTAAATTGGGGTTAAACCAGGCCTAAAATGAGACTAAACTAAAGGTAGTTCAAGAAGGACAAAAACATGAATAGATTTCTCTCTAAATTAAAGAAAATTCAAACTGCAGTACGCCATGCCAGCTGAGGCAGCTGTACCACCAGCGAATACTACAACTTGAGAAACACAGGGTTAGGCTCTTTTCAAAGGATGAGGAGAAGACACATAATAGGGAGGACATTCCAATTCGCAATTGTAAGATATGTCAGTTTGGTTACACACTTACAAACATCACATCTTTCTGTTGTCATCATCATCTATCTTTATTCCTGTAATGTCTTGTACTTGATTTTCAGTCATAGTTTCACCATCAAATGCATCTCTTTAGTGGTGTGGGAAAGTCATAGTAACATGGGTTTGACAAAAATCCACTTAAAAGATTAAAATCCCAAATAAAGAATAGTGCGTACATTTGGTCACTCGCCTACATACATCTTCCTGTGGTCAATAAAAGTCCTCTGCGCCTCAGAACAATGCAGCCCTCTGTACAGCCCTCTACACTCATGCATTACAAATGCCCATCTATCCCCGAGCAGAGTCCCGATAAAGGAAGTGGTCATGTTAGAACAAGCATGACCTTTCCCAAGACTAAAACTACATCAACATTTCCGTTGGTTTAACCTATGCTAAATATCTCTGATGGGATTAACTGTGTATATATGATGAAAGTTGCTTCAGTGTGTGGTGAAGTTTGCCTAAGCTCCCATTGGATCACTGTAAGGGAAAAAAAATCTGGTACGGAACAATAATGTTATAAACATACTTTCTCCAATTTACTCTTTCAGTGGTGTCAACAAGTTTGCTTAGGTGTGAAGCATGCATAACTAAAGGGTGCTCCAACTGCATTCTGTTAGAACAAATTATTAGATTTGTAGAGTCATTGTAAAATATAAGGATTTACCCCACAAACTAGAAGCCTTATAATAACCTTTTCATTTCACTGCTGCTTTTTAAAATAATTTTACATCACACACTTCAAAACAAATATGACAAACTATTGCAACTTATATAGGCAATTGTATTTGTATATGTACTTAGCTTGCAAAGATAAATTAACTGCTGCCAAACTCTACTTTTTTATAACCTAATGATTAATAACTTATTGATCATGCAGCTACATGCTTCTATGTATCTTACTGTAGTTTATTAATGTTATTTTATGTGACCAACATGCTAATGATTATGTTGCTACAGTTATGGTAAGGCCAAGATCTGCTTCTTTTGTTTTAGTAGGCCAAGTGTACCCCTAATGAGTCACATTTATTGTCTTCACCTACGTGTGCAAAAACATACAGATACAAATTACAGCCTCCCCAGATGAATCAGATAGGATCCAGGCACAGGACTTTGCCCCAGGTTCAACTTTGTTAGAAACAACTAGAATTGGCCACACATGCTACTGGTTCCCTTTGATTCACATAAAACATGCCCTCTGTAGTGTTCATCTATGGGACTGTGTTTGGTTGGAGCACATTGCTAAATTAGAAACTAAAATGCAGTTTCAGATATGTTTGCTAGACCAGACCTTGTTTATTCCTGGTGCTTATGATGTTTTAAATGTTTTCAATTCATTTCTCAAAACTGATAAATTAACCCTCATGTTTTGCTTCAAATACACTGTATAGCACCAAGACATGGCACCTGGTGGAGTTTTTAAATATACATAGTATATTCATTTGACAGTGGACAGTTTTTTATTTGTTGTCATATACCCAAAAATAATGACATAGAGTTGAAGTAAGTTAATGCTGTTTAATATAATAATGTGCCAGGACTAAGATGGTGTCCATGGTCACGGTCATGGTTTAGGGGAACAACAGGTGATGGACATTCATTTCATCATCATCAGAACTCTTACTTTTTTATTTTTATTTTATTATTATCCTTTTACTTATCCCTGTAGGGAAATTGACCCATCCTTTTCAGGAGCAGTGGGCAGCTTTCAGGCGCCCAGGGACCCATCTCTGTGATCTTAATAAGAGGCTTGGTCAGGACCTCAGCAGGAGGATTTTGCCTATGGAGCATATTTTGGGTTGATGAGGAAACCCACCCAGACATGGGAAGAACATGCAAACCTGGGCAAAGGCCTGGGCAACCTGGAGATCAAACCCGGAAACTTCTTGCTGTGAGGTGTGAGTGCTAGCCACTCAGCCGCTGTGCCTCTGAGATGGACCAAAAAAGGCAGTCTTGACTGAAATGAAGAATAGCTCAGAGTTAAAATACAAACATTATTATATTATAATGTTAGTCTTTCTATAGTGGCTATAGCTGTGTTATGAAAGAGCTTTGATAAAGTACCTGATCTGATTGTTGGTCGTGCACCACAGTCCTGAAGCACAAACTGAAGAGACAAACCAAAACGAAATGTTAGTCCACACTGGTTCTCAGCAAATGAATCATAAAACATGTGAAGTAAGTCATACTTACTTCTATATCTAACGGTTTCTTTTGCTACAGACCCAGACACAAAGCACTGAGAACACTTTTCATTGAGCTGCATTGAGCTTGTTTATGGTATTTGGCCTGTTCAGATGGAGGCATGTTATTTCACTAGAAAATAAAGGATTATAAGATTAAAATTTGCATCGCACAGCTTCAAAGTCATAATAAACAGAAGCTGAATATTAGAGTAAACCTACTCTTCGCTTGAGCACAGTGGAGATCACAGCAGAGTCTTTGGTGTTGAGCTCTTTCTTGACTTGAAACCACATCTAGCCTTCAAACAGAGACAGAGCAGTCAGTGGTTCTTTCAGAAGAGTAGAGACCTCTTCTGGGACCTGATCATCGATCCTTTTACGTTTTCTGGAGGCCTTCTTTCCAGAGCCTTTGGTCTCTGGTTTTTGAGACTTCGTCACCCTGGAATTCCTTTTCCTGGACTCTGTTTTGCTGGAGGTTTAGTGGAGTCCTTAGGCAGAGCCAGAGCACCAGCTACAGTATGTGGCTGTGGAGCTGTTATCACATGATAACAGCCATTGTCCACTGCCTGGTGGCGCATTGCTGAACCCTGTAGTTGAGCTGCCACAGGGTGACTGTACTGTTGGACCAGTACATGCTGAGGTGGTTCCACAAAAGCTTGTACTGGGGCCTCCAGAGCAGCTGGAGCATTCCATCTCAACTTCTCCATAGTTAAACGTGTTTAAGAAGGAGATTATATTGTCTCTGACCCCACTGGGATCGCCTGTCTCCACATCGCCATAGTCAAAAGTGTCTATAAAGGAGATCAGATGATTCACCACATCACTCGGGTGATTATCCTTTGGCTCCATGTTGAATAAAGGTTGAGTAACAAGAGTTAACTCAAGAGAAAGTGTTTGGTTCAGAGAGCTCGATGAAGCAGTGTGTTCACTTTGCATCTGTGCACAAAATGAACACAAACTGAACATGTTCTAGAGCCAGTAGCTAGATATCGGTTATGGCTTAGAACATCACATTTGGACATCAGTTTTACAAAATACAATATTTAAATTATTTATTTATTAAAAAAAAAAAACTTAGAAAATGTGCTATTATTGTAGCAAAACCATGTTTTTAAATTATTGACCATCAGGATTCTTTGTGGATTCATGAATTTGAGTGAAATATTACTATTGTTAGGATTTGGGACTATAAAATGAACAAAGAGGTATTTAAGTGGCTTCCCAGATACATTGACAGTTTAAACAAGTGCCAGTACAGTTTATTGGTGCACTTTACACCCATCTTTGTATTTGAAAAATATTTTGGCTGACGATGCTTTAAAATAAACTTGACTGTTCTTGTTGTAATTAGAAAGAAGTGTGTCCAGCCTTGTGTCTCCTGTATTTATGTAGCAGATGCTGTGTTTGCGCCTGCTGTCTCCCTCTCTGATGTCTATGTGTCATGTCTGGCGCCTGTGCTTTGATTCGACAGCTTTTCACATTTGATTTAGTTCAACGCACAACAAACCCAGAGTAGAGTGCCATGAGGCCACGTCTTCCAATGTGTTTACAACAATATGCTCGCAATTTTAGCAGCATTTATCCTGCCGAGCCAATCAGAGCTGCCCTCCCAAGGATGCTGAGTGAGAATCAGGGGTAACATGTGTACAGTGGGCCGGATGGTGTTTCAGGGCCGACCCTCAGTCAACAGCTGCTCATCTGCTCATCACATACACACACACACTCATAAACACTTCTAATGGAGAAACAGACAGGAAGCCAGCGAGAGCAGTTCAAGGCAAGCTTAAAGTACCACTCAGGCTTTTTGTTTTGTTTGTTTTTTTGGTTAGAGGATAGTGGATGTTACAGTTCCTACAGGAATATCACACTAACCATTTACAGCCTTTGAATGCTAGTTTGGGCTTTTTGCTTAAAACATCATTTTGAGGTGGCTGCATAAAGAAGTGGTTGGAAGTTGTAGATCAACAGAAAGTGAGAAGGAATATTGTTTCAAGGATTCAAACGAAAGGTGTGCTGATATAAGAAGGTAATAAATAAATGAAAGGGTGCTTTGGGTGGTGCCGTATTTATTTATTTAAATAGACAATGCATATTAATTAAAATATGCAATGTATATATTTCAGAATTAGCCCACTGGCAACTTTCCATCTGCAGTCCCTGTACATACATTAAATAACAAACAAACAAACAGTAAACATATTACAACAGTAGACATAAGCAAAGTAATCATTTACTTTCACCCATTTATGTCCATTTATTTATGTCAGATTAATTATGATTTCATCTATGGCCGTAAGATTCGGGTCGACCAAGCCTTTCTGTGTGGAGTTTGCATGTTCTCCTCGTGTCTGGGTGGGTTTCCTCCGGGCACTCCGGTTTCTCCCATCAACCCAAAACATGCACCATAGGTAAAATCCTCCAGCTGAGGTCCTGACCAAACCGAAGCAGGAAGATCGTGGAGATGGTCCCCGGGTGCAGTAATGTGCTGCTCACTGCTCCTAATAACAGGATGGGTTAAATGCAGAGAAGAATTTCTCCTGTGTGAGATCAATAATGTCACTTCTTCTTCTTCTGCTTGAGCAGCACAAATACATATGGACTGCTTATTTGGCTTTACTTTTTACCTTGGAAAAGTACATCTGCAATTGAAAGTGAATTAAGCAATTATTCAGCAACATCATATAACTGATAAAACATCTGCATTTTTTTTTAATGTCATTCATGAAATTAAAGCTTCTCATCTGTGAAAACAATGCCGATGGTCTTGTTTTCCAGCTCATCCATTACCATTGATTGACTTTCAAACACACACCACATGATATCCCCCTTCTGGCTCCCCCTCTCTTTTTCTCTCTCTGACTTAGTCCTAGTTTTGAAGTGGGTCAATGACAGAGACCAGGATGTAACTGCTACCACTTGGAGAAGAGACATTGACTTTCCCCTTCACTGGAGAAGCAGCAGGTGATAGATTAGCTAGAACAAATTGGAACCATTTCTTTGTTGTGTCCCTGCTTCGTGTCAAACTATGGCGTTGTAGGAAAGTTGTCAGTTACTGTATACAAGTGTGTGCCCCTCCGAATTGCTCAGAGACACACTAATTTGAGTCAGATGGTATGAGACGTGGGTGTCACTAACCTCACCTGGTACAAGGGCTTTTTTGTGACAGTGGGATTCTGCAGATGCCCCTCAGAAATTTCTTAAGACATATAAATTTTGTTTGAAAAGGTGTAGCTTTCATACACAGCCCTTTATAATTGAACTTTTTGCCACCTGTGTCTCGAAGCTCAAAGTCAAGCATGCAGAAGTCAGACCTAAAAGAATGAAAGGCGGGGTGCAAGTGAAAACAATGTTGGTGGTGTTTTGCCGGTTCAAAGTGGGGACGGCGTCATGCATGACCTCTTCTAAAAGCTAAAGTAACCTGGGTAATAAGCATATTTGGTCCGCGCACCACTCTTTAGAGATTTCCATAAGTGTGTATGGGTTTGTGTGTCAGACCTTGATCTCCCGGTCGCTCTGGTGCTAATAGATGCTGACACCTGAGACGGACCGGTCCCATGAACACTCCCAGCCTGTTCACATTAGCCCTGTTCTGTAAAGATACACCACCTCTTCACCCCACATCCCAGGACCAGGCCATGTTCTGACCTCCCTCTCACTCCTCATGCTTAAAATAGCTATTGTCAGGGTGCTTTATTGGAAAAACATGATTGACTAAAGCATTGCAATAAATTTACATTTAACATTTGCCGTATATTTTCTTAGTTATCAAATTAAACAAATAGCATCAAATATCAAATAAAAACAAAATCCCCTTAGTACCATGTATATACTGTACCAATGGGACTATAACAAAATCAATGCAAAAAGGAAAGAAAAAAAAATATACCATATTGTTGATTCAATCAATCAATCAATCAAATATTTATAAGGCTACAAAATTGTAGCACAAAGCGCCTGATACACATGTGACGCTATTATCCGCACTGAACTGTAAATATACTATTAAGTATTAAGTTTACTTTCTTCCTATCTTAATATTCAAACCAAATGTTAGAGCTCCATTTACAGTGTCCATCTTGCTGACATTCCCACATTGTAGTAGTCCAGCCAAAGTTAAGGAAATGTCCGAGATGTACTGGACATGAAGTCATACAACACTGCACGCTTGTTTTATTAGACTTCTGAGAAAGATTGATGGCTTGACATTGCTCCTCAGCAGTAAAAACACTGATGTGCTCCACTGGTTCCTGGATAAAGCCGGAGGGAAGCCGCACAGATGCACCCCTCTCTACAGAGACATGTTTTAGTTCACACAACGTAAAAACCAGATCCCTCTATCCCTCGGTCACTGCAAAGTAATGTGAAAGAGTGTCGTCATGACTTATCACTCCCATAAGAGCCTCTTAGCCCTACCAAAAGATAAGAATGTTATTGAGTTATCCTGGGAAGCCTTTTTCATTTTCTAACCTATCACATGACCTCAGTGATGTTGTTGTCCACAGTGCATTGAAATAACACTATGAGACATTAATCATTTAAATGGGCTGATAATATCCTTATTCTCAGCAGGTGGCTAACAACCATAGTGTTGCTGCTTTGTTGACATGCACTGATTGTAACCCCGATCTCCAGTCACACTTCAGGGAGAACTAAAATGTCCCCGTCTTATCAATGCAACAATAATAAATACACTGTAACTGTTGAACCTATGGGACATCTTTGTTTCCCCTGAACTAACTGTTTAAATAAGGGACTCTATTCAAATCACAACAGAACCATTAGGACAAAAATAAGTCTGTGTCTACTTTTTAAACAGTTGATTGTATTTGTTATATATATTATAGACATTTTACAAAACCACAAAGAAATGCAAAGTTTTAATTCAATTAATTTAGATACTTAGATACTAGAGATGGCTAGATGTGTAGCACCACTAGACTCTTCCTAAAACATAGCTTTTAGATAGTACTGCTTTTAGGTAGTACTTATTGTTAAGAGGAGTCACTGGCAAGGGCAGTTGATAAAATATTAAAATGGCTTTAGGAAGGATATTGAAGGAATAAGTCAAATTTTGGAGAGAGACGGAGCAACCTGGATGAGCAGCTGCACACAGACTATTTATTTCACCGCTGGAAAGTTTCCTGGTGATAAGTCAAGTGGAAATGATAAGCTACATTGCACTGCAAATTCCTCTTCTCTGTTCTCCAATTCTAAGCCATCCCTTCATCTGACCATGTGCCTCACTTCCACTGGATTAAACAAGAGCCAATCCTGAGGGCACACTTTATTCTTTTTATTTTTTCTCTCTTGGCAACACTCCCGACTCTGTCATCCAGTCCTCCTACCTGCGACGGGAGATAGACGAGAGGCCTAAAAACCCTTTAAAATGCCCCTAAACACGGCTGCCTTGATGAGACCATGAAAACCAGCTGCACTCTTCTCTACGATCATCATGACCAAGTGGAAAAATGGGATAATGGAAGTGGTGTAAAACGGCATTGAGTTAATTCATGTGTCTCTGTAAATTCCAGTCTAGTGTTTGAAGGCTGAAGTGCAGAGGTAAAGCAGGAGAGAGGCACCAGCTGGCAGTAGGTATATTATATACTGTACTTGTGGATGATACAGTAAGACTGACCGTCATTTATGCATATGTCTGTATTTAGAACAAGGAGAAATCACCAATGAGAGCGGACCCAGCTGTTCTTCAACAGGTTGTAGCACGCAAAAACCAAACTTTGATTTAGTGGACACACTGCTCAGCATCCCAAGGGCTAGACTGCAGCTAATCTTTGTCAAACGAGCCCTGATGAAAACTTCCTTTTCCTTAGAAATCTGAAATGGCATTTTTCCAGTTTACTGTGACTTTCCAAATGAGACGAAGCAACAGTCTGAGCCAACAGTGAATTTATTATATTTGTGTCCAGGGTCTAACATATTTTAAAGGGATTTAGTTTTGCAAAGGATGAAAAGGCTTTAGCATAAATTGCTCGTCGTAAAAAGTAATATTTGATTTTGCAGTGACGTGCCCTGTCATAAGGTTTACTAAAAATAAATCCATGTTTTACTACCTGTACTCAGCATTTCCTTTCCATCTCCCTATTTTGGTTTGTTTTGGGGCATAATCATAGGTATGAGAATGAGCAAAAAAAAACCTCTGTACCATTGTTAAATAGAAATTGAGAAATGTTGGTGCAAAATACTGGATATTTGTTTGTATACTGTTCCCGAAAATGGATAGTTTCAAATTCAACTTTTTATTTTAGTCCACATTAGGTTTAGTCATTATGTCAGTTTGTCATATAATTATTTTATTAAGGTTATAAAGATTTATGTGCACAACAGCAGAAAGGAGTGAGTCAGCTGGAGTTTTTGGACCGACTGGACAGTTTAGTCTGCCTCTGTTCAGTCTAGTCTCATGAAGATCCTGTTTGCTAGTACTTCTCTGTCCATATATTTGCTTTTGTGCAAGATCCTACAAAATGTGAGAGCCTTTGCCAACACGCTTGCTTGTAGTCAATCAGTCTTTAAACGAAAATGTCTTCAGTCAGTTACAACCACTTTGTTCTTGTTCTTGTCCTTTAAGTACATTAATTTAAGTTCATTTCAGAATGTTAAAATGCTGATTTAACTAAACATGAATAAAAGTAAAATATCACATTGACTTTTGTGTTCAGTACGGAAACCTTCCTTAGTTTAGTCCACTCCAGATGCGCCTAAACATTCTTACCCTTTTCTCCACAGCTGAACTCAACATCGAGCTTTCGCGCCCTCTGAAAATCAACCCCACACTGGCAAAGCTGGAGCAGGCCAAGTCTTATCTGAAGAAGGTCTACCCAGGTCACACTTGGGAGACTTCTAGCACCAAATCATCAACCAAGTCCTCCAGCCCACGCTCCACACCCTCCAAAACTCGAACCAGTACCCCTCGACCAGACACTCACTACCAAGCACCAGTGGGCACTTTTGGGGCTCTGGGTGTCACATTTCATAAGGTTTCCCTCCACACGGCCCAGATCGTCATAGTGATGGAGACCGAAGCCCACCCGAAGAAACCATGTGTGGCCTTATCCATGTCTGCAATGAAGGGGAGTCTCAACATCAAATCTGGACCAAGGACAGAAGGTACGTCAAGCTATGAACTATGAACCATGGTTTTACAAAGGGATTATTTAGTTATTCCATTGGTCAGTGGGTAATTATTTGGGGTAATTTTAAACTTTGACCCACCCTTTTTGAGTGCATCCAAGTCCTTTGTTTGGTAGAGTTACATCCACTCACACAGTACTGTCGTTTTAGTGTCCCTATCTCCAAGCCAATGGGGTTTTTCTTCCATTATAACATGGACATAAAAAGGACACTTGCAGTAAATGACTCACTGTCTTTAAGTGTTAATTAGAGCACATAAACCCAACTCAAATCCGCCTTATCTCACTTGGCTGCAAAAATAACTTGTTTTAAGACATGCAGGTGCAAGTATAATGGGGATAGTTCTAATGATTTCACTCCATTTGATCAAATTTATGCTCTTTCCAATAAACAACATTTTTAAACTAGAGAAACAAACAGCCCAGTACATTTTTGTGTCATTGTTTTGTACCCTGCCCAGTCCTGTTGGCCAGTTGGAATTGATCAATGTCTGTCTGTAATTAGGATTGCATATACAGTATGACAAGTAAGTACGGTATTGCAACAATGATTGTTCCCAGTATTTCATTGCTGGTCTATAGACAAATCTAAGAATGTAATTCTGCATTTTGTTAACTTTGTAAAACTTAAAGTAGCCCAGAAGCCCACTAAAAATATATTTGCTTTTTCAATCCAAGCATTATTAAATGAAAAAGTATTTCCAAGCCCCTGAGGCCAAGTCCCTGTATCCTAAGTTGACCACTGTAGTGATAGAAAGATTAATAATCATCTTGATGTTACATTTTTCTGTAGTACACACTAAAGTAACAGCGCGTGTCTGCCAAGAGCATGCTGCGTCGGTAAACCCTGTAGTGAGATGTTAGTGTTGGAGTGGATATTGTCCGCTGCATGTTTTCAGATGAGCTCAGATGTGTGTGCGCCGGAGCAGCTCTGACAGGGAAGGTTTTTGATGCATTTTCATGTGAGATGTTTGTTTTCACATTTGGTCCAAGCTCGATCTTCATCAACACCCCCCATTATCCAGGAGGCATCACAGTGTTTCCATTATGACAATCAGAGCTGCTAATGCTAATGTAAATTCAAAAGCTTCCAGCTCCAGGCCGCCTCTGGGTGTGAGCCGACCGCTGTGACAGATGATCTGGGACCTTTGGTTTGTTTTTCAGTTTTTGTTTTTCTCTGGCACGTCTTCTGAACGGGACAGCAGATGGAAGTAGGGCTGAGGTGTAGCGTGCAGTGCAGTACATGAAACATGTAAGCTCAGAGGAGCAGCACGGCCCCGCTGCACAGGCCTGTACTGAGAGGACAGAGATGGAAGTAGGCTCTAAGTGCATGCATCTGCTCTACAGATGTTGTTATATAGGGTTACTCCAGATAAAATGATTGTCGAAAATGTTAATTAAAACCTCAAACAATTTGCACTTTGTTTACTCAAATCTACATAACTGCACCATGACACAATGCTGTGCCCTGCTGCCCCACACTGATTTCTACCAGCTTTTCAGCTTTCATCCATCTTTGATGTGTTGACTTTGATAAACAGACTTAAAATGCATAAGCAGCACAATGGAAAAAGAAATAAAGTTTAGAGACAATTGTGCTAATGCGAAAGCTAATCCTCTCCCTCTCATTGTGCTTTGAGGGGTTCTGTTTTTTATAATCATTATTCTCCTTTTGTAACATGACAGCATAGGATTATTGATAGTCATTACATGTGCAAATCATTATTTATTTTAATTCTTTAAAAAGACCACACAGAATCAGCCATTGGCAGGATTTCATGCTTGGTTTCAACCCTCTGTGAAGTGATTGTTGTTAACTTTGGGCCACTCAATTTTTCTGCCCTTGTCTGACTGATTGACAGACACTGGCGAGTAGATAAACTGAATAGTACATAGCATCATGCTTGGTTCTTTAACTATGGTTCTTTAGCTGTTAGCTGACCTATTGCTTTCAGCCAAATCCTATTTATTCCCCCACACAGTTAATACATCTACTGATTCAGTGCTCTCTAATGTACCACTACATTTGGATAACTTGTTTTAGTTGTATAATGCACATTTGTATTTTTGATACCTGTAGTGTATCTCTTTATCTCAATATGCAGTTCTTACCCTTAGGGCATCTGCACATAGTGTTTCCATATTTGTTGCCATCAGGACAAGACGAAGTATCTCCCATTACAGAGACGAATTGTCGGTGACAATAGACATATATGGTGACTTTTAGCCTGAGCCGCACAGCCTCCATCACTCACCACTACGGGCTCCTCGGCTGCTCCGGACTTGGAAAAAGAATACACAGGAATCTGACAGAGATAGAGGTGAGGATCCCCATTGTGCAAGGTTGAGCCTTTGAGCTGCTGCAGCACGTCAGAGCAAATGACCCCAGTGGGAGACATGTGCATGAGAGATAGAGGACAGAGGAATGGACTACCGCTACAGTATGTTAGACTACTGGTCCTCTGGAGATTGATGGAGCACAGAGGATATCCCAGGATGATGCAGTGAAACGTGAGCCGGGCGACGAGGGAAGCAAACACTAATGAAAGAAGAAAGATGTTGAGGAGAAAAAATGAAAATGATGAAAAGAAAGCAGACGGTCCAGACAAGAGTAAAACCAGAGTTGCAGTGTGTCATTAGAGAGCACCCACAACACCCGCCTTCATCAGGGGCAAAAATGCAGCTCCTGTCACCCCCATGCCCCCCACCCCACAAAGGGAACATCTGGGCCCCTCTACCTGGTCATGGACTGCCTCCCTCTGCCACGGGACAAGATGGAGAGAGAGGGGATTAGGTTGACAGTGAGGTGTGTTACCAGATCCAGTGCTAATGAAAAGCAAGTGGACGGGCCGCATTCCTCCCCGCGTCCTCCGAGGTACAGGGGAGCATTTATAGTTCAGCATCGGGGAGAGAGAGAGAACAGATGTCTTAAGGTCCATGAAACAAGACCCTCCCTAATCTCTCAACTCTCCCCAGACTGCCCATGGTGTGCCCCCGTTCCATACAAACACACAAATACTACTGCGCGCTTTTATACGCATCCAACAACTACTCGGACCCCTGCTACTTCATGCTGGTTTACCCTCCTGGACTTGTAAATGAAAACTTCTGTGTGCAGCGCTACTATTTATTTATATGATTTTGTTTTCTCTTCCTATATCTTTCTCTGGCTAAATTTCAAATAGTCAGTTTGTTTACTTGCTAACAGAATGAAGAAAGCCACTTTTCCATTTATCTTTTCAACAATCAGAAGCAAAAACAGAGCCAACCTTTAATTTATTTTTTGGACTAATACCACACCAGACTTTGGCAATTCAAACCAGCTATTATGTCATTTTAATCATTACATTAATAACATCAATATTATATGTCATAGAGGGGTCCAGGGGAAAAACCACACGCAAGGTTTTAGTTTTTAGTTACCACACATGAATACCTAATGTGGTTGGTACTTTGGCTCAAGCTTTGTGCAGTGAAAAGAAAAGGTAATCTAACTACAAGAAAGATAGATGATTGTAACTGATTATTACTGTCTTTAAAACATGATTATTTGAAATGGTAGTAGTCCAACATTATTCTTCACTTATCTTAAGCACCCCGAACATCCAATTATTTACTGCAGTTAATTTATATGTGCTAGTCACAACTATCAGTCACAAACAGTACAGAGTTTTGCTGTGATGGTAAAGCTCACAAGAAGTCATGCTAATGCACACTTCCTGATTATCGTACAATAAAACTCTTTATAACTAGATGCAAATGGCACACTGCTTGCATGTTTTGACCTCAGCAGCTGTTTACACAATATGGCAGGACAAATTTCACTCAAATACAGTCCAACTAAGGACTTTAGTACTAGTTACATAGTGTTACATGCGGCCCATCAATTGCATTGCCTGTTATTGCAGATATTTTGAGGAATTTACACCATTCAAGAGAGAAACTATTTAGTTTAAAATTGTTTAGTTTTGTGAAAATGGTGTTAATTTTTCATCATTCTGAAATCCATGGATACAAAGAGATTCTTATTCTTATTTTACATCCTTGAGGCCCAGTGCTTAACAAGAGCGTTAACCACTCATAGAAATGTATTGTCCAAATTGTTTCCAAACAAACAGGGAAACACTGGCTGACATAGAATGAGCACTGAACGCTTTATTTTATAAGTGACTCTCATTTGGTTTGAATAGTTTAGAGCGCACTCACACTAGGACTTTAGAACCACGATTAAGTCCCGCACTCACACTTGCACAACCGAAACGGGCCACAGCCCGATGACGTCATCACACGGTGCTTTTTGTTTACATGATGCGCAGCAGAGCTAATGCTTTAACGGAGAAGTAAGTCCAGCTGCAAGAAATATCTATTAAATAGTGAGACAGATATGAGTCTTGCTGATACACTCTCCTCCGTGAGTTTATGGCTATAAAAACAGGGCGGAGGAGTGAGGACAGCAAGAGATGAGGCTGCAAAACTGTCTCTGTCCAATATCCTTACTGAAGGTAAGTGCAGATTCAGTGTATTTTAGAGCATTTATTCGTATAAGTAACATTAGCGCACCTGACAGGGATCATATAGTAAAGTTGTGAGTGTACGCATGCATGAGCAACCGTGGTGTGCTTTGGCCCACCTCCTCCAACCGGGCCAAAGTCCCATCCATACCTTACTTGGGCACGGTTCGATTGCGCTCACACTGGACAAACGTACCGCACTTTAGGGGCTATCCGTGCTTGGGCACGGTTCTAATGTGTGGCCATACCTACTTGGCAAAAGTCTGATCTCCTTAGATCTCAGAAGCTCAGCAAGGCAGGGCCTGGTTAGTACTTGAATGGGAGACCACTGGGAATTCCAGGTGCCACAGGGGGGCGCCAGTCGCAAAAACTGTTGTTGTGTCCTTAGGCAAGACACTTCACCCACATTGCCTAGTATGAAAGTGAAGCGTGCGTGAGTGTTGGAGGTGGTCAGAGGGGCCGATGGCACAGATTGGCCTTGCTTTCGTCAGTCTGTCCCAGGGCAGCTGTGGCTACAGAAAGTATCTTACCACCACCAAGTGTGGAGTGAATGAACAATGAACTGTAAAGCGCTTTGGGTGTCATGAAAGGCGCTATATAAATTCTATGAATTATTATTATTATTATTATTATTATTATTATGAAAGTCTTAGTGTGAGTGCACCCTTAGAATCATTTTTGAGAGATGTTTTTAATCACTATTTAATCGCAAGCTCTGTCCAAATTGTGGCTATTGATTGTCCATAAAGCCAAGGAAGGCTTCGAGGAGAACTCCTGTTGTGAAAAGGACATGGGAAGTGCTCAGCATTTGTGTTTTGTCAATTCTGCACATGGAGTTAAAATTTTAGTTGGGTTAGTAACATTGTTTCTACTCTGGACTGAAGTTTGTTTGCACAATAACAGTTATCTTGTCTTAGGAATCCTTGTGTGGTCATGGCTCTGTCCTAATCTTCATGGCGAGTTCTTGGTCCAGTGTTGAAATTGTAGCACAGAGTTTGAGTTTTTAGTGGGAACATGTGAGCTCATATTAGTTGGACTTCATGCCTTTGTTAAAGGTTTTATGCTTTTCTGTTACAGCTCTCTCCAGAAGTGATGACATTCACAAGTAATAACACATAGATTATTAATACTAGCAGACTCAGCCCTAAGATCCATGAACGCTTGAACTGCACTTGGTGATTGTTGATTCCTTCCCAACTTGTGCAAAGAAGTTGAAAATTAGAGCACTTGTGAATCCCTTGCCTATGTTCATATTAAAAGGGGAAATTAACACCACCGTTTATGTAATTTGCTGACATTGTGCAACTGGGAAATGGGTTCATATGTAACTCATCAACACTTATCATTGGACTGCCAATGTCCCCTTGCCTTAACCAAGATCCCTCTTGTGTCCCATAGTGGTCTTGTGGTGTAATTTTGTGGTGAGTGACAGTATATTACTTCTATTACTCCCTACCATCACATTAGTCTTTCGGGGCCTCCCTTAGTTAGGTAATGACTCCTTAAGGTTGTGTCTAATTGATAGCAGGTCGTCCCGATGTATAAATCAGCCAGGCAGTGGTCAGATAATGGCTGCCAGGGATACACCAACAGTAAATCACCATTTCCCGTCCTATCTAATCTTACCATATCGCCTGCCAGGGATGTATTTCACTGCGACGAGTGTTTCCACCCACCACTCTGTTCCCCAGCGTCAGGCTCTGTGTGTCAGCCCTGCGAAGCCTGTACACTCTGTCTTTACTATGGGAGCTGCAGGTGTTTGTGATTTCAGGAGTACATACGCTTTAGCTGATGATGTTGTGTTCACTCAAGTACAAATGAGTTTAACATGCTGCTACTTTACCACTGTGACAGATAGAACATGGCAGTGCTTGAATTTAGCAATTAAGCCAGTGATTGCAGAAGGTCCCCAGAGACGGTCAGGTCATCAAAGTTATTAGTTATAGTAAAAATCCCAAACATCTGATTGGAAAAGGGTTTAAAGATAATAAAAAAAAACCTCCACAATTGCAGTTTCTGTGAAGTAAATCATTTTTAACATGCTGTACTGATGGGATCAGGCAAGTCTCTGGTTTAAGCAAGGGGGTCTAAATTACAGAAAGATGACTGTTCTAAATAAAATAGCAGCTATTACACTTCTGTAGAGTATTAATAGTATTATAATATTCTTTGGATCTGAAACTTATTAAACATATATTAACATGTCTCAGGGCTCTCAAGTCTCACGCATTGAGAGTGTGACACACGCAATTCACACGCCACACATGGTATTTCTCACGCACAGCGCTTCTGTGCCCAGAAAATCGGTTAGATACCGCGCGTTTACAGCCGCTCTGCGGGAAAAAATGTTCACCCCCCCCCCTTGAGAGCCCTAACATGTTTACTAAGTTTCAGTTTCATTTTTACACTCTAACTCTCTTTGCTCCCTGTGCCACTCCCGCTTCAGAGTGCTATCACAACACAAATAGCATGTACCCTGCTAATTAAAGTACTGCACATTGCATTGAAGTTATAGTATATTGTTTTGCATCATGCTTTTTTATATGGAAGATAGCTGTGTGGGAGCATGGGTTGTGTGCCGAGCTTTGGATAGGATCGTACTCCTCACTGTAAGGAGGGTTCAAATAGGGCTCGAGGGAGCTAAATTACTCAAATGTGCACCTCTTCAAGATTTTCGTGACATAACTGAGTTATAACATGCTAGAAAGCTTGATTTTGTATTATACTCCTTCTTTAAAGATTTGTTTGCTTGTTTGTCAGTTCATACCTCTGACATCCCATCACCATTCAAACATCTTTTACACCACATATTTGAAATTGTGGCCCCTCAGTACTAGGGGTGTGCAAAATAATCGCCATGACAATGCATCGCGATACTAACTTTCACAATATACTGCATCGATTCTTGATGCCAAAAATCGATTATTATTCATTAATAATTAATTAATTAATTAATTATTAATAAATAAATACATAAATTATTAGTTTTTTTTTTTTTTATAAATCCTATGCACTTTTTTCTTTGTGAAAGGGTATTGTTTGTTATGATGGTAGCTACCTCCAAAATGGCAATTGTTTGAACATCATTTTTTGTTTTAGAAAAAATCCTATGCACTTTTTTTGTTATTGGTTTGGTTTATTTGTTTTTGTTATTCAATAAATTCAGTTATGAATTGAGTTGCTCAGTTATGTATCAATTGAAGACACTACCCAGATACACAGCCACTGATATTTAAAGGGATATGCCACCCCCAGGTCAAATTTGGGCATCTCCCCACAGTCCAGAGACTAAAATAAGTGGTGGAAAGCGTTTTCCTGCTCACCCAGCCATTGTCCGAGTCTGTCGCCACTGACCGCCGCGGTATCTGCTGCTCCTCCGCCTTAGACTGGAGTCTAACGTCGCCAGAGAAAGATTTCGGCCAAAAGGAATTAATTTGCTCGATGCGTTTCCCAATTACTTTGTGTGTAGTGCGCATTCATATCGAGTGCAAATAAATGTGCAAATCAACACGGAGAGCTTGCCTTGGTCATTTTGGGTGGGAACTATTTTCCAGTGCGTAAGAATACAGCCGTATCACGCACCACGTTGTGCAACAGGGGAACTCCCTTCCCGGTGCGTAACTGGGATTCCCCTGGCAGCGTGCTGCGTGATACGGCTGTATTCTTACGCACTGGAAAATAGTTCCCACCCAAAATGACCAAGGCAAGCTCTCCGTGTTGATTTGCACATTTATTTGCACTCGATATGAATGCGCACTACACACAAAGTAATTGGGAAACGCATCGAGCAAATTAATTCCTTTTGGCTGAAATCTTTCTCTGGCGACGTTAGACTCCAGTCTAAGGCGGAGGAGCTGCAGATACCGCGGCGGTCAGTGGCGACAGACTCGGACAATGGCTGGGTGAGCAGGAAAACGCTTTCCACCACTTATTTTAGTCTCTGGACTGTGGGGAGATGCCCAAATTTGACCTGGGGGTGGCATATCCCTTTAAGTTATCCTCTTTTTTTTTGGTACATTTTCACTGAAGTATGTCGAATATATTGCAATGCATCGCAATAATTCAAGTATCGTGATGCATCGTGATAGTATCGCATCGTGGCATATGAATCGTGATTCGAATTGAATCGTGACTTCTTTGCCAATACCCACCCCTACTCAGTACCAGAGCTCTAAGTAATGCATTTCTTAGGGCTGGAGGCTTTGAACAGCTAATATCTGTTTTCAGGCCTTATTCAGCCTGTGGCCTGTTTTGGTCCTTCACATGGAGGCACAGTGGACTATACTCTTAAGGTTGCCACTTCAGGCTCTCTCAGTATCTCTGTACTTTTATTGTGTCCTTAAACAAGTCACTTAGTCCTGTCTCCAGTCTCCAGACTTGTTTCAAGTGTTTTTATTTAAAGTGTCCGCTGTCCACATAAGATAACACTATATATGGTTAATTCAAATGTTCAAAACTCCATGCACAGCTTCCAGGTGCTGGTAACAAGAGGAACATTGAATAATTCCAGAAAAGAAGAAATTTACCGCACACTCGCTTGACTTTACTCTTATTCCTTTATTGGGCTAAATTGGGTAAATTTCTTCTTTTCTGGAACTATATGGTTAATATGGTCATTCACAGATAAAAATAAATATACATGAAAGAAATAATATGAATAAAGAGATGAATTACACACTGACAGCTCAGTTCTTGTTACTTGGGACTAGTAAATAAAAACGCAATTCCATTTCATGACTGGTGATATTAATGAAGCATCAGACCATAGGCAGATATGAGGCATTCTGCAAGTCTCCCCTGACGATTACTCAGAGCACATGAAAGAGAGTATGAAGAAACGGAGGGATTCCCCCAGAGTTAGACCGCTCCAAATCAGCATGATTATTGAGCCGAGTGTGCTGGCTTCTGCTGCTGCTGGCTCTAACACGGACACGCTGCGGTCATCTGCAGGGCTGTGAATGACGTCTGGACCCGGAGAGCAACACCATTTGTGCGAAGGGGCTTGTAGTTGTTTCCACTAGTTCTGTGCGTGATATACCGTACATCCACGTCTGCCTCATAATGTGTTTGTGTGAATGAAAGATCCTCCGTTTACTCAGCCAGGTGGGGAGTTCCCAAGAGCTGTCTAATAAATCGTGACCATGAAAATAAACCCCATGCATAGCACAATGGGTTATGCACGTCCCCTCCAAAGACATTAGTAGCAAAGTGCCAATTTGTATCAATACTGTTTTTCCTAGGAGATATGAGTCATCCTGGTGTATTGTTACCTAAAAAATAAGAGGTACACTTCCACTGGATAACCCCTGTTGTGTTATTGGGCTCTGTAGCGCCATAACACACATCCTCAGTTAGTTTATTAAGGCAGCAGATGATGTCAGTGACTGTCATATTTGCATCCTTCACTCTTTTCCCACTCTGTCTGTATCTATTCGGCTCCTCATTCATCAAGTCCTCCCTGCATTTTGGGCTTATGTCTTTCCATGTGTGTCTTCTGCAGCTTTACCTCAAGTGAACCACAACCGCAGGCATCCTGATATTCATGTTAAAATCAAGATTGTCCTATAATTTTTGAAATATACAAATTTTGATATGGGTTTAATTGCCTTTCTCACAAGAAAAGAATGTTCTAAAAGGTTGTACTTAGGTGTAAAATTACTTCCTCTTCAGTACAGGTACAATTGAGTTGACAGAGCTCAGTATTTAAGTATTGGATTTTGATTAGTTCATTTTAAAAAAACAATATAGACTGCATCTGCTAATTATATTATCACTTGTTTTCTTGCTTAAGTTGTTGCAGTACTCACACATATTGTATATATGTGGAATATGTAAGGATTAAACAATGAGGAGCATTGTGTTACACTGTTTTAGTGCACTTACCTGTAGTCTGGAACAGGGGTACTCGAGTACACTACAGGGGGTACTCGGCAGTGTCGCTTCCAGGCACAGGGGGAGATTTTTTGGAATTTTTTTATTCTAATTTGAGTAAATTTGAGTAAAAGAAAAGAGCCTGAGAATTATATTTTCAAATTAAGGAGATGAAATAAAATTATTTTCATTTAATAATCTGTTGTGTCACGTTCTACTTTTGGAGAATTATCAACATGTATGAGTGAGGGGGTACTCGAGGTATGACAAAAAAGGCTCAGGGGGTACACAAGACAAAAAAGGTTGGGAAACACTGGTCTGGAACACCATGATGTGGAGAAGCATTAGAATTCTCACTGACCGTGATATGATGGATTGTATAGAGCCAATCCCAATGTCATGACATCATGATCCTTGCTAGATTTTATTCTATTGCAAAATAGTAGAAGCAAACTTGTGTTCAGGTCGCTCTTTAAGGAACAGGCAGTGTTTCAAAATGTTGTGAATGATCAGTGTATGTTTAACCTGTTTCTTTGCTGTACCCACAATGTAGCTGTGTGCCTCTCACAAAACCACAACGGCAGAAACTCTACAAAATTATGCTATGCTTTAATACCACACAGTGTCTCCAATATTAGTTTTGGAAGTACTTTTTGAATCCACTCTTAGTCATCCAAGCTTGAGGTTTCTAAACAAGCTTCTGCTGCTGTCTGCTAAACTGACCATCAGCCATTTCTGTGTCAACATCCAGCGGACAGCATTTCATGATCTGATTTATCGGACCGAATGGTTTTCCTCTGGCCTGCCGGGGACCACAGTGACACATCTCAGTCTAAATAACATGGACACAAAGGGCTAGCCTATTGACAGTGATTTGAGCTACTTTTGGGTGCTTGAAATGAGTGGGTGTTTGGCTCCACTCTCCTGTCAGATGCTGGTATGTCTGGCCACAACCATTTACTTTACAAAGTGACATATACTTGAATTAAACCATATGTTGATAAAGTTTGTTTTTCTGTATCAAAAATAATCAAAAAAAGTAATCAAAAATGTATCATTTCAAAATAAATAATCTCATTTACAGCAGGAGCTAACTCAAAGGAGCCAACTAAATATACATACTGTATTCTGAAGACAAAATGAAAATGACTTAGATCATTTTTTGTTGTTAAAAAGGTCAAATGGGGTCTTAATTAAAATTCAGGAAGTCGAGCATTTATGCTACTAGCATCAGAGGGGGGTAGCAGAGGAGGCCAATGATGTGGTTCTTCTAATTGCGCTCTGTGTATTGTTCCTTCGTTATTAGTCGGTTTGTTGAAGTTGAATTCTGTTCAAAACCCAGAGGCGAAGTTTTCATGCAACTGAATTTTGTGGTTAGATTGTTTATAGGTTTCAGTTTCATCTGGCTCCCAGTGATATGGATCAATTAACAGTGTTAGTTTTTATTGATAATTGCAGGAATCTATAATCTATTTTAGGTTTTGTTGATTTTTAAATAACGTCTCCTGTTTTTGGATTAAATGGCACACTTTCTATCAGTCCACAACCTATTTCCAACGTATTGCGTCTATTATCAATCAGGCGTAATTATATAATTGTAGTTTATATATATAAGTCCAAATCTTTCAAGTTTTATTTTAGCCGTAGCTTGCTCTTTCATTCTTTCAATGTGCTTTTTGAAGAGGTCAATAGGTTCAAGTGGTTTGTCTCCACAGTCTTGTAAACTGTGGCTTCAAATACTTTGGGCTGTTTGTCAGAAACCAGATTGCACTCAATGGTGGGTCAAAAGATTTAATAAAACTAAAGGTTTTGTTATTTTTCAGTGATCAGAGCATGCTCAGTTCCTTCTTTTTCAAAACCAATGTAAAAGTAGACTATGAAGACTGAGACACACTGGCTACCTCATAAAAAGATATGTAGTGAACTAGTGCTATGTTAACATGCATAGTGGGTTAGTGTGTGTATGTCAAAGAAGAGGTATTATGTAAAATCTACACTTTCATGTTATAACATTGTTCCCTCATCATCAGCGATCTCTCATTGGCTCTATTTGAACCCTTATGGTTAGCAGTACGATTTTGACCAATGCTACCTATGCCTAGCCTATGTCACCCATGCTCCTGCACATTCATTTTCCATAAATATACAAAAGAGTGATACAAAAACAATACACTACAACTTCACAAACCTGATGCAATGTGCAGGAGTTTCATTATTGAAATGCATGTTGATTGCTTTGAGATAGCACTCTGAAGGGGAGTGTCTGAAGGGGGAGCAAGGGGATGCAGGATTCAGAGCATCAAAAACAAAAATGAAACTTACTAAACATGTTAATACTTTGTCTTTGGTAAATTTTCAAAACAATACAAGGCAACATAGTTCACTAAATATGTAATGTGTTAGCAATACAAGTGTAATACTCCCTCTTTCAGTTGTTTATTATCTGTTGTAACTGTTGTATTTATTTGCTATTGCAGACCCAGTCCAGGCTGCATCAGTGCTTTTGGAGGTGCAGGACTTGCTGGTGAAGACAGGCCTTGGTGAGCGTGTCCATGTACTGCTGGGACCCTTCTCCTGTCAGACATCCCTAGAGGCGCGCTGGTGTCGGCACAGCGGCAGCCCTGGACCAGAGCCCGGAGCCCCCAAACTCCTGCTGGATCTGAGGGGGGGGCTACTGCAGGTTTGAACAGCCCTCACATGCATCCACTCCAGTTCTGCAAGATTTATGAAGGAGACCAGGCAGGGAGAGGCACTGGGTCAGATCATCACCTCCGCACCTGGTTGTGTTCAAGGATGTATGAAGCAAAGACGTGAGCATGAATCTTCCACGCTGTCTTCTATGAGAACAGCATTGCATTATGAGCCAGTGTTTCCCCTGCTAAACTTCACTTAGCTTACTTCTCTACATTAGTATGCTGGCACACACACCTACTTCTTATTATATAAATTGATATTTCCTTCAAATTGTACCCTGGCACTGGCTCCCTGCAATTACAGCGCTGACACTAAAACCTGGATTTTGTTATTTCACTTCATCACAGCTCATCTGCTAAATTTACAGAATAATATGAAGCTGTTTTAGGTGCTTATATCTTATGTGAAATTTTCCTCATTAGTTACATAATATGACCAAAAGTCCCCTCTTCGTTGTGACTAAGTGGAGATATTATTACTAATGTGTTCTTCCACATTACCTCTCTATGGGGAAGCCCCTCTCCCTCCCCCACTTCAGCTGGCCTTTAATGCTTTTGTTGCGTGCCCATTTAATAAAACATCACTCGCAATTGAGCACTTAATACGCAATCATGCATTTCCCTCTGCAAATATTGGCATTTGTGGTGTTTTAATCAAGTGCTATATAAAAACCACCAGGATTCCTTCCGATTTCTTCCTCTCGTGCTCGCGCTCCAAGCGTCTGCAAAAAAAAAAAAAAAAATCCCCAAATTTTCCTGTTTTGAACGTTTAGTCATAAGCCAGCCTTGAAAACGACTGAGCACTAGCGGCAGGCAGCTCCATGTGTGAAGCGTTTTTGACTCAGAGATTCCTGGTTTTTGGTCCAAACCCCAGGCAGAGCTGCTTTGATGGCAGGGGAAGGGGAATGCCGCGGGTAAGTGCAGGATGTAAGGTTGTGTTGGGTAATGCGAGGGGTGATGGTCGGGTTAACGCTGACTACTGCATTTCCTGTTTTCTCCAAAGCAACTCATCAGATCCCTTGTTTTTTTTTCCTAAATGGTTTTAATGTTATTACTTTTTTTTTTAATGATCTGCTTTTGCTAGGGCTTGAGATTGGTCATTTTGAGTTTATACTGCTCCGTGATGGGTTAGTCTGAGTCCCATAAGAATATATTTGAACAATAAAAAATAAATATTATGTGTAATTTATGATGCATTTAAAATACATTTATTTAGGATCACTTTGCCAAAGGAAAGATTTATTTTTTTTAGATTTGTATTATGTTTCAGTTCAATCTTTTCTACTAATTCACATAAGTTAATTCAATATGTCACCACAGGATTAGTGCTGTACTTTTGAGTAATATTAGTAACACTCATTCAGGCTCGGTAACTTATAAATGACACCTTAAGCATGGATTGGCGGCACGGTGGCTGAGCACTCATGCTTCACAGCAAGAAGGTTCCGGGTTCGATCCCCGGGTCGCCCGCAAACTCCTTTCTGTGTGGAGTTTGCCTGTTCTCCCCGTGTCTGGGTGGGTTTCCTCCGGGCACTCCGGTTTCCCCCATCAACCCAAAACATGCTCCAGCTGAGGTACTGACCAAGCCGAGCAATAAGATCATGGAGATGGGTCCCCGGGCGCCTGAAAGATGTGCTGCCCACTGCTCCTGATGGATGGGTCAAATGCAGAGAAATAATTTCCCTACGGGGATAAATAAAGCATGTCTTCTTTTTATTATTCTTATTCTTAAATTGTTTGTTCATTATGAATTAAAACTTTATTCATTCTTCATTAGGTCAAATTACGGTGATCTTCTTATAAACTGGTACCATGTTATATTTTTTCCTTGTGTGTTTTCCAGATGTTTTGGGGCCAGGAGCATCTGAACTGCTTGAAGCTCATAGAGGAGCACTTGCGCTCGTACCTTCAGTTGGACAGAGAGCAGACAGCAGACCCATGTTTGGGATCTGCCTTTCACACCCAGCCCCCTGCCTCCCCCGCATCCCCTTCCCCTCGCACTGAACACAGCTCGGATGACCTGCGTATGGGACACTTCCAGTACATCCAGGACTCAGGTGATGGCTCATACTGGACAGGCTGATGCAGAGCAGATAAAACAGTCTTTGTCTAGTAATGCTTTGCTTACAGAGCTGCTGTTTCAAGTGACATGTTTGCTTAGTGGAGCCTTTCATTTCCTCACAAGAGAAATACATTTGAAGCAGTAGCCGCTGTCTTCATTTAATGACATTAATTTTTCACTTACACTCTTGCATTCATCGCAGCAATTCTAAACAGTTCAAACATTTTCTTTAAGAGCATTATTCAGGTCTTGGCTCATGTGACTGTATTTTTACTTGTTCCATGATAAGGTTGTTTAGCAGATGGGGCACTGTAAATCTATTAGATGAACAGGAATAGTCAACCATTCATAAAATTATATGAGCATGTTTAAAATACCTTGTGAGTGAGATGTCACAGTAAGATACACATCCTTTTAAATCAGAGTGGATCAAAGTCTTAGAACAGCGGGTTTCATCAGAGCGGCTTGCCTGGCTCCACTCACAGAACACTGTTTATTCCCTCAGTGCTGTGAGTGTGTCTTTGGGCACACAAACACAGGGATCAAACTGCTCTGGCGGCACACCAGCCATCCACTCTGTCAGCTGTGGTTCACGATTTGTTTGTTGCACTGTTCCCCTGCTCTTTGATGCATTTAATATGCTGGCCAACGCAGGAGAGCATACAGTAGTGAACAAGGACCAGGGGACAATCTGCCTGCAACATGTTGTCAGCAGTACACAAAAGTGTTTCTGGCGTATAGACCAGACAGTCCCCCCCGCGGCCGGTACAGGGACTCAAGGAGAGATGGGAGAAAGAAGGAAAGATCAATCCACCAAAACACACACATTTCTGTTTATTTTGTTTTTCTTTAGCAGAATACTGTCCACTTAAGAGTGAGCTTTTCACCACTGACACAAAAGACAAATGAACCACAGACAGATTTCACAAGCCCTTGAAATGTGTTTTCAGCATTGAAGGCCATGTATTTATGTCCAGGTACCCCAGGGGCCAAACAAGCAGTTCTCTGCCTCACTGTTTTTTTCAAATAAACATTTTTCCAAAGGACTTGAATCCCAAACAGCAGCCACGACTTAAGTCAAACACCACTCAGACATTTGGTCCAGTGAGATCCACTTTTTGCAGGTGCTTGGCATGGTTCAATCAATGACTGTTTATCCAATATTGAAAATGTTTACTCAAGCCCTCTGTTTATACACACATATAAACAGACTGAAGCATGGAAACTTATACAGCATTCTTTCTCTGCACACAGCTCACACACCACAGTAAAAATAATAATTATTAGCACAGCCACACTGAACTTTAATGTAGGACTTACAACTCCAAAAGGTGAATTTACTAATTACACATCACCCTGCAACATTAAACTGTATTCCTCATCTTTTTCTGCACCTCTGAATGTTTTTTTACTTCACCACATTTTTGAAAGTGTTCCCAGTGGCGTGTTAATCTATTCAACAGCTTTTCGTGTTGAAATCTTAGCCGTTGCTATTTTAGTACAGAAAACTGCTCGACAATAAAAATATACTTTGAAACATTCTTCTATCACTTTTGTTCTGTAATATCTTTTTCCTCACTAATGTTTTTATGACAAAACATAAATAAACTTCTGCTGAATGAAATCTCTATTCTAATCTTTATTCTAACTATGACACCCTCTTTGCCATTGCAGCTTTGCAGCGGCAGCCGGGTCCCCATGAGGTTGTGTTTTATTGTGAAACTGAAGACTGTCCTGGGGTAATGCTGTGGAGGTACCCCGAGCCCCGTGTCCTAACCTTTGTGAGAATTACCCCCGTCCCATTCAACACCACAGAAGATCCTGAGATCAGCACCGCAGACCTGGGGGATGTCCTGCAAGTAAGAGATTACGCATACATTTGCCCTAAAGTTTTAAAAGCGCAGGTGCAGCAACCATATTGTATTAGAGCATTTTCTCTAGGTTCTATTGGGCTTAAGTGGTGGTTCTCAAACACCAAGTGCCAACAAAGAAAAGACCACTATATCTAATCTAATCTGGATCGGTTCTAAAAGTGGCCTACATCTTTGCCAGTGTAGTTCTAATAGAAATATAGAGAAACACACTGTCAAAGTACCACCTGAAAAAGCGTGTGTGCCACCAGCGGTGCACCACAGTTTGAGAAACACTGGGCTAGAGCTATGATAAAAGACGAGTTTCCTCACAATGAAACACAAGGAATGCTTATTCACAACTGATAAAACTTTTGAGGGCCACAAGTCACTCTTTTTTTTCCCATGTATTTGAGCAACATGCGTCTTGCCCCAGCACATATTCTATAAGCAGCTCTTGTGGCCAAAATACTGTGTACTGTCTGCATCTCATTTGAAATGATTTTGTGTGTTAGCAAAACTCTGCACTGGTCTGAGAGTTGTGTAAAGCAAATTATCACTGTGTGTATGTATGTATGTGTGTGTGTGTGTGTGTGTGTGTGTGTGTGTGTGTGCGTGCGTGCGTGCGTACATATATATATATATATATATATATATGTATATATATATCTTATCTATATTTAATATAGATAAGAGTTTAAGACAAAGGCCAAAAAGGAGATCTGTGCGTGTAGTGAACTTGGACATGAAGCAAGTCAAGGATTCACCGTGGATCAAGAGCTAAATGGTGAGAGCTTTAAAATCAGTCCTGCACTGATGCTAGATAAAATGCAATACAATTGGCTAAATACATAATATGCTGTTTGCCTATAGATCACAAAACACTGAACTTAAAAAAAAAAGTACACTAGTACATTGTCGGTTCTTTAAACAGATTTGATCTTCAGTGGTTTCCCCATCTACATTGTGTATGCTTTCTTGTATATCTTTATCGCCATAAAAAAGATTTCTCATAAAAACGTAAAAGGTAACATGCTACCACATAAAGCTCTGATATCTGACACAGGGTGGACATTTGAACAGTTCAACAATAAAAGTAGGATCTCCACATAACGCACTGGTCTCTGCTTAACATCACCTGCACCCATAGAGAAATAAAGTGTCTGTGAGAGGGGCTGTGTGCCTTTATGATTCCCCAGTATATGAGTCATGAGAACTCCCATACCCTCCATGTTATTGAATGACACAGACCCCTGCTGTCCCACCAAACATGTAATACATGCTCGGACAGCTGGGGAAGCCATCTCTGCTGTGGTGTGAAGGGCCAGGTGTATCCAGGCCCAGATGAGGTTATATTTTGGCAGCCAGCAGCAGCTACTGAGTCTACAGGGTCTCAGTGGGAGACAAGACATCCCACTTTTCCATCTATCACTTATCCTCTTGTCTGTCGGCTGCCTGCTTCTCGTTCCAGTTTGAGAGAGGCTTCCCACACATTTTTACTTACATGAAAAATACTTTTCGGGTGCAGTAAACATGTGCTAAAATTATTTTGAGGTCTGTCCAACTAAAATAAGCCTAATAATTAGCACCTTTGTTTGCTTGAAATTAGATAATAATACTTACACATACATTTATCGGAATGTAAGATATTTCTGGACAGTTGGCTCCAGACCAGGTTGGATGGTTACAATTTAAACAAGGCACAAGATGATTGAGAAAAATACCATTAGAGTAGTAAGATTTTGTTAATTTGAGCCCAGAGGTTTTAAATTAATCAATTATATTTACCTCATTTTCACCAATAAACATTTCTTTTTATTACAGTATAATGTTGGGTTCATTTGTATCAAATTCATAGGGTGGAGTTATAAAGATGTTGAGTGCTCTGTTTCAGTATTTACACACTTTCACTCAGTTCCTCTATCTTCACTTTTGTCAAGTTCATCCTCCAACTCCCTCCTATTACATTTCTTTCTATTATAGATGTTTCCTTCATTTTGTCTGTGCTGAATTTGAGATTGGCCAAAATATTACAAGGTGTTGCAGATGTCCGACTTCCCAGTGCGCCCTCCCGGCTGTAAAGTCAGTAACTAGCACACTTGGAAGCCCTGTGCTGATTGTCCTCATATTAAGTTACAGTAAGTCTGATGGTAAAAGATGACTCCGTGTAATAGACGGGAATGAGGAGAGGAGTTAATGGGGTTCGATTGACAGAAGAGTGGAGCAGGAAAAGGGAGGAGGGTCTGTGGAGATGAAGATGGATAGTCGCTCAGGGAGGTAGTGTCTTCAGCTATGCTCACAGCCGCTGTGTGAAAATATCCCGTCTCCAGGCTGGGACAGGGAGGGGTGAGCTGCAGCTGACGAAACGAGCGGTCAGTGCGTGACCACGGCCAGTTTGTTATTGTGTGTGCAACACTCCAGACGCTAATGTACGAGGCACATGACAATGCGGTGAAAATAGTTGGGAAATAGTAGCAGTTTTGGATGTGAGTGTGAGTTCTGCAACAATAATTAATGTATGTGTATTTTGAATGAGGCCCCAATATGAGTGGCCAGAACTATGTATGGGAAAAGGTATTTGCATTGCATTAGTAACTGTAGACTCAAATGAACATGACGTGGGTTGGGTTGATGACTTGAACATGCCGGCATGTCAATGTATCAGAAGAGCATAAACATACCCAGAAAAACACTGAATAGATGAGCTATACACACTGTCAAATGGAGCTCAGTGCCTGGCCTCCTCTGTGAGTGTTTAGAGCAGCAGGAGATACGGGACTTATAGCAGATGAACATGTGCTTTGCAGTCCACTGTCATGTTCTCTATCTCTGCTCTGTCAAATCTGTAAAAGGGAACCTAGTGCTGAGGTGAGAAGCTGTGATAAAATTTAAAAAATGTGTTAAAGCAAGTTACAGTGGACTCCATATCAATCCTATACCAAAATATTTGAAAAACAAGTGCAAAGGAGATGAAAAATGCCCTGTAAACTAGATTACCATCATTACTGTAGAGTCTATCATGAACTTTGTAGTAGTGGAGTCTTTGCGACTACTATTGTACATCAAGCCCAAAACCTGTATGTGGAGATTTCCTTGAACAGAAGCCACATTGATATAGCACTCTTGATTTTATTTCGCTGATGTGATCAGTGATCAGGAAAAGACTAACCGTTCAGACGAATATTTCACGCTGATAAAGCAAAGCGTCCCAATAGCAGAACAAGCCAAGAATTCAAACCTTTTATTAAATCCAGTTGAGAGAAATGCATATCTTTTCTGTCCACAAATTCACAATTAAAGTTACCATGCTGCTAAAATAGATTGAAGTATGTCCATCTGTAGCGTGTTTGTTTTGGTCTTTGGCTCCTGCCTAAACCACAAGCCTGTGATCGCGAACTCACAAACATTACAGGAATTAATCTTGCTGTGGAAGGTTTGCACATTCTACTGGGTCTTCTTCCACTTATAATGGAAATGATCTCAAGTCTGTTGTCCCAAATGCAGTACCTTTCTTCAGGACCAAACTATGAAATGGCCACCTGTGAATGCTGGTGAGGAAAATTGTTCATGATACAAATATGATTCTAAATCAGTCATGCTTACCTCTTGCTGTGTTTAGTTTCTCTCATGAGCCTGTTGAATGTGCAGAGAGGAGTTAAGTTGGCATTTAGCCAATGTTTGATCTGGGAAATAAGGGATTTCAGTTTCTGGCAAACTCTAACTAAAAGTTCCTTTTATTCAAAACATAAAAGTCTTCATTAATTCATTTTTATTTCTCCCCAGACCAGAGAGAAATCCCAGCTACAGAGATCGGAAATGCTGCCCTACAAATTAAAGTAATGGAATGGCTTTGCTTGTGTTCCAGAGGAATTTCATTTGCTTTACATGTCGAGAGAGAAAGAAAGCAGTCATAATTTCTCAGGGCTCTAAAATTACCATGTGGCTGCGCGGAGATGGAGGCTGATAGATTTTGAGAAATGGGAAGTGAGAGGTGCAGGGAAAGAAAAAGAAATAAGGACAAAAGTGTGGGCCTCCCCATGTCCTGTCACTGCCCTCAGTCATTACAGTTGTACTAGTGTTTGTACTTTACGCATTAAGTCTTCACATACCACGCACACTGTAACATTCACAGAATTACATGTGTAAATTATGTTCTTTTTATTTCAGATTACCATTCAATATTTTTCTGGCTGCTGTGGATCTGAACATTTCTAATAAATTACTTGGTTTATTTTTGACAGACAAGCCCTCTGCATCCACTAATATTAGATAATGGAACAAGGGAAACTGTGAGACAACTCATGAGCGAGAATATGTGCAATCTACACAGAGCAGATTAGTTGTCTAGCTGGGGAAATATTTTGGAGCAAGTATGCTAACTCTACATATACTAATCAAGTGTCTTGGGGCTACAAATGAACACACAGGTGGATTGAATCATTTAAATGCTTTTGATTAGCCATGTTTTATCATATTGACATGCATGCAACAAAAGTAAATTCATTAATTTCGTTTCCTCTGGATCCATTTCTGTTTTGAAGTATTTGAAATTTTGGCATTCAAATGGGCTGATGTCAGGGCTACCAAAACAAGGCGATCCACTTATTCCACTGTTTCACCCAGCTCACTTTCAGTCTAATTTTGTCACACAGTCTCCACCCTGCTGTACACATGAATAGGTGGGGTCGGACAGGGGGCTCTTTCTCTCAGCCATGCCGCTTAGCCTTGTCCCAGAGGCAGATCATATTAACATTTTATAAAATCAAGATTTCCTGCATTTAAATAGTTGTGGTTTTCCAAGCTGGTTCCAGTATCTCTGAAGGGGAACTCGATCCTTGCTTCATTACTCAAAATCAAATTGCTGGCCGTGCTGTTTTTACATACAGTTGTACGGGGTTGCAGAGAATAACATGGACATTTGAAATGAAGCATTCACCAGTTCCCACCTGTAGAGGGCCTCGGTGATGAAAGCAGATATGTAGAGTAGGAGAAGAAGGTGAGTCATTCCCACCTTCCCAGCGCCGTGTGGTCCCGGTTTCTGAATCATAAGCAGGTGTCCAATAGCTTTTTCCATCTTTTCTCATTTGTCTTCCCCTGCTTTGCCGCTGTGGGGTTCTGCAGCCGGAGAAACCAGAAGTAAACACAGGAGCTATACTTTAACTTGACCTCAGCTCAGGGGAGAAAAACGAGATGTGCTGTGTTCAAATGCAGGGAATTGTCTCATTGTCATTATTTCAAACTCAATTTTCCAACGAAGTACGTATGTGTAACCTATTGCTATGGCTTTTGAGTTTTATTGCAGACAAATCAGATGTCATATTATTTCTACTGCATCACATTTTATAGCAATGACTGACAAGTCTTATTTATGTCATTACTCCATTTCCAACAGATTTTAAATAGGTTTGGCTTGGTTCGACCACAGGCCACTTACAACCATTAAAAACACCTGTGAAATAAAATTTGTTCTACACATTATTTTAATGACAAGATTATACAATTATATAAGCTTAGAAAGCATTTGACCCTTCTCAACGTGGTGGTGTTTTGTGACATGTTGTCCCAATGACAACAAAGGATGTGTCAAATACAGAGTACAACAGGGCCAATAATCTGAAAATTGCTTTACTGGCTTAGTACTTAGTGCTATCTTAGTAGGTACATTTTGTTTAACCTTATGTAGCAACCATAGACTGTATAAAGAAGTGGAATAAGGGAGTGTCATGCATAGTGCTTGGCTTCATCTAAATGAAGCTCATTGGAGCTAGCAGTTGTTTGGGGAGAATTTGGAGGAGAGTTCCCAATTTGAAATTCCCACCACGAATTTCATAGCAACCAAAGACCCAATCCAGGGCGAGATGGTCAACAGTAACGCCTCTTCCTTCCCGCACTGCTGGTTTGGTAGGATGCAAGCTCTTAGTAACGCTGTTAATCAAACTTGTTGCTAACATTAGTGGGAGTGTCCTTGGTGAAAGAAGGCCCTGATCTCATTGTTATTAATGTTCATATCTTTATTTACGGACAATTTAGCAAAACAAAAACCAGGATCATGTAGCGCAGGTTAATACGAACATTTTAAGACCAAAATGGAATTGGAAACGCGCCTATATGCACTTAAAGGTGGCAACAACTTTTCCAAATCATCCCCTCTTTATAGTAAATAGTCTACAAAGTTCAGAGCTACTTTTATCATAAAGTATTGGTCACGTGGCAATTTTAGACATGTTTTCCAAATTGATCCACTCTCCAAACTGACTGCTGACTTTAGCAATTTTACAAGTCTATTCCAAAGTCATCCAATGCAATTTCCTTGATTTTTAGAGTAATATTACACCATCTGCTCCCCTGCTGTTCCCAATGTGCGTGTGCCACTTTGGGACACCCTTTCAAGTGGTCCGCCTGGCCTGCTGCGTCTGATATCACTAAACCTCTATGAAACGCAATGAACCAGCCCAAACTTTATCCACATCCACTACAAGCAACAGCTGTTGTTTTTCTATTGTTGCTATTAGCCATTAGCATCAGTTTCTCACTGGAAATAAAATGCTCCTGACATTCTCTTTTTGTCAATTAGTAAAAGAGCAAGGTTTGTTTTGAACGAGAAAGCTGAAGTCCATTGTGGCCAAGATAACTATTATTTTAGTTAGCCTGCGCTCAACCAGAGCTGCATTAGTCAAAGCTAATGCATTGTAAAAGTAAAATACTTTTTGTGTACCTAATTTGATTTTAACTTTTTAGACCTCATTCACCAAAAATCTTTTCACCCCCTCTAAACAGTTTGGCATCAGAGAATAAAAACACTAACCTGTCCACCTGAGACAGCATAGCATGTTAGAGAAATCTTCATTACATTTCCTGCATAAACATTTGCTCAAGCTGATGTCAGTTCAGTTCACCTAATAGCTGATAAGAGGTAGATAGTGACCAGTCACACTCTTAATGACATCCACAATCATATCCTTATCTTCACCTGTAGATTTACAGTAGGAGTTTACAGTTACGGGATTAATATTACGTTTGATTAACACTCACCTCTAGAAGGTGAAGTATATATTATGTTATAGCATTCATTGTGGCACATTGAATCTACAAAACTGGTCACATTTTATCAAAGTAATATTTTATCAAGCGTTGTAATAGGCTGTTTAGGCTTTAGAGTGAGTTTAGCTGTGAGTTTATGACTACTGAGTTCTATGCATAGTTACTATGGAGAGCAGAGATTGGAACCATTCAGCTGAGGGAATGTCAGCTATTCTACGTTACAGGTTGTTTATCAGATAAGGTACACATAATCAGGCAGCGGAAACTGCAAGTTGGACTGTCTTCTATACAAGCTTATGTACACCTGTGTATACATTTATATAGGCAGATTGTCTTTCATACAAGCAATTATACATTCTCCTGTATACTATAGTCTCCATATGGCATATACAGGTGTCTGTTCCTCACAGAGACTAGTGCCAGCTGTAACAAACTCAAGTTTTCCATTTTTCTTCTGATTTTATCGGTGAATCTCCAATCTTCTCCAAGGCCGAGCCCTTGTCCGGGAGATGCGAGCATGACGCACATGCAGCCATGCAAATGTCTTGAAGTGTACATATAGGTTCCTTACATCCTCATTTGTAATGGCGTCATGTGGATAGAGTATCACAGGTGAAAAAAGACGGCCTCTGTGTTAGCAGCTCTGCTCTGGGAACTCTCAGTGGAGCCCAGTGAGTTTCCGCTCCAGTGGCTTAGTGCTGGGGCTGCGGGTGCACAACTCTGTCAGGTACAATTAGAAGAAATTGATTCCAGGAAAACCTGTGTGGCATTTAGAACATGATGTAAGCTATGCTTACCTCACCCACTGCTCCCTCACAGTAGAACAAATGAAAAAAACATATCCATACTTTCACTGCACCCAGTCCTCTTACTAATTCACACAGAGCGAAGTGATGACAACTCTACACTGGTCGGTAATTGTCTTTGGAGGACTGGAGATATTAGAGAGCTGGTTGGCCTATACAGTCTGTGTGGACAAACTTTCCCAGATAAAGAGCCTGTGCCCCGGGCTGTGCATTAAGGCTTGGCATGGTGCAGGTGTGGAACTCAGAGCTCTGCCACTTTCGATCCATCAGAGGTCCAGTTATAAGCAGGTGGTCAAACTAGACCCTTATCCAGTTTATACTTTAGCTACACACACGATATGCAGATTATAGCCAAAAGTGAGCACACGGCTGGACCCACACCATAATGTGAGAACTCTCACCCAACCTGATTGTAATTCAGTGTGAGGAACAGTTTCAGAACTTGTGCTAATGGCTGTGTACAGTGTACAGTGGCCTGTGAGCTGCAGACTGTGGTCACACAGTGACTTGTTTCACTGCTTTGGTGGTCTGCGGTGAAAGTTTAAGTAGATGAGAAAGATTGGTTGTCTCACACACATACAAGTCAAGGCTGTAATGCAGACACCATAAAAATCACCTCATCATTTCTTCTACTTGTCTAAAGTGTCACTATTATATTGCATCTGATAACTTGCAGACCACCACAAATGGGTAATTATTATGCATAACTCTGGGTGCAGCATCTAAAGAAGAAAACTGTCACAGTTTTTTTGAAAACTCACATAGATTACTGTTGGACCGATGGATCAACAAGGGACATAGTAGTAGCTGATCCAGTAGTCTGTCTCAAAAAGAGGTTATTGTGGGGAATATCATGGTTAAGTGCATGAAGTTCAAAGACAGACAAAGAGGAGTGGCAGTGTGTGATTTACTCCATCTGACAGCAAATATTCAATACTAAATGTCCCCAATGGCATAATATGTACAGGGAGTCCTCGAGTTACGACGTTGATCCGTTCTTAAGACGCGTCGTAACCCGAATTTCGTCGTAAACCGGATTTTGCCTTTGATCTTCCAACCAAAGCACCAATAACCTTTCCATCTCAATAATTAGACCACTACGCTGCTTGTTTATCACTGCCGCTTTCATAGGAGCAGATCAGAGCCCACATCAGGTACTTCCGCCCACATTGGACACGCACACGAGGCTGTCTTCTTCTCCCTACAACCACAACAGAGCGTATTCTTCCGCCGTGCGCCGCGCGCCGCGTGCGTTTGTTTACATCTTTTACCACGCTAAACCGTGTAAGACGGAATGACGCGTAATATATACATATTTTTTTTAATGGGGGCGCGTTCGTAACCACGAAACGTCGTAACCCGAGACCGTCGTAACCCGAGGACCCCCTGTACATGAAGTTAATGGGCATTTTACTGTGTATTTCAGGTGCCATGCAGCCTTGAGTATTGGGATGAGCTGCAACAGACCTTTGTGCCTTATCGGGAGTTCAGCCTTTCCGAGAGCAGTCCCTGCCAGCTGCACCTGCCCAGTCTGAGCTTGACGGAACAGCAAAAGGAGCTGGTCGCCTCAGACTTGTGGAGGATCGTTCTCAATAACAACGGAGAGGGTGGAGACGAGCAGAGGTCAGCATATCTCCTCTTTTATCTCCACGCATTTGTCTTTACGTGTGTGCATGTTAGTGAATACTTTATCCTGCTCTGTGGAGTGTGCGTGGACCAACAGTAACAGCGGCGCCCGGTGTGAGGGAAAACAGAGCGTGCACCCAGGCTCCATACAAAGAGCCAGCGCTGTCCCTCGCCCCACATCTGGAGTGCAGGAGCTGGGAGCGGGCTTGGAAGGCGTTCAGATCGGCCTAATGAGATTTCCCAGCACACCAAGTGCCTGTCAGGGCCCATCCGGATTCCTTCCTGCTTACCTTGAGTGTATCTAATCGGGGGAAGCTCCGAGAGTAAAACCCCCTTTGGGTTGCCTCATACGTTCCTAGCCCTGGCCTGGACTGGGTTGGGCTGGGATGGGTTTTAGCCCACATACTCTCCTCTCACCTCATGACCACTTCTATCAATCATCATCTCTTATGCTGGCTAAATCAGCCAGTGTTGAGGGCAACACGATTGACCATAAGTAAATAGTAAAAACGTAACATAGTAGATTATAATAGAATCCTACTAAATGGAAAATGGTCAGTGCTTTTGGAACTGTGCTTTCCTCACCAGGACACAACATGCGATTTGAAACGCGTCTCCAGCTCTGCACTGCTCCTCGTGTGTGTCAGATCTACCTCTAGTCACTGATCTGCTCCTCACTTTTGTTTTTGCTTATATTAGAACATTCATTCCTCCTGACCATTTCAAAACACAACCACTCAAAAAGTTCACAGTGTCCCAGCTGAAAAATAACAATACAAATAATATAATACATTTCATTCTCACTCCTCTTTGGATTTCTCAGGCATTAAGAAACATTTTGGGGATGGAAATTTCACTAAATGCTGAATGAATATTCTAGGCCAATTTCTCAGCCTGTGTGGCGAAAAAGACCTCAGAGGAGAAGGCATATAAAAACTTGTTACAGGAAAAAAGTCAATACCATATACTGTGTGAAGCTAAATATACATCTGCATTTCATTACAATCATACTCCAAACACTACATTTCCTTTATGTTTAAATTATTTGTCTTTTTTGATCAGAAATGATTGGCTTTCCTTACTGACTCGTTTCATCTCCCATATTTGAATTTCCACCAAAAAAAAAAAAATAACTTGGCTCTCCTGCCAACTAGAAGTAATGAAAATTGTCAACATATGATGCTTATCTTTTTAAGGACCGCAGTGCCGCACCAGCGTTTTCAGGTCCTGAGCGTTTCCTGCTGGAGTTTTATGGTGGATCATGGTAGCAGCAAATTACAGAGCAAATGGTCATTCACTTCAATTACCTTCCATTCAACTTCATCAACCATGACATACAATTAATGTCCATCGAGAGGCTCTCTGGGAACTGTGGGAGCAAAACCAACCAGGAAGGCCTCAAGGGAATATGCCTTTTCATATTGTCTGTTGTTGTCTTTTCTTTTGATTATTATCATGATTGTAAGGAATTTACAATTATAATTACCACTTGCCATTGTAAGCAGCAATTTTAAACCTTTTTCTCAGATGTTTATTTCCCCTGGTTTGTTTCCTTGCAGTTTAGACAGTGACTGTGGCTCAGTGCTGCACTGTGATCAGCTGGTCTCGCCCATGGCCCTGGCCGCTTGCACTCGTGTGGACTCCTGCTTCGCTCCTTGGTTTGTCCCGTCACTTGGGGTGTCTCTAAATCTGGCCCAAATGGAAGTACACCTCTGTCATCACCTAGAACGGCTGGGCACAGGTATGAAGCTGCCCCCATGTGTACATGTACTATTTCAAAAACAACTTCAGCTGACCAAAGAAAAAAAATACAGATAATGTAGATACATAGGACATCTTGTTGTATTGTTCTTTTCCTGACTAGGTAATAGAAGAGGTTTTCAGTCTAGTCTTAACGATTGCCAATTCCAGGGATGAAATCATCCAAATGATTCTAGTGAAGGTGTGGAGTTTAAACAGTGGAGCACTTCCTTTATTACCACATGACATCACAAGGTGGACCACAGCATATTCTGTTTGAGAGAACTCATCTAGGGCTGCAACTAACAATTATTTTAGTAGTCAATTAATCTATAGATCCAGTGACGATTAGTCACGATTAGTCACGAAAAAAAATATTACTAGGATAATGGACACGACACTAACGTTGGTATTTAATGAGCGCAGTTACGCGTGCGTGCTTTAAGCATTCCGTTTCAAAGCGGAATATTGTCAGTATCCAGTTTTAAAAAAGTTGAAGTATTCTGTGAAACAGCGTTCTGTTAAGGGAATACTGCCAAAACACGACTAGACTACATTCGGAATGAAAAAGATTGTCCATGACTCGTGAGCAAATTGCGTATGGCCACCATTCCGTTTAGCACTAGTGCTTGTATTGGAATATTCCTCAAATGCAGATACAGTGACTGGCGCGAGCTAGCTGCTTGTCACAACACTCCCGCACTTTTCCGCAACATTCCTAACTTTTTGCCTTTAAACCGCCCCACTTTTGTAAATATTTTTGTCAACACTGTTCGTTAAGCTTGGGCTGCACTTGACGCTGCATTTTTTCCGCACTTTTGGTGGATTATTTACCTGTCTCGGCTTAAGATGTGTAAGGGACCCCGTCCTCACAAAGGATCAGCTGATGGCGCTGCGCAGCGCTGTTGTGTTCCCCCGAGACAGGCATGTTATCCCTGACGAGATCCTGCGGACGACACGCTGTGGACGCCGTGCGGGACGTAAACTCCGGGAAAAGAAGAGACGCTGCAGGCCGGTCATCCCCTCCGTCGTAATGGGGAATGTGCGCTCCCTTGCCAACAAGACGGACGAGCTCGCGGCGCTCGTTAGATTTCAGAGGGACGCTAGCGTCATTGTTTTTACGAAGACATGGCTAACACCGCAAATCACGGAGAGCGGGAAGAAGAAGGCAGGTGGACTAGCGCTGTTTCTGAACGAGAAATGGTGTAAACCTGGACACTGTACAGTGAAGGAGCAGATGTGTAACATAGACATTGAACTGTTTGCTGTCGGCCCTGCAGATTCTTGGCACAGACGAGTATTAAGTTCCAAATTAAATTGTTACTTAAATAATACGACTAGTCGACAATGAAATTTCATGTCGACAAAATTTTATTGTCGACGTTGTCGACTAATCGTTGCAGCCCTAAACTCATCCTAAATATCTAAATATGTGGGGCTTGAGTGGTAAACGTGTGAATGAAACAAAACAGAACTGCAGGTGCACTATATTGCCAAAAGTATTTGCTCACCTGTCTTGACTCGCATATGAATTTAAGTGACATACCAATCTTAATCCACAGGGTTCAATATGACATCTGTCCACCCTTTGCAGCTATAACAGCTTCAGCTCTTCTGGGAAGGCTGTCCACAAGGTTTAGGCGTGTGTTTATGGGAATTTTTGACCACTCTTCCAGAAGCGCATTTGTGAGGTCACACACTGATGTTGGATGAGAAGGCTGCTGCTTTAATTCATCCCAAAGATGTTCTGTCGGGTTGAGGTCAGGACTCTGTGTAGGCCAGTCAAGTTCATCCACACCAAACTCTCTCATCCATGTCTTTATGGACCTTTCTTTGTGCACTCGTGTTGGAAGAGGAAAGGGCCATCTCCAAACTGTTCCCACATAGTTGGGAGCATGGAATTGTCTAAAATCTCTTGGTACTTTATGCTGAAGCATTCAGAGTTCCTTTCACTGGAACTAAGGGGCCAAGCCCAGCTCCTGAAAAACAACTCCACACCATAATCCCCCCTCCACCAAACTTTACACTTGGCACAGTGCAGTCAGACAAGTACTGTTCTCCTGGCAACCGCCAAACCCAGACTCATCCATCAGATTGCCAGATGGAAAACCGTGATTCGTCACTCCAGAGAACACATCTCCACTAGTATAGTGTCCAGTGGTGGCGTGCTTTACACCACTGCATCTGACATTTTGCATTGCACTTGGTAATGTATGGCTTGGATGCAGCTGCTTGGCCATGGAAACCCATTCCATGAAGCTCTCCATGCACTGTTTTTGAGCTAATCTGAAGGCCACATGAAGTTTTGGAGGTCTGTAGCGATTGACCCTGCAGAAAGTCGATGACCTCTGAGCATTATGCGCCTCAGCATCTGCTGACCCTGACCCATCACTTTACGTGGCCTACCACTTTGGGGCTGAGTTGCTGTTGTTCCCAATCGCTTCCACTTTGCTATAAAACCACTGACAGTTGACTGTGGAATATTTAGGAAAGAGGAAATTTCACGACTGGACTTGTTTCACACATGGCATCCTCTCACAGTACCACGCTGGAATTCACTGAGCTCCTGAGAGCGACCCATTCTTTCACAAATGTTTGTAGAAACAGACTGCAGGCCCAGGTGCTTGATTTTATACATCTGTGCCCAAGGAAGTGATTGGAACACCTAATTTTGATTATTTGGATGGATGAGTGAATACTTTTGGCATTCTAGTGTATGTTTGTGATATCAGTATTACTACAGTCTATATTGAGTACACATCTTGTGTGATTATATTAAGGCTTGAGTTGAGCTTTTGAAGTATAGGAGTCAGTTAATACCTATGCATTCATTTTATTTCTTCCTACTACAGTTCCCCCACATAGACTCCGCCCCTTCCTGCCAGACAGGAAGTTGCCTCAGGAGCAGGAGTTCATGGTTACCAATGCCCGGGAGCCACGGGTCCTTTTACGTCAATGGAGCAATGGGCCCCGCTACTGTCAAGAGTTGAACTTTTCCACACAATTGGAATGCAAGCTTTTAGAGTACCGGAATCTAACACAACTTCAGCTTCTACAGCCCTGCCTGCTACAGGTATGCTGTCTGCATCCATGTGTTTTTTCCGTATTTTGGTATATTGATAATTAATTGATTTCGTTTTAACTGAATATATATTTCTTTCTGTTATTTCCTTTTTGTTTCAGGGTCAGGCCACTGCCACATGCTGTCCTCAGTCAACTATGTTAGATGCAAATGTGTTTGTAGACCCAGTCTTTTTCAGGATCAGCCAATTTGCCATTCACACAGTGGACACAGCTTTGAAAAGCTGGCAACAGGTACAGTAATTCTTACAAATTGAAAATAAACTCTCTTACAACATATGGGCTTTTAATGTCCATAAAGATCATATCAATTAAAATTCAGTTGTTTGTACTTGTCAGTCACTAAATTGCATAATGGAATGGTGGTTACAGCTCTATTACAACTAAGACTGCTTTAAAAAATTAACCGTCCTCCCGTTGATCATCTAGCACATGGAGAACATATTACAACCAAAGGAGTCATAAATCTACACAAAATCATAAGAAAATATATAAATAGTTATAGGTTGTGCTAAAAGTCTTTTCTTTCCCAGATGGAGTATCAGCTAAACAAATTCACAACAAAATGGAGGGTTTTTATGAGAAAAATGTTGGTGCAATGCCAGAGCCATAAAACACACTGCCTTTCGGGTTGATGTAAACTCTGAGTAGGGGCCTATACCCTGTCTGTTTGTGGCCTCTCCTTAATGCTATGGTCCTCGTCAGCTCGCAGTTCCCGGCTCTCAGCACTGCCTCTAGTAGCCAGCTCATTTGTGTGTGAAGCCATGCCCATGAAAACACGGTAAAACTTGAGTGCTGACACCTGCCAAGACTTCATCTGGCCTGGGCCCCCACCCCTCTGCACGAGCGTGTGTGTGTGCGAATGTGTGTATGTGTCTATTGTGCACCCTTCTATTTCAGCTGTGCCTCTGCTGCTGCTGCTGACTCATCTACTGGCCTCGGGAGACATGAGCTATACTCCATACATTTTTACACGCATGCACCCTCTCCTGCCAGGTGAAAGAAATAATAACTGCAGTTTTTCTTTTTCTACCAACAGCTGCTGTCTTTTACCTGAGGAAAATAAAATTAAACCAACTCTCTATAAAACCACTATTAAATCCTAGCTTGAGATTTTAATATCTTTGTTTTTACTCAGTGGCATCATTGACTCATCAGGTGATGTTAACCAACCGTGCTGGTATTATGGAATGCATTTGACTCTTGGCGGCAAGATTTTAGTTCAAGCAAGTGAATGTTCCCCATTTCAGCTGGTTAATTTAACCATAAATAATGCTGGCTCTAGTATTGAAAGGTTACATTACATCTTAACTGGACTGTTTTGGACATGCTGGTATCCATGGCTTTGCCTAACATCTCAAGCATGAAAAAATAAGGTTATTACGTGGCCATTGCCTTAAGACAGGCCTCCCCTATACTGATTGAGTGATATGTTTGGCCTTTTCCCCTGCCATCGCTGCCCAGTTTCTAAGACCCAAGCATAGTTTCAGCATGAGGTATAGTGAAAAAATCTGCCATATTTGTACAAAATGTGCTTTTAGAAAGTCTTGCATGCACAGAGTCTGATTCAATCCTGATCACAGCATCAACATGTTTATTGTGCATCTGTCATATCTACAAAATGATTAGCCCTGATTTATTATCTTGATTAGTCTTAAACAGAAGCAGCTTGGCAAATGGTACAAAACCTGAAAGTACTTCCAGCCTTCGGCACTTTGGTTAAACCAAGGAAGAAATCACCATAATTATAGTAGGCAAATGTGCTGTGCATATGGCCATGCTTTCTCTGGAATGAGAGGTAGATGGAGGACAAGTACAAAAGGATGCTCTAATAAAAAGCATTCTCATTTGGCTTTTGGGGGATGAAGTGAATAGTTTTGTTCATTGGAAATATCCTGCGTATGGTGAGAAAATGTGTGTTGCGTGGGACAAAGCACATGCCGCCTCGTGATTTTGATGATCTGATAGAACGGGACTAAGCCTATAATGCGAAATGCATTTTTTTTGCATTTTTCTAATATGAATAATATGATTTTTTTCGCTTTCCTTTTTCCTTTTCCCCTGTATCATTCATTTTTTGAGTTGGGTCCTGAGTATTAGTTGAGACTTTCTTAGAATAATATCAAAGACCTATTATTTATCAAACTTGTCTTACAGTCTGTACATGTACTTTTTCCATACATTGCCAAACTAATTGAATACATAATCAGAAGCAGTTGGAAATGCTAACAGACACTATCCTTCCGCAACAGAAGGATGTTTCTTGAATATGTGTAATTGTTTGAGTGATTTTCGTGTTTCCTGGTGTCAAGGCTGGCAGGCCGGCCCGTTGTGATGTGGCTTATGGGGTCAGCAATGAACCATGGAGAAGATTCCTCGTCTACCACACAATTGAAACCTCACAACCAGGCCATGGCCATACCACCGCGCCGCAGGCATAGCAGCTGGAGCGATTCCAGATGCAGAAATAGAAATAAAATGCTCCTTTTGGTATATGGTTGTAATTTGCACTCAAATAGTGGTGGTAGTATGTTATAATACACAATAGATGTCATGGTAACAGGGGCCGGATCAGTATCTGTGAAAAATCAACCTCCTGGAAGTAATACAAATTGTGCAGCTATAATGGCTCACAGTAATGCAACTGTCAAGTTGCTTCCTGTATTTATGACAGGCCTATTAATACTATATTTGTCATAGCATTATCTACTCAACCTCCTATCCAAACCAAGTCCCTTTTCACATTGGTTGTAAGAATGTTTGAATGCGGTAGTTTAAAATAGTCAGTGCATTTATGAAACTTGTTGCGGAATTGAAGAATGTTAACATTTTTAGAAACTAAGAAAGTTAACATTTGAGAAGTGACATGTGTCACTTCTGCCAGTTGGATCTTTACAAATGTAATCATTAGACCTGGATTTAGACCAACTTTAATGATCCACATGGGAAATTATTTGGACACAGTAGCTCACACATTACAATAAATAATGGTCCTAACCCTAACCCTAAGAACAAAAATATAAATGACAATAATAGATTCAAAAGCAAATTCAAGAGCAAATAGAAACTAGCTATTTAGCTATAATCTGGTGCGGAACACCTGTGTTTTCATGAGCTTAATGTCTCTGTACATTGTCTCTTCAAATAAAGACTAAACTAAAATAGCAAATAATATTGTATAACGCTACAACCACACCTCTATGTTCTTACTATATTGCACACTAAACAAGGGTCTCACTACCAGCTTGTTAAAGCTTGATCACGTCAGATCTCAGAAGCTAAACAACACTGGGTCTGGTTAGGACTTGGATGGGAGACCGTGGGGGAAAAATCAGGTACCACAGTGAGGTGCCAGTTGCAAAAAGTGTTGTTGTGTCCTTAGGCAAGGCACTTCACCCACATTGCCTAGTATGAAAGCAGTGAGTGATGGTGGTGGTCGAAAGGGCCGAAGGCACAGATTGGCAGCCTCGCTTCCATCAGCTGTGGCTCCTATATGTGACTCAACAAGCTGGTCAAGAGGGCCAGCTCTGTCCTGGGCTGTCCTCTGGACTCTGTAGAGGTGGTGGCTGAGAGGAGGGTACTGGCCAAATTCACGTCCATCATGGACGACACCTCTCACCCTCTGCACCGGACTGTGGAGGAGCTGAGCAGCTCCTTCAGCAGCCGACTGAGGCACCCCCAGTGCAAGAAGGAGCGCTACCGCAGATCCTTCATCCCCACCGCCATCAGACTGTATAATTCTACTGTATAGTCCTACCGTGCAATATCGTTTTCCCAATGTGCAATATTGTTAGTTTTTTTCAATACTCCTATCGTGCAATATAGTTTTTCCAATTTTTTTCAATACTCTCCCGGTCACTGTTTTTTATTATTATCACTACTATTATTATTATTTGATTTACTACTTATTTTTTAAATTATTATTATCACCTATCTTTATGCCTTTTTTTGCCTGCATGCACTTGTCTTCTTGTTCAAACTGTCCCTACCTGGAGCTACTGTGACAAGTAAATTTCTCCTGTGTGAGATCAATAAAGTCTTATCTTATCTTATCTTATCTTATCTATAGTAGCTTACCACCACCGATTGTGGAGTGAATGAATAATGCTGAAAAGTGTCTTTGAGTGCCCAGAAAACACTATATAAACACTATAACACTATATAAATCTGTTCAATAATAATAATAATAATAATAATAATAACCATGGTACTTTTATGATGCACCGTTCTACAGTTGCATAAGAAGCCAAACTACTTATTTGTTACCTACAACATTCCCCAACATTACATCCACTTTTCCCTGTTGGTTTTTGTGTGAACCATCTCTCTACTTTTGGTTTACATTTTTCCAGTGCAGCGCCTCATCTGGCCCCAACCTCAGCCTTTACCACTGTAACCTCACTCATCCATACCTCCATCTCCATCTCGAGTCCCCAACCCCAGCTCCGAATCGTCTTTCCCCCGAGCCCTTAACCCTGGGGAAGTGGCTTTGTTGGGAAACCACACGAAAGACCAGTAGTATTTACCCTCTCTGCGTTCTCACAGGCAGCTACACGTATGGGACAACAGGGATGCTCTCTTTTTCTCATTTTAGTTTTCTTGAGTTGCAATTAAGTAATAATATTTCAGGATAGGACTGTACAATCTATTATTTTTGAAAATTTACACTGTCAAGGCAGCTGACATTATAACTGAAAGGTTGGCTAATGGTTCACCATGTTTTCCGAAGTTCTCAGTTGTAGCAGATGTTATAGATAGGTTTCTCTCTATAGTGGGATATCCTGTTGATATTAAGGCTAATCATTGTGTCCTAATGCTGTCGCTATATTTCAGCATTGGTCTTACCATGGCTTCACTTCTCTTCCTCTGTGGTATAATGTTTCTTATTTTGTGGGTGCCATTATTTACAATCTACATCCCAGACTTTTTACTGTACCTTACCATTTATATATGTGCCATTCTGCTTAATCTGGCCCAGACTTTGTAAAAAACTAACGTAATATCATCTGGGCGGATTTGGGGAATGGATGCTTTGATGACTGGTATGGGGCCAATGTCTAAGGAACAAGCTGTCATCTCTTGCTCTTTAACTAGGAAGATGTGTTGACTGTTTAAATGCCTTTGTCCTAATATTTGTCTTCTTTAAGTCCCTTGATGCAAGATTATTACTCAAGGAAGTTCTCTGACATGTGTATCAAGTTGCCTTGTGAATTCAAGTGGAAAGACGATACCATCAAAGAGTCCGGGCTTAGCTTTGGTATCTAAAGATGGCAGCAGGAAGTTTGTAAAGTGCTGTGTCACATTCATAGAGAAGGCAAAGATACTGTTCGGCTATAAAACTCGAAGTGGTCCAGTCTCACAGCTGTCCTGTCTGTATTTGTGCACTGTTGTACCTCTCCCACACGTCTATCAGCAAGTGTGCTTTTAATGGTGTAAACTTTCCCATCCGTTTTCAATAGCGTCAACAACCCCCGGACCCTGAACGTGCTTGGCAGTGGAACTCAGAGTTGTTACTGCCAGCTTCTTTTAACCATCAACCATCAACCAACTCCCTGCCATTTAAAAGTATAGGGCCGCCTGGGGTATACTGGTGTTTTGAGGCAGCTGTACAATCTTATGACTTATGCCTTTTGTCAGTCTGGGCTGCCACAGCGAGCCAAGATTTGTACAGGTTTCGTGCTTTTAATTGATTAGATTTCAAATAATTGAACAACATAAAATACAGTAAAATAGAAAGGAGCAGCAATAAATATTAGATGCTTGTGATGTTCAAGCTGCCATCATAATTAATATCTGATGCTTCTTTTTGTCTTTATGTTCTGTTTCATACAAAATGTGTTACAAGTCTTTTAGCCATTGGTTTGGTAGTATGTTACACAGTGCCTCACATAGTGCCTAAAGAGGCGTAGATACAGAGTTGAGGTTGTGTGCGTGAATACTCAGTGAATGGGTGTGCCAGTCCAGCCCATGTAAAATTAGTCATCTCAATTATTACTAGAGCTACAATAACAAAGTTTGTAGTCAACAGATGACCCAATTAATGAATAGGCAGTGATTTATTTCCACAAATTGGCTAAATATCATGCTATGGTCTCAATGAAAATTTACTTCACAGTGTTACTGTGCCAACCAGACAGACCCTCAAGTAAGACCTTTTCTTTGAAATCTCTTCAAGAGCATCCAGTAAGCAAATGTTTTAAACAAAAAAGTGAAGTACAGCAGCTAATCAAATTTCAGCACCAGTACGTTTGTTTATATGCACTTGAGTTTCTGGATTATGAGCATTGTTCTGGTTATGGTACTATTTACCATATTATATGTTTACATGCAAGCTGAGAAACCAGGATACTCGTATCCCTGTATACACGATCACATTACTATGGAATATCTCAGTTACTATGGCTTATTCATGATAATGTTATTGAGTACTGTGTAAACATGCACCAAGGTTAAACCGGGGCAGTCAGAGTACCTGATCATAATCAGTGAATGTAATTGTACTCAGTGTTGTTTATTAACCATCAGAACCTCCAGTAGTTTTCTTGAAAATAGTTGACTCACAATTCTAAAATGATATTTTACTACAATAATAACAACAACATATACTTATGTGTTATGTTTGTCCTTGGGTTCCTTGTCCTTTGCTTTTTCTTTTTTTTTTAAATGTTATTTTTTACATTTTTTTCTCTGTAGATTAGAATTAATGGGGGTCTTTCAGTAAAACAAAAACATAAGGTGAAATGTGGAAAGTAAAACAGAAAAAACAAAATGTTGAATTTGTTATTGGCCAAAAATAAACTACACCCACTTTGGTGGTAGCATAAAAATCTAGCTGATGTACGAGTTGTACTCCTCATACAATTTGCATGACTTCAGATCACTGCTGCCCACTGACCCACTGCTTTAGGTGGGACACCACTCCACCATATTGTTTTCTTCTAACAAACCACAATAAATTGATGACTCTTACTGCGAGGAATGCCCAGTACTGAGTGACTCGTTTCATAGTGAAAAAATGTTTGAAAAAAGCAAGTTGCCGTTTGAGATCGGTTGACATGTCCAAAGTTGTTGATCGGACCATAGTCTTAACATTTAGCTGTTTTATGAAGGGTGTGAGGAAACTACTGGCCTGCCAAAGGATTAGGCCACCAGGAGGTTTCACTTTAACTGTGAATGGATTTGGCCTTCAGATCCCAGACAAGCTGCTTTTATAGTATCACGCAAATAAAATGCATTATGTGTGGGATTTTTAAAAACTTTATAGAAACAGACAGTATTTTAATATGTGAAATAGTGCTACACTAAAACCACTGTAACAGACTTTTGGTGTATGTAAAATCTTTTTTATAATAATCCCTTTGTGTCCTCATTGCAGAACGGTGAGCCCGAGTCAGAGGAGCTTGTGTACAGCCACTATGTGATCTGTAACGACACTCATGAGACACTGCGCTTCGGCCAGGTGGACACAGATGAGAATGTGCTGCTGACCAGTCTCCACAGCCATCAGTACAGCTGGAGGTCTCATAAATCCCCACAGGTACAGATCTACACACCTGCATAAAAACCCAAGCATACCCACACATCCATACATGAGGGGGTTCCCTGTTTCATGGAGACACCGTCTTTCAGTCATTTCCCAAACACTTTGCCTTACCTTAACTTTACTACTTGCCTAACCTTATTCTGAACCCTGATTTTAACCTATTTTAATCCATTTGAACTTTAAATAATGCTGTTGATCTAATAATAGGGCTGTCAGTTTAATGCGTTAATTAGATTAATTAATTACACTGCAAATTAACGCGTTATAAAAATTAACGCAGTTAATTAGCGGCAATTCAATGCACTCGTCCCATTTTAAATTTGGTGTGCGGCGAGCAAATCACTGCTCGGGCCTTTGAACGGAAGGTTTATTTATAAAAAGAACGAAGAAGGGACGATCAACAAGAACGCACTGATTTTTAGCTTTTGTCAAAAAGAATTTTCCGATCACCAAAGCTGCTCCAGCCTGACGGATCATTTGAACAATAACAAGTTCCATCATTACCGGTGATAGTGCGCACTTCACCAATCCAACAAACTACCATACCACGCTTGCAGAATTTGGGAAACGAATGAACTAAGCGACCACTTGAAAACTGACAAACTCAATCGCAAAGTGGGTTCGCTTGATCGCTTGCTCACTCACTCTTTCTATCTCTCCCTCTCTCTCACATACTCATAAAATGTGATTAATTAGATTAATTAATTGCAAATCCTGTAATTAATGCGATTATTTTTTTTAATCGCCTGACAGCACTATCTAATAATAAAGGTGTTACGTCATGGGGACCAGATTTCTGCCCCCACAACGGAGGAAGGTCCCCATGATGTGAGTGTCTGTATATATTGTCTGTATATATTTTAATCTCCACAATGTGATAAATACCTATCCATACACGCACACTTTCATACAGACTGACATGTTCATATGGGCAGTGAGTGAGCAAGTGAGTGTAAGAGCAAGTGGTAATACAATCTTTGGGTTTATTACTTGTGCACTTACAATGGTACACCATGGTATCTTGTACAGTTGAACCATGACGGACATATGAAATCAGTTTGTCATAACACTACGATCACTGTCTAATCTAGTGGTTATTTTACTAAGACTTCTGATTTAAACATATAATGAGCAAAAACACTGTGGTCTTTGTTATTGTTAGCTTTTGGTCATATACACTGTCATGACTATTGCGTGGTTACTAAGTTATGAGTCACAGTGTGCATGGGAAGCATTAAAAGCTCACCATAAATACACTGACTCTCTGGAGAATACAAGTGTGTACCTCACATAACATGCTTTTGTCCATAAGCTAAATTGAATGTGGAGAGATACGCTCACACTGTTTGTGGCCTGGGCTAACAATAGTGCACGTACAACAGTTTGTGTCTGTCAGCGTTCTCAGACACTCTCCTGACAGCATTGTTAAAGAAGATTGATTATATTTAACCCTTGGTGGTTTTGAGGTTGAGCGGAGGGTGGGCTGCGTGGCGATCCGTGGCATCTGCGTGTGTGTGTTTGGTATGCACATGTTCCAAGACCCCCATTTGTTGCAGCATGAGTGTGAGAAAGCCAGGCTTGAGAAAAGACATGGCCATAATTGCTCACAGTAAGTCAGTAAGTCAAGTTGTATTAATCATCCACCATGGTTAATCTTTGCTCTTACCTCACTCATATTAAACACACACACAAACTAGGTGGATAAATGCACACCAAAAAAAAAAGGTAAATTGTAAACAAATATTTTCTTGATCTCTCCTGTAATTGCCATAGCTTATATGCCACTGCTAGCATCAAAAAGCAACACAACACACAAGTGTTATATAGTGGCATATAGTGGCATATATAAAACATTCAATAACACTTTAATAAGGCCACTTTTTATGCAAAGTACATTACAAATGAATATATTAATTTTTACACATATTAATTGCATGTATATTGAGCTATTCTGGAGTCTAATTTGAGAAACCTAGACCATACTTTATTAATATTAGTATATTGGACTGTATTTGACACCATCTTTGTACAAACAGGGCTATTTGTTTCTACTTCTTATTTATGTAGCTGAGCCTTTAGGACTATTCTTATCTATGTAATTATTATAATGCATCTAGTAGAAACCATATGCACAAACCATATGCACTTACTACACAACATGTACATTCCTGAAGATCATGAAGAGATACTAACAACAACAGTTATAGCACTTATAATACAGCCTGATGTGTCACATCCCCTTAAACACAGCCCTGCACTAGAACCATGGAGCTATAAGGTTAGCACAGAGCGCTCACACTCATCTCTCATAGATTCAAAACCACATCTTTCCTGAAGTAACGTCCTGTATTTCCTTGAAGCGGAGAAGGTTCAGAACCGACACATGTTCCTCCACATGTGTGTAATAGTGCTATTATTCCACGGACACTGTCGCTCCTTCATAAACACACAGAGAAGAGGCAGAATCCTCACTGCCCCAACCATTCTCACTCCACTCCTCTGTCCGGATCCTCCATTTCACACAAAAGAGCCCTGAAACTAGCTCCCTGTTTAATGAAATAATGGCCTGTATTTCTAGCTAACATCTAATCATTACAAACGCAAAACTACAAACAATCACTTGTTGGTAAAAGCGAGTTATTTTTAGACACTTGTGTTAAAAGTCAGCACTGCTGTTGTCTCCTGCCGCACATGCGGACTCACTTGGAATCGCCGCACATCTCCGGTTCCCATGGATGATGATGCGGGTTTATTCAACGCTGTTTGAGCCCGCTGTGTTAGTCAGTACGTATGTGCAAACCTCTAAAACAACCGCCTGGCCTCTCTGGTTGTAAAAGCGCATGTAGAAACCATAGACTGTAATGACGGTAAGCCACGCTCTCAGCATGTGCCTCCAGGCCTCTGTAGAAGGGCAAAACAACACAAGTTAAGGGGAGGTTTGGAACCGCTATTGTTGATATTTCAAACAGACAGAAGTGAAGGGAAAACAGCATTATTTGGATGTAATTCAAAACTAATTATATTTTTGACACACAATGATTTTAGATTTTATTGGGCAACCACTACTTACCTTGATTCCCCTGACCGCACGCTACTGCTACCTATCTATATCTATAGACCTATCTATATCTGTAGATAGATAGGTATAGATATAGATGCAGACAACATACATTGGTCTCATTTTGACCAAATAAATGTGTAAAAACAATAAAAAATAAATAAAACAACCATAAAAAACAACTTAATTAATGAAAAAAATGGGGACAGTCCCTTTAAAAGCTATTTCTGTTCCTGTTTTAAAAAAAAAAAGCCCCTTTACTGTACTAAGAGAGATTAAATATATCTCAAAGTAAAAATAGCCTCTGTGTGTTTAGGGATGTTTTAGATTTTAAAAAAAGTCCATCTTCAGGCGAAATGTTATCATAGGAAAAGAATGCTATTCCAGGATGTTTCTATCTTGTGTAATTCCTTCCATCTTGTATTTCTGGTATATGAAATATGTGCTCCTTAGTCGAATATGATTTGTGAAACTAGACAGTACAGTACTTACTACTTGAGCTTGATGATAAAGTACGTGCCAATATGTCCCCCTCATCCTCATCTAATTACAATATGGGTTATAAAAATAGCCATGCTGATAAGACAGAGTTGTATTTCTTTATTGTACGTGGTTCATCAAAATGTTGTAGTCACAAATCAGTTTCCTAATCGCTGCTTAAGTGGTTGCACTATTTTGTTTAGGTCCCCAACTCCTTGAAGTGTCTTAAACTACTCAAATCGTCATAGTTCGTCTCTCACTAAATGTCAACTTCAATGACCTTAGCTCTTCAATTTAACCCAGACCTACTCCCAACCCAATTAGCCTCTAACCTGTTGCGTTCCACGGCTTCACATCCTGCAGAGCCAGTGGTTTGCAGACTGTTTTGTGTCTTTCTTCACACTCATTTCTCCCTACTTCAGCCCATATATTTTACATTTTCTCTATAATTTAACACCAACTACAGTGCTGAACAATTCGTAGCTCAACAACGGCTGTTTAGAGCAAATGGGGCGGACAGTGCTAATAGCAGCTCTGCTTGTGTGAGTGATGACCCCAGCTTTTTACTGACAGCCATGTTTTCACCTCATCCTCTCTTTTTCCCCTTACAGCATATATCCAATAACCTCGGGACATTTCATTTTGTCTTTAGCCTTTTCTTGTGTTCCAGTCCATTACGCACTTTCATTAGTCCATTGCCTAAGCAGTGAACACTGTTTTGAGATCTAAATTAGCTCATGTGGGAATTGCTAAAGCAGGGACAGGCCAGTAATAATTGTTGTTTTTTATAGGCTGTGGATGTCGGAAGAATATCTAAATGTTATGACTGGAATGAGTTCTTTACTTACTTTTTTTGTTCCCATACAGTCCTTTAGAGCCTCCAAGTTCAAGCCTGCTCTTCTGCAGTGTAGTATTCCCATGTCATGCTCATTTTCTTTAGTCAGTCTCTAGCAGTTTGATGAGATGGAACCTCTCAACACTGTCCAACAACAGCAAAGGAGCTCCCAGTGCTGTCTCTGTCCCTCTCATAGTCCCCTCTGTTTGGGAAATCTTTGCCTCCTGTCCCTGCCTCCTGTCCTGGACCAGACGCGATGGTTTGGTTTTAATTCCTGTGACATACACTAAACCAGGGGTGTCCAAACTATGGCCCAGGGGCCAAATGTAGCCCTCGGACCAGTTTTTGTTGCTCCTCAGGCAGATGACAGGCAGAGCTTTTGGCCTTGTTATAGTTGTTTCTCATTCTCAATTACCTTCTTGAAGTTGTATTTGTTTTGATGCATGGATGTTTTAGCAATCTTTATTTGCTTTTATATTGCCGATCAACTCCCATTTTCTTTCTACACCCACTGCTCTGTGCTTACTTTGTTCTCCCGGTTATTTTCTTAACCTGTGATACGCGTAGGATTCAACAGAGTCATGTAGTAATTTTGATAAAAATGGAAAAGAAATCTGCAGCTATCCATTGTAGTTGCATCTTCACAGCTCTTTGTTGTGATGCTGTTTATGGCGACATTAGCTCCCACTGGGCACGTCAGTTTTCTAAAGCGGATGTCATCTGACTTGTTTCTTTTATTAAGCAATTTTAGATAAGTATTGCAATTTAGAATATGCTAATTATAACAAAATGATCCATGGGTGTCATAGATTATGACTATATAGCATAACAACTATTGAAGATATCCAGGAGGACTATAGACTTTGTACTGGGACACTTCGTCCAAAAGAATACTCCGATCAGAGAGTAACAGACACTTGAATGTATTTGTGGAGCTTTCATGTCTTCTATCATTTCACCTGGTAATCTATAACAGCATTTTGAATCATATTACTAACTGAAAATGACACACATAAATAACAGTTAAAACAGTTTATCTCAACAATTCCCCTAAAACATGTACATTTTAGAGGTTATAATTTGCACATCAACTGGCATAAAGAGAAATGGAGGAACATTTTGTGGACTGATGAGAGTAAAATTGTTCTTTTTGGGTCCATGGGCCACAGACAGTTTGTGAGATGACCCCCAAACTTTGAATTCATGCCAGAGTACACAGTGAAGACAGTGAAACATGGTGGTGCAAGCATCATGATATGGGCATGTTTCTCCTACTATGGTGATGGGCCAATTTATTGCATATCAGGGATCATGGATCGGTTTGCATGTGTCAAAAAACTTGAAGAGGTCATGTTGCCTTATGCTGAAGAGGACGTGCCCTTGAAATGGGTGTTTCAACAAGGCAATGACCCCAAACACACCAGTAAACAAGCAAAATCTTGGTTCCAAACCAACAAAATTAATGTTATGGACTGGCCAGCCCAATCCCCGGATCTTAATCCAATCGAGAACTTCTGGGGGTGACATCAAAAGTGCTGTTTATGAAGCAAAACCAAGAAATGTAAATGAATTGTAGAATGTTATTAAAGAATTTTGGAGTGGAATAACAGCTGAAAGGTGCCACAAGTTGGTTAACTCCATGCCACACAGATGTGAAGCAGTTATGAAAAACTGTGGTTATACTACTAAATATTAGTCTAGTGATTCACGGGATTGCTAAAGAAAGAAGTTTGTACAAGTTTGTACAAAATAATTTAGAGTTTGTAAAGTCAGCGGCAGAGACTGCAATTTTTTAACACACCCCTTTCAACTAACTGCCCAATTGCACAGCCTTAAGAGCTGCATATCATGAATGCTGGGCCTTGTTTGTTTTCTGAGAATCTACTGCACCTACTGGTAACTTGTTTGCCATGTAGCAATAAAAATATACTAAAAACATGAATTAATCTGGTTAGTCACATTGGACTGCTGGTATTTTGAACACCACTGTAGATAGATTAAAGGTAATGAGCTGAAGCTACAGCAGTTAGGGCAGCAGTAAAAGTGTTACCGTAGTGCTAAGGACCACTGAGAATGAACAGTTCTATTAGGGAATTTACAATAACATCTACACTGTATGATGACATAGGCCTAAAATTAATGTTCCAAAAAGTTACGATGGCTCTGCCAAATGTTAAATGCACCCATCTGAATGACTTACACTGACCATTATTTTACATATTTAGCAATGTATTGCAATTGTACATTAAAACTAGAAAAATGTAAATAAGATTACGCCCTGTTCCTTCTACCCTCTTTGTTTGCTTTCTCCTCTTTCTCTTTCCTCTCTATCTACTGTCAAACTCTCTTTCTCCAGTCTGTTAATGGCCCATCTCAGCGTGTCAAACTCCTGTCCTCATGTCTGTGGTATGATGTCCCATCTGACCTGTCCACTCACCACATGCACACTCAACCTAGAGCTACTCATGTAAAATAATCTGTCCCACCTCTTCCCCCTGCTCCTCTGAGAATCCACTCGACATGAGATCATCTTTAGCAAAAATACATTGGATGAAATAAGGCAAAAGAGTGGAAGTTAAGGGCAGGGTAGCAAAGTTAAAATACAACTGCCTATTGTTACGGACAAGCGTTTTGTTTATTTTATTTTATTTGTTGTATTTTAGTTTGCATATGTAGAAATGTTGTAATATGCCATTTCTGTGTGTTTTCTATGTGTGTCGCCATTTTGTGAGTTCCATGTATGTGGGCAGCCATCTTATGAGTTTTCGAACACTTCCTGTCCCGCCCCGATGTGCAGGAAATGTTTTCCGATTGGTTCACCTGATGTCCAGGAAGCATGACCATATTTGGCCCACTTTAATGCTTTATTCTTTGATCTTTTATCCTTGATCTTGGCTGGTATATAAACACCACAGTTCACATCTCACTTAGAGAGAGGACAGACACCACTGAAGACACACCGGCAGGTCCAGGACCCAAGCAAGAAGAAGCTCGGTACGGACGGCAGGTGGCGGTGCCGTGAGCTTGTATTTGTGTTGTGGGTGCTGCTCCAGCGCCTTGGATTACACGTTTCTGCGGACTCTCTGCCTCGAGGGTGCCACTGGAGAGGATTCCGTGCATTCCATGGACTTCTGGAGACTACGGGCAGTTGGACTGGTGGGAGGACGGCCGCACACGGAGTGCGCACACCAGTGGTGCAGGACTGTAGGATACCTGTGTAAACTTTATTCTGTTGTTTTGTTTCTTTTTTTTTGTGTGCGTGTGTAGTTTTGTATCCCAGATAAACGGAGACTGTTTTTATAACTTTGTGTTGGGCATCGGCTAACTGCACACGTAACATAATTGGGGGCTCGTCCGGGATGAACGCCATGCGTTAGTGAGTCGTTTGTAGCCTGTTAGCATTCGTGAAAGCCAACTTTAGCATCGAGACTCTTCTGTTTTTTTTTTTTTTGTTTTTTTTTTTTGCTTCATCATGGCGGAAGCAGCGCTTGACTTTCTGGAAAATCCAACTGTTAAAGGTCTGCAGGATTTGAGAAAAACTGAATTGCTAGAGGTCACTAGGTCTCTAAACCTGCCTGGTATGAACGCAAAGTGCCCAAAAGCTAAAATGGCTCAGGCTGCTGCCCGGCATTATCATCGCGAAGGCATTTTTAGCATTGCCGATTTAGCTCAGTTTGAGGAGCCTGACTCCCCAGCTGGACCTAGCACAGATAGTGGGAAAGACTTCTCTTTCCAACTGCAGTTACTTCGGTTGAAAAGGGAAAGGGAGAAAGAACAGGCAGAAGAAAGAGAAAAGGAGAGACTTTTCGAGTTGGAGAAGTTAGACAGGGAAAGAGAGAAAGAACAGGCAGAAGAAAGAGAAAAGGAGAGACATTTTGAGTTGGAGAAATTAAGATTAGAGAGTGAGAGAGAAGACAAGGAAAGACAGGAAAGGAGGGAAAGCGAACGATTGCAAATGGAGAAAGAGGCTTTAGGGGTGCAATTAGAGTTGGCAAAGCTAGGGAGAACAGCCACAGGACACCTCGATAACTTTGTTGCTAGCAGAGAAGTGAGATTGGTCCCACCTTTTGATGAGCTGGAAGTAGACAAGTACTTTCAACATTTTGAAAAGGTGGCAGGGAGTTTAAAATGGCCCAAGGAGTATTGGCCTTTGATGCTGCAGAGTGTCTTGAGAGGAAAGGCACAGCAGGCTTATTCAGCTTTGGCTGTTGGTGATGCCTCGATATATGATGTGGTTAAGCAGGCCATATTGACTGCTTACGAATTAGTGCCAGAAGCATACAGGCAGAAATTTAGGGGCCTTAGAAGGGATGAAAAGCAGACCTATGTTGAATTTGCTCATGATAAGGAAGTGTACTTTGAACGTTGGTGCACATCTAAGTCTGTCGATGGTGACTTCAAGCTGTTGAAGGACTTGATGCTGGTGGAGGAATTCAAACGGTGTGTCAAGGATGACATTAAGTCGTATCTGGATGAAAAAGATGCCACGACACTCCGGGAAGCGGCTAAGTTAGCTGATGAGTATGCACTGACGCATAAGACTAAATTTGGATTCCAAGACCGGCAGGCTGTTACTAGACAGACTGGGGGTGACCCCAAAGCCAGGGCGGCTGGGGGTAAGAGTGGAAATTACGATGCCAGAGAGGAGGCATATATAGGTCCTACCTGTCACTTCTGCAAGAAACCAGGACATATCATGTCTGAGTGTTTTAGCCTTCAGAGGAGGAAGGAAAGAGAGGTGTCTGCTAGTGGTAGTGGTTTAGTGGTGTCTTGGATAGAGAGGCCCACGGATATTGGTTCGACTGAGCCATCTGGCCCGTATGGGACCAGAGAGGTCGGCTCGTCTGATCTTGTCAGGAAAGAGTTCCTGCCATTTGTGTCAGAGGGATTTGTGTCCTCAAGTGGGAGTGCTGCTCCTCAACCCATTCGAATCCTTCGTGATACTGGGACTTCCCAGTCACTGTTGTTGAAAGAGGCATTGTCCTCCGGTGAATGTGAAGGCACTGCTGTCGGTGACTTCACACGTATCCAGGGTATTGGGGGTAGAGGTGTGATGGTACCTCTGCACTCTGTGTTTTGAAGTCAGACTTGGTTACAGGACAAGTTAAGGTGGGCCTCATGCCCAGTCTGCCTATTAAAGGTATTTCCTTGTTACTCGGCAATGACTTAGCTGGCGGTAAAGTTGTCCCCTCTATGCAGTTGACTTCTCAGCCGAGTACTGAAGAAGAGTCTAATGTGGACTCTGATGTCTTTCCCTCATGTGCAGTTACTCGAGCTGTGGCCAAAAAGGCTAAAGAAGAGGAGGACTATGTGCAATCTAGCACTGTGTTAGGTCAGAACACTGATGAGTCTGGACTTCATGTAAGCCAGGACTCTAGTAGGAGTGGCTGTCATGGTGAATTGTCAGATACGTTTCTTGGCACATTGTTTGAACAGGATCTTGGTAGTTCACCCGTAGAAGTGGGTGAAGATCCTCACGTGTCTGACGGTTTGTCCTGGTCAAGAAAACAGCTAATCGAAGAGCAAAATAGTGATCCAGAAATTGCTGGTTTGAGGGAGAAGGCTCTCTCTGATGACGAGATTGTGAAGGTGCCAGTGGGTGATGACCTCAAAGATGGGGTTTGGCTACGTAAGGATGTGGGTAACCTTTGCAGGACATCTCATAGTTGTCAGATGGTTGGCAAGCATCAGCTAGACCCTCCTGTGGCTCCCCTGAAACCCGTCCCAGCCCTCGGTGAACCTTTCTCCAGGGTGATTGTGGATTGTGTGGGACCTTTGCCGAGAACTCAGGGTGGTGTGGGTTGAATGAGGGACATGAATGAAAATTTTGATCTTTGAAATCAAAATTTTCACTTTAAGGCGGAGGGTGATACGGACAAGCGAATTGTCTATTTTATTTTATTTGTTGTATTTTAGTTTGCATATGTAGAAATGTTGTAATATGCCATTTCTGTGTGTTTTCTATGTGTGTCGCCATTTTGTGAGTTCCATGTATGTGGGCAGCCATCTTATGAGTTTTCGAACACTTCCTGTCCCGCCCCGATGTGCAGGAAATGTTTTCCGATTGGTTCACCTGATGTCCAGGAAGCATGACCATATTTGGCCCACTTTAATGCTTTATTCTTTGATCTTTTATCCTTGATCTTGGCTGGTATATAAACACCACAGTTCACATCTCACTTAGAGAGAGGACAGACACCACTGAAGACACACCGGCAGGTCCAGGACCCAAGCAAGAAGAAGCTCGGTACGGACGGCAGGTGGCGGTGCCGTGAGCTTGTATTTGTGTTGTGGGTGCTGCTCCAGCGCCTTGGATTACACGTTTTCTGCGGACTCTCTGCCTCGAGGGTGCCACTGGAGAGGATTCCGTGCATTCCATGGACTTCTGGAGACTACGGGCAGTTGGACTGGTGGGAGGACGGCCGCACACGGAGTGCGCACACCAGTGGTGCAGGACTGTAGGATACCTGTGTAAACTTTATTCTGTTGTTTTGTTTCTTTTTTTTTGTGTGCGTGTGTAGTTTTGTATCCCAGATAAACGGAGACTGTTTTTATAACTTTGTGTTGGGCATCGGCTAACTGCACACGTAACACTATAGAGGGGGGGAGTTGTAGTAGATGGAATTCAGGCCTGTGTGAGTCAAAGAGGAGGAGACAGAGAAGCACATTTTACAGTGGCCATCCCTCCCACTGATCAAGATTTGTAGTTACTACAAATATCTTACAACTTATCTACTGATATCTTCTGTGTGTTAAAGGTCATATGTTTCACAGAATGAATTCTTATCAAATACATACCTGGAGTTTTGTTTCATTCACACATGTTTGAGTAATCCTGCAGTATTAGTCTGTCTACATCTCCAAAGCTCAAAATGTTCTGTTCCACCTTGTGATGTCATGAAGTTAACCATTACCTTTTACCTATTGTTAAGTAGTGATTGGCAGTTACGGGGCTGAAACTATCCATATGACTCTAGTGAAGGTGTATGAAGTTTAAAAACTTAGTGAAGCACTTCCTGTATATCACATGACATCACAAGGTGAAACACAGTGTTTTCTGTTTGAGAAAATAACTTGTGTGAATGAAACAAAATGAATGATGAGGAAACAACATTATAACAGAAAATCATGAGGCTGGATGTGGTGCGTGACTGTTGGTGGGGCTCAGAGGGGCAGATGGCGCAGATTGACAGCCTCGCTTCTGTCAGGGCAGCTGTGGCTATGATAGTAGCTCACCATCACAGAGTATGGATACAAGTATAGTATGAGGCTAATGGATTATTAAAACACAAATCAATTTTCTTGACACCACCACAATATCACATTTTCCCTGCTTTGTTAAAGGTCCCATGGCATGAAATTTTCACTTTCTGAGGTTTTTGAACGTTAATGTGAGCTCCCCTACCCTGTTTAGGCCCCCCCCATCCCCATGGTTAAAAGTTGCGAAATGTCTAAACTGAGCATTTGCGATAGTCTGGTTAACACCTGACCATATCACAAGTGAGATATGGGTCTGGGAGCTCGCTTCGAAAAATCCCGTAGCGGAGGTGTGGTTAGCGATTGCCAACGGCCGTTTATTGGGCGTTATGAATGTCTATCATTGAGCGTATTCGTAAGTCCATAACCAATCATGTCAGTTGCCAGTTCAAACTACAAGCTTCCGTTTGTCACGTAGTACGCGTCACCGTCTTTCCACCCCTCCCCCGCTCTCTGATTGGGGCCCTAAATCTGGGACTCTCGCTTGGACGAGCTGCCAGGCCGCCTTCCAGTTCGAAACGAACGGAAGCGGCCTGGGAATTCCCAGGCTACATTTGCGATCCTTTTCTGCGTTACAAAAAATCGGAGCTCAAACGGGCGAGTTTGAACAAGGCACCTTATTGACGTCAGATCGAAAACAGAAATGCAAATGCAGTTCCACCCCCGTCTGTCTGTACTCAGCGTCTCTGTAAATCACGCCCAGAGAGTTTGGACTGCGATTGCGCTAGGCAATGCGAAATGCGTTTTTTTATTTGCCTGGAGGCACGTCCGAGTGTTTCTAGGCTCGGAAGTCCTTTATCTGAGCCTCTGGGCCTTTGAACAGCAGTGGTTTAATTTTATTTTATGTGGAAATGTGTTTATTTTTCAATGTAACGCTTCAAATCTCTCCCCCGTGCAAAAACACGGAAATGGATCAGCTGTGGGCTCTGAGCTCTGAGCGGAGAGTTTGGCCACGCCCCCACCCTCTACTATTGGCCATCTCTTTTCTCCTCATTTGCGTTCAAGCAACAACGCCCAGAATAAAGAGTTTGAGAGAGATATTTATGACTCTTTCTCATCTTATCTCTGTTTCTCATGCACTGAGTGTTGATTTTGAAGAAGGATTCATTTACAGTATTAGGGAACCATTAAGGAGCCATATAAAAGCATCAAGAAGTACCATGTCATGGGATCTTTAAATGAAATATGGGATTAATTTTACTTTGGACCAATGTGCGAAATACGATTAACCCATCCCACCCCCTATGTTAAACTTTTCAGAGATTATACGTCTGCAGTAAGCATAGACCATATATATGAATAGACATATATTCTCTGTAGCATTTAATTGATTTCATAAATGCACCACACTGTAGCCTTTTATACAGTTGCCTGGAAGAATCCATGACTCATCGCTGTACCAGCGAGTGAGTCTGGTAACGCTTGATCCACAGAATGCGCTGCGGTTGCGCGTAGACAGACAGCTAAGTGAACCAATCAGAGATTGCGCCATCTTGATTCAAAACTGAGGCGGAACTTCCGCTGCCTAAGAGTGACTTTGCGGGCAAAGGCGGGTGCACTGACGTCACCATCTTTGAACGAATCAGAATCGCGGAGTCCGTTTGTAACCGGAGGAGCGAGAGTGGATGGAGGGTGTCCAAATGGTATCGCGCTGTATAGGAAATACAGAGAGATATCATTTGGCTGGCCAGGTAATTTATACAGAGCATACAGGGGGAAAAAAAGATATGCAGTGTTATTCTCGTTTTAGATGTCAAAAGGGTTTTGGCTCTGGGTGTTTTCTGTGGGAAACGCTCTTACTGTCTTACTGTCTTACTGGCTCTTTGAGTACTGAAGGTTGCCGACCCCGATCTAAAGAATATGACTTACCAGATACATCACTGAGCAAATAGAAACTCAATTTGAAAAAAGACACCATGGTGGCTGCCACAGACAGCCTATAGCAAGCCACACAGCACCACAGCGGCTGCGCTCTCTCTTTCAAACACACACACATGTCCTTTAGAGGCACGGTGGCTGAGTGGCTAGCGCTCATGCTTTACAGCAAGAAGGTTCCGGTTTCGATCCCCGGGTCGCCCAGGCCTTTCCATGTGTGTTCTGTGTGGTCCAGTAAGATGCATGCATGGTCTGGATTCGATCCCCGGGTCGCCCGAGCCTTTCTGTGCGGAGTTTGCACGTTCTCCCCGTGTCTGGGTGGGTTTCCTCCGGGCACTCCGGTTTCCCCCATCATCCCAAAACATGCACCATAGGTAAAATCCTCCAGCTTAGGTCCTGACCAAACCGAAGCAAGAAGATCATGGAGATGGTCCCCGGGCGCAGTAATGTGCTGCCCACTGCTCCTAATAACAGGATGGGTTAAATGCAGAGAAGAATTTCTCCTGTGTGAGATCAATAAAGTGACTTCTTCTTCTTAGTCTGAATTAGGGATGTGAACAATTAATCGACTTACAATTAATTGTCGATCAAGACGTTGGCCGAACAAAATGCATTAATTGTAACTAATCGCTAGAGGGCGCTACTCTGGAATGTGAACACGAGATGCGAACCCACTCGCGAGAAAGACCATAGCTTTACATCATGTAACCCAGGGGTCGGCAACCCGCGGCCGCATGCGGCTCTTTGATCCCTCTGATGCGGCTCAGTACAGCGGTCCCTCGTTTATCGTGGGGGTTACGTTGTAGAAATAACCCACGATAGGCAAAATCCGTGAAGTAGTCAGCTTTATATTGCGTGTATAAATATGCGTGTATTTCACAGTTCCTCTGACCGAGGCGCCTGGCGCCGCTGCGCTGTTGCGGGTTATGTTGGGGAGAAAACTTGCAAACATACAGCACTTCAGAGCAGTGACGGACAGGGATCATCGGCCCTGGCAATTTACACCTACAAGCGGCCCCGTAGTCTGTGGAACGGGGAGGAGGGGTTCTACAGCTCTGCACCAAACACAGAACTGTAGTGAGAACGCATCCGTGCACTCTCAGGACTGGTTCCGCCGCCTGGACTCCAGGTTCCACCAGTTCGTTCCGCGGAAACACTGCCGCTACTTCCCGATGCACATTAACCACCCGGAGAAGTGTGTGCGCGGACACATGGTCAAATATGTAGACTAAATAACATTATGTTATTTAATTTCTTCTGTTCCTTTTAATTTCAAGATTTCCATGCTGCAAGTACAACAACTGAGCCAGTCCTCAATTTATTTTCAATAAAGAATGTATTTTGTTATTCAGCATCAATACATTTGTCTGCTTTTTACTAAGGAATAATTAATTGAGGAATATACAATATAATAATACTATGATATATTTTTGACTCAGTGTTATGTATACTATAGCTTATATTCTTAAAGACCCTATTGAAACACTAAAATTCAGGTGAAAAACGCCGCTTATCAGTTAATCGTAAGTCGATCAATAAGGTCAATCAACTATAGATTAATGTCCTGTTTTAAAAAGTCTATATCACTTGGTTAAGTCTCTGGTTCTAGTTCTGTACAACACTATCCCTTCACTATACCATTCCCATTAAACCTAATACATTTATTATTAGATAAATCTTCCTAAATGAAGAGGCCCAATGTTATTTCAGCTTGTACTTAAAAATGAAGACATATTTAAACCCTTATCCTCTCCTTTTTTTGGGAGCGAGTACTTTAAGGGTGTGCTATCCCACTACACACTCATTTTGACATACCTCTGAATATGTCACTTGTCTTACTCCCACAGTGTTATTGCAGCTAAACATAAACCTTAACCTGGGTCACCCCTCTTTGTCTCAGGACCACCCCCTCCTGCTCCTCCTCTGTTCCTCTGCTCCTCCTGTCAATCACAACATAAGGTGCAGTAAAAGCTTCAACTCAAATAGTCACGTATTTCCATCTACTCCACAGTCAAAACCATAACCACACATTAACCCTATCATTAACCTTATTATAAACAGTGATAAAATGCTTCCTATATCCTGGATTCTCTCAGACCGGTCTATTTAGTTTCTTAGGCATGCCTTCACACGTCTGTATTACAAACCAACTATTAGGAGGTTTATAACATAAATAAATACCCACTTTTATGCAATTTTAACGCAAAAGAAATGACTTCTTGAAGATAAACAGATACATTTTTGTATGATCACTAAATAATTAGGCACAAACTCATTTTTTATCTCCGCCCTCTCTGTTTTTCTGGTGTGTGGTAAGGGGCGAATGGTTGTAATATCTGGCTGCCCCTCACAGGATGCAGATCAAATCCCTGTGGTTAATGCGGTTAGCGGGACAAGGGTTGTCAAGAAGCTCCCAGGATTTCAGAAGAGGGCTTTTTAAGTGCCTACAAAAAATATTCACAATTTGTATAAAGTATAATTTAGCCATGGAGTGGGTCAGTGCTGTGTGTTTGGATGTGCAGGTCCCAGGGGTGCTGTGCTGGAGATAGCTGCTTGGGACTATTACTGTGCGGTCAGATTGGTTGCTGTTGTTGGAAGAAACCATGAGAGAGATGCACTGACCCTCTCCAAACATTTGAGTGATTTCTTATCATGCATCCATGCTTCTAGTTATTTGCTTATTTATCAATGGTCAATTTTAAAGGTCCCATATTACACAAAATTGAACCTTGTGCCATGTTAGAATGTTATTATCTCATAAAAAAAAACATATCTGGTGTTCATCCACACAGGTTTTAGTAATCCTGCACACAACTGCAGGTATGTTTTTGATGAGAAAACAACAATATTATACCATAGATCAGAAAATGGAATTAAAGGGATAGTGCTTTTTTTTTATGTTAATCTGTATGGGTTTCCTTCTAAAAGTTACGTGCGGTAACACCGGCTTACCTCTGACAGTTTGCGCTCAGCCCGTTTCTGCTCGCGTTCTGGAGCTCAGGTAATTAGGTCCTGTAAGTTCGCGGGGACTCATAATAAAGCTTTCTTCTCAAAATCAAACATTTGTCCGAAAGGTGATATATTTGCGTCCCAAACAGTTGTCCACAAAAAATCCAGCAGCGTATTTTCGCATTCGCATATCTCGTCTCGATTCGTATCACTGCGCGCCTATTACTTATTATTAGCCTGTTAACCTTTAGCGGAAGTGAACGACGGATGCGGTCCACCGTAAGGGGAAGTTTACGAGTGAACAGGCAACAGGCAGTTAATGTGAGCGCAGTGATACGAATCGAGACGAGATATGCAAATGCGAAAATACGCTCCTGGATTTTTTGTGGACAACTGTTTGGGACGCAAATATATCACCTTTTGGACAAATGTTTTGTTTTGAGAAGAAAAACAAGCTTTATTGCGAGTTCCCGCGAACTTACTGGACCTAATTACCTGAGCTCCAGAACGCGAGCAGAACCGGGCTGAGCGCAAACTGTCAGAGGTAAGGCAGTTTTACCACACATAACTTTTAGAAGGAAACCCATACAGATTAACATTTTAAAAAAAAACGCGCTATCCCTTTAATGACTATATGTTATTGGTATTTCGAAGTTTTGCAAGCACTGTTATATAGTATGAGTACTAGATAAATGTATATGATCAAGTAGTTTTGGTATGCACTGTATGTTTCCTGTCAGTTCTGAGTTTAGTTTGGGTGTGTTGTTGTGAGCTGGCATGACGTAAAGCTGGACCTTAAGTGCGCATTTGAGAGGAGAGTTTGAGAGAGTGCTTACTTGGCAGGTCTTTTATCATCCCTGTTTAGGTGCACTCTGTTTACCTTCTACAGACACTCTGCAGCCTTCAGAATATGATTTTGTTTTCCAATTGTCGATAAGATTACATTGCACCTCATTTTTCAATATAACTTTAGCATTTGTCAGACTTGAATTGCACAAAAACATATCGTCATGGTGTGGCCCTGACCCTATTGTTTAACAAACACTGCCCTCAAGTGAAGTGGTCTGTAGTTGTCCTTTTATTTTCCCTCTTACAACTGTGGAGACATTAACCCCAGCTACATGAGGTTAACCAAAAGCATTGACTGATCAGAGAGACAGTGATGAACATGGCTTTGATCCCTGGAGACCCCTTTTCCTGGTTTAGATTCTAAGAAAGGGCCCGGCCTACTAAGGTAATGTATTATTTTGCATTTTAAAGCGACGTACAGCCAAAGGTTAAACATTGGCTACTCACTGGATCGTACATTATGGTGATGTCCAATTTAGTGAGGAGTAACATGAACTGCTGGCCCGTGAAATTCTCCTCTCACCGGGACATTTTTAAAGTTTATCAGCGCTGTGATAGGGAGGTCATTTATCCCGTAGTGACACTTGCCCAGGCTTGTCTTACACTGACAGATACATTATAAAGATCACCCGATATTATTATTTTGAGTGATTTTAAAGTTTTGTTTCCATGGCAACGAGATACAAACGGTCGGTGACTCAGCCTGCCAGAAGTCAGTATGGGATTATCATCATTGATTGTGAGTGTCTCGTGGTCCAAAAAATACAAGAAGTCATCTCGAGGCAGGGTTACAGTGGAGTTGAAGAATGTAGTGATTTGTAAATGAGAAGTGAAGGAGGACTGGCCTTCCTCATCAGCCCAGAGCAGAGTCCACACACCAGCACAAACAAATATCGCCAGCTTCTGTTAAATCACAGGTCAAAATGCTCCGTACTGAGAAGTCTGTGTCTTTATACTGTAGATACTTGGCATATATTTAAAACAATTTGGAGTATCTTACTAATTTTCTGGCAAGGTAGCAAACAATTTGATAAGTTAGAAACTATTTGATAAAATTAGCAAACTATTTAATAAATAATGCATTATACATTTTATATTAATCACAGTTTTAGTTTTTGCTTAGGGCATTTTTGAGGATTGATTTCTCCTTCAGCAAAGTCAGTAAATACTTTCTTTATCATTATCTAAACTCTTTTAATAAGATTGTGAATGGTAGCTATGCACATCTGTTTTGTTCTTATCTTAAACAGTGAAAATATAGATTTGTTATAATTAATATATTCATAGCTGTACAATTTGTAATACTAAACATGTCTGGATTATCTCTTTTACACATTATAAAATCAAGCTTGTATTACTTTTTGGACAAACAGCTTTACTACAGGTTCTTTGGGGACACCTTTGTCTTTGGAAGCATATTTATCTAAAAGTTGTCACTATTACCATGTCAACGTAAATATGTTAGCATGAAAACTCTGTATTGTTCTTGTCAAATAAGATGTGCATATTTTTATTAACAACATGAGTTCAACACAATGGAGCTGCTCCATTCGTGACTCGATGAGCCAATTCCCACTGAAAGGTTCACAGTAAGGTACTGATGTGGCTTTTGGATATTATGTATTTTCTTTGTTTAGTTGCTATAGAAACCAAAAATACAGCCATCTTTATCAAGTTCCATAACCAAAACTACACCTCAGCTGATACGTGACATACCAATATTATGACACTAAACATGGAAAAATAATAAAAATGAGTTTTGTGTTTCTGTTTGACAGGTCAAATGTTGATGCAGTGACTTTATTCCCTGTGGTCTATATAGAGTTCATTAATAAAACTTTTGGTCCTGCTAATTTTTCATTGTTTGTCACCAAAGAAGCAGATTCCAGTAGTAAGGATTGATCATAAAATAATATCGTGTTGTCAGTAATTAAAAAAATCAGTGTCTCAAACTACATGGGAAACCACATTTTCTGCCATTTATCATGTAATGCTTGTCCTAAAGGCTTAAAAACTGCTTTTCAACCACACGATGCTTAATTATAAAAACATAACCCAAACTGGTACGATTGAAATTTGTAAGCCAGGTTCCCAGGATCTGTCTAAAAACATACATATGATCCCAGTGCCCTGAAATGTATTCTCTAACTGATCTGTCATGATGCAAGCTTGTGTGATTTATAGTTTTTTATGATGACAGATTCATTTTCTATGTCTTCCCTTATGTATAAATAAGCACATATTTTGAATTTGTCCCAGTGGAAACCTCTCTGAAACGGGAAGATTAATTTAATTATCATGTTGACGAGATCCGAGCAGCTAGAATGTCATATTTGTTTTTCTATGTAAATCTTTTCAAACATACCAATGTGTTAGCACTTTGAAAAATCTGTTTTCTTCCTCGTTTGGCCTTGAACAGTCTCCTAAACCACAGATGTGAGGGGTGTTCCTGGAGCTGTTCCTCGTAGCTGACCACATGACACAAGTGTTGGTATGCTCTAATGACCATGTGCTGCGTAGTGACAGCAGCTTTATTTAATCACCGTTTTAACAAAATGCGCAACATGCTATCACGGTCGATCAATGCGTTTGGAAATAGTTTGAATTCAAATTTGCGTCATACGGTTCAGTTTTGCATTGATTTCTGCGCAGAACATGGGACAAGTAGTGAATAGAAGAAAAAGAATCCTAGTTTAATTAAATGCAGAAGTCCCAGTAACTTGTTGTGTTGTAAGGGCAAAATACTGACTTGGTTGCACCTTTTGTCACTTTAAGTTTCATTAGTCATGTCCCTTCAGCACCATGGACAGTACCATAGTGCACTTTGACCTCATTTGCAGAAGAAAATAGAACTGATGGAACAGCAAAGCAATTTTCTGTAGTTTTGTATTCATAGGTTTAGTCACATAGCTTATGTACAGTTTATGTACAGTATATGGGTCATTCCAGAATCGGAGGACATTTTGGCTTTAAAATTCTTGAAAAATAAACCTTCACTTTTCTGATTTTCTGCTACATATTCATCAATAATAGGTAATAAACTACCAAATGCTTGATTAGCTCAGCTTACGGTCAATGGTAAAATTTTTATTATATGATTTATATGGTTTATTTATTTACTCTAATCACAGTAACAGGGTTGCAGGTAACAGGGTTGCAAAATCGCGCTAATGTTCGCTTTATCTCAGGAATAGAAGCTAGCTGTTTAGCTAGCTGTTATTACTAATCAAGAGGAAAAACTTATTTATGCAAATACGTAAAGGAAAAAAAAAATAATTGTCTTATTCTGATCATTTGCATAACAGGGTTGCATGAGGTAGAGTGAGACATTCAATCAAGGTTAACTGTTTTATAAAAATATGAAAAATAGAAGAGAAGATAAACCTTTGCTCTGCCCATTCTTTTGGAAAACTGTTTGATGATGTCAAGTCCAGGGGATCATGTGGTTCTGCTTTCTTCTTCTTCTACCAGACTAAAAATGTTCTGGTAACAGGGTTGGTGCATGTTGTGGGACACATGTTCCATGAATAATAATTATTATTTGAAATATTATGTCTATTAAAACAAATGTTCCCACAGTTACAAGAGATGGCAATGAAACAAATTATAGAAAAAACAAGAAATTTCAATTCAATTTTAACAGTTTTATTTGAGATTCAATTTGGTCATTAGAGGGGTGGGACAAGAGGAAAATGGCATTTTGGGGGGTACCCCAGACTTATTTGGTATTTTCAAGCATTCTTTTCTCTTAGTTTTTTTTAGATTTGGTCTCAGGACAAGTAAATTCACTCAGAAACTGTATGTTTTAGTATTTTGTATGTGGATTATTTAATATTTGAAGGGTGGGACGTATAATGTCCTCCAATTCTGGAATGACCCATATAGGACGTTTCATTTCATTTCAACCTGGAGAGACTCAAAGACAAATACAAAGAGACAGTATTTGTAGCTTTATTGAGTGAGTTATCTTTGGTGCTCAGACCATGGCAGCAGACATTGCAATGAAGGGCGTGGCCACTCAGATGACTTTTTGGTGGTGTCTTCCCACTCAGGCCTGGACACTGGAGGTGGTAAAGGTGAGAATGAGCAGAGTGAAGGGGACGATGAGAGGATGAGAAGCTGAGGGAGTACTGGGGTGGAGGTAGGACATCTGCAGTGGAGGTTTAAATTGGGCCAACTGGGCGAGGAAGAGGTGCAACGAGGAGCAAGGAGGAGTATTTGGAGTGAGGGATGAAGGTGAGCAGGTAAACTTTGGAGAAGCAGGTAGTTGGGAGCGAAGTTAGGTCTTCCAGACTGAATTTACACTAGATATTATTTCAAGGACCATTTTTGGCGCATGAGGTTGCAGCATATTTTTTCCATTTCAGATTTGTTGTTGAATGTCATAACAGTAAAACTAAATTGATGCATGTGTCACTATAACATATTTGAATAACAATGCTGTGAGTTACTGTAACCTCTTTGCTCATGTTTTCCACAGAAGCTTTTGTGTTTTGTTGCACACAGACATCAAACATGTCCCTGTCCCATCCCAACTGTTGCCTCCTCTTTCCCCTTGAGCTGTGGTTCTCTTCTCGGACAGGACCTCTTTTGTCAGCTCCTTCTCCCACCGCTCGAAGCACTTGTCTGAACGCTCTACTCCAGTCCCCCTGGCCCTGGATGTCTCGAATACCTCGGTCTAAAACCAAAACTAGGTCTATATGGAACAATGTTAGTCAAGCAGAAACCTCTTAAAGTCTCTTCTGTCAACCACCAGAGCCACACAATGCCTCCTCTCTGTACCTCGCAAAACCGCTTCTTAGACTTGCAAATGTGGACTTTGATGTTGTGCAGTCCTGCTTCTTGTGTCAGGGAGAGACAGGCCATTCAGACAGCTGTTATAACCGCCATAAGCCCCTCATGTTACCCAGCTCTGCCCCCACTGCCCTGGCAAAGAGGCCATTGTGTCTCTCTGTTCCCCCTTATCCCATTTACGCAAAGCTCTTATTCTTTTACTGCAACTGTGTTCTGTTCTTCGCTTTTGTTCTGGAGTCTGTTTTTCATTTGTAGGTGGCTACAGAGAGCCCCCTGGTCCCACAGACACTGCACCAGAACAGATCAGCCTCTGTTCCTCATGCCAAAGACAGGCAGCAGTGAGACATGTGCGAGTAATGTCATTTTCCAATGGGAGAATTTGTTTTAGTTTATTGATTTATTTATGAAAAGGCAATTTTCAACTGGAGTCTCGGGACACGTGTTAACCAGCCCCCTTGAAGACAATAGTATCATAATGTTGCTATACAGTCTGTCACTAACATGCATGTAGCAGGAGTTTATAATAATATTTCTGTCATATAGTGTTACCTTTAAATGATTGTGACTTGTCCATTTTCAACCTCATTTTACAAGTACTTCATAATAACATTTGTAACAAAAGAGAAACACCACGTCAGATGTTGGACCTACTAAACAGTGGGTACTTTACTATAGCAGATCAGTTGTAGGGTAAGGAATGTGGTAGCACACTAGCGCACACACACAGTTTTCCATAGTAAAATGGGATGCATCTTAAATCTTAACCACTAATAACTGCTGTGATTTTTTTACTCTATCTACAGACTAGGACCACAGGTGACTCACCCTCTGCAGACAGACACCTCATGATGTACAGGCTGCACATTCCTGCACACAGACAGACTGAATGATGCAGTTACAGTGGTCAGGGTGACATGGGTGCTTAATACTTAGTCTGAAAAAATGTTCTTCTTATGTCTAGTGTCTGTGGCTGTGTATTTTCTCACTGCATGAGTTAGGAAGGAAGTCATCAGTCATTATTTTGGTTGTGACTACTTGATATTTAACACTTTTTTACTGGAAGTTGTGTTTGTAATTTGTTCACAGTGGGCGGGTTACGCAGCCTAGACACTGACACTGTATCCACCAAAGTTGTTTGTCTTGCTGATTGACTCACCACATATATTTTAGAGTGACTACGTGCAAAGGAGGTCACTTGACGTTAACAATTTTTTTACTATTTGGGTTTTGCATTTAGTCTCCATAGCAACAAAGGGGGGAATGGGTACTTTAAAAACATCATGTGATTGCTTGATAAGAGTATTCATGATTTAACGTCATCTCTGTAGCTCGCTCTGATCTTTGCCGGAGGAGACAGGTGGTCCTTGTTAGGTTCAGTTTAGTCACAAATTCAGTAGAGCCTGACATCTGGAAACGCATGTCGCAGGCAGCTTGATATGAGCACTGCTGTACCTGGAAGTTGTTTCTACTGATTGGATTGTGGCAAAGACTGTAAACCTGCCCATATCATGTTTTATACAAGTCATATCAAACCGCTGGGCTTCAAAGTGCAAATTTGGGCCACTAGAGGCAAATGATCGCCGATACAGACCGGTTTTGACCATTACAATTAGAGTTGCAAAAGGCATCACAAATTTAGTGTTATAACAATAACAAGAAGAATATAGTAAACATATGACTCCTGGCGTCACAATAGTGGGCCATCACTAGACAGCTTGTGGGAATAGGTTAGCCAATTTTGCTGTACAGCCACACTAATAATGAGATGTGGATCACTTTTCTTCTTTTCCATCTCACTGAGGACGCTGATTCCAGTCACAAGGGGACATTAAAGTTAGGTAAACATTCATGAGCGTCTGAACATTAATTATATAATCTTTCTTGACATTTTGGAAAACATGGAATGTTGTGCATCGTGTCTGATTGTGCAATGTTAATGTCATTATGTTATCAAGCTACAAAAAGTACTGTTTCTGTGGTGACGTACCAGGAGGGCTTAAGCATCTTGTTATTCTTGGAAGTGGAGTGGAGCGAGATGGCCCTTAGTCAAGTTATCAGTGCACACTTGTAGATGATAAACAGTGCGGTATCAAACCCTGTTATTGTCATATGTTTTTCCCTTGCTCTCTTATGATCACAGCAGCTCATTGTGGTATAGTCCTGGATCCAGAGCCCTCACCGACAGCCAGCCCTAAACACACTGTCACCCCAGGATCTAACAGCAGTGTCCTGATCAAAGATTCAATATTATGTTGCTTTATAATCAAGATCTAAGATTGTTCGGGAATATGGTTGAAGAGCCACTTTTGGATGACTGCTTTATAATGGCGCCATGGCAAGCACCGTTGGGGAAAATCTGTAAGATCACATCTAAATGATTTCTGACAAGCAAATATCATATTCATTGTTCTGAACATATTTCTGCTGCCATTTCTTTGCCACATCAACAAATCTATCAGTAAACTGATAAAAGATAATAACCTTTGGACAGCATTTTCTTCCCACTCAGTATTTACAGTTAATTGAAATTAATTTGCATTATGGCATGGTGTTAGGAGATCATTTATCTATTTAGTAGGTTTCTTATTGCATTGCATTCATTTTATTGAATTTATTGTATCAGTGGTTCCTGATATTTTGGTATTACCAGTTAGTTTTATCACTTTATCCAGTGGCCTCTATTATACCAATCACCACACACTGTAATGAAAGTATAATATGAACATTTCGTGCTTCTCTCTTGTGCAAGTCCTTTGGGGGCATTTCGTCACTTTGGCTTCTGAGGTTAGATCTCCAAATTAGAAAACAGATGGGATTATGGTTTTGTAGCGTGCCTGAGGCCTGAAGCACTTGGATAATAACCAAATATGCAAGGAAGCAAATTTGATTTATTTATATTCTAGATAGAAAACAGTGTAGCTGATAAGTCATGAGCTTCCTGAAAGAGCATGCATGGTAATGACCGTTTATTGTACCCAAATCGGTGATTGACCTGATTTTCATTCTCAACGCCCTACGTGTCTCGTTCATCTGCGTCACCACTTGTATGTTTGTGCTCTCCTTTTGCTTGACTCAGACCAATGATGGATTCAAACAAAGAGGCAGTGGCTGTTTGAAGCTTGAGGAGAGACGTTATTATGACTTCTCCCTAAAGGTCAAGTTGAGCCACAGGCATGATCGAGTGAGGGGAGAGGGAGCACTGGGGGCACTGGGGTCGAAACAGAATCAAGTGTTGAAAGAACAAATCGATCCAGGCTCAAGGGGCAGGGGCACAACTATGGAGGGGTATTTTCTAATAGGAATAACTGTACTATATATTTATGAAGAGAAAATAGTATATGTGTACTATATACCATATAGTAGAGGAGTGCTGTTGAATGCTCGTCAACCAAAGAACTAAAGGGACTAAAAGTAAACTTTACAGTATATGAATATGATGAATAATATCTCTTGTGAACTTTAAGGCACATTATAATTATATAAACAAACTAATATTTTGTATTATTCCAGAAAAGAAAAAATTTACTGCACACTCGCTTGACTTTACTCTTATTCCTTTATTGGCCCAATAAAGGAATAAGAATGAAGTCAAGCGAGTGTGCAGTAAATTTCTTCTTTTCTGGAATTATTCAATGTTCCTGTTGTTACCAGCACCTGGAAGCTGTGCATGGAGTTTTTAATTTTTGAATTAATATTTTGTATTAGTTTGTCTACATCTCCAAAGCTCAAAATGCTCTGTTCCATCTTGTGATATCATGAAGTGGTAGTTTTCAAGTTAACGGCTACCTTTTACCTTTAGTTCAACTTCAGTAGTGACTGGCAATTTCAGGGCTGAAATTATCCAAATGATTGTAGTGAAGGTGTATGGAGTTTAAAAGCACAGTGGAGAACTTCCTGTATTACCACATGACATCACTAGGTGCTTTCTGTTTAAGAAAAGAACTAAGCCTAAATATGCAGGGTTTATGTCTTAAACATGTGTGAATGAAACAAAACGCCACACGTATGTTTACTGGTCATAAAAAACCCTTTTGTTCTACTATTACATCTCACTTGACAACACAGAAATTCTGAGTATTTTATTCATTGTTGTGCACCAGCAACAATGTTTTATTCCTATTTAAAATATCGTAACTCTGCATGTAAGCTTTTTTTTTTTTTCTCAAACTGCTGTGATTATGACCCTAACTAGCCTAATAATAACATAAAGACTTGTCATATAACAACCCTTCAGCCTCAGGCCATAAGCATAACCTTTGCACCTGACTGTTGACTGTGTTTTGTCACATTTCTATGTTTGCGAATTCAGCGGAGAGCAGATCTGGGAAATTATGTCACTTCCACTTACTCGACAACCAACAGGACCCACCTTAAAGCCAGCAATATAGGCTCTGATTGAGATTGTTATTGTAAAGAAATCTGCCTTCAAACAGTGAGGAGAGAGTACAGCAAGCAGCAACATCCCAGGTTCTGACCAGGGTCCCTGCACGCCCTTTGGCCCCGACAGTAATTTGTTTTCCTTTAAAGAGATTGGCTAAATGCTCTGCACATTGGATGACGAGACAAAGTGTAAATCTTGAGAAATGCTTTGCAGGTGTCTGATTTTAGCCCCGTTCTCCTCTGGGACTGTCCGGAGCCCCATCCTGTCTCCTCCATCTCTCACTCACAGCCATTCTTTGTCTTTCTCATGTTCCTCTTTTGTTACAAGTTTGGGTGTTGTCGGCTAACGTACAAAGATCAGTCAGGTTTAGGGTCACCCGGGGCACCTCTCGAGGGGAACAAGTGCTCAGATCTCTGCTCATATTTATGATTCGGCTCCCGTATTGTGACCATAATCTCATGACTACACATTCATTGTTTGACAAATGAGTTTCCTTGTCACAGAGTGTGGCGTCCTGTACGGAGAGGCAGACAGATGACGTCACTGCAGCTCACATGTGCTTAGTGGACCCCTGACCACTTCTGTCCCTCTAATCGCCAATGTTTTGTGATGTTTTGGCAAATATCCTGCAGAGGAATTCAGCTAATTAATCAATTAGCTATTTATTTTGACAAAGATTTTTCACCTTATAAGAAGACTTTAAAATGAGTTCCATTTTAGGCTTTGTTATAGGGTCATGGTTAGGGATGCACCAATCTTTTTCAGTTCCAATACCGATGTCGATACTTTGACTTTAAGTATCTGCCAATACCCGATATCAACTGATACTAGGACAGAGACTGAAAATATATTTTATTAAACACAACCAGTAATAGGTAAAAATGTATCCAAATATGTTTTGTAACAAAACAGCTTAGTAAAAATACAAGTTTCATATTATGAACTGTTTTGGGCCAACATTGGCCAGTAAATTGTCTTATTACACCACTTTATATACCAAAATGGGATATCAGCTGAACCAATATCTTGGAAGATGACATTTGACCCATCAATATCGCTGCAAATTTCCAATACCAGTATCGTATCGGTTTGTATTTAGATGTCTGCTTAGTCTACTTGATACTCCTTTTTTCAGTGAATTACTGATTTCCTTCATCCATTTGTATGGTGTGTTACACTGTACTATGCCATAAATACCTCTTTCTAATGACCCTGGATTATGGCAGACTTATATGGGTTCATGCATGAAATGGACCAGGGCTACTTGCTCTGTCTACAAACAATTACAGCAAAAGTTATCAAAGGTGTGTTTATAATCACTATTATTATTTCATATCATGCAAAAATAACTACATTAAAACGTATAATAATTCAACCTGTATTATTATCCATTCAAAGTAAGTCTTGCTACAACTATCAAAACTTGTCACTGAAAAACCTCCACAGCATGACTAATGGCTGTCGCATAATTTTAACCCACTTTCCCACATGGGTACATTGTCTGTGGGAGTGTTGTTTTTGTTGGTCAGCATGTTTACTGCCAAACACTCTCTGATGCTCCAAAAACAGTGAAGTCCTCCGTCCAAACTCTTTTCCCTTTTATTTAGATGTGTGGAGAACATAGCCTCCTAAATCCAGCCGCACAGTTATAATGGGCTTCCACATTAGACCTTTTCCACTGTATACGGACCACTATTTGTCCATCCAACAAGCAGCCAGCTCACCACTAAACAGGAACCACGTCTCTTCACTACCAGGCTCTTCTAAACATCGCGTAGTTGTTTAGTTTGCTCTTGCATGGAGGGTAAATAAAGGCAAAAGTGACCAACCTCTGTGTGTTTGTGCCCACAGCTGCTGCACATCTGTATCGAGGGCTGGGGGAACTGGCGCTGGTCTGAGTCCTTCAGCATTGACAACGTGGGCACTCTGCTGCGGACCATCCAATACAAGGGCCGGACCGCCTCACTCATTATTAAAGTCCAGCAGCTCACCGGAGTCCAGAGACAGGTACGTATGGGTCACAGCATTCTGTAGCCCAATAATAATGAATACAGATGGGGGGGCAGATAAAATAAATATTGTTAAAATGCAAAATAATGTTGTAATACAAGGAGTTCTTGGGCTTAAACAAAAAATAATAACAATTGTCTAATAATTGAAAGCATCAGGTTCAACATCTGTGATATTTTGAATATTTCATCATAATGTACAATGGAATCAATAGGGAAATCTGGCTCTTGCCCCCCCATCTGGGAGTATAACATCATCACATTCTTGAATCTGAAACCCACCAATCAACATATTTGGGGTCAATATTTATCATGGATACTTTTTCTTTGTACCAGTGGGGGACTTTTTTGTTCTCTGACTAGATTTGAGCTGTAGAACGTTGAATAAATAACTTCTATGACTCATTATAAATACAAACAAACTACTAAAGTGACTGCTTCTGCTATTTACTTTTTGCAGTTTGTGTTTTGTTGGAAATCCTGCTTTTGGGTAATTGTGTCAGTGGCATAAATTAGTTTCAATATTATTGTTTATCGACTACATTTTCTTCAGCAATATGCCATACTTCAAAATTTGTTTTCATGACAGGCTTAGTAAGATCAGGTACATAAATTACATTTTGTATTGGTTAAAAACGTGACATGAATTTTATTAAGAGGAAAAGCCCCTTGAGATACATCGTCTTGCATTCTCCACAATAAGCAAATGCTTTGTTCTGCATTATGGGTTGGGAGTCTTGATGTTAATGCTTGTTGGCGTGATGTTCTCATCTCTGCATCAGAAGTTGAAATGAACATCTTTGGTTTAATAAGCAAATGCTGTTGCTGCACAAACAGTACATTTTAGAACTACCAATTGAACAATTACTTAAAGATCCCATGACATGGTAGTTCTTGATGCTTTTATATGGCGCCTTAATGGTTCCCTAATACTGTAAATGAATCTTTCTTCAAAATCAAGCCTCAGTGCATGAGAGAGCCTCATGAAGACAGTCAGAGTCATAAATATGTCTCTGAAACGCTTTATTCTGGGCGTTTGTTTGAATGCAAATGAAGAGGACAGAGACAGGCCAGTGCAGTGGGTGGGGTTGTGGCCAAATGCACCGCTGTTTCCTGGATTAGCAGTGCGCTGTGCGCTGTCACCCACCTCCGTGTTTTAAGCGCGGAGGAAGATATGAGACGCTTTCCATTAAAAAAACACATTTACACAGAAAATAAAATTAAACCACTGCTGTTTCAGAGGTTCGGAGGCTCGGATAAAGGACATCCAAGCCTGGAAACACTCTCACGTGTTTCCAGGCAAATAAAAAAACGCATCTCGCATTTCGTAGCTCGTTTGCGGTCCCGACTCTCTGGGCGTGATTTCCAGAGACGGTGGGTAGACATCCAGACTGTGGGTGGAAACCTTTCCACGAGTGCGACGTCAGAAATTCGCCCGTTTTTTCAAACGCGGAAAAGGACCGCATTTGCTCAGTTTATACATTTCGCAACTTTTAGTCAAAACTTCATTTTGAAGTTTACATGTATTTACAATGTTACACTGCTTTTCTCCCATAGGCTTCAATCTCTACTCCTGTTTTAGCCTATGGGTTTCTACTTCCTGTTTAGGTGAACTTTTAACAATTTGAAATTTTAATTGAAATTGTCATTTGCTATTCCATTCCTAATTTTTCATCTTCCTGAATCCCTTGGATAGCATTAGAACTGTAAAAGAATTTCTGGAACTTCATGTGGAAAATTTGAAGGATGGGTCGAACACAGAATACATTTTCCATTTGAAACAATACAGTCTGAACAAAGACAATACATAGATGCTAGTTTCTTCACATAATGTATTCCTGTGGTTTATCTAATGCCCCAGTCATTTCAAATTATATGTATTTGAAATATCTTTCACACTTTATTTTTCACCCCAGACCCAAAGCTTTTGTTGAACCATACTGTATCTGGTGTCCATTTTAAAACCAGAGGCTGCTTCTGTTTATGTTTGTCTTGATGTAAAGTCAAAGTGAAAGCTGTATAACTAATCTCCTATTGAATGTCCATGTGCGTGTCATACATACACACATTATTATAACGCGTTAGTCTGGTACCACTTACACTAAACCTGCAACAAATCTTTAAAGTGGTCGCGATTTTACCAAAAGCAGAAGCTGATTTGCTACATTTTGTCTTTGGTGCCACTGTGATGTGTCACTTCTAAGTCTGGCCTTTACCCAGCAAATACTTTGGGATAAGCGCCTCTAAATCTCCTTTGTGACGCCGTTGTTGTTATGTTTCTTTATCTGTTGTACAGCTCTGCAAACACAATGTACCCTTTCAGTCCATAAAACCAGTCAAAAACAATCTGTTTAACACCAGTAATACAGACTCATGTTTGTAGTTGTCGTTTGTATTTCTTAATGTTACCATGAGAGTGCAGTCGTGACACACTGTTATGTAAATAGTGTGTTGTGTGGTGTTTGTAGTTTTCTCTTCGTACCTCAGACAAAACAGACTGGGACCCTCAAATTATTTCCTTGTTCCATCTCAGACCTTGCTTACACATTGTTCCCATATGTTTTGAAGACCACAGCAGTGATTAATACTTCATTTCATGATTGCAGTACTTTGAAAGGGTGTACCAAGGTGTCTTTGAAATGTTTTTGAATAAGTAGACCTCTTTTGTTTTTGTATATTTAACATAGATTTATTCACTGGTACAGCAGGCTTTAAAAACGCAAGTACCAACTTGTGTATGCAAGAGTGTCCTGAGCCATATAAATCTCACTAACAGTACAATTGGAAACCCAGGTATTTCCTTAGATATACTGTACCACTATGGACAACATCTGCACCAACTTTGAGGACTTGGCTCAATGAACTAGCCTGTAAAAACAAATACACAGAATATTGGGAAATCTGCTTAAATGGGAAAAATATGGAATCCCCTACTGGACCTTATAAACTTGCAAACATGAACAGTACATTTGACTGTTTTTCTTTCTATATATACTGTACACTATATTGCTAAGTATAGTACTAAATATTCACTCACCCATCCAAATAATCTGAATCAGGTTCACTTTACTCCAATCACTAGTGCGCAGAGGTCGACAACTTTCTGCAGAGTCAATCTCTACAGACCTCCAAACTTCATGTGGCCTTCAGATCAGTGTATAAAGAGCTTCATGGACTCTAGAGCAGTGGAGACGCGTTCTCTGGAGTGACTAATCATGCTTCTCCATCTGGCAATCTAATGGACGAGTCTGAGTTTGGTGGCTGCCAGGAGAACAGTACTTGTTTGACTGCATTATACCAAGTGTAAAGTTTGGTGGAGGGGGGATTATGGTGTGGGGTTGTTTTTCAGGAGCTGGGCTTGGCCCCTTAGTTCCTGTGAAAGGAACTCTGAATGCTTCAGCATACCAAGAGATTTTGGACAATTCCATGCTCCCAACTTTGTGGGAACAGTTTGGAGATGGCCCCTCCCATCCAACATGACTGCGCACCAGTGCACAAAGCAAAGTCTTTAAAGACATGGATGCTTTCATCCATGTTTGGTGTGGATGAACTTGACTGGCCTCCACAGAGTCTTGACCTCAACCTGATAGAACACATTTGAGATTAATTAGAGCGTAGACAGGCCTTCTCGTCCATCATCAGTGTGTGACCTGACAAATGCGCTTCTGGAAGAGTGGTCAGAAATTCCCATAAACATACTCCTAAACCTTGTGGACAGCCTTCCCAGAAGAGTTGAAGCTGTTATAGCTGCAAAGGGTGGACCATTATCATATTAAACCCTGTGGATTAAGAACGGGATGTCACTTAATTTCAAATTTGAGTCAAGGCAGGTGAGCGAATATGAGATGCAAGGACAAGGCTTTGTTGGAATGCTACTACCCTAGTCAGAGGGGTTACATGTCACTTCGATACCCACAGTCCAAGCTGACGGCCAAACAACTAGTAGCTCAGTGTTCCAACATCCACTTTTATCACAACTAGAGACCGACAAGGTACAACACAAATGCTACGGCAAGAGGGAGCCAAGACTCCTTGTGAGAAGGGAGTTGACACCAACCCCCGCCCAGAGATTGGGTAGGAAGCCCCATTAAGTATCTCTGTGAACAAGTCAGCGACTGACCTGAAAGATCAGTCGCTGCCTTGTTTATACAATTATATATGTGATCAGCCATGGCAAAACCAGTCACAAGTCGTCCTGGAGGTGTTTTTAGTTATTCACAGATTCTGAAAGTGTAGATTCTAAGTTTCCAACAATGCCTTACACATGGAAATTTGAGAACATTTGAAGAATTTGTGGCCATTTGAAAGCATGCACATAACAAAATAACGAGCTGAGAAAAGCGTTTAAGATTCTCTCACTCTAGGTCTGTGCAGCAGAAAAGAGCTCATTTGCATGACAAAAGGAGAAATTCAGTTTGTCAACTGGACAGTTTATTTGGTCGAATACGTTTTTGCAGCTCATCCAAGCTAGTTCTTCACTCTCTAATTCTTCAGGTCAGAATTAGAAGGTCCTTTGTTAAAGTGGAAATGCTTTTATAACAAAAAGTCCATATAATCATTCAATAATTCAATAATACACAGGATAATATGTCAAGTCAAAGTCACCTGTGTTGTCAATTTAATACAATACAATATGAAATGTATTATACAGTGTAAAATGAAAAGGAGAGAAAGAATAAAGATAAAAGTAAAAAATACATTTTAAAAAATTTGCAGTATATAGGTAAATATAGTATAGGACACTACACGCACATGTGCACACACTCTGGATGTTTTCTGTTCCTCATCTTATGAAAAAAAATGTTTTCCTGCAGTACAATGCAGTAGCACTTCACGCACTAGTCTAGCAAGTCAAGCATTATTCACATTAATCACCCATTGCAAATCAAAATACGCCATAATGGGAGGTTTGGCTAGTAATATGATGCTAATGTTGACAATCAAACGAGCCCCCTGCTTTCAAGTAAACATCTCCTTTTGATGCAGAAATAATATGACCACACGAAAGCTGAATTAGTATTTAAACATGTCCTAAAGTATGTTGTGTCAAAGTTTAGAAGCACTTTACTCACCCCATAAGAAAGTCAAATGTGTTCCTGCAAACAGCTTCGGGGACACGGGGGTCTTTCTGCTGGACGCGGTCACCTCCGGTGTAACTGCTGTTTGCCTCATTGTCCAATTATTCACGTATCCACTCTCTTTTGGCAGCTAAAGATCCAATCACATTCTGTACGTCCAGTAAAACAGCCACGAATCAGCTCATCCGCGAAACATTATATCTTTACATACAGCTCCACAGCGTAAATATTCATGAGGTTCGCTCACAGCTGATTGGCGGAAAAAGAAAACAAAAGAGCGCTAATTGTCACATGAATGGCCAGTAGCACCAGTATGGTAATTATGGTAGTTTACACAGGCCCCGAGTCTTTCCGAAAAACTAGCCAATTTCAAAGACAAAATATATGCTTTTAAAACAACCAGTGCTGTTATCTGAAACATGGAGTGGCTTCTTCATGATCTCAACTAGCACATTTGGCAAAAAGATGAAAATCACAAATATTGAAAAAAAAATGCTTCTAACACGATTTTCTCATGTTGGCCAGGCCCGAGTTGTACCAGCTTTTGCCGTGGCGGGTCACATGTGTACAAGTAACAAAGTTAGTATTATAAATACAGTATATCACAGTTATATACAAGAGGTTCTATGGAAAAATCATTATTATAATTTTGTACAAACGTCACTGGCCTCACCAAAACCATTTATTTGTGGTACATTTAAAAACTCTTTATATAAATAATGGTCCATGTGTCGTGATAACATGTATCATTGTAGAAGGAGCAGAAAATATGTTTGTTTTGCCTGTTTCCGCTACTGGCTGTGCGGCTGTGTGCAGATGGAACAGTGCACTGACAGAGGGGAGATTAGGCATGCATCTTTCTGAGCAAACACTTCAATTCAAGATTATTATCATGACCACAGCCCAACTACAAAGCACATGTAAAGCCCTGCTCCAGTCCATCAGCCATACATTTACCAGGGAAACAAGTCCTTTTAAAGTGCCAGTCACCTAAAGCTGTGGCCTGGCTGAGCGTGGCTTTGCATGCATCAGAAAATGCTATATACCAGCCATTTTGGATCAAGTTTATATGTGGTTTATATCAGCGCAGATATGTCAGAAAATGAGGAGATGGAGTGTGACCTTTGGAAAAGAAAAGAGGAACACTCACATGTCTCACACAAAGGGTTTGATATGAACCAGCTTCAGAGCTGGAAGGACACGTTTGATTTGAAAACAGTTATAGTCTTAGTTTGGGATGATTTTGCTTTTAATAAGTTGTGTTTTTGTAATATGCTTACACTTTTCCACGGCCTGTGGTTGTGACATAGATTGTGTAAAGAAGTGGTGTGTGACGTCACCCACAGCGTTCGGCTCCAGTCAAATGGAGCTCACTGAGCTTATAAGGGTGCATTTGGAGCCTGTTCGGGATAATAATTGATATACGGACAAAAAAAGTTAAATAAAAACACCAGGATCATGTAGAGCAGGCTAATAAAAACCAAAAATGAGGAGCCTCACAGAAGCAGATACGGAGACACAAGCAGCATTTTTTTCAATACAAAGTCGATCTGAAAACTGAAAGCACTTCCTATTTGGTGATGGCTAGTGGGTTAGCTATGTCCATGTGTATATACATGGGTCATGAAGTAATCATATTGATTTATCTGTGTTTGGTGCTAGACAATGTAGAATTAGACAATATAGAAACATACTAAATAAATAGCCCACAGTATATGTCACTTTTGGTGAATTGCTTATTTCTAAAAATAGATCGATCAAATCTGTATCTGTAATAAGTCTGTAACAAGTTATCTTTGCTGCTGTCATTGCCACATTACCATTGCTACTCCTTCCACAACATGTCACTGCTATCTTTACTTTAAACATTCAAAGCACAGAAAATAATATTTTAAACATAATTTTACTGTTTGTTATGATCTTGTTTCATATTGGGAAAAAAATCTTGGATGCGGTTTTATTTTGTCAAAACACGAAAGTCTGTCTTTATTTATGAAAAGTTAAGAACTACATGTAGCCACTTACTCCGTCCAACCAGAGGCACAAACTTGCCAAGCAGAGGAAAACATTGGTCATTATTTGTGGTTTGCATGCAGTTTCTTAATCCAGTGGAACAAGACATTTATTTTAAACTCCCAAATGTTCACTCACTTTCTTCTATAATTTCATAATTAAATTTATTACTGCTCTCATTGCTACAAGTGCTATTTGTATCTGGTGTTTCTTACCTCTTCCTTGAGGGGCAATAAGCTTGGTCAGTAAGGTAAAATATGTAGCTGGGTTAAAAAGGAAGTACAATCACAACTGAACCTGGGCTGCCAGCTCACTCACTGAGCTGCAGAGGCTGCACTAGCTCTGATTAATGATTGGTTGCAGGTGCCATGATCTAGACAGTCACTGTTTAGGTCAGAGAGAGTCCTTTTAGGTGTAGATTTCAGCATTTGAACTGGCGAACTATTCTGCTTTCTGACTGGATAATTTTCTTGAGAACTAAGAGTTAATGTCAAATGTCTTTTTAAAAGAATAAATAATAAATAAAAACTAAATTTGATTTGAACATGTCTACCTTGCTTTTTAGGGACACAGACTCAGGTAATGTTTGGGAAATTTGATATGAAAATGCTATTGTTTCTGTTTTTCAGGTGATAATCTGTGGCAGGCAGGTGATGTGCAGTTATTTGAACCAGGACATAGAGTTGCGAGTGGTGCAGCACTATGTGGGTTCTGACAGTCAGACGGTGGTGAAGGAGCACTGTGACTGCCTGCAGGCCGGGGGAAAGCTGCCCTCTTATGTGCTGGAGGACACGGAGATGACCGAGCTATGTCTGCGGGCCAAGGGAGATGAAGAATGGTCCCAGGATGTACAGCTAGAAAGAAGGGACAAGACCACCTCCAGCTCTGTGGTTCAGGTAACTCTTTTGTATCCACACCATAGACTGCATAAAGAAGTGGACTAAGGGACTGTGACGTCACCCATAGCGTTTGGCTCCACTCAAATGAAGCTCATGAGGCTAGCAGCTATAAGGGCAAATTTGGAACAGAGTTAGAAATAGGAATTGATTTACTGACAAAAATAAATAAATAAAAACAGCAGGATTGTGTAGAGTTGTTTAAAAATAAATAAAATAAAATGATGAGGCTCACTGGAGCAGTTACAGGGAGAGGGTTGACCATTTTTCAATGAATCGATGGAACCGGAAGCCCCCATGTCCATTCACATATACAGCCTATGGTCATTCCACTAAGCACATGTTTTTGAAGTTGGCAATGTTGTTACAAAACTGCAACTGACCTGAACTGCACGATTTAAGATGGTAGCCATGTGGCGATACCAGACATGTTTTGTACTATATCCATTCTAATTGATCATTCAAACCTACCCAAAACTGACAGAAGAAAGGGAAGGAAGAGATGGAACATAACAATTGTTTCACTTTGATGTATTTTGGTCCTACGTTTTGGGAAAATGGTACAACTTGGTTAGAATTTATCAATATTCAAAATCATGAAAGCGTTCCAACACAAATAAGTATAAATAGACACGATGCAAACACAACTCCATCTCCACCACCATCTCTGGTCTCGCACGTTTGAAGCTTACAAGGACCACCAACTGGGACGAGATTTCTGGAGTCCTCCTGGGTGGGCGCAGTGGCATGTCTTTCATACCGCTGCTTTTTGAGTTCTGTCCTTCCAATATGGTTCACTGATGGCCCCACACTTTCTAACCCGTAACCAGAAAGATGTTGATAGGCAGAAAATACAGTTTATGCTCTCTCATAACAAAGCTAACCATGGACAGGAAACTCTAGCTGATATGTGGGCATGGGGAGAACCTTTGAAGCCACTTTCACACCGCTGGATTAAAGCCAGATAGTCACTCCATCTCTTCCTCCTGCTGTTACTGGCCCTGTGCATATTATTCTACTCTGGCGAAGTATTTCTGTTTTTATTCAGATATGAGCCCCATGCTGTTAACACAAGCCCATTTGCTTCCCCAGCTTCTGTGTTTAGCAATACTCGAGAGTTCAGAGTTCAATACAACAGTATAGTTTTAGAAATGAGGTGAGTATAAAGACCACCAGCTTTATCAGTGTCTTATTGAGTAAGCTTTTCTTTATTGTAAAATGTGCCTTGTGCAACTGACGTATTTGTTCCCTAAAAAGGCCAATAGTATTACAACATCTTGTTCAGCAAACAATTTAGCATGCATGTTTCTGCCATATTAATTTTGTTTATTATTAGTCTTAATCTTCTGTTTTCCTGTGTACATATTCTCAAAGCTAACACATATGTTAACCCGCTTGGCCTTCCTCTGAGTTCCTGAATATCTTGGTGCATCTGGTCTGGCCCCAGCTTGAGTGTGTGTGTACATGGCTGTGTCTCCTCCTGCTCCGTCTGTTATCTGTTCCCTTCACATTTCACATGTGGAGTTTGGCTCATTATGAGAGAGCTGCCTGCTGGAGTAGCTGAGTGCTTAGATCTCTCTATCTCTGTCTTTCACTGCTATTTCACTCTCTGGTTTCCTCCCAGACTCCTGCTCTCTCTGCCTCATTCATCTTGCTATAGTTAACTCCTCTTCACTATTTACTTTACCCTTTTGGCACAAGCTCATCCACCTGCTACGTGGTCTGAATCACTCCCCTGCCCAAGTCTGTGTGTAATGTCCCATAATCCATCTGAAGTGCCTCCTGTATCTCACCTTCCTCCCACACAAAACACAGTTTGCCCTTGTCCTTAATGTTTGACAAAGCACAGGAGGTCAGAGTAACCCTATTTTCAGGCCTCAATAGCAGACACATAACACATACGAACACACCTACATGTAATATTACTTGGAATGTTATACTTGGCTCAAGGTTAAAAGGCCTATATTATGGTATTTTCTGATCTATGTTATAATGTTTCCTCCATACGTGGAGTTAATATTCCATATTTAGGCGTACGTTTCTTAAACTGAAAACACTGTTCCACCTTGTGATGTTATGTGGTAATACAGGAAGTGCTCCACTGTGTTTTTAAACTTCATACACCTTCACTAAAGTCATTTGGATGATTTTAGCTCTGGAATTGCCAATCTGTAATAAACAACAGGTAAAAAGTTAACATGAAAATTATCACTACATAAGGTGGAACAGAGCATTTTGAGCTTTGGGGATGAAGACAGCCTAATAATCCAAGATTACTCAAACATGTGTGAATGAAGCAAAACAAAACTTCAGATGTTTTTAACCACTTTGTAACACGGCTTAGAGCTCACAAGAGTCCTGTGTAATATAAGATCTTTAAAATGCTGTTTCTTTGTTACTTGCATTCCTAGAAATACTGCATCAGTGGCACTATTTTTAGGGGATATGGCTTGGAAATACCTCAAGAATTTGTTCTGCCAAAATTGGACCCTTCCATGTGTAACAAGGCTGTTTTGCATGCACCACTCTCATCAGTATGTTGTTGTCCCTAACAGTGAAATCCCCTGTATGTCATAAAACAGAGCAGTTTGTAATGTGCTTTGGCATCAGAAGGCCTTTAATGAGGAGCGAGGTCAAAACTTGAATGACACAATAAAACATCTTGGTCTTCTATGGGTACATTCTCAGCCATTGAAACTCACAAGGATTTTACTTCCTCAAGTGGTCTCAGATCTGCACTCTTCAATCCACTCCGTTCAGAGATTATGAGTTAGAGCTCAACATTTTACCACCAAAAGAAGCCAAGAAACAGTGTTTTGTAAGACAAAGCATGATAATGCGTTACTGATGGAGGCTATAAACATGCTGTCAGTGAGAAAAATGCTGCAAGTACTGTACATGTAATGAGTATGTTGCCTTAGATGCTCTTTGACATGCTCTTTTTTATTATTTTTAAAATGCCCATATTATGCAATTTTCTGATCTATGTTATGGTGTTGTTTCCTCATCACAAACACACCTTTGTGGCCATACCGGCTCGTCAAAGCCTGATCCTGTCAGGCCTGGTTAGTACTTGGATGGAAGACCACTGGAAAAAGCGCCACAGTGGGGCACCAGTGGCAAAAACTGTTGTTGTGTCCTTAGGCAAGGCACTTCACCCACACAGCCTAGTAGGAAAGTGGCATGTGCGTCGGAGGGGCAGATGCTTGCTTCCATCAGTCTGCCGCAGGGCAGCTGTGGCTACCATAGTAGTTTACCACCACCGAGTGTGGAGTGAATGAATAATGATCTGTAAAGCGTCTGAGTCTCCAGAAAAGCGCTATATAAAACTGATCCATTATTATTATTATTATTATTATTATTATTATTATTATTATTATTATTATTATTATTATTATTATTACACCTGGAGTCTTTTGTTTCATTCAGATGTTTAACACACAAATTGTGCATATTTGGGCTGAGTTCTCTCAAACACAAAGCATTCTGTTCCACCTTGTGAAGTCTTATGGTAGTACAGGAAGTGCTCCACTGTGTTTTGAAACTCCATACACCTTCACTTGTATCATTTAGATGATGCCAGCCTTGGAATTAGCAATCTCTACTGAACAGAAGGTGAAAAGTAGCTTTTTATCTTGAAAACTACCACTACCATATCACAAGATGGAACAGAGTATTTTGAGTTTTATAGATGTAGACAGACTAATAATAAAGGGTTACTCAAACATGTGTGACGGAAACAAAACACAACTCCAGGTATGTTTTTGAGGAGTTAACTACATTATAACATGGCTTAAAGCTCACAAGAGTATGACACCCTTAAATGTGATTACAATATGCATATGTGTGCTTTAATGGTTTACTAATTTGCTGTTTCTGTTCTTCAGTTACTTTTGGTGTTTGACATATTTTCTGTGCATTTGCAGGTGCCTTCTTCCAATGGATCATTGCTGTACGTCTGGTGCACTCTCATCACTCTTGAACCTGATACTCACATGCAACAGAGAGTGGTGAGTTTGAATGAAAAAAGACATAAATGACTTTGTCATTATACTCATTACATTATATGTAAATGTATATGTTTTAGGTGGTGTTCAGTCCTCTGTTTGTGATGCGGAGCCACCTCCCTGACCCTGTGATCGTCCATGTGGAGAAGAGGAGTCTGGGGCTCAGGGAGAGTCAAGTCATCTTGGGACAAGGCCACCAAGAACCACTGCTCAACACAGAGGCAGAGCAGACCCACCACCTCACCTTCCAAGCCAGGTAAATACTGCCTGATCACCCAGTCCCTTCTACATTCTGTTTGAATCCAGAAGGAACTGGAACCGGACAAGACCGCATGAAAATCCTCTGTCCTCACTCATTTGTAGCTTGCTGCTCTCAAAAGCAGAAGACATCTCTTCTCTAAAATTCTCATTATTCTTAACATTCAGAACTAAACTGAGATAAATAGTTTGGTGCTTCAGTTGATGATTCTCTGTCCTTTAAGTTGTTTTTTACGTGTAAATGCCATGTTTGACGCAAACAGACCATGTGTCTCTCTGACTGGTTAATCCGCCTGTCAGTCACCCCCTATGAAATCAGGGAGACAGGATACGGGTCCAGATTAGAGGCAAGATCGGGCCTAAAAAATCCAGCCCGACCCGACCCGGCCCGCGGGTATTAAAGCCCGACCCGGCCCGAACCCGACCAATTAACTTGATTTGCAGGCCCAAGCCCGAAGCAAACCCGAAATTTCATATTTTATTTGTGAGGACTCGGGAGGAGGAGGGGTGATTTATGATAACAAATTAAAGCCTGTCTTTTGTAAGGAAATCTAAGTTAAACAAGACTGTATAAACATTTACATCTTTTATATTTGTTTCTGCAGAGGGTACATTAACCGACAATTTTCCATCATTGACGGATTTTTTTAAGAGTTGACGGGAAAAATTTAAGGCCGTCCGTCATTTTGACGGGTTGAAAATTGGGCCATAAACCACAGCAGCAGTACGTCCTTAAGAATCTAGCGCGGCACTGTTTAGTAGTTAAATAGCAATTACATTACAGCGCCTTCTCTGTTTTATCCAAGTTATTTATTTTAAAACAAGTATTCCTTAGTTTAGTATCCACACATCGTTTTAGTATACATTTTTATAAACATATATTTATTTTAAAAAAGTCAGCGAGAGAGAAGCCCGGCCCGACCCGACCCGAAGCAATGATTGACATTTTAGGCCCAACCCGACCCGAATTTCGGGTCGGGTTTGTAAAGGTCTTTGTAAAGGTTTGCCAAAACGTGTAGTTGTAGCAGATCAGGTAAGATGAATACTCCCATCAAAAGCCATGCTGTAATCTCCCTTTAATTCATTTCCTTAAAACCTCAATCTACTTAAATTGCAAGGCTCCCAAAGTCATACTTTTCTCAGCGCATAATGGATTAATTGCATTAATCTATTAATCTATCTAAACTATTTCATGACTGGAATATATATTCTGTTGTTGCTTTTCAATCAGATGTTGACAGTTGTGGACTTATTTTTGGCCAGAATACGGTCTCTCGACAGATATTTCAGTTTTTGGTCAAAAACTCTTGCCAGCTTGTCACTTGTCAACGTGACATTTTATCATAACAGTGACAAAACCGATTACAATATAGTGCCTGCTACATTATCTCATTGTCAAACAGCTCATTTTACCATAAACCCTGACACTTGTCTCCTGCAATGACTTTTTCTGCATGTATTTAGCCAGATGGTAAAAGACACTTAAGACTCACCCACTCCATTTTGTCTGACTCAATATGACGACAGTTGGGAGTGATATTTAGGCAAAAGGAAGTCCATTTGGCAGCTGTTCCAAACCAGCTCCATTTCCATCATGTCAGATCAGAACCATAATTACGCTCATTTAGATACCAGGCCTAACACAAAGCAGGTTTTGGCCCGTATTGGAAGTGTATTTATCTGTGATGGCGTACATGTTTGCAGGGGCGGGCTGATGAGTAATGCCACATGCACATGTGTACTATCTGTGTGTGGTCTGGCTCTGTGACCGTCCCGTGACGCCAGGCCCTCACCAGGGGAAGTGTCACAGTCACCACATCATCATAGGCGCAGTCCTGCATACATAAGCCCTCTGCCACTACTGACCTGCTAGGATACCTTCAGCTGTGGTTCAGTGGGTAGAGCATTTGCCCATTGGCCTGTGCATGCTACCATTGTGTTCTTGAGCATGACACCTAGAAAAGCAGTACCTGTGACTATTTACAGTTGAAAACACTAAAGGCTGATTAGGTACGTTTTTCTTGAATCAGAGAAAAATATCAATAAATAAAGCCCTTCACAGAACAATCCAAGTGTAACCTAGGCTTGTAACCAGGGATATCCAATTTCATCCCAATATTCCTGCCAAAATATATAGTCAGTAAGAGATTATTAAATATAGATGTGATCATTTTAATTTATTTGTCTAATGTTTAAATAATAGAGTTGAAACAACATAGCAGAGGAAGAATTAGGGTTAGATATTTTACTGGCTCCTCCTGGATGCTGCTGTGATGCTGCAGGACACAGAAGACGGTTTTGGCTCTTCCTCTCCTCAAACTGCCCTGATACGGGATCTGCTGACCCTACCTGACCAATTTGTGTTTCATTCATGTTTTTTGTACCCTGACATATTGACTACTACTTTACATGCTAATAGTGAAGTACACAGACTGAAGAGCCAACAGTAGCACAGTACATAGAGCACACTGACACTGCCCTGAAATGCTGCCAGTGTTGAAACTGTTCCTTTGACGTTCATGCTAAAATCCAGACTAACACCTAATTTTACTCCCAAGTAAATGACCTGACATGACCTTGAGGGATTTTTCTCAAAGAAGTAATATTTTTAACAGGTTTAAAATATGGTTTCCTTTGCTATGAATTACAGTGCACTTAATAGACACCTCATTTAAGGCCTCATTCAAGGAAAAACACTCATCATAAAAGATGGGGTATTTAAGGTCACTATTTCACTTCCCAGTATATTATAAACTATCTCCTGTACAATCTTTGGCAGATTAATATTGATTTGAATTTACTGAGTTTGGCTTGTGAACAGCGTAAATAACTGATTCAGTTTTCTCAATCTTTCATTTGAAATGACTTGTCTCATACCATTTTACATCTGGCTGACCATAAAGAGCCATTACCAACCAGAGTTTAGTGTTATCCTGTTCAAAGCGTACCTCTTGTTTAGTGTAACTATGTTGTCTACATAGCAGTTTCTCTAGTCTGACAGCCTTGAAGTGGGAATTGGCATTTTCAGCCTGGGTGGCACCATTGGAAAAAACACACTGCATGGGTTTTTTGTTATCACTACAATTGTAATCTGTGTTGTTTTATGCATAATCCATTGAAGAAAAATCACATTATTGGTAGCAGCTAGCGGTGATTTGGATAAACAAGAGTGCAACTGATTCCCCATTTTTTACATTACGTTTCTTTGTTTAGATATCTGGTCACAAAGTTTGTTTTCATTTCATCTACGCTAAAGAAACCGCAGTGTGCCATTCAGTAACTGGGAATATTTTGAGTTGATGTTTTTGTAGATAAATCCTTTTCATAAGCTCAAAAGGCAAACTCCAAAGTGTCTTGTCTTTCTGTCGGTGACCACAATGCGTCTAGTGTTTACAATGCGCCCCCCTGTCTAAAACCACGACTCACCACATAAACTCAAATGTCCCCTCCAACTCAATCCATCCTTCATCCCTTACAGCTCAGAAACCCACAACTGTAAAACTGCACCTTTGGACATTTGTACAGCAGACATAAGTCCCCAAAACGCAAATTATGAGGATTCGTTGGTCGACAGCTCATCTTCCCTCCTGTAATTATACATTCTTGTGGCTCCTAATGAACAAGGTACAGAGCATAACTGTGGCTTAGCAACACTCAAGAACCAACCAAACCTAACCATGTCCTGCTTGGTTTATACTGGTCACCACAATGGAAAGAATATAAGCTTACAATCATTTTTTTATTTTGTTTCTTACCCCTTCCCAGGAAATTTTAAATATCTCCTCCATTGACATATTGATTTTGATTCGAATTTGATTAGTTTGGCTTGGGAGCAGCACAAATAACCAAACAACACATTTATTTCATTTAAACTTGGTCCTTGTCTCATACCATTTTACAAAGTTAAGTCTCCAAAACTTAAATTATGAGGATTCATTGGTTGGCCTCCTGTAATTATGCATTCTTGGGGGTCCTAATGAACCAACCAAACCTAACCATGCCCTGCTGGTCATTACAACGGAAATAATATAACGCTTACAATCCTTTGTTTCTTACCCCCCTGAGAAATATTTTCAGGAAAAGCTTCCTGTCAACACCTTGTCCCACCACTTTGTCTTCCCCGAAACCAAAGTTAATCACGTTTTGTCCCTTTTATAGCACAAACGATCGGATTAATACACGCTTGATATAAACTGCCAAGTAGAACAGGATACAGCCCAAAGAAATCAAAGAGGCTATTACTATTGTTTAGATTTTTTAATATATTTTCTTTCTTCCATCTTTGACCACTGTCTGGGTCTGCAGGATTCACAGGAAAATGCAATACGCCTCGATATCTGTGAGCTTGTAAGTCTATACTCCTAGTCAGACAAAATACACAAACTCAATGATTAGATTTAGAGAAGTGGTTTCAGGGTACAATCAAAGTTTAGCTGTAGGTCATAAGAACAATGGGAACAAGAACTGGCTGTCAAAAGGTGTTTGCTTCTATTGCAAAAGACGAAATTTGAATTGCTTCTGGAAGAGATTGTAAACATAATTGTACTGAAAAAATGTACATCTGCATTTGGGGTCTAAACACATATATCATATTATAAGATACAAAGAGGAGATGGTGAAAATAAATACTTCCAGCTGTTGATGGCACAATTAAGATCACTGTGAAGTATCTATTTCAAATGTGACTATGTGGGTTATAATTGAGGTCATAGTCATAGTCATAGTTTGCTTTATTGTCGAAAAACCATATGTACATGTACATAGAGTAATTCGAAAATTCGTTTCCCCGCTAGGCAGGCAAGACAATGATAGAGCGGCTAGGGGAGGGGTCGCTGCGCATGCGCACGCCGCCGACTCGGAGATACAGAGTGGAAAACGTGCAGTTACAATCCATGACAATTATACACAACATGTAATGACAGAAAAACTGTTGGATAGGTAACATACAGTGTTTTTTTTCTTTGGCGACAAGGAGGAAGGGTGTGGGGCAAGGGAGCAGATCAGAAATCAATGAAATTGATTGAAAACTGAAGTAGTATAAAAATAGACAGGGCAGTATTACTTAATACATATCAGTGCGAGTCCAATAGTGTGTGCCAGTGTTTTTGTAGAGTCCTTGATAAGCCGCAGCTGTCGGCCTTGGACGTGTTTGTGCAGAAGATGCAGTCAAAACAAAGAGTCCAGTTCAGTTGGATCACATTTTCCAGGAGAATTGATTACAAAAGGGGAATTTAACATAATCGATACATTTTAGAACCCAGGCGAACAGACAATTTGCCAGAACCCTGGTTTCTGTCAGGTCCCCACTTCCTGCAGGTCTGCGCGACTCGCAATAATGAATACGGACTGAGCCGCTGTTCTCCACAGTTCCAAATCCATTTATCCACGATGATAACAGGAGAAGTTCAATTTGTCAACTGGACAAAGTTTGTTTGGTTGAAAACGTTTCGCCGCTCATCCGAGAGGCTTCGTCAGCTCTAATAAGAATACTGGTAAGACACTTGCTTATATCTTGCTGTAGGGAGGAGCTACCTAGCTAACTACTAGTATTCCACCAGTATTCTTATTAGAGCTGACGAAGCCTCTCGGATGAGCGGCGAAACGTTTTCAACCAAACAAACTTTGTCCAGTTGACAAATTGAACTTCTCCTGTTATCATGGATTCTACCTGGACGACTGAGGGACTTTTCACGCATTTATCCACGATGTTATCTGGTGCCAGGGGAGTCCCACGGATGGGATGACAGTTCATCTGTGTTTTCTCCTTCTGATGTTGCCCCCCCGAGTTCGCAGTTCCCCGTAATGTCCGGCAGATCGGGGCTCTTTTTATCCGCTCGGCTCCAATTAGTGATGGGTCAGAAAACATCCCCCAGGCCAATCCAGATGTCCTGCCATCAAAATTCCAATAGTAATCGCTCCATGTCCTCTGGTAACAGCGGTGCCAGGCACACGATGCGTCCTTAGGCAGCTCGTTCCCTTAGGACTGACCGGCTGTCCGGACCGGCGCTCTTCCATGAAAAAAAATATACAAACTGTGTAGGGACCAACTCCAATTCATGATTTAGGATTTGAAAAATCTGTTCCAACAGGAGAAAAATGACGAGACGAGAGAAATAAAACATCACAGAGCAAAGATAAGGGAGGAAGAGAAAAGTGTGTCCACTCCTCACGACAGCTAGGAGGTCATAAATTATGTGACTTAGAAATATACAGAATATTTAAACGGCCAATATTAGGCTATTATCTGATCTATGTTATAATGTTTCCTCATTAAAAACATATCCAGAGTTGTGTTTTGTTTCATTCACTCACACGTTTAACACACATCCCCTGCATGTTTAGACTTCATTACATCACAAGGTGGAAAAGAGCATTTGAGCTTTGGAGATGTAGACAGACTAATAATGCAAACATGTGTGAATGAAACAAAACACAACTCCGGATATGTTTTTGATAAGAGCATTTTAACATGGCTTCAAGCTCACAAGAATCAGTTTGATGTAATTTTGGACCTTTAAGAAAACTTTACCATGTTTTCTGTTGTAGGGAAGATGAAGATGCTTCCAACTGTGCGGTACCCATCTCCACGAGTCTAATCAAACAGATCCTGAGCAAAGCAGGAAGTCAAGGCAACTCGGACCTCATCCTAAACGACTTCTATGGAGCAAAGACATCCGCCAAGCTGCAATGGCCCTATGTCTCCAAAGACAGTAACAGGTATGATAATACTGGTATTAAAAGGGTTTGGTTCTTATTTCACTTAGTACAATAATTATGTTCATCGTACACTGAGACTGATCTAACTCTGAAAATCAGTGACATTGATCCAGCTTTTTCAACTCTGGTACCGATATTGATACTTTGACTTTAGGTATCTGCTGATATGAACCAATACCAGTGTCGGAACTGAACCTTTTTCTCCCCAAAAAACATAGGCTACGTTCACACTGCAGCCTGAAATGACCCAAATCCGATTTTTTTGCCTCTATGCGACCTGTATCTGATCTTCTAATTTTTTCAAATGCAATCCAGGCCACTTGGATATGTGGTCCTAAATCCGATATATATCCAATCTTTTGGCATGCGACTTCAGTCTGAACGGCCAGGTTGCATTCATCTCCGACCCAGGCGTGTTTCCTGCGAGAGTGGTACAAGTAAATGCACACAAACGTTCTTCTCATCATGCGAAAATAGTATATACACCGTATCAGGGGGCGGCAGTAGCTCAGTTGGTAGAGCGTATGCCTCGTGGTCCGGGGGTTGACGTGGTCTTGACGGGTTGACCGCATGTGATCCCGGCTCCCACAGATGGGCGCTGCCGTTGTGTCCTTGGGCAAGACACTTAACCCCACCTCGCCCCCAGTGTCTGTGGACACTGGTAGCCCCCATGGCAGAAGATACATCAAGGCCCGTTGTGACGTGAGCCGTCCTCCTGTGGACCCACCATCCGCGGAAGTATTCATGGGGGCTGGTGCATTGTGTTCTGGGCAGCAGAACACTGCTTGGACTGCTGCCCCCGCGACCCAGAAAATGGAAAAGCGGAAGAAAATGAATGAATGAATGAACTCCGTATCAGTGAAGCACATAGTAATCCCACCACTCTTGGCTGCGACTCCGCACCCACACGTTCATTTCTACGGTCGTGCCACTGCCACTGCCCCACAAAACGCCGTGGCCAAAAACCTTGTCCTTCTCCTTCTCCGCCTCCTCTTTAAACAAATAAGCTGTCTCCTGGCGCCTCCCTCGGGAGGTGTTCCAGGCATGTCCCACTGGGAGGAGCTGGAGGAAGTGTCCGGGGTGAAGGAGGTCTGGGCGTCCCTGCTTAGACTGTTGCCCCGGCGACCCGGCCCCGGATAAGCGGAAGAAAATGGATGGATGGATGTTCTACCTTAGGTAAGACAGCAACTTTAGGCTATTTCCGTAAACATTGAGCACGTTCGCTGCGTGTGACATCATCGTGTCCTCCAAGGCGCATGCGGTACATTTTTGGGGCATTTAAAGTTCACACTGGAGATCACATACAAGTCGCATTTAATTGGAAATGTGAACGGCCTCGCAAAAAAAACAGATTTCACAAAAAAATCGGAATTGAGCATTAAGCCCTGCAGTCTGAACGTAGCCATAGTTAACTCTTTACAAAATGGATCCAATTTTGTTATGTAACTGTTATTTATCTTTCAAATAACTCCTGAACAGCTTTGAAAGTATAAGAGTTCAAATATGAGACATCCTAGGGCTTCATCAGCAAGTAAATAGTTTTATTACATCAAACTAAAGACCTAACAAGGATATCAGCTGAACTGATTTCGGGGGAGGTATTTAGTCACAACAGTTTAGGAATTAAGGTTGCTGTCCTGCTGACAATTGTGAAATTACAAATGTGAATTATATTACGCCCACTGAGACACTCATTTTACTTGAAAAAGCTGTGAGATCAACTATTTACCAAATGCTGCAAATGAGGGCAATTAAACAACCCTAGCACTTCAATCCAATATCATCCAAGAATCCAAGTCATGTAGTTCTGCGTACAGAACCCTAACCCTAACGCTAACCCATATTTGAGATCAGACTTTTTAGAGTATCAGCTTTCGGCCTTAAAACTCCACCACAGGCTGATATTTTGTTTTGGTCGATTTGCTGCCTACAAATACACACAGCTAACTTAAAAATTTGTGGCAATTAAGGGGCTGTTTGTGAGTTTGTATTAAATTTAAATTGCATAAATTGAGGAAAATATCGGCCCAAAAGCATCGGGAGAGCTTATTGGCCAAAGGCTGCTGTGGATTCTAATCAATCGGTGTCAGCATCGGTCATGGAAAAAACCTGTATTGGTTGATCTCTAGTCCATATTGTGCTGTGGTGTTTTGAAGGACGTTGCTTTGAGATGTTACAACACACATGCCTCGTTGTCAGGCTTACACACTGTTGTGCAATAGGCCTTTAATGAGAGATGTCTCTTGTCTTTGTGCTGCCTTTGTTCACATCATATAACGGTTAACTCCACAGACAATGGAGAGCCGTGGTTCAGACGCCCGCCACAGTCCCCACAGACTGGAGCTTTAGTCTGTCACTGCGTCGCGGTCCTCTTTCTCACACAACTCTCAGGGCCTTGCATCCAGTTAAAAGTTGGCAACAGATTACAACAGGAGTTTTTTTTTATTCTGTGTTATGTCTTTGAACATGCAATTTCTTCATACAGTACACCATAATATGAATAATATTTTATACAGTGTTTGACCTTTTATGTTGTTATGGTTTTGGCTATGAGATCTTAAAGGTCCTATATTACACAAAATGGATTCTTTTGAGCTCTAAGCCATGTTATAATAATTTTACCTCCTCAAAAAGAAACCTGGAATTGTTTTGTTTCATTCACACAAGTTTGAGTAAAGATAAGAAACAAAATAAGACTTTATTGATCTCACACAGGAGAAATTCACTAGCTCCAGGCAGTTTAGTGCAAAAGAAAGTTAGAGGAAAAAAGTGCATACAGACAAGATACGTAATAATAATAATAGGTAAATAATAGTAGAAAATTACACATTTGAACTATATAGTGGAGTTGTACAGTCTGATAGTGGCAGGGATGAAGGATCTGCGGTAGCGAAATCCTGGTTTATTTGTCTGTCTACATCTCTAAATCTCAAGATGCTCTGTTTCACCTTGTGATGTCATGAAGCAGTAGTTTTCAACTAACCTTAACCCTTACCCTAACACGTACCTCTAGTTCAGTAAATATTGGCAATTCCAAGGCTGAAATCATCTAAATTATTCAAGGGGAGTTAAAAAAAAACAAAAAAAAAAACAGTGGAGCACTTCCTGTATTACCACACGACATCACAAGGTGGAACAGAGAGTTTTCCATTTGAGAAGAACTAAATATGCTGGATTTGTGTATTAAACATGTGTGAATGAAACAAAACAGAACTCCAGGTATGTTTTGATGACAGCATTACCACATGGATCAGAAACTAGCGTAATATAGGCCCTTGTGAACTTCCAGTATTCATAGAGATATAAATGTCACAATAAATATATCCTGACATGAGAACTATTTTGTGGAAAAACGCAGAAGAATAAAGTAGAAAATATTGCATCATAAATACTGTAGAAATAGTACAAGGATAATACTTGATAATACAGTAAATATCAAAGGATGGATTGGGAGCTATTAATTTTCCTTCTAGTAAACCTGCCGCGGTCAGGAACCAAACATGAAAACAAAAAGTTTAATGACTGACTCAGACTCTGGATACAAGCATACTCAACAAGTATGCGTCTTAATTATAACATGGACACAGAAAAGAGTCCAGCTCCAGCTTCTGCTGTGCATCCCTCCCTCTGTGTCTCGCTCGTATGAAATGCTGTCTGCACATGTCACTTTGGGAGCGCTTTCTTGTCACACACCAATCACACTGACATCTTGAAGACATCGGAGCAGCCTCTCTCTCCCAGGCTCAGAGAGTGGATCTGCTGGACATGTGTCTGACTGCGGTCGGCTGTTTCTCTGCTTACTGCATCACACACAGGTGCTACAGATAGTGCTACAGTGGTGGAACATAACAAAGTAAAAATAGTTTGTAAAAAACAGTGTACAGTGGTCCCTTGCTCAATCGCGGTTCACTTTTCGCGGCCTCGCTGTTTTGCGGATTTTTTTTTTTTTTTTTTTTTTTTTTTAAATTTTTAAATAAATAGTATATCAACATTGTGTTCTGCGTCCTGATTGTCTTCTCCTCCGTGTCTCCTGTACAGTACAGAATGTGTTCAGTTTGACACATTTATATAGATGTTATAGAGGGGGGACCCGCTGGATGCACGAGGAGCCGAGACATGAGTCACTGGATCTGTAGGAAGTCCAGACCGGGACCAGACCGGGACTAGACCAGAACTAGACCAGGACTAGAACAGGACTAAACGTGGACTAAACGTGGACTGAACCAGGACTAAACCAGGACTAAACCAGGACTAAACCAGGTCCAAACCTATTTATTTATTTATTCTTTATTTAATAGGGACAGTGCATATTAATGAACATCTGCAGCATTGCAGTGTAAATATGCCAGATTATAGCAAGAATGCTAATTTCCATCTGTAGTCCCTAGGCAGGTGATACCACAGCAAAAACAATAAAAACAGGGACAACTGACAATAACACCAACATTAAAACATTAAAAATGTCCACAAGTCTGGTTTTCCTTTAGCCACTGTTTCAAGTATGATTTGAAAGTGGCCAGTGTTGGAGTCTCTCTTTTTGATGATGGGAGAGAGTTCCAGCCTCTGAGAGCACAGTTTGTCCACAGTTTGGACTAAACCAGGACTAGACCAGGTCTAAACCAGGATTAAACCACCTTGTTTCGTGACCGCACGTGTCCGCGCGCACCCCCCCCCACACACACACACACGCCTCACTATTAATACATTTTGTTGAAAATCTACGAAAGTTTGAGTGTTTAAACAAGAGAGAAATGTGAGAAAATGTTAATACCAGCCTGAGAAAAGTGTATAATGTGTGTGGTGAGGCGTTTACAGCCTTAAAACATGTATAATTCTAAAATATAAAGTTGTCCTACTTTGTGGATTTCACTTATTACGGGTTATTTCTGGAACCTAACCCCCGCGATAAACGAGGGACCGCTGTAACTGAGTAAAAAGTTTAGGTATCTGTACTTAAGTCAGTTTTAAAGTAGATACTTTTACATTACCACATTTGAAAGAAGGTATCTGTACTTTCACTGCATTTTTTTAAACTGGACTGAAAAGTAAAATAATTTTTATTATTGTGTGAGACCCGCTGAAAAGTCTGAGAGGTTTATTTTTAACATGTTTGTTGTTTGAGAGCAATCAAAAATATACAAATAAAAACAGCTAAAATTTCAGCACAAATCAATACATTTGAAACCTTATAAGTGTGAAATAGTTTTACCTTTTACTCTTTAAGTACATTTTTAAACAGGTTCTTGAATACTTTTACTTAAGTAGATTTTTTTCATGTGATACTTTGATTTTAACTTTATTTTTATCTTTTTATATCCTGCATGCAATTCAGTTAAACCACTCTTTCTTATTGGAGTGACTAATCCTTATAGCAAAATTCACAATAGACACGATTGTAATTTCTGACCTTTTCTTAACAGAAACTGAAATGGTAACTTTAACCCTCTTGTAAATAAAACTCCCCTCTTTCTATAAACAGGGATGCTGACCAAGGGATTAATATGTAATTTAAAAATAACTATGGACAAATTGTGCAACAGATTTGATGAAAATGTTTATAGCTTTCATGTTTTCATTTAGACAAGTTTCTAAACATGGCTAAATACTTTACAATTGAGTATTTATATGAATTACATTGTCAAAAGTCAATCGGGCACACAGCTTTGGAATTCAATGGTGAGAACATTTTTTGAGCAGCAAGAGCAGAGATTTCAATACCTAAACACACTCCAAACTTGGACACTAACATCACTAACCTTTTGATTTATTTCTGTAATATAAATTATATGATTACTTTTAGATAATCTGTTTTCAATACAGCAGAGAGCCTGTGTCAAACCTTGATGGGAAGTGTGTAAATATAGTGTCTTAATGCGGTACAGGAAGTTGAAAGTGGTAACTTTTATTTTTCTTTCTCTGTTTTACTTTAATGGCGTCATTAGGATCATTACACAAACAGCATGTAGTGGTTGGGCTCGGAGTAAACTGAAGTGTGTGAAAACTCCAAATTCACACCTCTTTTGCCTTCGGCCTCAGAGTTGGCAGTTCTGACAGAAGCCCCATTTCTTTCAATTACAGCTTTGTGAGCTGGGCGATGTGATTTATGAGTGCTCACTCCGCTACCCGCACTGTTAACGTCAAAGCCCAATTTGACTAACTACACAAACAAAATACACTGTAAAGAGGCTATTACCACAATTATTTTGTGCCCCATAAGAAAGTGTTGCTGTATAAATAGCTAGATTGGTTGAGTTGCCAGACTTCAATCATTACTACTGCTATTATAATAGCTATAACTATGGGTCATATTATTCATCTGAGCCTTGTACATTAACACCATTCTTGTTTTGCCTCCTCTTACTATAATGGATGTTGTTAGGTTTGGTTTGTTTATTTGCCATTTATAGTTAAAAATCACATTAGAAAAACATGTACAAAAAACAGTATTGACCATCACTTTATGTTGGTAGAATATAAACAGATGATTTAAATTATAAATAATATAATATAAAGGTAAATTATCAAATGTCTGAAATAGACTAGATCAAATGTACAAAAAGTTTTGTTTGTGATATGAGTGAGCAGGCAGCCCTGAAGTCCTGGCCACATCTGTGTCTGAAGTGCAGTTTGTCTGAGGGCTGTTTGTTTGTCTCTGGGCGCTGTTTAGGGTTCACAAACGTGCGTGTGTGTGTGTCTGTGTGTGTGTGTGTGCACGTGCGTGTGTGTGTGTGCGTGTGTGTGTGTGTGTGCGTGTGGTGTCTGTGTGTGTTTGTCTGTGCGTGTGTGTGTGTCTGTGTGTGTGTGTGTGTGTGTGCATGTGTGTGTGTTTGTGTGTGTGTGTGCTTGTCTCTGTGTGTCTGTGTGGGTGTCTGCGTGTGTGTCTGTGTGTGTGTGCGTGTCTCTGTTTGTGTGTGTGTGTGTCTGTGTGTGTGTGTGCGTGTGTCTGTGTGTGTGTTTGTGCGTGTGTCTGTGTGTGTGTGCGTGTCTCTTTGTGTCTGTGTGTGTGTCTGGGCGTGTGTGTGTGTCTCTGTTTGTGTGTGTGTGTGTTTGTGTGTCTGTGTGTGTGTGTGCGTGCGCGCGCGTGTGTGTGTGCCTGTGTGTGCGTGTCTCTGTTTGTGTGTGTGTGCGTGTGTGTGCATCTGTGTGTGTGTGCGTCTGTGTGTGTGTGTGTCTCTGTGCATGTGTGTGCGTGTCTGTGTGTGTGTGTGTATGTCTTGTGTGTGTGTGTGTGTCTGTGTGTGTGTGCGTGTGTATGTCTGTGTGTGTGTGTGTGTGTCTCTGTGTGTGTGTCTGTGCGTGTGTGTGTCTGTGTGTGTGTGTGTGTGTGCGTGTCTCTGTTTGTGTGTGTGTGTGTGCGTGCGTGTCTCTGTGTGTCTGTGTGTGTGTGTGCGTGCGCGCGCATGTGTCTGTGTGTGTGTGCGTGTGTCTGTGTGTGCCTGTGTGTGCGTGTCTCTGTCTGTGTGTGTGTCTGTGCGTGTGTGTGTCTGTGTGTGTGTGCGTGTCTCTGTTTGTGTGTGTGTGTCTCTGTGTGTCTGTGTGTGTGTGTGCGTGTCTGTGTGTGTGTGTGTGCCTGTGTGTGCGTGTCTCTGTTTGTGTGTGTGTGTCTCTGTGTGTCTGTGTGTGTGTGTGCGTGTGTGTGTGCCTGTGTGTGCGTGTCTCTGTGTGTGTGTGTGTATATATATGTGTGTGTGTGTGTGTGTGTGTCTCTGTGTATGTGTGTGCGTGTCTGTGTGTGTGCGTGTGTGTGTCTGTGTGTGTATGTCTGTGTGTGTGTGTGTGTTCCCACATGACCTGTCAGCTGTTCCTCCAGTTCGAAGCTGTTTGCAAAACGTTTCTTTCCACAAACTCTACTTGATCCTACAGTGGATTACTGTCCGGGGGTCCTGTTAAGGACAGTGTTTTACTCTATTGTAATTTTTCCTTCACTTGTGTCCAGTAAAGTTGTTTGTTCTTTATTACATTGTGCTGCATTGTATTGTATTCATATTTTCTAACATTGCCTTTGACAAGTAGGCTTGTCGCAATAAATACTACATCGACTTACCATTCAATACATGGCAGATGGGACAATCATTTTTGGGGGGCAGTATTTATCGTGTGTACTTTTTCTTTGTACTAGTGGGAAAATTGTGGTTATTTTACTGTACTATGACAACTAAGGTACAAACTACTGCATTCTGCAATGTGCTGCATTCTGTTATTTATTGTAGCTCGTAACAATAATGTATATTTAAAGTACTTTTTGGGGATAATTGCTTTATGGTTTGGTTTTTATCCTTTATTATCTATATTTAATTAAGCAATATATTGCTCTTCAAAATGTGTTTTCGTGGCAGGTCTATTGAGAAGCCTTTTTTTTAGTTATTGTTATTGTAAATATCTGACATAGTAAATGGGACTGATCTTGTGTTTTTTCACTTTTTCTTTGTATCTATAAAATGCCCTCTTGTGTTGCTGTTGTCCCTCAGGCCTGTGTCAGACCCCCTGGCTCAGTGGGACAGTCCCATGCAGGTGAAGCTGTCGTGCTGGAAGCCTGGTCTGAACACTCTGCTGGTGGAGCTCCTGCCCTGGGCGCTGCTGGCCAACCACTCCCAGTGGGACCTGTGGCTGTTTGAGGGGGAAAACATTGTCCTGCAGATACCAGCCGGGAAGGTCATAGTGCCTCCCAACTTTAAGGTACAGTCTTCACATACATTACATCCCCATTCACTAAAATGCATTGCTCTGAAATATTTCTCAGACTTAGACGAATTTTATTGATCCACAGGGAAATGATTTGGACACAGTAGTTCACATATTACAATAAATTTTAAAAAATTTAAATGGTAAAAATAACTTAAAAATAAGTACCAAAAGTAGCAAGATGCTGGTGTCAAATAAGGCATAATTATTGTATATGTACAAGAAAAAAAATATAGAAATATAGAAATAGTAAATGTATCTCCACTCTACACAATTGCCCTCATCTCACTGCAAGAAGGTCCTGGGTTCAATTCAATTGAGAAGTTTGCATGTTCTAAGGAAAGCACACAGAAGACAGATGTCTAGGTATTGAATGACACAAATTAAAGGTGCATTATGTAACTTTTCAGTTGGCGGTCCTTCACCTTCTTTTTTCTATGGCCATGTCATTGCTCTGCTTTGAATATTCTACAATATGACATTAAATTAAATCTAGCTTACACGTATTCAGTTACAGATGGTTTTATTGCTCAAAAATACCTAAAAAATAATTATTTGGAATACAGTGTTTTCTGATTTTTATTTAAGTTCTGATTTCTGATTTAAAATTCCAAAGCTGCACAGTCACACAATTTGAAGGCCAATCATTGAGTAGAACACACTGATGCAATTGAAAACATTTTCCTTTACTTTCTTCTTAGGTAATGACCCTCAAGCATTAGTGTGGCTTATAGAGACACTTAAAATTATGAAACAAAATATGATCATAATTAGGGATGCACCGATGTGAATGCAGCTGGGAGGATCGCTGGTGTCTCTCTCCCCTCCCTCCTAGACATTTTTAACACCCGGCTCACCCGCAGAGCGTCCAGCATTGTGGGTGACCCGAGCCACCCCGCACATAGCCTGTTCAGCCTCCTGCCCTCGGGGAGAAGGTACCGGAGTCTCCGGGCCCACTCCACCAGGCTTTCAAACAGCTTCATCCACCAGGCTGTCAGGAGGCTGAACTCACACCCGAACTCTCACCTTACCCATCCCCCGCCCCCCACTCCCCATATTGGCATAACCTGTATTCCATAAAAAGACCTATCACTCTAGACACTTTTAAAAAAACTGCTGCTAAGGACTACTGTTGCACTGTTGCACATTTACATTTACTACTGGATTTTACTCCTGTTGCACTGTTGTTTACTACTGTTATTGCACACTTACATTTACTACTGGAATTTTTAGTACTGTTGTTTACTCCTGTTATTGAATTTTACCCCCGTTGCACTGTTGTTTACTACTGTTATTGCACATTTACTACTGGAATTTTAGTACTGTTGTTTACTCCTGTTACTGCACTAGAATTACTACTGTTGCACATTTATTTTTATTTTATCTTAACTCCTATGCACATTCTACTGCACATGACCAAGTCACTGCTGTATCTTCCATTGCACATTTTTGATGCACACTGCACACTTTGGAAATCTGTATATAGTATAGTTTATTTATTATGTTGCACTGTTTTAAGATTTTAGATCGTAGACTTTAGTTTTAACTTTAGATCTCTGTCTTAGATAGTTTTTTGTTGTGTTTTGTCTTCATATTGTATTTTGTACACTGTCTTTTTGCACTACTTGGCCAGAGAGAAACAAAATTTCGATTCACTGTATGTTGAACACATATGGCAGAATTGACAATAAAGCTGACTTTGAACTTTGACTTTGAACTTTGAACTTTGATGTGAAAATTTTAGCCGATAACGATATCCAATATTAATGATGCTGATATCTGCCAATACCGATATTAGCCGATGCCGATATTTATTTATTTTTAATTCTGAGATAACATTTTATACAGACTGAAAATCAGGCAAAATGAATTTTTGAATGTCTTCTTTTATTTTCAAAACGTGTTTTGACTCCTTTCAATTTCAATTTCAATTTTTTTTATATAGTGTAACTTTTTTTTGTGTGTTCTGCGTCCTGATTGCCTAAGGGACCTTTGCCGATTGATGTTATAGATGGGGGACGTGGGGGGGACTGAACTGGACTGGACCAGGACTAAACCTGGACTAAACCAGGACCGGACCAGGCTTAGACCTGGACTAAACCAGGACTAGACCAGGTCTAAACCAGGATTAAACCACCGCGTGCAGCTCTTTACCTGGTTTTGTGTGGCTCTTGCATTCGTTCATGTCGAGGTTTGATGTGTGTGTTCACTTCGCATCGTCCTCAGGACTGTGGACGCGGTACCGAGGAGGAGGCACAGTTTGGGCACGGGTCTCGTGCTCGCAGCCCCGGGTGGGACGTGCAGTCTTGCGCCGGTCATGCTGCGCTATCACGGATTTGAGCACGATGAGCGCACGTGTCCGTGCGCACACTTCTCTGCCCCCCCACGCTTCACTATTAATACATTTTGTTGAAAATCTACGAAAGTTTGAGTGTTTAAACGAGAGAAATGTGAGAAAATGTTAATTCGAGGGATTACTGTACTGACAAATATCGGTCATTAATATTGGCCCACTTTAACACATCGGGCCAATAGCGATATGTTAAAAATTTGGCAATATCGGCTAATACTGATGTTAATGCCGATATATCGTGCATCTCTCATCATAATCTTTCTCTGTCTGTACATAACAACTAAAACATTAGCCCATTTGTTGCTATCACTACTGCCATCATGTGCCAAACTGCCCGTGTAATTCCTCAACTGTGCTCTAATCAGTCACATTCTTTGTTAATCCATTGGCCCTAAAAGTCCCACTCATTTATTCTCATTCTTCCTGTACCCTAATTGTTAATTGCATTTGCACTTAAAAATATATTTTGTTTCAATCAGGGCAAACCTTTTGATGTGACGCTAGCATTAATCTAAATCCACTTTGCTATTTTCAGTGTCGTGTAACAAGCACAAACTCTTAGCTCATGCTTGAGCTCTGCAGTCCTCTCCAGTCTTGGTCTTCATCTGCAGCCAAACTCTGTCACTGAATATTGTAGGCATGTATTCTCGTTCACATTCGAGATCAGAAGAAGAGGTCTCCAGAGGTTTTTTCCCCCCTCCTAATTTTGTGGAACATAACACACACATTTCTTTTTTTCTTTTACTAAAGTGAAAGAGGCAATGTATCAAAGAACAAGTGCAGATATGGTCCAGTACGAAGCATACCGCATAACAAGCAGTGTCGATTGTAAAATAGAAACAAATAAAGCATTGTTTCCATAGTGCCTGTTATTTATCATGGCATGTCAAGAGAGGACTCACATCTGACGGGTTTATGGGGCAGGACTGGCAAAGCTCGCTGGCCTGAATACAAATGCCATGCAATTGTCAGTGAAGCATTAGTAGGGCACCTAAGCTAAATTCTTTTAATATGGCCAATACCTGACATTAGCCAGGACTGTTTCTAATGTTATGTATCCATTTCAGGAAAAAAAAATTCTAATGAAATTAACAAGTCAAAGCCTCACCGTGTAACTTTTAGCCACGAAATTACAAAAATAAAAGCTTGCTTACTTTTTTAATTTTTCATGTTTTGCACTGCCAAACATAGAAAAACTTGTGGCCTTTCTGTGAGCAGGCTTGCATCTCCATAAACCTGACTCTTAAGCTTGGAGGGCCTCCACCTGCTTGCATGGAAATTTTATTCATATAGATAAAATGTGATTAAAAAAAAAAAAAGGTAAAAAATGTATTAATCTCTATAAAGAATGTTCATCGAGAGAGAAAGTATGTTTTGAACTTTCTATTTTCATGGAGTCATGGAGGTGAAATCCTGCCACTAAAAAGTTCCGCATTATTGCTTTAAATCTCCTTGTTGTTACCTCATCAAAAACATACCTGAAGTTGTGTTTTGTTTCATTCACACATGTTTAAGTAACCCTTTATTATTAGTGTGCTTACATCTCCAAAGCTCAAAATTCTCTGTTCCACCTTCTGGTAGCGATAGTTTTCAAATTATCAGCTGCCTTTTACTTTTAGTTCAGTAGAGATGAGCATTTCCAGGTCTGAAATTATCCAGATGATTTGTGAAGAATCACTCAGTCGTCCAAGTAGAGTCCATAGCAAAAGGACAAATTCAATTTGTCAACTGGACAAAAGTTTATTTGGTCGAATATGTTTTGCAGCTCATCCAAGCTGCTTGTTCAGTTCTGTCTAGAGTGCTGGTGGACACTGCCTATACCTGCATGAAGGGAGGAGCTAACTACAATGAAATTACTATGAAACTATCACACCTATTTGTTTTCAGTTTCTGTTAATCAAGCCTATTAAATATGCAGTGGGAGTGTGGGGCCTTGTTAGCAAAACCATTCAGGACTATAATGGTGTTTTCACACCTCTGGACCTGACCTGCTGCCCTATTGTTTTATTTGTTTTGATTTAGGTTTGAGGATAGATGATAAAAGGAGAAATTCAATTTGTCAACTGAACAAAGTTTATTTGGTCAAAAACGTTTCGCAGCTCATCCAGGTTGCTTCGTCAGTTCTCAGGGATTCTTCACTGAGGGATTCTTCACACGTTTGAGGATAGAGTTATAGATGGAGACAAATGATGTGTGAGACCTCCATTTCTGTTCAAGGAAGGATTCTCTTTCTTGACAAAAATAGACTCTTAAATCTCCTCTCAAACCAGTTCTTTTTTCTGGCCAAGATCTGTACCTCACTGTCCTCAAAGGAGTGGCCTGTGGCTTTTAGGTGGAGATGTACGGTAGACTGAGGTCCACTCTGGCTCTCTCGTCTGTGTTGGTACATCCTCTTGTGAAGTGGCTGTTTTGTTTCTCCAGTGCAGCGCTCACTGCAGTCTTCACTACACTGAATGGAGTAGACCACATTGCTTTGTTTGTGACTCGATGTTTTGTCCTTTGGGTGGACCAGTTTCTGTCTTAAAGTGTTTGTGGGTGTGAAATAGACTGGGATTTCATGTTGTCTGAAAATCCTCTGTAGTTTTTCAGAAACACCGGCCAGGTAAGGAATAGTTACACCTTCTCTCCTAGGTTCTGATTCTCTGCTGTTCTTGTTTCTTGTCCTTGTCTCTTTTAGTTTTGTTGAAAGCCCATTTAGGATATTCACTATATAGTGTTTTTAGTTTGAGAGAAGACCTCAGCCTGCTTTTTTTTTTTTTTTTTTCTTTCGTTATTCCTGTAGGGAAATTATTTCTCTGCGTTTGACCCATCCTTCAGGAGCACTGGGCAGCTCATCTTTCAGGCGCCCGGGGACCCATCTCCATGATCTCATTGCTAGGCTTGGTCAGGACCTCAGCTGGAGGATTTTTACCTGGAGCATGTTTTTGTGTTGATGGGGGGAAACCGCAGTGCCCAGAGGAAACGCACCCAGACATGGGGAGAACATGCAAACTCCACACAGAAAGGCCTGGGCAACCTGGGGATTAAACCCAGAACCTTCTTGCTGTGAGGCTTGAGTGCTATCCACTCAGCCACCATGCTGGGTTTGTGTGTTAACCATGTGTGAATGAAAGAGTACGTTTTTGATCAACATAACATAACATAGATCATGTTCACTTGTTCTTTTTATCCTTCTAAATCTTCTCTACAATATTTTTACATAACATACACTCCTCCTTGTACCGCACATGTTTTCCCTTCTATATTAATGACCATTTGGTTGCTGTGTGTCCAGGAGGCCTTTCAGATTGGGATTTACTGGGCCAACAGCAACACGGTCCACAAGTCCACTGCTGTCAAACTGGTGCATGATGTGACCTCTCCGCGCTGGAAGGAGGGACTGAGCCCAGAGGTGGTCACCCTGGACGAGGAGGGCTTTGTGGAGGCAGACATCACCCTCGGAGCTTCCCCCGGCAAGCAGAAGGTAAAGGGATTGTATGAGAAGGGCTTCATTAAATTATACAACCTTTTGGGCACCTTTTGAGTCCTCATTGTATTAAAGCTGGGGCCCTTTTGTTCTTATAAATTGTTAATGATAGGTTTGGATGATGTCTTGATGTTTGTTTGTTTTTTGCATTGTCTCAATAGCGATATGCAAATTGTATTTCAACTGTATATCAAGATTGTGCTGAAACGAGTCTATTAATGTCTTGGTTGAGGTTCAAGTATAACACAAAACATAAATAGACCATAAAATGAATCAGTTTGCTTTGGAGATTATATTAGATGTGCTATATCGATATATTGTGATACTAAATTTGGTGATACCGTATCGTTTTCATATGTTACTAAATTATTTTGTGACAATGCTACAGTTTTAACGCTTGTTCAGAGAAAGAAAGCGAGGATCAAATCATAAGGGACCCTGCGATTCCCAACCTAGACAATATACTAGATATTAAAATTGGGCAAATCTCCAAAACATCAATTGCGATATTATCCATTTTTATTGTCTTCCACACCTAGTCAACGATATATGCTTGAGTCTTTGAGAGGTCTACACCCAATCCTGCAATTCGTCAGTAAAAGCATGTGATATTGTCCAGCTTTGGCATGTAAGGGTGGTCCGCATTTGCTTTGCCTTCTGAAAAAGTTGTTCTTATAGATACACAACATAGAAAATATATGTAAAGTTAGCAGTTCGGACCATGCCCAAAATGGCATGCAAGTGAATACTATGTGCCAATAGGAACCAGTTGGATATAATTTCAGACCTACTACCTCCTTTCATGGTTTGGGGGGGCAGACTGAGACGTACAACAACCAAGGTTTATTAGTCCCAGTTACCTTCTTTCAGGATGTACCATGATTTTGTAAAACAACAGATTTCCCCTATAAGGACATGTAAATCTATCTGTCACTTCAAATTTAGCCTAATCTGTTTGTTTTGGAGACATATTTCTTGCACGTCGGCGCCATCTGTTGTTAATAAGTGCAACAATTGTTAAAGTCAAAACTTCATGTAATCCCTCTAAAAGTGAAGTTTGGGGACAATAGCATTTGCATTGTTTGTTTTTAAACATGTGTAGTCGATTAAGGGACAAATTTATGCAGCCCGTAAATGATTCCCTTGTGATGAGACTGATTTCAAAGCTATATAATTCATTTGTGTCTTTTTTGTGTCCCTTTTTTTTTCAAGCTCTGCCAGTTTTGTGTGTCTTCAGTAGTAAGACATGGCATCCAAATCCTTCAAATCGAGGACAGGACAGTTTTGGTGAACCACACTTCTTACACCATACAGTACAGACCTCTGCTGACAAAGCACTCTCTGGAAAGTGATGACCAGGTAACTCTCAAAAACACTCTCCCTCTTCTCGAAAATGCACTAAATCATCTTCATTTCTACCTCCCGTGGGACAAAAATGCAATAAGTTTGAAAGGGAAGTTTTGCAAGGGTTCGGGTATGTCTTTTTTGACTAATGAATTGATGGCAGCGCTGTCAGGCCCTGTTATTTTTCTAACTGTTACTCCATTTATTTAAAGATGTAAAACAACTGTTTGAGTTGGCACCATGTACAATACAAACATGCAAGTTTTCCTCCTTGACAAGGCCAGTATTTTATTCCCTCTGGCTTATCTGTTAGCACCAATTCTCCCAAACACCAAAGATTCCTATGTCTCTTGTTAAATACCGCTGTGCTACCTCGCTAACCAGAAGGCCAGGCTTTTGTCTATGTTTCCATGTATTTATAAAGGCCTGCAATCTGTCTTTTGATTCCCAATGGAAGTCTAACTTGCTGCAGAGATGTAGCAAGCCATTTTCCATAAGATCATGGTGCTCCCCCTTTCTCTCCAACCATGTGGCAATGGCACTTCATAGGGACATTAGACAAACACCCAGAATTGGATACAGGTTTTTCTTCTTGCTTTCATCTGCTGCCTGTCCCCAAAGAGCGCAACAATACAGTGATGTCATTTCTCTCAGATCCCTTTAGAAATGCTTACTATGGGGCCTGCCAGTTGCCACTAATTGACTGAAAAACCTTAAAAAGAAGTTCTAAATAACAGGCACCGGTCTTAACAATAACATAGACCACAAACAAGGATAGGAATGCCTTTATATTTGCCCTATTCATCATGCTTAGTGGCTAATCCTTGCTCACTGGATGCTAAACCAGCGCAGTAGGACTTCTCTGCTACCAATTTAGCACTAAGCTTAGTGGGGGAAAGAAAGAGTAGAATAATAATGTGGTTTTCCATGTATATTTTGCTGTAATCACTTTAATCTTTTTGTTCTGACATCTCTACTCTCATATCCTCCTCTGTCACTTCGAGGACTCTTCCTAAAATCTCAGACTTTTTTTTCTGTCACATGTCTCGCTTTACCTCATTTACCCCAAGGCTGAACTGAACAATACAGCTAACAAAAATATCTTTAACCATTTTTTTTTTTAGATCTGTTTGTCTTTCTTTAAAGCAACACCAGCTTTCTGAATGTGGCATATCACCTGCATGTTTCTGTGGAAATATAAAAGTTAAAACCATCCTCCATGGAGTGAGATGAGTTGAATGCCATTCTGTTGAATATTATAAGCAAAGGAACAACATTTTCCTCCTAAGTGTCAGGTTTGTGGAGATGCAAGCCCACTCACAATAAACACCTATGTTTTTTCTACCTTTTCCAGCATAATAATGAAACAGCCAAAATGAAACAGCACTGCAATATAAAACAAACTGCAAGCTCTTAATTTTCCTCATATTCTCTCCTCCCAGGTCTGTCAGATCCCAGAGAGCTCCGTGCTCACCCTGCCTCCCTGTGAGCCAGCATCCAGGGGCAGAGCCTGCTCAGTGCCCTGCTGGGACCTCCTCCACACCAGACCCCCGGGCAGTGTGGCGTTCCCTCTGCCTCTCAAACACATGCTCTTCAGTCTCCTCCCACACCCCGCACCCTCCCACTGGAGCCTGCCCGCCCCAGTGCGCCCAGACCTGCCCCGCCTCAGTGTGGCCGTGCCCGGGGAAGTGGACTCTTGGGGTGGCCCGAGCAGCAGGTGGGTGCAGTGGAACATGTGCGGTTGTTCTGGCGGGGACAGTCCATTTAGAGCAGGTTGCCGAACTCTTAGCTGGCATGAGAAGTGAGGAGACGAGGCACTGTAAGCGGTCACAGCTTGTTAAAGTCTGGCTCTGAAGCACACAGAGAAATGCCCTCAGTCTTTCCACTGTCAGACTCAATACTGGTCCACAGCACTGGATGGGGCTTAGCTGCGCCTAACTTATCTTGTGTGTCCATTTAATGCACTTTTTACTTCATCACAGCCTTGACAAAAAGAGAGCAGGTGTTGAATAGTATCTTCTACAGTATTTGTAGCACAATTAATAAAAATACAAGTCTAAACATAAAAATATGGTATGAGAAAAAAAAAAATTGCGTGTCAATAATTAATGTAGGGATGCACGATATATCTGCATTAACATCGGTATCGGTCGACACTGCCAAAAATTGTTAAAATATCGGTATCGGCCTGATGTGTAAAACTGGGCCGATTTAACGGCCGATATTTGTCAATACAGTAATCCCTCATTTATCGCAGGGGTTAGGTTCTAAAAATAACCCGCAGTAAGCGAAATCCCCGAAGTAGGACAATTTTATATTTTACAATTCTTCTACATGTTTTAAGGCTGTAAACGCCTCACCACACACATTCTACACTTTTCTCAGACTGGAATTGACATTTTCTCACATTTCTCTCTCGTTTAAACACTCAAACTTTCGTAGATGTTCAACAAAATGTATTAATAGTGAAGTGTGTGGGGGGGGGCTCCGCGCTCATCCAACGGCACTGCCACATCCCGGAACGCGACGCGCTCCAACCTCCCGGAGAATTGTGCGCACGGACACGCGCACCCGCTCATCGTGGTTAAATCCGTGATAGTGCAGCATGACCGGCGCGAGACCGCGCGTCCCACACGGGGCTGCGAGCACGAGACCGCCGGCAGTGTCCAAACTGCAAACGCAAAATGCAGTCCGAGCCACGAAGCAAACACGCACATCAAACCTCGACATGAACGAACGCAAGAGCCGCACGAAACCAGGCAAAGAGCCGCATGCGGTGGTTTAATCCTGGTTTAGACCTGGTCTAGTCCTGGTTTAGTCCAGGTCTAGACCTGGTCCAGTCCTGGTTTAGTCCAGGTTTAGTCCTGGTCCAGTCCAGGTTTAGACCTGGTTTAGACCTGGTCTAGACCTGGTTTAGTCCTGGTCTAGACCTGGTTTAGTCCACGTTTAGTCCTGGTCTAGTCCCGGTCTAGTCCTGGTCTGGTCCTGGTCTGGTCCTGGTCTAGTTCCAGTCTGGTCCCGCCCCCCCCCCACGTCCCCCATCTATAACATTAATTGGCAAAGGTCTATAGCCCCTTAGCCAATCAGGACGCAGAACACAATGTTACGCTATAAAAAAAATAAAAATAAAAAAACTATCGGTTAATATCGGTTATCGGCCATAAGAGCAACATTAATATCGGATATCGCTATCGGCTAAAATTTTCACATCGGTGCATCCCTAAATGAATGTAACTGTTTTTCCAACATTCAAAAGTCTCACACAAACAGAAGGCATAGTTGTTCTATTTTGATTCAGTGACCATTGCCACATGTCACACAGTTGTTTTCTTCTTCTCTCAAACAGAAAATACTCTGTTCCACTTTGTGATGTCACGTGGTAATACAGGAAGTGCTCTACTGTGTCTTTTAACTCCATACACTTTCAATAGAATTATTCGGATGATTTCAGACCCGGAATTGCCAATCTCTGAACTAAAGGTAAAAGAGAGCTGTTAACTTGAAAACTACCACTTCAAGATGTCACAAGGTGGAACAGAGCATTTTGACTGTTGGAGTTTACTCAACATGTTACTCAACATGTGTGAATGAAACGAAACGGGTATGTTTTTGATTAGGTAACAACATGCTAACATGACTAAAAGCGTAGAGTAATTTTTGTGTAATATACGATCATGAAGATATTGGCACCATTTTAGATAGAATAAAACAACTTGACCACTAATTTGTTTTCTTGTCGCACTGTGTCGACATGAGCTGGACACAAACACACAGTAACATGTGCCTTATGATTGGTCTGGCCTCAGAGGGGTTTGGTCAGTGTGGTGACTTGGTGTGGTGGGTGTGGGACTCTTATCTACATGTGTTATTGGGCTGGGATGTGTCTGCTCTCTATTTATTTATGGCTTTGTTTATATTTTGTTTTGCAGAGCTGTAGTGCTGACCTACCAGGAGCACCTCGGGGTGACGTACATTACACTAAATGAAGACCCCTGCCCACGTATGATCATCCACAACAAGTGCCCCATCCCATTGCTTCTAAAGGAGACTTGTAAAGGTGGGAATGGACTGGGCTTGGACATTATACAAAATAATTTATAAAACCTGCAACTAAAATGTTATTGATTTTTGGTACGTTTAGAGACTCCCAGGGCTGAGATCTACTGCCTTCCTTTGCCTGCCAATAGCTCCCTGCACCATGAGCTGTACCACCACTTCTCCACTTTTCCCGAGTGTAGACAGAAAGATGCACTGCCCAGTCTGCAGCTGAAGACCACGTCAGACCACTGCACACCAGACTGGACCGAACCCATAGACATCAACTGGCCAGGCACTCAGGTAAAGCAACAACCATATACAATATCACCAAAAGTCAATAGTTTACAGCCTCTTCCTGTGTTTTTCCATAAACTTAGACATTTATTAGGATTATAATGCTAGGTTTATCCCATTCAACTTGGTGCATTACATAACTTTTCTGGCAGAGGGTACACCATCTGCTTGACTGCATAAATATTGTATTTTCCAGCATTGTTCTACAGTATGGCATTTAATTTAACTATCTTCACATCATCTGTAGAGAAGTGGGCCCGCTCACAGTAAGAATGCTAAGAATGCTGTTTTTGTGGTAGTTTTGGGAAACCGAAACTCCTCTAGATATATTTGTTTAATGCAGGGGTGTCCAAACTTTTTTCATCAAGGGCCACATATCTAAACAGACAAATCAGAGGGCCGATCGAGGGCCATAGACTGGTGCTCAGTACAGTGAATAATTGAAATATATGCATGTTTAGCACGTCACACAGTTCTTTATTCATGCTAAGATCCTCAAAACCACACAATAAATATTAAATATTATCTTATCAAGGTAGATTTCCAAAAAACTTGCAGTCAAAAGTTCTGCTCAAGGTAATTTGGGCCAATTCACCTGGAAGCCTGAGGACCAAGAAAAATGTGTCGGAGGCCCACATTTGGCCCACGGGCCATAGTTTGGACATGCCTGGTTTAATGCTATACTGTGGAACATGCCAGGCAAAAAAATATCATCATCATGGAGACAAGCAGATGGCTGACCCTCCACCAGAAACGTTATAAAGTGCACCTTATAAATGCTTTACAAATTGTAACTGATTATTCACTGTGAATATGGCAAATAATTAAAAAATGTTCACCAGTTTGTCAGTTATGGGAAGAAGTCAGATCATCATTTCAATGTTTTGGTTTCATATCAACTGCAAAACTCATTACAGAAACAACCAATACAACGTGTGATAGATTTATTCAGTGCCACAGCCAGTAAATCCTGCTTTTGATGAATCTCAGCTATTAAAGATTGGCATCGCGCTTACACTGGAACAAATTCTGTACTTATTTTCCCACAATCATTAATTATTGCATCTAAGTGTTTGTTAAACTTGGAATCTCCTGCACTTTGCCTCCCACTGTGGGCAGCCATGTTTTTCTATTTCGCAGTAGTGTTGAATTATCCTCATGTTAGCGAGCGGACCGGCTAATGTTTACTGTTGCGTCTACTCGGCCGCAGGTTAAAGTTGAGGCCAGGCTGTGTATCTCTGGTTACTGGGAGGTTCGTCTGTGATCTCTGTGGGTTAGGTGAAAGGTCAAAGGTCAGCGTTGTTGTGACTGTGCAGTTGAGCGTGCAGCACAGATCAGCTTCCTTTTGCTCCACACGAGGAGTTGGTTTCTGAACCTGAGGGAGGCGGGTTATGGTCTGTTCGAGAGATTTGAAACTGAGTAAATATTAAGTTTTATGGTCTGGGTGGATTGTCTAAGAGGATTTAATTTAACCTTTTTTCATGGGTTCAGCTTCCTGTTTGTAAGGGCCAATACTTTTTTGACATTCAAGATACAATATTTTAAATTGTTTATTGCTGTGGCAACAGTGTTAATTTTTAATCACTCTGGAACTCATATGTAATATATTCAGATTTTGGGCTATACTAATCACAATCAAATCAAAATTGCAATTTCAGCAGCTGGGGGGGAAACACTGGAAACATTTATTATATTATTTTAGCAATTCATATTTTTGTCTTTTATCAGAAATCGGTTTGTGTTTTCTCCCAAAATCGTGCAGCATGCCTAGAAGCATGTTTATGCATTGTTTATGACTAGTTACACAGTGGACTCAAGAGGGTATGTTTAGTCTGTCATAAGTAGGACAAAGTGGATGTATTTATTATTATAATGTAGTTTATTATAAATTATTATGGGGGCAAGGGCCACCATAGCCGCAAGTGGCTTTAATTATTATTATTATTATTATAAATACAACATTTACAAACTTCAAACTAGACTAAACAAACTTCGTTAGCTTTGTTCCTGGAGCAAAGACTTACTTAACTTTGCAGGCATAATGCTGATTGGTGTATGCTGTCCTTAATTGCTCTCAGCTCTTTCGCCTGATCCCAAAGCTCCCTCATTATTTCTGATCTCACCTTGTGTGTTATTGTTGCAGGTGGTGTTCCTGGCGGGCTTTGGCTGCCTCTACATTCACGTGTCTTATGAGCGGGGGACTCTGGTCTTGTCTTTTGCACCAGAGGGCAGCATGGACCCTGTAATCTACCCACACAGCAGGTACCGCTCATGCACTAGCTGCTCTTTTACTGCTTGTTATGCTTCTGATATATTTTACCAATAAAACATGTGGTATGCCTAACCTACAGCTATCTACACATGTGCCTTTTTATGTTCCATGCCCAAATTGCTTTATGATTATTTTTTACATGCAGCAGTTGTTACTAAACTCCAAACATTGAAGACACACACATCATTTTCACCACAGGAGGGCAATAAAAACTCTGGTGTTGTCATAAATGAAATTAGTAATACAGTAGATCAGTCTTACCGCTTTATTCCATGACATCAACATGTTGCTACTTTGTCATTTGGCAGAACAGGGAATTAGAATAATCACATATTAGCTGAATGTAAACAAATTACATCAGGGAGCAATCTATTAGAAACTACATCAGCTAACAGCAAACAGGTGAACAAACCGCTCCTAAGGAGACACAATTCCAACATCTCACACTCAGCATGTAAAAATACTTGTTTGTTGACTGCACTGCAAATTAGTTTAACAAGCTATAAAAAGTCTGCGAACACTAACACACCATTAGTAAACAAATAATTTATTTTTAATATGTGTATAAAGTCACATTGGCTTTCAATATTAAATCAAATAGGAATAAATCAAAGTGTAGATATTTATAAAAAAATCTTTTATTTTAGATTTTGAAAAAAATATAAGAAAATATTGGCAAAAGGAGAAATTCAATTTGTAACTGGACAAAAGTTTATTTGGTCGAATACGTTTCACAGCTCATCCATCCGTGTTTGTGGGTTTTAAAAACTATGTATAGGAAAACTGCTGTTTTTTCGTGTACATAATACTGCATTATGCAGTACAATGCAGTAAAATGAATTATTTTTGATGCTGAAAATATTTGCTTGAAGTGACTGGTGCTTTAACCACCTATTCTAGGCGCCTGTTAGCATTGCTTGAATTGACAGTGATGCTAATGATTTAGCAACAAGTACTGCAGTATCTGCAATCATTACTTAATCACTAGCACTTCACGCACCACTCTAGCAGTTCAAGCATTATTCACATTAATCGCCCATCGCAAATCAAAAGTATGCTGTAATGGGCGGTTTTGGCTAGTATGATGCTAATGTTGACAATGCCCCCTTTCATCTAAGTATCTCCCTTTCATGCAGAAATAATATGACCACATGAAAGCTGAATTAGTATTTAAACATGTCCTAAAGTATGTAATGTCAAAGTTTAGAAAGTTTACTCACCCCATAAGAAAGAGAAATGTGTTCCTGCAAACATTATCGAGGACACTTACTTTTTTGTCGGGGGCTTTCTGCTGGATGTGGTCTTGTCCGATGTAAATACCGTACCTCTGTTACATCTGTCCAGTTATTCGAGTATCCTGTCTTTTGGCAGCTAAAGAATCCAATCGCATTCTGTACATAAGCTCGGGAGAAAGTTTTCTGAGAGTTCTCCTTCCTTCTTACGTAACATTTACAGTCAAAGTTACGGATTTTCTCCATTTCACTGCCCTTATCCTCTTCAAATGTTACTGTAGATATAGAGTCTGATATCTTTAGATCCCACTCCTCTGCGCGAGGCTGACAGATCGGCGTGCGGTTCTAGCCATGATTCAGCTCATCCGCAATACGTCTTTACATGCAGCTTAGGTATCCACGAGGTCTGCTTCTAGCATACAGCTGATTGGTGGAAAAAGAAAACAAAAGAGTGCTAATTGTCACGTGAATGGCGAACAGAGCCAGTATGGTAATTATGGTCATTTACACACGCCCCGATTCTTTCCGAAAAACTAGCCAATTTCAAAGACAAAATATATGCTTTTAAAGCAACCAGTGCTGTTATCTGAAACATGGAGTGGCTTCATGATCTCAACTAGCACATTTGGCAAAAAAAAAAAGAAAATCACAAATTTTGAAAAAAAAAAAAATGCTTCTAATTCTGATTTTCTATAATTATACATAATTAAGCATTAATTAAATGCTTAATAACTGTACTGTAAATTTGAGGAAACTTTGTTTTAAGAATGTTAAGAATGTTTCATAAATCATGCATTTACATATTTAAATTATTGCGATGCTAGGCTGCAAATCACAACTTCCGTAGAAGACCTATAAGAAAACATTATGTTCTGTTATTATTGGGACTAAACTTGCTGCTTTTTCCCTCAGGAGTCCGAGGCTGACCTTCAGAGTGCTGCTGAGTGAAGCTAGTGTGGTCCTAAATGACGACATCACCAACCCGTCCGGTTCAGTGGAGCTGCTCAGACTGACTCTCACCAAACTGCTCCTGAGCCTGTCCCCTGCTCCTGCCCTGTTACCCACAGACCCTACCACAGACACACAAGAGAACCTGACTGCAGACTCTCCCTCTGTCTCTCCCCTAATATCTGATGGCTCTGTGGTCCAAGTTTACTGCTCCAGTCTGCAAGTGGACAACCAATTATACAACCGGGCCAGTTTCCACTTCCCTGTGCTACTGTGTCAGGACCAGCGGGGGGCAGCGGAGAGTGGGGGCCTCTGGAGTAGTGACACAGACCCCTTTGACAGTCCTGAGGCGCTGGAGGAGTTCAAATCCTCCTGTTTTCTAACTCTCCAATTCAACCTGGCTGCAGACTCATGTACAATAGAAGAGGTACTGTGTATGAGGGACCATGAGGCCACTACAGTTATAACAGTCCATTATCTCGCTGTTATGCATTTAAAGCAATAAATATATTAGCTAAGCCATTTTACTTGATAAAAGTATACAATATTTAAACTTCATGTAGAAAAACACTCCAGCAGTCCTTATATTATGTATGTTTCAAAATCCTTTTGGGCACCTGTTCACCTAAAAAATGACAGCCATGGAATTGTACATTTGACAGTAAAGTGAAGCCAGATAATCCACAGAAGTCCTCTTTAGTGTTTTTCCATTTGTTTAAACACAGCACTTGCCTTTGCTCCCCTGCTTTAAAGATCTTAAAAAGGCATTACCTAAACCCTGAATATAAAACACTAATCACAGCACTCTGCGTTTGTCCTCAGGTCATTTTCCATCTGCAGCCGGCCAGAGTCTACCTCGAAGACACCTTTGTTTACTACATCAAGACTTTGTTCCACACGTACATCCCAGCAGCAGCAGAGAGGAGCAGCACGGAGAGGCTTGGACCTGCGCCCGGAGTCCCACAACAGGTGCACGCCGTGAGATCATGCTCTAATTTGGGTCCTGATGAGGTAGTTACGGCATCATTACTGCAGCTGCACATTCAGTTCAGGCCAGACATACCAGACGACTGCACAATGCCGCAGTGTGGGCAACCAATTGGTTACAGATTGCCTGGTACCCTGTGCTAAACAGAGAAAAAGTAGACAAAATAAAGTTTATGTTTTCATTTGACTATTTCATTGAAGTCTTTAAACGTATAGTCAGTATATTCACCCATTGGTATTTTTGCATACCAATAGTAGTATACTCCTCTTTTATTTTTTTTAATAGTTTTTATTCCTCGTCATTCTCACGAGAAGATGTTTTGCTAAGGAACATTTATTTCTTACTGTACAGTGGTTTGAGAGCTGGTTTGGTTTGTAATGTATTATATAGATAATAATTGCTCCTTTGCTTTCCCCCATACATGCTTCCACTTGGCCAGATTATCAGAGAGTACAATGTGTCCTCCTACAGCTATGCAGACCATACACAGTTATATGTCTCAACAGAGCCCCATCAAATTAAAGCCATATCATCCATCACAAATACTTGTAGTTGGGCCAAAAACTAATAGGGATAAAGTAACTGCAAACCTGTGAGTTTTGCCTGCAAGGGTCAAACTTAGTGTTGGGGGGATAATTCTCGATGATGATTTAAATTTTAATGCCCATGTAACCAAAGTAACTCAAGCAACAGTTTATCACCTCAAAAATATTGTTAAACCCTTTTTAAATAAGAAAGATACTGAGAATCTAATCCAGAATTGACTGATACTGATACTCATACTAATAATAATGCAGTTCTCAGTGGTCTTCTCAAAAAAACAAGAGACTGCAACTTATGCTTACACCAAAAGAATTGTTTTAGTTTGGGATAACCAATGAATGGTTACCTGTAGAGTTGATTTTACAGTAATTCTACATTTATAAAGCACTAAATGACCCAGACTACATCACCAACAACATCTACACTACACTACATTCATCACAGAACAATGGAATCCTCCTCGGCTTGCCTTTTAAAAGTCTCAAAAAGGGAATAAAATGTCAAATGTGATTATAATGTACCCACAATTACAATAAAAAAGTTCCATAAGTTTACGTTTGATGATGTTGATGGTGGATGTCCTTTTTAATAGTATGTGTGTATGTACGTGTCAAATTGTCACTATTGAATTAATTTATATTGATTTATTCCTCAGGTTGTCCAGTCGGTGCAGGCTCTGGTCCACCCCGTGCGGCTACAGAAACTGACCATTGAGCCAGTGCACCTCCTGGTCAGTATCCACGCCTCTCTGAAGCTGTACATCGCATCAGACCACACGCCTCTGTCCTTCTCCATGTTTGAGAGGGGGCCACTCTTCACCACTGCCCGACAGCTGGTGCACGCTCTGACCATGCACTATGCTGCGGGAGCACTCTTCAGAGCAGGTGGGTCCAGGGAAATACACATCAAGCATGATGTAACTAGAAAATATGTTAAAGTGCTGTTAAATATCTGTTATTATGTAATTATCTGCTGGCTGGTTAGCTCAACTGGTAAGTCTCCTCCGTGTCTCCTGTACAGAATGTGTTCAGTTTGCCAGATTTATATAAATGTTGGATCGCAGTGTGACTCTGAAGTGCTGTATGTTTGCAAGTTTTCTCCCCGACAAAACCCTCCACAGCGAAGTGGTGCCAGGACGAAGAGGCGTTTCGTTCTATAATACTGTGCTTTTTTGTTGAAAATCTACAAAAGTTTGAGTGTTTAAACAAGAGAAATGTGAGAAAACATTCATTCCAGTCTGAGAAAAGTGTAGAATGTGTGTGGTGAGGCGTTTACAGCCTTAAAACATGGAGAATAATTGTAAAATATAAAGCTGACGACTTCGCGGATTTAGCTTATCTTGGGTTATTTTTAGAACGTAACCCCCGTGATAAACGAGGTACCGCTGTACTGAGCCACATCAGAGGGATCAAAGGCTACGTTCACACTGCAGGGCTTAATGCTCAATTCCGATTTTTTTGTGAAATCCGATTTTTTTGCGAGGCCGTTCACATTTCTAGTTAAATGCGAATTGTATGTGATCTCCAGTGTGAACGCTAAACTCCCCAAAAGTGTCCCGCATGCGCCTTGGAGGACACGATGACGTCACACGCAGCGAACGCGCTCAATGTTTACGGAAGTAGCCTAAAGTTGCTTTCGTACCGGAGCCAAAACATGTACAGCTTATTTGTTTTAAGGAGGAAACGGAGAAGGACGAGGTTTTTGGCCACAGCGTTTTGCGGGGCAGTGGCAGCAACGTGTGCAGAAAGGAACATGTGGGTGCGGAGTCACAGGCAGGAGGGGTGGGATTGCTACGTGCTTCGCCGCTTCACTGATACGAGTTTATATACTATTTTCGCATGACGAGAAGAACGTTTGTGCACATTTGTGAACGCCTACTTGTACCACTCTCATTGGAGGAAACACACTCAGGTCGGATAAATGCGACCTGGCCGTTCAGACTGCAGTCGCATGTCAAAAGATCGGATATGTATCGGATTTAGGACCACATATCCAAGTGGCCTGGATCGCATTTGAAAAAATCGGATCTGTGTCGTTCACACTGTCATTAGAAGATCAGATACAGGTCGCATAGAGGCAAAAAAATCGGATTTGGGTCGTTTCAGGCTGCAGTGTGAACGTAGCCAAAGAGCCTCATGTGGCTCTGGAGCCGCAGGTTGCCAACCCCTGTTCTAGCCAGACCATTCCAAATAGGAAGTGAACATGGGGGCTCTTCCGGCTCCATCGACTCTGGTTCCAATTGACTTTATAATGAAAAATTGTCACCCCTCTCTCTGTAACTGCTGCAGTGAGCCTCATCATTTGTTCTTAAAATGTTCGTATTAATCTGCTCTACATGATCCTGGTATTTTTGGTGTAACCGCTTGCCTGAGCTTCATTTAACACAGTGCATCTTCACACAAAAATGGACAGTCTGTCTACACCTTACTCTGGGTTCATATTTGCTAAGGTGGAAGCACTGATCTAACGTTAGCAATTTTATTAACCTGATATTGAACTAGAAAATGTACACTTTTTTTCTATGCCATTTTAAACTTTCTGACCATGTGCTCCTGTTGCTTAGCGACCAATACTGCTTAATCTCCAGGAAATAAGGCAGGCTTACTGGAGGCCTCGAGGAGATTGAGATTTGAGCATTGATCGTTTTATCACCGGCAGTGACTCACCCCCCAGGCCCATTCCCGTCGTGTACGTGCGACTCAGCTCTCCCTTCTGCTCCTTCTGCTCTGTCGTCCTGTCTCCCGAAGCCCCCACACATGTTCTGATTTAACAGTCATCCCCACATCAAAAATCACCGTTCTGGCCGGACGCGTCTCCCGCTGCCTCTCGTTAGAGCACCCAAATCTGCTCGTATTTCAACACGTCACTCTCCTCTCTCCTGAGCCATCACAGACTCACGGGCTGCTGGACACTATGCATGCTGGGAATGATTAGCTTTTTTTTTTAGGATTATATTTGTGGTATGCAGGTAAGACGTGTACAGGCTGACACTATAAAAAATGTTGAATGAGTCCAATGAATGAGTGAATGTGAAAAAAATAGGGATGGAGCGATGTGAAAATTTTAGCCGATATCCGATATTAATGTTGCTGATATCGGCCGATACCGATATTTATTTATTTTTAATTCTGAGATAACATTTTATACAGACTGAAAATCATGCAAAATTAATTTTTGAATGTCTTTTTATTTTCAAAACGTGTTTTGACTCCTGATTTTTTTCTTTTATTTTTTTTTTCAATTTCAATTTTTTTTTTATAGTGCAACTTTTTTTTTATTTTTATAGTGTAACATTGTGTTCTGCGTCCTGATTGGCTAAGGGATCAGACCGGGACTAGACCAGGACTAAACCAGGTCTAGACCATGTCTAAACAAGGTCTAAACCAGGTCTAGACCTGGACTAAACCAGGACTAAACCAGGATTAAACCAGGACTGGACCAGGTCTAGACCAGGTCTAGACCTGGACTAAACCAGGATTAAACCAGGATTAAACCAGGATTAAACCAGGATTAAACCAGGATTAAAGAGCCGCACGCGGTGGTTTAATCCTGGTTTAGACCTGGTCTAGAGGAGGCACGGTTTGGGCACGGGTCTCGTGCTCGCCGGTCATGCCCCCCCCTTCCCCACGCTTCACTATTAATACATTTTGTTGAAAATCTACGAACGTTTGAGTGTTTAAACGAGAGAGAAATGTAAGAAAACGTTAATTGGAGGGATTACTGTACTGACAAATATTGGTCATTAATATCCGCCCACTTTTACGATATGTTAAAATTTTGGCAATATCGGCCGATACCGATGTTAATGCCAATATATCGTGCATCCCTAGAAAAAACAATGAGTCTAAACTTTTGACTGGTAGTGTACATGTGTGAAGGATTACAGGCATTGACACATAGGCTGATCTGCAATGTCCATGAACAAAGCTTTTAAAAGCATGATTCAGCCCAGTAAACAGCGGCTCTTGTCATGGCCTAGTACTTTACCAAAACCACAACTCGAAAACCATGTTCCACCAGAGACCCACCAGAGCTGCTTTCCCTCTCATCACTCAAAGGCAATTTGACGCAGATATTGGAGCAGAACCGGACCTTGGCGACTTGAAAAATGGCCATTTGATTTTTGTCATGCAATTGTCAGAACATAAATATCAATGAGCCATGGTATCTCTAAAGGGAGGACTATGGAGCCTGGTTGAGTGAAAGAGGGAGGGATAGTCAAAGGCGGTATATTTCCACATGCTTGAATTCATAAGGAAATGTGTGCAAAAGTGATTCAGCACAAGGTCTTTTTGTGATGTTTTGTGTCATTTGGAAAGCAAATAAATACACTGAGCAGAATATTATTGATGATGTAAATAGCTGTGCGTGTTGTTCTGTGAATGTTTTTATTGGGGCTGCCTCCCAACATTAACTGCAGTTGGCAGAGTAGAGGTACAGGGTGTGATTGGACCCACGGGGCTCATACTAAATGTGGAATGTTTCTGAGGAGCAGGTGTGTTGGACTGGCTTTTATATCAAGAGAATAAGACATGTTGGAGTAGTTAAGGTGCAACACTGGGGTTAAACCAAGTCAAAACCTGAATAATATTTAACATGATGACTAAACCAGAACAGAAATAAGCTTTCACTTCGAGTTAACCAGGAATAAACCAGTGCAAAAGTATATGCTATTATTTGATTTTATTTTATTATACTAGGCCGACATTAACATCTGTCATGGGACTACAGAAAAATTGCCTTCCTAAGTTTATAATTGTACATATATACAATACATGATAGATGGAATAATAATTTTGGAGGGTTAACATTTATTGTGTATACATTTTCTTTGTACTACTGGGAAATTTTAGGTTATTTTTTGGATATATGATCACAATTAAGACGTAAACAGTTGAAATCATAACTTCTGTGACTCATTACAGATGCAAACTAAGTACAAAAGTGTTTCCTTGTACTATGTATTTATTGCAGCTCATGATATTTTAAAGGTCCCATGACATGGTACTTCTTGATGCTTTTATATGGCTGGTTCCCTAATACTGTAAATGAATCCTTCTTCAAAATCAACACTCACTGCATGAGATATGACTCTGACAGTCTTCATGAGGCTAGATATGTGTCTAAAATGCTTTATTGTGGGTGTTGCTGCTTCAGTGCAAATGAGAAGGACAGAGAGATTGGCTAAGGAGCGGGGGGGCGGGTTTCCCCCGCTCCTCGGCGCAGCTCATCTCCTCTCTTCCGTGTTTAACACAGGAAGACAGATGAGAGACTTTGCAATGAAAAAAAGCATATTTACACAGAAAATAAAATTAAACCACTGGTATTTCAGAGGTCCAGAGGGTCGGATAAGGGACTTGCGAGCCTAGAAACACTCGGACGTGCCTCCAGGCAAATAAAAAAACGCATTTCGCATTGTAGCGCATTCACAGTCCAAACTTTATGGGCGAGATATACAGGGACGCTGAGCGGAGACAGAGGGAGGGGCTGGAGCTGCATTTGCCGATCTGACATCAATAAGGTGCCTTGTCCGAACTCGCCCGTTTGAACACTGGTTTTGTGTAATGCAGAAAAGGACCGCAAATGCTCAGTTTAGACAATTCGCAACTTTTAGCCATGGGGGGGGCCCTAAACAGGGTAGGGGAGCTCACATTAACGTTCAAAAACCTCAGAAAGTGAAAATTTCATGCCATGGGACCAATATTGTACATTTAGAATCATTTTGTGGTATAAATCTGCTCTTGGGTTTTTGTGTCAGTGGCATAAATTAGTTTCAAAATGATCCTTTATTGTCTATATTTTCCTTAACAGTATATCAACATTTGTTATTGTGACAGGCCTAATTGTACATATTGGATTCTATGTTCCAGGTTGGGTGGTGGGCTCCCTGGAGATCCTGGGCAGTCCTGCCAGTCTGGTGCGGAGCATTGGTAATGGTGTGTCAGATTTTTTCCGGCTGCCGTACGAGGGCCTGACCCGTGGCCCTGGAGCCTTTGTCAGTGGAGTGTCCCGGGGAACCACCTCCTTTGTCAAACACATCTCCAAAGGTTTGTGTTCCAACTAAACAGGGACATGAAAGAATGGCAGATTAATTGGCCTTGTCAGTGGCAGCTGGTGGTCTCTCAAATAGTGTCTCATGACAGTTTTGTATGTTTATATTTTTGTCTTTTTACCTATTTCTGCACCAGGAACTGTAGGCCCGGGGAGTAATAGGCTAAGGTCATCTAAACTATGTGTCTGAATACTATAAGATAAATGTGTTACTGTCCAACTTAATGTTTTATATAAAGTTAACCTTATGACCAACCACACAGCCCGTATGTTGTGCATGTTCCATCTAAATTGATTCGATTTATTGAATGCTTTAGAAAACATGGTCTTTATAAAAACCTAATCTGAAAATTGATATGCAAAGCCACAGAGGAAATACAGTATGTAATCTGAAGTGACAACCCCAGAGGTGAAAAGCCATAAAGAACAATGTCATTGTTCACAGTAAAACCTCTAAAGCCACCATTCAAATTGATTAGCATTCATTTGGTAAGTCCACTGTAAGTTTTTGGCATTTCTGATTTGAAAAATATCCTGTTATCCTATCCTGGTAAATCTGTAACTTGAAATACTGTTTGGAGCTTGAATTTAAGCGTGACACCTGATCTGTATCTAGGCACGCTGACCTCCATCACCAACCTGGCAACCAGCCTGGCCCGCAACATGGACCGCCTGTCCCTGGACGAGGAGCATTACACGAGGCAGGAAGAGTGGAGGAGGCAGCTGCCTGAGAGCCTGGGAGATGGGCTCAGACAGGGGCTGTCGCGTTTGGGCATCAGCCTTTTAGGTATGTGGCTTAACATGAATAAACTGTATACATATTTACTCATATCAGTAGAATGCCTAGGGATAAATCATATGGTTAAGTTAAGTCTGTAAAATGTTCTAATCCAATTTAATTGAAATCACGCAGTAAAGTTACATAGTGCACCTTTAAATAAATGTGTCTTTATATAGCAGTAGTTATAATATTTAGTATCAGTTCAGGCTGCATTTTCTAATAAGGCCAAAATAATCCGCCAAAACAGTCCATATTAAGTAAAGTAAAATCGTGACAGATGTAGATAATGTGTGCTCATGTCTAATCTATCAACTCTTTCACTTAACCTTGCAAATGAGAGAAAGCTCAGTATTTATTCCATTAGTAAATTTGGATTTAGATTTTGAGTATGATTTCGGCTTTTTAATAGTTAACATTAGGTCATGTGATATGACTATATGTATTGTATAGAACCGACCACAGACAGCCGCCCACAGCGCTCAGAGAGAGGGCAGTGGAGACAGCTCAGCAGGGACCCCATAAACACAGAAACAGTAAAACTCCATCCACAGAGACAGTGTCTGTGATGCGACACAGCTGCTCAGGTTCTGTTACAGCAGAGTTACTCAGACAGGGACGCTCTGTCAGACTCATCAGGGAAAACACTATAAGAATAATACTGTGGACTCATTCTTTTCCTAATGTACCAAAATGTCCCTATATTATTTGTGTTTGTGGTAGTGTTTGTAGTAGTGCTAATGCTAATTGTGCTAGTGCAATTTGATTAAGAAAGTCAATCACATTTATTTGTATAGCACATTTTGAAAACAACCATGGCTGACCAAAGTGCTTCACAGGTTTAGTAAAATAAAAATACACTAAATATTCTTGAAACAAAGCCCCAGTGAATAGAAGAAGTCTTTAGTACAGTTTTAAAATGCCTAAGAGATTGTAAAGCTTGGTTATGGAGAGGGAGAATGTTCTGCTCAAATAAATAAATACAGACAAACAAAATGAAGACAGATTCAGTTTTGTTACTAGGTGGTTGCATAACAAGTGATTCAAACTTTTAAATGTTTTATATGTTGTAAGGCATTTTTTTAAACTCTGGTGAACATTGTTTGTGCAGGAGCCATAGCTGGCATCGTGGACCAGCCCATGCAGAACTTCCAGAGGAACTGGGAGCTGCAGAGCTCAACCGGGAGCACGGCCAAAGGGGTCATCTCTGGAGTGGGGAAAGGCATTGTGGGAGTTTTCACCAAACCCATCGGAGGAGCGGCTGAGCTGGTGTCCCAGACTGGATACGGTCAGTCCAGGACACTTCACTCAGCGATCATTACACGTACTACTATTTTCACTGCGTCGCTCCTGTGGCCTAACAAATGAAATAAAGTTTGAAGCACATTTCACCAGTTCATAAATTATCCCGTTGAGATATCAACTTAGATTAATTTTACAGGATGAAATCAGTCCGAATGATGTTTATAATGCAAGCACCTACACAATGATTTTTGGTCATGCACAATTTAAATTCTATAAAGGTCTAAGATTTATTAAAGTACAAGACCTCATTAAGTTCTATACAACTGAGCCTGAGGCCACAACATTCGAATCAACACAATAGGAGCTACAGTGAGTGGAGTCATAAATCTGTCAGTGCACGGGCAATCTCCACAGTATCACCTTTCATTTCTCTGTTTTTAATGCTGTGAACTGCAGAGCCAACCAGAGCTGCCAGAAGCCCCCAGACTTACTTTTACATGAACAATAATAACACAACTCCACTGCAGTTAGTTTTATTGTAATGTGGGAGGCAGCATGGGAAACTACCAGAGGTCCACTAATAATCTTTCTGCGCTTGTTGGATTATTGAATCCAAATTTGTTCTAAATGACTTTGTCATTTTTAAAAATTATTATTATTATTTTTATTATACAACGTATTACTATGTTTTTCTTTCTCAGTGAACTCCAACAGAAATTCATTTTTGCTGCCCTAAAAACAACAACTCCATTGCGTAAAAAAATATGAGGGGATTATGCAAAATTGTTTTGTTTTTTATCTTTACGGACCCTATTTGAACCCTCCTTATGGTTACCTGTAAGATTCAATGCTCAGCTCACAAGCCTACGCCATCCATGCTCCCACACAACAATTCTTCATAGATACACAAAAACATGATTTAAAAAAAAGTGTACACAATAACTTGACCTGATGCGAGGTGCAGTAGTGTCATTAACGAGAAGCACGCAGATGGTGTTGTGAAACGCTCTGATGGAGGAGAAGTGTGTAAAGGGAGGGGAGACTTTCAAATGCACAAAACTTGTTAATACATTGTTTTTGTCAAATATATCATTTTCAAAATAATAAAAGGTAAGATGCTGTCTTAAATAAGCTCTGTGTTAGCAGTTAATACCCCATAGAAGTAAAATTCCCCCTCATTAAACAAAAAAATGTGTTGCACAACCAGCTGCTTGTAGCTTAACCACACATATGCTCTTTGTTGTTTAGTGGTGACAATGATGCTATATTTGGTAAAAACAAAGCACTAAAAAAGATCTTTTGTATATTGATAGTTTAATACTTTGCTGACTGATATTATTTGAGGTAGTGTGACATAATTGTATTCCCTTTTGTTTTGGCATCACTGGTTTGACTGATTGACTGCCCTCGTTGTATATATTGTAAGCTTTAAATAACATACATCTTGTATTTGAAGTACAGTATATACACATTATGCCTCATTACATCATGTTTTGTATGTTCTTTATGGCCATGTTAACTACGATGACTTCATTGGCTCAGTGCTGCTGCTGCTTTTGAGAGGAAACGCGTCAAACTGAGCGCATGGTTTATGAACTAACACTGACACAAGTCACTGGTTAAATCAGGTTTTCCTAAATGAACTTTTCCTCGTCATTATATTTTACAGGGATCCTTCACGGAGCAGGACTGTGGCAGCTCCCAAAGCAGCTGTACCTGCCCATAGAGGAGAAGTCAGCCCAGGCTCGTAACAGCCACCTCAAATATGTCTGGTAAGAACTATGTACCATGATACTATAGTATTTGTGATGTACTTAATCTGCTATAATTGGTATTTTTAACTTCACTGCAACCCAAAGCATGAAAAACATAACAAAGATCAGAAAATAGCGTAATGTGGGCCACTAAACATAATTTCTTTCCTTCTCTCAGCACCCAGAGGGTCCCTTACAATGCAAATTATAGCATACTTTATTCAGTGTACTGTTAGCTGATTACCTTTTGTGCAACACAAAATAGGTTTGATATTTGAATGAGTTTTATCCCTAATAGTTTTTTTTTACAAAATAAATGCCATACTTGCTCTAAACACCATGGCCTGAGCCCCATCCTATAGCAGTGATCCATGTGTTTCCCCCTCTGCTTTACTTGGGCCTTCTCCAGGATCTGCTGCTCTTTCTCATCCGTCCTCCGCTCATCATTTCTGCTGTCTTGTTTAAGAGAGCCTTGGAGGGATCATTACTCGCCATGAAAAAACAGGGAAATCTGGAGTGTAGTTTGACCCCGGTCCACAGATGGTAGCCAGGCTGCCCTCTCCGCTTCTTAAAGAGCCATGTTAAAAGGTTTTTGTAAGCGCTGTGCCAAAGCCTCCAGCGAATGCTTGTTCTTGTTGTTTAAATATGAGTTTGTGCAGAGATGGAAGATGAGGAAAAACACCTTTCCTTTTGTACGAACTGGAAACATTTTTGGAAAAGGTTGTAGCAAACAGAGGTTACATTCTGCATTCCTCAACAAATACTCTCGTTAGTTTACTGTGTTGTGGAATAGCAGCTGCTCAGTGGGGCAAGTGCTGAATAAAGAAGGCCTCATTAGCATTGCAGTTTCACTTTACGCCCATGGATGTGGTGGAGAGGGGATCTTTTTTATTATAATAACAATGATACACCGCATATTTAATATTGCTTTATGTAAATAAATGCAAATGCAAACAGTCATATTTACTCTCCTGCCACATAACGTAGGGATGCACGATATATCGCCATTAACATCGGTATCGGCCGATATTGCTAAAAGTTTAAATATCGGTATCGGCCCGATGTGTAAAAGTGAGCCGATATTAACGACCGATATTTGTCTCGAATTAACTCTCTCGTTTAAACACTCAAACTTTCGTAGATTTTCAATAAAATGTATTAATAGTGAAGCGGGGGGTGAGAATCCGTGATATCGCAGCATGACCGGCACGAGACCGCGCGTCCCACCCGGGGCTGCGAGTACGAGACCCGTGCCCAAACTGTGCCTCCTCCTCGGGACCACGTCCCCTGAGGAGGAGGCACGCAGTCCGAGCACATCAAACCTTGACATGAACGAATGCAAGAGCCGCACGAAACCAGGCAAAGAGCAGCACGCCGTGGTTTAATCTTGCTTTAGACCTGGTCTAGTCCTGGTTTAGTCCAGGTCTAGACCTGGTCTAGTCCTGGTCCAGTCCAGGTTTAGACCTGGTCTCCACCTGGTTTAGTCCGCATTTAGTCCTGGTCTAGTTCCAGTCTGGTTCCGGTCCTTTCCCCCCGCGTCCCCGATCTACAACATCAATCGGCAAAGGTCCCTTAGCCAATCAGGACACAGAACACAATGTTACACTATAAAAAAAATAGAAAAAAATATAATAATAATAATAAAAAAATCAGGAGTCAAAACACGTTTTGAAAATAAAAGAAGACATTCAAAAAATTTTGCATGTTTTTCAGTCTGTATAAAATGTTATCTCAGAATCAAATAAAATAAAATATTGGTATCGGCCGATAACAGCAACATTAACATCTGATATCGGTATCGGCTAAAATGTTCACATCGTTGCATCCCTAACATAACGTATAGTGATAGAAATTTGATACATACAGTGTCACAGGATTGGATAGCATCTTTTAATCCTGGAGCATCATATCTAACTTCTTGGGTTCCTTTTAAAGAGAATACAGTAGGAGATGTATTTACCTTATTGACGTGTTTCACCTGCTCGCTGCAAACCATCATATCTGCATGTATGTGATGTAGAGGTAAGATCTTAAGCCCGAGCCCGAGCTGACCCGACCCGAAATTCGGGTCGGGTTCGGGCCTAAAATGTCAATCATTGCTTCGGGTCGGGCTCGGGCTGGGCTTCTCTCTCGCTGACTTTAAAAAAAAAATATATATGTTTATAAAAATGTATAATAAAACGATGTGTGGATACTAAACTAAGGAATACTTGTTTTAAAATAAATAATTTGGATAAAACAGAGAAGGCGCTGTAAGGTATTTAACTATTAAACAGGAGCCGCTCTTAATAATCTTCCCCTCCGCAAGTCCGCATCTATTTTGACCTGGTATCCCCAATATGGAGGAGCAAGAAGTTAAGGATAAACTAAAGACAGGAGAACTGAAAAGACAAACACGCACCGGTAAGAGTGAGGTGTGGAAAAGCTTCAAATTGATTGTTGAAAATGCTACAGAAACTTGCGTTGGCTTCGCTGAATGTAGTCAATGTGGCGCTTTGCTTTCATACGAGAGCAAAAAGACTGGCACCTCGACGTTCCCTCTCAGCTGCGCGCCTGTGCAGTTGCGCACTGCTCACACATTCTCAGCGCACAAGAAAACCTATGCAGCGCAGGGATGAAAGAGTTCCACTTTTTTTTTCAGCCGCGGGGTCATCTGAATACGGGGGAATCGTCCAGTATTCAGAAACAAAAGTATGTGTCTCGTATTAAACTTCTACCGGTGTAAGCCACGAGCACGCGCAAGCCGTGAGCACGCGCAGCTCTTTCCGCGTGTAGCGGGGGGGGGGGTGCATGTCGGATGTCGCGCACAGGGGTCCAAGGAGCGCTCAGGGAGTTAGTGTGTTTGCTCAGACACATAAAACATTAGGGGGAACATTCGACGCTGAGCAGGCATTTAAACAGCTGTACTAGCAAAATTGATGATCGTCAAACATCTATATTATCATTTGTTTCAAAAAAACGCCCCTCACAAATAAAATATGAAATTTCGGGTTTGCTTCGGGCTCGGGCCTGCAAATCAAGTTAATTGGTCGGGCTCGGGCCGGGTCGGGCTTTAATACCCGCGGGCCGAGTCGGGTCGGGCTGGATTTTTTAGGCCCGATCTTACCTCTAATGTGATGTACCATGCATGTGAGATCTTTTTTTTTTTTTTAAATAATAAAGATACTTACAAATGTAGTAGATGACAGTTAGATCACTCCCACATGAGTTATATAATTATCAAGTAAACAATGATGAAAATAACCTTGAGTAAATGTTATTTTTGATCACCTTGTATAACTTGGAAACGTGTACTATTGACAATCCTCATAAAACATTAGCCCAAACTCCAGCCTTACTCTTTCCAAGAATCTGGACGTGCGCTCTCCCAGGGACACATTATAAATATGTCCACATTTACACACGGTGTCTCCAAGAGCTTATCAATTAATTTTCCACCATCGCATTTGGTTTCCATGACTATAAAACATTTACCCCTAATAGTAGTCTGTCAGAACATGTGATGAATATGCGCAAATTTCAAAGTCCATTTTTCTTTCGGACATTCCCTCTTTAGTTGTCATCACGACAGGGGATACTGTGTGCTAATGTAAGAAAGGAAAAAAGGATAGAAATATATGTATGCTGAGATAATGCTCCCCTGTGGCTTTATACGCTTTGGATTCAAGTCAGACTGGTTTCCATCAAGCATCCATCAATTATTTTTACTACTACAGGTAGCACAGACGCTGGAAAGGTTAACACTGAGCAGAGGTGCAGTGTCCCAAATGCCTCTCACTCCCACATGCGGACTTCACACACCTGCCGCCAGTGTAAACAAACTGTCACGGACTCCCCTTCAACATAATAGGAACCACTCGGAGTATACACATCTAAATTACAGGATGTAGCATGTGCGGCCGCCTCTGTCACTGTAGACGGGGGAGGTAGAAGGATGTCCATATGTTTTAACACTGGGCTTCTCTCACTTTGATAGTACGATCAAATATTATTAGAGCGAGACTGAGATATTTGGCAGATATTTGGACTTTTTTATCAGATCGACTATCGGCCTTAAATCTCCAGCACAGGTCTATGTTTTGTTTTGGTCTGCTGCTAAAAAATACACACAAAGCTTTATACTAACACGTTAATACAAAAACTGCACAAAACATGACTACACAACTCTCTTAAAGGTTTATGATTTTTAAAAAAGGGGTGTGGATGTATGTGTAGTAAATTTAAATTACATAATTTAGGAAAAAATAATCAAAATTTGCCCTAAGTATTGGCCAAAAATATATTGGCAGAATTTATCAGCCATCGGTTGCTCTGTATTCTAAACAATTGGTATCAGCATCGGCCATGAAAAAGAACATACCAGTCGATCTCTAAACATTATAGCTGATTATTATCACGAGGGTTATAGTCCTTCAGGTGATCAATTTTTTTTTTCAACTAATTACTGAATTACGATGGTTATGCACCATCATTTCACTTATGAATACGCTGAGAGGAGAGCTGACCATAATTACTACAGTCAGATCCACGGACCCACAGGTTGGTGGTGTGATTCCAGCTCCCACAGGTGAATGCTGTTGTTGTGTCCATGGGCAAGACACTTGGCCTATCTTGCCCCCAGTGTCTGTGTACACTCGTGTATGAATGAGTGTGTGAATGGGTGAGTGATTCCTTGATGTAAAGAGCTCTGAGTGTCTGGAAGGTGGAAAATGTGACCATATGAATATTTATCACTCAATATCCTGCGACCTGGAGAAAAAAAAAGTGTATTTCAATTTTTATTTATTTCTTTATTTTCTTTTTTATGATTTTCTATTTAGAAGTAAATAACCTTGGCATTTACATTTTGTTAATTTTATTTTTATAATTACATTTAAAAAGTTATTGAAGTAAATGTAGTAAATGAGTACTATCCACCTCTGCTAACTATACTGCAATACACATTTTACTACTACAAGTTAAAATACTCCTACTACTACTGCTTCTACTACTACTACTGCTACTACTGCTTCTACTACTGCTACTACTACTACTGCTGCTACTATTGCTACTGCTTCTACTACTGCTACTATTGCTACTGCTACTATACTACTACTGCTACTATACTACTACTGCTTCTACTACTACTACTACTGCTGCTACTACTGCTACTGCTTCTACTGCTACTGCTACTACTACTACTGCTACTACTACTGCTACTGCTTCTACTACTACTACTACTACTGCTGCTATTGCTACTACTGCTTCTACTACTACTACTGCTACTACTACTACTGCTACTACTACTAATACTACTACTGCTACTACTGCTACTACTAGTACTACTACTACTATACTACTACTGCTTCTACTACTACTACTGCTTCTACTACTACTACTACTGCTTCTACTACTACTACTGCTTCTACTACTACTACTACTACTACTATACTACTACTGCTTCTACTACTACTACTACTGCTACTACTACTGCTACTGCTTCTACTACTGCTACTATTGCTACTGCTACTACTGCTACTACTACTTCTACTAGTACTACTACTACTATACTACTACTACTACTACTACTACTACTACTGCTGCTACTACTACTACTACTACTACTACTACTACTACTACTGCATCTACTACTGCTACTACTACTATACTACTACTGCTTCTACTACTACTACTACTACTACTATACTACTACTGCTTCTACTACTACTACTACTACTACTACTACTACTACTACTACTACTGTTGACAATCTTCTACAGTCGCCTCAAAAAGTTTTTAGGCTCCCTTTAATTTTATTTATTTACTTACTTATTTATTAATCCTTGTGCTGCCACAAACTAGAGTCTCAAAAGACAGACTAGTTAACACAATGTGCGCTATAAAGGACACAAGTGAGTGGGCAGGTCTTAGGAGGGTATGAAAGCTAATACAATACCATTTAAACTGTAGAGGCTAAATAAAAAAGTACCCACAATAAATACTAACCCCCAAAAATCATTGTCCAATCTCTCATGTATTGATTGACATGTATTGATCATGTATTATTGTGATGGGCTTAGTACTTAGTAAAGTTGTATTTCAACTTTTGTCATTAACTTTACATATTGCAGCAGGACTCAACACTTCCCTCATCCCTGGAACACAACAGAAACCACTCCGAGCACATTCATATCCATAATGACAGGATGTAGGTCAACACATGTAGTCACTTGTGTACGGGAATATAGCTGTGTGGTCCGTCCCATTTAAAGTTAGGCCGTTTGAAATTACACTGTGCATGTAAATGAAGCTGGTAATTCATGCACAGGGGCTCTGGTATTTTAAATATAGATTTACATGAGAGAAGTAAAAACATTACAGCAGAGGAAGTGAGGCGGCCGCTCAGGAGCCAAGAACAAAAACAGTTTAAGTGGATGTCTGCTGTCACTCAAAGCACACAAGAGACTTTTCAGAAGTAAACCACAAGGAAAACTTCAACAGTTTGTGGATTGGAGCAAATGCCGTAGAGTTCCAAAGTGGCTGTTTTATGTAGTTTGAAATCATATGTGGGATGTAGATTAAATGCATGTAAGATTTTGGGCCAAGATCACCATTGTCAAGACAGGAGAACCTCTATTTACATGTAAATAATCAGCTCATTTTTATTGCCCTATTGTGTTCTACATTTAAATCTAAAATATGCAGCACAATACACATTACTTTTTGAGTTCAATACACATCACATTTTTGATTATATCCTCCTGGGACCTGAAGAAAAAAAGTGTATCTAAATTATTATTATTTTAATTTTCTATTTGGAAGTAAATGAACACCTTAGCATTTGCATTTTGTTAATTTTATTTTTATTCATATTTTTGTGACATGTCCTCTGTAATGGACGGTAATAGTGTTAAATCCATGTCAAGTTAACCTAACCTAAATCTAACAAAAACATTTTTTCGGTCGGTTTTACAGTCGCCTCAAAAAGTTTTTAGACTCCTTTTTCATTTATTATTCATTTATTTTTTATTTATTTATTTATTTGACAGGGACAGTACATTAAACATTGCCACCAACAGGTCACCGATGTCTATGCACATAAGGCTTATAGCCATTAGCTAATTTGCAGCCTCCGTCCCTGTTAGAATTATTTATTTTTATGTATTGTTGTTAATGTATTATTTATTTACTTATTTATGTATTTTATTTATATTTTTGATTTTTATGCATTATTATTATTATTACTACTATTATTACTTTATTTATTTTATTATTATTCTTTTTTTCAATCATAGTGCAGCCACAAACTACAGTCTATCTCAAAACTTAAAAGATGTCCACTATAAAGGACACAAATGAATGGGCGGGTCTCAGGAGGATATATTCAAAATTTGTGCATTTTTGTTGTGCTTTCTGCATCTTGTGTGAAAACCAATTCTCATGTTGCTGAGACATTAAATGGACAGTTTGTAAGATTTTTACCCGTTAATTACCAAAATTGAAGATACCCATTCAAAAATACATTGTTTTCCAAGCCTTTTCACTTCCATCATGAAATCAAAGTATTCTGTTGGACTTAGATATAGAAGAAGTGAACTTTATTGATCTCACACTGGAGAAATTCTTCTCTGCATTTTAACCCATCCTATATATATATATATATATATATATATATATATATATATATATATATATATATATATATATATATATATATATATATATATAAATATATATATATATATATATATATATATATATATATATATATATATATATATATATATATATATATATATATATATATATATATATATATATATATATATATATAAATATAAGGAGCAGTGAGCAGCACATTACTGCGCCCGGGGACCATCTCCATGATCTTGTTGCTTCGGTTTGGTCAGGACCTCAGCTGGAGGATTTACCTATGGTGCATGTTTTGGGTTGGTGGGGGAAACCGGAGTGCTCGGAGGAAACCCACCCAGACACAGGGAGAACATGCAAACTCCACACAGAAAGGCCCAGGCGACCCGGGGATCGAACCCAGACCATGCATGCAAACTCCACACAGAACACACACGGAAAGGGTCTGCCGAGGTCTGCCGGGATCGAACCCGGAACCTTCTTGCTGTGAAGCAAGAGCGCTAGCCACTCAGCTACCGTGCCGCCATATATAGTCGCATAAAAGGGGGACCTTCCCCATGTAGAGTCAGCCATTTTGATTACGAGAGCCGCAGAAGGACATTTGGCCTTCGCCATTTTCTTTATACAGTAGTTGTCGGCAAGGGCTCGTGGTTTTCACACGAGATAGTACGCATTTGGATAAACAACGACAAGCATGTTGCCGGATCACACTTACTCCGCACATACATCACAGGAGCAAGCACCTTCATCTAAGAGGAAAAGAAGAAGGACATAGTACCTACCGCGGCTGGGGCTTTGTTGCAGCGCGGGCCCGCACCCCGGGTTCAGACCGACCTCCGCCCTCCGCGGTCCGGTTCCCGATTCCCCCCACCTGCGCACAGCGCCGGGTGCGCTTCACGCATGCGCGCGGTTGCCGGTGAACCCACCTCCGGGTACGCTGAGCTGTCCACGTTACGTTGCACCTGGGTGACCCTCGAGGTCTGCCGTAGCTAGAACTGGAATTGCAATACCCACCATCCACCAATGCGCCACCAATCCTACACACTGTCCCTTTAAAGAACCCATCGTATTTACAATTTTCTGATCTACTGAATGTCATAATGTTGTTTCCTCATCAAAAACATGCTCAGTTTTTTTTTACCTTCACACGTTTAACAAATCCTGCATATTTAGGCTGAGTTCTTCTCTCAAACAGAAAACACTCTGCTCCACCTTGTGATGTCATGTGGTAATACAGGAAGTGCCCCACTGTGTTTTTATCATTTCGATCATTTCAGCCCTGGACTTGCCAAGCTCTACTGAATAAAAGGAAAAATGCTCGTTGTGAACATGTAAACTACCGCTACATGACATCACAAGGTGGAACAGAGTATTTTGAGCTTTGGAGATGGAGATAGACTAATATTAAAGGATTACTCACACAAAACAAAACAAAAAACAACTCCAGGTATGTTTTTGATGAGGTATGTTCTAACATGCAGATATGGGATCTTTAAGACTTGAAATAGTCTAGTTAATTATAAAGTGCAGTGATTTCTCCTGACCCGTCTAATGAACCTGCTTTCTGTGTTCAGGAAAATGCTGCAGTCTCTGGGTCGTCCGGAGGTACACATGGCGCAGGAGGTGACCATCGTGAGCGGGTCCGGGCAGGAGCACGCCGGCTGTCTGCTCCTTACCTCAGATGTGCTCTTTGTGGTCAGTCTGAGTGAGGACACACAGCAGCAGGCCTTTCCCATCACCGAGGTAACTGCTGTGTTCAACGTACACTGTATATAAATGGACATACTAGCTAACCTGCTAGCCTCTGCGTTCCACCTTTGGAGATGGACTATGTTGCTCACAAACAAGGGACAGATCTGCTCAGGCTAACACTAACCTTTATCCCGAAATGTGTCCCATAGGTGGAGTGTGAACAGGACGTTCAGGGTGAACTGACTCTCACCTTACAGCAGCAGACAGTGACCAATGACCCCGAGGTATGACCCCGACATGCAACACCAACCAGATATGAACTGCAGACATGACGGAGAGCAGATCTGGTTTAGAGTTACTTTTCTCATAACACAAGGCAGATGCTTGAGTTCTCAAATGACTAAATATGGGGCTTTTGTTTATTGGTGAAATTCTGACAATTATGGCAAAGAAATCAAGTCTGTCATTTATGATTTTTTTTTTCTCTTTTTTATCCCATTATAATCAGAACTTCTTGAATACGTTGTAATAAGTAGTGTACGTTTACTTGTGTAACTTCAAAAAAGTGCCTTTCTGAGAAGTTTTCAGTCAGATACTGGTCACAGAACCAGTACCAGTTCAGTCACAGTACCAGATACTGGTATTGGATATTGGCACTGATCCAGGATCTTTTGTCGTTTGGATATCACTCTTGACCAATATCCTGTTTGGGATTTATATTTGATGTAAAACTATTCATTGGTTTATGTAGGTTTAGGGTGTCTCATAATCATTAAACGTTTATTCATACAAAGCTGTTCAGTCGTTAGGATAAAAAACAATTACATAACACAGTTGAATCTATTTTATATTAAGTTAACTGTTTTTGGAGTAAAATTGCCAGTCCCTACACTGGTATCGGCTAATCCCGGGTATTAGTATTAGCAGATACATTTGCAGTGTAACAATACTATCACTTGATAGTAGATGATTTGCTCATGGTGTGACACCATTATTTAATGTTATGTTCATCCAATGAGTCATTTCAAATGATTGTATTTCTTACTCTTACTGCAGTAAACAGTTTGGCTCGTGCGCCTGGTTCTGCTCGGTTCAGTCTTCTTCTGTGTACTAAGGTACTATCAGCCCATGTTCCTCTCATGTGCAGGCTGATGGAGTCCGTGAGCGTCTGTCGGAGCAGCAGTACAAACGCCTAGTGGACTTTGTGAATCGCTCATCTCAGTTCTTGGCGCCTTCCAGCGCCTCGCTCCAGCTGCAGCCCGCCGTCAGCCTGGCCCAGCCCCCGCCCTCTGTCGCCAAGGCCTACAGGTACCTGGTGGACCCTGCCTTTGCCAAAGTGTTCGTCAGTAAGTTCCACATGGTCAAGAACAAAGCCTTAAGAATTGGATTTCACTGAGTTGAAGTCACATGATTTTATTGTTCAAATGTGTCCCGTTTGGCAGTTACCTTGATATGCCCTGTCGAACGTTGGTAACATTTTAGAATCACTCTGGATTTGTTTATTTTCCTGTGAAGAGTGTGAACACTATAGTAAATACCCATAAGATCATTGGACTCCTGTTTAATCCTTAAGTGTTTCTGTGCTTCACTGTTTTACCGTGTCGTCCTTAAACAGAGTCACAAACAGCTATTCAGTTTCTAGCTGAATAATTGTTAATTACACATTTATTATTGTTTTTCCCTAGAATGTTACCAAAGCTGCTTTGTAAACATTTTTATATGAGATCTCTGAAAACATAGAGGCCTTAAATTTGTCATTTTGTATAAAAGGAAGAATGGGAAAACTGTATTGAGGGATATTTGTCATGATGTTAAAACTGGTCATGTATGACTCTTATAAAATACATTTGTTTTCACACAAAGGTGTATTATACAAACATTAGGGGTTGTAAAGCACACTGTACCCAAGTCCACATGTATTCTTACTGGAATGAACACTATGAAAACTACTGATTATTACATGTTTACATGTAGATGTTTGTGCCATTCTAAAAATAACAAAGACCCATTTCCCATGAGATTTATAGATCAAACAGGGTGCACAATAGTAACTGAAATCTGAAATACTTTTTCAAACTTCAATTACTATAATTTTTTTCTATCTTGCTTAACACAAATTATGAAGGCCACACATGGTAGTACTAATAATCAGTGAGAAATACTGTGTAGCCCTGTTGTACATTTAGTGACAGTGATTGACTAAGGCCATTATACATGAATATTTTCAGCTACAATGGACCAAGTGTGTTTTTAGTGTTAACTTGAGCTTTTGGATGTGACTGAAATGCTGCACGGTCTTTCTTCACTGTAGCTGTCCTTGTTTACTCCAAGTGTGTGCTATGTCAATGTAAAGTGCAATATTATCAACGTGTTGACCGACGCTCCATGTACCAGCTGTAACCAAAATGTTTGTAAGTGGAGTTTAACAACACTGAAAGTACTTACACTTGTTGCCAGTCCCTGATGATGTAAATGTGCAATTAATCAATTTTTATTGTGTGAGCTCTGAGTGAAGACTAATAGACTTTGTAAATGGAGAATATATCAGAGAATTGTTTTAATAAAAATAATACAGTACTATGAAACTGATTTGTTTGGCACATTCACTCAATACGGTTACACCTACAGTAGAAGTACATGAGTGCAGGTCACAGAAGCTACAAAACGTCTGAGGTGGATGAAACGGGGGAAAAATACCATAGAAACAACTAATCTTAGGGAGGGGCAACATTTGAGAGTCTCACAATGAAAATATTGAAACGATATCATTAATAGAGAAATGATGCTGCTGTACCAAGGACACTGCCACTCAGCCCGTTATTTTGGCCTATGTCATCAGCAGAGCAAAGGGCAAAGGAGTCTCACCAACAGAAACCGTGACAAAACACAGAATATGAGTACAAGATTAAATAGCCGACTTGTTTTATCACCTGCAGTAGTCAACAAATGTAAAGAGTAGTATAAATATAGTAATGTAAATAGTAAATGTTAATTTCCCCAAGGGTAATTTATATACAAAAATGCCTTTTGCATGTTTTAAAACAAAAAACAGAAATCAGTGTATGATTTTTTTTAAACAATTTATGTGTATGATACTGCTGCCAATAAGTATTTGAACACCCTGTGATTTTGCAAGTTCTCCCACTTCGAAATCATGGAGGGGTCTGAAATTTTCATCGTAGGTGGATGTCCACTGTGAGAGACAATCTTAAAAAAAAAATCCAGAAATCACAGTGTATGATTTTTTAACAATTTATGCGTCTGATCCTGCTGCAAATAAGTATTTGAACGCCTGTCTATCAGCTAGAACTGTGACCCTCAAAGACCTGTTAGTCGCCTTTAAAAAGTCCACGTCCACTCCACTTTAGTATCCTAAATTAGAAGCACCTGTTTGAGGTGGTTCGCTGCATAAAAACACCTGTCCACCCCATACAATCAGTAAGACTCCAACTACTAACATGGCCAAGACCAAAGAGCTGTCCAAAGACACCAAAGACAAAACTGCAGACCTCCACAAGGCTGGAAAGGGTTACGGGGCAATTGCCAAGCAGCTTGTTGAAAAAAGATCCACTGTTGGAGCAATTATTAGAAAATGGAACAAGCTAAACATGACTGTCAATCTCCCTCGGACTGGGGCTCCAGGCAAGATCTCACCTCGTGGGGTCTCAGTGATCCTAAGAAAGGTGAGGAATCAGCCAAGAACTACACGGGAGGAGCTGGTCAATGATCCGAAAAGAGCTGGGAACACCGTTTCCAAGGTTACTGTTGGTAATACACTAAGACGTCATGGTTTAAAATCATGCATGGCACAGAAGGTTCCCCTGCTTAAACCAGCGCATGTCCAGGCCCGACTTAAGTTGCCAATGACCATTTGGATGATCCAGAGGAGTCATGGGGTCAGATGAGACCAAAATAGAACTTTTGGTAGCAGCACGGTGGCTGAGTGGCTAGCACTCATGCTTCACAGCAAGGAGGTTCCGGGTTCGATCCCCGGGTCGCCCAGTGTGTGTTCTGTGTGGAGTTTGCATGTTCTCCCCGTGTCTGGGTGGGTTTCCTCCGAGCACTCCAGTTTCCCCCTTCAACCCAAAACATGCACGATAGGTAAAATCCTCCAGCTGAGGTCCTGACCAAACCGAAGCAAGAAGATCATGGAGATGGTCCCCGGGCGCAGTAATGTGCTGCCCACTGCTCCTAATAACAGGATGGGTTAAATGCAGAGAAGAATTTCTCCAGTGGGAGATCAATAAAGTTGCTTCTTCTTAATTACACTCGCCGTGTTTGGAGGAAGAATGATGAGTACCATCCCAAGAACACCATTCCTACTGTGAAGCATGGGGGCTTTGGGGGTGTTTTTCTGCACATGGGACTGGACGACTGCACTGTATTAAGGAGAGGATGACCGGGGCCATGTATTGTGAGATTTTGGGGAACAACCTCCTTCCTTCAGTTAGAGCATTGAAGATGGGTCATGGCTGGGTCTTCCAACATGGCAATGACCCGAAGCACACAGCCAGGATAACCAAGGAGTTTCTCCGTAAGAAGCATATCAAGGTTCTGGAGTGGCCTAGCCAGTCTCCAGACCTAAACCCAATAGAAAATCTTTGGAGCGAGCTTTCTCACCGTGTTTCTCAGCGACAGCCCAGAAAATTGACTGATCTAGAGAAGATCTGTGTGAAGGAGTGGGCCAAAATCCCTCCTGCAGTGTGTGCAAACCTGGTGAAAAACTACAGGAAACGCTTGACCTCTGTAACCACAAACAAAGGCTACTGTACCAAATATTAACATTGATTTTCTTAGGTGTTCAAATACTTATTTGCAGCAGTATCATACAAATAAATTGTTTAGTTTTTTTAATCGTAGGTGCATGTCTGCTGTGTCTCTCACAGTGGACATGCACCTACGATGAAAATTTCAGACCCCTCCATGATTTCTAAGTGAGAGAACTTGCAAAATAGCAGGGTGTTCAAATACTTATTTCCTCACTGTACAACTAAGTCCTCATTAGCTTCTCTTCGTTTGTCAGTTGCTCTTTGGTGTTTTTGAGGTGCTTTACTGTTAGAACGCTTCAGTCCCTCTGCAATAAGAATAACAGAGAGTAGAAAACACACACACATAAATAAGTGATGGCTGATGGACTCACTGCTGTTACTGTGGGGCTGCTGGCTGCTGGTCTTGGATTGGAGTGGAAATTGTTTTTGAACAGTCGCAGTTGTCCTCACACTGCTGGAGGAGGAGTCTGCAGTGACAGTGACAGAAATATTCAAATTTAGCTTAATGTGTCTTCATGTGCAAAACTGGAGTTCATTTTGGACTGTAATTTCAAGTACACCTTTTCCTTAAATAGTACAATGAGATTATTTTGATGAAAATGAAGTAGCAAGTACAAATCTGTGGGCTTGACAAATGTGTGTGAAGTGTGTGATATATTGTTAAATATAAACGATAATATTGAAAGTAGCGGAATTATCTCCAAAAGTGTTTTAAATGTACAATACTGTTCACAAAAATACGCAATAACAGAATGCGGCACTTAAGTAATTTGCTTGCATCAATATTGAGTCATTGACGTTACAGCCCAAATAGTATTGTAGTACTAAACTTTTCCCAAAGAAAAAGTACACATGATAAATATTGACCCTCATCTATCGTGTATTGAACAATAATAAATATAGTAATTATTCTGTCAAATCTGTGTTTTTATGGGATAGAGTTAAAAACTAGGGATGCACCGATGTGAAAATTTTAGCCGATACGATATCCGATATTAATGATGCTGGTATCGGTCGATACCGATATTAGCCTATACGATATTTGTTTTTAATTCTGAGATAACATTTTATACAGACTGAAAATCATGCAAAATGAATTTTTGAATGTTTTTTTATTTTCAAAATGCGTTTTGACTCCTGATTTTTATATTTTTTTTATTTTTTTATAGTGTAACTTTTTTTTTATAGTGTAACATTGTGTTCTGCATCCTGATTGGCTAAGAGACCTTTGCCGATTGATATTATAAATGAGGGACGCGGAGGGAGGGGACCAGACCGGGACTAGACCAGGACTAAACGCGGACTAAACCAGGTCTAGACCAGGTCTAAACCAGGATTAAACCACCGTGTGCGTCTCTTTGCCTTTGCTCTTTTCGGACTGTGTGCCTCACCTCAGTCCAAGCACATGAACGAACGCAAGAGCTGCACGAAACCAGGCAAAGAGCTGCACGTGGTGGTTTAATCCTGGTTTAGACCTGGTCTAGAGGAGGCACGGTTTGGGCACGGGTCTTGTGTTCGCAGCCCCGGGTGGGATGCGCGGTCTCGCGCCGGTCATGCTGCGCTATCACGGATTTGAGCACGATGAGCGCAACAATTTAAATGCACAGGTCACAGAAGCAGCAAAACATCTCTTCTTTGAGGTGGATGAAACGATGAAAAATACCACAGAAACAACTAATCTCAGGGAGGGAGGGGCAACATTTGAGAGTCTCACAATGAAAATATTGAAACGATATCATTGATAGAGAAATGATGCTGCTGTACCAAGGACACTGCCACTCAGCCTGTTATCTCGGCCTATGTCATCAGCAGAGGCTAAAACCCTGGAAGTCCTGACCAGGCAAGGGCAAAGGAGTCTCACCAACAGAAACAGTGACAAAAACAAAACACAGAATATGAGTACAAGATTAAATACTTGTTTTATCGCCTGCAGTAGTCAACAAATGCACTTTTTTTTTGTTCATTTTCCCAATTTTATTTTTCCAAATATGGAAATATGCATTGTGTTCTAAGCCGTAACCATAGCAACAAGAGCTAGTGCCTCTAGAACAGGGGTGCCCAACCGGTCGATCGCGATCTACGAGTCGCAGACAAAAGTGGTGGGATTCGCTGCTTCACTGCAGGCATAAAAATCCCTCACCTTTCGGCAAAATCCGCCGATACGTTCGGGATACGTCCCTTTTAAGGTCTGTGGATATACGGCGCGATACACGAACTATCGACAACACGGCAAACTGTTACTACGGAGCTGACACGTTCTTATGGGGTTAGTCATATTATTGTGTTATTTCTGCATCAAAGGGATAGATTATCTGATAGCAGGGGCCCGGGACTAAACCGGGACTAAACCGGGACTAAACCAGGTCTAAACCAGGTCTAAACCAGGTCTAAACCAGGTCTAAACCAAGAGTAAACCAGGTCTAAACCAGGTCTAAACCAGGTCTAAACCAGGTCTAAACCAAGACTAAACCAGGTCTAAACCAGGTCTAAACCAGGTCTAAACCAGGTCTAAACCAGGTCTAAACCAGGTCTAAACCAGGTCTAAACCAAGAGTAAACCAGGTCTAAACCAGGTCTAAACCAGGTCTAAACCAAGACTAAACCAGGTCTAAACCAGGTCTAAACCAGGACTAAACCAGGTCTAAACCAGGTCTAAACCAGGTCTAAACCAAGAGTAAACCAGGTCTAAACCAAGAGTAAACCAGGTCTAAACCAGGTCTAAACCAAGAGTAAACCAGGTCTAAACCAGGTCTAAACCAAGACTAAACCAGGTCTAAACCAGGACTAACGTAATGACTTAGCGTTAGAAAATACAGAAAGTAGTAAAAGTTAAAAAAAAAAAAAAGTTCAAGGCTATACCACTCTACTACACACTGGACACTACACATTTAACAGTTTGAATCTTTAAAACTATTTGGCCGTTTGTCATTATACCTTAAGCACTCATATTGAGCCTATTCAAACTATTCTGTAACTCCACATTTTCCACTTATACTTTATGTGACGGTTGTTAAAAGTAGGTTTCCTGGCTTCTTGCTGTGAACTGTCCGCACAGAAATCTGCTTCTCTGCACCAGAACGCCGTGATGATGTCCATCTGTTCCTCACTGTCAGATCACATTAAAACTTCATTCTCACTACACCTCAGCTCTTCCCCGTCCCTCCCCTCCTGTGGCCAGGACTCAGACCTGTGTTTTACGCTTCATTTAGGGGCTCAATAGAACTCCCAACTTCTGCCCAGTCCGTGGACACTTATGGACAGGTTGAGGGGAGATTTTGGCGTACATTTGAGTTAATGAGAAAGTGAGAATAGTGGGTTGACAGAGCTGAAGCGTAAGATGGCAGTAAGAAGATTTACCTTGGACTTAACTGTGGGAAAAGTTTAATGCGATTTCCATATTTTTGGCCCAAAAAGTGGAAGTTTGACTCACCTGAAATAGTGGAGAACGACAAATTCGGGTGTTTCTTTCTCTCCAACCGGATCTTCTCTCTCTTCAGAGCTGCTAGGGCCTTGGAGTAAGTCCATGTTATCTAAAGGGACGTACAATAGTAATATTATTGTGGAGAGAGGAAATCATTTGTATGTGGATGGCATGAACACATGGCATTATGAACTTATGACCAAAACTAAGAATTTTAAAATATATCATTAAAAGGCCTGAGCTGCAACAAATAATTATAGATTGAAACTATAATTGGTCATAAAAGTTACTTATTCAATCCTCTGCAACTCGTGTTACAACAAAATCACAAAAATCTCCCCATTATTGCAAAGAAAAAGTCCCTGCAGTAAATACTGAGAGCCAAAATATACAGTATATTTCCAACTTTCATATCCTTCTGAGACCGGCACATTCATTTGTGTCCTTTATAGTGGACACTGAGTTAACCAGTCTGTCTTCTAAGTGTTTTGAGATAGACTCTAGTTTGTGGCTGCACTATGATTTAAAAAATAAATAAATAAATAAATAAATACAAATAAAAAATAGTAAACAAATAAATCAATAATACATAAAATACATAAAAATACATAAATAAATATATAAATAAGTAAATTAGTAAATAAATAAATAAGAAATTAAAGTTGTAACATGTCCTCTGTCCTCTAATGGACTGTAATAGTGTTAAATCCATGTGAAGTTAACCTAACTAAAACATTTTTTTTTCTTTTGTTTTGATGACCACCATCTCTGACAAGCTTCTACAGTCACCTCAAAAAGTTTTTAGATTCCCTTTTAATTTCTTATTTATTTACGTATTTATTATTATTATTATTATTATTATTATTATTATTATTATTATTATTATTAGTATTATTATTATTATTATTATTATTATTATTATTTATTTTATTTTTTTATGTATTTATTTATTTTATTTAACTATCCTAGTGCAGCCACAAACTAGAGTCTATCTCAAAACACTTAAAAGACAGACTGGATGTCCACTATAAAGGACACAAATGAATGGGCGGGTCTCAGGAGGACATATTGAACCATAAGTCGATATTGACGCTTCCCAAACACGTGACCTTCGTAAAAGCAAGCGCCATTTTGGACATGAACATCACCGCGGTATGAACGTGTTTGAATGCGATGAAAACGAGTCGGACACTCGAGATTTGGATTAAACGAAGTGAACGAGATGACACCTCCACTATCCAGCGAGACAGCACATTTACAGGGTGAGCAGAGGGAGAGATATTTCGAAAAGCTGAAAATAGATGGTTTAGATAGTGATGTCTACCTGCTTCCGCCCGGATTGTTTACGGACGTGAGAAAGTACACCAAGACCTCGTCATTACCAGACTTCGCTCCTCATGATTTGTACATGTATGTCACAAGTAACCCATCGCCATACACAGGATGTGACCTGAAGGCATACAAGAGTTTGGATGCCTACAAATATTTCGTATCTGGCTGGGTTACATGTGTCTATCAGTGGGTCGTCCCTGGAGCTGGTGGTCGTCATCTCATTACCGCCAAGGTTTGTTCACATTTTTAATTTAATATCGGTCCTCTGGACAAACTAAATGTCATTAAATGTCACTGACATAACTTTTTAGTCTGTTGTTCATGGCCGTTATACATTTGCTGCTACCAGGCAATGAACAAGAACTGTGTTATTAGGCTCAGTGTCTGTGTTGTGTATGTAGGCGATTAGCCGCATCTTCTCCTTCTGTCCGGATCCTTTGGGATACGATAAAACGACATATCCTGCCTACTGTGCTGGTGATTACTACACCCGGGTGCGCAACAATACAACGGCATGATTGCGAAATAAGAAGAAACTTAACGCAATGGCTATATTCGATATCTGTGTCCTTTAACGTTCCGTTGATCTCTGCTGTGTTGTTGGCTGTGGTATCCCACTTCATGTCCAAAATGGCGGCCACAGTTTTGTGACGTCACGTGGGATGGGTCAATAGTACAGTGGTACCTCACCTTACGAAATTAATTCGTTCCAGAAGTGGTTTCGTAACGTGAATTTTTCGTAAGTTGAGTAGCTATTTCAATGGAAAAGGCCTGATCCGTTCCAAGGTTGTTTTTTTTATAGTGTAACTTTTTTTTATAGTGTAACATTTTTTTATAGTGTAACATTTGTGTTCTGTGTCCTGATTGGAATAAACCAGGTCTAGACCAGAACTAAACCAGGTCTAAACCTGGACTGGACCTGGACTAAACCAGGATTATCCCGGGACATGGCAGTGCCGCTGGAGGAGCGCGTTGCTCGTGTCTCCGCGCTCCTTGCACGTTCCGCGCTAGAGCTAAGAGGCCGAGAAAGACGCTCTTTCAGCGGGAATAAGAGCGGGGCGGGGCGGGGTCTGCTTCTATGTGACTTCCAGAGCCGGGGCGCCGACACTGTGAGCTAACAGGCCGAGACAGGTGCTCTATCGGCGGGCAAGACCGCGGGGTCTCGCTCGGGGCGGGCTCTGCTTCTATGTGACTTCCAGGTCTAGACCAGAACTAAACCATGTCTAGACCAGGTCTAAACCAGGACCGGATCTGGTCCAGACTAGGACCAAACCGGGACCAGACCAGGATTAAATTTCCAACCTGCCCTTCATTGCCAAAATTCTCGAAAAAACTGTTGCCTCTCAACTCCACACTCATCTCACCACTAACAATATCTACGAACAATTTCAATCCGGTTTCCGCCCACTCCATAGCACAAAAACTGCACTTCTCAAAATCACCAACGACCTCCTGTTAGCTTCTGATTCCGGTTTACTTTCTATCCTCATCCTCCTCGATCTGACAGCAGCTTTTGACACAATCTCCCACAACATCCTCATTCACAGACTTCAGTCCATTAGTATTTCCCACATTCCTCTCTCCTGGTTCATTTCATATCTCTCTGATCGCAGTCAATTCATCCAATTCAAATCTTGCAAATCCAACACTTTCCCTGTCACTGCTGGTGTTCCCCAAGGCTCTGTCTTAGGTCCCCTTCTTTTTATCATTTACATCCTTCCACTTGGCTTTCTGTTCCGTAAACACAACATTCTTTTTCACTGTTACGCGGATGACACCCAGCTCTACATTTCTACCAAACCTTCCTCATCTCTCCCTCCAACCTCTCTTACCCTCTGTCTACAAGAAATCCATTCCTGGTTCTCCTCCAACTTTCTCAAACTTAACAGCTCTAAAACTGAAGTCCTCCTAGTAGGCACCCCCTCCACTATCTCCAAATCCAGCAGTTTCTCTATATCCATCCATGATTCCACTGTCCTTCCTTCCCCTCAGATCAAGAGTCTGGGTGTCATCCTTGACAGCACACTTTCTTTTCAATCCCACATTAATAACATCACCCGCTCCGCCTACTTTCACCTCCGCAATATCTCTCGTCTCCGCCCCTCTCTCACTCCTCACACCACTGCCATACTCGTTCACAGCCTTGTTACTTCCCGGATTGACTATTGCAACTCCCTCCTCTTTGGTCTCCCCAATAAATCCCTCCAGAAACTGCAGCTTCTCCAAAATTCCGCTGCCCGCATCATCACCAGGACCCCCTCCTCCCACCACATCATCCCCATCCTCCAACAACTACACTGGCTTCCCATAAAACAAAGAATTCACTTTAAAATTCTCCTAACCACATTCAAAGCAATCCATAACCTGGCCCCACCTTACATCACTGACCTCCTCCACATCTCCATTCCTTCTCGCTCCCTCCGCTCCTCCTCCTCTCTCCAGCTCTCTGTCCCCTCTGCTCGTCTCATCACCATGGGGGGCAGAGCCTTCAGCCGCTCTGCTCCCCTGCTCTGGAACTCTCTCCCTCCTGACCTCCGCAATATTGACTCTCTTCCCATTTTCAAATCCAGACTCAAAACACACCTGTTCAGACAATCCTACACCACATAACAGTCACTTTCACCATCTTCCAGTTTTTGTATTTGTATTTTATTATCTTTGTATTTTAAGTATTTTTATGTTTTAACTTTGTTTTGTACAGTGTCCTTGGGTGTCTTGAAAGGCGCTTTTAAATAAAATGTATTATTATTATTATTATTATTAAATCACCCCGTGCTCGGCCCGCGTGGGCCCGCAGCGCCGAGGGGGAGGCACGGCCCGGGCGCCGCGGCTCCATCCCGCACCGTGTCGACATCGCTTTTTGATCCTTCGATGTCGGCTCTTCCTATCATTGTGAAGCAGAATTCACCAAGCGTTGGATTGTTCACTCACTAATAGGGAACGTGAGCGGGGTTTAGACCGTCGTGAGACAGGTGAGTTTTACCATACTGATGATGTGTTGTTGATAATAATCCTGTGTCTCCGCTCCCCTCGCACATTCGGCGCTATATTGAGCCGTGCCCCCCCCACGATTCACTATCAAGACATTCCACTGAAAATCTATGAAAGTTCGAGTGTTCAAACGAGAGAGAAATGCGAGAAAAGCCCAACTCCAGTCTGAGAAAAGCGTAGAATGTGTGTGGTGAGGCATTTACAGCCCTAAAACATGTAGAACAATTGCAAAATACAAAGTTGTCCTACCTCGTGGACCTCTCCCACCGCGGGCCACCTCTGGAACCTAACCCCGTGTGTGTTGATAAAGTGTATTTACGTTTCGGGGCGTGCATCTGAGCGCGCATTAATTGAATTTTTGAGATTTCGCGTTTCGCAACTTGAATTTTCTTTCGTATCTAGAGACCAAAATTTGACGTGAAGGCGTTTCGTAACTTGGATTTTTCGTATGTAGGGTCTTTCGTAAGGTGAGGTACCACTGTAATTATCATGAAGATCTAACCAAGACATTTTTGGACAGTTGTGGAATGGGAAAGAGCTGGAGTAATGGGCACTTAATACACAATCAATCACTTCTCATCTTTACTGTACAGTCTATTCTGCTGTGAGCCATTAGAAAATCTAGTGTAAATCAAGTCTAACTTGATGGTAAGAATGCTCAAATTAGCGGCTACAGTTGCTCCCCGTTGGACTTAAATCACTGACAGTTTTCAGAGGGAATCGTTTCATTCGTTTTGGCTCCGCTGTGAGAGAAACAAAATGTTACACCAACATCCCCGTAACGACCGGTCCCTTTAGGAAAACTACAACTGTACGTACGGACTTAGTTGAAGAGAACTGCGGTCTGCTCTGGGTTATGGACACTCTTTGGACACTTTTTTCTTCGTCTGAAAAGCTTTCATCATCCTCATTCTCATCTCTGCGGCTGGCCTCTAGCTTTTGCTGCTCTTCCTGTAAAAAAATAAATAAAATAAAGTTTAGTCCACTACTCTAATAATACACACATTTTTATTCAGTTTTATTTAACATTTGGTTTGTGTTAAATATCTTTTATCAGGACAGTATTTTCAGTGTTACATAAATTGTCAGCGATCTAAAATTGAGCCAGTTTGAGAGACAAGTGGAATCACAACAGAAGTGACGTCACAAAGTCAGACACACGATCGGTCTGGAACAGGTCAAACTTTCATGAATCAACGGAGCATCTTCTACTCTGAATAACAGCTCCCATAAGTGAGTGGAAGAAATACTTCACCTCTTCCTTCCCCATGCCCACTTGTGCCCTCCTCTTCCTCCTCACCTGTTGCCTCTGCAGCTCCTCCTCCTCCAGTTGTTTCATTTTGGCTTTATGCATCTGTCTTTTCTCCTCGAGCACTGTCAGCAGCTGTTCTTCTCCGACACTGCTCCGGAGATCCTGAAAGTCGGGCCACCACCTCAAAAGCTCTCTGAACACTGACATCTGCAGAGAAAAAAACATTGTTTTCTAATGAATACAAATCAAAAGATCAAAGTCAGCTTGATTGTCAATTCTGCCATTCTGTATGTGTTCAACATACAGTGAGTCGAAATGTCGTTTCTCTCTGGCCAAGTAGTGCAAATAGACAAACAAAATACAAAATACAATATAAAGAAAAATATAGCTGCAAGCAGCAATGTGGGGCCAAGCACCAAAGGTGCATGTAGGCCCCATGCAGGGTCTGACAGGGTCTAACAGGGTCTAACAGAGTCTGACGGGGTCTGACAGGGTCTAACAGGGTCTAACAGAGTCTGACAGGGTCTGACAGGGTCTAACAGGGTCTAACAGAGTCTGACAGGGTCTGACAGGGTCTGACAGTCTGACAGGGTCTAACAGGGTCTGACAGGGTCTAACAGAGTCTGACAGGGTCTGACAGAGTCTGACAGAGTCTGACAGGGTTTAACAGATCAAAGACACATCAAAGACAGATTAATTTCAAATTCCTGAAAATTCCTGCAACTTTGACCTGCTGGTGGCACTAGACGGTTGGGGGTGGGGGCCTATAAATTGCTGTGGGTAATGAGGAGACTGGCTGGAATGTGCATGCAAAATTTCACAACTTTTTACCAGACGGTTCTAGGGACTGCCATAGACTCCCATGGTCAGAGGAATAATAATAATAAGAAGAAGAAGAATCAGTAGAAACACTATGGTGCCTAGCACCTTCGGTGCTTGGCCCCAAAAACAAAAACTATCCAAGACAAAGATCTAAGATCTAAAATCTGAAAGCAGTGCAACATTATAAATAAATACCTATTTACAGATGTCCAAAATGTGCAGTGTGCATCAAAATGTGCAATGGAAGATACAGCAGTGAAATGGTAATGTGCAATAGAATTTGCATTGAAGTTAAGATAAAAATAAATGTGCAGCAGTAGTAATTCTAGTGCAATAACAGTAGTAAACAACCGTACAACAGGAGTAAATCTTTCCAATCCGTCTAGTAATCCATCAGTAAAAGTACTAATGTTGTTCTAATCAGTAATGTTTAGAGATCAAGTTTAGATATTTGTTGATTTTGGTGGTTAAGAATACATGCTCTCATCAATGCCCTGCTCTCCTCTCGTCCTCCTCTTTCAGGTCAAGTACCACCTGCTAGTACTACCAGATAGACCCGGTCTATATCAGGCTTAGGTTAGGGCAAAACCATGTTTAGAATTAGACTAAATCATGCTCTGAAATGAGACTAAAGCATGAAAAATGTCTAAATAATAATTAACCTAAAGGAGGATAAAACGTGAATAAACTAAACCAGGTTAAAGCAATGGGGTTACTTCTTAACTAATGACACAATCCAAGCAAAATGAATTTAAAAAAATAAATAATCTTAAACTTAATTTTCCTCAAGTACCACCAAAGGCAGCCCGTGTGTTTGAGCAGCACTGGGACAGTTAATAGTCCAGCGATAACGGTGGTAAATGTTTCAAGTGAAGAAAAGCTGGTTCAGAACCTTCTAAGTGGCAGCTACACTGGTAACAAAGTTCTTTTATTCCTAACTGAATGAATGTGAAGAGTGACCTGAGCCTCTCTAAAGAGGTATGGTCCCAGCTCGTAGCGGTTATCCAGGAGGGTCTGAGCCTGCTCGGGGGGGATGTCGATCTGCAGAGCTGGAGGAACAGAGGAGTCGATGAAGACACTGATAATGGTGGAGATCTTCTGCTCAATGGTGTTCTCATCGCAGTGAGAGTGGCACAAGTCCTGGACACAGAAAATTACAAATAAGACAACAATTGGGGGTTAGTCAAGAAGTGTCCAAACAATGGACAGGGGACCAAATGTGGCCCTCAGACCATTTTTTGTTGGCCCCATAATAAATTGGCCCAGCTGATTCTAGGCAGAACTTTTGGCTCTTTATTTAAAGATGGGATCTTTAAACATGGTACTTCTTGATGCTTTTATATGGCGCCTTAATGGTTCCCTAATACTGTAAATGAATCCTTCTTCAAAATCAAACCTCAGTGCATGAGAGAGCCTCTTGAAGGCAGCCCTATTCAGAAATATGTCTCTGAAACACTTTATTCTGGGCATTGTTGCTTGAATGCAAATGAGGAGGACAGAGACAGGCCAGTGCAGCGGGTGGGGGTGTGGCCAAATACACCGCTGTTCCCTGATTTAGCGGTGCGCTGTGCGCTGGCCCCACTTCTGTGTTTTATACGCAAAGGAAGATAGGACAAGCGTCCCATGAAAAAAAAACCTTAGACAAATTTCCACAGAAAATAAAATGAAACCACTGCTGTTTCAGAGGTTCAGAGGCTCGGATAAACGACATCCGAGCCTGGAAACACTCTAACGTGTCTCCAGGCAAATAAAAACGCATCCCGCCTCTTGTTTGCGGTCCAAATTCTCTGGGCATGAATTCCAGAGACAGGTGGGTGGAAACCTTTTCGCAAGTGTGCCCTCAGAAAGTTCCCTTGTTCAGAATCGCCCGTTTGTCTTTTTTTTCAATCGCAGAAAAGGATCGCAGTTGCTCAGTTTACATATTTCGCAACTTTAGCCATGAGGGTGGGGGGGGGCTAAACAGGGTAGGGGAACTCACATTAACGTTCAAAAACCTCAGAAAGTGAACATTTCATGCCATGGGACCTTTAAGTAATTCAACCTAAAACTGATGTTCAAAGCCTTATTAAAGGAAAAGTAACGTTTTTTACAATCTGAGCCTTATTTCGGTAATAAAACAAGTTGTTTTACTCACCCATAGCACTTTGGTGTCATATGGAGCATTTCCGGAGATGTTTTAGATTAGCGTTAGGCTAACGCCGTTAGCCTAGCGCAACTTATAGCCATAGCTCGGGGCATTCCCCGAGCATGTAATATGCCCCGTGCGGGCTCCAAATAACACAAACTTTAGCACTTTTCAAATCATAGAAGCTCGATGTCTTTAGTCTACGATTTCATTTGGTCAAAAGTGGCCTGTAATCCGAGATTTAGCCATAGTTTCGAGTAGATGAGGAGGCCAGTGCGCATGCGCGGAGTGTGCTCTCAGCTCCCGGGACCCAAAAACTGTAAACTATGGATAAATCTCGGATTACAGGCCACTTTTGATTCAAACGAAATCGTAGACTAAGACATCGAGCTTCTATGATTTGAAAAGTGCTAAAGTTTGTGTTATTTGGAGCCCACACGGGGCATATTACATGCTCGGGGAATGCCCCGAGCTATGGCTATAAGTCGCGCTAGGCTAACGGCATTAGCCTATCGCTAATCTAAAACATCTCCGGAAATGCTCCATATGACACCAAAGTGATATGGGTGAGTAAAACAACTTGTTTTATTACCGAAATAAGGCTCAAATTGTAAAAAACATTACTTTTCCTTTAAGGGTATGGGGGCTCTGTCAAAATGTCTAAAATGTAAATGACACAGTCTGTGGCCCTCTGCTTCAAATAGGTTTCAAAATGCGGCTTTTGTGAGAAAAGTTTGGACAGTGGCTGTGGTTACGTGCATACTCAATTACTACAATGACATGTAAACAGCAAAATCATTTAATTTCTTTCTGATAATGACCCATCTGATTGCTTACATCAGACTTTACTGTTTTCATGTCATTCAAATAATCAGACTATAACCATGTACAAGAGAATGAGCCCCATCCTCTTTTTAACTACTTCTAATCATAGGATTAGTGCAGTAATTCTATGCTAATAAGCCAACATAAGATTATTCAAAATTAGTCATTCACTTTGCAAGTCAAGTATGTTTAACTCTAACAAAAGAGGTTGCATGTAAGTGTTTACCTTGTATCTCTGCACCTCGAGCCAAAAGAGCACATCATTCTCCAGGAAGTCCCCGTTCACAGAGACAAAGTACTGGAACTGCAGACAGGTGGCGGGTTTAAGAAGGATCTTCCGAAAAAACAGGATCTCTTTGGTCGAGGCCATCCACAGACTTTCACCCTGTTACACGACACAATACGATCAGTCAGAAGTACCACCTCAGAACATGTGTGTAATCTGCTGCACTAAAGGGCAAGTGGAGGGTACACTGAACCAGGTTAAGGTAATGCGATTATTAATGTTCATTTATGTCAATACAAGATGAACAAGTTAAAAAAAAAAAGGAATACAAAAGTTTAATTTTCAAATCTGCGCTTTAAAAGGTGCATTATGTAACTTTTCTGGTGAAGGGGTTTACAACTCTTTGTCTCCACAGATACAGCTCTGGAAAAAAAATAACAAACCACTGCATTTTTTCCTGAAATCAGCATCTCTACATGTGTTACAGCCATTCCATTCCAGCGTCTGTTGAATTCCAACACAAACACAAAGCTGAGCTACTTCAGTTCTTCCACCAGGAGTGGAATAAAGTCACCCAAGAACTATGTGAAAGACTGGGACTAAACCAGGTCTTAACTAGGACTAAACCAGGTCTGAACCAGGACTAAACCAGGTCTGAACCAAGACTAAAGCAGGGCTAAACTAGGAATAAACCAGATCTAAACTATGACTAAACCAGATCTAAAGTAGGACTAAACCTGGTCTGAACCAAGTCTAAACCAGGTCTAAACTAGAGCTAATCCAGGTCTAAACTAGGATTAAACCAGGTCTAAACCAGGACTAAACCAGGTCTAAACTAGGACTAAACCCGGTCTGATCCAAGACTAAAGCAGGTCTAAACTAGGACTAAACCAGGTCTAAACTAGGATTAAACCAGGTCTGAACCAGGTCTAAACTAGGACCCAAGAACAATGTGAAAGACTTGTGGAGGCCAAGACACATGAAAGCTGTGATTAAAAATAAGAGTTATTGCACCAAATATTGATTTGTGAACTCTTCTTAAGTGTAAACATTAGTATTATGTTGTTTTAAAATGAATTTGATCTTGTTTCTTTGCATTGTTTGAGCTCTGAAAACATGGATCTTTTTGTTATTTTGACCATTTGTCATTTTCTGCAAATAAATGCTCTAAACGATAATATTTTTATTTGGAATTTGGGGGAAATGTTGTCAGTAGTTTATAGACTCAAACAAAAATGTTCCTTTTGCCCAAACACAAACCTATAAGTAGTAAAATCAGAAAAACTGATCATTTTGCAGTGGTCTCTTATTTTTTTCTAGAGCTGTATATTAATGCTTTTCCTGGAATATTCAGCAGTCAGGGATTAAATGTATCCATTGTACATTCAGTCAATTACTGTTTTTAGTTGCCTAGTAAAACCTGCATTCGAGCTGTGTCTCCACAGATCTGATCTGTAATTTGGCTTAGCGGTTCACTGCTCTCTCTGCTCGTCTCTGTTGAGGTAGACATGTTTAATGTTTGAAACATTCAAGACAACACAAGAACATCTCCATGGACCATGTTGTTAATCTTTAAATTAACAAAATGTAAACTAAGACTAAACTAAACTGCTAAACCAGGACAATGCAAATCAGAACTTTAAAGGAGAATTAACATTTTTTACAGTCTGAGCCTTATTTCGGTAATAAAACAAGTTGTTTTACTCACCCATAGCACTTTGGTGTCATATGGAGCATTTCCGGAGATGTTTTAGATTTGCGATATCCGTAACGTGAGTTCTCGGGGCACATGTTTGCAGTCTCCAAATAACACAAACTTTATCACTTTTCAAATTACAGAAGCTCAATGTCTTAGTCTACACTTTCGTTTGAGTCAAAAGTGCCTCTAATCCGAGATTTATCCATAGTTTGGAGTAGATGAGGAGGACAGTGCACATGTGCGGAGTCACAGCTGATTTCGCTCTCAGCTCTCAGGACCCAAACATGAAAGGCAAAGGTGTAAGACGTTTGGACCATCGTGTTTCCAGTACCCACTTCAGTCAGGATGATTTTTTACCAGCAAAGGAAAAGAAAGAAGGCCAGCGGATTCAGAGCACGATTCTGAGAAGTAATGTGAAACCGATGGCTGTTCTCTGCTGCTCCTAAAACTGTCTCTGCTTCATTCTTTCTGTATCCATTCTGTCTCCTCATCCGTATACTCCTCTTCAGTCCTCAGTCCTCCATAAGTCTTCTTCAGCCTCAAAGTCCCAATCTTCTGCCATGTGTCGCTCGCAACAGAAAAGTTATGAGCGTCTTCTTATCTGCAAATCAGCTGTGACTCCGCACATGCGCACTGTGCTCCTCATCTACTCCAAACTATGGATAAATCTCGGATTAGAGGCACTTTTGACTCAAACGAAAGTCTAGACTAAGACATTGAGCTTCTATGATTTGAAAAGTGCTAAAGTTTGTGTTATTTGGAGACCGCAAACATTTGCCGAGAACTCACGTTACAGATATCGCTAAACTAAAACATCTCTGGAAGTGCTCCAAATGACACCAAAGTGCTATGGGTGAGTAAAACAACTTGTTTTATTACCGAAATAAGGCTCAGATTGTAAAAAAAATGTTAATTCTCCTTTAACTTTATTGAACTGACATCACAAAATACAAAATAAAAGCATAAAAAGTACCCTGTAGTACCCAGTATTTATTCTTCAGTGCAAGAAACATGGCAAAGCTACAGTCAGTCAAGATAATAATCACAGTTAGTCTAAAAAGCTGCTTTTTGCCAACAGATAACAATCCTTCAAATCATACTCGCAATTGTAAAAACTCTTCCTGTAATCATGTGAATGGGAAATATCCATGTTTCATATCTCGAGAACAGGAGAATGGCCCTACACCCACACACTCTAACAGGCAGGTTAGTGTTGCTTTAATCTTGTTTATCCTGGATTCAATTTGGAAACCACAAGGCCGCAATGGTGTTTGACAGAGCCAGTTGAAGGAGCCAAGGCATGGAACAAAATCAGTCTTGAAATTCAGCCAGCAAGTGTTTTATATCTCTATTATGTCAGCAACACAGATGCTCAAAGCTGTGTCTAAACCAGGGCTTAACCAGTTCAGAATTCATATCCAAGAGAAAGAGCCAGTACGGGTCAGCTCCCATAAGTAAAAACATAACAAAAAACTAAGATAGGCCTAAACCAGCATTAACAGTGTCTAAATTCAGGACTAAACCAGGTCTACACAAGGATGAATCTGGGACTAAATTCATTCTAAACCAGTATTAACATGGACTAAATCAGGACTACAAGAAACCTAAACCAGGACTAAACCAGTTCTGAATTAATATGCAAGAGAAAGGGTGAAATGGGTCAGGTTTCATAGGTTAAAAAAATAATAAAATAAATGCAACACTCAAAATCTAAAAATGTCTAAACAGGCCTACACTAGAATTAACAAAATTTGTAAATACACCAGGTTTAAACAGGGATTAATCTGTCACTAATACTAAACAAGGATTAACATGGACTAAACCAGGACTAAACCAGGGCTAAAAAAGAAAAAAAAAGAAAAAGAAAAATGCCATTCGCCAAAACATCTCCAAAACAGTCTCTATGTACTTCTCAAAAAATAATTCACATGTAAAGCCAGATATTTTAACTGCAGGACAACAAGTAACAGGTTGTCACAGAATTCAAATATATTGGATTATACATAGACTCAAATCTCAATTTCAAAACACAAAAAGTTAGCAATAAGATAAAATTCAGTTGATCTAATTTCCGTTACATCAGAAGCTCATTATCAATTGAGGCAGCAGAATCTTCCTTCTTTCACATATAACAGACTGTATCATCAGCTGGTCTAATACATCAGCCACAACAATAAAACCCACTGAATCACTCTATAAACAAGCTTTAAAAACACTTGACAAAAACACTACAGATACCACCACTGTCACATTCTGCAGAAATACAAATTAATGACCTGGGACGATCTTATTACATTTAAAAATATCTGTCTAATGTACAAGATTAAACATGGCTTGGCTCCCCCTTCGCTGAATGACTTTAATTTTAAATCTAGTGAGGGCAGAGTGACCAGAGGAGCAGTGACCAGAGTGACCAGAGGAGCAGTGACCAGAGGAGCAGTGAGGGAAGTCTGCATTATTCCTCACAGAAAAACTGTATGTGTTTGTTTTCTCCGTCAGAGCGTCCCATCAGTGGAACTCCATCTCCCTCGTTCTCTGCTTTTAAAAAGAATGCTAAAAAGTGGCTTTTAGAAACGCAAATGTGTGAAAACTAAAACTTTTATTGTGTTTCTGTAATCTTATTGTACATTTGTGTCATTTTTAATGTGTATCTTTTTAAGTGTATTTTCTTTTAAGATGCCTTTTTGACATCTGGCAAAGGGACTACCGATGCAAACTCTGGCACATTTACATTGTTTTGATGTTGATTAATGTGCATTGTCCCTTTTTAGATAGAATAAATAAATAATGTAAGGATAAAATGTGTTACCTTTTCCAGTTCAAGCCAAATAAGAGTAAAGCTTCCACAGAATTGTATAACATTCAGAGGTACACTGGAGACATCATCGGTATTGTTTACTGACGTCACCTTACCTGCCAGACTCTCCTTGCTCTGCGTTGACGCCGTCTTTTGCGATTGACCGTGAACCTGCTTACTCTCTGAGGCTGGAAAGACAAAACAACACCAGTACTCAGGTCAGAAGTTGCAAACCGAGAGAAGCTGGATTCACAGAGACACTGAACACCACTTCTTGCAGCTATAACCTCCTATTGTAACCTCTAACTTTGGACCCGTGACCTGCTGACGAGCTGGTCCTCTGTCTGAATTCTCCTCTTCTCTTGCAGTTGCGCCCACTTCTCTCGTACTTCTTCACCTCTTAAGTGTCTTTTCCAGTGGTGTAACCCTAGCCCAGCTGCACATCTCATTACCGCCTAAATGAGCGGACGTGGTAAACTCGATCACATAATGGTGCGCTATGGACGAATGAATGTGTGGTTTTGGTGTAGGTTCCCGGTGCAGGAACCTGAGAGACAGAGACTGGAAGTGTCTTTAGTGGTTTCTCATGTAGCACTATAATTAGCACCTAAATAACCATGTCAAAACAGGCTAAAAGTTGGTTATTAACTGTTTTGTTAAGCCATTAGCTACTGATTTTGGTTGGCCAGGCTTGTGCAAACATTGCCTATTCCCATGTACATAACAGAATAGAAATTATGCATTCGTGTATGGTAGTTTCTTTTGGCTGCCTGGTGTTTTAAAGGGCCTATATTACACAAAATTGATCTCTTCTGAGCTTTAAGACATGTTAGAATGTTGTTACCTCCCCAAAAACATACCTGGAGTTGAGTTTTGTTTCATTCACACGTTTGAGTCACCCAAGTTTATTATTTAATATCCGTCTACATCTTGAAAGCTCAAAATGCTCTCAAAATGAAGCTGTAGTTTTCAAGTTAACAGCTGCTTTTTACGTTTAGTTCAGTGGTGATTGGCAATTCCAGGGATGAAATTGCCCAAATGATTCTAGTGAATGTGTACGGCGTTTAAAAACACACTTCCCATAGTACACACATGACATTACAAGGTGTTTTCCCGTTTGAGAGCTAAATATACAAGATTTGTGTGTGTTAAACGTGTTAAAAATGAAAGAAAAACAACTCCAGGTAGGTTAACACAGAAAAAATAAAATAAAATGTAATATAATCCCTTTAACTGCTTTATTTTTGATGAAAGTGACACGTAATACCTGCCATTTTTCAACTCAAAAAGTCTGAGTATGAGCTACGATTGGAAAACTTGGAAAATTTATCTTCCTTGCGATTCTGGAGGAAGTGCCAGAGAAAAGGAGATCTAATATTCTCTGCTTACATGCTGAATTAGAATATTATATTATATTATATTACTCTCTACCTTTGGCTTGTCCTTTTGCCTCTGCAAAAACTCGTCTGTGGACAGGAACTCAGGCAGCCACGTTCCCTCTATGTGATTCCTGATAATGTCCTGGATCACCGTGACGATGGCGTTTGACAGACATTCCGGTTTTAACGTCTCGAAGCCTCCGGTCAAACGCAGAATCTGAAGAAAAAATATCTGTTGGGCCTTGTAGCAAACAGATTAAAATAGCATAGTGGCAGAATGCTTAACGTTTTATTCTTTATGGGGAAAAACCCGAGGTTTCCCATACAGTGCTGGATTATAGTAGATTATTAGATTATTGCAATGCACTTTATGTCGGTGTCTCCCAAACGGCTCTCTGCTGCAGCTCGTTTTTTAACACGCCTCGACGTCAGCACATCACCCCAGCACTTTTTACACTTCATTGGCTTCCACTTTCTTTTAGAATTGATTTAAAAATGTTACTTTTGGTTTTTAAAGCTCTTAATGGTTTTGCACCTTGTTATTTGACCGAGCTTTTATCTGTCAGAAAATCAAGTCGCACTTTAAGGTCAAATAACCAACTTGTTTTGGCTCAAACACTGGGGCGATGGAGCGTTCTCTGTGGTTGGTCCCAGACTGTGGAACAATCTGGAACAATCTGCCCTTTGAGCTTTGTAACATCACTGATTTTAACCTTTTTAAATCTAGGCTGAAAACATATTTATTCAAAATGGCTTTTAATACTTAGTTTGTGGCACGTAATTTTTCTGCATTGTGTGACTTACTTTTTATTGTTTACATTGTTGTTCTGTCTTTTGTATTGTTGTATTTTCTGTTTTTAATTGGAAAGCACTTTGGTCACCACTGGTGTTGTTATATAAAGAAAGATATAAATAAAGTACCTGTTTAAATACATTTTAAAGTAAAGTAAAGTATTTTGTGCAGATTTTGAGATCGAATTAAGCTTCAGATGTAATGATTTTGATCAAGATTTGGGCTGAAATTTGCTCCATAGTATCCAGGGTTGGGAGGGTTACTTTAGAAATGTATTCTGGTACAGTTAGTTTCCCCTTAAAATATGTACCGTATTTTCCCGCACTATAAGGTGCACCTAAAAGCCTTCAATTTTCTCAAAAGCCGACAGTGCACCTTATAATCCAATGCGCCTTATATATGGATTAATATTGGTTAATCATGGCTACCGTAGTCAGCCACTACTGTAGCTTCTATTCTATGCGCCTTATATATGAAAACAGTTTTAAAATAGGCCATTCATTGAAGGTGCGCCTTATAATCCGATGCGCCTTATAGTGCGGAAAATACGGTATTCAGTAACGTAATCCAAGAACCATAATATTAAAGTCATGTAACTTGATTACGTTCAGTTACTTTTGGACGACTTTAACACCAAATATCCGAGAACAACGAGAAAAAAATAAAATTTTGTGCATTATAAAAGAAACTGAGGAAAGCTAATTTGAACAGTAGATTATATTCCTACAGTGAAAGTGCACAAGTGTTGACCACATAGTACAGTGTAAGAAAAAAAAAATCCCCTTGGCTTCTTTAAAAATAAAATAATGTCGAAATTTCCTGCTAAACGCGTTCTTCTCGGTCAGAGCCGTGTCAGTCTCAAGTTTGTTCCATAGTCCTGCTGTAGTTTACAACAGTTTGTTCTGTTTTCCCTCCATCTCCAGCTTTAAATGAAAAAATTAAATAATAGAATGCTTTCAAACTGTAATCCTGCTAAATAATCCCCATTTTCACTAAATGTTCCTGTAATCTGAGTACGTCTTCTTTCCTTGTAACTGTAGTGGAATACACTTACCTTTTTTTGTATCCTTTTGTATGCTTTCTTTTATTTGGATTTTAATTGTGGGTGATTTTTGCATGTTTGTTGTCCTTCAAAGCCCATGTCCAGGGAGTTTTTAGACTTGGTTGATGCTTTTAATTTGGCACAACATGTCACTGGACCTACACAAATGCACGGGCACACTTATGTCTTATGGCTGCCCCCTTATGTCCAAACTGCCCCCACACTGGAGAGTTTTAAGTCTCGTCTTAAGACCCACTTTTATTCTCTGGCTTTTAATACCGCGTGAGTTGTGTGGTCCTCTGTGTTTTTTATATTTGCTTTTGTTTTTAGTTATTTTATTTTTATTATCACTTCATTTATTGCTATTTTAGTCATGTTTTTATTAAGTTTTATTGTTTTGTGTGCAGCACTTTGGAAACTCTTCTGTTTACTTTCTGTTTATAAAATGTGCTATAGAAATAAAGTTGGATTGGATTTTGCTTAAAGGAAAAGTAACGTTTTTTACAATTTAAGCCTTATTTCGATAATAAAACAAGTTGTTTTACTCACCCATATCACTTTGGTGTCATATGGAGCATTTCCAGAGATGTTTTAGATTAGCATTAGGCTAACGCCGTTAGCCTCGCGCGACTTAGCCATAGCTCGGGGCATTCCCCGAGCATGTAATATGCCCCGTGCGGGCTCCAAATAACACAAACTTTAGCACTTTTCAAATCATAGAAGCTCGATGTCTTAGTCTACACTTTCGTTTGAGTCAAAAGTGGCCTGTAATCCAAGATTTATCCATAGTTTACAGCTATGCGTTCAATGTTTGGGTCCCGGTAGCTGAGAGCACACTCCGCACATGCGCACTGGCGTCCTCATCTACTCGAAACTATGGCTAAATCTCGGATTACAGGCCACTTTTGACCAAACGAAATCGTAGGCTAAAGACATCGAGCTTCTATGATTTGAAAAGTGCTAAAGTTTGTGTTATTTGGAGCCCACACATATTACATGCTCGGGGAATGCCCCGAGCTATGGCTATAAGTCGCGCTAGGCTAACGGCGTTAGCCTAACGCTAATCTAATACATCTCCGGAAATGCTCCATATGACACCAAAGTGCTATGGGTGAGTAAAACAACTTGTTTTATTACCGAAATAAGGCTCAAATTGTAAAAAAAAACGTTACTTTTCCTTTAACGCCGTTCCTTTTATTCCGTTACTCCCTTTACCTGATAGTAGCAATTGAAGCAATAGTATTTTTCCAAGCTGTTTATCTTTGTACATTTTTGTTTTTGTATTTTGAACTTGATAAAAAATAACCCGTCAGGCTCTTCAGAAGGTCTCAAACAATACTAAAAATACATTTTACTTTGCTCTCAAATGTAGTGAAGTGACAGTTAATGTACTCAATTAAAGTACAGATACCTAAAATGTGTATTTAAGTACAGTACACTTTACTACTTTACTGCTTTAACTTTATTACGTTCCACCACTGACCACAGAACATAAGAGTTAAGAGCCTTCTGTGTTGACATGTTCCTATGACGATAGCTCCTCACAATTCCCTGCGGTAATAAGAACAATCATGGAATAAATATATGTTCAGTACCATTTCAAACAGTAATATACAGTCGAAGATTCCAGGCTTTCAAAAATGTATGAGAAACAAAACATAGACTTCAATAGCAACCACATGAGGGATATCTGAGGTGGACTTTAAAGTGACCACACTGGGACCCCTGGCTAAACTTGAAAGTCCCATTTGAAAACCTGCCTGGGAAGCCTTCAGCTCCTCTCGTCTCATCTGTTCCCACAGCCCCTGCTCTCTGCTCTCTGCTTTCTGTCTTCAGACTCAAACCTGACCATGTCCAACTATTTATATCTCCTTTCTATCTCCTTTGCATGCGTTCTCTTTCTCGTTCTCACACTCTCGGGCATGTCAAAATGAGAACCATGCGTGGCACTGCGGAGGGGAGCGGGGGAGATGAAAAGGGGGTCCCATCTCAAACGGGCTGCCTGGCTGAGTGAAGGCATCCCGGGCCAAAGCAGTAAAGCTGTCAGCCTCTTTACATGGCTCACGGAGACGAGATGGAGGAGCAGCTGCCAGTGCCGACACACACTTATAAAGAATAGAAGAAATGGCAGGCAAACAGTAAAGGATCGGTTTGGAGTAGTAACAATGCTATTAGTGGGAAAGTGAACTCACTGCAGAAGTCACAAGTCATGAATTTGTTTAAATATTGGCTCTAAATGTTGAGTCTACAATTGCTTTTAGTGAAAGATGAAGAGAAAGTTATTTCAGTTTCGTTTAGTTTGATCGTAGCGGACCAAATTATGCTTTTTTCAACATGAAAACAATTATTTATGTCACAACAATGGGAGCCCGTTGCTGCCAAAGACTACCTCATTTTCTCATACTGATTGGGAGAATCTAACCAGAGCGGCATCGTGACAGCCACTCTCTCTCTCATCTCCAAGGTCCTACACTTGTACTCCCTTTGAGCCGACAGCTTTCTAGAGGAATATCATGTACAGGGGGTCCTCGGGTTACGACGGTCTCGGGTTACGACGTTTCGTGGTTACGAACGCGCCCCCATTAAAAAAAATATGTATATATTACGCGTCATTCCGTCTTACACGGTTTAGCGTGGTAAAAGATGTAAACAAACGCACGCGGCGCGCGGCGCACGGCGTAAGAATACGCTCTGTTGTGGTTGTAGGGAGAAGAAGACAGCCTCGTGTGTGTGCCCAATGTGGGCGGAAGTACCTGATGTGGGCTCTGATCTGCTCCTATGAAAGCGGCAGTGATAAACAAGCATCGTAGTGGTCTAATTATTGAGATGGAAAGGTTATTGGTGCTTTGGTTGGAAGATCAAAGGCAAAATCCGGTTTACGACGAAATTCGGGTTACGACGCGTCTTAAGAACGGATCAACGTCGTAACTCGAGGACTCCCTGTACTGTCAATGTCAATGTCACTGGAGCTTATCAAAACCTGATCTCTCCAAACCACACTTCCAACTATTCCATTTTTTTAAACTGTCATCAACACCCGCTTGTTCCATCATCACCCCCTAAGTGACACCCCGTAGTCAGAGCTGTCAAAATGATGTCCGCACGTTGCCAAAAATGAATCAAGGAAAACTATCTGACCAAGACTTTGTCAAAGGAAAATGCTGTAAATCTGCCAGGGCTTGAATCTCAAACTGTCCTATTATGAACAACATATGAGCAGGCCTGCTACTACTATCAATAATCAATACGTTTTATACCAGGGGTGTCAAACATGCGGCCCAGGGGCCAGATCCAGCCCTCCAAGACCTTTAATCTGGCCCTCGGCTGATTTTCTATTTTTTCTATATTTTTATTATACAGTCATACCTCACCTTACGAAATTAATTCGTTCCAGAAGTGGTTTCGTAACATGATTTCTTCATAAGTAGAGTTGCAATGTAAAAGGCCTGATTCGTTCCAAGGCCCCCAATACCCCCTAAACCAGGGGTCGGCAACCTTTACCACTCAAAGAGCCATTTGGACCCGTTTCACACAGTAAAGAAAACACTGGGAGCCGCAAAACCCTTTTGAAATTTAAAATGAAATAACACTGCATATAACGGCTTTTTTTTACCTTTGTGACATAGAATTACATTTTGAATATGAACGAACTAAAATAAAATACATTTTAATTAAATACAGTGGTCCCTCGCTGTTTCGCTGATTTTTTTATAGTGTAACGCGTATTGTGTTCTGCATCCTGATTGGCTAAAGGACTGTAGACCTTTGTCTTTGTCAGTCATTCTCCTCCGTGTCTGCTGTACAGAATGTGTTCAGTTTCCCAAATTTATTTAAATGTTCGATCACGAGCAGTGTGACTCTGAGGACTGAGCGGTCTGGCATTTGAGCACATGCCACAAGGGCCGAGGCCGTGCTCTATTACGGATTTGACCGCGCGCACACTTCTCCGGGTGGTCAATGCGCATCGGGAAGTAGCGGCAATGTTTGCGCATAACGAACTGGTGGAACCTGGAGTCCAGGCGGTGGAATCAGTCCTGAGAGCGCACGGATGCATTCTCACTACAGTTCTGTGTTTGGTGAAGAGCTGTAGCACCCCTCCCCCCGTTCCACAGACTACGGGGCCGCTTCTAGGTGTAAATTGCCAGGGCCGATGATCCCAGTCCGTCACTGCTCTGAAGTGCTGTATGTTTGCAAGTTTTCTCCCCAACAAAACCCGCAACAGCGCAGCGGCGCCAGGCGCCTCGGTCAGAGGAACTGTGAAATACACGCATATTTATACACGCAATATAAAACTGACTACTTCACGGATTTTGCCTATCGTGGGTTATTTCTACAACGTAACCCCCACGATAAACGAGGGACCGCTGTACTGAGCCGCATCAGAGGGATCAAAGAGCCGCATGCGGCTCCGGAGCCGCGGGTTGCCGACCCCTGCCCTAAACCCTGTTGGAGAGTGTATTTACAAGTGTATTTACGTTTCGGGGGATTCGGGCGGCTGCGAAGCCGAGTGCGCATCATTTGAATTTTTGAGATTTTGCGTTTCATAACGTGAATTTTCTTTCATATTCAGAGACGAAAATTTTTACGTAAAGGCGTTTCGTAACTTGGATTATTCGTTATTTGGGTCTTTCATAAGGTGAGGTATGACTGTATTTACATTTTCTATTAAAATATTGGTCATTTTCTGCACCTCTTTTCTGTGCAGTTTAGCATAGCAGCGACTCCAGCGCCTCTGTACGTGGCTCCTCCCACCAGAGCAGCACAAATGAAGACTCTCCTCTTTCCAAACGCTCTTAAAGGACCATCGTTTTGACTGTTGGACATGACACCCTCATCAGCAAAATGTCAAAAATGAGAAAAGTGGACGCAGAGTGCAGGATTTTCCAAGAAAATTTTACTAATTCCTATTAACAAATTTTGTTCAGGAGGTGAATGGAAAACCTGTACGCTCGGTGTGCTTGCAACAAGTGGCGATGCTCAAGAAATATAATCAAACTCCACTACAACACACGGCATTTCCAACAATATAATCACTTGAACAGAGAACTGAGAAGACAGAAGATAAACAAATTACTGTTGGGACTGAAGAAACAGCAGTCTGTAATAGATTTGTGTTTCTCTGCACAAATATTTGGACTTATTGCTATTTTTGGGGTATATACTGTTTGCCATGAGTTTTCTGATCCGGCCCCTTTGGGATCAAAGTAGGTTGGATACGGCCCCCGGACCAGAATGAGTTTGACGCCCCTGATTTATACACTTCTACTCAGATTGCATTCAGATAATATAACATAAATCCAGTGGTTATTGTACCTCATCCTGTTGGTCGATGGAGGCGGGGCTGTCTGGTCCAAAGAAGTACTTCTTGTTGAGATATTTGTTGACGAGGTGATCGGACCTCTCCAGTCTGAGGGCCGTGTCCGTCTGAGGAGTCCTGTGGTACCGCAGCAAGTCCATCCAGCAGGACAGGTGGATGCTAAGTTAATGCACAGGGCAATTGTTAAAGGTGCACACTGTAACTTTTCTGAAACCACGCATGTTTCTGCTTTCCAACTAGGCCTGTCAGAACAAAAACATTTTCAAGTAGAATATAGTGCTGAAGGAAATATAAACGATAATATTCAAACTAATGAATGCAATCCCTAAAGTACAATTATCCCCCAAAAACTATTTTAAATGTACAATATGGTTAAACAAAACACAAATTACAATAAATAAATGGCAGAATGAGACAGTTTAGTCATCTGTATCTCTAATGAGTCAGTTAATTATTCAACCATCTGCAGCTGAAATCTTATGGTATACCAAGGAGTCCAGAAAAAGTACTACGATAAATACTGACCTCCCCAAAATTATTGTTCAATCTATCGTGTATTGAATAATAAATCAATATTTATAGTGTCAGGCCTATTTGCAACAGATGGTCTCTCCATAGACCTGACCTGTAACTTGTCTGCATGGAAATAGTTAAAGGAAAATTAATGTTTTTTACATTCTGAACCTTATTTCTGTAGTTGTTTTACTCACCCATAGCACTTTTGTGTCATTTGGAGCAGTTTTGTAGATGTTGTAGTTTAGTGATATTGTTAACGTGAGTGCTTGGGGCAAATGTTTGTGGTCTCCAAATAACACAAACTTTATCACTTTTCAAATCATAGAGGCTCAATGTCTTAGTCTACGCTTTCGTTTGAGTCAAAAGTGCCTCTAATCCGATATGTAGCCATAGTTTGGAGTAGATGAGGAGGACAGTGCGCATGTGCTCAGTCACATCTGATTTCGCTCTCAGCTCTCGGGACCCAAACATGAAAGGCAAAGCTGTAAGACGTTTGGACCATCGTGTTTGCAATACCCACTTCAGTCAGGACCATTTTTTACCAGCAAAGGAAAAGAAAGAAGGCCAGCGGATTCAGCGCACGATTCTGAGAAGTAACGTGAAACCGATGGCTGTTCTCTGCTGCTCCTAAAACTGTCTCTGCTTCATTCTTTCCGTATCCATTCTGTCTCCTCATCCGTATACTCCTCTTCAGTCCTCAGTCCTCCATAAGTCCTCTTCAGCCTCAAAGTCCCAATCTTCTGCCATGTGTCGCTCGCAACAGAAAAGTTATGAGCGTCTTCTTATCTGCAAAACAGCTGTGACTCCGCACATGCGCACTGTCCTCCTCATCTACTCGAAACTATGGATAAATCTCGGAAAGTGTAGACTAAGACATTGAGCTTCTGTAATTTGAAAAGTGATAAAGTTTGTGTTATTTGGTGACTGCAATCGCCTGCCCCAAGCACTCACGTTAACGGATATCGCTAAACTACAACATCTACGAAACTGCTCCAAATGACACCAAAGTGCTACGGGTGAGTAAAACAACATGTTTTATTGCAGAAATAAGGTTCAGATTGTAAAAAACTTTAATATTCATTTAAGTTTATGCTATACTGTGGAACATTCCTGGGAAAGAAAAAAAAAATCTATGAACAAAAGCAGATGGCAGACCCTTCACCAAAAAAAGTTGCATAGCTGAGCTTAAGTTGCAATGGCCACAGCTTTAACCTAAATAAAACAGCCTTACCTCGCGTCCTGGTTTTGCAGGAACTTCATGAAGTGTCCAATCTCATGTCTGTGTCTCAGTAGTGAACCTAATCTGTATCCTTTGTAATCTGGAGACACTTTGGACCAGGATTCAGGCAACTGTGGGACTCTGAGCGTGGAAGAAAACTCAGGAGTCGCAAGCTCAGAATCACTTTGCATCTGTATCAGAAAAGAGAAAAGTCAACAAGAAAATGTAACACGTCTCCTTTAAAAATGTCAAAATGAATAACTTTAAAAGGTGGATTGTGTAACTTTGTGTAGCTTTGTCTGGAATGTTTCACAGTATAGCATTAAATCTATCTTCATGGAGACCAGACCAGGTTCTGTGGAGAGGCGACCCGGATCACATTCCGAATTTTTATATGTTTTTTTCAGCTATAAAACCACCTATAATTAGATAAACGTAGCGCTGTTTAACGTCATACTGTGGAACATTCCAGGCAGAGCAATGACATCTCCATAGAAACGAGCAGCTGATGGACACACAACCAAAACGTTACACAGTGCAGCTTTAAAATATCATGATTTCTTTGTTTTTCTATTGTACAGTATTATAAATAAGCCCCTTTATAGTTTGGCAAGTAAATAAACAAGATTATTATTTAAAACATTTTGTCCAGTGTCATTTTTTCTGCAGTCTACAGCCTCTTAATATAACTATTTGAGTCTTGCCAAGTAATATAGCCTTGGATGAAGTGAGAGCCATAATACGAAGTGAAAGATAAATATTGGAACGTGCATTTTTCACAGTTTTATTTGGGTTAGCTATAGGGCACTTACAATGTGTGTTTACTGACTAATAAATTGCCTATTTTTTTTATAAACTGTGAGCCTTTTAAAAGTGGTATATAGCGGATGACCTCTTTGAGTCGGCTTCCTGATTCCTCGTACAGATTCTGCAGCTCTCTGTACTCCTGAGTGTCCAGATGACGAGTCGCCTCCTGTATTGGCACCTGGGTTCAGTCAAACAAACAAAACACAGGTCTATGTAACAGAGATCACATGTGTTTTTAAGTCCTGTTCACACTCAGATCCTACAACATTACAGGGTCCAGATTCAGCACTGAGCCCCAGTCACATGAGCCCCGGTCACGTGAGCCCCATGAGCCCCATGAGCCCCGGTCACATGAAGCCCCGGTCACATGAAGCCCCGATCACATGAAGCCCCGGTCACATGAAGCCCCGGTCACATGAAGCCCCGGTCACATGAAGCCCCGGTCACATGAAGCCCCGGTCACATGAAGCCCCGGTCACATGAGCCCCGGTCACATGAAGCCCCGGTCACATGAAGCCCCGGTCACATGAAGCCCCGGTCACATGGGCCCCGGTCACATGAAGCCCCGGTCACATGAGCCCCGGTCACATGGGCCCCGGTCACATGAATCCCCGGTCACATGAAGCCCCGGTCACATGAAGCCCCGGTCACATGAGCCCCGGTCACATGAAGCCCCGGTCACATGGGCCCGGTCACATGGGCCCCGGTCACATGAAGCCCCGGTCACATGAAGCCCCGGTCACATGAAGCCCCGAACAACATGAAGCCCCGGTCACATGAAGCCATGTGACCGGTCACATGAAGCCCCGGTCACATGAAGCCCCGGTCACATGAAGCCCCGGTCACATGAGCCCCGGTCACATGAAGCCCCGGTCACATGAAGCCCCGGTCACATGGGCCCCGGTCACATGAAGCCCCGGTCACATGAAGCCCCGGTCACATGAAGCCCCGGTCACATGAAGCCCCGGTCACATGAGCCCCGGTCACATGAAGCCCCGGTCACATGAAGCCCCGGTCACATGGGCCCCGGTCACATGAAGCCCCGGTCACATGAAGCCCCGGTCACATGAAGCCCCGGTCACATGGGCCCCGGTCACATGGGCCCCGGTCACATGAGCCCCGGTCACATGAAGCCCCGGTCACACGAGCCCCGGTCACATGAAGCCCCGGTGACACGGGCCCCGGCGACACGGGCCCCGGCCACACGGGCCCCGGCCACACGGGCCCCGGCGACACGGGCCCCGGCGACACGGGCCCCGGCCACACGGGCCCCGGCCACACGGGCCCCGGCCACACGGGCCCCGGCCACACGGGCCCCGGCGACACGGGCCCCGGCGACACGGGCCCCGGCGACACGGGCCCCGGCGACACGAGCCCCAGTCACACGAGCCCCAGTCACACGAGCCCCAGTCACACACTCAGTCCCATAATTAGGGATGCACCGATGTGAACATTTTAGCCGATACCGATATCCGATATTAATGTTGCTGTCATCGGCAGATACCGATATTAGCCGATACCGATGATTCTGAGATAACATTTTATACAGAATGAAAATCGTGCAAAATGAATTTTTGAATGTCTTCTTTTATTTTTAAAACGTGTTTTGACTCCTGATTTTTTTTCCAATTTTTTTTTATAGTGCAACATTGTGTTCTGCGTCCTGATTGGCTAAGGGACGTTTGCCGATTGATGTTATAGATGGGGGACGCGGGAGGGGGGACTGGGATCAGACTGGAACTAGACCAGGACTAAACCAGGTCTAGACCAGTGCTTCTCAATTATTTTCTATGACGCCCCCCCTAGGAAGAAGAAAAAATTTCACGCCCCCCTCCCTGTGCACGACTATTAATAGTATTATTTGTCTAGAAAATTATTAGTACACCTCTGCATAACAATGTATCCTTTTATTAACATTAAAAACAAAAAAAGAAAGAAACTTCCAACAAACACTGCACTCTTTTTTTGCACTGAGGACTCAAATATTAATGTGCTTTTAATGCAGCTTTGTGCACATTTGTTTACGTTTTACAGAAACGAAACTTAAAAACCACATGGTCCATTTGCATAAACTCAAAGCTCAGTGGAATATAACGTGTTTTTTTCTGTGACAGAGGATGTTCTGCTGATGGCAAGTCTGTTCTGTGCATATATCGCGTATTTAAGGTCGCCGAACCCTGCCCCAGAGCGACAACGAGAGCGCTACTGCCAACTACTGTTGTTGATGTGCAATTACACTTTCGTTCTAGTACAGTATGGCAAAAAAGCATGTTTCCCAGGGTCACACGCATCACACCGCGCCCCCCCAGGGGGGCCCGCCCCACTATTTGAGAAGCACTGGTCTAGACCAAGTCTAAACCAGGTCTAAACCTGGACCTGACCAGGACTAAACCAGGTCTAAACCTGGACTGGACCAGGACTAAACCAGGTCTAAACCTGGACTGGACCAGGTCTAGACCTGGACTAAACCAGGACTAGACCAGGTCTAAACCAGGATTAAACCACGGCGTGCGGCTCTTTGCCTGGTTTCGTGCGGCTCTTGCGTTCGTTCATGTCGAGGTTTGATGTGTGCGTGTCCCGGGTGGGACGCGCGGTCTCGCTCTGGTCATGCTGCGTTATCACGGATTTGAGCACGATGAGCGCACGATGAGCGCACGATGAGCGCACGATGAGCGCACGATGAGCGCACGATGAGCGCACGATGAGCGCACGATGAGCGCACGTGTCCGCGAGCATTAATGCATTTTATTGAAAATCTACAAAAGTTTTAGTGTTTAAACGAGAGAGAAATGTGAGAAAACGTTAATTCGAGGGATTACTGTACTGACAAATATCGGTCGTTAATAGTGGCCCACTTTTACACATTGGGCCGATACCGATATGTTTATATTTAAAAAAAAAAAAAAAAAAAAAAAAAATTGCAATATTGGCCGATACCGATATTAATGCCGATATATCGTGCATCCCTAACTGAAACATAAGCCTTTTAGCCTCAAAGCATCAAATCATGAGTCAGAATTCTTTGTGCTAGTTCCAGGCCCAAATAAACTGAAAAGAAGTTCTGGTGTATGCACTATATTTTCTGTGTCCATGTTGCTCCCAGAAGGTAAAGACCAAACAAAAAGTGAATGCCTCGGACACAGCTAAAGAAGTCCATGTTTCTCAGACTCTTGGCCGTAAAGGTGTGGTGGGGTCAGACAGTGGCTGGACCTGGGAGGGACTCACTGACCAGCTCATGTTCACTTTAACAACATAACTGCTTGTAAACACTCCATCCACAGCACTACAGTCAAGTCTGATTAAATCTGCTCTGCCGGGCCCCGCCAATACCCTTCTATTAAATGATATCATACATTCTCCGGGCATGAAGTAGCCGCTCAATTGACCAATTTCACCGAGGCGTTTCACTTCACAGTAAGATTAGACCTGCCTGGGATATTTCTACACACTTCAGCCGATATCAGGCTTGCATCATTATAATGACTATTACCTTCAGTAACTGCCAACAGTAAAAAGGCACATGTTTGGGGCAATGTACAGCTTTATATCAAACTGGGCACCTGACTTCTGCATTAGTTTCAGAATTTCATCGAGCAGTAAAAAGTACAATAGCTGCCGTACGTGACATTGTATATGTAATAAAAACACATGGTTTACCAAAGTGAAAGGCTGTCGTACACGGCTCACAACGCCACATAGTTGTAGAATGTGGAATGACACTTGTTCAGAGTCTAGACCAAACCCGGGCATTTCAAGGCCCGGGGGCCAAATACGGCCAGCGAGCAGACTCTGACCGGCCCGCGAAAGGTTTTTTGGAATTAAGAAAATAAAACCTACTTTCAAAATTGTACATAATACATTTGTACTGATGCATTTGTACTGATGATCATCTGTCTGTGCTTCACATCTCCACCTCAAACATGAACCTGAATAAATTCAGTTTTTGTAACACCTCACTCTCTCATTACTTAATAATAACACAGAACTTAGCAGCTTCTGTAAACAATGCCATTTACTGATTTCAACGTAGAAATAAAGTTAATAACCAGAATAGACTTCAAACTTTTGGCCCTCCACAATATTTTCTGCTTCTCATTTGGCCCCTGGGGAAAAATAATTGCCCCCCTTCCCTAGACTAGACATACCTGATGAAAGGAATCCTCGTCTCTATTGACCAGTGTTGTCCAAGGCTCTACGAGGATATTCAAGACGTGCTCCTCTATGTCGTCAAACAGCTCCTCGAAGGCTGGCATCAGTCTCTCGTACACTTTCCTCCTCATGTCATCGGTGATGCCCAGGCTCCTCCGGGCCGAGCTGCACAGGAAGGTGGTATAGAGCAACTGGAGGTGGTCAAAACAGAGATCTTTCAGAAGGGCACAATAAGGAAAGGTTATTGTGGCTTCGTCATTGATATAATGAGTCAAATGTGCTATAGCTATGTCATAATAAATTATATGAAAAGTGCACAATGTAAACTTTCTGATGGAGGGTCTGCTTTGCTTGTCTCCATGGAACTATCCAGGACTCCCTTGAAAAAGAGGTTCTTAATCTCAATGGGATATTTCCTGGTTAAATAAAGGTCAATAAATAAATAACTATTATTGCATTGTCTGAATAGTTACAAAGTATAGCATTAAACTAGCTCATATTTAAGTACAGTGGTACCTCACCTTACGAATGACCCAACAAACGAAAATTTCAAGTTACGAAACGCCTTCACGGTAAATTTTGGTCTCTAGATACGAATGAAATTTCAAGTTACGAAACTTTTCTCACATTTGTCTCTCGTTTAAACACTCAAACTTTCATAGATTTTCAACAAAATTATTAATAGTGAAGCGTGGGGGGAAGGAGGAGGGGGGAGAAAACTGCGCTCTGACACGTGTGATAGCGGAATGTGTGACAGCTGACCCGGCGCTGCCAGCAGGTCTAGACCTGGACTAAATCAGGATTAAACCTGGACTAAACCTGGACTAGACCTGGACTAGACCTGGACTAGACCTGAACTAGACCTGAACTAGACCTGAACTAGACCTGAACTAGACCTGGACTAGACCAGGTGGATTAAAGCGCCGCGCGTGGGTTTATTTCCTGGTTTTGTTTCGAGTCACAGCTGAGGCGAGCCGCTGCTCGCCTGCCTAGACCTACTCTCCAGGGCCACTCCAGGCACGGAGCCCCAGACATCCAGGGACCCAGGGGGACACTGCCAGCCCGCCTTAAGAGCTCCCTAAGCGGGCATGGGTCCGGGGATTGTCCCGGTCACCGGCCTGGAGGTCTTGAAGAGGCCGACCTCACGGTTCTGTCCATGCCGCTCTGTGAGCACCTTACGCGGGCAGGTCTAGAGCAGCGGCTCGCCTCAGCTGTGACTCGAAACGAAACCAGGAAATAGACCCACGCGCGGCGCTTTAATCCACCTGGTCTAGTCCTGGTCTAGTCCTGGTCTAGTCCTGGTCTAGTCCTGGTCTAGTCCTGGTCTAGTCCTGGTCTAGTCCTGGTCTAGTCCTGGTCTAGTCCTGGTCTAGACCTGGTTTAGACCTGGTTTAGACCTTGGTCTAGTCCTGGTTTAGACCTTGGTCTAGTCCTGGCTTAGACCTTGGTCTTGGTTGAAAATCTATGAAAGTTTGAGTGTTTAAACGAGAGACAAATGTGAGAAAAGGACGCAGGACGCAGAACACAATGTTACACTATAAAAAATGTTACACTATAAAAAAAAAAAACTTGGATCGGGCCCTTGGAACGAATCAGGCTTTTTCCATTGAAATAGCTACTCAACTTACGAATTTTTCACATTACGAAACCACTTCTGGAACAAATTAATTTCGTAAGGTGAGGTACCACTATATAAGCCTGTTTTAAATGAAATATATATACCTTGAAAAATATGCATTCTTGCTCTGACCTCGTCTTCATGGAAATAGATACGTTACAGCTCAATAACTATGGAACATTTCAGATAAAACATCTCCATGGAGACAAATGTGGTGGCAGACCCTTCACCAGAAAAGTTGCATATAGCACGTTTAAAGGATTTTGTATGAAGATAATACAAGTAGAGTTGAACTACTGCTACCTGCAAAAATCTCTCAAATGTTGTACAAGAACCTAGATACTCCCAGCTACTTTCCAGCAACATCCTTTTTGTCTTTCCATTTCATATGATTGTATTTGTTATTGTAAATTCCACAGACTTCCAGTTGAATCTTCTGAAATTCCTTTTGAAACCTTGACAAATCCTGTACAATTCAAGGATTACCAGCACCTGCAAGAACCCTCATCATGTAATTTTGCAGCTGCCATCTTCCCACATAAACGCCACTCATTTTAACCTGGCGTGGACTTTACGGAAAGATCGTCTAAAAGTCATTTGGAATTTTCTTGACCAGTTCTAATTCCTGTCCAACGCGGGGTGACATAAGGGTACATGGAGTAGCACGGGGCAGGGATAGGGGGGTCTGAGTCATGTGTTTTATGGTTATTTAAATCTCTCCATTAGGTTTAGGGTGAGACCGCTATTGGCAGGCGATGGCTGAAAAGCAAACATGAGCAGGTGTGTGGGTAAGAGTAACAGAAGAAAATGTCAAAGTCAATCTCTTTTTTATTACCACAAACTGAATCAAATCAGATCACCTGCACGGAAAATAAGAAGAGCTGAGTGTTTCGAGACGAGAGCAAGACTACAAGTTTATAAAGCTACGTTTTGGCGCTCATTTCAGAACATTTCAATCAATGCTAGTCATGTTCATCTCCATAACAACCATGTGTCATCTCCATAGTAATAATAACAATGTGCAATATTATTTAAAGTCACTTTACCTGCTACTTATTTAACCACCACTGCCCATCACTGCACTGTACACAATCATCTGAGTCACTTTATTGTAGTGATATTATATATTACTGAACTGGAGTCACTTTAACTGTTTGTTCACTGCTCAGAATCAAAGACATTTATTGTGCAGCGTTCCTGTGCCTTTTAACCTTACAGTGTTGTGTTTTTAGTTGATTGTACATACTTATTATTATTATTATTATTATTATCATCTTAATTCTGATGCATGCTCATATTTTCCTACTGTTTCTGAAACTTGCGTTGTGACACTGCAATTTCCCCATTGTGGGACAAATAAAGGATTATCTTATCTTATTTCTTTATTGCCCATTATTAGAATGATAGAATGATATTCTTTTCAAAATTAGCTTTGCTGTGCACATCATCTTACTAGTTGATAATGTGTATAGCAAATAACACAGTACGTGTGTGTTATTAAGACGATGTAAAGTTATAATAGTAAAGCATTGGTTAATAGTTGTTAAAGGTCCAATATTGTATAAAATTGACATGTGAGAATGTTGTTACCTGGTCAAAAACAGACCTGGAGCTGTGTTTTGTTTCATTTAAACATGACTGAGTAATCCATTATTATTAGTCTGTCTACATGACCAAAGCTCGTCGTGTACGAGCTCTTTAAAGGTCCCATGGCATGAAATTTTCACTTTCTGAGGTTTTTGAACGTTAATGTGAGCTCCCCTACCCTGTTTAGGCCCCCCCCACCATGGCTAAAAGTTGCGAAATGTCTAAACTGAGCATTTGTGGTCCTTTTCTGCGTTACACAAAACCAGTGTTGAAACGGGCGAGTTCGGACAAGGCACCTTTTTGACGTCAGATCGGCAAATGCAGCTTCAGCCCCTCCCTCTGTCTCCGCTCAGCGTCTCTGTATATCCCGCCCATAGAGTTTGGACTGTGAATGCGCTAGGCAATGCGAAATGCGTTTTTTTATTTGCCTGGAGGCACGTCCGAGTGTTTCTAGGCTCGCAAGTCCCTTACCCGACCCTCTGGACCTATGAAATACCAGTGGTTTAATTTTATTTTCTGTGTTAAACACGGAAGCGAGCAGACAGCAGTGCAGAGCTGCGCTTCCAGCGGGGGAAACCCGCCCCCCCCCGCTCCTTAGCCAATCTCTCTGTCCTTCTCATTTGCATTGAAGCAGCAACACTCAGAATAAAGCATTTTAGACACATATCTAGCCTCATGAAGACTGTCAGAGTCATATCTCATGCAGTGAGTGTTGATTTTGAAGAAGGATTCATTTACAGTATTAGGGAACCATTAAGGAGCCATATAAAAGCATCAAGAAGTACCATGTCATGGGATCTTTAAAGAATGGATTTGTACTGAATGTGATTTGACACCAATTCATATTTGGAGTCTAGCAATTGTAAAGTTATAATAGTATTTCTTAATATCGGTTTAATGCGCAGCGGCCCCTCCCCTATCCACTCTATCACTGTCCTGCCTGGTTAGTGGGGAAACGAAATTTCTAATTCACTCTATGTACATGTACATTATTGTTTTCGACAATAAAGCAAACTATGACTATGACTATGACTATATTGTATTGAAATGTAAAAGCAATTCGATTTTGGTCAAGTATTTTGTTGGATTAATTAGTTTTACAGTAAGATTTTAGAAAATTTTGAAATTTTAGAAATTAACTGCAATTCTTGGAAATATAATTCTATTAATATCGCCTTTATTTGCTTTTAGTGGATTTTTTGTTTTGTTTTAATGATGACCTTTTCACGTACCTGAGCCTCCCTTTGAACTCTGTATGGGTCCAGTCCGTCTTGGTAAAACAGCTCGTGGTAGGTTTGTAGGTCGCTCCAAAAATAAATAGCACTCACCCACTGCTGGAATTAAGAATCACAGTGTTAAATGACATTCTATGTGTTTTTTACAATTTCATTTATTTATTACTTTTATTATTTTAATAACAGGTTTTATTATTGTTTGTATGAGCACTGGTAGAGCGTTTGTTTTAAATTGTTTTTTGTCATTGTTTTTTGTGCTGCACTGGGGGAAAAGTTACAGTTTATAAAATGTGCTGTAAAATAAAGTGGATTAAATTCCAGTACGTCATTTAAAGCATTATGCAAGCCTAAAATGTTTAAAAGACCTTGTTACCTGATTCCCTGATTGTTCACAGAAGTGTGTAAAGTATAAACCAGCACCATTTTCAACACAAAGAGCATGGATCATCCTCTCCATTTGTCCGGTGGCCAGTAAGGGTCCTCTGCTGGGACAAAACTGATGAAACACAGAGTAGAAGCAAGTGATTGGAGCATGTGGTTTGTCTCAACACTTGCAAAGCCTTACAAGCCGTTTGATTATTACCATCAATGAATATAGAAAACAGATATACATATTGTTCTAATTTAGTTTCTCCTTTTATTGCATAGTGGTCAGTGTGTAGTAGTATCTAATTGTTGTATTATAAAATTGTATGCACTTGGCACCTGTATTTTATCAGGTTTGAAACCCCAAACTATAACATAGTGACATGATCGAATGCATTTGTATAAGAGAAAGTCAAAAACAATATAGTAAAACAGTACTTCTAAAACAGAGACTACACACACATTTTAGAGTTGAATACAGAAAATATTTCTTGATAAAATGTTGCCTACCTCATAATCCGTGTACGAGGAAAGGGGCAGGTTGGGGTTAGTACCGTATAGAGGATCAGATTCATTTCGGTACAGACTTGTCTGGATGGTAGTTGCTGAACTTAAATATGTCCAAACGGGTGCATTTTGAGTTTCATCGGGGTCCTCATAAGCTCTATAGGACGTCCAGAAACGTGCAGCCCTGAAGAGAAGAGAAATATGTGAATGACCAGTATTTTCACACATAAATTCATAACTCTGCTGCCCATCTTCTCACACACACCCGCTCCTGTGAACATATCACCCCTGTCCTCCAGAACCTCCACTGGCTCCCCATCCCTCAGCGCATACACTTCAAAGTTCTCCTCATCACCTTCAAAGCCCTCCATAAACTGGCCTCAGCCGACCTCGCAGACCTGCTCCACCGCCACACCCTGCTCCGATTCAAACCTCTTGTCCCTCCCCTGCAGGACCAAGCTCCGAACCTGGGGAGACAGAGCCTTTTCTATTGCTGCCCCCACCCTCTGGAACACTCTACCTCAACACCTCCGAGACTGCACAGACCTCACCATCTTCAAAAAAAACCCTCAAGACCCATCTGTTTAAAGCTGCTTTTAATGTTTAAATTATTTGCTATTTGGTGGCTGAGTGGCTAGCACTCACGCTTCACAGCAAGAAGGCTCCGGGTTCGATCCCCGGGTGGAGTTTGCATGTTCTCCCCATGTCTGGGTGGGTTTCCTCCGGGCACTACGGTCCCCCCCCCCCATCAACCCAAAACTCAAAAGCTGAGGTCCTGACCAAACCGAGCAATGAGATCATGGAGATGGGTCCCTGAAAGACGAGCTGCCCACTGCTCCTGAAGGATGGGTCAAATGCAGAGAAATAATTTCCCTACGGGGATGTCATCTTTTTCTTCTTTTTCTTCATTTTGTTTTATTTTTGACTGTTTTATGGACTTATTTTATTGTGTTGCTCTGTGAAGCGTCTTTGAGTGTCATGAAAAGCGCAATATAAATAAAATGTATTATTATTATTATTATTATTACTATAAATTCTGAATAGTTTGGCTCACCAGTAGAAGAGCAGTGAGTGAGTGATCTGCGGCTGGACTGTCTGCAGTTCCTCCTGGGTCCAGCAGGTAGAGGTATTGAGGCCCAGTCTGGAGAGCAGTTCTGCATTCAAACAGGTCTGACTGCTGCTCATGAGGTACCTGCTTCTCATCAGGGCCAAAATCCTGAAACAAACCGGACAGCCTTTTAATATTACAATACAATATCATTCCTTTTTTATTTCTTAAATGGACTGAATGTTGCTTTAGCTCAGTGCTTCTCAATTATTTTCTGTGATGCCCCTCCTAGGAAGAAGAAAAAATTTCACGCCCCCCTTCCTGCGCACGACTATAAATAGTATTATTTGTCTAGAAAATTGTTATGAGAACACCATTGTATCCTTTTATTAACATTATAAACAAAAAAAAGAAAGAAACTTACAACAAAGACTGCACTGAGGACTCAAATATTAATGTGTTTTTAATGCTTTGCGCACATTTGTTTACGTTTTACAGAAATGAAACTTAAAACCACCTCATTTGCATAAGCTAAAAGCACCGGAAAAAAAAACGCTCTCTCCTTGTGCCACTGATGCGTCAGCTTCTGTCGGACTAAAGGACACGACTCAGTGGAATATACGTGTTTTTTCTGTGACAGAGGATGTTCTGTTAATGGTGAGACTGTGCGTAAATCGCATGTGAGAACGCCACTGCCAACTACTGTTGTTGATGTGCAATTACACTTAGTTCTAGTACAGTACAGCAAAAAAACATGTTTCCCAGGGTCATACGCGCCCCCCCTGGCATCACGCCACGCCCCCCCAGGGGGGCCTGTCCCACTATTTAGAAGCACTGCTTTAGCTTGATAACAAGATAAATGCGTCACTGTCTATGAGGTTAAATACATGCTGTGGTGGAGTAAACAAAAATAAAATTGAAATAATTACAGCCTAGATTGCCAGTTTGAGATGGTAACTTTGACTATCCTTAGAGTAACAAACAATCTTCTTCTGCTGAGCGTTCACACCTCACTGTCAATGTTAAATTCACCTATGACTCACTCAGAGGATGATGGGGCCGCTCAGTAGGTGGCCTGAGAGAGGAAAAGTAGTGTCTTTAGGCACACTGTACCCTCAGGGGCAAATAAAGTGATATTGATCAACTTTTTTTTTTATCTCTCACACCATCACACAGTTAACCTGCCACTGTAATTCCGTCTCTTTTTGTCATAACATACTTTTATGTTTGCAGCAAAATAAGTGACAACATATTCACCTCTTCCTCCGTTCCGACACCTCTTTCGCCTTCATCCTCTCTATATCCATCCACAGGTGCAGCAGTCCGTCTCCCGGTGTCCCTTTTAAAAACTCCTTAAAAAGACCCCATCTTTTCCCACAGTTACCACGACTACCACTATCCTGCCCATTCTCCCACTGGTCCCGTCTGTCTCTAAAGACCACTCTGCTGGGCTCATCCCTCTCCTGTGGATCCTGGTCTTTGGCAGGTGACCGAAGTTGAACTTTACTCTCAGTGGCACAGTCTATAGCAGTACAGTCGTCTATCTGCTCATCCTCTGACTCATTGTCAGATGTAGAAGTATTTGCCTGGTTGTGTCCACTCATTATTCTTATGGCTCCGTCGAGCACCTGTTTAACCACTGTGGCAGCCAGGCACTCTAGCTTGGAAAAGGATTCTTCACAAGAGTTGGCTAAAAATTCAGTGAGGTTGTGGCTAGGATCTTGCGATAAAGGAGAGATGGGGTGAGGATGGTCCAACTCAGAGCAGCTAGCAGAATGGCCTGGAAATAAACGTGGAGGTAAAATTTTTACATACAACGGCCCAATCAGTAAATCACTACATTTGGCAGTGTGCAGTTTGTTTGTTTGGTTTTTTTATTGCAAAATGTATTAAATATAAGATCATTTTCATCTGAGATAACTGCAAGCTGACTGGTCAAGCGGGTGCCACAAAGAAAGTCAAATATTGAAAGTTGAAAATTTTCCCACATTAATAGATGATGAATTGTTTGATAACACATACCATTTGTTCCTTCACTTTGTGCAGATCTGATGGCTCTGTTTTGAACTGTACATGTCGGCTCCCACTGTAGTAACAAATCAGCAAGCCTGTAAATATATTATGTTTTAGTGACAATGACTCAGTATCACATATGTATACGTTACAATGCAGTAAACTGGCCACTATAATGGTTGTCATTTGTAGGTTGTCAGGCTCTGTGTTTATGGTGCATTACACAACAGGCTGACAGGAGCACTCTAATTACAATGAACACAGACAGGAAAACGAGCCGTCCGACTAGATTACAGACATCACCAGATCAACATTTAATATCATGGTCAGCAAAGATTTATCCATATATATAAAAGTATATAAGTCACAGGTGAACTGAAACTAGGGATGCACCGATGTGAAAATTGTAGCCGATACCGATATCCAATATTAGTGTTGCTGTTATTGGCCGATACCGATATTTGTTTATTTTTAATTCTGAGATAACATTTTATACAGACTGAAAATCATGCAAAATGAATTTTTGAATGTCTTTTATTTTCAAAACGTGTTTTGACTCCTGATTTTTTTTTTTTCAATTTCAATTTTTTTTTATAGTGTACTTTTTTTTTTTTTTATAGTGTAACATTGTGTTCTGCGTCCTGATTGGCTAAGGGACCTTTGCTGATTGATGTTATAGATGAGGGACGCGGGAGGGGAGACCGGGACCAGACTAGAACTAGACCAGGACTAAACGCAGACTAAACCAGGTCTAGACCAGGTCTAAACCAGGTCTAAACCTGGACTGGACCAGGACTAAACCAGGACTAGACCAGGACCAGACCGGGACTAGACCAGGACTAAACGTGGACTAAATCAGGTCTAGACCAGGTCTAAACCTGGACTGGACCAGGACTAAACGTGGACTAAACCAGGACTAGACCACGTCTAAACCAGGATTAAACCACGGCGTGCGGCTCTTGCATTTGTTCATGTCGAGGTTTGATGTGCTCGGACTGCGTGCCTCCTCCTCAGGACTGTGGACTCGGTCCCGAGGAGGAGGCACGATTTGGGCACGGGTCTCATGCTCGCAGCCCCGGGTGGAATGTGCAGTCTCGGTCCGGTCATGCTGCACCCCCCCCCCCGCTTCACTATTAATACATTTTGTTGAAAATCTACGAAAGTTTGAGTGTTTAAACGAGAGAGAAATGTGAGAAAACGTTAATTCGAGGGATTACTGTACTGACAAATATCGGTCGTTAATATCGGCCCACTTTTACACATCGGGCCGATACCGATATGTTAAAATTTGCCAATATCGGCTGATGCAGATGTTAATGCCGATATATCGTGCATCCCTAACTGAAATTGTAATTAATATGTAGAATTATTTCTGTTCAAAAGTTCACAAAAAGTACATGAAGACATATTTTTCTCACATTCTAGTGTTTCACCACTAATCAATAACATAATGGTACCTGTATTCAAAGTAGAAATCACTTTTGAGGAAGAAGGGCAGCCTCTCTCTCATGACCCACTCACTGCCAAGTTCTGAGTCTAAACACTAAAAGCACAGGATCACTTTAGAGTCCGTGTACAGTAGTTATCACACATGTACTCTACTTACACAGACTGTGTAGCTGTTGTCTATGAATGGAGTGTGGGCGAGTTCATTGGGGTCGCTGGTGCTCAGAAGCTGCAGAAGACCCAATCGAATGTTTCGATACACAACCTGAACCTGTCCAGTGTCCACCTCAAACAGCCCAGTGTCCTGGTTAAACCGCAGGGACTCCGAGAAACACTGGAGACACAAAGGAGACGTTTGTACACAGACCTAAAGGAATGTTGTAAACTTTTGTTGTTTGTATTACCGGCAGACACAGAAAATTATTGAAGAAGTAAACAAAGACATCGTTCGAGGAAAGTGTGTTTTCCTGGAGAAGAGAAGATACAATAAACCTTTACAATTTACTACACAAACCCTGCAGATTTTCTTCAGCTCATCTACTTGAGATGCACTTTAAATCTAGATATTTTAACGTGACATTATTTTTAGGAGAACTGTTTCAGATAGCAGCAAGGACACAATTTCCCTTTCTAATCTTTTCCTTTTGTAAATCAGAGTTTTGTTGCTATAACAGTGTTTCTTATTTACAAAATTATATATAATATTGACCTCAATAAACTGAAGTGAATGAAACAGAAATGCTTGTTTTAGACATTCACAAGGATTTTTCCAGATGTGAATACATTCACAGATACTTTTTAACAAGCCCCCTCTGTGAGCCATGTGTGTCCTGTGCACGATTTCAGAATCAGGACAGTCAGCCCTCCGGAGGTGGTGTTTGCAGCTAATAAACGTGCCCTAGGCCTCAGGCAATAGTGAAAATTTAGACTATACAACAATGTGAATTGTAACTATTTACTATTTCTTTAACATGTACTCACAAAACTTGCGGCAGTCACAGAAGGGCACTCTACAAGAAAAACAAATAAAATTGTATGAATAAATGGTGATCTTTAATGCCAGTAAAGATCAGGCCTTACCTGTGGAGAGGACACCACACATAGCTCAGGGCACAGAAAAATGACTCGTATAGTTTCTTGCCCGGCACGTCCAGGTAAACTGAAGACACTTGGAGAGTGAGAGGTGCTGTAATTACAGACACACTGCAGTTGCTATGGAAGTGGAGTCCTTCTTAAAACACAGGGGGGCAGTAAAAGTTTAACTAGAAACTACTCAGATGAGGCATTTTAGGCCATTTTTCTTTTGAAGACTTAATTTAAAAAGGGACTGTCAATAATTGTAGACTAGGAAGAAGTGTATTCTATACAATACAAAACTCATAAAAAATGGAACAAATGCAAGACAACACAATTTAAGAGGTCAATCATTTCTTCTAGTTCTACACCATCAGATGGCGCCAAATACCAACAAAACCAATGAAGGGTAAAGGGCCACACCAGTCAGATGGGCACACAGGTCAGATGGGCACACGGGTCAGATGGGCACACGGGTCAGATGGGCACACGGGTCAGATGGGCACACAGAACAGGAGGCACTCTGAGCCGCCGCCTTTTACACGTTTTCATGTGAAAAGTTAAGCTGTAGGTGCTAGAGTAATTTTGGTAGTTTCAATGATACGTAGGAAGAATAGGCATTTATTTATTCTTCTGCACTGCTTTTAGATTTTAGATTCTAGATTTTTGTCTTCAATAGTTTTTGTTTTGTCTTTACATTGTATTTTGTACACCGTCTTTTTGCTTGGCCAGAGAGAAACAGAATTTCGATTGGCAGAACTGACAAAGCTGACTTTGATCTTTGATCATTGATCTTTGAAAAAGAAAAGCTGAAACGTGTACATTCTGTAAAAAAAACTAACATTTTATTTAAAAGGGTCAGAAAAAACATTTAAAAGTCTAAGTTCATTCAAGAATTAGGGGGGAAAAAAGCCTTTTATCGAACGTAAAACGTACAGCAAAAGATCAGTGCATGTGCAGGTAAACTTCCTTTACAATCATAATTAAAAAACACGATGTAATGCATTTGTATAAAAAAAAAAAAAAAAAAGGTAAAATAGGAGGTAAAATTCATACAGTACAGAACAACAGGTCAGTACAGCTGTGGATGTGATTGTAATACAGTTCATAAGTATCACAGGAGTGGGTAAAGTGCATATTTGGTCACAGGCGTCTGATGTTGCGTTTGCTCTGAGCGCTGCCTGGGATGAGCAGGTCCTTCTTGCGGCGGTTCACAGACTGACTACCACACTCTCTGGAGCCGTGGAACTCACACAGGCAGGATGTACAAAACTGGAAGCCACAGTCTGCTCTGCTGCACACGCCTTCTCCTTTCACAGAGTGACAGCGGGCAGGATGCTGACATCTGGGACAGGCCTTCAGGCATTCATCATTAAACAGAGTTTTGGCCACCTAAAACATACAAAGTAATAGTTTCAGAAAAGGGTAACTTGATATACCATGAAATAAATGTGAAACCTGACTCTTGTGAGAAAACTACTAATATTCCCATCTAAAAAAATCTAAAATATAAAGTGCCTTAGTAAGCCTAAAGTTTTTTTTAAATTAAATAATAAAACATTAAAACATAAAAACATGTCATCCTGGTTTAAATACACCAATACAATCATAGCTGAGCCTAGGATGCCAGTAGGGGTCATAACACAAGGCCCTCTTCAAGTAATTTTAGTAAAGAAAAATCAAGAACAAAAAGATAAAGAGCCTTACTACCTCTATGAATTTGTCTTGTTTGCTGCTGCTAGCTGAGGTGAAAGAGCTGTTATGTAGAGGGGTGACACTCCGGTTGCCAGACTGAGGGGTGCAGAAGCTCTGGCTCCTGGACTGGGACTGGACCGTCTTCAGAGCTGAGCGTTTGAGCAGAGCCGTCCTGGTGTCTGCCTCTGGGACATGGAGAACCACCCCCTGCTATAAGACACGCAGAAGTTTAGGATATCTACATGTACAGTAGTCCACTTTTAGTGACTACTGAGATTGGATTTGTGTCGTTAAGACTTCAAAAAGAATTTTCACTCAGCCTACGGTTAAACAAATTTAAAGATGTTAAATCTAGTATTAGGTTTCGACTACTGCATGTGTGTAACATTTATCCAAGGCCAGGCCTTACCTCTAGAGAGGAGCTGAGCTCACTCAGATGACTCCTACGTTTGAAGCTTGCTCGTCTGTCCTGCTGAATGATCCCCTTCCAGCTCTTGCACACTTCCCCACACCTACAGGTTATAAAAACACATTTAGTATGCATCACTTGTCACTCTTATCTCAAATACACACAAATTGTAGGTCTCACCTGTAGATGCACTTAGGAGTCAGATGTCCCAGTATGAGGGACAGGATGTGCTTGAGGTTCCTCTTGTTCAGCTCTGTAAGGATATCCACTGTGCCCACACCCATCTTCCTGCCTATGAGCCCAGCCAGGGGCATAGTGGTCCTAAATGTGACTGGAGTGTGTACCAGGGCTGCTGTGGACCTCAGTTCATCCTTTATACTCGGGCTTTGGCCATTAAAGGTTTGAGCTTTCTGCTGGCACATGGCATGGACCAGCTGTAAGGCTGGGGTCAAGGACAGATTAAGAGGAGTGTTCCTTGAAGGAGTTTTATCTGAGCTAAAGGTCGTTTTGCCTTCTTTGGCAGAGGTCCTCCTCAGAGGAGTTTTATAGTCCTGTTTAGTACTCTCAGAGCTCACAGACTCTCTTGGTTTAAGGGAAAGTGCTCTGCGTGGAGTGGCAGCAGTGAAGACCTCATCCTCCTTTAGAGGCTGTTTCCCCTTGTTACTCCTCTCTGTGGGGTCATCCTCAGACTGGGAACCCCCTTCCTTCAGAGTGGACAGCCTATTCTGACGCTGTAACCGCGGGCGACGCTTTGTGTCCAACAGATTTGGGGTTACACTGTTTGCTTTAGAGGCAGAGAGAAGCTCCTGAAATGATCCATCGTGATCCTCAGGCGAGTCCTGAGACTTATCCAAAGTGAGGGAGCTGAAGCCACTGTCCTCACACACGGATCTGGGAAGAACATTTAAAGACTGAGTAAATGACCAAAATGCCAAAACACAAATATGTCAAAAGCAAAAACACACCTGGTGTATTTGGGAGTGTGCAGGCTTGACGGTGTATACCACACACTGCCATCACTGAGATCATTGCAGGCTGGAGACTGAACACTTTTCTTGAAAAGAACAGGGAGGAGTTTGTTTGTGTGTGGGGTTAGGCTGTCTGAGGGAGAACAGCTCTCCTTAAAATCAGCATCTGAGAGTGAAACTCTTCGGTCAAAGCTGGTGAGCTGTTCAGACGTGACTTGTCCATCTTCCAGAGTGGAGGTGCGCAGCTGTGAATACAGGAGGCGGCGCTTACTTGCTGACAGTAGTAGGTCTTGGTCCAAAGCTAAAGTGCTTGTGGATAAAGGGTCAATCACAGTGTCCAAAGAGTCCAGAGAAGTGCTCAGCCACTGCCCTGATACACTTTTTCTGTGGTTTTTGCTTGGAGATTTTGTGGCATTAGCTTTTGCATCTAAAATTGATTTGCATACAGCAAGCCTGTACTGCAACGAGGCATCCCTTTTATATAGTTTGGGAGTTTCACACCAACCAGTTGAGGGCCAGCATGCAGCCCTGTCTTTACTCCAAACCCTGGTTCTGTCCTTGGGGGTGGCAGAGAGCTGCAGGTTCTCTTTAGGGGTTTCATCTGACTCACCCAGAGACAAACACTCATCTCTGGTGATACTCTGAGGGGTGTACAATAAACCAGAGTACCCACTATCAAAACAGTCATCATAACAGGCCCGCTCTTTGTCACTATTAAAGAAGACATTGGGTTCTGGAGTACACTGCATTTCCTCGTGTTTGCAGATCTTGACAAATGCACACACCGAGTCAAGAATGACTCAGTAGACCTGGGGGAAAGAAAGGTTTAAATTACAAACACACATTGACCTGCGTGAAGTTGGCCCCCCATTAAACGCACACCTACACAAAAACTATGTCAACCGTTTGTGTTTCGTTTGTGCTGCAAAAAGTTTTGTTTGTGCTGCTTTAGTTTTTAGATATTAACGATTATTTTATGGATCAAATTGGGGTCAGTCAGCCCCCCCCCACGAAGCTTAAAAATGCTCTAAAATTGCCCAAAATGGTATCAATCGTTTGTGCTTCGTTTGTGCTGCAAAAAGTTTTGTTTGTGCTGCTTTAGTTTTTGAGGGGGGACTGGCTGACCCCTATTTGACCTATAAAAGAATCGTTAATATCTCAAAAACTAAAGCAGCACAAGATCTTAGCCAGGGAAAAGAACTGGCTTGAGAGCGGAGTTAAATAGGCAATTTTTTGTCAAAAAAGAGAATCCTTCTTTAAACAGAAATGGGGGAGTCAGACATAACTTGTCTCCCATTTATAATTCGATTCTCAAACCAAAGTCAAAACAGACAAAAGAAACAATAGGGCAGCCAGGTCAGGGCCAGAGGTGTGGGGACGGTCGTTAGGGTTGAATAGGTATGCTAAACTAGACGCCAGAGAAATTCGAAAAACAAGAGAGAATTGCAAAACAAATTAGTTGAGATAGTTTCAGAAGAATTCAGGGTAGTGAGCTCCTCCCTGCAGCTAGATATAAGCAGTGTCTAACCAGCACTGACAAAGCCTCTCGGATGAGCGGCGAAACGTTTTCGACCAAACAAACTGTCCAGTTGACAAATTGAATTTCTCCTTTTATCAAAGCAGCACAAACGAAACTTTTTGCAGCACAAAACAGCGCAAACAAAGCACAAATGATTGACACCATTTTGGGACATTTTAGAGCATTTTTAACCTTCCTGGGGGCCTAGCTGACCCCAATTTGACCTATAAAAAAACTAAAGCAGCACAAATGAAGCACAAACGATTGACATAGTTTTTGTGTAGGTGTGCGTTTGATGGGGGGGTCCAGCTTCACGCAGGTCACACACATGACTATGACTAGATCTTGTCAGTGAGAAAACCACTATCCAGAGCAAAGTTAACCCGGATTAATTTAATAATGAAATGCAGAATAGTAGCTTTAGCTGTTCAAGTATTAAGTGGACATTATTTAATAAATACAGTTATGATCAGTGATGGTATTCTTACAGAGTTTGGTTTCTTTGGCACAGAGTTAGCTTAGTGACAAACTCATTCTTTTCCAGTCACTTGTTCTTTTTACAGTACACCATCTTCATTAGCACCACACTGACAATTAGCTCAGCTGGTGCTCCTCAGCTGTTTCATTAGGGTTCTAGTGTTGCCAGGCGACGTTTTAAACCCCCCTCCTCTCTCCAAACTCTGTGGTGCCGCTATAAACACACGAGTAACCGCCAAAAACACGGGACACGTCAATATAATCTGGAATATCATCTGTACTGTCCGTTTTTACACGATTATATTCGCTTATAGCAGCATTAAATTGTGAGACACTTTGGACACATCACAACACGTTTGGGTAGAACGTGTATTATATAAAAAAAGAGTATCTTAAACTTTACTAACGTTAAGCTAAGCTACAGAAACACGATTAATATGTGCTCATTTATTTTACACTCATTTTAGAGAAAATTTTTGTTGTCGCAGATGAGGAGGACATCCAATCATCTTAAAGCAGCACTGAAAACTGACACTACACCTCTGAAATGTTCCACTCACCTTGGAGAATATGATAATCTGAGTTTTGTAAACCCTCAGGCCTCACAGCTGTCCCGTGTTCTTCATGTTCCTGCAGAAAACCAGCGCACGAGCCCGAGCACGTTTTCAAATTTGGAGCCGCTGCTGTACGTCTGACGTATTTCCGGTCTGAGGCCCGCGCTTCTTCCGTGTACGTTACTATAGCAACCATAAAAGCTACGTTCCTTAGCCACGGGACAGCGTCAGGTAAAATATTATTTATTTATTCATTCATTTATTCATTTATTTGGAAAAGGGACAATGCATATTAATGAACGCAATTTGTATAAGATCACACAAACCGACGTAAATATGCCGGATTTAGCACAGCGCTAATTTCCATCCGCAGTCCCAGACATAAAGATGTAGATATCCTCCTGGGACCCAAAGAAAAAAAAGTGTACTTCAATTTTTTTTTTTATTATTTATTTATTAGATTTATTTATATATTTATTATCATCATTATTTTTAAATTATTATTATTTTTTGTGATATTCTATTTGTTAATTCTATTAATTTTATTTGTATTCATAATTTTGTAACATGTCCTCTGTAACGGACTGTAATGGTGTTAAATCCATGTGACGTTAACAACCCAACAAAAACTTTTTTTTGTTTTTGTTTGATGACCAACATCTCTGACAAGCTTCTACAGTTGCCTCAAAAAGTCTTTAGACTCCCCTTTAATTTGTTATTTATTTATTTTTTAATCATAGACTAGTTTGTGGCTGCACTATCTCAAAACACACAGATAGACTAGTTAACTCAATGTCCACTATAAAGGACACAAATGAATGGGCCGGGTCTCAAGAGGATATAGATAAGATATGGAAGTAGCCGTAATATAAGAATTCGCTTGTATTTTTTATAAATTTCTAGTACATTTTTCAAGATTTAAGATTTTTTTCTTATTTCAGTCATTCAATATAAAATAGCCTATTACGTAGCCTTAAGAACAACCTAGCAAAATGTCCACGTGTCAACAAGCTCTAAACTATGATAAAAGGAGAAGTTCAATTTGTCAACTGGACAAAGTTTGTTTGGTTGAAAACGTTTCGCCGCTCATCCGAGAGGCTTCGTCAGTTCTGGTCCTCATGCTGGTTAGACCCCGTTTATATCTAGCTGCAAGGGAGGAGCTACCTACCCTGAACAAAGCTCTGAACCTATCCCAGCTACTCTCTTTTGTTTTACGAATTCCTCTGGCGTCTAGTATTAGCTCATCTGCCGTACATCTTCACCTAGAAGCCGCGGGCCATTCATTTGAGGACAGTGAGGTTCAGATCTTAGCCAGGGAAAAGAACTGGTTTGAGAGGGGAGTTAAAGAGGCTATTTTTTGTCAAAAAAGAGAATCCGTCGTTAAACAGAAATGGGGGAGTTAGACACAACTTGTCTCCCATCTATAATTCGATTCTCTAACCAAAGTCAAAAACAGACAAAGAAACATTAGGACAGACAAGCCATTGCAGAGGGGTGGAGAGGGTCGTTGTCTTGAATAGGGAATTGGACGCCAGAGAAATTTGAAATACAAAGAGACAGATTAGTTGATAGTTTCAGAGCTATTTCAGTGTAGTGAGCGCCGCCTAGGGCTGATAGATATGCTAATACAAGACGCCAGAGGAATTCGTAAAACAAAAGAGAGTAGCGGGGTAGGTCAGAGCTTTGTTCAGGGTAGGTAGCTCCTCCCTTGCAGCTAGATATAAATGGGGTCTAACCAGCATGAGGGCCAGAGCTGACGAAGCCTCTCGGATGAACGGCGAAACGTTTTCAACCAAACAAACTTTGTCCAGTTGACAAATTGAACTTCTCCTTTTATCATGGATTCTACCTGAACGACTGAGGGACTTTTCACGCAAGCTCTAAACTAGCAAAAAATTTAAAGCTATCTGTGTGTATTTTCGGTGTTGTGTTTAATTTCCAATTTTGTGCTGTTTAATAATGTGTGGTTATATTATATTATTGTAGTGATATTATATATTACTATACTGGAGTCACTTTAACTGCTAACTAACTTTAACTTAACTAAGACATTTATTGTGCAGCGTTCCTGTGCCTTTTAACCTTACAGTGTTGTGTTTTTTAGTTGATTGTACATTATTGCATTATTATTATTATTTATCTTAATTTTGATGCATGCTCATATTTTCCTACTGTTTCTGAAACTTACGTTGTGACACTGCAATTTCCCCATTGTGGGACAAATAAAGGATTATCTTGTCTTATCTTATCTTATCTTATCTTATCCTATCTTAATGCAGTTTTCTTTTTATGAGGTTACGTTAACAATTTCGGATTAACTTTGGTTTGTGTCTCTTTCATTATTAACGCTACTTCTCATACTAGACATGGCTGCAAAGGAGCTTTTCTCTCTTCAAAACCAAGACACTGTCAGTAACTACAGTGGGGAGGTTCCTGTGGAGCACCTGGACTACGGTTATATAGAACAATGCAAAGACGTGAAATATTTGGAAAAGATTTTAAAAGTATTGAGGTGTGTATGAGACTGATATTCTTTGGACAAAATTAGATGTTTGATTCTTTATTCAAATGATATTATGTTATGCTAAGGTCTGGAGAGGAGGGCATTTATCCTCATCTCATCAGTTTCTGTGAGACTCGTCTTGAGCTGCTTGACCCAAAGAACAGACTTCTCAGAACAGACAAACCAGTCGCTACAGCAGCCAGCCTGTCCAAAGATGAATGGGGACAAATTGTTGATGATCTCAAGGTTGGCTTAATAAATATAACATTCAATTCTGATTTAATTGTGTGTAACTGTTGTGTCCTTGCCTGTAATGCTTTCAGATGTGGCAAGAAGAATCCAAAAAGACTGAAGATTCATTAAAACACCAACCCCTTTTTAGGGATATAACAAAAGAAAACATACCACCTATAAGAGGTTCTAAACAGTCAGTTCCACTCAATAAGGTATAAATGTGACCATTATCCTGTCTGTTATCAGTGACAATTGATTCATTTCTCCATTATTTTTGTGTTAGGATATCCAACAAAAACAAAACAAAACTCTTTCTAAACGTCCTCTCCCACGTGACTATCGTGAATGGGACAAGTGAGTTCTAACTTTATTTTGCTCAACTATCTACTCATGCAAATTTCATTAATTAATTGTCTATAATTTATTTTTATTTCCCGTGAATTAGGTTTGATGTAGAGAAAGAATGTGAACAAATCGACAGCATCAATAACACCACAAGTGGCCCACCTGCTGCCGTTAACACAGGACTTTCCAAACTCAAAACTAACTTGGATGCCTCATGTATGCATTTCCTATTTCTATATAAGTGTATTTAAACATATACTTAGATATGTAAATAAATATGATGATTTAAATCTTCTGATTACAGTATTGACCGAACAGGAGCAGCTCATCCTGGCCACACGTGAGAAGGACAAAGGCAATGAAGCTTTTAGAGCCAACGATTATGAGGAAGCTATTGCATACTATTCCAGGTCTGTTTTTATTTTGGATTTATTTATTTTTGCATGGTGTTATTTAGAAATGTGCCCACTCTAACCAAAACGCATACTATATCGTGCATCAATGACCAAAAAATACAGTATTTTTTATATTAATAACCATAACCCCAAACTGCACTTAAATTTCTACTCCTTTCAGCCTTAAAGGTCCCATGGCATGAAATTTTCACTTTCTGAGGTTTTTGAACGTTAATGTGAGCTCCCCTACCCTGTTTAGGCCCCTCCCCCATGGTTAAAAGTTGCGAAATGTCTAAACTGAGCATTTGCGATCCTTTTCTGCGTTACAAAAAATCGGAGCTCAAACGGGCGAGTTTGAACAAGACACCTTATTGATGTCAGATCGAAAAAAGAAATGCAAATGCAGTTCCACCCCCGTCTGTCTGTACTCAGCGTCTCTGTAAATCACGCCCAGAGAGTTTGGACTGCGAATGCGCTAGGCAATGTGAAATGCGTTTTTTTTATTTGCCTGGAGGCACGTCCGAGTGTTTCTAGGCTCGGAAGTCCTTTATCTGAGCCTCTGGACCTTTGAACAGCAGTGATTTAATTTTATTTTATGTGGAAATGTGTTTATTTTTCATTGGAACGCTTCAAATCTCTCCCCCGTGCAAAAACAAGGAAATTGATCAGCTGTGGGCTCTGAGCTCTGAGCGGAGAGTTTGGCCACGCCCCCACCCTCTACTATTGGCCATCTGTTTTCTCCTCATTTGCATTCAAGCAACAACGCCCAGAATAAAGAGTTTGAGAGAGATATTTATGACTCTTTCTCATCTTATCTCTGTTTCTCATGCACTGAGTGTTGATTTTGAAGAAGGATTCATTCACAGTATTAGGGAACCATTAAGGAGCCATATAAAAGCATCAAGAAGTACCATGTCATGGGATCTTTAACTAACTTCTTTTGCTCTACATTGATGTATGATTGTTTTTATTCACAACAGGAGCATTTCCATTTTGCCAACAGTTATAGCTCATAATAACAGAGCCCAAGCACAAATCAAACTGAAGCACTGGAACAATGCCATGAAAGACTGTGAAAAAGTCCTCCAGATGGAACCGGGAAATATTAAAGGTGACCATTTGCTTAACGTGTGTTACCACAGACACCAGGCAACATGATATAAATGATTATTCAGGGTCTGTCTTTTGCAATTAGCTTATTATTGGCAACTTATTTGAAGTTGAGTCAAAATATTACAAACTTCAGTGTTCAATTATGTGAATCCTGTTTTCCTCCACAGCGTTACTACGTCGAGCTTGTGTGTACACAAACACAGGGAGGTTTAAAAGTGCAGCTGAAGATCTGAGGACAGTCCTCAGGCAGGAGCCCCAGAATCCTGCAGCTCAGGTTTGTGTTGTAATAATAACATTTTCTATCCACGAGGTGTCGCTGCATCTCTGAGAGAAAAATACACATGACCAAGGAAAACGGAACCGTTTCTTTTGGTATTTTGTTTTGTTTCATATTAAGTAGTTTCTGTTCAGTTTTTGCTAGCAAAGATAAGAGTCTGTGTAATTTGACTTCAAAGCAGTGGTTTTATAAATCTTTAATTATATTCTGTTTCAGAAACTTCTGTCTGAAACTGAACTGAAGATGCAGGAGGAGGGAATGACAGAGAAGAAACTCAAAGGGAAGAAAATTGTGATTGAGGAAGTGAATGAGAGTGACAGTCACAATGATGACACTGAAGCAGGATCACAGGGTGAGACTTTTTGGTCTTAAGCAAAATCAGTCAATTACTACATAACTTTTTAAAAATGTTTTAAGCCAGTTCAAAAGATACACTATTTTTGTTTGGTATATTAATTGCAATTGCAACTTTCCAACTTTTTAACCACATTCAACCTCCTTATTACAATATATAATATAAATATAATATTAATATATGTGAAACAATATATCTCCATGTTATTGCAGAGACAGTTTATGGTAAACTCTGTAAAGTTAAATAACTATGAATAACTTTGGTGACTAAAACTCATACTGATGCTTATCTTCAAAATGTATCCATTTAAAAGAACCAAATCATTAAATCTCAAATTAAATGTAAAATTTCTTTCTGTCTAATGCAAAGATAAGATCTAAATATCTTTGAGGTATGGGTTTTATACATGGATATTTGAACTAAAGTGTGTTCACTTTACTTTAATTAAGGCCCTGCTATAGCTGCCCAGGATTGACCCTCTAATCCACTCATGGCTTTGCCAAACATCAGAGTAAGCCACGAATAGCAGTACAGACAGTAATTTTCCTGCAAATCTTCAGGCTGTGGTGCTATAGATAGACGAGACACCCCTTTTTGGACTGTGGTAACGTGACTATGAGTCAGAGAGGGGCATGTGTGAGCTGTGGGCCCTTCCCCCACACAGTGTAAAGAGCCTGGAGCTTCCTGGTACTCCCTGAGTCCCTCCCCCAGTGATGTAACAGCTACTACTTCCGCTATGTCACAGGATAATATCTTCACCTAAAACACTGAAAATAACTGAAAGGAAATGTACATTAGACTATTTCAAAGATAAAGTAATCAACAAAATATTTAATGTTATCTCAGGGTTCTTACTAAAGCCAACGACTGGATGTGTTTTGATCACATTGTGTCCACTTTACAGTATTTATACAAAGTTCTTTATTTATTATTAAGGACACAAAGTTTTTAACAAAATTGCATAAATCAAGTCTTAACCATTAAAACTATGGGCCAACTTGATCTGCATGTAGTGTTTAGAAATCATGTAATTATTTAAACAACACTTTAATAGTGAATTGACATTTAGTGTGGGCTAGTGTTTCTATTTTGTTGTTATATTGAAATGCCCACTTCCTGTGGGAGTGTCAGCACCGTCCCTCACTCTCTGGCCCCTCCCTCTCTTTTGCAGCTTGTCTGGTTGAATCTCCACAGCCTGAAGGAGGGGAGGTGAGCTCAGCCGCTCCGGCTGAAAGCCCAGACATGGGGAACGCTCAGAAGAAGCCCCATGGCAAAGGGGACAGCAGCCCTCACCACCACGCTCCCTGGAGAGGAAAGGCGAGCAGTGCAGATAAATACAAAGTCAACCATGAATCTAATGACGAGGTGGTCAACGGGACAGGCAAGAGAGCTTCTAATGCCTCAACACAGGAAGATCAGATCGGTAAGACTCCTACTGGGGGACAGGCTAAAGAGACTGTCAACCTGGACGCCCCATGTGGAGCCCTGCCCCCACCTCTGTCCAGACTCAAGAATGAGGGAAACCTGCTGTTTAAGAATGGACAGTTCGCCGATGCACTGGAGAAATACTCACAAGTCATCCAGGGCTACACAGACTCAGGTGAGGACTGGACAAGGCATTGTGTGTGGGCTATCCATTATGACAGATGTATTCATTTTCACTTTGTGTTATTCAAATACAAGTAAATAGGCCCATGGGACTTATTAGTACAGTCCATTAGGCTATACTGGCAATAAATCAAAGGTCATGTCCCTGTAGTTACACTAGGAGGACCTCTAGTTTATCATTTCCTATTTTATGTCATTATATTACTCAATTTAAAACAGCACGTGATCCATTTAAACAGGGGAAGTTTTGAACATTGATGATGAAACAGTGTATTAAACCATAGCATTTAGCTCCCAGATTGAGTGCCTTGATGCTAAGTGTGTTGCGTCACAGTGATGCAGTGGATACTGACAGTGTTTTTAGCCTCAGCCTGGTACTAAGCCTCTGAGCTCAGGTCTGACACAAGGTCACATGGCCAGAGCCACTCACTGTGAAATTGAATCTGCAGGACTATAACCCGTATCGAGCGGGAGAGAGAGTGAAAGAGAGTAAGTGGACGATTGACGGCTGCATGTCAGTTCTCTCATCACGTGCTTACACTGTGTTTTCCTGCAGCCATTCATAATGTGGCACTGCACTGCTGAATGTGCAGGTGGTGAGGCAGACGAAGACAAGCCAACGCTGAGACGCATCAAGACGTCATTGACAATATTAGTTTACATTTGTCATAAAGAAACTGGAGATTGCTGTGATGTGACTGTAGCATTATCATATCCTGTGCTGTATAATCTGAGGACATGTACAATCCTAATGTACAGCTTAACGATAGTGCTTCACTCTTGAGTCCTTTTCAATGCTGCAGCGGTGTGTGAAAGCCCAGCACTGTGGTTTCATGTGTGATGGATTATGCCTCGAAACATGAATCATCTAAATGACTCGACTATAAATAACAGCAGCTATAAAAAGTACGTTTTAGAATCATACGGTCGTTATATAGACTGCAACTCTGAAAAACTCATTCTAAATAATTGATCTCACTGGCTTAAAAACTAAAACGTTTTTTGTGAGTGCATTTCCCATTACCTATTTATAAGAAATGTACGTGCTCTTTCAGAAGCCCAGTTGTAGTAAATAGCCCGGGTCTCACTGTGTGTTTGTGTCCATGTGCTTTCTGTGTGCTGCACAGGGATTGACAGCGCAGAGGATCTGTGCATACTCTACTCAAACAGAGCAGCCTGTTACCTCAAAGATGGAAACAGTCAGGAATGCATACAGGACTGCACAAAGTGAGTACACTGGCAAACATCACGACAAACAGTACGATAAAGGGTGGGCCATATTGACTAAATCAGGGGTGTCAAACATGCAGCCCAGGGGCCAGATCCGGCCCTCCAAGACCTTTAATCTGGCTCTCGGCTGATTTTCTATTTAAATATTTTAATTATATTTAAATTTTCTATTAAATTATTGGTCATTTTCTCTTTCCAAACACTCTTAAAGGACTATTGTTTTGACTGTTGACCGTGACACCCTCATCAGCAAAATGTCAAAAATGAGAAAAGAAGAAGAAAAATTGACTAATTCCTATTTGTTCACGAAGGTGAATGGGGAAACCTGTGTTTTTGCGTTGAAATTGCATTTTTCTTTAAAGTTTCAGGTTGTTCATAATATTATAATATTTAGTTGTTGTTGTTAGTTCATCAAATAAAAAAGACTTCTGTAATAGATTTGTGTTTCTGTGCACAAATATTTGGACTTATTGCTATTTTTGGGGTATATTTGCCATGAGTTTTCTGATCCGGCCCTTTTGGGATCAAAGTAGGTTGGATACGGCCCCCGGACCAAAATGAGTTTGACACCCCTGGACTAAATTAATGTATTTATATTTTAATAATAATAATAATAATACATTTTATTTATAATGCACTTTACATTTGACCTCAAATCTCAAAGTGCTACACTTGCAACAATAAAAGAACATTAAAAACATCATAAAACGTTGTAAAAGAACATAAAATAACAATTAAAACATCATAAAAACAATTAAAAATATCATAAAATATTGTATGCTTTTCTAAAAAGATGAGTTTTGAGTCCTTTTTTAAAAGCTTCCACCGTCTGTGGGGCCCTGAGGTGATCAGGTAGGGCATTCCACAGACGTTTAGTTTTTATTCTAGTGATATGTCCCTGTAAATGTCTTAGTTTAGGTTCCAGCATCATGTCACAAAAAACATAATTGGACTACTAACCATAATTTAACCATAGGACATAGGATTATGGTTAAATGATTATAAATTAACCATAGCAGTCCAGAGATATGACTTTATGCCTTTACTTGAAAGATAATTATTTATTTCTTTGCATAATTTTATTTATTTTTTGAATCCTAGACTACAGACTCAATATACAATACAAGTGCTTTTTAATTTAGGTGAAAAACACAAGATTCAAACATAACCGTATACAGGGCTCTCAAGTCTCACACATTGAGAGTGTGACACACGCAATTCGACGTGTTCAACCAGAACTAAACCAGGACTAAACCAGGACTAAACCAGAACTAAGCCAGGACTAAACCAGAACTAAACCAGGACTAAACCTAGACTAAACCAGAACTAAACCAGGACTAAACCAGGACTAAACCAAGACTAAACCCGGTCTAAACCAGGACTAAACCAGAACTAAACCAGTACTAGACCAGGACTAAACCAGAACTAAACCAGGACTAAACATAATTGGACTATTAACCATAATTTAACCATAGGAGATAGGATTATGGTTAAATGATTATAAATTAACCATAGGAGTCCAGACTTTATGCATTTACTTGAAAGATAATTATTTATTTCTTTGCATCATTTTATTTATTTTTTGAATCCTAGACTACAGACTCAATATACAATACAAGTGCTTTTTAATTTAGGTGAAAAACACAAGATTCAAACATAACCGTATAGTTGTATTGTTTACATCCCTGCCAGAAGGAGAGCAGCATGCACATTGCAGACCGCAGACTCTGCTGCTGTCTCACCTGGTCTATTTTTACCACAGGGCTTTGGAGCTGCAGCCCTTCTCCCTCAAGCCTCTGCTGCGCCGGGCCATGGCTTATGAGTCTCTGGAGCGCTACCGAATGGCCTATGTGGATTACAAGACTGTCCTGCAAATAGACACGAGTGTCCAGGCAGCGCACGACAGCGTCAACAGGTCCCAGTCTCTCTATGTGGTAGTAAAACACAGCAAAAAGAACCGGGTCAGATGGTCAATAAGTGGGTAGTGGACCGCTTATAAAACAAGTGTGGAGGTAGTAGTAGTAGTGTTAGTAATGTTACTGATCACCAGTAAAGAACTGCTTGCTTGTAGTACGGTGTCATGTACCCATGTAAACAACTGTGTAAAGTACCAAAAATGAAAATTATTATTATGTTATTATAAGAAGGCCATGTAGAGGTCTGTGTTGTAACAAGATAACCTTTACATCACGTTTCAGAATCACTTACCCACGGATGATACAGCATGGTTCCATTGTACTATTTAGATTTATATATAGAAGAGTGACTAATCTTAATGCCAATAATAACACCTGGAAAAGATCCAATATTCCTATAAAATTTAACAGTACAACAGTACAACTACTAGTAGATCATCTATCTAAAAGCTACCAGATTTGTTACAAGCTAATCAGGGCTCTCCGACTAATACATCCTCTTTGTTACATAACCCAACAGCTCACCCACGGCCTTATGCCCAAACTAGTGGTAGTTTTTTTAGTTAATATTATGATTTAACTTTCCCATTCCAGGATCACACGGTTGCTGATTGAACAGGATGGTGCCGACTGGAGAGATCAGCTGCCGGAGATCCCTCTGGTGCCTCTGTCCGCTCACCGGCACCGCAGGCCGGAGCAGCCCAGTGAGGAGGTGCTGCAGGCGCGTGCCGTCAACATCAAAAAAGACGCAGGTGTGTAGCAGCAGTAACTTGTGTTTATTTACTTAATGGTAAATGGGAAAAGTCAGGAAGTCCCACTAGGCTTGAATGCACTGGAGTTTGTATGGATACCTGTGCGTATATAATATGGTATATCAGAACATCAGATCACAACAATTGAACTGCAAAACTGGCAGTTTACTATCTATGTCAGAGGTGTCCAAACTTTTTTCATCAAGGGCCACATGTCTAAACACAGATGAAGCAGAGGGCCGATCGAGGGCCATAGACTGGTGCTCAGGACAATCAATAATTGAAATATCTGCATGTTTAACACGTTAGAATGAGATATCAGTCCTTTATTGTTGCTAAGATCCTCAAAACCACACAATAAATATTAAATCGTGTCTTATCAAGGTAGATTTTCAAAAAACCTGTAGTCAAAACTTCTGCTCAAGGTAATTTGTGCCAATTCACCTGGAAGCCTGAGGGTCAAGAAAAATGTGTCTGAGGGCCACATTTGGCCCACGGGCCAGAGATTGGACATGCCTGATCTATGTGGTCTTATATTTGTTCTGATACAGCTCAAAATCATTCTAAAGCCACTCAGGAATGGTTCATTTCTGTCCTGATACCTGCTCGATATTAGTTTTAGTATTGATTACTGTCTGATTTGCAATAGTTTTGACAAGCCCACTGTCCAGTCTGTTACTGTAACGTTATAACCAGATTTGTTTCCTGAGACAATGTGCATTTGCCATAAGCTACAATGGCATTTTTTAAATGAATCAACATATACACTCTGTCTGCTGTCCACTTAAATACTCCATCTGCTCTGTCACTTGTGCTGATCCAGAGTTTGTGTCGCCTCTTCTCTGACGGTGCACTTCCTGTTTTCCTGGCTCAGGCTAAAGCTGTTATATTAAAGCACTATAATGAAAGAATAGCCCCGCTGGCACACTGCTGCTCCCCCTAGATCCTCTGCAGCAAATTGATTAGCCTCTGTCCGCTCTGTGAATGATCGCTGAGTTGACTTTCATGCATCACCATCTCACATGACCAGTCCCAGGTCCATGAGTTCAGAATGTCTCTGTTTTAAAAGACAAATAGCCTATTGGTATTATTTATTTATTATGTTTTTATTACTATTTAGAGCTAAACACAATAAACTCATGTCTACTGGAAAAATGAATAGCAAATTTACTGTGAGTGGGCGGAACTGTGGAGCTCCATAAAGGAAATGACTCACAGTGACTGCTCCCCGTAGTTTGATCCAATTGACTAGTGACTACAATTGATTAGGGATGTACCAGTAACCGAAATATCACGATACCGTATTGTCAAAGGTCTCACAATAATATCGTGGGCCATAACAAACACATTTCTTTGTTTAATTTAAATTTATTGTTATGGTGCAGCATTAACTAAAAAAGAACAGAGAGAACTACAAATTCCATGATCCTTTGCTTTGTTTCAGTACAAGCGTCATTCCAGAATTGGACGACATTTTGGCTTAAAAATTCTTGAAAAATAAACCTTCACTTTTCTGATTTTCTGCTACATATTTATTTATGATTTATTTGGTTTATTTATTGATTTCCTCTAATCACAGTAACAGGGTTGCAGGTAACAGGGTTGCAAATCCGCACTAATGTTCACTTTATCTCAGGAGTAGAAGCTGTTTAGCTGTTACTGCTAATCAAGAGGAAAAACTTATTTATGCAAATATGTAAAGAAAAAAAAAATTGTCTTACTTTGATCATTTGCATAACAGGTTTGCATGAGGCAGAGTGAGACATTCAATCAAGACTAACGAGGTTATAAAAATATGAAAAATAGAAGAGAAGACAAACATTTGCTCTGCCCATTCTTTTGGAAAACTGTTTGATGATGTCAAGTCCAGGGGATCATGTGGTTCACTGTTGATTGATTGATTGATTGATTGATCATGTGGTTCTGCTTTCTTCTTCTACCAGGCTAAAAATGTTCTGGTAACAGGGTTGGTGCAGGTTGTGGGACACATGTTCCATGCATAATAATGATTATTTGAAATATTATGTCTATTAAAACAAATGTTCCACAGTTACAAGAGATGAAAATGAAACAAATTATACAAATAACAAGAAATTTCAATTCAATTTTAATTGGTTTATTTGAGATTCAGTTTGGCCATTAGAGGGGTGGGACAAGAGGAAAATGGCATTTTGGGGGGTACTCCAGACTTATTTGGTATTTAAAAAACTATTTTCAACTATTTTCAAACAATTTTTTTTAGATTTGGTCTCAGGACAAGTAAATTCACTCAGAAACTGTATGTTTTAGTATTTTGTATGTGGAGTATTTAATATTTGATTGGTTGGACGTAAAATGTCCTCCATTTCTGGAATGACCCACAAGTTATTGAGCACTTTTAGATCTTAATTACAGTTTTGTTACAGTCACAGTTTTGTTCGCCTCCACAAAATATGGCAATAAATATCATACTATGAGATGCATATTGTAGAAATTTCGTATTGAGAGAATCTGATATCGTTATTTTCCCTACAATAGATGCTGACTGTTTACGTAGAGTATGAGGCGGGTGGTCAGAATATTATGGCTGATCTGTCAAAATTTTTAGCTTTACTCTAATGCCTCATGTTTGTGTGTTCATAATGATGTTGCTTTTGTCTAGTACTTGCTGATTGTACCCTGGTTAGATGCTAAAACTGCATTTCATTGCACTGTTTTCTTTTGTCTTCTTCTTTTGTCTTGCAGAGCGCAGAGCAGAAGTCCAGTTTTTGGCTCTGAAGCAGGAAGGGAACGATTGTGTAAAAAAAGGCGAGCACAGAGACGCCGTGGGGAAGTACACAGAATGCCTTAAGCTGAAGCCAGAGGAGTGTTCCATCTACACAAACAGGTCTGAGGCTCAATCACACACTACATGTTTCACTTTCATTTCCCTTAGTTCTTAGTGCTTAGTTCCCTTCTGTTATTGTAACTCGATGCATTCAACAGATGACCTTTAAAACAATCATCTTTTAAAGGTCCCATGGCATGAAATGTTCACTTTCTGAGGTTTTTGAACGTTAATGTGAGCTCCCCTACCCTGTTTAGGCCCCTCCCCCATGGTTAAAAGTTGCGAAATGTCTAAAGTGAGCATTTGCGATCCTTTTCTGCGTTACAAAAATTCGGAGCTCAAACGGGCGAGTTTGAACAAGGCACCTGATTGACGTCAGATCGAAAAAAGAAATGCAAATGCAGTTCCACCCCCGTCTCTCTGAACTCCCCGTCTCTGTAAATCACGCCCAGAGAGTTTGGACTGCGAATGCGCTAGGCAATGCGAAATGCGTTTTTTTATTTGCCTGGAGGCACGTCCGAGTGTTTCTAGGCTCGGAAGTCCTTTATCTGAGCCTCTGGACCTTTGAACAGCAGTGGTTTAATTTTATTTTCTGTGGAAATGTGTTTATTCTTCAAATCTCTCCCCCGTGCAAAAACAAGGAAATGGATCAGAGGGCACAGCTGACAGCTCTGAGCGGAGAGTTTGGCCACGCCCCCACCCTCTATTATTGGCCAGCTCTTTTCTCTTCATTTGCATTCAAGCAACAACGCCCATTATGACCTGTTCTGCGGGAGAAAATACTCTTTCTCATCTTATCTCTATTTCTCATGCACTGAGTGTTGATTTTGAAGAAGGATTCATTTACAGTATTAGGGAACCATTAAGGAGCCATATAAAAGCATCAAGAAGTACCATGTCATGGGATCTTTAAATGTGCATTTGTTTGCTTACCAAACCAAACCAACTTATATAAATTATTTAACCAATATAAGAATGTTAGTGTTAGTTAGAAATAGTGCAAAATTATGGTAATTTCTCTTGAGTCAGATCCAAATTGGCGTATCTTTCAAGAAGCAGCTGGTTGATTTCAGGCTACATTAACTTCATAAACCATTCATATGTTCTCAAATATCTGATAAACTCACACTGGACCGGTTGGACTAGATTCATGGTCACCTGGTCAACTATTTTCACAGTAGGGATCTGAACAATAGAATAATTAGAAGTGTTTGCCACATAATATATGTGCAGCAACCTCTAACAGGTAGATTTCTTGTAACTGGCATAACTGTTTTCAGTTTTCAGAGAGATTTTTACAGCCAAATATACGATTTTTGGACTTGGGTAGTGTTATTTTTCTTGAAAACCTTAAAGGAGAATTAACATTTTTTACAATCTGAGCCTTATTTTGGTAATAAAACAAGTTGTTTTACTCACCCATAGCACTTTGGTGTCATTTGGAGCATTTCCGGAGATGTTTTAGTTTAGCGATATCCGTAACGTGAGTTCTCGGGGCATATGTTTGCGGTCTCCAAATAACACAAACTTTAGCACTTTTCAAATTACAGAAGCTCAATGTCTTAGTCTACACTTTTGTTTGAGTCAAAAGTGGCCTGTAATCAGAGATTTAGCCATAATTTACAGCTTTGTGTTTCATGTTTGGGTCCCGAGAGCTGAGAGCGAAATAAGCTGTGACTCTGCACGTGCGCACTGTCCTCCTCATCTACTCGAAACTATGGCTAAATCTGGGATTACAGGCCCCTTTGACTCAAACGAAAGTGTAGACTAAGACATTGAGTTTCTATGATTTGAAAAGTGCTAAAGTTTGTGTTTTTTGGAGACCGCAAACATTTGCCCCGAGAACTCACGTTAAATCGCTAAACTAAAACATCTCCGGAAATGCTCCAAATGACACCAAAGTGCTATGGGTGAGTAAAACAACTTGTTTTATTACCGAAATAAGGCTCAGATTGTAAAAAACGTTAATTCTCCTTTAAATAATGAAATTAAATGCTACAAGGCTAACATTTTGTAAACAGTTTTATATGTTTAGTTCATTTATATAAAGCTCCACACTTTTTTAAATAAATGCTAACTGATTTTATTTACATGTAGAGCCCTGTGCTACTTGAAGCTTGAAAGGTTTGCAGAGGCCAAACAGGACTGTGACGCAGCCCTAAAGTTAGAGCCAACCAATAAGAAAGCCTTCTACAGACGCGCCATGGCCAATAAAGGGCTCAAGGTAAAGGGGGAGATAAACATGTGGGGATGTGATTACTGAACAACTACATTTCATGACCAGACCAGTACAGAAAATATATATTTGTGTGTGCGCTGCAGGATTACTTGGCCTGCAGTTCAGATTTACAAGACGTGCTGCACCAGGACCCCAACGTCCAGGAGGCAGAGAAGGAGCTGGAGGAGGTCACCCTGCTGCTGAGACAGAGCCTGGCCAACGCCAACACTAACGCTAACAGTAATACGTCACCGACCAAACCCAGGAAGAGCGTCCCCATCACAGAGGTGCGATACAGCCGTCACTATATTAAACCATCACAGGGGAATGACTAAGGAGGTTCAGGCTTTAAAAAACGCCAGTGTAACCGCCGCTGTTGTGTAATGCTTCAATACAAGATGAAATGTGTTGTGTGGTTGTGACATTTTAGAAGAAAATGAACTCAAGTGTCACTCAAGAGTTACAAAAGGAGAAAATGGGAACAAGTGAGGCGTTGTACATCTATGAACTATACAGTAGCTGTTTAGTTGTAGGCTACAAGTAATTTTTTTGTCCCTATACACTAAAAAATTTGAATTAAAAAATGTATTAGGTTTTTTTATCCAAATTTTAATATTTGATGTTGAGGTTACATGGAATTTTCTAACATTTTTCTAACTTCATCTGTGCACAATGGATTTCTTTCTTTCCTGACGCTGAGGCTTTCTAGGTTAGAGGATGTAGGGTGACGCCCCGGTCCCTTTTCCCACTTATTTAGAGAATGTCCCACATTGTCATTGATAATATATGTATTTTTTACTCACAGAGAAATCAAAGCTTTTTAATGTTGTAATATGTTGGACCAATTGCTGCGTGAAGAGTCCCTCAGTCGTCCAGGTAGAATCCATGATAAAAGGAGAAATTCAATTTGTCAACTGGACAAAGTTTGTTTGGTCGAAAACGTTTCGCCGCTCATCTGAGAGGCTTTGTCAGTTCTGGTTCTAGTGCTGGTTCGAGACTGCTTATATCTAGCTGCAGGGAGGAGCTCACTACACTGAAATAGTTCTGAAACTATCTCAACTAATTTGTTTCTTTTGTTTTTCGAATTTCTCTGGCGTCTAGCATTAGCATATCTATTCAGCCCTAGGAGGAGCTCACTACACTGAAATAGTTGAACTATTTCAGTGTAGTGAGCTCCTCCCTGCAGCTAGATATAAACAGTGTCTAACCAGCACTAGAACCAGAACTGATGAAGCCTCTCGGATGAGCGGCGAAACGTTTTCAACCAAACAAACTTTGTCCAGTTGACAAATTGAATTTCTCCTTTTATCATGGACCAATTGCTATTCTAGTGTGCATTACAACTGAAACAAAAAACAAATCTTGTGTTATAGCAGTAATTATTTGTGATCTTAAAAGAGTCAGTCCTTCCATGTTCCACCACATCCAACAACCTGTCCTTTATCTAAAATTTCAGGTTGTCACCTTAGCCCAGGCATGTCCAAACTATGGCCCATGGGCCAAATGTGGCCCTCAGACAAATTTTCCTTGGCCCTCAGACTTTCAGGGGAATTGGCCCAAATTACCTTGAGCAGAACTTTTGACTGCAAGTTTTTTGGATAATCTACCTTGATAAGACAATATTTAATATTTATTGTGTGGTTTTGAGGATTTTAGCATGAATAAAAGACTGATAGCTCATTCTAACATGTTAAACATGCAGATATTTCAATTATTCACTGTACTGAGCACCAGTCTATGGCCCCCAATCGTACCTCTGCTTTGTCTGTGTTTAGATATTTGGCCCATGATGAAAAAAGTTTGGACACCCCTACCTGGCAACACATGCAGAATCTTCATCTAATTTTGCTTTCCTGCCCCACAGGTGGACGGGGAGGACACACCCTCAGCATCTGACAGCAGAGGAGAGAACAGCAGTATTAACCTTACCCCTTCGAACGCCTATGAGTTCGGACAGGCTCTGAGCGCAGCCCGCTGCAGTGGGGACACGCAGGCCTGTGCTGAACTGTTAGCCTCCACCCCTCCACACACCCTGCCCCAATATCTGAGCACCCACCTGGAGGGACAGACCATAATATTCCTCATGAACGCCATGGATAAACATCTACTACAGAGGGATCCAGGTCTGGTCTACCATCACCTGTGCCACCTCCACAGAGCAGAGAGGTTTAAGGTAAGAAGGGGCATCAAATAATACAGTGTTCTTAAAGACAACACCTGAGTTTTGTTTGGGTCGACTTTCATACGGACTTAGAAAAGACAGATACCGTACTTTTCGGACTATAAGCCACTACTTTTTTCTCACAGTTCGGACCCTGCGGCTTATAGTCAGGTGCGGTTTATCTATGGATTCATTCTTTATCAAGGAAGAAGAACATAGCGATCAGGGACTTTTCTGGTAGGTGAAAATACCTACAGTAAATAAGTGAGGAGAGTTCATGAATTAATGAAGCCTTGTTTTCGCCACTTAAAATCTCCTACAGGTATCAACAGCTCTGTGAGATTGAGTTCAGGGGATTTACCCTTAAAGTTAAACTTGAAACTTTATTTTAAGGCTTCCAGAGGCTACAGGCTGCCCATTTTACAGTTGTTTTACTGCCGTGTTTCTGCCGTGTTACTGCCGTAGGTGCTGTTCGAAAAAAGCATGTACCGGTATTTACGTTAATTAAAATTAAAAAAAATCCTTTCTGTGTAAATAGCTCAAGTTACAATGTGGACACCTGCGGCTTATAGTCAGGCGCGGCTTATATATGTCCAAATCTTAATTTTTTTTAAAATTTGGTTGGTGCGGATTATAGTCAGGTGCGCTTTATAGTCCGAAAAGTACGGTACATAACTGAAGACGTTGAAGTTATCAGTCCGGAGTAGAGATAATCCTTCAAACCTCACTACTCACTACTTCCTGCCTGAGCTGTTGTCATGGTGTTACCCTGTCGGAACACGTTGTTGTCAACAGGAATGTTGAGTCATCCGTATGAAATGCCTGTACATCACTAAAGGGAGCCTAACCCATGTGCTTTGGGAAAAGGGTGTGGCCCTAGACAGTTGCTTGTTAATTTGAGGGCTGTAGTCTGACACACTGACAGTCAAACTCGAACTACTGCTACACCCAGGACTTAACACAGAGAACTGCTAACTCCACTGTAAAATGTTGAGTTGTGCCATTCTTTATTAAACTTTTCATGAAGCTGAAAGAGACAGAAATACTCTATCTGCTCCTTAATCTGAAACTTTGCAGTTTATATCCTGCCACCAACAACACACATCGTCAGTGTGCTCTTGGGCAAGGCAGTTCAAGCTTTGTATAACTGTGGTCATGAAAGAATTATCACTTAGCCCTGATGAAACTGTAAATAAAGTTTTCATTTGTCATAGTCAGTCTTAATTCTAAATCTCCTCTGTTATTGACAGGTTGCTCTTATGTTGCTTGAGAAGGATGACCACAAAACCTTGACGCAGCTCTTTGACCACCTTTCAGCCACGGAGAGCTCAGCATTCAGCAAAGACGACGTGCAAAATCTGGCTAACAAATACATCTAACTCTTTGCATGACTTCAACTAACCCGGGATCTATGCAAAACACAAGGACACAGGACTCCAGTGTGCAATAAGAGACAGAATCCCTCTACTTTGTGCTTGAATCAAAGACTAGGACTGTGTATTTTTTGCTATGCAGATGCACTTTTCTACCACCATCAAACACATGAACAGGTTGTGCAAGAGTCGATGCAATACACGTATGTAATGTGGACTATTCACTTATTGATAAAGTGGGGGCAATGTACAGTGTTACATAACAAGATCAGCTCAGGTCAGGTACAGCTGCTAAGAACCGGTTTATTGAGTATAATTTTTATGTGGAGTTTGGTTCTTTGGAGAGGATGTAGATTTATATTGATAGCATGAACAAAAAAATGGAAAGTACACTCTTGGTTTCCCCTAAAATGGTCTGGTAACAATTAAAAGTTGTGACATATCAGTCTTCTTTGCTTGCTACCACAGCATCTGCTCCCTAGCTTGCACAGATTGTCATTTAAAGTCTTTCCTGGTTTATACCCTCCAGTTAATGCAAATTTGGATCCAATACAACATACTAAACTTATGACCCCTAGTGGCATAATAAGTTTGCCCATTTAAAGTCATTGGTGGAACAGTCAATAGTGAAATCAGGTCACTGGTTTAACACTCGACGAGGCTAAAATAGAAACATTTATCTGACAAGTCATTTAAAACTACATTTCTTGCTTATTTTTTGGCAAAGGTGCAGGATTCTGGAGGTTTTATTCAATTAAAAAAATAGTTTTATGTGACAACTCGGTGAGGTTATTTTATTCTGAAAGGAAACATCTGCTGCGTTCAGTTGTGTCCTCTTTGAAAGCGGCATGTGTGCCTTGGGTTAGACTTTGAACAGAGAAATATGTATGTTGTACCATAGATTTTATCCACAGTATTTAAATTGGAACTGATTTTAAAAATGTCATTGAAGTAATTTCACATGAATGTACTGTTTGTCACATGGTGATGGGAATAACTACTTATGACAAAAATAAAAGTTAATTTAATTGGTTATTCACATTATTAGATGTAAATATGTACACAGGGCAAAATTAATAAAATCAAATAATTAAATTTTTGTATACTGTGGTAATATGTCGATAAGTGTTTTTATTACATTACTAAAATTGATCTTTTTCATCCAAATCCACCCGTTATGTTCATCATATATGTTACAAAGCTAAAGAAAGATAAAGAAGAAATTCGCAGGATCTCTACTTTGTGCTGTCACAGTCCAATTGTAGTACAGTGGTCCCTCGCTCTATTGCGGTTCACTTTTCGCGGCCTCGCAGATTTTTTTTAAAATTATTTCAATTTTTTTTAATAGTGTATGAACATGTGTTGTGCGTCCTGATTGTCTTCTCCTCCGTGTCTCCTGTACATACAGAATGTGTTCAGTTTGACACATTTATATAGATGTTATAGAGGGGGGACCCGGGGGGGCTCCGGGAGTCCCGCTGGATGCACGAGGAGCCGAGACATGAGTCAATGGATCCGTAAGAAATCCAGACCGGGACCAGACCGGGACTAGACCGAGACTAGACCGAGACCAGACCGGGATTAGACCAGGACTAAACGTGGACAAAACCAGGTCTAAACCAAGTCTAAACCTGGACTAAACCAGGACTAGACCAGGTCTAAACCAGGATTAAACCACCGCATGCGGCTCTTTGCCTTGTTTTGTGACCACGCACTTCGTGGTGACCACGCACTTCGTGACCACGCACTTCGTGGTGACCACGCACTTCGTGACCCCCCCCACGCTTCACTATTAATACATTTTGTTGAAAATCTACAAAAGTTTGAGTGTTTAAACAAGAGAGAAATGTGAGAAAATGTTAATTCCAGTCTGAGAAAAGTGTAGAATGTGTGTGGTGAGGCGTTTACAGCCTTAAAACATGGAGAATAATTGTAAAATATAAAGTTGTTCTACTTCGCGGATTTCACTTATTACGGGTTATTTCTGGAACCTCACCCTAAACGAGGGACCACTGTACACGTTACATTTACGCTCGATGAGGAAGTCTATAATGCTCAATCTGCAAACAGTGCTTGAAGACAATAAAATAACAAATGAAAACATTTTTTGTTTTAATTTTGATATGCATTTACACGCATATAATAAAGAAAAAAATTACCAAACAAATGTACAAATACCTTATGCCATTATGCACCAATTCCAAATTAAAACTGGCACTAGTGATTTCAAAATAAGGGCTTACTGTGAATATGAAGAAACATAACCAGAAGGAATAAGCAGCCTTCACTGCTCAACCAAAACAAAGAATAACAATATCTTACTGTGAACAGACTCGGGTCAAATGCCATTCAAATTTAAGAACAAAACTATATCAGAGTTTTGTTCTTAAGCTTGGCTCAGTGACAGGATAAGGCAAATCACTGGGCACTCTGGCTAACACTCAAAATTAATAAGTATTTTGTAAAAGTGGGTCATTAAAACACATTTTGAGAGCTGGTTTTATACCAAGGTTTGGAGAAAAACACAGGTGCAAAGACCAGAGACTTACCAGACCATATGGAAATGATTTCTTTCCACTTATATTCATATTACTATCCACTTACATGAGCCTCAATAGTAGTAATAGTAGTGGTAGTTCTTTCTGGTCAAAGGTAGAGTACACAGGACGTACATACATACCTTACTAACAATGTACCATACTACAATAAGATTAGATTTAGTAGTAAAAGTACTTTTATAATAATTGAATACAATACACAACTCCATCGCTCCAATCTGCTAATCCAAACTATAATCATAAACAAATCACCCATCACAGAATATGACCAACTTTTGCAAAATACTACGACTTTATAAGGTTCAAGCCTACTCGGCAGCACCGTTCGGCACCAATTGACAGGACGAATAGAAAAAACATGTAGAACTTAAGTACATGGAGAATTACATTAACAGTGCATGTGCCTACAGGCTACTTCTTGCAGCTCTCCTCCCTGTGGTGTCAAGGGAAAACAATATTTTGCGTTGATAGAAAGATTTTTAAGCCTGAGTGGTGTCTTTGGTAGGCCATTGTGAACAAAGTGTGTAGTCTACCATCGCTTAGACACAAACGAGACCGCGTAAAGGACACTGCTGTAAAGACACAATGGGAACGTAAAGAAAAATAACTGTAGAAGGCACAAGAAGTTTGACGACAATATCAAAACTTGCAAAATCTTAAACCAGACGGAACCACTTCAGGAAACAGACCAACCCCCACTGTACAGTATTAGTTAGCGTTGCCTTTGAAACTATGGCCTTCCAGAGACCATATCAACCAGAGTAAATATACAAGCCTTCAATAGAACAAAAACGACAGACTGGGCTCAGCATCAGTTCGACGTGATACACAGAGGATGTCATCTTGGCCCTTTATAGCTACAGATTGAAAATGTGTACTACTATGTATTTATTCAACCATTCTACCTGCATTAGATGACATCAAAAGCTTTAAGAAAAGAAATACTTGGGAGTTTACTAAACACTTTCAACTTAAATCTACCTTTTAAGAACATTTTGATTATATTGACTAAATAAAAAAAGGTACAATTCATTTTAATCCCAATGCTGTAATAAAACTAAGTACCACATTTACTAACTCCTCAGTGGATTAATTAGACTGAAAATAATTTAAATAAAAAACACATTTTAATAAGTAACAGCAACAGAGTACTAGTCTCCCCAAAAGAGACGTACGAGTCATCTACTGCAGGAATAAGGTACGTCGCACAAGCTTAAAATTCAAAATAACCGATTATTTGATGCCGAGCCCATGTCTTTAACATAAATGAGCAATTGTTTAATTTAGAAGTAAAATAAATAGACAAGACACAAAAGCTTATCTGTTAATAATGTCCAAGAGGGGAAAAAAAAGCTGAAAAGGTGAATACAGTCACATTGCCTGGTCCCATTCAAGAAACGCGACTTCCTTTGTGGTGTTGCATCTGCGTTAAGAGCCCATATCGTTCAAGCAAAAGTGGCACAGTGGTTTTCTTTTAACTCTAAACTAAAAAAAAAAGACAGAACACAGGGTTGTCATTTCACATCAAGGGCAAAAAGGTGGTTTCAGACACTACCTTCATATGTACTTAATACTCTTGTCTCTAACCTGTGATTTGAATGTTTTGTTTTTTTTTAATTCAAAGAATCGATGTACACAGGACATCAGGCACACAGCTCAGATTAATCAGATTACAACTGGTCGTGTGGGGATTTGTGCAATAATCTCTCTATTCAGCCTCTGGACTACATAATAAAAAGTTCTTTCCAAGGTGTTTTCTGGGATAATGAGCTAATTATGAACACAGCACAATTGATTCTGATCATAAAAATCTTAATTTAAAAATGGCAAAATATGTATTGCATTTTTTATGTGCTGTGGGTGGCAGAAATTACTACATTATAATTTTAGAAGTGAAAGGATTTGTTTGAGTTGTGGCCTTTACAGAGTTGATGTAAAAGAACAATTTCAGAACTAAAAACAAACTGCCAATCAGAACACAAAATGCACATCTCCCTTTCCTTTAGGGATAGAAATTCTTCATGAGTGGGGAGCTACCGGACTCAGTGACACAATAATAAGTGGATGTGTATGGCTATTGCCAGGGTAGACTAAAGTACACCAAAAGTAAACTGTAAGCAATGACTCTTGGAGATTAGTGGCAAAAAGGTCTGAACGCAGTAGAAAGAGTGCAGCACTTAAGGTATCGCAATGCTAGATGTCTGTCTGTATGCAGGAGATTTTAGGTTGACTTTGAGGCTGTTCTTGGTGGTTGTTATTTGCTTCTTTCAACATGTCTCTGTTGTTACACTGAGAGTCTGATTCTGCGGGACACACCAGGTTTACATTCTCCTCGGTGATGAAGCACAAGGGGGGCAGCTCAGCTCCGTGTCCAGACGATGAGGTGGAGGAGGGGGAATGAGGAGTCACAAAAGCCCCCAGCCCCGGGACAGCGGAAGCAGCTCCAGGGCAGCTCTCCAGCCGGTCATTCTCTACCTCTGGTAAAGGGCTGACGGTGGCGAAGCGGGTGTGGAAGTCCCCTCCTGCACCTCCAGAGCCATGGCTACAGGACGTCTTCATACTCTCCAGATCAGAGCCGCTAAACTCGGAGAAGTGGCTGGAGTGGGAATCAGCCACCGAAGGCAGACTCCCGCTGAGAGAGGGAGAATCAAACTCTGAGGAGTTGGTGCTGCGCTGCTCCAGCAGCTGTGCGTCCATGTCCTCGCGGCTCTCATTGATCTTGGTGCCGCCTCCTTTCTTGCGCAGTTTGCCTTTGCTCTTCTTGCCACTGGAATTAGAGCAGGAGGCATCTTTGGCCCATTTGGAGGAGCTTTTCCCCTCAGAGCAGCCAGAAGCGGGACAGGTCCAGCCACAGCGCCCCACATGGCCACTGTCGTCCACACTACTGCTGCCGCTGTGGTGACGCAGTTTACCAGGCTTTGATTCAATGTCCACCTGCACTTCCATACTGTTACCATCTCTGCAGGAAAGAGAATTAGAATTGCATTTAAGAACCTACCTGAAAGTCACATGAAACAATAATGCAAAATTAAATAGAAACATATACACAAAACAACACGTTATAAGAGTAATTAGGCAGCAGACCTGTCGAGGGGCATGTAGGCGTTAAGAATGGATCCAGCCATTGCTTTGGTGCTAGCGTTGTCACTGATTGTGCCCAGACTGACTGTCCCGGACTCTCCACTTAAACTGCAGCGTTCCTTCTGCACATCAGCCTGCACCTCCAACCTGGACACAGAGGAACAGGAAAAATATGAACAGTCTGAGTCTGACTGGGATGTATTTATGACTGTCCAGGAGTAATACTTAAACTAGCTATACATTGCTGTAAATGCTTTCATACATACTTCACACACCGAAAGTTTGCTTTGCTGGAGATTAAATTGATACTAAGAGCTATTATACTCCTCACAGATACAAGCCCGAGGCATTTGGGACCAACCATGACAATATGGAAATTTCAGTCTGCTACATGGCAGAGGACGGCCCCTTGTGCTACCCTGGCATACTGTTGTACCTGTTGATGTAGCTGACCATGGCACTGCCACACAGACTGCCCGTAATACTGGCCCCTGCCAGAGCTGTGGTGGAGGCGCTCTCGCTCAGGTTGTCTCTGGTCCCAAGTCGATCCATGTGGCTCCCGCTGGCACTGAGGCTGCCTGTGAGGCCGCCCACACTGCCCTCCCCTATACTGGGGTTGTTCCTAGTGTCGGCTACTGAAGTTGTATCTGTAAAGAGAACACCAAATAAGTGTGACCACTAATACAGGCTACAACTTTCCATTATAAACAGCTCCAGAGTCTGACACTCACCAGTGACCGCCACTCCACTGCCGATGTTTAGATCATTCTCGTCGTCAAACTCTATCCTAACTCCTTTTCCGTTTCCAGCTGAAACGCCACATCCTCCACTGCGGCACAGAGAGATGGGAACCACTCCGTACACATACGCCAGCATTATGGGAACCCCAATCCCTGAGGGGTCAGAGGCAGAAAGTGAGCAAAACCAAGACTTCAAGAGATCAGCGAAAGGCCATTCTGCTATGGCTTACAAAAGCAAACATCTGAAATCTTTGTAAACTTTCCCATCTTTATGCAACTGTGCAACAAATCTCATTACCATTTACATAACATAAGCTTAAGGGTCGAAATTAAATCCTGGAAATCTGAGTAAAGCCAAACGTTGGGAAAGAAAACAAAACAAGGACAGACTGACCGACTGTTACTGCAGCAACAACAGGAGAGACGATGACAGAGAGCGTCACTCCTCCAGCAATCACCAAGTTCCTCTTGTGATTGGACATGTCTTTACCTTCATAGCGGTTATGAATCTGAAGGACAAATACACACATTAACGTCAGTACGCAACGCTTAGTTTCGTTTTGATTCCATACATTACACAAAAATATAACAACTACATTTTAAAGGAGACCTAGGAGAGTTATAACCTGGGTCACACACAAAGTTAATTCAGCTATTTTTATTACCCAGCCTTGGAGCATGCTAAACTGTACCTAGACACTGGTTTGAACAATGTTTTAGGAGTCGTCAGTGATTGTAAAATTATGTGTTTTTACTCTTTGTAGCACTCTTCAAAAGCAAAATGAAAGGTAAGGTACATGATTTTATTTAGACAACTACAGAGCAGTATTGACATTAGAATATGCACCACAACTGGGTAAAAATATGCGATATAATATTTCTATTATAAGGTAATATTGTATCTTTAACACAGTCATAGACATGTTTTTAATTAACCAGACTCCAGTGCTGTACATGTATATGCCAGGTCAATATTGGCGGTGATTCACTCTCAGATGCTTCAGGAGTGACATAAGATCACAGCGCACTGAAGGAGTTTTTCCTTGAGATGAAGGCGGAGCAGACTCCACATTTTTGGCTCTTTCATTTGGGGATTTCTGCAAAACTCAAATACTTACAGTTCATTGCTTTCATGCTTGTGCTGAACAGACCTGCTCTGCTGATGAATGAACAGATAAAGAGACATGAAACTAAAGTGGTTATCAATACTTGGCCCATGTTGACAAAAAATAAACTTAAATTTTGGGACAGTTTTTTTTTATTTAGCAATTAGTGATCGAATTAAAACACTCTGGATTCTGTTATGTGTCATGTTAAACTGATTAATTAGTGTAGACTAGTTATGTTACATTAACAGGAAAGAGAAAGAACACACACTATACTGAAGAGCACTGCAGAAGAGAGAAACCGTCTGGCCAAACCTCCTTGAAAAAGCCTGATGTATCTCATATCTCAGAGGCTAAGCAAAGCCAGGCCTGGTTAGTATTTGTTGAAAAAGCCTGATGTATCTCATATCTCAGAGGCTAAGCAAAGCCAGGCCTGGTTAGTATTTGTATGGGAGACCACTGGTAATCAGGCGATATAATATACAATATAATATAATATACAATATAAAACAGAGGGTTCTTTTACCCTTCGTTTTATATTGTATATTATATTTGATGAGTGAGCTACCGTACCCAAAACAATTTCCCTTGTGGATCAATAAAGTTTGTCTAAGTCTAAGTCTAAGATGCAGTGGCAAAACTGTTGTTGTGTCCTTAGGCAAGACACTTCACCGACGTTGCCTAGGATGAATGTGGTTTGTGTCCTCCTTGTGTGCGAGTGTTGGTGGTGATTGGAGGGGCTGATAGCACAGATTGGCAGCCTCGATTCCGTCAGTCTGCCCCAGAGCAGTTGGGGCCATTATACTAGATTACCACCACAGAGTATGGAATTAATGAATAATGTATGAAATTGTAAAGTGACATTTTTTGTTAGATTTCTACAGCATAAAATGAAAAAAAAAACAAAACAAAAAAAACAGTGGCTACAGGAAATGGTAATGATGGGTCAGATGGGTCAGATGGGGAATGACTCATGTTATGTTTGAAGGGGCAGTGATTGAAATGCTGGTCCATCAAACCTAAGGACCTGCTTAAACCACGGTTGTTGCGTCCATGGGCAAGACACTTGCATATTATAGACCATTATAGTTAAGCAGTGAGGGTTAAGCTAACCAAGAGTCTTACCTTCCTCCCCACATACACCGGGATCCCGATGATCATGGCAGGGATGGCAATGCCAGCGATGAGCGCGATGCCAACTGGAGCACCCACTAATGTCCCCAGCTGCCATAGGATTTTCTTCTTTCTGCTCCAAGGCTTCTTCCCCCAGAAAGTACAACCTGAAGGACTGGGGAGGACAGGGCACACTTGAAAAAATGTATCTGCAAATCTAAACTAAAAGGGAAAAAACCCTAGTGCTGTTTCATAGGTACCTCAAGTAGTGCAGGTCTGAGATCTCCTTCATACAGAGCCAGCAGAACTCACAGCCGCACACAGCACAGGTCATGTGATTACAGCTGCCGTCGTTCATTTTGATGATGTACGCAGCACAGCGCGGACATGGCTTTATGTCATCAGCTGAGTGGATGAATTTAAAACCATTAGTAAATCATAAATCATTAAAAATCACAAAGGCAGTACAGTTACATTAAACAATTTATAAAATGATAATACGCCTGTCTTGTTCTTTTCCTGCTTGTGCCTCAATTTAACCTCATCTTAAAGCCTAGAGTTTTTCACCTGCGTTATGCATTTGCTAAATGAATAATATGGAAAAAATAATAATATAATAAATGTCATGCTTTACTGATTCACTAAATCACTTTGGCCTTCCTCTAGGCCTCCTGACAGCACTAGCCTCTGAACCCTTAAACTTCCTAAAACTCTATCCCTCCTTGATACATTTTTAGTAGGACCCCTCTGACGTCATCACCACATCCAACATGACAGGCTTCTTTGACGTGCTCATTTGTCTACATCATTTCTGACAGCAATTCTTATCTTTTGTTAGCTAAGAGCTTGCAGAGCCACTTCTATCAACACTCCCACCACGCATCACGCACATATTGTTCCCACACAGATAACATCGGCCGCACCTGCCGCACCGCTCTCCTGGCTGTAGCTGAGGGAGGAGGAGCGCACCGTGCGGAGGCGAAGGCTCTGGGCCCTCTGCTGTCGGGCTGCGTCGCACGTCTGGTTAGGATGCCACAGCTGTTTACAGTGGTAACAAAACTCTGTGCCACACCCATCTCTGCCGCATGTGATCTTTGGGCAACTGGCACAACCAAAGGCAATCACTGCATACCTGGTAAAGGAAAAAAAACAAAAACAAAAGTTTAAGTGTACAGACAAGAAAAAAAACATCAGCAAAAATTTGTTGTGCAAAAAGGTAAACCAAACACACATATTATTTAAAGATGCATTGTGAAACTTTTCTGATGGAGGGTCTGTCAAATGCTTTTCTCCATGGAAATGTTATTGTTTTGTCTCGAATGTTTCACAATATAGCAAGGGTGTCCAAACTTTTTTCATCAAGGGCCACATATCTAAGCACAGACGATGTAGAGGGCCGAATGGGGGCCATTGACTGGTGCTCAGGACAGTCAATAATTGAAATATCTGCATGTTTAACATGTTAGAATGAGCCATCAGTCCTTTATTCATGCCAAGATCCTCAAAGCCACACAATAAATATTAAATATTGTCTTATCAAGGTAGCTTTTCAAAAAACTTGCAGTCAAAAGTTCTGTTCAAGGTAATTTTGGCCAATTCACCTGGAAGCCTGAGGGCCAAGAAAAATGGCTGAGGGCCGCATTTTGCCCATGGGCCATAGTTTGGACATATCTGCAGTATAGCATTAAACCTTTCTATCTTCATGGAGACCACAGCAGCCCCAAGTTACAGGCCATATCTGTGGAGAGGTGACCCTTCTAGCAGTCACAATCCTTGTTTTTCTATGTATTTTTGAGCTATAAAAACACTTGTAATTGAATTAATGTTTTGACACTGGAACATTCCAGGCAGAGCCATGACATATCCATAGAAACAAGCAGGTGACAGACCCCCAACCAAAAAGTTACATAGTGCACCTTTAACTTGTATATATTTCTTCTGATATCAGGATTTCTCCAAGACAGCTATACAACTATATATAGCTGAACAATACTCCCTTTACTCCTGGTCAAAACTCAAGCTCAAACCTCAATAATTTTGAATTAACACACATTTTAAACAACCAAAACGGTGATGGCAAAAAGTTCAAACATACAAAATTCACTGTCTTTTTTTTAACATGCAGTTAGGCCTGTCACAATAAATACTACATCGACTGCAGTTCATGTTATTTAACAATATTTTACATTTAAAATACTTATATTTTTAATGTACTTATATAATTCTGCTTCATGTCTTGGTTGCAATATCATCGTTAATCATCTATATTTGCTTCAGCACTTCAAAATGTGTCGTCGTCGTGACCGGCCTAATGACAATAGTTGTAAACAAAGCTGTAACGGCGATTCCTGGTGACAGATGGGGCAGTTTGATGTGAGGCAGCTCTGTATTGCTCTATGGGCCTCTCTGCACCAGTGTGACAAAGGCATCCACTCACAATAACACTGCTCTATTCTCTGCTGCAGTCAGCTATAACACCAGTGAAGGCCACACTCATGTCCTGTTGTTTATCCGTGGATCAAATAACTTTACTGTGAAGTCATCAGCCCTACATTTGTTTTATTCAACCTGGATTTAGTGTATGAAGACACTTATATGATTAGTTTAATCAAATGTCTGATGGGTATGGGTAACATAGAAATCAAATTAAGGTACAAATATTATAATGTGTTGCCTCTATAACTTAGTAGTTACATGCTAGGTGACATGCCATTCCTTCCTTTACAACATTTTACAGCTGCAGTCATAAACGTTGCCCAGCCGCTCAGTCTGACATTTCTAAACCCTGTGTTCCCCTTGGTTTGTTTACACAACACAAACCACCCTGGAGCATGACAGTGAACCAGATTTGACAACCAGGATGCTTGCTGAAGTCATTTCGAAAGTTCACTGAAAAAAGTAACTAGCAATATGAACAAAAAGGACAGCAGCTGTGCAACGGCTCCTGAGGGAAACCGGTGACGTGTTTGGGGCCGGTGACGTTTGGGGCTGAAACCGGGCCCGAGCTGTCCCTCTGCGACAAACCGGTCGGTTACATTTCAATCAGAGCATACACAGCCGGGAAACTTCCTCTGCACCGGATCAGTTTACAACAGGGAGAGATGTGACGAAGGACTTATGAAGAAGTGACCTCTCCTTGGAGACAAGCAGGAGATCCTCCCTCAGAAAAATTACACAGTTACCAATCTACTTTTTTAATGAGTTAAGAGAGAGCTGAATCAAGAAGTATTTAACTAGGCAATAATGGACTTTAGAATTTACCTCAACGTGGGTATTCAAACAAAAGCATTAATAGTGTTTCATGATCACTAGGGGTGTAAAGATTAACCGATTTGGATCGGTTATCGGTCTGTGACCTCTGCGATCCGAGTGTACTGATCAACAGAGCCCGGATCGGTCCAAATGCGCTACGAAAGGTCCGATGCACCGGATTTACGGCCAAGAATCGATTTGCTAGCAGACCTGAGCAGTCTCTCTCATGGCGCAGAAGCTGCCCTGTGTGTTTGCATTCGCTAAATCACGGGTTAGCAAGTGGGTGGTTCACTTACCTGGGGTTGAAGCTTATTGGTTGGTTAACTGCCAATCATGCGAGCGGCGTGGGCTATTATGCGGAAGCAAGCAATGTTTGTATGTGTCCCTCAGTACAGGAGGTCTACGCGCTACCGGTAAGCTACGCTGTTTCCATTTATTGAGCTGTTGTTTAAGTTAATTTGGTGCGCTACCGCTATTTATGGACATGGTTCGTATGCGTGGTTAACTTTTGTGCCAGTGTTGTGTCGCGTTGATATCAGTCTGATGTTTCACTGTCAGCTCGATAGTTTCCATGGCAGCTATAGACCATAACAAATGTATGATACTAGCGTTTTTATTGTCACGGTTAGTGGATTGGGTGATTTATTTAAACAACATTCATGTATTAGCAATGTATATTTGATTTGGGCTAAAATTGACTTGGCTAATTTATTTTTGTGTGAAAATTAGTGCTGTCAGGCGATTAAAAAAAAAAATCTAATTAATTACAGGATTTGTAATTAATTAATCTAATTAATCACATTTTTAAATACATTTTTAGGTGGTTTATTGTGCTCTCCCACAGTGCAGAAAAGGTGTCAAACGTGTGATTTATAGTGGTACAGTGAAAAGACTGCAGACTTCCCCTTTAAGTCCAAGTTTTTCACTCACTCTCTTCCTCTCTCCACTGTAAACATGACAAGACCCCCACATCCACCTCCCACATTACGTAACATTCATTCGAAAGCTCATTTACACCATTCCACTATTAAATGGCGAATATTTCTGGTGCCAAAAGGTGAGCATGTACAGTAGCTTTCATGCAATGTCAATAAATAATATACAAGGCTTCAAATATAAAGAGAATACAAATAATTGTCTGTGTAAATTACTCATGGCTCACATGACCCCCGGAACCCGCGAGGAGGATTTAAACTCCCGGTGTGGATGTGTCCGGACCATCGCACCACGGGACGAGGGAGGAGGCGGCAGCGCGGGGGTGAGTAAATGATCGGGTTTAGCGTGATTCGGATGGGCAAAACTGACCAAGTCAAAACTTCTAAGTGTGCACCCTTAGTCGCGGCAGAACACGCTGGAGAGGTTATGGGAATTGAAAAGGGTTCAGCGTACGGAGCGCAGTAGATACAGAAACGGGCTCGCGTGTCTTCACGTGCTCTCCCCTATTAGAACTGCATTCGTCTCTGTGCCGACCAATGGTAGCACGGCATTTCTCATCGCGTCATTGCTGTCTCGTCCAATGAAATCGCGTCCAGGGACAAGACGGACCTGCTCCGTCACGTTTTTATAAATAAACTCGCCGTTCAAAGGCCCCGCATGCCAAATTTAAAATGCGCGCGCATTGAATTGCCGCTCATAATTAATTGCGTTAATTTTTATAACGCGTTAATTAGCAGTGTAATTAATTAATCTAATTAACGCGTTAAACTGACAGCCCTAGTGAAAATACAATGTATAATCAGAATTGGTGCATTTCTGTATTTAGATACTTATGATTTGTGTGTATAGAAATGTACTTCACACACACACACAGATGATTTTTGTCTGGAGACTGAGGTAATGTTATGAGATGGAGAGAAAGTATTAGTTATTCAGTGTTAAGAGCTTTCTCTGATTTTCTTTTTTGTTAAGAAAAGTCAATTACAGGCATAAAAAAAGACATGACTGAAGCACTAATCATTCTGATCCATTCTGATTTTGCCTTTAATAGGCAACTTGCTGGTTTTACAATGTCTTTTTTATTTTTGATATCTAACATTGTTTTGTGTTGCTTGAGGGAAGGAATGTATTGTATTTTACGTATGAGCAGAGTTTTGCAAACCGGATTGCCAGTTTTTCAGTAGGCCTGGTGTATTGTCTGTTGGACTCTAAATAAACAAAAGGATACAATTTTGAAATTTCATTTCTGTTTCTCTCTTTCTTCTCAATAACTTTAAAGCACTTGGGAGTAAAGTTGTCAATTTGTATTGAATCGAACTTAACCGGATCGGATCAAATCAAATCGTATCGGATCGTTTACCAATTTTATGAATCGTCCCTAAATCGTATCGTAGCCTGTGAATCGAGATTCGAATCGAACCGTTTTGTGAGTGAAAGATTCACACCCCTAATAATCACTATAGATTGGACATGGTCTTACAAGATAAAAATGACACTAGATATCTTTAACTTAATTTTTCTGCCTTGTTTTCATCTCTTCATCTAATGGCTATACATGACCTCAATTCCAGTGACATCTTTAGTCTGCATATCGCTGCATTTTTATCTTAAACTGATGCCCAGTAAAAGGCCTGCTATGACGTCAAACCACACTATATTACACATGTCCTCCCCAGAGAGAAAGTTACTAAAACAGACTTTCCAAAATCCAAAGAAAACACAATGGCATTCCAGCATGTCTAGTTGACACAGTGCTTTTGCGACTATTGCGGTCAAGGATACAGAACAGGACGTCCCACTGAACACACAACACCAACTGACCAACTATTCAAGGTTACTATGGACCAAGAACCACGCACGGCACAGCCCCTTCCAGAAAGGGTGGAGGAGCATTTACAGGCCCCTCATGTCAAACAATTCCTGGAAGAAAAGGAAATGGTTAGGAAGGGGGAGAGACGAGGACATTTTACCTATGAACAACTTGTGTGTGAAAATTATTCAGAAGATTCACATTGTATGCAACCTGAAAATACGCAATTTTGTTGGCTCCAAAAGCATTGCCCTCATGAAAGAAAATCATTACAGCTTTTCCTATGCTACTGATCACAATGGATACAGTGTATAACACATATACAGCTACAAAATATCTTAATATCTTTATATTGCCTTTTGGAAATTAAAATAATATATGGGAAACAAGTAAAAGAAAAGTACAAAGAAAAAGAGGGAAGCCCTTTCGTGTTGAGTTTTATGGGTGTAACTACAGTTCTATGAATCTCAGATAACCACCAGAGACTGAAATTAAATGATTCCCTTTGCATATGTTTAGTACAGAGGAAATAAAAACGTCATACTACCAAAAATGAGCTGCAACAGATATCAAGCAGGTCATGCAAACTCCATTATACATGTGACAAACTGTAAACACAAATGCCCTGTCAAAGAATCATACACATACCCCAGACAGGACACATTTTATTGTAGCATGTGGTGCTAACCGGCACAGCTATGATACTGACATTATTGCTCAGACAAACATTTCACAGTGTGACTGCATGTCGTCTTATAGTTTTATAGGTTTATAGAGACAATATTTAAATACATATCTTGAAAAGTAGCCAAGTATATCTTACCCACAGTCTGGGGCAGGGCACCACCTGCAGTCAGGGTCAGCCACCAGCCACCTGCGCAGCATGAACTCCTCGTACTTCTCCATCAGGGCCCTGTCCCCCAGGATCATGCGGATGTCGTGGGGGTTGAAGCGTTCAGAGCACTCGGGGCAGCTGATGTTCACTCGGGACTCGGAGATCTCTATGCGCAGGTACTGGCGCAGACAGTCCATGCAGGAGCGGTGGTGACAGGTCATGATATCAGGGAAGCAGTCGCGCGAGTGACGTAGGAGGCACAGGGGGCACTCCAGTAGCTCCGCCCCCGTCCCGCCTGCAGCTTTGGAGGCTGAGGAGCAGATGGAGGAGGGCCCTGAGGCAGAAGAGGTGGAGGCAGCGACAGCAGAGCCGGCCACACTGAACAAGGCTGAGTTTTTGTCGTTACACATTTCGGAGTGAATACTCTCGATGCTGGCGATCCCCTCTACCGGCCCAAGCGTTCCCGCCCCGTGCTGGAGCTCTCTGGTCCGGTGCTGTGTCGACTTGGACTCCCTCCCTCTGCGTCTGAAAAGAGCGGCCAGTGAGAGGCGTCTCTTCTTGGGGCCTTTCTTGACAGACGGCAGTGAAATAGAGGAGGCGGCTGACTGGATGTCCCGGTCCGAGCCCATGCCTGCCCCTAGCACTGGGTGCTTGTGGAGACTGGTCTCCCTGGAGGAAAGAGGGGAGGGATGGGACAGAGGGGAGCCCTGACCGGGCAGTCGATCCCGGGCATGTGTGGCGAGTTCGGGCAGGGGTATAGGTCCAGGGGAGGAGGAGGTGAGGTGGTGAATGGGGGAGGAGGGGGTGGGGCCGGCATGGGGAGACAGGGCTCCCGGCGGCCCATCTCCGTTTAGGACATGATGGCTTCTCCTGATCAGCCGCGTGGTCACATCCAGGAGACGGATTTTGGCGGAAGGGCAGGGGTCAACCGGGCCAAAAGTGGGGCAACAGACCCTGAAGGAAAAACACAAGACAAATACACAGATAAATTATATTTGATTAGACCAATTACATTTCATTCAAAATCAGAACCGTCAGTCCTTAGCCAGAGAAAGGAGTCATTTCCATTTGTCGATTTAATATAAATATTGCATCGTTTGTCCACACTACAACATCTGTTCACTGGCAGAGCACTATTGCTTGTACAGAATATGTCCGCAGATGCAAAAACGTCCTGAAAGACCAGATCAAAACCAACTAATGATGATGACAAGGAATGGTAGTACATTCAACATGTATCAAAGCAATATTTTATAACTGGCAGTTTTATCACAAGAAACCGGTTTAGGGTACTTCCATCTTTTAAAGCTGAAAAAAAAAATAAAAAAATTAATTATGGCCTAACAGGAGTCAATGATGAGTCGTTTCAGTTTCTGAAAAGACTTAACGGGTTACCCAGGATGACACAAAACCTGAACAGCTTCTTATTTTACTGCACACACCACAGACTGCTGCACATGCAAACGGCTTTAATTATCAGTATAAGTTTTATAACTAAACTGCATGTGTCCACTCTCACTAATTATAAATAAACATCAACTAATTAGTTTTCAGATCACGTTTATCCATACAAAGCTGCAGACTTGCATCACTTGTGATTATTTGTATGACATACGTAGAAGGACATAGAATACAGACCTTGGACAATCGTGACGCACAGACACTGAACACTGATGACTGAATGCACATCAGCTGATAACGCAAAGGTAACAGATACTGCCACAAACTCAAGTGTTTAGGAAAGCTTTAGCAACTGTTACAGCTATGGGCAGTGTAGACTCTTGGATATAAGGCCAAATAATTGTGTTGAAGTGGTGCTCAATATAACGTAGCCACAGGTTTATTTTTAACTCTCAATGACCAATAGAAGATATCAATATATTGATGTAGCAATAATGTAGTACAGATTTTAGGGGGAAAAAATGCAAAGGAAGAGGAGAAAAGAAACAGCCCTACACATTTGTCATATATAGCTCTGATCAAAAACACAATAGTGAATGTTTGTTATTGAACAAAAGAAATGAGTACAAAATTCCTTAGTTTGTTAGTTGATAGAAATAATTTGTAGTTAACTTATTCAAATCCTCAGATCATGTTTTGTTGCATCCCAGTATGATTTTTTTAATGGCAGGTTTAAGCCTCTTGCTCACTGAGCAGGACACAGTGGCATGAGAGGATTGATGAAGCGCCTGTCCTGGTCTCGCTTATCTAAAGCCCTCCAGTCCAAGTGCCCAAAGGAAAGCCCTTGGTCAGCTCAGAGTGGAGAGCCCGGCTGTTGTCAGCACTGCAGCTTTACCCAGTCTATTCACTGATGGAAGAACATTAGCACGATCCATTCCACGTGGGGAAAGAGGGGATGGGGGTCACTAACAGTGAGGAGGTTAGGGGCTTACTCAGGGAGGAAATTATGCATATAAACTGGGGTGCACCAATGCAGCTTTTTCTGTTCTGACACTGATGTTGATACAGAAAATTGCACTCATTTCCAATTACAATTAACTTAAGAGATCCAATTATAATAATTATTGAACAGTTTTTGTAAGAATAAAAATACAATCTGTGACATTCTAGGTCCCAATCAGCCTGTAAATAGTCTTATTATATCCACTTAAAAGCCCAACCAGCGTATCGGTACATCCCTAATATAAACATGTTACAACGCAGAATGCATTATGTTGTTACATTATGTTATTAGGACTGTGGCGCCACTTCTTTTAGTCTCAAGTTAATTATATTTATTCAGTCATAGGTGTTGTCTGTGCAAGTCATCCAGAGCAAAAGGTCAAATACAAGTTACTCATTCGACTAGATATGGAGTTCATTTTCAATTTATTTATTTCATTTGTTAAAACAAAACAAAAATAACAGATGCAACACAACTGCATCTATACAATTATAACTCAAATATGAATGAAAAGGGAACAGAAAGAAGCATAAGCTTATGATATCTGCCCCTTATCAACTCAAAATTATATTACAACAAAATATATATAACAGTTACTGTGGACAGTGGGGGACAGGGGCACTGCCCAGGACACTGGGGACACATTCCACCAGAGACAGGCAGCTGAGGAATGCAGCGAGGCCGGGCTCAGCTGTGAGCACTTCCACTCCTCACTGTCCTGTCATCACTACCCATTTGCACTCTGTGCCAGATCACTCACTATGTTTACATGTACACCAGGAAGACCCTGTGTCTGACCTCATCCAACTTCTTCAGGATTTTTAAAATGCATGTAAAAATAGACATTTTAACACAACTGGAGAATTCAGATTGCAAGAGGCTTTCAAAGTAATTGTATTTTTTTGCAATAATCACAAGATACAATGTATTAAAAGATTTCAACACTCCACATCTAATGAAAGTGTAGAGGTAGCTGAATTCATGGCTGGTAAGTTTGAAACAAGTCATCCATTGTTGAGTGCACAAGAGGCAGGCAGCTCTGCACAGAAGAAAAGCCAAACACAGTGAGTACAGTGTGCACCGCTGTGTGCAGTGTGCAGCCCCCTCTCCTCTGAGCTCTGAGGAGGATATGAGGTCAGCATCCAGGCATCTGTTCTCAGCTGAGAACTGGAGAGACGTGCTCTCTCTCAAATCAGAAGCCGATTGAAACGAGGTATCTGCTACTACCACAGAGAGGAGAATAACAAATGTGGAGGAGCTGTCAGTTAAGTTGTCAGGGCGATGAAGGAGCTGTTGAAGGTTAAATTCTTTATCCAGTTGCAAAAATCATGACGTTCTCCACAAAACTGTTTTTTTTGTAATTGCATGAGCCTAGCCTAACTTCTTGTTGTAAATGTAAGGGCTTTGTTGTGGTCTTATTTTATGTAATGCTCAAGGTAAGACAGGAAGACAAAAGGACCAAATACAAGCGACAAAGCAATATACAATTGAAACAATCACACAAAACATCCTTGTACACTAACATGCACTCATTTTTCTTGTCAGTCCTTTATTGTGGCTGTACTTAACTGTATCAGTTTAAAAAAAAAAAAGCATTCGCAGCATTAATGGGAAACCCACGCAAGTGGTGACACATTTACACATGACATGTTTTCCAAATCTGAGTCCTGATATTTTTTCCACCAGCTCTATATTGTGAAAGTCGCTCATCCAAGATCTCATCATTTATCAAAATGTGAATATAACCTTCTATAAATGTTCAGCCCTACTGAATGTAATGTTTGTGATTGTAAATATAAACCTAAAGCCATACCCCCCTCACACTCACACGACTTTAGGTGACTTTCACGCTTTCACTTTTGTTATTATTTAATGCAGACACAGGAATGACGGAAACAAACAGGTTAAAGTTACAGGACAACAGCACACTAGAGTTACAGTACAAAAGTTAAATACAGTAGTATTATTGTGGTTAAAGCAAATATGATATTAAATGGATGTGAACCTTTCAACTACAGTTTTACTGTGGTATTCTAAAGTCTTCATTAAAGCCAATATAAGAATTGCAATATAGTTGCAAATAAATGTAATTTAAATGTAATTAAAACTGTAATTAAAAAATGTAATTTAAACTTCAGATAACACACCTTCAGCGGATCCAAGATCATATTAAAATAAACAGAATGTGAAAGTAAAATCTCATAGCACCCAGAAGTTAAGCATGTAAAACCCACAAGCATCAGACATAAATCACAGAAATGCCGTGGGAATAATATGCAAACCCTGTTCAGGTTGAAAAAATATACTGAATGATTTCACGGTAAGTGTGTCCATAAAATGCTGGAGAGCAAATTTCTTGTACGTTCCCTTCGCAACTGACCAAAAAACGAGTTAAAACCCTGGCAAAAAGAAACAAGGGGATGTCCCACGTACATTCATCAGATTATCGGCTGCACCGAAAAACGCCCAAAATATGTAGTGATTGTTTTTTTCCACAGGCGATCGGCGGATCAGGATTACTATATAAAGTGGTGTCCGGGTGCGTAATTATTATTAAGTAACAAGTACCATTTAAGGGCAAATTTCGTTCAAGTTTTGGCATTGCAAAACGGTGAAATTGTGAGCATTTGCCTTTAATTACTACTAGCTAACTACTTGCATTGTGAATGATTGTCAGCAACAGAGAGAGAACATGGCTGTACTGTCGAAATTAAACAAATTAAACAGTGAATTAACTACACAAAAGTACAGTCATCATGAAACGAGTGAAGTGTTAAAAGGTCTGCCTGGTTTTGGAGCAGCTCCCGTTCCTAAACACAGCGAGGGTTAGCAGCAGCTAGCAGCACGATTAGCACAGAACGATGAGAGCATACCGTCTGTTGCTGGTGACACCTCTTCTGTCGACAACAAACACGAACAAATCAGCACATCCGCGAGTAAAGCCGCTTTCTCCCGTAAGGTTTGAGCGTGTCCAGGCGCCGTGCCGAGTGTCGCTCCCCGCCGCTAGCACTTCTTCCTCCGGGTGTTGGGTCCCACCTCTCCGCTCCGAACGACAACAGCTCCTCTTCTCCTGCACTCATCTCGTTTAGCTCACGAATTCAAATAATATCGCGAGATTTGGCCTTACTACAATGACGGAGCACCCGAGTCCAGGTGTGAGGTCATGTGTGACATTTGCACAATTTCAGAGACGTCAAGAACTCTTTTCAAACGCTAAACAATGTTTCTAATAATAAATCAATAATGTTACTTACTTTCACAGCAGAATTGGGACTTCCTCAGTTTTCCTATATTCATGTATGATAATTGCACTATTATGTACACAACATGTATGCCATTTCTGTCGTCTGTCTTTGCTTTTAATTTATTTTGTATTATTATTATTGTTATTATTATAAAAAAATGTTTCTTTGCTTTGGTCACTGATGCATTTTAGGACTGCTCATACACTCAAATTTTTTGGAATTACATATCTTTGTTTATGAATAAGTATCACATCCATTATCAAAGGAGAAGTTCAATTTGTCAACTGGACAAAGTTTGTTTGGTTGAAAACGTTTCGCCGCTCATCCGAGAGGCTTCGTCAGCTCTGGTTATTGTACTGGTTAGACCCTGCTTATATCTAGCTGCCGGGAGGCGCGTCCTACACTGACAAAAGCTCTGAAAACGATCCCCCTAATCTGTCTCTTTGTTTTTCAAATTACTCTGACGGCTGTTTCGACCCCCTATTCAACGTCTAACGACCCTCTCCACCCCTCTGCCCTGGCTCTGTTTGACTGGTCTAAGAATCGCATTCTAGGTGAAGATGAACGGCAGATGACGGTCCACTCTGGCCCGCCCGTGTTGGTACCAACACAGGCGTGTTGGTCGTCTACCTGGACGACTGAGGGACTTTTCACGCATTTTGACTAAACTGTTTTAGACATTCTTGGAGACAAAGCTAAAATAATCTTCAGTTAGTCTGGTACTGACCAGGTTTGTTTCCGATTGTTACTGCGACAGCTCAGCGTCACCTCTGGTTAGTCACTTTGGTGGAATTGAGGCTTTGACAAGCCTGGATTGCCCAAAAAGGACAGACCCAGGCACAATATCCGAATGGCACTGTAACTACAGGGCCGCCTTGTGGACAAGTAGGATTTTGTCCTTTTGTTGCACCTGTCTAAATTCAATAGGTCATTTCTAGGCATATCAAATATTGGAGGAATTAGTAACTTTCCAAATGCATTCTGAAATTGAAAAGCATACAAGCTTTCACAAAAGCAGAACAAGCATTCAAAATGTAGATCAAGTACATGAGACGCACATTTTGAATGAGAATTTATTACAGCCAGTACAATACAAATCACCTTCCAAAATGCTCAGCTACCACATTCTTGCACATGGCTGATAATCTGAGCAATGACATTGTAAAACTACATAAAACAGAAGAATGCATTCAAATGTATCTCAAGTTTCTTCATTTTGCTATTTTTTTGTCAACAAATTTTTCTTTATGATCAAGGCCTAGTCAAACCATCCCTAGACCTGGCAAAGTCAATTGTTTTTATTTTTTTAAGAAATAATTTATCATTTTGCGATGTTTTCAGAATTTTAGGTTTTTCAATGTTTAATTTTTTTTTCTCTTTTTCCATCGGTGAAGCAGGTTTCAAAATTCTGTCTGTAAAAAGAAAAGATTGTTAAATATTGGCCTCCTTCAGTAGAAATTAAGTCAAGCCACTGCAGGTGAATAGATAAATAAGGCATTACAATTTTTTTTCTCCATTCTTCAGTAAGATCTAAACTATTTTTTAAAATTAAAACCCAAATAAATCAGGATTAGAATTAGATAAACAAATCCTGTGGTATAAATTTATGAGCCGTGTCTCAATTCTCATTGTGCACAGTTCGGAGTGTGGTTTTAAAGGTCCCATGGCATGAAATGTTCACTTTGAGGTTTTTGAACATTAATGTGAGCTCCCCTACCCTGTTTAGGCCCCCCCCCATGGCTAAAAGCTGCGAAATGTCTAAACTGAGCATTTGCAATCCTTTTCTGCGTTAGAAAAAAACACAGCTCAAACGGGCGATTCTCAACAAGGCACCTTATTGACGTCAGCTCGAAAAATGCCTGGAGGCACGTCCGAGTGTTTCTAGGCTCGGAAGTCCTTTATCTGAGCCTCTGGACCTTTGAACAGCAGTGGTTTAATTTTATTTTCTGTGGAAATGTGTTTATTTTTCAATGGAACGCTTCTCATCTCTCCTTCCGCGCAAAAACGCGGAAATGGGTCAGAGCGCACAGGCACAGCTGAGAGCCGAGAGCGGAGAGTTTGGCCACGCCCCCACCCTCTACTATAGGCCATCTCTGTCCTCCTCATTTGCATTCAAGCAACAACTCCCATAATGGACTGTTCAGAGAGAGAAAAATTACTTTCTCATCTTATCTGTTTCTCATGCACTGAGTCTTGATTTTGAAGGAGGATTCATTTACAGTATTAGGGAACCATTAAAGGCAAATTAACGTTTTTTTTACAATCTGAGCCTTCTTTTGGCAATAAAACAAGTAGTTTTACTCACCCATAGCAGTTTGCTGTCAATTGGAGCAGTATCGCAGAACTTATGTTGAGTCGTTATGTTCTACCACTGATCCGGCATCTGTTAGCATGAGTGCTCGGGGCACTGATTTGCGGTGTCCAAATAACACAAACTTTATCACTTTTCAAATCACAGACGATCGCTGTGTCAGGGTAGACTTTCAGTGGATTCCAAAACAGCCTGAAACCCGATATCGCAACAGTTCAGAGCGGTGTTAGCCTCTTTCGGACTAGCTGTGTTTACAAAACAGCTGAGTTCACGCATGCGCACTGTCCTCTCTGATGACGTCATCAAATGAAACTATAGCTGGATATCGGGTTTCAGGCCGTTTTGGAATCCACTCAAAGTCTACCCTGGCACAGCGATCTTCTGTGATTTGAAAAGTGCTAAAGTTTGTGTTATTTGGACACCGCAAAGTAATGCCCCGAGCATATGATATGAGCACCATGTTAACGGATACGGGATCATTAGTAGAACAGAACGGCTCAACACAAGTTCTGCGATACTGCTCCAATTGACAGCAAACTGCTATGGGTGAGTAAAACTACTTGTTTTATTGCCGAAAGAAGGCTCAGATTGTAAAAAAACGTTAATTTGCCTTTAAGGAGCCATATAAAAGCATCAAGAAGTACCATGTCATGGGACCTTTAACGGTGCATACGTCACTTCCGGCATGACAACTGCTGTCCCATTTCTTTTTTGTCCAATGCACACTTAAAATGCACCATGAAAAACGGAGTCGTTTCCATGGAAATCGAGGCATGAACCAACTGTGCATCCATGCACATTTCTCGCACTCGTATCCCAGCATGCACCGCACGCTTCTTTTTCTACGGGAGAAAATGGAGTCGGTGGCCGCATCTAGAAGTTGCGGAACCTGTCCCATTTCGCCGACGCCCATGCGGTCCACGGAGTGCACTCCGGGCTGTGCAAGTATGCACAGTCCAGCGTGCCCTTAAAACCACACTCCGAACTGTGCACACAGGGAATTGAGACATGGCTATGGATTCAAGTTGATTAACTGAAACTAAACAATTCTGTTGTTTCTATGGAAGTTAACATGTTGAGGGAGCAAACTGACCAAAAGTATTTGGGGTAAAAAAAAAAGCCTGTAGTGTCTTGCTGATAACCGACTGGCTAGACATACCTAGACACTGGGAACTCCGGCTGGAGTAGTGGACTTCTGAGCTGCTTCTTTGGCCTGGTGGGCCTGAAGCACAGCAACTGCCTCATCCACCTAAAAACAATATAATCATTATGTAACCAAGATGTTACCTTATAATATAGAAATGCTACAAAAACTACAAGATGCCAGTCCTGACTGACCTTTGAGCGCAGAGACTCTGGAGACTCAAGCATGTGAAGTAGCTCCGAGTTGTCAATTTCCAGCAGCATACCAGTGATTTTACCAGCCAGACTGGGGTGCATGTTCTGAATCAGGGGGAACAAACGTTCACCTGAAAAGAGGCGAATGAGTTGATACACAAAATATAGAAGCAGCACCCAATTTTTGATTTTTTCATAGAAGGCAACACTCACCCAGCATCTGTTTCTGCTCCTGTGGGGGGGCAGCAGCCAGCATTGAAGCAGTCAGAGGCTCCTGTCCTTGGACGTGCACAGCAGGCTGAAAACAACAAAATAAACTTCAGGTTTAAATCTAGTTTAAATTTTGAGACAGAAGCGGTCAAGCAGTCCTTATCTGACCTGTTGCATGGGGACCTGTGGCTGGGAGGGGATGTGCTGCTGTGGATTGCGTACTCCGGCAGCGTACTTGTACTGAGGGATGGCGCGCACAGGAGCTGCAGTGGCTGCAGCACTGGCAGGTCGCTGGCTCAAAGGCTGAGTGGCTAAGGTCAGGAAGAAAGTGTTTAGTAAATGTTTGGAAAACACTTATGCCATCAGGGCGTCGCTTTTATGCTCTGGTCCGGAAGACTAACCGGTTCTCAAATTCTTTTGTGCCCTCGGCTGTTAAACTGCTTAATTCAAAGGGTGGTGTTTTTTTAAAGTTTTTAAAAGTGTTTTTTAAAGTTGTTCAAAGTTGTTAAAGTTTTTAAACTTTGCACTGTATTAAGTTAATTGTTTGAGTTTTAATTGTGGTCTTTATAGGACTGACACACTGTGTGTGTGTGTTTGAGTGTGTCTTGCGTTGTGAACTGCTCTGAGAATGCTGCAAATGAATTGCCCTATGGGATCAATAAAGTTTTCTGAACTGAACTGAACTTTTTCACATATTTATACAAAATGATGTGCAATACTTACGCATGCGCTGGGAGGTCATCATGCGTGGGACCTGAGTGTTGGTGGTTGTAGTTGGACGGATGGTGTTGAACGTCTGAGGTCTGGGAGCAGACGGGCGCATAGCACTGGGCATGTTCTGGAAATCTACATCAAAAGGAGAACAGTTACAGTGACATGTCTCTAACTTACAGAAGATTGCAGAGACAAACTTACGCTGAGGACGCACTCCTTGAGTGGCCCAGCGAGGACTGGGGCGCAGCTGAGCCAGCTGGTTGGCAGAATAGTATGCAGCACGGTTCTGAGCCTGAGGGATAGCAGCCATGAAGTAGCCTGAGGGGGGAGCGGGTTGGTAAGGGTTGAGCACAGGGTTGGGTACAGCGCGGACAGTGGCCATCCTCTGCATGTACTGGTTGGTGAGATGTGCCTGACGCTCCTCTTTTCTTTGAGCCAGAGCCACATAGAGGGGCTTAGTGGCTACAATACGTCCATTCATCTCAGTGACAGCTTTGGTGGCCTCCTCTGGGGAAGAGAAGCACACAAAACCAAAGCCTTTGCTCCTCCCACCCTCCATCATGACCTGCAAGAAAAAAAAGTCAGTCGTACGTACTGACAGTATTTCTCAATCACTGCCCATGATTTATTTACCTTTGCACTGGTAATGGTGCCAAAAGGAGAGAATTCTTTCCGTAGACGCTCATCATCAAGACCGTCATCCAGATTTTTCACATACAAGTTAACACCCTGAAATTAGGGAGAATGTTATACCTCTGTAAGTAAGCATTGACTCTTCAAATACTTTTAGTGAGAAATAAAGGGACTGACTTGGTATCTGGTCATGCGATCTTGTTTCATCTGTTCAAATTTGCGTTTCAGCTCATTCTGGCGTTCTCCCTTCTTTTGTGCTCGTCCCACGTAAACCTGTCGGCCATTCAACTCTGTACCGTTCATGTCGTCCACAGCCTGAGTGAGAAGAAAATTCAGACTTAGTAAAACTCATCGCTCAAGACTACACACACCAGATGCTTTCTGTTGGGAATCTATGTTGGCTGGACACTGGGGCTGAAAGTCATGTCATTGTCTCACACATGCAGATTTCAAAAGGCAGTGACTGCAATAGCACCTCATCACTTTGTCTACGTGAAATTTAACTTTCAAGCCAAAAAAAGACAGTGTCTAGCACTGCAGTGTAACAAAGATCAAAGTCAGCGTTATTGTCAACTCTGCCATATGTGTTCAACATACAGTGAATCGAAATTTTGTTTCTCTCTGGCCAGGTAGTGCAAAAAAGACAGTGTACAAAATACAATATAAAGAAAACACAACAAAAACTATCCAAGACAAAAATCTAAAACTAAAATCTAAGATCTAAAATCTGAAAGCAGTGCAACATAATAAATACCTATTTACAGATGTCCAACATTTACCTTCTGTGCATCTTCATGCCTTTCAAAGCTGACAAAGCCAAATCCTTTGGATTTCCCATTTTCATCTGTCATGACACGTATACTCAGCGCAGGGCCTACAAAGAAAAATAACAAACATGTTAGGTTGAGGGGCATCCCATTCCTGCCATAATGTAATTTCTTTAACTTGCCAAATTTGCTAAAGAGCTCCTTCAGCTTGTCATCAGTCATATCTTCTCCAAAGTTCTTGATGTAAACATTAGTAAATTCTCTGGCACGGGCACCTAGTTCAGCCTCCCTTTCCTTTCGTGATTTAAAGCGTCCAACAAACCTATACATACAACAAGAATATGACATACTGGCTTGCCAACAAGACAATTCAGAAATCCAAACTTGTTGTTAGGTATATAATTGACAAATGCAGTAAATCACTCTTCAACGGGTTAGATTTTTGAACACACAGTGAAAACACTTACACTTTTCGGTCATTGAGCAACATGCCATTCATTTTCTCAATGGCACGCTCAGCAGCCTCGTGGGTCTCAAAGTGAACAAAGCCGTACCCTTTTGAACCATTTTCATCACAAACCACCTTTAAAAGGGGAATATTCAAGCATGTCAGATACAAACTCATGCAAATCAGAACAAACACTCAAATCCTTTAATGCAGATCATGCAGGGGATACAGCTATGCGGACTCTTACCTTGCAAGACAAAATGTTTCCAAAGGCTGAGAATGTGTCATAAAGAGCTTTATTATCGATAGATTTGTCCAAGTTTTTGATGAAGATGTTGCCCACTCCACTTTTCCTCAGTGATGGATCACGCTGAGACCACATTATACGAAGAGGCCTTCCTTTGATTACGTCAAAGTTCATGGTATCCAGGGCTCGCTCAGCTGAGAGGAAACACACAGTTAAGTGCAAGTACAATTTATTACATGCCACTGATGTTCAGAGTGACATGTAGAATTCACTACTACAAAAGTGCATTCTTGACATTTTACCAAAAGGAATGTAACTAAAAAGCCGAAGAGTGAAGCAAAATATCTGTCCAAAATACAATCTGCTTTGATTAATGTGAGTGGATCTGTGTGAATGTAATTAATGGCTTTGTAAAAGTTTGTAAAGTTGGAACAGGGTATTAGAATACTGTCTCTAGAATTTAGACAAATATCAAAGAGGCTACAACGCAGTCCCAATACATCATTATTTGTATGAAATCATGAGCAGATTTGAGTAACGCTCTAACATTACCCATACCACAGCATCCACACCTATCCAAAATGGAGTCTTCCCATTCCCACTTAGGTTCACTGCAGTAGACTTACCGTCCGCGGGCTGCTGGAAGTTCACGTAGGCATATCCCAGGGAGCGGCGGGTGATCATGTCCCTGCACACCCTGATGGAGAGGATCGGGCCGGCTGGGCTGAATTTCTCATACAGCATGGCCTCAGTCACGTCTGGATGCAGGTCCCCTACGTACAGGGAGGCCATGGGGTAACTGGGCGCACTGGGGTTCATGTTTAAACCTTTTGGTTCTCAATCAGTGCCACAAATGTTTGAAAAAAAAAAATCGACGCCACAAAATGCGGTTATTCCAAGGGTATTTCAACGCAAGTGTCTTCCAGAGTTAGCAACGTGCGGCTAGTTAGCTTCAGGCCTTTTCGATACACCTGATGGGAGGAATTTAAGTACCGAACTGACAAATACTAAACAAATAGTTGGTATTCCACAACCGGAATGTTCAAAGTATATCTGGAATGGCAAAATCTAAAATGCTTAAATCAATCTTTAAAAATTTCAGCTAAACGATCACCCACGCTTTCAACAATGAGGCTAACTCTTTAGCGGCTAACACTCGATTCCGTTCGTTTTCGAAGGCGGCGTATTCTTTGCGTTTCTTGAGTTGGCAAATGAAATCCTGCTTCACCGATTTTTTTTTTTTGATTTTTTTTTTCTTATAAAAATATGTCTGCGTCTAGCTTTTGGTTTGTTTCATAATAATAAAATGTGTGCCGAGACTAGCTCCGGAGCACACCCTACGCAGACGGATTACGGGAGCGAAAGGAAGGTCGGCGGAGGCTGCTTCCCGATTCCAGGCGAAGTCTCGGCGCGTGTACTCCCGAGTTACCGCGATATCTCGCGAGAAAAACACGATTATTGCGTAATAAACGTCTAATGATTAAAAAAAAACGGCAACAATAATGTAACACTTCCCTTTGCGCTATCATTTATTTGCTTACACGCTATTAGCACCATAGAAATGGTTTTCAAATATTTTTGTAATTAGAATAAATCAGCAGTACAACTGCTATCAGTAAAAGCAATATTTGATTAGAACGTATCAGAAGAAACAGATGGATCATGTTTATGGAATTTAAAAGCCTACTTATTGTTCCTTTAAGTTATATAGGCTAGATTTCGTTTTGGTAGGCTAATTAGAAGAAGTGAAGAAGTGAACTTTATTGATCTCACACTGGAGAAATTCTTCTCTGCATTATAACCCATCCTATATACATATATACATATATTAGGAGCAGTGGGCAGCACACTTCTGCGCCCGGGGACCATCTCCATGATCTTCTTGCTTCGGTTTGGTCAGGACCTAAGCTAGAGGACTTTACCTATGGTGCCTACAGTTTTACAAAATAATAAGTCACAATATCCCTACAATTGCCCTACACAATATAGGGCAGCGAGGTCAGGTCCAGAGGTGTGAAAACTTCCATTATGGTCCTGAATGGTTCTGCTAACAAGACCCCACACTCCCACTGCAGATCTAATAGGCCCACCTCACTAACAGAAACTGAAAACAAATAGGTGTGGTAGTTTCAAAGTAATTTCATTGTGGTTAGCTCCTCCCTTCAGGCATAAGGCAGTGTCTACCAGCTTCTGACCAGAACTGAACAAGCAGTTTAGATGAGCTGCGAAACGTATTCGACCAAATAAACTTTTGTCCAGTTGACAAACTGAATTTCTTGTTTTGCCATGTCACAATATCTTCAACTGGTTTTGCCACCTTCATGCAGAAACTAGCCTGTTTTCCAGATTACACACTTAATAGTAGGCCTACGTCATGGATTTGCCAGGCAAATGCACTTCTAATCTTCACCAACAACCTCCTCATAGCAAGTGATTCTGATTTAAGCCCATCTATCCATGTCCTCCTCAGTTTAACAGCATAGCTACAGTGCCGTGAAAAAGTATTTGCCCCCTTCCTGATTTCTGTGTTTTTTGCATATTTATCACTCAAAACATTGTCAGATCATCAAACCAATTTTAATATCACACAGAAACAACCCAAGGAAAGACAAAATTCAGTTTTTGAATGATGATTCCATTTATTAGTGCACAAAAAAAATCTAAACCTATCTGGCCCTATGTGAAAAAGTAATTGCCCCCCCTTGTTAAATCACAAACTAACTGTGACTAACCACAGTTTTGAGAAAACTTAGTTCAGTTCTACATGCCACACCCACACCTGATTGTCACCACCTGTGTTGAATCAAGAAATCACTTAAATAGTTCCTGTCAAACAAAGTGAAGTTGGCTACAACATCTCAAGAACAAACACATCATGCCACGATCCAAAGAAATTCAAGAACAAATGAGAAAAAAAGTGATAGAAGTCTATAATTCAGGAAAAGGTTACAAAGCCATTCCCAAAGCTCTGGGGCTCCAGCGAACCACTGTCAGAGCCATTATTCAAAAATGGAGGAAACTGGGAACAGTTGCAACCCTTCCCAGGAGTGGTCGACCAACTAAGATTACTCCAAGAGTGCGACGACGGCTCATTCAGGAAGTCACAAAAGAACCTAGACGCACATCGAAAGAACTACAGGCCTCGTTGGCCTCAGTTAAGGTCAGTGTTCATGACTCCACCATTAGAAAAACACTGGCCAAAAATGGCATCCATGGAAGAGTTCCCAGGAGAAAACCACTGCTTTCACAAAAGAACACAAAGGCTCGTCTCACCTTTGCCAAAAAGCACCTTGATGACCCTCAAGACTTTTGGAGAAACATTTTGTGGACCGATGAGTCTAAAATTGAACTTTTTGGAAGGTCTGCAGCCCGTTTCATCTGGCGTAAAAATGGCACAGCATTTGATAAAAAGAACATGGTGCCCACAGTAAAGCATGGTGGTGGCAGTGTGATGGTCTGGGCCTGCTTTGCTGCCTCAGGACCAGGACAACTTGCTGTGATTGACGGAAAAATGAATTCTGCTGTTTACCAGAAGATCCTGAAGGAGAATGTCCGGCCATCAGTTCGTGCCCTCAAACTCAAGCGCTCTTGGATCATGCAACAGGACAATGATCCAAAACACACCAGCAAGTCCACCTCTGAATGGCTCAAAGAAAACAAAATTAAGGTTTTGGAGTGGCCAAGTCAAAGTCCGGATTTAAATCCGATTGAGATGCTGTGGTGTGACCTTAAACGGGCAGTTCATACAAGAAAACCCTCCAATATGGCAGAATTGAAACAATTCTGCATAGAAGAGTGGGCCAAAATCCCTCCCCAGCGGTGTGAAAGACTCATCACCAATTATCGCAAACGTTTGGTTACAGTTATTGCTGTCAAAGGAGGCTCAACTGGCTATTAGATTAAGGGGGCAATTACTTTTTCACATAGGGCCAGATAGGTTTAGATTTTTTTTGTGCACTAATAAATGGAATCATCATTCAAAAACTGAATTTTGTCTTTCCTTGGGTTGTTTCTGTGTGATATTAAAATTGGTTTGATGATCTGACAATGTTTTGAGTGATAAATATGCAAAAAACACAGAAATCAGGAAGGGGGCAAATACTTTTTCACGGCACTGTATAAAAGCCCATTGTCCACTTCTCATGGCTCACTTTATATCTCCCAGGCAGCAGTCATTTAATTTACCCCCCATCTCTATCCCCTTCCCCGTCTCTGCTGGTGCACCCCAGGGCTGCTAGGACCCCTCCACTTCATCATCTACATTCTCCCACTTGTTTTAATCTTCTAAGCCCAATACTTTTACCCAGACTGTATTGTAAAAATCGAAAAATCTGGATTTTGCCTTTATCACATATGATAAGTGTAATAATCTCCCATGATATAAACATAAAATCTAACTATCAATGCATTAAATTGTCTTTAAACTAGACTCAGATAGTACCTGAAGTTTGTGCAGTAGCAGTAATGTGCCCCCGGGCGCAGTAATGTGCAGCCCACTGCTCCTGATGACAGGATGGGTTCAATGCAGAGGACAAATTTCTCCCAAGGGAGACAATAAAGGCTAATCATCTTCTTCTTCTTCATGGCTTATACTGTGCCTGTAATCAGGCCAGTGGGTGGCAACTGACAAATTAAACCCCAGTTCTTCTTTGTTACCCTGTCAGACCTGAAAACTTACCAGAGATGCAGAGAAATGCAGGTCACATCCTCTGCTGTCCCTACAATACTCCATCTTGCAGGCAGCATACCAAAAGCATTCTGCACAACATCTTGGTCATTGCACTCAGCCAACATATAAAACATGTCTGTAAATCCTGTAATTTCTACAATTATGAAAAAAGTCCAAATTTGGTGAATTTTCTTCATACTTTTATTATTTAAATGAAACATTTTCCCCAAAAACACATTCTTCAGTGTCCTGTTTTTATCTGTTAATAAAACCTCTAGACACAGATGAAACTAAACATGGATGCAACAGTTCAACAAATTAAGGCCTACTTTTCACCACATACAGTTAAGAGCCCCCTTTCGCTCAATACTTGTCTTAAATAATTAAAAGAACCCAATTCTAAAAGGAGAGTAACCAAAGAAACATGCCAATACCAAAGGGAGGACTGCTGCAATCAGTGTAGTGCTGTATATGTTAATATATGCACATAAATACAGTTGTAGATCTCCCACCAAAACAGAATAGAAACAAAACATTTGGATAATAGGCAAAATGTAACCTGGGTGCATTAAATCTTGTTCTTTGTCACCATTTATTCGCAATAGTTGCTCCTCTGTCACCTTCACTCATTTAATGAATATGCATTTGGTATGACAACAGTTGAGAATGTCCTCAAATCCAAAATGGTGACAACATTTCCAGCCAAGGAACTTGAATGAAATGAACAGTGACTTAAATATCCAAGCACCTACTGACCTCAAGTATGCAACTACACTTATCCTTATACATCTAGGGCTGAGAGTTAAATGCAACCAGTCATTTATTGAAATAATTGTCAACCAGTTTTGTAATCAAAGTTATAATTTTCTAAACTAAACTGTGCCATTTGCTGAGAAGGTTTTACGACTCAGGCAGTGCAGTTATTGCCCCAAAATGACACGTGTGTAATGAATAAAAATGTAGTCTTATTCCGGTCTATGCAAACAAACTAAATGATAAATGATCATTAGTTGCCACCTTCATACTTCAAAAAGGCCTACAGGAGTGGAGTGTTAAAAGTCTGAGGACTATGATAACCAAACAGTTCTCCATAAATGGAGCTGGAATGTTGAAAGATAGAGACTATTGTGAACTACTGGTCAGAAGAATCACTCATCTCCATCTTCTCCCTGGTTACCAGAGTTCCACAGCTGAAAAACAATGGTTTGAATTAGTTTCCTTTTTTACTAATAAATATTTCACCCAGTCAAAGAAGTATTTTTTGCAGTTGGACTCATGAGCACCAATCCCTTTAAAATAACTCACAATACAAAAATAATTCTGCTATAAAATTGAAACCTTTATCATGTCCCATCTTCCATTTTTTTACAGCAAGCACAATTATCATCATCTGTACTTTACTGAGCTGCTGCGATGCCAAGCGAGTCCATTATAACATCAATACAGTTCCAATTTAAAAAGCGAGCTGGGGCATTTGTACTGGAGCACCAGAGTACGGAATAGAGGAGTTATTCAAAACCACTGAACCATTGCTGTTGTGCGCAAAGACATTAAAGAATATATTAAAGGGCCCATATTATGCCATTTTCTCATCCATGTTATGTTTCATCATCAGAAACATACCTGGAGTTGCGTTTTGTTTCATTCATACATTTCTGTTTGAATATTCAAACAGAAAACACACCACCTTATGATGTCATGTGGCAAACAGGAAGATCCACTGCATCACTAGAATCATTTGGATGATTTCAGCCCTGGAAATGCCAATCTCTTCTGAATAATAAAAGGTAAAAGGTAGCTGTTAACTTGAAAATGACTGATTTATGGCATCACAAGGTGGAACAGAGCATTTTGATCTTTGGAGATGTAGACAGACAAACAAACCAGTGTGTAAATGAAGCAAAACACAAGTCCAGGTATGATTGATGAGGGAACAACATTCTAACATGGCTTAGAGCTTACCAAAGTCAATTTATAAGTTGAAGCTTTAAACATAAAAGTATTGACTTACTGATAAATTGTCTCTCAGGAGCTGCATGATAAGGGTGCTGTCTTTATAACTGTCGTCATTGAGACTGCCTAGTTCTGCAATGGCATCGTCAAAAGCCTGTAAAGAACAAAGATGCATTTTTCCAAACAGTGAAGAAACTAAGGTTTTATTTTTTTTAATTTGTAAATGTCTGAAAATGCATACCTTTTCAGCCAAACTGCAAGCAAGTTCTGCATTGTTGCAGATCTCATATTGGAAAACTGAGTAATTGAGGGCTAGACCAAGACGGATGGGGTCTGTGGGGGGCATCTTTTCAGAGATCTCACAGGCCTTTTTGTAAGCCTCTTCTGATTTTGACTTGCCTAGGAATTAAAATGCAACAGTATAATTTCAGATACAGGAGCAACACCCTGCAAAATTATATAGTCAAAAAGTTCAACTCTGGACCATGACAGTGCAACAGTTTACTTAAGCTTTGTTTTGCTGTGACAGTCCAAAGAGGTAATAACGAACCACCTGTATCTGCCAATACAGCACTGGGTGGCAGATTTAAAGTGGAACTAAACACTAAATATATTTTTGTTGGCCACTACTCAGATCAAATGGTGTTTTAATAGCATTGTTTACTGTTCCTAGTGCTTTCTTTTGGCAATTAGTAGGGATGTAACAATAACCGCAATATCATGATGTTTTATCATCAAAAGTCTATCAATAATATTGTGGGCCAAGGGCCATCACAATATATCGAAGTACAAGTCTTTGTTTGAATTAATCGTCATGGTGCAGCAATAGCTATAGAAAACCACATAAACCACGATCTTTTGTGTGTGCATGTGGTAAAAGTAATAAGACACTGTTATTCTAAAAGTGTCTCCTTTGCAGCTGGTTCCGAAAGCAAATTTTCCATACATTTTCCCAGATTAAAAAAAAAAATTCAAATATCAAGAGTTCAAAGTTCGGTGAAATGCTTTAATAACTTGGCAGTTTATAAAAATTAAAGGTCCCATGGCATGAAATTTTCACTTTCTGAGGTTTTTGAACGTTAATGTGAGCTCCCCTACCTGTTTAGCCCCCCCCATGGCTAAAAGTTGCGAAATGTCTAAACTGAGCATTTGCGGTCCTTTTCTGCGTTACACAAAACCAGTGTTGAAACGGGCGAGTTCAGACAAGGCACCTTTTTGACGTCAGATCGGCAAATGCAGCTCCAGCCCCTCCCTCTGTCTCCGCTCAGCGTCTCTGTATATCACGCCCATAGAGTTTGGACTGTGAATGCGCTACAATGCAAAATGCGTTACAATGCAAAATGCGTTTTTTTTATTTGCCTGGAGGCACGTCCGAGTGTTTCTAGGCTCGCAAGTCCCTTACCCGACCCTCTGGACCTATGAAATACCAGTGGTTTAATTTGATTTTCTGTGTAAATATGCTTTTTTTCATTGCAAAGTCTCCCATCTGTCTTCCTGTGTTAAACACGGAAGCGAGCAGACAGCGGAGCAGAGCTGCGCTTCCAGTGGGGGAAACCCGCCCCCCCCGCTCCTTAGCCAATCTCTCTGTCCTTCTCATTTGCATTGAAGCAGCAACACTCAGAATAAAGCATTTTAGACACATATCTAGCCTCATGAAGACTGTCAGAGTCATATCTCATGCAGTGAGTGTTGATTTTGAAGAAGGATTCATTTACAGTATTAGGGAACCATTAAGGAGCAATATAAAAGCATCAAGAAGTACCATGTCATGGGACCTTTAAGTTTCCATTTTAAATAAAATTATAGGCCTTGTGGCAATTAGTTACACCCCTCCTCCCCCTACTCTCCCCAAAAGTCTGGGAAAAATGAATGAGAAATTTACTTCCAGAACCTGGGGTAAGTGAGCACTGTTGAGCTCCATTTGAAATGTGATTGTGGACTGAGTTTAGGTCTTTAGTCCCACTTTAAAAGAAAAGGGGAGGGAAAGAAATTGCTTCCTCAATGCTGAGTAATAATGTTAACCTCACAGTATCATCCTGGTTTCAGGTCAGTGTGTACTCTCCGCATACAAGGGGAGTTTTTCTTTTCTTAGCCAAATAAACTCTTGTGTGAGAACACATCAAATAATATACATTTAAAATACACAGAATAAAAGCTTACTTTCAGTATCATCTTGTGGTGCCACTTCAGCCAGGTACCTGTGATAGTCTCCTTTCATTTTATAATAAAACACTTGGTCATCATTTACAGCATTAGGAATCAAGGGGTCATCCAAGAGATCCTGTGCAAGAAACAATAAAACCATAAATGGAAATGTTATGGGGCAAATATTTGAAGTCTAATCCTGACAAAGAGTTCCACATAACCATCTCTAATTCTTGCAGTAAGAAGTTATTAGAGAATATGTCTCACCAAAACTTCTTGACAAGTCTTCTTCAGCTCATCTTCAATTTCCTTCCTGTAGCTTTTAGTTACATTCTTCGTCTTTTCACCAGCTTTGCTTTCCTCATTGGAGATAATTCGCCATGAAGAACGACGAGCACCCACCACATTTTTGTAAGCTACTGAGAACAGGTTTCGCTCTTCTGCACTGAGTTGACTCTTCAGCTTCGTGCATTTTTTCATAGTGTTAGCCATGTCCTCGTAGCGCTCTGTCTGCTCAGCCAGCTTGGCCATGGAAATCATTTCACTGCAGTCAGACATGGTTGCTCTGTAGAGACACAAAAGACCTAAAAATGACATCCATGCAGTGGCTAAAAATAGATAAAAGTATAAGTCTAGTACTCAGCTAAATATTTAACCAACATGGCATGCTTGTTTTCTTAACCATGCAGGGGAGTCACATCAGATATCTCTTGGATATTGATTTAAAACTTTTATTGTCATATTCACAGTAAAGAAACACATTTCCCTGTACAATGAAATTCTTACTTTGCTGCCCACACTGGATGCCAAGAGTATACAAAAAAAATAAAATAGATAAATAAGATAAAGAGAAACATGTACAAAAAATATAACCAGATAGAAGCAATCTTTATAGAATACACACTATGAAAAATATAGGCTGGTGCTATGTAAATATTTACAGATAATGTACAACATTAGTTTGATGTGGAACTGTCAGTAGTAAGTCACACTTGTGTCACTCAGTTTGATATAAAAAAGGATTTCCATAGTTTTTCACAGATGTAAAATGGACAGATGCAGTAATTTATTCAAGAACGGAAAGCTCAAAATCAATTAACCTGAATAAACGATCATTTAGAGCAATCAGGCCATTGCAGGTTTCCTTTGGAGTTTACTCACACAATAGGTATGGTTCTACAGGGGTGCAAGAGGTTGCAACCTCAGTTAAAATGTTTGCAACCCCATTCAAATATCACAACATAATGGAAGTGTATCATGTCTGCACCCCTTTGGAACTCTAATGCACCCTCAGTCTGTTTGATCTGCACCCGGGTCTGGTCCACAACCACATTTCAGATAGAGGGGGGAGGGTCTGGGGCCGAGTGGTCTAACAGGTATCCACACTCCAAGCTCCACCCCTGCAGCCAGGTGTTAAATCCAGGTGTTTCGCATTACAGAAATAGTAGTCACTGGCCCAGTCTCTGGTTTTGACCATGAAGCTGCAAACAGGTCAGCTTGTTTGCACACAGTTGAGTAGCAAAACGTTGATTTCACGTTTAGTCCTACTTTAAATGGGCTACATAAATATACAATGTTGCTGTGAACCATAAAAGCTGAGATGGTTTTAAGGGCAAAAACTTACTGACACCCCCAAAGCTAAAGAAAACAAATGGCAATTCTACACATGCTCCACCTAGAGACAACACGTGGTATTACACCTGAAGTTACTTCCGCGTTCTGACCCTCTGTTTACAGTTTCCCAGTGACCAACAGGACACATACTGACATTATTACACGTCAAATGATAAAGTAGACATCACAAGTTCACGACGCGAAGTAAAGTAAAAGAATGTTCACATAAATGAGCACAGTGGCATGTGTGTATGGCGAAGGCCCGTGTTTTCACCACCACCACCACCACACCCATGCCTCCACCTGTAAACACTGCACCGTAAAACTTCTGGAACTTCAGTCTTTTACCACCAGATGAAACCGACTGTACAAAGAAATAAACACTGTTCATGCAAAATGGAAAAAGCACAGCAAAATAAAAAAAATTAAAAAAAGTAGAAGTAGAACAGCCACTTCATGAGTCTGTGGATTTAGTTCAGTACAGTCACGTGCAAAACAGCCCAGAACTCAACCCTCAACATTCCAAAACAAATTGCTTTAGCTCGATTATTCGGGTTTAGTTGCTTTTGAGACAGCACGCCTTCCATTAACCGTGGAAACACCATAGTGCCATTTATCCCACAATAGCTTTTCAGCCCATTTGCCCATGTCACTCGATTCTACGCGGCTTAGAATGGATCTTTTTCATGCATTTTGGCCTTTTTCCTTACCCAGATGACTCAAATGTTGCGGTCCTCTCCAGCAGCTCACCCTGGACTTGTGCAGTCTGCGGGGTTCTCCTGTCTCCTCTGAGCACACCGGTGTCACACTTCTATGAGCGGGAGGTGGGTGACGTCAAAGGTAACCATGACAACCGTGTGCTACGGGCTGATGGGGAATGTAGTTTCTCCCTGCAGTACATGACTAGTAGACCTACAATACAGGGTGTCCTTAAAGGAAAAGTAAAGTTTTTTTTTACAATCTGAGCCTTCTTTCGGCAATAAAACAAGTAGTTTTACTCACCCATAGCAGTTTGGTGTCAATTGGAGTGGTATCGCAGAAGTTATGTTGGAGCCGTTCTGTTCTACTAATGATCCCGTATCTGTTAACATGGTGCTCGTATCATATGCTCGGGGCATTACTTTGCGCTCTCCAAATAACACAAACTTTAGCACTTTTCAAATCACAGAAGATCGCTGTGTCAGGGTAGATTTTTAGTGGATTCCAAAACGGCCTGAAACCCGATATCCAGCTATAGTTTCATTTGATGACGTCATCAGAGAGGACAGTGCGCATGCATGAACTCAGCTGTTTTGTAAACACCGCTAGTCAGAAAGAAGCTAACACCGCTCTGAACTTTACTTTTCTGTTGCGATATCGGGTTTCAGGCCGTTTTGGAATCTACTAAAAGTCTACCCTGACACAGCGATCTTCTGTGATTTGAAAAGTGCTAAAGTTTGTGTTATTTGGAGAGCGCAAATCAGTGCCCCGAGCACTCACGCTAACAGATACGGGATCATTAGTAGAACAGAACGGCTCAACATAAGTTCTGCGATACTGCTCCAATTGACACCAAACTGCTATGGGTGAGTAAAACTACTTGTTTTGTTGCCGAAAGAAGGCTCAGATTGTAAAAAAAACGTTACTTTTCCTTTAAAGTCCCTTTACAATAAAAAAAAAATACTGAAAAAGGCAGTTGATGAGATATCTTAACCAGATTTCCATCCATTCATCCATCCATTTTCTTCCGCTTATCCGGGGCCGGGTCGCGGGGGCAACAGTCTAAGCAGGGACCTCCAGACTTCCTTCACCCCGGACACTTCCTCCAGCTCCTCCGGGGGGACCCCAAGGCGTTCCCAGGCCAGCCGGGACACATAGTCCCTCCAGCGTGTCCTGGGTCTTCCCCGGGGCCTCCTCCCGGTGGGACATGCCCGGAACACCTCCCGAGGGAGGCGTCCAGGAGGCATCCGAAACAGATGCCCGAGCCACCTCAGCTGGCTCCTCTCCACGTGGAGAAGCAGCGGCTCTACTCCGAGCTCCTCCCGTGTGACCAAGCTCCTCACCCTATCTCTAAGGGTGCGCCCAGCCACTCTGCGGAGGAAACTCATTTCGGCCGCTTGTATCCGCGATCTCGTCCTTTCGGTCATTACCCAAAGCTCATGGCCATAGGTGAGGGTAGGAACGTAGATTGACCGGTAAATTGAGAGCTTCGCCTTTTGGCTCAGCTCCCTCTTCACCACAACGGTCCGGTACAACGACCGCATCACTGCCGACGCTGCACCAATCCGCCTGTCAATCTCACGCTCCATCCTCCCCTCACTCGTGAACAAGACCCCGAGATACTTGAACTCCTCCACTTGAGGCAAGGACTCTCCACCCACCCAGAGAGGGCAAACCACCTTTTTCCGGTCGAGAACCATGGCCTCGGATTTGGAGGAGCTGATCTTCATCCCAGCCGCTTCACACTCGGCTGCGAACCGCCCCAGTGCACATTGGAGGTCCCGGTTTGATGAAGCCATCAGGACAACATCATCCGCAAACAGCAGAGATGAGATCCTGTGGTTCCCAAACCGGATCCCCTCCGGCCCCTGACTGCGCCTAGAAATTCTGTCCATAAATATAATGAACAGAACCGGTGACAAAGGGCAGCCCTGGCGGAGTCCAACATGCACCGGAAACAGGTCCGACTTACTACCGGCAATGCGAACACAGCTCCTGCTCCGGTCATACAGGGATCGAACAGCCCTTAACAAAGGGCCCCGAACCCCGTACTCCCAGAGCACTCTCCACAGGGCCCCACGAGGGACACGGTCGAATGCCTTCTCCAGATCCACAAAGCACATGTGGACTGGTTGGGCAAACTCCCATGCACCCTCGAGCACCCGATGGAGAGTATAGAGCTGGTCCAGTGTTCCCCGGCCGGGACGAAAACCACACTGCTCCTCCTGAATCCGAGGTTCGACTATCGGTCGAATTCTCCTCTCCAGCACCCTGGAATAGACCTTACCGGGAAGGCTGAGGAGTGTGATTCCCCGATAGTTGGAACACACCCTCCGGTCCCCCTTCTTAAACAGAGGGACCACCCCCCCGGTCTGCCATTCCAGAGGTACTGTCCCCGACCGCCACGCGATGTTGCAGAGACGTGTCAGCCAAGACAGCCCTACAACATCCAGCGACCTGAGATACTCAGGACGGATCTCATCCACCCCCGGGGCCTTGCCACCGAGGAGCTTTCCAACCACCTCAGTGACTTCAGCCAGGGTGATGAGTGAGTCCGACCCCGAGTCCCCAGCCTCTGCTTCCTCCTCGGAAGACATGACGGCGGGATTGAGGAGATCCTCAAAGTATTCCTTCCACCGTCCGACAACATCCCCAGTCGAGGTCAACAGCTCCCCACCCACACTGTAAACAGTGTTTGTGGAGCACTGCTTCCCCCTCCTGAGGCGCCGGACGGTTGCCAGAATTTCTTTGAGGCCGTCCGACAGTCCTCCTCCATGGCCTCTCCGAACTCCTCCCAACTCCGAGTTTTTGCCTCTGCCACCGCCCGGGCTGCAGCACGCCTAGCGCGCCGGTACCCGTCGGCTGCCTCCGGAGTCCCACGAGCCAACAAGGCCCGATAGGACTCCTTCTTCAGCCTGACGGCATCCCCTTACTTCCGGTGTCCACCACCGGGTTCGGGGATTGCCGCCGCGACAGGCACCACAGGCCTTACGACCACAGCTACGGGCGGCCGCATCGACAATAGAGGCCGAGAACAGAGCCCATTCGGACTCTATGTCCCCAGCCTCCCCGGAATCTGGGAGAAGCTCTCCCGGAGGTGCGAGTTGAAGGTGCCCCTGACAGAGGGCTCTGCCAGGACGTTCCCAACAGACCTTCACTACGCGCTTGGGCCTGCCAGGTCTTTCCGGCTTCCTCCCCTGCCAGCGGACCCAACTCACCACCAGGTGGTGATCGGTTGACAGCTCTGCCCCTCTCTTCACCCGAGTGTCCAAGACACGCGGCCGGAGGTCAGATGACACGACAACAAAGTCGATCATCGACCTCCGTCCTAAGTGTCCTGGTGCCACGTGCACTGATGGACACCCTTGTGCTCGAACATGGTGTTCGTTATGGACAAACTGTGGCTAGCACAGAAGTCCAATAACAGAACACCACTCGGGTTCAGATCAGGGAGGCCGTTCCTCCCAATCACCCCTCTCAGGTGTCACTGTCGTTGCCCACGTGGGCGTTGAAGTCCCCCAGGAGAACAACGGAGTCCCCGGTCGGTGCACTGTCCAGTACCCCTCCCAGGCACTCCAAGAAGGCCGGGTACTCCGCACTGCTGTTCGGCCCGTAGGCCGACACAGCAATAAGAGACCTGTCCCTGACCCGAAGGCGCAGGGACGCGACCCTCTCGTTCACCGGGGTGAACTCCAACACACAGCGGCTGAGCCGTGGGGCAATGAGTAGGCCCACACCGGCCCGCCGCCTTTCCCCGCGGGCAACGCCAGAGAAATGGAGAGTCCAGCCCCTTCAAGGAGTTGGGTTCCAGAGCCCAGGCTGTGCGTGGAGGTGAGGCCGACTATATCTAGTCGATAGCGCTCAACCTCCCGCACGAGCTCAGGCTCCTTCCCCCCAGCGAGGTGACATTCCATGTCCCCAGAGCTAGTCTCCATGTCCGGAGATCTGGTCGCCGAGGCCCCTGCCTTCGGCTGCCGCCCAGATCTCTCTGCACCCGGCCCTTATGGATCCTCCTGCGGGTGGTGGGTCCACGGGAGGACGGCCCCACGTCGCTCCTTCGGGCTGAGCCCGGCCGGGCCCCATGGGGAAAGGCCCGGCCACCAGGCGCTCGTTCGCGAGCTCCCACCCCAGGCCTGGCTCCAGGGTGGGGCCCCGGTGACGCCGATCCGGGCGACGTAACTGACCTCGATTGAATACTCATCATAAGGGCTTCTGAACCGCTCTTGGTCTGACCCGTCCCCCAGGACCTGTTTGCCTTGGGTGACCCTACCAGGGGCATAAAGCCCCCGACAACATAGCTCCCGGGATCATTCGGGTTAACCGAATTAACCAGATTTGTTTTATTTTAATCAAGTTTTTTCAATTTTTCAATACTCTCCCTGTCACTGTTTTTGTTATTATTATTACTAGTATTATTCGATTTATTACTTATTTTATTATTATTATTACCTATCTTTATGCCATTCTTGCCTGCATGCACTTGTCTTCTTGTTCAAACTGTCCCTACCTGGAGCTACTGTGACAAGTAAATTTCTCCTGTGTGAGATCAGTAAAGTCTTATCTTATCTTATCTTTTTATTCACATTAAATTTTTTTTGGTTCAGATGCTGTGTTGATGGAAACTGAACCCCTATAAAATGGCTACTCCTCAAGAAAAGGCACAATGTGTATCCTGGTTTATTGAGACAAAAATCGGATGTTCAGACTCAACGAAACTACAGAACTAAGTATGGAAAAAATCCACCATCGCGTCCTTCAATTCGTGCATGGTACACGAAATTTATGGAGACAGGGACAGTGTTGGATAAAGGGAGGAGCGGGCGAAGCAAAGGATTTGTGAAGCCATTGCCACCATTAATGAGACTATCCTACAGCGAACATGGCAAGAAATTGAGCACCGTCTTGATGTGCTTCGTGCAACTAATGGTGCCCATATAGAGGTCTATTAAATGAAGTGAAAAAATCTTCAATAAACACTCATTCAAATAAAATAAATCTAGTTAATATATCTTAACAACTGCCTTTGTAATAAATTGTTTAAATTGTAAAGAGACTTTATGGACACCCTGTATTTCATAAACATGTTCAAATGGAATAGGCCTTTTGATTTGACTCAAAAGAAAGTTTAGTTCTTAATTACAAAAGCTACCAAAATAAGGAGAGGCTACCTGGTATTATTGATAAAACCCTGAAAACTCGTGTTTGTATTCTCAACATGCAGGTTTGTACACTGGTAAACTCAAGGTTTTTATACTAGGCATCCAACATATAACCTTAGTTTTTCTCAGTGGCCCTTTATTTCAAAAAGTTTCACATGAAGAACTACAGTTTACCACTTCATGCATAATACATGGGACATTTTTTTTTTAGAAACAACATAAAATGGAGATGAAAAACAGGCCTATATCCTCCTGGGACCCGAAGAAAAAAAAGTGTATTTCATTTTTTTTTAAATTATTATTATTATTATTATTATTATTATTATTATTATTATTATTATTATTATTATTATTATTTTTGTGATTTTCTATTTGGAGGTAAATGAACACCTTAGCATTTACATTTTGTTAATTTTATTTTATTTTTAACATGTCCTCTGTGATGGACGGTAATGGTGTTAAATCCATGTGAAGTTAACAACATTTTTTTTTTTTTTTTGGATGAACATTTCTGACAGACTTCTACAGTCGCCTCAAAAAGTTTTTAGTCTCTGTTTTAATTTCTTATTTATACATTTATTTATTTAGATAGTTAGTTAGTTAGTTAGTTAGTTAGTGGCTAGGAAGTTAGTTAGGAACCTAGTCCCCCCATTAAGAATCTATCTCAAAACACTTAAAGGCAAATTAACGTTTTTTTACAATCTGAGCCTTCTTTCGGCAATAAAACAAGTAGTTTTACTCACCCATAGCATTTTTTTGTCAATTGGAGCAGTATCGCAGAACTTATGTTGAGCCGTTCTGTTCTAGTAATGATCCCGTATCCGTTAACATGGTGCTGTATCATTTGCTCGGGGCATTACTTTGCGGTGTCCAAATAACACAAACTTTAGCACTTTTCAAATCATAGAAGCCCGATGTCTTAATGAAAGATTTCGTTTGAAGCAAAAGTGGCCTGTAATCCGAGATTTAGCCATAGTTTCGAGTAGATGAGGATGCCAGTGCGCATGCGCGGACTGCTCCCGGGACCCAAACATGAAACGCAAAGCTGAAAACTATGGATAAATCTCGGATTACAGGCCACTTTTGCTTCAAACTAAATCTTACATTAAGACATCGGGCTTCTATGATTTGAAAAGTGCTAAAGTTTGTGTTATTTGGAGACCGCAAAGTAATGCCCCGAATACAAATGCTAACGGATACGCTACAACATAACTTTCTTCAAACAGCTCCAAATGACACGAACATGATATGGGTGAGTCAAACGACTTGTTTTATTACCGAAAGAAGGCTCAGATTGTAAAATAACGTTACTTTTCCTTTAAAAGAGACCGGTTAACTCAATGTCCACTATAAAGGACACAAATGAATGGGCCGGGTCTCAGGAGGATATAACTGAATTTAAATCGGCCTAGGCCTATTAAATGACACCTCGCAAAGACCTTGGCCTATACAGCCTGTTGCCTTTAGCTAATAATAGCCTATATTCACTACATTGTGCATGATATTCTGTAAGTAAATTCCTAAAAAATGATATTGGATATGAGTCATTAGTTTCAGTGCGTGGTAGCTAAACAAAATGCACAAATGCCCTAAAGTTTACAAACTGGACCTAACCTCACCAACCTGATTTTACAAGCAGGTACCATTTTACTGGCACGTGCAATTATTCACTGTGATGAAAACAATAAGATAAATAACAATAAGATACTATTAGTTTTCAAGATAGCACTATTGTAGGCCTACTAATTAGTTTAAATTAGGTTTCAGTATTGATAGTTTACTCTGGAGGGGTTCAACATGAATGACATGTATGTGTAGGGCAAAATGCACGCATTCAACACAACCAAAAAAGTTTTAAGATTGTTTGCACATTCAAGAATTTTTTTTAAACAAAACACATTCAGGAGCCTGTGATCAATGTCCTGGCTCATGGTCCTGTTTATGAGTTTGATTTTCAACAAAAAAGGTGAAAGTGACAAACCTGTTGGCTAATGCCAGCTAATTTGTCATTGTGATGCTATGAGAAGAACTTGTTTAACAGCACAAACCACGTCACCTGCTCTAGATTCAGCTAGATCAGCTCTTTATAGTCCAGTTGTGGTGAAATAAAGATGTGATTAAAGTCTAACAATCTCTCAGACAAAGCATGCTTACAGTTAACATCACACCCCCAGGAAATGATGACATCAGCTGCAAAGTATCAATAGTTCTTTAGTTAAAATGTCCAGGGGTAAGACACTTTAAAACATTAAAATAAACAGACAATCCACAAAGAGATAACTAAAAGCTGTCTATCCTGTCTGGTAGGTTTTCTGCAAGGTTATCTTGCTGTAATCTGAGAAATCTAATGACACTTGCAACCAGCAATTGTAAAGTAAACGCCCCATTCAACTAGTTTTGGTACCACCCTTATTTATGATCTGCTGCTATCGGTCAAGCTAATGACGAGGCTGATTTGGGAGACAAAATGTTAAAGTTTGTCCATATTTGTACAATAGATCTCATAAGGCTGGACTCTGCCGGGGTACAGCCCATGCCCACGTGAAACTGGTTGAGTCAGTCGTTTGCTTTTAGTGAAGCAAAGGCTGAGAGTATCTGAGGTCTTCTGTAATCATAATCGTAATTGAAATCATAACCATAATGATAATCATAATCATAATAATTACACTTTAACAATAAACTGGACTGGTCCCACAACACCAACGCCCTGTACAAGAAGGGTCAAAGTCGCCTCCACCTCCTGAGGAGACTGAGTTCCTTTGGAGTGAGCAGGCCTCTGCTCAAGACTTTTTATGACTCTGTGGTGGCCTCTGCTCTCCTCTACGCTGTCGTCTGCTGGGCCCCGAGCAGCACAGAACGGGACAGAAAAAGACTCAACAAGCTGGTCAAGAGGGCCAGCTCTGTCCTGGGCTGTCCTCTGGACTCTGTAGAGGTGGTGGCTGAGAGGAGGGTACTGGCCAAATTCACGTCCATCATGGACGACACCTCTCACCCTCTGCACCGGACTGTGGAGGAGCTGAGCAGCTCCTTCAGCAGCCGACTGAGGCACCCCCAGTGCAAGAAGGAGCGCTACCGCAGATCCTTCATCCCCACCGCCATCAGACTGTATAATTCTACTGTATAGTCCTACCGTGCAATATCGTTTTCCCAATGTGCAATATTGTTGTTGTTTTTTTTTTTTTTTTTTCAATACTCCTATCGTGCAATATAGTTTTTCCAATTTTTTTCAATACTCTCCCGGTCACTGTTTTTTATTATTATCACTACTATTATTATTATTTGATTTATTACTTATTTTTTTTTTAAATTATTATTATCACCTATCTTTATGCCTTTTTTGCCTGCATGCACTTGTCTTCTTGTTCAAACTGTCCCTACCTGGAGCTA